>OX467088.1:21089064-22401487 GCA_950106755.1 Climacium dendroides
CAATCCATATATGCAACTTAAAATCATGAATTTCTTACTACGTAAAGGGTTAAGTTCACTTTTTCTCTCTCTCCCACTTCCGGATGCTGTATTGTAACTTACGCCCGTGTCGTATGATCCCATCCAAATCCATAACGATCCTACCTTACCTTACAGAACGCACCCACCAATCCGTCGCTTGTTCGCTTCATTCACTTGATTTGTACGTTTGGAATTAATGAAGTTCGAGATATGTACCCCGCCTGCCAATGGAGGGGCGGAGCGAGAGACTATTGGACTGGACCTTTTTCCGCTGCTTTAGATAGGATTAGATAGATCGGGAGAGAGAGAAAAAGAAAAAGAGAAAAAGAAAAAGAAAAAGAAAGAGAGAGAGAGAGGCGACGCTCAGGTCCCCTGATGACCTAATTGAAAAGTGCCAGGATGCACACATGCCCACTATGGAAGGTCAGCTTGCCCACATGGCCCCCTTGGACTTCGTCAAGCCGCTGGGCTTCACGGAAACAGAGAAAGAGAAAGAGAGAGGGAGAAGGGGTAAAAAAATTTAGGTAAAAAAAAGATATATATATACATGTAAAAAAAACTTGCGGTCTTGGTTTTTTTCGTCCATTAAATAATGAGCACAGGCAGCACTCAAGAGTGTGTGATTGGACGAGTAAATCGGTGGGGCTGGAATCTGTGGCTGAAACTGATTTGCGTGAGGAAACCTAATTTCACAACAGGGGGTTGTGAAGGGTAAAAAAACAACCCTTGCAGATTGGCCTGAAATGTACACGGTGTGGACATGGGTGCAAGCTTGGGGTCGATGTGTACATGGAATTGGTACTTTATTTTTTTCATACAAGCTATGTGACCCCACCCGCAAAAAGAGACATGCTAAGAGAATTTGAGAATAAAAATCCTCTTTCAATTTCAATTTCCAACAAGATTCAGCAGGGCTTTTTTTTTTTGGCGAAATTTCTTGAGACTATTTAGAAATCTTTGATCTCTCTGGTTTTGTCCCTCCAAAAACTGGCCTATGTAATGAGGACAACAAGGGGATGTTGGTTCCAAAAAAAAGCCCGGATGGGAGGCAACCCATTCTGGCACTGTAGGAAAAGGGGGGGGGGGGGGGGGTAATTCTATGCAAGAGGTGATTAACTATGGCGCAGTTTCTGACGCGGTTGTAGTGCATTGTGATTGGCTGCGAGACTCTCACTATTGCAACCAACCCTTTGTTGGATTTTGCGACCTGCCCTTGGTTGGGAAACAAGAAGGTCTATTTATAACAAGTATGGGTGGAACCGAATCTTCAGCTGAGAAATTTTACAGTAATTCTTATGTTTTTAGAAAATGAAAAAAAAAATCTGAGAATTTATGGAAAACTTACAAACTCTATTTTTGCACATTGTATTTCTAACCGTAGGCTAATTGCAAAATCAACCAAAGGGTTGGTTGTGATATGGACAACCTTGTAGCCAAATCATACCGTGCCACCATTGCTCCTCGAACCGCACCACAACTTCAAGTGAAAGAGAGAACAGCCTATCGATTGAAAATGGCAGGTGGTTGGAAATGGGTCCGTTACTATACGGGTATGTGCGAGAGAATGACACCGGAAACTCCGCAAGCCATTCGTTTGGGCTGACCCCTTGTTCGTCCCCCACCAAGTCATTTCATTCTTTAAAGGGTGCACGTCAAAAAAGACCCCCCCGCAACCCCATTTTGTGCTTGATTAATTTATCTACTACACCTCTCCTCGCTAATTTAGGGCCTATACCAATCCAAAACTTGCCAAAAAAAAATTCCATGCATGGTAAAATTTTAAAAGATGTCAGTGTTTTTTTTTCCGCTCGGGGACGAGCGAGGGGTGGTGGGTGTGGGTGTGGGTGGTGTTTTCCGTCCGTCCCACGAGTGAGCCATGCATTTGCCTCCCGTCCCTGCGACAGGCCGTTTGGCTTTGTGATGCAAGTGGGAGCGCCTTGAGATTGGCGGAGGCCATTGTGTGGAGGATAACTTAACTTGGCTGAGCTCCGGAGGAGAGCCACAGGAATGGGGACCCGGAAGGGCCACACATGCAGGCAGATCGGGGTAGGGAAGAAGGGGCGGCACTCTCCACCTCTAAAGTGTGGAGTGTTGGACCAACCGGAAGCCGCCAAGTGGATAATTTCATGGGGGTGGAGGTGGGGGTGGGGGTTCAGTTCAAATCTGAATGAAGCATGGAATTTGCAAGTGCTGCCATTGACGGACCGATGGACCAACAGACCAATGGACCGATGGACCCATGGGCCGATGGACTGATGGGCCGATGGACCGATGGGCCGATGGACCGATGGACCGACGGATGGACTGACCCATGGGGACGGCCAGGGAGGATTGACCCCATGTATTGCCCCCATCGAAGGGTAAATGTAAAAAAATTGCCCCCACCCCACCCCATTTTGTGTGTGCTGCTTAAATTTGGTATTCCTTCACGAGTCTCGGCTACACTAATGATGATAAATAGTGTTGGCAACACTAATCAGGAAGCATAACACTAATTGTCAACAATCCGGTTAATGTTACCAACACTAAATGTCAACATAGACACTATTTGTCAACTATTGGGTATAAATTTTTTTACAAGTTTACATTTAGTGTTACCTAACTATTTCATCAAAATGCAAAGAAAAACATATGAACTCAAGAAACCTATGACATGCTCAAAAAAGTTACTGCTCAAAAAAGTGAACACAACACTAAATGCCAACTAATTGAAGTTTAGAGTGACCAGGGTAAAAGTCTAGGTAACACTAATCACAACATAACACTATTTATCATCATTAGTGTACTGTGATTTGGGGGCCTTTGATTGATTGCAAACATGAATTTGGGGTTTGCAAATTTGATCAAATGTGGGGCAAATAGAAAAATTTTAGTGTTTTGGGCAAGGGAAAACACGGTGCAATACATGGGGCAATTTTCCTTGGCCCCTCTTCGTTGGGGTTGAATTGGGTTGGGTTGGATAGTTTGCGTTGTGTTGTTGCCACAATCAAAAGAAAAGTAAAACGTACATTTTTTTTCTAATCTTTTAACTTGTGAAAAAATTGAAATTCAATATCTTTTCTTTGGTGAGTTGGAACACAAGGAAGCAAAGCTTGTATAGCCCTCTTTGTTGAAGGCTTTCCAATGGTGTGAAGTACATGATTGGGGGATGCATGGTCTGGGAGATCTCATCATAACAAAAAATAAAAAATAAAAAATAAAAAATAAAATAAAATAAAAATCCTATTTCTTAAGGTAATAGACTAGTGTACCCTATGCCATTCCCACATAAAAAAAAGATATTTAAAAAAAATTAATTCAAAAATAACTCAAAAATTCACCATAGGTTCAAACACCATGAAGCAAAGCCTATACATCCCTCCTTGCTGAGGGCTTTCTGACGGTACCAAACACATGATGGGGGGACACATGGTCCACGAGATCCCACTATAACAAACAAAACAAAACAAGTAGCCTATCTTAATGGATGGATGCCATAGTTCTTCAATTATTATGCTTTCACAAGTTTTTTTGGTTCTTTTCCAAATTCTTGGCTTAAGTTTGTGAAGGGTCAAGTACACCTGTTTGGACATGGATAATTCAGTCATGCGAAAATTTAATGATATCTTTGTAGTTTGTTTTGTTTTGCATTTTATTTTTTTAATTTTGTTTTGTTTTGTTTTGAGAAAAAACTTGCACATTTGTGGATTTGGTGAATAAGGTGGATACCTCCCAAACTACTACTTTTCTTGTTGTGCCTAGGTATTATGGTATTATTAGACTTGTCAATTTTTCATTGATTTTTTTGTTGGCAAGTGAAAAGAGGTTCCAATGCAATAAAGAATGTGACATTTGGATATTGTATACAAAAGTTACAAAGGATCAAAGTTTTTTTGGGTAGTTGGTAGAGGTTCTAAAATCGTTTCTTCCACTACATGTTAGATACATGTTGATTTTGGAGATTTACACTAAGTGATGATGGTAGTTTTGGGTCAGTGGGCACATTTAGGAGGGCCCACCTTAGATGACAGTATCATGCATGTAGTGCTTTTGTTATTTTATTATTTTTAGTTATGATACTAAACGAATGATATGGGCAATTTCGTTAAAATGGTGAAATTCCTCTTCTTTGATAGTTTTTACAGTTCAGAACGGGTGGTCTAAAGTGTACAAACATCCTAGATGTTTGAAATCTATATCTTTCTTAGATGCATGAAATCTATACCTTTGATAGATGTCACTTTTACATTTTAGATCGAACAATCTGAAATCTATAGTCATCATAGATCTCTAAATCTATAAAAGTTCAAGATTCTTGAAAACTATACCTATTCTAGATGTCACTTTTACAATTCAGAGCGGTCCGTCTAAAAATGGCACATGGAATGCCGCCACTTTAACAAAATTCCCCATTGATGAAATTTAGTGTTACCATACTAATTGATTTGAAAATGCTCATAGTTTATACACATTGTGTAGATGTTCAAAAGGAACCGACATCCAACGAATGGATAATGATTGTTTTTAAGGGCAAGTTACTACAAGAGCCATTGGAAACAAATGAAGTACATCCAAATAATTTGGATAAGTAATTTTGTTTATAATCAAAAATGTGAAAAGCTTAATCACTTATGCTTCATGATTTTTGTAGAAGGTTTTAAAACCAATTCATACATCTAAACAAGAAAAAGAAGGAAAATTATAAAAATGAGGATTATTTTGTTAAACCATAATTTATTTTACAATATAAACACCAAATCTATATTCTTCTACAAAAATCTCTCAAGGTTTTAGCTTTGAAATTATTATATCATTAAAAAAAACTTAAAAAATAACAACAAAATAACCATAGAAGGAGATTTGAACACATATTGAGTTTCGACACAGCCCATAGTCTCATATTAATTTGATAACTAAAGGAGGGGTAATTTGTACGTTACTTAAATAGAACTCATTTCTAATACATAAGAGTCCTTCCACGTCCAATGACGTCCAATGGCCCTGCAGTAGTTTCACGTACAGTTTCTTTAACAATTCTTTCACATGGCACATTGTTCTTTGCATTCATTTCATGAACCAACTAGCTACATTATCAATAATTGTCAACTACAATTATGTAACTTTCCAACCACCACTAAATCTAAGTTCAGCAGATACGATTCTGCAAATGTACAGCCCCTACCTTCCACACTTTCACCCTTGCAACATTCTGAAAGGCATTACTAGAGACATTGAGCGACTTGTCCTTGAAGATAACAAGCATGACAAGACATAACAAACATGTATAAGCTACAAAGCATCACAAGTTGACAAGATGCAAAGAAAAAAGCAATGCAAAGAAAATGATTTGCAGTCCAATCCAGTAATATCAACCTGAACCACTGCTGAACTCTTGATGTAATTAACCAGGTTCATTTAATGTGAATAATGTGAAAAATCTGTAAGAAAAACTAGATAAGGACACAGCACCCACTTGCGCATAAGTCAAATGTGGAGACAAAGTTGTTCATAGTTTTCTAAATGAGAAGAATAATGCCTGAATCTGCTATCTGAATAAGATTTACACTCAGACCTCCTTAATATGACCTCTAAATTGATACTGAAATCTCCTGCACACTCGTCACTTCGAACTATCTCAAAGTTTGTATGGCTGTCACCCAGGAGGTCAGATGAAAGAGGCCAGAGTGTACCTATGTCTGAACCTCCAGAGAAAAGAGGGTTGAATTCAGAACATATCAATAAATTCTACCAATATCATCAAGCTGGATAAGTGAAGTCGGCAATCATGCCGTGTCAGCTTATTCAACAAAACGAAGTACGATCTAGAGTGAATTCTGGATGCTATAAGTACATACCACCACTCAGGCATCGATATTAACAACATCCAGAGGCGTTTGAGTGTTGTCTGTCTCAACATCATGGCACGTTCCATTACCATTGACCAAGCAATAGTTCCTGTCAGGTTCGACACCTTCCATTTCTTGGATTTCGTGATCAGTACAAATATCTTCCTGGTAGTTGTCGAAGAACTGAGTCCCACTCCAGGGCCAATGATCGCTCCACTGACCCCTCTTTGCAGTTCGACGCCGCTCCTGGTCTTCAATCATGTCCTCGGTAAGCCCCCAGTTCTCAAGCTCCTCCCGCGTGTGATGAACCAACAAACTATACTCACCGCCTTCGCCCAGTTGCATCACTCGAACTTCACAGTTCGTCGGATTATTGAGCTTCTCAAACTGCTCAGTTGTCCATTTAAACCAACGCATAAGAAACACTCTCATCGTCACGCCATGCGAAACAATTACTAAGTTCACCTCTTGTTGTTTGGTCTCTTTTGTTAGTCGGTTCATATCAATGTCTCGCCATAAACTTTCTAAAAAGCCTGCAGTGCATGAAGAAGCATATTAGCGAACGGCCCCCCATGAAATCAACCCCAAAAGACTGTTTAAGAACAAGATCAAGGGCCAAGTCCGATTGCACAGGTTGAAGCAACAAATAACAATTTCAAATTTGAGTCAACTTCATGTGCAATGAGAGGTCAGGTAACAAGCTTTAAACAATTCATCGCATTTAGGACAACCTCATGATGTATCTGAGGTAACAGGTGTCCAATCCACCTCAAAGAAGTAGCTTGAAACTTTGTTATCTCAACTATTTCAGCAGGTCACATTGGAGCCATGCATGCACCACCTCTTCATGCTCACTCTTGTAAATTGGACTAAAGTGAAGTCAAAATTGAAAGAAAGATAAAATAAAATTGGTTTTCTACCAATCAAGGTGTAAAATTTCTTGTTATCTCAAGCTAGTTGCTTCGACAGTGTCTAAAGTGACCCTAATAGACTCCAATCACTCGAAACCATGCTCTAGTATTGCTGTCACTGGAGTGCAGAACATCAATACAAGAACCACATACTGCCCACTCCATCAAAGGAAAAGACTCGAAACAGACAAGCGAGTAGGGTACGTACTGGTCACACGGTCGAAGACATCCGCAGCTGATTCACCTTCTGGGAATCTATAAAAAAATCGTCCAAATCGTTGTCTTACTTCCTTCACGGCTTTCATTTTGTTGTTGTTCTGGAAATTTCCGAAGTCCTGTTCCCGGATACGAGGTTCTTCCCGCACGCCAACGATGTGTTTCTTGTCAAAAGCACGTCCGATCTGCTTCAAAGTACACAAGGTCCGCTTGTACGGGGAGACGTAAAAGTGAACCAGCCAATCACCATCCTTATTGTCTTTCTCTATTATGCTTCGTATCTTTTGACCGCATTTCGCAGCCTGGTTCGCCCCCGCCTCAGTTAGGCGAATCTTGGGATCCGCAATGTGGCAATACTTCTTCGAATCAACGTTTCCTTCGCTTTCTCCATGCCGTACCAGGATTATGCGTGTAGGCCTCCTTGACTTCCCGTCTTCAGCCATTCATCTCCTACACGAGCTCTTCCAATTTTCTGGCGACCAAGCGTACACAATATAAGTCAGTCTCCACATCCCTGCTGCAAGAAGAAACCATTACGAGTCTGCCACCATCTTCATTGTCAAGTTTGCAAACTATTCCCGAGAAAGTCCAAACAATAACCTCACGGCATACTAGGGTTATCCTCTAATTCATACAGCTTTCAACCCGAATTCAAAAACAGGTATAAACGACCCAATAAACCATTTCAGCACCACAAGATTCAATCAGGTCATCAATTTGTTGAACAATTTCAGATTCACTCCTAATTTCTTACTGACACAAAGTCAGCACCCGCGCATCGGAATAGTTCAGAGAAAACCTCTACTGATTTGACCTAATTTTGAAAATTTGACCTAAAACAAAGCTCCCTTCCCCTAAGCCTAATCACAATCCTAACACCTATTAACTGAATATTATTCAATTGCAAACCATGCTTTAATGAATTTAAATACCTTTATCCTGCAATACCTAAAACGCACTTACTCCACCTCGTAGTCAAAAGCTCCAAACTGCACCACCAATACATCACAAATTTTAGGTCAAATCACGCGCTAACAGAGTATTTTTTCACCTACCAATATCGTGAATCGCGGCTATCACAACCTATTCAAGTATTCCTTTCCAGCACTCTCCACACGCTATCAGCAGAATATAATATATATCATCCTGACCGAGGTAATGATTCTACCGACCCCTCTGATCACGTATTTACCGATCAATACATCCCAGACCCCTTAATCTGCTTGCTCAAAAAAACTACGAAAACTCTGCCATAGCCAACAGTTAACAAACTAAAATTTCGCTTACTTCACTCCACTCCACTCCACTCCCACTCTCACTCTCACTCTCACTCCACTCCACTCCACTCCACCGTCTATTTCACCGACCACATGGAGATCGAAGCCGACCACCATTTTTGCGAATTTGAATTCACGACTTCAAATTCAACCTCGCTTCCACAAGAGACGACCCACAATTAATCGTGTGGCCAGATGCCGGAGACTCACCGATGATCTTCACCAACGCACAATCTGTCGAAAACAAAAGGGTCTGATGCTCTGGTAGTCTGTTGCTGCTGTGCAAGAGCGTTGCGTTTCGTAGGACTTTATAGCGTGTCCTGGGACACGGGAGGGGGCGGACACGCGCTATTCTGCCGGCGAAGCTCCCCTACTTTAGTGGGACCCCCGCTACATTTAGTGGGACCCCTCCAGATGTAGAGGGCGGCGTCTGTTCATCCGATTTAGTGTAGACATTCGCTTTCTGTTCATCCGATTTGGTCTAGTCATTCGGTTTCTTCGTCGACGTCTTCTTCTTATCTCGGCGAACTCTGTTGCCGGAGTTGCCGGAGTTGCCCCGGTCAAGACTTCTTTATCTCGAGGTAATTTTTTTTTCTTGGTAACTATGCTGTACCCCATAGTCAAAGTTGGTAAAAAAAACCTTGAAAAACAATACCGCTTAGTCAAAGTTGGTAAAAAATTTCAAAAACAATAGACTTAATTGTAAAGGTCGTCTCCAATAGTAAAAATGGTGTCTGAGGTAGGTTCAACTAAGAATAGTACTTTAAAAAAAAAAACTCCATTGGATTCCATTTTGGTGTTCCAAGGAGTTCCATCCTATGTTTTTCTCAAATTTTGGCTCGTGGGTTGACATTGCACATACCTTACTAGTAACTTTAATAGTAGAATTTTTTTAGTTAAATTATTTAAACTTAAATAAATTTATTTTGTGTGGGAAAAAAATGAACCTTTTGGGTTCAAGCACACTAATAAAAGCCACTTGTAGACATTAGTGAGGTGCTTATAGAGGTCCTTGATGGAATATTTTACCAAACAATTGTCGCTTATTCATTTAAAATAGTCTTTAAGTCATTTGTAATGAATTCTTATTGCAATAATCTACCAAAAATTATAGTTTATTCATCTAAAATAGTTTTAAAATCATTTATAATGGGTCCTTATTGAATCCAATTAAGCAAAATTAAGCAATGGTTATAGCTACATTTTGGCCCTTTTGATATTTAGAAATTTGACATAATAACTTATATTCAAGAGTTAGAATGAAGATTCTTAAAAAAAGCCCAGTGGTTACAACCAAGTTGGCTCTTATTAGCATGCTTCCACCCTTTTCATTTTTTAAGCATATGTCAAATCACATTTTTCAACTTTGATTAATTATTTCACAAGAAATAGAGATTCAAACCATTGGATATAGTATTATAACATTCTTAATCAAGTTGAGTGCCTCCCATTTAACCTTACAAAGAAACAAGTATTAGGGAATAATCCAAATATTAGGGAGAATGCCCTTCATCAAAGGAATGAAGTGGTTCCACATCCTTGACTTCCAATAACGATTATTTCTTAGAGTCTACATTCTTTAAAGATTCAACAATTTTCAAAGGAATTTTGCTACATTGGTTTAGAATGTTATCATTGGAGGCCAAAATTGGGTCTTATTTACTTGTTTTGTATGTGATTACCAAGGTGGATTTGTATGGTACCTCTCTATCATAAGCCTAAATAATATTTTTATTTTTATATCTTATTCATTGATCTATGTTTATATTTTTTTAAACTCTTGTGTACTAGACAAACTTTTAACAACTTCTAAATTGAATAAAGTGACAATACCTAATTATGACTTATGTGTAAAAATGTCCCACCTAGACTCTTGCCTATAATATAAACAATTTGAACATGAAAACCTAGGATACATATTTTTTGACACTTTGAAGATTTATATATCCCAAAAATAAATGATGTAAGGTAAAACAACCCACTGTAGTCAGTATATGAAATTTGGAGTTTGACCTCATGCTATTTATGCTATTGTTGAAATTTTTCAATTTTTTTCCCACTTAAAGACAAGTGTGAAATACAATTGAAATCCACAATGGAGCCATTTCCTAGATGACCACTATGTTTTAGCCATTTACCTGAGAGAAACCCTTGCATTGTGTTGTTCAACACACTTGTGTCCCACTTCACTCTAAAATATGTTTCATTTATCTTCTAGCTTGGTCAGAAATTTGTCCAGAAATTGTAGCCACAAGTGGAGGTGAATCCACATTCGATGTAGGCGTAACTTACGTGGGTTTCAAATTTCAAGTAACTTATGAACATTCAAAGGAAACTTCCTGGAACAGAAGGGAACAGGCCCCATCAACTTCTAAGACCAACCATCAGGCGTTGATAAAACACAGTCAATGGCTTGAATTATGGACGAAGTCCGGTAAGGCTAGCTGACATGCGTCAATTTGTATCAAATAATTCACTGACACATTTTCACTACGCCAATGCTCTTGGCACATCAAACGTGAATTAAAACGTAATAATCTATTTAAAGATGTCTGGGAAATATTTCAGAGAGCTCAACCAAGCGCAAATCTACAGGTATTGTACAAAGCATACGTAGTGCATAATCGTCAGCTTTCAAAGAGAATGTTTGATAACCCCTTCTGCTTGATCAAGCGTGAAGTTCGCGGAGCTGAACTGACTGCTATTGTAAAAGGGTTGCAAATCATTAATTCCATACTCACGTGCCTGCACAACAAAGAAAAGGTCAGCTTGTGCAAGGGCATTTACATAGCCTATCAGAGAATCTTTAACCACAGAGAAACCAAAGAGATTCTCAAACCCTACCTTTGCCTCAAGGTCCAGCATTTTGACTTCAACTTCCTTTAAGCGAATATTTGATCGTGAAGTCATTTCCTCAAAGCGAATGGCATCTGCAACTAGGCCACGCAACAAGTGCAGCAATAGCTCATTGAAGTCTTTCTTGTATGTGATGAATTTCTTGAAGCTCTGCAATTGCAAAAAAAACAAGTATCAGTAGCAGAATGTGAAGATCAGAAAATCTTGGAACACGCTTTGAAGTATCATTAAATTACAGCATCCACAACATCTCTCAAGCTAGTCGGCCAAAACGTCGACACATTCAAAGAATTGATTCACGTATGAAAAAAAGTTTGAAAACCGTACCTTCTGCAAAGCTTTCTGTACACCAAACTTCTGTGTTGAGATGAAGGATTCCAGCATCACACGGATGGCCATATCAACATCGTCTTCAATGACAAAACTTCTAAGATGCATCCTTGCATGTGCCTCAGCCATTCGAATCATCGACTCAATGTGGCGTACTGCTATAGGCACCCCTTGCCCAAACTGCATCCAAAAGTTCTCATGAGAAAGAAATGCAGACTGTAACACAAATTCATCAGTTTACATGTGGCCATCAACATTACTTTCGTGATACTACCTCAGCACCTGCCAAAATTCCCCTTTCAAAAGTATGATGGCACAACAGGAGGCTGAGATCAAGTGATTGATCAAGTAATCGGATTAAGAAGTTTTATCCACCCCATGGAAATAATATGACAGCTGACCGCAGAACCTTACCATAGATTCTCGACGAAGATCAGCGTAGACAAGGGCCAGTTTTTCCAGGTCCACATCATGCAGGTAAGGATGTACATGCATCTTGGCATACGTGATGTATTTTTGTAAAATGTTTTGAGGCAGAATCTGCATAGAAAAAGAGACCAAATTCAGCAATCACTGCGAAGTGAAGAAATGTGAGAACAAGATTTTCTAGTCGAAACAGTAAAATCTCCCACAAATCCAGCTTTTTAGATGATAAGAAATGACAGAATGACAAAAAGAGTAAACGGTTGTTAAATGAAATCTTACCTCTTCATCAGTTGTCACTGGTATAGATTGCGGGTCGTCATCAGAGTCGAGGTGTTTCGGATGGGACTTAAAGTGACTATCTACAACAAAAGTAGCCAGCATTTCATCTTGCACCGGATCCACAATGTCCTGCAAAACCGAAAAATGTTATGTTCATTTCTGTGAGGAATGTAATGAATAAACCATGACACCAATCAAACAAATGCCCATGAGTTGAAATTTATCCAATCAAAGAAAAATCCTCCGAAAAATAATCTACCTTCACCACGCAGAGGACATCAAACCGCGAAAGGATAGGATCTGTGAGCTCCACATTTTGGGCAAAAGTCTTCGAGGAGTCGTATCTGTTTAGAAAAACGAGTAAGAAAGGCAGTCAAAATGCTTCACTTAGTAAGACTCAAGCCCCTACAGATGGCAGTTCATTCTAGGTCGTAGGACCAGCTGAAAAAAGTTTTATTATGCAGTTTATAAGATAGGTTGAGAATGACAAAAAGAAGCTTACCGGCCCCCAATTGGATTAGCTGCAGCAATGACGGAACATCGAGCTTGCAACGAGGTCACAATACCAGCCTTTGAAATACTGATACTCTGCTGTTCCATAGCCTCATGGATACTCACCCTGAACAAAAGCAAATTTCCAAAACGTCATTTAAATAGCATTTTTAGTGGACTATTTACTACTCAGAAGCTGAACATAATATTTCTTAAACTTTCTGGTGCCATATCTACTACAAATATTAAACCGCCGTTTTGTCTCCACAGGTTCCGTAAGATTTTTCTTCTCAACAAATTTAGTCGATCTGGTGTTGGGGCCGGATAATCATGAGGAAAACTCAAATAAACAAAAAAAAGTAGCATTCTATCAATTGACATGTAAGCAAATCAAGTACAAGGAATCATTTTATTAGTTGCGAATGTGCACCTATCCTGATCGTTCATCTTGTCGAACTCGTCAATAAGACAAATACCACGGTCAGCCAGCACAAGAGCACCTCCTTCCAGAGTCCATTCCCTTGTTATGGGATCCTTGTGTACCGCAGCCGTGAGACCTACTGCTGAAGCCCCTTTACCTGTTGTATATACAGCACGTTGTGCTGTCTTTTCCACATACCTGTCAAAGGCAAACAGAAGCATGTAAGTATCAGCTCGTTGCTTGATTGGTCAACGGAAACAGCTACGATTAGATGCTTGCTTCTAGACATGCTCGTTAAAGTTATCAATGTGCAAGAATAGAGCCCCTATTAAAGCGCTGTCTGGCCGAATGAAGGCTGTGACTGATGCAGACCAGTATGACATTGAAATCCCATGATGCATCCAACTCCATACTTGTAAATGGATTCGTTATGATAAGTTAAATTGTCAATTCATTTTGTGTGATTCACTCTGACAAGTTAGGTCAATGAGGAAGGGACCATATTCCAGCCAATGTAGAACGAGTAAGAAGATGGATCCTAAACTATAATAATACAGTAGATTAGAAAATTGATGATGCTCACTTAAGGAACTGAGATTTCGCTGTTCCTGGATCACCGAGCAACAGCACGTTGATGTCACCTCGAAGTCGATGCTTGCCTTGCACGTTTTTCTCCTGACCTCCAAACATAGCAAGTACGAGTGCCATTTTGATATCGTCGTGCCCAAAAATAGAAGGGGCAATGGATTTAGCGAGCTGTAACAACACGTGCGTGATGGATCAGAAAAACTTTAAACACACGAACTTGAATCACGAGCTTGATGTACCAAGCACTCTGCAAAGGACTCTCAAGAGACCGCAATCAGAAGATAGTTAAGGGGGAACGTCAGCGCGTGCTTAAACAATGTTGGAGATTGCATAAACATTGGAACTCAATGATTACATGAACTATATTTATAAGGGGTGGCTCGAGGTCGGTTAAGAAGAGATTAGGTAGAGTTAAAGAGAATCTGTACCCTTTGGCCAATACGAGGATCCTTGGAAAGCTTCTGAATGTCAGCCTTGTCTTCGTCAGTGAGTTTGTAGGCAGCGAACAGATCTTGTTTCTTCTGCACATAGTTGGCCTCCACCACAGTCGCAAATACAGGAAAACCGTTCTTTGAGTTCAACGCGGAACAAAAACTGTTGACATAAATACCGGTAACTTCCTGGAAGATGCCATATCAGACGCAAAAAGTCAACTTGCAGTATGTAGTGTTCAACGGTAGTCGGACGAAAAAGAATTACTAACATGAGATTCACCAGTTGCTGCCAGAAAATGAGGTGCACTTATGAAGAACAAAACCATCCAATCCTTTCTACTAAGAACAAGATATTCACACCGAGCAGATAGGACTCTTAGAATTACTCACAAGTTCTTCTCCTGGACGAGCACAGTCAATGAGATCATGGAGAAGAATTATCTCCTTATATCTTGGAAGCCTTCCTGCTTGCACAGTATTCGGGCTTTCTTGCAAAGTGAGTTTCTGATAGTTCCTGTAGATCGTCTGCCATGTAAATGAAAAAAAAATCAATATTCGCTAAACAAGTTGTAATCATGTTAATCAGTAGGTTCATTGACTAACATACTTGCTAAGGTTTAAACACAGAGAATGACATCCAGAAAAAACAATTTCAAAATTCCATATATTTCACAGGAAAAAATACCTGTTCAACATTCACGTTGAAGGGACCTTTGGATTGGCATTCAGGACAGGATCCAACTTTGATCTCAGTTTGAGTATTTTGGTGAAACGGCCCAAGAATGGTTCCGCACTTAACGCAATCGTATTTCACTTCTTGTAACTGCGGAAAGACTCCCGAGCGTCGAGTGACTACACCTGAGATCTTGATCAAGGAGTCCAGGTGAACTGACCTGATCATGTCAAGAATGACTATTTAGACCACATCAAAATGGGCACACGCTGGTTCACTTCCAAATTTCCATAAAGCAATTTACTAAAGTACAAAACGGTTGAACACAAATGAGTTACAAATACCTGATGTGGCGGATTTTGTCCTCCACAGGAAGATGACTAATCCGCAGATGAATCTTTTCATGAATTTTGTTGTAATTTGGATGATGCCTAGAAACAAACTTATTTGCTTCTTCTTCCAAAATTTCCAGGAAAGGTCGAGGAGCATCAGCAAGCCAAATGGCCAGCTCTGGGCAAGAGTCGATCCATTGGACGTAGTTCAATTCCAAACTACATAAGTTTGCTGCAAGGTGCAAAACACAACATTCCACTAAATTAAACAACAAATAAGCACATTTGGACAAATGCACCAGACAAACAAATAGGAAACAGAAGTATAAAGGACCCGGCATTCTATGGGAGGCAATTAAGTGCTATCAGAAGTATAAAGGACCATAGGGCAATTAAAAAGACCTAAGACCCATAAGATCAACCCCTAGGGACCCTTTTCTTTTGAAAACTTTAAATTAAACAAAAAGGTGAACGGCTCGGAAAGTCTAGCAAAAGTCGTTCCAATCTTATCACAAACTCTGCTCACTGTGCTTGTAGAATTTGTGATTATACCCCTAGCTCCCTCCTCCAGGTCCGCTAGAATACAAACTAGTCACAAAGAAATACGCTGAAATTTGACACTACAGTACGAACAACCACAGATGTGATGAAATGGCGGCTCAGAGAGAACTCATAAGATGCTCAATTTCCAAAGAACAGAAGGGGTCATCATAATGCATGCAAGATTTACTGTCGAAAGCAGTACCTGCTACCATGTTGTCCAACTTGTCTTTGTAGACTTTCTTGTACGTGGCATCCTTGGAGCTGAAAGTCTCCAGAAAACGGCGAAACCTCCGCTGGATAAAACGTCGTACATCATCCCTAGCGACCCAATCAGCAATGCTGTTTCCTTGTACATTGAGGAAGTCAGCTCCAGCAGCATCATCTTCGTCATCATCCTCATCCTCACCATCGCCCTGCCCAATGACGAAATTTAATCACATTGAATTGACATGCAGTAGGAGCGTTTAGAGCATAAATTGTCAGCAGTATCATGAAGGTACACATAATGTGATGAATAATGCTGAACCCTTTTCTCATGGAACAGTTTCCAGCGTGTGGACTATGATATAGGTCATAAGCGGAGTGAGTGTTATTGACAAGTACGTACTTAGAAACCAATGAATATGACAATGCACAATAAGTAGGAATTCAAAATCGAGTGAATATGACAATGTACAACGGCTGAAAAGTCAAAGCATACTAACAGTTTCACTTATAGTTTCTCATCCTATGAACAAAACTTTGGAAAATCAGAACTTATTCATGTATAAGTTCATGTCCAAATTGCACAAAATTTAGTACGTTAAAATCCTCTCGAAAGTGAGACAGGACTCAAATTCAAACTTTCCATTCTAATGAGAGAGACCACTCCAAACGGCAGAAAGAGCTTCCCAAACTAATTCCCACACATAAATATGATAAAAAAAAAAGGTCAAAGAAATGAAGAAATACCGTGTCATCGTGCTCGCTTAAACTCATCATGGGGGAATACGCTGACACCACTGGCTCATTCACACGCATTCGCCTTCTAGCAGGTTGAAATGCCTCATTCTCGTCGTCCTCTACACAACCATCTCACAGTTACAGCTCTTTTCAATATTCCAACACATTCAACAACAACCTTAAACCCTCAAGAAAAAGCGTACCGTGCTCTTGAAGCATAGTGGGCAGCTTCCGCACTCGCGAATGGTTATTATTCATCATGCCATCCCTCTCTTCCATAATTTCTTCCGCAGCTCGTCGATCTCGCATTTTGGTAACGAAGTCTCGAGTATCCTCCACTTCGTCATCTAGACCATCCGCTTCATAACGATCCTGCTCTTGCAAAGTCTGATAATCCCTGCAAACAACAGAAACTCGAGAATGGTTATTCCGGGATACAAATGTAGAATCGGGAACCTCCGCTTCAAGATGTCTTTAGTAGTAACATCTTGAACAGGACACATCTAGGGATGCCTGCGAATACTGCATGGAGGGATTCCTGATTCTACATTCCAAGGGACACATGTACAATCGAAAACCTCCGTTGCGCCAAAGCTCAACCACGCCATAGCTCAACTACCCCCCAGTTTCATGCGCAAAACCTAATTGCAAGAGAGTTGAAGAGACGCACTGCTCCATGAAATTATCAGGGTACAAATCCTCCCCATCCTCTTCTTCTTCTTCCTCCGCCACAATATCCTCGTCAATAAACAGAGTCCGATCCTCCTCGGCTTCGTTCTGGGAGTCGTCGCCGTCATGGCTCGAGGACGGCAGCAAGTCGGTGTCGAAGTCTTCGCCGGGAGTGTATGGTGTTCCGGGGGTGTAGGGCGACGCCATTGTTGCGGCTTCTGTGCTTCTCCCCTAAAACCTCCAATGCTGTTCAAACCGACCTCGGAGAAGGTCGGAAAAAAGTGGCAGAAGGGTTGTTGGATTGTTGGAGAGAGATGATGTTCAGTAAGATGGGGATGGGGATGGGGATGGGGAAGTGGAGAGGGGGATCATGGCGATGGCGGCGACGAAGCTTTCGCTACGGCGGGGGATGGGTTGGGAGCCGCAGCCATTGGGGAAGATGACTGAAGGCGAGTTGGCGGGAAACTTGCCTGTTGGGACTGCTCGATTGGCGGATGATGGCGGGAGTATATGCCCGGGGTGGAGGTGGGGGTGGGAGGTGTCCGGGTCCGGGTATGACAGTGCTTTTTATTTTTATTTTGGAGAAGTGGACAACTCATTTCTTTAATACTCATTGATATATTGTCATATTTACATGAGATCTAGGTTATACCTAGGTAAAATTTTAAAATGTAGCAGAAATATGACTATTTTGTATTTAAAACGAAAATATCTTTTTCAAAAGATAGCCTTATAGTTTTGTATTCTATGTAACAAAGCAGAAAAAATTTGTGAAAAAAACATATTTTTCTTACTTGTCACTTAAATTGAGTAAAGAAGCTAAAAAAATTTAATTTTTCACATTGAAAAAGTACAAAAGAAATCAATTTTACATTGAGATGATAAAATTTGGTAAACTTGAACTCATAATCCTTATATTCCATAATACTAATCCTTTTGGGTAAATTCATTTGTCTTGAATTTCTTATCCCTTTTATTTCATACTTGATTTGAGGATTGAAGATGATTTCTTTTGTTTTTGATGTTAACTAATGAAAATGAAGTGCAAGAAGTCTAGTTCATTATTCACTTTCCAAATATAAAAAATCTGAAAATTGAATTTTTAATAGCAATTTGGAGTTGGTTGGGTCAAAGACTTAAAGGCGTTGAACTTTTCATTGAATCTATTGAGTTCCAAATCATTCTTGTGCAAATCTAAACATACATATGGCACCATAGTTACATAGGAAGTTTTCCTTCTCCATAAAGCCTATCTTTATTTATATATGGCACTTTGAATCCATAGCAACCTCCTACTTTATGATCTTTTGTTTGCTGCAATTAATAGTTACAACTTCTTATTTTGCACTTGAGGGGACACATTGCACACACTATAAAATCATTTGATCAATACATTCATTAAAAAATTGTTGTCAAATCCTTAACCCCTAAAGGACCAAGGCCCTTTTTCTACCAAAAAACACTCAAAATTGTCATTTCTATAGCAAAGATATTTAAATAAATGGAAATTGTTTTTTTTGCACATCTAACTATAAGATATTACACCTTATCAGTATGAGAATGTGTGGAAAAAATTTCAAAATTTTTGACTTCACAGATTGCAAGATAACTACATTTAAAGTGAAAAAAACAAGTTTTTTAGTACATCGTGGGATTAGATTGATTTGCCTTTGAACCTTCTTAATTTATATTTTTTGCACTGAAAAGTTTTGAGGTTTAAATCTTTATGATGGGGGATTGAGTTGAGAGTTTAAGAAAAAAAATAATTAAAAAAAAACTCAACTTTCATACTTTAAAAAATTGATAAGTAGAAGTAGGTATGAAATAGAAGGAAAATCTAAATTATTAATATCTCTATAATGGAATTAAAACGCACTAATTCCAATGGTGAGATTTTTCTAAGAAGCAAACTAAACCATGTAGAACTTTTTTTTTTAATTGTAAAAATTGCATTTAGAAATGAATCCTACAAGCTATTTTTTCAAAAAGAAACTTTAATTGCTTGAAAAACAAGATTGTCCATAACTTTTTCATAACAAATCTAAATTGAACGAATCAAAGCTTTTTATGTAGACATAAATATAGCCTATGAGAATAAAGTTTTTTTTTAAATTTCAAATTTTCAAATTTTTTTGGGTTGCCCCGTCCCCATGTTTTGAGCTTATTTGGACATAACTTTTGTTTTCAAGCACCGATTGAAAAAAAATCATATTCTCATCAAGCTAATTAGTTTTTATATCTTCAAAAAACATTTCAAAAAATCATGACAAAAATTTAGCTTGTATGTACTTGCTTGAAATCCCATTTGTTCTTCAAATGGGTGTTAACTAATAAAAGACTAGGTGTGCAAATTTTGAACAATAAATCAATGCAAATACTTGCACAATATAGATTCCAAGGACTTTGTTGTCCAAATATTTTATTATTTAGTAGGTATTGGTGGGTCTAGACTCACAAAATAACATTTTGAATTTCAAAAAACAACACTTCAAAAATAATATAAATAAAAAAATAAAATGGTATCTTCAAAAAAATTCATAAGAATTCAACATTTTGAACTTCAAAGAAAAAATTCTTGTGAAAATTACAAATTCTGAATCTATAATTGATTTTAGAAGGAATTTTTAATTTTTGGCTTCAAATTTGTATACTAGTTGATTTAAGTATATAAATATGATCTACAAATCATATTTTACAACTACTATTTGAAAGTCATCATCAAGTTGATGTTCTAAGTTGTATTTTATAATACATCTTTACAATTTTGGAAATTTGAACTACCCCTTGATCATGAAGGAGTTAATACTTTCACTACTACAAAAAAAAGATTAATATTATGCTAGAAAGGAAGTATTTAGAATAAAATATCCAATAATTTCCTTGTGAAGTCATAATATTCAAATTTATCCACTTCAAAAAAGATGGCAAATTTTTACATTTTTCCACTATAGTAAAAATATTGGAATTTTTGCACCTCAATTCTTTGATTTAGAGTAGTCAATTTAGAGAGAGGTTTGCAATTGGGGCTATAAAGAGTCTACAAGAAGACCGGGAAAACCAAGGCCACATCTATTTGTGCAAATGAAATCAACCACGTACACTAAAATACAAGGCATTTATCACTTTGTCAAATCTAAAGGGACTACTGATCACTTTTAGAAGAAATTTCATAAGTGCAATTTAGAAAGAAGTATATGCTTCAAAGATTTTTTTATTGATTGAGAACTTGGACAAATTTGGTGATTCACTATAATATAATATGTGATAGAAGGTTCACGTATTTTGTAACATGCTACAAAAATAAGATTTGAGCTCCAAATTGAAAAAGTACCATGGAAAACTTTCCATCAATGGTTTATAATAAGCCCAATTTGGATAAAACCTCTGCTTGTAGAACTTTGTTAATAAAAAACCCCTAAAAACATTATGTTTTGAATATCAACACACTTGAGATTACTTTCACAACAAGACAACTGTCAACAAGGGTAGTGTCAATTGTCATAAACGTCTTAAACTTTAAGAAACTCATGAATATGGCACTATATTGGTGTATGTAAAAGTGATAATAAAAGAAGTATTTAAGATCCAAATTTTTTTTCACACTTGTTAAATTATTTTTATCACCTTTGAATGCCATGTTAACTTATTGTAAAAAAAATATCAAAGTGTACTTGTACTGGTGGGAGTAAAAAGTGAGTTTTGAATTGGATACATGTCCTCTGAGAGTTCAAACTGGTGAGAGAAAAAAAGTTGTGATATTAGAGTATGAAACATTCAAGAAGTGAGCAGTTATTCTCTGCTCACTTGAAGCGAAAATTAGAATTTAAGCTCTGTCTCTCTCTCTTGAAAGTCAGTCAACCTGAAACAAAATTTTAGGTAACAATTGTTTGCAATGTATAGAGAGCTTGAATCAAGCTTAGTTGAGGTCTAGGATCGCCAGTAAGCTTAACAAAAAAATTCTATCGAACCTGTGAGAAACATACGAACAACCCATGAGCACGACAGCACCAAATTATCGTTTCTAAGCTTCCTTAGGACTCAGCTTGATGCATTTTCAATGTCTTTTAATTTGGGCAGACGCCTCTTAAATCTAAGACTCATGAAAAGTTGAGACTGTTACGAATTACCCTCCCCTCTGAAATTCAGGCAGCACAATCAGGCAGAAAAAATATGACCATAAGTTCGCTCATATATGTTTGAGATCTAATTAAAGGTGACAGAAAGTTAAATGCATAGATTTTCATCCGTCCCCAATTTCTTGATGCTCCAGGCAGCTCATTCAGTCATTAGTAATACTCCGCCTGTTTCTGGCTGGTCTCTTGCTGCAAACACAAAGTGTGAAGTTAGTGCTCCATTAAAATATCTGAATCATGAAAAAAACTTCCCTACCTTGATGAGAATTTAAGGGTATAATCGTACAAATAACAATAATAGTCGGTGTTCTGAAGGCTTGCAATGAGTACCTCGAAGGCAGTTTTAAGATGGTCTAGCTCCTTGGTCAAATCAGTGATGGCCATGTTGTAAGCCTGCATTGGGGATGATTGGCTGGTCGTCTGAATCTGTAGTTATCAAATTACCACGATCAGTATAGACTCACCAGAAAGCTTGACTCTTCGTGCCAGAGATTGAGAGAGGCAATAGTAATATATTCAAGAAATATATTACTATACCCAACCTACAACATATGCATCAAATTCAATTCTTACTGAATCATTAAACGAAGCATCAAACCGTAATAACAAATCTCTGGAGCTAGTCAGAGCAGTGCGTATTGAAACCCCAGACACAATCATGCAAACCGCTTGTTGAATAATACAACAGTAGCCAGGGTGTTGTTTCAACCAAGCGTGACTGAGGTTGAATCCCGGTAAATATATCATGCCTATATTGTCATTTTGATGCTTTAATTTGTTCAGCGTGTCAACAGGGGATTTGCAACTTGAAATTGCATCAGTGATATATCTATTGATAGACCTAGCTCAACAGGAGGACTGCTCTGAGTGTGGTATTGAGTTGAGAATAACGTCAACTAACCTTCACCACAATCTTGTATTCAAGAGGATGCGGCAGCTTGTACCCAGCGAACAACACATTTGGGTCCCGATGCAGTTGCCTGTAGCAGCTCTTGCAGACACCACAATCCAGAATCAGTTTGATAAACACCAATTCATCAATTGATCGTATGACGAAAATTATAGTTCAATTGGTCGGGGTCAAATTACATGTTAAAAATAAATAAAAATCGACCAAACGAAATCCCTTATCGGCTTAATCGAAATTCTTGAGAAAAAACACGAGGTAAGTTACAATGATCCTTTCTAAGGATTGGCAAGATCCCAGTATGAGGGGAACACAGCAATGTGCATTTGTACACTGTGCACCCTGCAGTTTAATTTGTTGCGTTCAATGCACATTGTCGTCGTGACTTAGCAGGTTATATTTTAATTATGCTGAACCCAGCCTTCCCGAGATTTTGCCGCTTCCAAAACGCGCAGGATTATATGGAGTTCTGTAGCATTCGGACAATCCACAAAGCAGTAGTGGCACGCCTTGTGCGCCTATTCCCTAGGGTTTGGTGAT
This sequence comes from Climacium dendroides, assembly GCA_950106755.1. Taxonomy (NCBI): domain Eukaryota; kingdom Viridiplantae; phylum Streptophyta; class Bryopsida; order Hypnales; family Climaciaceae; genus Climacium; species Climacium dendroides. The sequence continues at coordinate 21,111,880 of OX467088.1, forward strand.
AGAATTGAAGATGTCATATGCGAAATTGAGAGTATGTGAAATCGAAGACACCAGGGGTTTCAACAACAGCAGCTCGCTCCGGCCGCAGCAAACAATACTTGACAACGGAACGAGCTTAATTCTCTACAAATTTCTGCAGTGGATATATATATATATAGAGAGAGAGAGAGAGATTCAATAATCCCAGAACATGACTTTCAAATCACACACAATGCTTATAGAATCTCTCTTAACTATACCCACCCAAAACCTCAGCTACCGTCCCATGCAAATAAAAATTCCGCAGAATTGAATTAACCATCATTAATTGAGACATATTCTCAAGAATTGAACCGCTTTGCATCAATAATCAAGAAGCAGGGCGAGTAGTGGGTGCTCGTACATGCGGAGAATGTTTCCGATGGTGTGATCCTCCCGCTGAATCGTAAAAGTGGCGGCATTCATCACTTTCATGTCCCTCTCGTATCTCACTCTGCAAACAGCCGAAACTCGAAACAGATTAGCCGACGCACAATTCGGTGGACAATTCCAAGACAGCACGAATCGAATTGCGTCGAATTACGAACTTTGATTTCAACGACATTTGTGATTGTCAACTGGACTTACTTTTTATCGCCCTCGGGCACCACGAAGCGCTCGTACCGATCGGGAGCATTCATTTTGTAAAGCTAAGATTGCTGGTGTGTACAGAGAAGCTGTGAATGCCTGAATTGAATCGGGTGAGTGGTTTTAAATTGCAAATTCAAAACTTGGAAGTAATCGCAAGCGGCGATCCACTTGACTGTTTGCCTGTGAATTTTCGTGGGTAAGTCCGCGTCTGTCTGTTGCGCAAGAAATGTAACGCTTGCAAGGAAGAGGGGGTGACGACGGAGCTTGAGAAATAGCTGCAAGACTTGGACCGAAGACATGCATGCATGGCGGGGAAGGGAACTGACGTCAAGTCCGTTCAATTGGCCGGTTTTAGGGTTTAACCTAAGAACTCAAATCGTCCTTTGGATGAGATTGTCAGTAGGACGGAAAAAAAAAAGTTTTTTCATCCAATTGTTTTTTTTTGGTGTTTGAGTACATTTTCTCTAATTAAATATTATTGCAAATTTCCTTATGATGGTATTATTGACTTTTTTGAAAAAGAAAATGCGGACCCAAGACCATTGATTTCAAGCTTCAATTGTCATCACTTTGTTTGCTACCATTTTGCAACTAGATATGAATGATTATGTTTATATTTATTTTGCAAATGTGAATTCATGTGTTTACTAAAGTCTTCAAATTTCCAAATTTTTTTGGAGGAAATTTGAGAGTACTATGAATTTTTTTTAAATGAAGAAAATTCATATCAATTATAAAATATATTTATAAAAATATGAAATTTTTACCGTAAATGTATATTGTAGTATAGAAAATCATAGTATGAACCAAAACTATTGTGTCACTCTAAAATTAGAAAACCAACAAATTGTGATTGTAGGTCCAAAGTTCATCATCATACTACTAAAATCATAAGTTTCTCTATAATATCACAAATGCTACCATTAATACTAGGGGCTCATGCTTACTATGCTACGCATTCATTGTATCACATATTAGTAAAAATTTGATATATTTGAATAGAATGCATGATAATGATTTCAATAAGTCTTTAAAATAATAATTTTAAATATTTTGTAAAAATATTTTCAATCATGCATACATAGAAATCGTATTTTCACACAATGTGATATTACAAAAATAGAGTAGCAGTTCACAATCACTTTTGTAATATCACTTTTTACAAAAGGTGATATTATAAAAATAATACACCCATTGCAATTGAGGTGATATTAAAGAGGATCCATAGGATGATATTATAGAGGTAGCAAATCCATTGCTTCTCTTGGCTTTACATTTCTTTGCACTTCTATGATTTTGTGCTTTTGTGAGCTTTGAGCTTTCATGATTTCAATTTTCTATTGCTACTACCAAATGATTTTGAGAAATTTATTCAATTGAAGCAATTTTGGATTCCACAACAATTAAGTTGTTCACAAAGTTTTTGAGATTTATAAGTTTTTCTTTTCAATTCTTCAATTTGGGTTGCCATTTTTTATAACAACTAGCGATTGGCGCTTGCTATGCTACGCATTCATCATTAGAATTTTATAAGAATTTTAAAGTATTAGATAGAATGCAGAACAATTTTTTTTTTTAAATCTTCAAATAAAAATGACTAAAATCTTTGTATGATTTTTTTAATAAATAAGCATATACTGAAATAAACAATATAAATTTAATGAATGATGAATGATATACATGCAATCATGAATACGGTAAAAGATACATATACATTAGAATGCATTAGAAATTTGACTCAATTGTTACAAACAATGGCAACCCAAATAGAAGAATTTAAAGGAAAAACTTGTAAATCTCAAAAGCTTTGTGAACAATTTAATTGTTGTAAAATCCAAAATCGATTCAATCTAATAAATTTCTCAAATCATTTGGTAGTAGCAATAGAAAATTCAAATTAGAAGCTCAAAGCTCACAAAAGCACAAAATCATAGAAGTGCAAAGAAGTGTAAAGCCAAGAGAAGCAATGGATTTGCTACCTCTATAATATCACCCTATGGATCCTCTTTAATATCACCTTAATTGCGACAACTATATTGTTTCTATAATATCATCCTTTGTAAAATGTGATATTACAGAAGTGATTGCAAACTACTACTCTATTTCTATAATATCACATTGTGTGAAAATACAATTTCTATGTATGCATGATTGAAAATATTTTTACAAAATATTTAAAATAAGTATTTTAAAGACTTATTGAAATCATTATCATGCATTCTATTCAAATATATCAAAATTTTACTAATATGTGATACAATGAATGCGTAGCATAGCAAGCAAGAGCCCCTAGTATTAATGGTAGCATTTGTGATATTACAGAGGGACTTATGATTTTAGTAGTATGATGGAGTCAAATTTCTAATGCATTCTAATATATGTGTATCTTTTATAGTATTTACCATTGCATATATTTCATTCATCATTCAATAAATTTATATTGTTTATTTTAGTGTATGTTTATTTATAAAAAAATTATATGAAGATTTTAGTAATTTTTATCTGAAGATTTATTGAAATTCTTATTCTACATTCTATCTAATACATAAAAATTCTAATAAAAGTCTAATGGTGAATGCGTAGCATAGCAAGCGCCAACCACTAGTATTACTATAAAATATTGAAGTTTATGAATTTATTAGAATTTCTAATCAGAGTAGAAATTGCACTTGATAAGGTTCATTTCATTAGTTGGACTCAAATTCAAAAAATATTATTTTTTATGGCTAAAACTCACATCAAGAGAAAATAGCAAGAAATGGCCAAAATTCACTACCAGGGTGATTTATGGATTGCACATCTTTTTCTTTAGAAAAGTCAATATGATTATAATGATAGACTTTGCAATAATATTCACTAAAAATGTACTCAAGTACACTCCAAATAAATAAATTGGATGAAAAAATATTTTTTTCCGTCCTACAATGCCAAGTGAAGTCATCCTTTAGTGATCACTTTTGTAATGCATCTTGGCCATTTCTTGTTATTTATTGTTGATGTGAATTTTAGCCATAAAAATGATATTTTTTTGAATTTGAGTTTAACTAATGAAATGAAGCTTACCTAGTGTAGTTTCTACTCCAATTCTACATTTTGAAAAATTTACAAATTTCAATATTTTAAAACAATAAGAACTTTAGGCCTATTACTATGGTTTGTTGATTTTTTAATTCTAGAATAAGACTATAATTGTGGTCTATACCATGATGTTTTACACTGTAATATATCTTTGTAGTGAAATTTTTTTATTTTTCAAGTATATTCTGTATTTGACATGAATTTTTTTTAAAGAAATTCACAATTTTTTCAAATTTTTTCCAAAAACTTTAAGAACTTAATGACTTGTATTAAACATATGACTTCATCTCTAAGAAATAAATATAAATTTTTTCATTCATATCTAGTTGCAAAATGGCAACAAAGAGAGTTTTAGTGAGACAATGAGGCTTGAAGTGGCAATGGTCACGGACCCACCTTTCCAAGGTTAAACCTTAACCGTGAAAATGAAAGACCCATAACCAAGGTACTTTACAAAAATCATCTGATTTATTGAGAAATAGGTCCATTTTTCATTTCTATAGTAACCTGGAAAATCATCTATTGGCCACTTTGGGGTTGATGTAGAGTTATAGGATTAAGGGTCTATTTAGAATTACATGCATGAGATTGCATTTGACTTCTAGAATATGAATTATGTACTAAAATTTGGTAGCATATATACCATTGAATTGAAAATTCAGTAATTAATTTTTCATTTGGATTTCATTTTAGCATTTATTCCTTAGTACACTCAAATACAACACCATATAAATAGAATACCTAGACATTTTGCAACTTCTTGAATGTATTGGAAGTGCATCTATTGTTGAACTAGGCTAATTTCAAATTGTGGAGGTTTTTATATACAATATAACATTTTAGTCTTAGATTATAAATAATATATTGAAATATGACAAGTCATGCAATTGCCATTAGATTGACAATTCAACAAATATCATGTTTCATTTGGATGTCATTTTAACATCTAAACTTCATCATGCTCAAATATGGCACCATAGTCATAGTGATTATAACCATTTTGAAGATTTTAGGACATAAATGAGGTGCAATATAATGATCTAAATTGAAAGTGGCGTGTATCATTGGATCTTAGCAAAAATTCAAAAATCTAGTACTACATACCTCAATTCGTACACTTTCTATGTCAAATATATAGATAACATCATCTTGAGTCCCAAATTGGGCTTCCTAGACCACCTTTAAGGGTAATGGCATAGTAGATCCTTTACAAAAAAAGAAATAAAATGATTTTGGTAGCTAGAGAAAACATTAAGGTTGAAAATCCTATATCTTATCCAATGGTCAAGATTAGAATTCCATGTCAAACATTGAATTTTTTTCTATAAAAAAAGGTCATCAGATGCTACAAATAGAAATATTATGCAAGATTTCCTTGCTCCCATACAAAGAAAATTTAGAAAAAAATCTACATTTGTATTTAGAAATGTTTTTGTTGCCAACTTTAACTACTAACTATAGTATAAGTTGTGCACAATGTTGTGGATGAAATGTGATTTGCATATCCATTGGCTCAGCAAGCTATCATAAGATAAATTGTATCCATAATCATGTTCTGGCAATGGAGCACAATTATTATTATTAAACATAAATTATTGGTTCTTATTAGTAAATGAAGAGGGTTTCAATGGACTTTAGCATGTGCTATTTGGATATAGTCTATTTTGAATTAGATATGAAATTATAATACCAAATTAAAAATTAAATTTCATAGGCTCTAATGATTTTATTGTGTATAGCTTGTGTTATTACTACCTAGATATTAATGTCATTTTTTGGTCTAAATGTAGGTTTCTCATTTTACACGCTAATGATTATGGGTGCACATTTCGTTTACATGTCAAAATAAAGCATTGAATATTAATTATTTAATATAATTGACATTTATTGCACTTATTTTAAATAGATATTTTAAGATTTGTGAACAAATCTAAGTACGTCATTCATTTTGATTCTGAAATCTTAGTATCGTAATAATTTGTATTGCAATTAGGTAATTTTACAAATTAGATAATCATGTTTTATCTATCATCACATTTTAATCCTCAAAATTTAGTTTTTAGAAAATTATTCAAATTTTAATTATCCTTCATAGGATTATTTATCTCCAATCAACAAGGTTTTTTGGCAATATATTGCTAGTTCTAACATAAAGAAATGAATACCCTTATGTCCCTCCAAATATAATGCAATGGTAGGCTACTACAAACACAAATTCTACAGTAAAAAAACCCAATAGCATCTCCTCCCAAATCCATTGTTTATTTGTTTATTTTTTTTGTTATGTTGAGATCTCTTGGACCATGCGTCCCCCAATTGTACTCTTAGTATTGTCTAAAAATTCTCATTGAGAAGGGGTGTATGGGCTTTGTTTTGTCGCATTTGGATCTATGACATAAAAGATATTGAAGTTTGAAGTTTTATGAATAAGAAAATTAGAAAATAAATTTTACTTTTATTTTGACTATGGCAACAATACAAAGCACACTAATAATAATCCATCCAATAACCCCTATAGGCCCAAGGTCATTATTTTGTTAAAAAATCATTCAAAATTGCCATTTCTATTGCATTTGCCTAAAAAAACAAAACAAAAACAAAAAATTAGGATCTAATCATACAATCTTATAATTTACTTGACTAAGATCATATGGTAAAATTTTCATAAAGTCTGATTGCACAAATTTAGAGATATTAGCATCCAAAATTAGAAATAAAATTTGAAAATGGTCTGTAATTTTAGATGACTTTGACTGCCATTTGTAGAAAAAATTTGCACTATGGATTTTGAATTTTTTGTGTTAGAAAATGTCATCTAGGAAAAGAAATTCAAAAAATACACACTTAATTTTCATTCTTTAAGAAATTGATAAGTAGAAGTAGGTCCAAGATTGAAAGAAAAACTTATCATAATCGCTCTAAGATGAGATTGAAACACAATAATCTCAATGGTGAGATTGTCTAAAAGGCAAAGTTAACCTTGTCAAATAATATTTTTTCAAATTGTGAAAATTGCATTTAGAAATGACTCCTACACGTTATTTTTTCAAGAAGATGTTCAAGTTGCTCCCAAAACAAGATTGTTCAGAACTTTTACATCATTGATCCAAATGGAATCAATCAAATCTTCAAATGTAGGCAAAAATATGATCTATAAGGAAAAAAACTGAATAATTTTTAAAAAAAATTTGTGGATTTTTTTCTATCCACTAAATGAAAATTTGGGCTTTTTATGGTATAACTTTTGCTCCTAGGCACTAATTGAAATAAAAATTATATTCCCATGAAGCTAATAAGTTTTCTTATTTTACACAATAGTTTCAAAAAGTTTCTAAAAAAATTGAGGTCATAGGAGCTAGCATGAATCCATTTTGTCCCCTAAGGGGACAATGGGCCTTTAAAGATTAAGATAGGTTTTTTGTTTTGTTTTATTTTTTGGTTTGAAAGCTCTCAACAAAGAGGAGTGAATGGTTTTTGTTTTGTGATGTTTGGACTCACAGTTGAAAATAAATTGAATTTCAAAGTTTTTGTGGATTAGAAATTAGAAAATTACTTCTACTTTTATTTTGACTGTGGCAACAGCACAAGGAACACTAGTTATTATAAAAAAATGTCCAATTTTTAAATAAAAAAATTATGCACAATTAAAACTAGGACTTCCCACATGTTTTTCTTTGGGCCTCATAATGAGACAAAAAGATACAAAAATTGTCATTTCCTCCCTCCCTCCTCTTTCAAAAATCACAAGCCATTAATTTTTTTTAAAGAAAAATCCCCTGCCCCCCTCCAATGTTATTGATCTTAAAAAATACAAAATATAGATTATGGGATACAAGATACGAGATATGGATTAGGGATACTAGATATGGATACGGATCAAGGATACGAACCTAGAGTGATATACAAATACAGACCCTCATGATATATCCCATACTGATTGCCCCCCCCCTCCACTTGGAAACTACAAAGGGGTGGGGGGGTGGATGTGTATGAAAAAATTTATTTTAAATTTATTTTTGAGCTCAAGGGGGATATAAAAAAATAATTGAAATTGTTTTTTTGAACTAATAGAGGGTATAAAAAAATTTATTTAAATTATTTTTTTGAGCTCACTAGGGGTTGGATAAAAAAATTAGATTCTTTTTGCTTTTGTACAATAGGATCAAGCTTATAGGTTGTTATACCATAGTGGTCTTCTACACTTTTGAAATTTTAAGAGAAATTTTCAATTTCCAATTTTCATCAATACACCATAAAAATGACAAATTTTGAATATTCTTTTGAAAAACTCCTAGGCAAGAATAAGTGAGTAATAAACTAAATTGCACAAATGGAACAAATAATCATGTCATCCATTGTCTCTATATGTGTTCGGGTGCAAGGTCTTCAAGCGAAGGATGATTAATCCACACCATTGCAAATATGACTATAGTTCTTTCTTCATTTTCTTGTGTTGCACTATATTAAGGTAACTTTTACACCTAAATACATTAGAAACTTTGAATAAGCTCTTTAGAAAAATGGATATGCAATAATAATTGACAATCAATTTTTGTAGCTAGATATTTTCAATTGAATCATAATGGAAGTAGTTGCATAAATTTTGGAATCATTATGAATTAATTACAAATTTTTAAAGATGCCAAGTATATGAGTCTATAATTGTAATTTAGGTGATACCAAAATTTGTTTAATGCACATTAAGAAACAACACTAGTAGTATCAAAACACATCATAAAAAAGAAGTTAAAACAAAAAATAGTGTGCACAAAACCACCTCCTTGTAGGTTGCCACCTCAAATTAAATCCATTCAATATCTTTAATTCCACCTTACAATTGTCCTTCTAATGCTCACCATTAGGAATCCTCCATCTTCACTTTCCCTTCACAACTATGGTAACCGCACCTACTTTTGACCACTTTTTAAAACTAATGGCTACAAATTCTTTCGTAAAATGCACTTCTACTATTCATAAGCCTATGGTCACTAATGAAAACACTTCTTTCCAACACTTTGAAAATTCGTAATTTATTCATACAATGTCCTAAAAATGCATTCCAAAAAAATCTAAAATCCCCTTTTGATGGGCTACCAATAAGATCCCAGAAAATTCTAATATAATAATAAAAACTATGTTTGGATTGCTTATTTGTACAATTTTAGGTATAGTTACCTTGAAAGTCGGCATTCAAGATGGGTAGGAATTGGGTGTGATTAAGGTGGGCCCCCTCAACTATACCAATGTCTTGAAACCGTTGTTGTATTGTAAATACGTACACTGTATAAATGTGTACTAATTTTATAATAAAAAAGATTCTATGATCAGGAAGGCAAACTTCCTTATGACGTTTCTAATGGCTTTAAGGTCACACTTCGAACAACTTCAAGGTGAAGTTTGTTGCCAAAGATGTTGTTAAAAGGCAAAAACCTTAGATAAGTTTTAGCACCTTGAAGTATTCTCTTGAGTTCATAGAATCTGTATTTGGATTAAAATTTGACTAGAGTTTTCTTTGTCACAGTTGTTCAATCAATCATCTTAGCCGACGATATCTGAACCATTCAAATTCATTTGCAAAACAAAGCTGAATCTTCTCGTCTATTGAAACAACCTCGTGTGAAGCAACGTTGGCATGGTAATTTTCAAAAAGATGCTCATGCTTTGGTGATCTTACTTCAAGTAGGGTGTGTTGAAGAGAGAACCCACAAAGTGACATTTGAAGGAAGTTTCAAAGGTCTAAATGACGATTAGTATTACTGCATGGTTAGACCAATAAAAAGAAGCATTGGCCATCAATATTGGTTGAAAAGGTCAAGTAAATCCTTTAACAAAGACTGAACGTGTAACTTATATTACAAACACGATTAAGCGCATTTTTAAATTCTTGTAAATGAAATAGCGCTTTTCTTCGGCTTCAGTTTTTACCTCCCTATGAATTTGATTGAAGTTCTATAGTTAATACTAGTGTTTTGTACTTTGTTTGTATGTTAGAAATTAAGAATTAGGGAGTTAGAGGTAGTTTACCTCATGATTTTGACCTTTGAGGTTCTTTGGCCTTGAAAGGTGAATAGGAACTTACTTGTGGATGTTTTCCTTGAACCAATGGGTGTTTGGAAGCCCATGTGATGTGTACATGGGTTGATCTTACCTACCTTAGGGGTTTAGTGACTGAGTAGGTATGTTCTTTTCCCTTTTTAGTTGGACTTGGTGGTGGAATTTGTTGGCTATTGTTTTTAAGAAAAGGAGTGTAGGGTTTGAGATTGAATGTTCAAGTGATCATATATTTTTATGTATTAAAATTTTGAAATGAAAATTAGAGGGTTTGTACTTTTTATTGCCATTTTAAAGAGACATTTCTTGTGTGATTTGAAGTTGTAAGCAAAAAGATATAAGCGTGTAAGTAGAGGAGGATCTATTGCCACCCAACTAAGAGGAGCAAACATTTGAATGGCCACCGAAGTTTGTCTCTATTTTCTATCTCTTTAAAAATTTAGAGTATTAGAGAAGTATTTTGTAGTTTTTTAAAAACTCATCATTTAAAGGAATTGGAGTTGCTCAAAAGAAATGATGGGTTGTTCAATAGAAAAGGGTCTGCTACACTCATAGTTTGAAACCCAAGACTTTGTGAGGCTATAAATTTTGTTTAGAGAATCATTTTCAAGTGAAATTTTCATATTAGATAGAAGAGGTTGTTAACTTTTTAGAAAGCTATCATTTTCTTTGTTTGAAAAAAAATTGCAAAAGTTTTAAGTGAAAAGGTGTAGAAAGGTATGTTGTTTTCTTGTTTTGAGAAGAATGTAGTTAGAATGAGTGTAGTTTTGAATTTCTTTTGAAGATTTGAAGATCTCAAGACTTGAAAACTAGAAGATTGAAGATTCGTGTGTTGTGGCTTGTGGATTTTTTTTCTAGCTGGTTTTGGAGGCTTATTGTCTTTCTATTGTGATTCCTAGCTGGTTTTTGAAGCTTGTTTTTTTTTTAATTTTACATCATAAATTCTACATCGTAAATTCTACATCGTAAATTCTACATCGTTAATTCTACATCGTAAATACTGTTGTGGGCTATGTGGTTATTCAGTAATAATCCCATTTTGTATTCATGGCAACGAAGTGGGATTGATCACCCACATGGTTATGCTTTTTGTCGTTCCCATTGGTGACGCACGATTGCTGGTAACCATGGGTTTGAAGTTTAGGAGTTCATCATTTAGACGACTCAGCTCGTAGTCTGGCCGTCTCGTTTTACCTGTCTAAAGCCATTGTTTTTTTATCACCCACCCTAATCTTGATCCATTTCGAGCCACCATAGAATAGGCCAACGAAGACCTACTTGAAGATTTGAAGACTTGACACAACTTTTCATCACACTTATTCCAATCACAGTCAAATACTCCGCGTATTCTTAAAACAAACTCCTCTCTACATGACACCACCATCATCACTTTAAGTACATCTTCAAAATCAATATGTACCTATGTGGAAAAAACAATTTTTGAACCTCTACTAAAGAAACTTTGACCAATTCTAATTTTTGCATACGATATCCAAATGCCATGTTTTTTGGTGCATCGAAACCTCCTTTCACTTGCCACCAAGAAAATCAATGAAATTTTAACCACACATGGTAGCCAAAAAGTGGCGGTTCAGGAGAGTGTGTCCACCTTACTACCTTAATTAGTAGTCATCCACTCATATGTTTGATGACATGAGCTTTTTTTTCACATTGAGATAGATGCTCATAGTATAGGAATTCTAAACAACCCATACCTTAAATTTGCTTGTTTGTTTTGTTTGTCACGTCGAGATCTCCCGGACCGTGTGTCCTCCAGTCGCGTTCTTGGTATTGTCGGAAAGTTCTCAGCAAGGAGGGGTGCACGGGCTTTGTTCCATGGTGTTTGAACCTATGGTGAGAAAGTTATTGCATTTTGAAGTTTTTTTGAACTTAAAAAATTAAAAAATATACTTTTACTTTTGTTTCAACTGTGGCAACGGCACAGTACCTTCAATTTGGCTATTTGTTTTGTTTTGTTTGTTACGTTGAGATCTCCCAAACCGTGCATCCCTTGGGCGCGTGTTTAATACCGTCGGAAAGCTCTTGGCAAGGAGGGAGGGGTGTACGGGCTTTGTTTGCACCCACGGTGAGAAAATTATTGAATTTTGAAAAAAAATTATAAATTAAAAAAATTAAAAAATTACTTTTACTTTTGTTTGACTGTGGCAATGGCACAAGGCACACTAATAAGTATATATATATATATATATATAATTTTTTTTTTTTTTTAATTTTTTTTTAACAAGAGTTTGGGAATCTCTCCCAATCATTTAGAATGCCTCAAAATGGGAACTGAAGTGGCACTGGGATCCCCCCGTACCAATCCCACCAATCATTAAAATTCGTTGTCTATTTTTAGGGTTACAGCATGTGGAGAGCACAGTCAGTCAAGTGCTTGTGAGCACTTGGGGAATCTGGAATAAAAATAAAACACCTCACCAACTTTTATTTGGGTTCCGGACATGACCAGGTGCAGTGCACCCAGCAACGACCAGGATATGCGTGGTGGGGCCCACAAGGGGGGGACCAATGGAAGCACGGGTCGGCCTCTTGGGGAATGCTTATCTGCAACCGATAAGAACGCCGGATTCCCATCCTATAAATCAAGGATTCTTTTTGCCTAAAATGTACACCCTCCGGACATGAGAGTGGATCGATTATGATTATCACCACCAATTAAATTCAAAGTTGTTGTTATTTAATGGGGTGTATGTATTCGAAAGAATCTAGATTTTTGGCCACGTGCTAACGAATATTATTAGCGTTTAAAATAAACGACGTTCACTTGATGAGAGGGCTAGGGCAAAGAGGAATTTAAAAAAAAAATAATAAAATTTCCTTGAAAGAGGGCATGGGTCTTTGTTGCTTGGGCAAAGTTTGTAGGGTCAAGGCATGCAAAAGTGAATAGTGATGATAAGTTGGCCTTTGACTTTGTAGCTTGCGGAGTGCGGTCTAGTAGGTTTGAAACTTGATGAGAGGGCTAGTGTTTGGCGAGTTATATTTGTTGATTGGAGTGGATCTAGTAGGTTTGAAACATTTTTCCAAAATATTGCAAAAAACACATTTTATCAATGATTCTCTCAAAATCAAGGCATGAAGGTCTTAGCTTATGTTTTTGTTTTTGTTTTTGTTTTTAAATTTAAAAATTAATGGAAGAAACCTTTGCTTTAGAAAATAAACCAGGTTACAAGATGGACAAGCCACACAAGCTAAACAATGAAGAGATAAAAGCAAAAAGAGAAAGAGGAAGTGAAAAAACTAGGAGAATAAACAAGAAGGGGGGACCCCTCTTGTTTCAAATAATGATAATATTGTTCCTACAAGCAAAAACTAGAGATTTAAGCCAAAGATGATCAAATTTGGCCCAAATGTTTGTTGCTTCTTGAGGACTTTGATGGGCGTTGGATTGAGTCTTCAATTGTATCGCACAAGGAGAGCATCTCAAAAAATCCTATAGATGAATTCCAAGGGCCATTGGTGATGAGAAAAGACTTTACTATTATGTGAAATCCAAATGATCCATAATGAGGAGCAATAGAGTAGCTTATGGTTTTAAGGATTAAGAATATTGAATTTTTGAAACCATACGTAGATGCTTATCTGGACAATTCTATGATAAAGTTATTCCGTTGACAATTGTGGTGGCCTAAACTTATAAAATGAGACTAGGTGGAGACGAGGAGTCAAAAATTGTAATGGGATTTTACATGGTCGGTTGGGGTAGAAACTTGAGGGAGGCCATAATGAAGTTGAGGATTCAACATCATTGATATTGTTATTAGGGTTGACATGTTTCAAATCTATTTTTATAACTTTGAATGATTTAGATTTTTCTTCCATCTTGTATCTATCTATTTCTATTTAACAATGTTTTTGAGAGAATGGAGTTTTTTTTAAATGATTTTTTTTCCTAAATTTTCAACTGAATTATCCACCATAAAGATTTAAAACTCAAAACTTTGTAATGTATGTTTTTTTAACGAGAATTCAAGTCTAAAAATCCTAGCATGGTGAGGTGCTTGAAACCGTGCTATTTTTCACCTTGAGCACTAATATCTTGCATTACACATGGTCAAAGTTTATGAAAATTTCTATATACATTCTAAAAAAAATTAATACAAGATCTTACGATTAGATATGTAATAAATGATTTTTTCCCATCATAGCTCTTTGTAGTAGAGATGATAGTTTTTGAGTGTTTTTGGTGAAATACAATCTTTGAAATTTAGGGGTTAATAATAGCAACCATATTCAAAAGGTTGAGTTGGACGATTTAAGATGTACTTACCTCATAAAATTTGTATTGTCATTGTCAAATAGTTTGATACATGCCAAACATGCCTCCCTCAAGATGGAATACAAGAAGTTTGAGGAATATATAAAATTTAAGCTTGTCTAATTTTAAGGCCAACCTAGCCAAGATGTCGCAACAAGTGTTGTAGAAATTTGAATACTTTTTGGCAACATTCCATCCATTTCCATCCAAATCTAGGTGGAAAATTTACCAAATCTTTTTCATCACAACAAACAATGTAACCCAAATGGATCAATGTATCTAAATTCAACACAAATGCCATCTTCATCTTGTAGTCAATCTCCATATGGGCAATCTGCAAAAATCCTAAAGTTTCCTCTAGGGCCATATATTGATGTAAATGTTTTTGGCAATAAATTGCCAAAGTCTAACCAAACCAAGATGCTACAGCCAATGTTCAAGAAGTTTTTTGAGATTTATTGGTTGTTGTTTTATTTCAATTCCCAAATTGAATCATTAAAAAAATAATAATTATAGAGTTTGGTTATTTTGTTCTATTTTTACTCAAAATAGAAATTTTATAGATTTTTTCACCCATTTTTTAGTGATGATTTCAAATTGCAACCAAGAATTTTCCCAATTCCACCAATTACCTTTGAACTAGCCACCAGTTCGTCCCAAATATAGGCCACAAAAGTGTGTTGAATTAAATTCTTTTTGGGTAGCATTTTGCCATTCCATCAAAGCCATGGCCAAAAAATTTCCAAATCTTTCTAATTACATTGCGTGTAATCCAAGTAGGTCAATCATAGTTAAAAATAGTAGTCTTCATCAGCCCTTTTTTTGGGCATCATGGACTAGGTTGCATTGTTTTAAAATAAGTTTCTACTTTTCGCCAAAAAGCAATGTTCTTTTTTTGCCAAAATTTATTGTTTGTATTTAAAACGTGGATGAAGATGCCAAATTTGAATGAAAAAGTACATGAATATAATTGAAAAATGTTTTTGGTTTGGAAGATGGATGAATGTAGAAATGCAATGCTTCACCAAATTTTAAGAGATCGCCATCTTAGCACTTTCTCAAAAGTGAAAAGAAAAGGGGCTGGTCTTCATCATGAGCGACCTGTAAGCGTAAGAGTCCCAAAAATTTACGCTGCTGCAGATGCTCTTCCCACTGAGCATAAAAAAATCTGCAGAATTCAACATCAGGAACAGGCCGAGCTGAAGAATCAAGGACTCATGAACAGTGATGGCGAAAGTTGATGGCGTTTCCTGGTCACCACAAGCCAACAAATCCGGCCTCCTCCTCTTCTGCCACGAACTTCCTCTCCTACAAATTCGATTCGATCATCACATTTGCACTTGCAGTTGCTCTCAGTGCATCATCATTCAGTCGAAAATTATTTCCTCACCCAAATTAGTCCCATTCTGCACTTTCCCAGAGTCCTGATACGATTTTACAGCACATGGTTACGTTTTGCACTCCATCAGTGAGTTCGCATTGCCTGTACTACACCCTTTCCAAAGTTTGCATCCCCTCATTAGCATTGCTATTGCATCCTTTTGCACAGGTTTTGCTGCTTGAGAGCAGCTGTGGTGTTTAGGGGTTGGAGCTGTCACTGCGAGGCAGTTGCCATGACGATGTTTGCGGCTTCGACTTCAACATTGAAGACCACTGCAAGTGTAGGTGCTGCTCCTTTCGAGAAGGAGCATTTATTGAGTCGTGGGATGAGCTGCTGCGTGCACCAGCGATGTCAGGGGAGGAGGCGAAGGAAGATGAGCATTGTGGCGGCGAGTCCACCCAGGAATGATGTCGTTTCCAATGGGAAGCCTCTGACGAAGCAGGATCTCGTTGCGTATTTAGCCTCTGGATGTAAACCTAAAGAGAAATGGAGGTGCGTGATTCGTGCGTTGGAATGGCTTTGTCAATGTGGAATGGCTTCATTACGAAATTTTAATTTGTAATGGGGTTGTTCGATCAGTGGGAATATGTTGATTCAGGGTTGCCAGAATTTGAGGTTTTATTAGAAGTTTTTTTTGAGTTTTTTTTTGTTTTTTGTTATTTGTTTTGGGTTGCAAATGAGAGCAGGTTTGTTGTAAGAGTTAGAGGACAGAGGTTCTCGGAATAGGATCAGTAGAGGAGATTCTGTTGTTGTTTGGATTTCGAGAGTTTTAGAGCGTGTTTCTACTGATTAGAGCTGGATCTCTCTAATTACTTTCTGATTGCCCGAATCTGTGTCTCCTTTGAAATTGGAGGTGGGTTCTTTGGCAATGCTTGTTTTCACGATAGCTTGCAATCGCTCTAACTCCTCTCCAATGTCTCTAGTCTTGCAATTCCTCTGGTTTCATGGAACTGGATGCTTCGATTGGACCTCCTAAGTACTAATTACTCCAAGTGTCCCTAACTCCAATCAATGGTTACGAGTCATTAGTTCCTTGTATTTTCTATAGCACAACCCCTAGAGGGCTTTGGTTTTGCATGATGGTAGACATTTTACATGATGAAATATTCGATAGACTCTAAATTTTTACAAGTGTGTGACTTTTTGGCGCTTGGATGGAGTTTTGGGACCACATATGCAAAGTTTGCGTCCAAAAGGGATGAGTGTATTGGAAATGAGTGTGGTGCTGCGACTTGTGCAGGATTGGGACTGAGCATGAGAAATTCGGGTTCCAGCTGGATAATTTACAGCCCATGACGTATGAGCAGATTCGGCAGCTGCTGGAGGGGTTGGCGGAGCGTTTTGAGTGGAAGAGAGTGATGGAGGGTGACAAAGTTATTGGGCTGACATTTGTGAGCTCTGCAACTAATTGATCCCCCATCTATGAATCTTCCCGTTTATTTAGGTTTAGGATGATGATCTTAGACGGAATTAGATGTGGTGTGACTTTCCTGTGTTGTGTGAATTGCAGGACGGGCAAAGTGTGTCATTGGAGCCTGGAGGTCAGTTTGAATTAAGTGGTGCGCCTCTGGAGACACTTCACCAGACATGTGCCGAGGTCAATTCTCATCTGTATCAGGTACATCACCAGCTATTGGTGTTCAGCACATTCTATTGCACTTATAATAGGGCTTTCAATCAAATTAGACTATTTGTGGGGCTTTTCGTGAAGAGATTCTTTCCCATGATTCATGGGGAGGTCTCCGTATGGTCACGGTGATCACTTGAAGACCTTCATATGATCACTGTGAGCATAAGGATTCCTCCTCATGTATCACGGAAAGGACTCTCTTTACGATGCTCTTAAAAGTTCCTGAAACAGTCCAATTTACTGAGAATCCTGTTTTATGGGCAGGAAACTTGTTGCTAACGAATCTCATTGTAGTGCAACTTCGGGATTTTAACGTAATTATAAGGAACAATAGGAGTGGTTAGAAGGCTTGGAAAAGGTGTGGATGTGAAGGCTAAACTGGCATTCGGGATTGTGCAGGTAAAAGCTGTGGCAGAGGAGTTGGGTCTGGGGTTCGCAGGCATTGGGTTCCAGCCTAAGTGGAGTGTGGCAGAGATTCCCATTATGCCGAAGGTAGATACTTACTTTTCTCCACAAATTGAGCTCATGGAAAAGCTAAGGATGAGCTTGTCTTTGAGCAGGGTACTGAATCTTCACAGGGAGAATCTCATGTTCTTCTGTTATAATCTGACCTGGGAAGAATTGCCTTTTGTCGTAATACTTCCCTCTTGACTGATGCAGAGTCTGTATTTCAACTGTTGTTGGTTTGTGCCAGAAAGGCTGGAGGGATAATATCCTGCGTGCCTTAGCTTTTGGATCGTTAGTGAATGTTCTGCAATTTTTGGAAACAGGGCAGGTATGAAATCATGCGGAATTACATGCCTAAAGTCGGCGCGTATGGTTTGGACATGATGTTTCGCACATGCACAGTTCAGGTGCGCTCATGCAACTCATTCTCTCTTTCAAGGAATCAACTTGATTTTTGGCTTTTGACTTGAATTTTGACTGTCTGATAATTTATTCTTCTGCCCTTCCTGGTCTATTTGGAGAGTATAGTCGTCCTATTTTCTTTTGGCTGCTTTCTGATTGAATTGGTACATTACATTCTTTAGGGAGGCCTGGATTCGGCTATGATGCCCATTCTCCTATTTCTTTTATAAAGATACAACGAGAGGAAGGGTTTGGGGATCTGAAAAATGAACATGATGTAAGCCTGGATGCAGAGGATTGCATGTGAGTGGCTGTAGAACCAAGCAAGAACAAAACTTTGTCAGTGCAATATCTCGACATCTGTAATTAGAAAGGGTACAATGCTTCAATGCGAAAGGATGTTATGTAAAGAACCACTTCCACTATTTCATAACTGCCGCTAAATTGTGCAGGTCAATCTGGACTTCGATTCAGAGGAGGATATGATTAGGAAGTTCCGTGTTGGCCTTGCCCTACAGCCTGTAAGTTACAGGGTTCTCCATCGCATGACTTCCTCTGACTAGTATTTGTTGTAGTTGGTGAATTGGCAGTTTTGATGAAATTTTTCTCTTCAGTTGTTCGTTTATGTTGTAAATCTGGAACACTGTCATCTCTGAGTGATGACTCTGCATGATATATCTAAGGCTTTGCAAATGTATTTCGCACAGATTGCAACAGCCCTTTTCGCAAATTCTCCGTTTACAGAAGGGAAACCAAATGGCTTCTTAAGCTTCAGAAGGTGAGAGGTGTTGGCCATCACGAATTGGCACTCATTTCACCCTTTGCCCACAATATGAGGGATTATAGATTAGCCCTAAAGGACCAAGAGGCCCAAAATGGCCTTCATGTTCTTTTGAGTGGGTATTTCGTTTGTTCAATTTTATCAATACTTTGACCAATATATACAATTTCCTTTCCTTATTCTGTTGATATCAACTTTGGCCTATTTGAATAATAGTTTTTTACAATATGATCATTTAAATTGGTCAGTTTAAGCCATGAAATCTCAGTCCTTTAGTGTGGTTAGTATGGTTGGTCAATGTTTTGTATCCAAGTAGTATAGGTAGGATTGCCAATCCCATAAGTTTTAATTGATTTTGGATTTGCTGTATGTGCAGCCACATCTGGACAGACGTGGACAACAACCGGTCAGGAGACTTACCATTTGTGTTTGAAGATGACTTCGGGTGAGAAACGTAAACTTGGTTTATTTTTGTATTTTGCCTGCCAAATCGGATCACTTAAAAACAGCGCTTGAACTCTAGATTTGCTCTAACACATGTGCTATTCTTTGGTATTTTAATTTCAGTTTTTAAAGTATGCAAATCTGTAATCAGTGCAGCTATAACTTTTATGAAGCAATTATCATAGCTGGACTATTTTACTTGCACAGTTTCTTATGAGAAAAATCTTGCCATGCAGGTTTGAAAAGTATGTCGATTATGCATTGAATGTGCCTATGTACTTTGTGTATCGGAATAATCAATACGTCGATTGTTCTGGTCTGTCGTTTAAGGTAAATCTCTTTTGCTACGACCGGTGCGGTTGTTGCAAGTTACCCTGTCGCCTGCTCTCTGTCAAATGACCTCATTATAGTTCCTTCCAGTTTATTGCTACACAAAGTTGTGGTCGTTGGAATTTGCTTTTGTTGTGCTAAGGATTGCGCGCGCATGTCGGGGATTGGTGATTTGATGTGATGTGTGTACTTAGGCACAAAACAGCTTTTGATCAAAGCTAGTGGCGAATTGTGCAGGACTTTCTGGCTGGGGAGTTGCCTGTTCTACCTGGAGAGAAACCAACTTTGAGTGACTGGGAAAATCATCTAACGACCATCTTTCCCGAGGTTTTCCCTTCTTTCAAATTTCATATTTCATATCTCTGAGTATTTGGACTCTCATAGCAATGATTGCCGATTCTTAGGGAAGGCTTTCACATGCACATGAATGACAAATAATGTACGCAAGCATTGTTTGGTCGCAGTTTATGTACTCGATCTTCTCTTTTTGTGTGGATCTGGTAATGTGGGTACATATTGACAGAATGCCATCTTACTGCAGGTGAGACTCAAGCGGTACTTGGAGATGAGAGGAGCTGATGGTGGCCCATGGCGGCGACTTTGTGCTTTGCCTGCTTTTTGGGTATGTTACTTATTAAAGACCAAACTTTCTTGGTTTAAATTTGAGCTATTTCGATTGAGCATAATATGAAACATATATTTCAGATGGGGTTTAATTCCATATCACCGGAGTTAATGAAGAACATTGCATGTGTTGGTCAAAAAATAGATATGCATTGAACAAAACAAAGTCCTCATGTTGCCTTATCAAATCGGTCAAAAAAACATAAGACCCAATTTGGGCTTCTTGGTCCTTTGGGGATTAATATGTTAACGCATTATAACTGAGTGGATCGGTTAAATATGATCGGTTAACGACAGATAGCTTCCACTTTTTTCCACTGTAAGAACTTGTGTATTTTTTATATGTAGACAGGGTTATTGTATGATGAGGAATCACTTCAAGGCGCTTTGGACATCACTAGCGACTGGACTGAGAGGGAGCGTGCGATGCTCCGCTCAAAGGTACCGTGACTCACCATTTCTGTTTCCTACTACTGTTGAAAGCTTTCCAGTAATTGGAAGTTTTGGCAGTAAGTTCATTGTGTTTGCAGTGCTTCAGGTTAATGTCACCACTGCTGATTGTAAATGCACAACAATCAACTGATGAAGTTTGAGGTTTATCAGGTTCCAAAGCAGGGTCTGAATGTTCCCTTTAGGGATGGGCTCCTCAAGCACGTGGCTCAGGACATCTTTAAACTTGCTAAGGTAGGGTATGAGATGCCAATCTCCTGTCTATCTCTTGTTCCAACAAATTCTAAAGAAGTATAGCATTTGACTTCAACCTCTAAAGGACCAAGATTTCGTTGTTTTAAAACGATCAATTTGATTGATTTTATTGTGAAAAATAATTGAGACATGGCCAAATTTTACATCACCAGGATCCGTGAAGAACATTGCATGTGTTGGTTAAACATTAAATACAATTGAGCAAAAGAAAGTCCCCCGAAAGGCTCACTAAATAGTGCCAAGAATTCATGGGCTCTATTTGAGCTTCTTGGTCGTCCTTTAGGGTTTAACTCGATCACATTCTGAAAATATTATTGACAGAACGATGCTATTAAGATCGCCGTAGGCGACGATATGCTTTTACAAGTATCAAGTTTCTTTATAAAGTTTCCCTGGACTGCAGGATGGCCTAACTCGGCGAGGGCTCAACGAAGTTGGGTTTCTGAAGGACATTCAGGAAACTGTGGCAACAGGTGAGTGATAACTTTCTTCCCTGATTGACCTCAAGGATTCAGAGGTTTCGGAATGCAAATTGCAAGTAAATGTAAATTGGTTAAAACGATCATCAAAGATATTAGGAAGAGAGGTGGGTGGTCGCCTATCCCTTTTAGTTTTTATTTACCGTGGTAGTATGTACAGTACAACGCTTGTTATATTGTGAGTTGGATACTTATGTGGAATGGGATAACAATGCTGAATAAACAGCACATAGCTTTGTTCTCTTTTTAACGAATTTTTAGTATGATCAATCTAAGTATGCAGAATGATATCTTTTTGTGTTGTGCACAGGCGTCACTCCTGCAGAACGTCTTTTGGAACTCTATCATGGGAAATGGGGCGAAAGAGTTGATCCTGTGTTTGAAAATCTTCTGTATTAGGTTGCAACAGCTTCTGAATAAACAAAATAAGGATGCAGGTAGGTTACCTCAGATCATGGTGTTCGTAGTGTCGAAGTTTTGGCCTTTTTGTCGATTTGGTAAGGCTCCAATATAAGTGCGATCAGACGTAACAGATATGGTTGGATTGAATACCCCACATTATGATTACTTCTGAGTTCAGACTCGTGAACTAGGCAAATGCAGTACTGTGACTTGCACCTGACGCTTCAGTTTAAACTAGCGTCATCTTTGAAAGTTTTCTGTAGATCAGCGATATGAATGCTATCATATCCAACAGGGCTTACGATTTGGTAGAAAGTTCCAATGGTGCGTTTTTTTGGCCATGTTGTACCAAATTTGCAGTCGCTTACATTCAGTTTTGGTGCACTCATGAACTTGTACAGTGGGGTACAGCTCATTTATGAATTTTTGGATCCTCCTGAGATCAGGAGAACGTTGGGAGGCCAGTGTGTGCTCAAAAATGAATGGAATTTTGAATTTCAAATTGCATTGAAGTCTACTTTATCATCATTACAATCACATGTAATTGAAAATCGCACAAAGAGTTGCCAACATTTGTGAAAATTACAACTTGTATTCAATGATACATATAAGAAATGAACCTTCACAATTTCTCTTGAGATACTCAATCTCATACTACTTGAATTGCTTGTATGATTTCTTGCTTGTTCTTCACCCCATTGCAAAAAATCTTTGACTATCTTCCAATGGTTCTCTATGAAATAGTAGATAGTTCCAAATTGTTGTATGACTTTAAACTTTTCCTTTTTCACTTGTCATAAAGTGGAAGTGCATTTCATTGCAATTTCAACACAATTTGCAGATCATGGTAGAGCTTCCTAAAATCATTGAATTTTGTAGTGAAGCCTAATTGAAAAATTCGTAAATGAGTTGTACCCCATTGTACATTGATCACCAATTCACAATGGCATTTATGAGCAGATTGTTGTTTGAACTTTATTAATTAACACCATTTTGAATGCGAGCTACACAATGAACCAAATTCTCAAAAAAGTATTGGTATTTTTATTTTTATGATGCAGTCACAAAGCCATGGTGTAGGTTGGCTTCGTAAAGTTGGATTTTGTTAAGTAGTCTTTTACTCTGAACACTTCTTTTGACTACAAATACTTGTTTTGACTCTTACTTAGGTCATTTAAGCAAAATTAGAAAACTAGCACATAAACCATTTCTAAACATTTCTTGCACTCCAAAATAGTTGATTTTAAGTTCTTGAATAAAGGGGAGGAATGCTATTGCTATTCTTTTAGAAGTACCTTAATTTTGGATGTAGAACTTGTCAATGAACTCAATAGATTCCAATGGACATTTCTCTTCATTTCCACAAGAATGGACACACTACTTCAAATTGATTCTTACCCTTTCAAGCCATCTCTTTCAATGAATGTTGAAGTTTTTTCCTTTATTCTTCCAAGTTCTACAACAAAAAACACAACAATATAGTGTTACTTTTCTCCTATATTTTCAATGCAATTTTTTTAAGTGCCACATGTATTCAAAAGAGATTACATTTCACAAGTTCAAAATCTATTCTATATATCATGAAGATATCTTCTTGGTACACAATAGATTTGATGGTATGGTAGTAGATCTAACTAATGTTTGAAGTCACCCACCAAGAATTGGGAATTACCCTTAATTGACATCAAAACTTCAACTCTTGCTTGAATTCAGACCCCTCATTGTGCTATTTCATGTTGCATGTCAACAAATAATACTTCCTTTGTCTCAAAATAAATTTTGGGTACTCTGACTAGTTTCCCACTAAGCTTGCGTTGCGAGTTATTGCAAGTATGTCGGTAGTGGCACCAGAGTTGTCAGTGGAAGAGTCCCCGGAGTCAACAGCTAAAAACGTGGGCTATTGTGATACACCTGACGAGAATACCAAAGGCTACTTTGTGCAGCAGACGGTGCGTTCTATTGCCTACATCAATAGGCATTCTATGCAAAGCCCAGACTTTGTAATTAAAACAAGACGGAAGCATCCTACTGCCACAAATTAAAGCCTTTCAATTCCCATTTTGCTTTCTCACTGATTGTACAAATAGTGTACCACTGCGTTTCATCTTCCAAAATTCACAACTAATTCCAGGAACCTCAAAAAAATAGGAAACGACTTCATTGGGTTAGATGCGAATTCCATTTCGTCTTTCGAGGGAAAGATTGACTGCAAAATCAATTTGAAGAAGTCTACCCTCCCCGAAGTTTAATTTCCAGCTCTTGAAAATAGGCACTTGATGGACCTTCTACCTTACGAACTGCACTTGCTGTGATGATATCAGAAACCATTTAAACATTTTAGTGAAGAATGATGTACTACTGTACATGGGTTCATACACTGATCCACTTTGCCTGTTTTTTTTCCACCCAGATGTATCGAATTCGCGACCCGAAGCCAAGCTTGGACTTCTACTCCAGGGTTTTGGGCATGACGTAAGCTATTTTCCTTACCAATCATCATCCTAAAATTAATCTAGACATGACATCAGTTTTTTTAATGCTGAATTGAAAATCCTGGAACGAAGGGAGACCTTGCACCAACGCAAAGCTAAGTTTTTTATCAATTAAAAATGTGTATGAAAGCTTGGCTAAAAGACTCATGTTATGATCAAGATAAGTTGGATGATCGATGTACGCAGGCTCATTAAGAGAATCGACTTTCCTGCGGCCAAATTCAGCCTGTATTTCCTTGGGTATCCTGAGGTGTGATAAGCTGAATCTTCATGTTCATGCCTTTCATTCAATATTTCGTCACTTTCAGTGAGTTCGAAGCTTCTAATGGGATGAAAATTCCCTTTCCAGGATCCGGCAACAGTTCCTGCTGATAAATTAGAGAGAACGGCATTCTTATTCAACTGCAAAGCTGCTGTTGAGCTCACTCAGTAAGCCTCCAATGATTCACTCAAATTCTCGGCTCTTGATCGGGATCTCGCTTGGTCATCTCGCGGGTCATCTTCATACGCTTGTTCTTTGTCCTGAATGTCTGTTTTCACTTGGCGTTAAAGAGTGTTGTTACTGAGGGTTTTAGGAATAAATTTAGACCTGCTTGCAGATCGGATTCACATTGCAAACATCACCTCTAGTTAACACCAAGTGCAAACATATCCTTTTAGAGTTTGAACTAAAATAGAAATCCCACTCTAGAAGCTCATGACGAATTATGATAAAGAATATCTTTACGTTAAAAAAATTTAGATCATTGGTTTCTTCTTTTTGTTGGTATATTTCTCTACATTCATTCAAGTTCTTTGAAGTTTGTGAAATGAATATGAAAGCGAAGCCACTTTGATAACCTCAATGGAATCCATTTGAGTACCCACGACAAACTAAGTGGACTCAAATGGTTGAAAGTAGAGGCTCATTATAATAAATCACATCCTACCCTCATAAGTTATGCTTCGCTGCAGGCTAGGCTTTTCTGTGGCTTGACAAGTTATTTCTCACAACAAGATTCTACTTTCACACTCGTCCACCTAAGTTACTCCATTTTAGGTGCTTAGGGGGTAAAGATTGACGTCTTCAATCACAATTGACTGTGGTTTGAATAGTGAATTGTAGTAATTGGGGGACTGAATCTGACCCAGACTTCAAAGGTTATCACAATGGAAATAGTGAACCACGAGGCTATGGTATGTCTTCGCAAATTGAACTCCCAGAAATGTAACACAAAATAGTGTTTTCTCTCAATGCAACTTATAACTATTCGATGCTCTTCAAAATTGGAAACTATTTCTTATGTATCTCCGTTCTACGCAGCAGCTCACAAATCTCGCATGCCATTTTCTTTAGCTTACCTCTACTTTGGTGAAACGAAAAGGGGATCTGAATATATCAATGCGTTTATGAAGCTACTGATCCATCGACATAATCTTCAATCAGGACACATTGGAATCACTGTTCCTGATGTCTTCCGAGCATGTCAACGGTTTCAGAGGCTAGGAGTGGCGTTTGTGAAGCGGCCAGATGAAGGTACCTTCTCCGGAGTAAACATTTAGTAGTCTTAGTCTTCATGCTCACTGTCTTTTTTCTTTTATGCACCTTGCTCATCACATTGAGCCTCCACCTGTCCACACTTAGCTGTTGATGGGTGTGAAATATTCCACATCATCTACTGTAGAGCCCAGTTTTCAAGTTTTCAGTGACAGTGCATGCTATTGAATGTGATGTTATGGTGCTTGGATTGATTGTGGTTAGGATCACTCACTATTAGTATTAGTGGGAGAGCTACGCTTGAATTTCCCTTGATGTTACTAGAGCTACTGATGATGAAATGTAGACGACTGGAATATTGCTTCAACTATCTTCCTCTGAATTTAGATACAGATTTCATATTTTAGAATGCTCCAGTTTCGGTATGTAGCTAGTGTAGAGAATTTCTATGCTTGAATCACAGGCTGAAGGAGATTGGGACTGAATTGGTGGCGTTGCAGGCAGGATGAAGGGACTGGCATTTATTAAGGACCCTGATGGCTACTGGATTGAAATATTTGACGCAGACAGCATGTCGAAGTTGCTCTGCGAGCAGCCATTAGCAACACCAAAGTGAAGAACTACACTAAAATTGGTAAATAGTGTTGGGTGATAATTAGTGTTGGGTGATAATTAGTGTTGTTTCATGTTTTTTACCCCAACACCATTTTCCAACTTATGCGTAAATAGTGTTGGGGCACTTAACTCCCGCCGTCAAACTCTGGTCCTTCCTTGGGAAACTCTAATTTTCGCCTCCTGCTGTCAAATAGTGTTAGAATGGGTAAATAATGTTTTAATACTAACTTTGCAAATCACAATTAATGTTATAATTGTTGACAATTAGTGTAGCCAACACTATTTACCAATCTTAGTGTACTGATACCAATTTAACCTGTAGACCATGTTGTTTTTCAGCCGGTGAAGGATAAAGAATCCTTCTATAGAAGTGCAACTATTCATTCTCCAAATTTTGTGGTGAAAAGTAAAGGTCTCTATATGTAGTAATTTGACTTCCAATGAGTACTTTTAGATTTTTATTTTAAACCAATGATTCACACAATACCAAAATGGATGATTTCCACAGTGTGATTTTACTTTTTAGGGTTAAGGTAGATTAGCTTATTAGTCTACCATCCCAATTTGCTATTTGGGTACCTTGGAGAAGCTATTTGTCAATTCATATATTTTTCAAGACATTGGAAAGTTCATTTGGAAAGAAGCCAATTGCAAGTAGAATGAGAAAATTTTGATAAGAAATTAATGTTTTGTGATTTTCAAAGTTTGTTGAATTGGGATTAAATCTAGGGGACTAAATTGGTGAAGCTTGGGTAGACCCATACTAAATCACACTTTGAAGTGTCCCTTACTCAAGTGCATTATCATGATGCTAGAAGGATACTAAGATTGGGGTAACGGGTAGGTGATTGATGCAAATGGGAGGATCAAGTAGATGTTGGGATTGGATGACTGACAACATTGGAGTGCTCTACCTTATCTTATTTATACTTGTGACACTAATTGACCATATTTATAGTGATGTATTTAAATTAATGCACACATTGAAGTCATATGAGAACTCATAATATTCTCAATCGATTGGGGGTATCCTTGGTGAATAATGTCATTGAGTCACATGTAGCTTATTGGTCTTTATTTGTTTAAGGTTTACCCTTAGAATTTCATTTCATTTAGCCCCTACCCCAAAATATATAAAATGGTTATTTTTGTATCATGGTCTTTCAATGAATAAAAACACAAGCATTGACAATTGTAATTATAAAATCTTTATCTCACCTTGTTCATAGAAAACATATATAAAAAGTCTCAAATTCAAACTCTTTACTATTTGTTAGATCAACAAGCTTAAAGTAGAAAGTTTTATTTTATTTTATTGTGTGCCCATGGGGTGTCAACTTTGAATTTCAATGAGAATTAGAAAATGGTGAATTCAATTTGCATTGTTCAATATGATATGTATGCTAGGTTGAAAACTAACATATCCAAAATCTAACTTAAATTCACATTATGAACAAATCATTCACCTTGCATTATTATGATCCCATTGAAAAAAATAAACATCCATAAATATCAATTAATTCAACTAAATTTCAAAAATTCTTTTTTCATTGCTATCCAAGCTTACAATGGATTGTTGTATTGTAAACAAAAAAAGGTAATAGAAAAACAAATTGTATTATTTTTTTGAAATACAATTTTTGGCTCAAATGATGATTTTTCATACCAATGCCCTGAAGGAAGAAAAATCCTCTAGTTACAAAAAACATGCCCAAGTAGCAATTCCTCACAAGTTCTTCAATAATTACAGAAATTTAAGTTTTGATGCCAAATCACTCATAGATACATAGAAAATGCATTCCAATTCATCCACAAACACAAATTATATTTCTACATTTGCATAAAAAAAACCACAACTAAAAATAAAAAATTTGTACTCAAATAAGTTAAAAGTTGAAATGTTGAATCATAAAAGTTGAGCAAAACTTCAAAAAATACAATTTGGTTTCAAAAAGTTTTAGGGGTCAAAGTGAGTTTATCAATTAGAAATACTTTATTTCTAAATACTTATTGTGAGAAGTATTTGAACTTACTTAGTAATTTTATGTTGAAAGTGATGCACAAATTTTACATTGATTGCTTAAAGATCATGTTTGCAAAATTTGAACAATGCATTCATGCATCAACTTGCTAAAGCACAAGTCTTTCATATAATGTCATTTTATTGAGATAAAATTACTCTATAGTAATTTTTCTATATTTTTGCATGCATAAATCACATGCTTCAAATAGTGCAATTCACTCAAATGAAATCATGCATTTATGATTAACCCTCAAGGTCCCAAGACCTCATATCTAACCATAGAATCTTATACTATACTAGTATCACTACTAGAAAATTTCGTTTTTCTGTTGTTTTGGTCGCGTTGATCTGGTCAAAATCTGACAGAAATCTGTTGATTTCAACAGATTTCTGTCAGATTTTGACCAGATCAACGCGACCAAAACAACAGAAAAACGAAATTTTCTAGTAGTGTATAAAAATTAGTGGAAGAAATTTCACAAACTTTGACCGTGTAGATTGCAAGATATTTGCATTTAAAGAGAAGGAAACAATTTTTTGGTACCTTGCTTAACTACAACTATGGTTTTGAACCTTCATAACTTATAATTGTTGCTCTATTGATTTCGAATTTCTAATTTTATATGACAAGAAATTGAATTGAGGGTTTAGAATTTTTCTTTTTTTAAAAACATACGCTTAGTTTTCACTCATTAAAAAATTATTAAGTAGAAGTAGATTCAAGATCGAAGGGAAAGCTAAATTGTTAATAGCTCTAAGATGGAATTGAAATATAGTAATTTCAATGGTGAGATTGTCCTATCAATAGATCTTAACCTTGTAAAAAAAAATTTGGAAAAATTGTGAAAATTGAGGTTAGAAATGAATCCTATAAGTCATTTTTTCAAGAAGATTTTCTAATTGCCCCCAAAACAAGATTGTTCATAACTTTTACATAACAAATCCAAGTGGAATAAATCAAAGTTTCGCATGTACACAAAAATATATTCTATAAATAAATATTTCTTTGAAGGGTTTTTTCTACTTGCTAAACTAAAAAAAAAGGCTTTTTGTGCCATAACTTTTGCTCATGGGCTCGGATTGAGATTAAAATTATATTTTTGAAAATCTAATTTGTTTATTTATCTTTATACAAAAAATTTAGATAATCACAACAAATATTGAGGCTGTAGAAGTCTGCCCGAAATCCATTTTGTCCCCCTCATGTTGGGACTTTAGGGATTAATTCAAGATCTATAATATGTGTCACCTATGATGATTGTATCATAAATCTACTTTGAGACAAAAGCATGTAGTACCATTCACCAATTCTTGACAAAGTACTTTAACAATGGTTTAATGTACGTTGTGCATTTTGTTAAAAATATTAGTTTCATAATCAAATTTTAAAACATATACATAATTAGCACAATAAATGAAAGTTGTATATACATTCCAATGATGGAATTAATTAATTTTTTTTCATTCTTCTTTCAATCAAATTTATTATATCCCTACATTGTAGATGTAGCTTATTGTATGTTAATTCCTTTAATTTCCTTCACATTGGAAGACCTAAATATCCTTAAAACAGTTTAACACGAATTGCAAATTAAAACAAAACAAAACTATCTACTTTAGAAATATGTCTTTTTTTATTTAAAAAAATAAAAACATCCAACAAGTTGCAAGATCAATATATTTAAACTTCAAGAATCAAGTTTTTGATGTTATACCCAAACTGCCC
Organism: Climacium dendroides; assembly: GCA_950106755.1. Classification (NCBI taxonomy): domain Eukaryota; kingdom Viridiplantae; phylum Streptophyta; class Bryopsida; order Hypnales; family Climaciaceae; genus Climacium; species Climacium dendroides. The sequence goes on from OX467088.1 coordinate 21,141,852, forward strand.
GAAAGGCTCAATTTTATCTTTTAAGGTTTTTAGGAAAAAATGCATGTATTACTATAACTTTAAAAGATGCCTTAGATGTTATTTTTTTTTAACTCCTCCACAAAATAAAACACTCCCTCATTCATAATTACATAGAAAGCTCGGTAAATTCTTGGAGACCCACATAAGCTTATGGCATTGTTTGTTCAATTTGTGCAAAGGATAACAATTGGGGTTTAATTGTAGACACCTTGTGTACATATTCTTGTGTTTTGTTTTTGTTTATTTTACACAAATAAAGAAAATATTTACTGCAAGAAAAGAGAACAGAAATCCAGACGCAAGCGGATTGGGGATTGCAAGTGATTAAAACAAAATAAACAAAATAAAACTACAAGCCGAGCGCAAGCCCAATGGCGGAAACCGCCCAAACCAAAAACACCCAACCTATGGGGGTTGGAAGACAAATCCGGCTATTCTTGTGTGTTTGGAATTCTTGTGTGTTTGGGATGCATGGGCGTAGGTGAGATTATTCTTCCTTGAATTGAGCATCAGAAGCTGCTTCTGATACTTTACAAAAATATTTTCCCAAGTGTCGTGAACTCTAGCTTGTTAGGGAATTGTTCTATGAACTCTTATCATGCATAAGCAAAAAAATTCTTTGACAACATTCTTACCACATGATTTTATCTTCTGAAGGTAGTATGGCCTTAAAGTGACCTTTTAAGGGCTGATTTGCCTTTTTCATAGGTTTCCATGGACAAAATGATTTTTAGCTCATTTTTCAGAGAAAGAAAAATAGATGTAGAATACAACACAAGCAGTTTTGTATTTTTCTAAGCATTTTTGAATTATTTATGAATTTTCAAAGATTCAGGTCATAGGCACCTATTTGTGACCATAGGTGTCCCAAAATCCGTCCCCTTGTGACTCATAAAGAAATGTGCAGAAACCAAAGACAATGATTGGCTTTTGTAATAAAAAAAATAATTTTTCTTGAATTCATTAACAGACCAAAGAGATCCATTCAAGGATCACCTCGCATCCACTCTACAGCTACCTACAGGATGGTCTAAAGAAGAGGGGTGCTTTAAGAGCATCGCCACCCATTCCCTAGAAACAAGGCTGGGGAAATGGGTTGGCCTGTGCCCGGTAGCTCCTGGGTTGCTTCTTTCCTCCATTCATTCACGGGGAAGCCAACACACCAAACCAAGACAAGTGAATGCATTCATGACTTGTCATAACAAAGAGCCAATCAAAAATGCTAATTGAATTAAAAAAGATAAGAGATAGCCCACAAACCAAACGAAGTCAATCAAATTCATTAATGACTTGGAAGAATGAAGAGCAAACCCGACAACATCAAGCCCGGGTCAAGGCGTGGCGGGGACAGGAATTAGTGTCTGGAGAGCTCATTTTGGAGACTAGGACCATCATCCCATCCTTTGAAAGTACTCAATAGGTACTAGCATGTTACTTGTTATTCAGACTCCAATATGTCTATCATATTTTTGCTAACTCTCAAAAAATATCAATAATGTTGATATGCCTATGAATGCTGGAGGTTGATAGTCTTGTTATACTTCAGAATACGTCGTAAATTGTTTAAGGTAGACGTACCCAATACCAACTGTTGACCTAATACCACCCAAATGTAGGATCCTTGTTGATTTTAGAATGAGAATATATAACACTAGTACATGCCTTAACTTCACTTATTGTAAAGTTAAGGCATGTACTACTTTCATAAATTCTCACTCTAAATTTAATAAGGACCGTAGATTTGAGTGGTATTAGGTTAGGGGTTGGTATTGGGTATGTTTACCTTAGAAAGTGCCCAGTAATGGGATGTTGTGTAACTATCTTCTCTCTACCTATCATACTCAAGAAAATAGAAAATAAAGTTGTTATTGATATCAAACCACAAAAAAATCATGTAAGCCATCATTTATGACGTTTGCAATATGTGTTAGAATCCCATCAAACAAAACTTTCTACATCTAATAGAAACCAAAACAAAATCCTCAAAAGTATAGGAGAAATGAAAATTCATTAGGATTCAACAAAATACTAAAACATGATTAAGGATTGAAATGTAACTTAGTTTACAAATTTTGTAGTATATGATACTATATAAAACCCCACAAGAAAATCAAAATCTATTCAAATATCCTCACTTCATTGCAAATGTAACTTATATTGATGCAATTGAACTCATCTTCTTTTTTCATTTGTCCTAAGCCAACAAAACAACAATAAAAAAATGTTCATTGAATTGATCACTAGCTTGATTTTAAAAGACAAAAGTAAATAGAGATCCAATTGAGAAATGAGTTCATAATGGCTATACCTACCTTAATAGAAAGATTGTCTTTTCTTGAAATAAATGTTTAAAAAATATTGAATTCGAAATATCAAGAAATGATATTACATTGTTTAAATTAATAGCATATAAAATATTTTCAACTAAATTGGCAATTTTTTTTTCAAATGGTAAAGTTTTGCTTAAATTTACTAAAATTAATCCTTAAACATTTAAGAAGTGACCTCCCAAGTCTTTTTGCTATCAAAAAAATATTTTCTATAAAGATATTTATTCCAAATGTCTTCAAGCTCAACCCAAGGCTCAACCAAAATCCATATAATTTTTTTCTCTAATTTTTTTCTCTAGTTTCAACATCACTTTGAATCATACAAAGATGATGATCATCAAGTGAGATATGGCTATTTTAAATTTAAAGTGTAGTAAAAGTCAATAAAATTTTAACCATATATTAAGCAATAAATTATTATAATTATTATTATAATCATTATCTTCAATTATCATAATCATTTATCTTAAGTGCTTTGAATTTCCATTCCAATACTTGTGAACTTAAATCATCTAATTTAAATTCATCTTATCATTCCAAAATAAAAACAAAAACAAAACGTTCAACTAAAACATCAATAACCTACTTTGAATTAAAAGAAAAACTCAGCCATTTGATTAATCAAAAGAATTAAAATGGCATCACTTGGCACGAGCAACAATGTTTGGTTCATTTTTTCAAAGTATAAATTGAAATCAAAGAAGAAAAATGACCTTTATAAATAAGAATATTATGAATGGAAAACTTGCTTAACTACATTTCATGTTTAGCAATTGCAAGTCTACCAATGTAATTGAAATAGCCTCACAACCAAGAACAAAAAGGAAAATTAACCCCTTAGAAATTATGTTGGAAAGAAAAATATAGATTAAGAGTTCTTGAAACAAAATAGATCAACAAGAATCTAAACAAAGCGCCTTTGTTTTTGCAAGTTTTTCTTTCTTCCCACCTATACATGATTGAATTGATTCAAATCTTGTACAAAAATCATACTAAAAATGTTTAGAATTTTAAGATTCAAGGATTAGAGAGATGACCACATGCTCCAGAGCGAACGCGAGAATCAACAATGATATCAACCAATCGGCGCATATGACGCATGCGGCCACGAATCTTCAAGTTCCAAAGAAAGGAATTCAACTTATCACCAGAGGCCCACAGGTACGTAAAAAACTCATGATTGTTGGTGACAAAGCATCGATCCATCTTGCTAGGATGTTTGCCCTTAATCAAACAAGTGTCTTCGCCACATGCCATCACCCACCCTTCCAGATTTGCTTTCATTTCTTCTTGCTTGATAGGGTCTCGCAAATTTACATAAAGAAAAAACAAGCTCATATTCATATCATACTCTTCTATTGGATTCTCTTCATTGAAGCTCAACATCTTGTTTTTGGGCTCCCATAACCGCCATCCTGGTGGTAAGGTCCAATCTTCACAAGGTTCACAAATTGTGTTAATGAAATCATCAAAATTGAACAAATAACAAACAAATATGTAGATGAAAAATGATCTATGGATGGATTTTCTTATCACTAGTTGAGAGAAATTTTAAAATACTTTCAAAGAATATTGGTAATTAGGAAACTTACTACTATTGGCAAAATTAGCCATTCTAGCTTGAAATAAATACATATCAAATGGAGTAATAAAATTATAAAATATTAAAATAATGAGTAAAATAATGATAATCTAATCACAATGAAGTAATGAGTGTATATAATCTAGTGAAAAAGTGTCTTCACTAAAACTTTTTGTTTAGGTTCCACTTTTGCAATACAAAGCCAAAGAGAGGGACCAAAATTATTTTATCATTGCTTGAGGTGCCCAAAAAATTGAACCCTCTTTCTAGATATGAGTTCCCAAAGTGGGACCTACATCAATATTGAGAGATAATTTGATTTGATTAGATTGCATACATTCAAGCTTTTTTGCCATTTCAAAATACTAGTTGGATAAAAATTAGAAAATAATTCATAATAACAATTGAAAAAAGGGCCAAATAGAGCCTAAAATTTTATGACTTTTAGATATACTAGCGGTTGGCACTTGCTCTCGCATTTGCTATGCTACACATTCACCATTAGAATTTCATTAGAATTTTTATGTATTAGATAGAATACAGAGCAAGAATTTCAATAAATCTTCAGATAAAAATTACTAAAATCTTCATATAATTTTTTTAATGAATAAGCATATACTGAAATAAACAATAGAAATTTAATGAATGATGAATGAAATACATGCAATGATGAATACGGTAAAAGATACACATACATTAGAATGCATTAGAAATTTGACTCCATTAGATTTAGAAATTAGATTTAGAAATTTGACTCAATTGTTACAAACAATGGCAACCCAAATAGAAGAATTTAAAGGAAAAACTTGTAAATCTCAAAAGTTTTGTGAACAATTTAATTGTTGTGAAATCCAAAATCAGTTCAATCTAATAAATTTCTCAAATCATTTGGTAGTAACAATAGAAAATTGAAATCAGAAGCTTAAAGCTCACAAAAGCACAAAATCATAGAAATGCAAAAAAAGTATAAAGCCAAGAAAAGCAATGGAATTGCTACCTTTATAATATCACTATATCAATCCTCTTTAATATCACCTCAATTGCAACGACTATATTATTTCTATAATATCACCCTTTTGTAAAAAGTGATATTACAAAGGTGATTGTGAACTGCTACTCTATTTCAGTAATATCACATTGTGTGAAAATATGATTTCTATGTATGCATGATTGGAAATATTTTTATAAAATAATTAAAATAATTATTTCAAAGACTTATTGAAATCAATATCATGCATTCTATTCAAATATATTAAATTTTTACTAATATGTGATACAATGAATGCGTAGCATAGCAAGCACAAGCCCCTAGTATTAATGGTAGCATTTGTGATATTACAGAGGGACTTATGATTTTAGTAGTATGATTCTATGATTTCCAAAAAAATAAATGTCCTTATTAATGCTTCATTATTTATGGTTACATGAGCAATTTGAAGCTCAACAACCTTAAATAAGTGATATTATTGGATTTAAAATTTAAAATTTCTTTTGTATGAGGATCAATTATTTGGTTGAAATTACAGAGGTAATGAATCTAAAATTAAATTGCTCATAATGAATGTCTAGGTGTCCACCTATAGGAGGTTCATCATAACGCCAAGGTACTGGAGGAAGAAGAGGACGCTTTGGAGGCTTTGCCACAAAGAGTCGACGGTCACGGAGGCGTTTTTGGACCCACATGTCAAGCGGAGAGCCTTGGTGAGCTTTAGTAATGGCTCGGAAAGCAGCTTGGTCAAAGATGTAATGCTTAGTTTGTTCATCTTTTCCAAAAGTGCAAATGTGTGGGATGACAATGCTTGTGTCAATAGCAAATGTACGTGTTGCCATGGAGAGGTGGCAACCACAATCTTCCCATATTGCATCATCTTTCTTCTTCTTGGACATAATGCCAAGTTTGGTATTCAAGGTGTTAGGTCTTTATTTTACTATTGTATTTAAAAAGAAAGAGGATTACACTGACTAAAATTCTTTTTCTTTATTCTGTTATTGTTCTAAGCTTGTTTTTGGATTAACCAATTGTTACAAATCTAGAATTTTTTTAATTTAGTGGGACAACTTAATTTTATGTCTAATAATGTTATTGAACCTCTCAATTTAATATAAATACCTAATTCCATATATGTTTTTGAAGGTTAAGGAAGAGGTTTGTTTTTATATTCTTGGGTGAGTAAGAGGTAGATGAGGAAGAAAATATAGATGGCTAAGCCGCGGAGGAGTGGTGCAGTTTGAAGGCGTGTGGTAATAAATAGAAGGGAGAAGATCATGAGGGCTTGGAAGAATGGAGTGGGATTGGGGAGCTCCAGAGTGGTGACGTCTCAAGCTTGAGCAAAAAATGTAGTTGTCAATGTTGACTAATTGATGAACTCTAGTTAAAATGACAAAGTTTATAAAAAAAATTAGCCCCTAATCAACCTATTTTATTTCAAAAAAATTGAATATCTTTTATTATTGTGATATAAAAGACAAAAAATTTAACCGCACAATTCAATTAATCAAATGATGATGCTCTTATCAAAGCACACACTCAACATGTTTTTTAGAGAAGAAAATGTCTATCAACAAAAGGTTTGTAAAAATGTTATAAATGCAGACTGTTGGGGAAGGTGGCGACTGTTCCAAACCTCAACAAATGACGCTCCATGGTTTGAAAGAAGAAGCATAAAAGAATAAATCTATACCAGTCTTAGTTATTAGAGCTTTGAATAGATGGCATAATGTTTTGGCACCCATAATCAAATTAATTTAATGAAATTGATTATCAAATAAATTATTGCAAATGCTTGCAATTTTTAACATCTAAATCATTTGTGTACTTTAATGAAGTTTAGGAAACAAAATGCATTAGAAGTTTTTATAGTAATCATACGACATTTCTAAATAAAGCACACTTCATTCTTTGCAAAAATCTTTATTGTACATATTTCTATTTTATTCCTATAAATTATGCTAATCAAGCCATTCTTTCCTAGTCATTTGATTTTCCATCATCTCTTACATAGGCACTTTTTCATTATTTTCTTCATCATTCCAATAGCTTTATGTAAATCTACATATGATTTCTTCCAAAATACTAGTCTTCCAATTGATTATGTTATCATTGGGCTAGATGATACTTTTAGTTTCCTATATTTTCTGATGTACAAGAAACATATGCAATATTTGTTGCATTCAACAATAATATAGGTAATTTATTTTACAATATCATAATAATAGAAAAATAAATTCAAAACAAATAAGTATAGCAAACATTTACACTATAAACAAGATTGTATCCCATGTACATTTAGCATAGAAGAGTGGTCTAATTAGAAGGTGAAAAATCTCAAGAAAATAAACACATTTAAATGAATTTTTTATTTTTTTAAATATATGAAAATGAAGTTTTAATATATAGATAATTAAAAGAAAAGCTAGGCACTTTGCAATATCTATATGAAGGTGGTCATATACCAAAAGAATAACCAAAATCAATTTTATACATGCTTCAAGTAGATCAAGTTAATAATAATTTGTAAACTTTTCTTCCAATGTTCACCATTGAAGGTTTCCAACATTAAAAGCTTTTCAATAATAGTAATAGGAAGACCAATGGTATAGCAAAAATATGAAGTACTTAAAATTTTCATTGCCTCTCAATGTTTTAATTAAGTAAAATGAGCCTCAAATCATAACACATGATAATAAGTGATTCACTATGAATGAAGCAAATTTTAAATTGAATTCTATTAACTAAAATAAAAATGTGAGTAATATGTAATATGTAATATATATATATTTCTAAGACATCGTCTATGTAGACAATTAGTCCCTTTTATTAGGATAATAATTTCCAATGAGGGATTATGTATAAGACAATAAGATATTTTTGACATATTGTTGGGATCTTCATAAATCAATTATGCCAATATTAAGGCTTTTTCAATATCTTCATGTATTTAGATTAGTTTATTGTAATAGATGATATTTTTATTTATTATATTTGTGTATAATTTTAATAATGACATTTAGATTTATTACTTGATGAATGTAAAATCTTTACATTTTCAAATTTTGAACAGTCATGGGGTCTTTGCATCATTTATGTCCATGAGATTTTGTAAGCAATTAAATAAAGCCATAGAAGTTGTGATTGTTTAGTCTATGGTATGTCTTTCCAAGCTTCATAATTTGAAAGCCACATGATTCATTTGAGTTTTGTGTGTGTCCTTTCATCCATGATGCATTATGGGACTACACACTGAGATTCCATTACTTTGATCATAAATTTGATTATGAACTTCTAAGAATTATTTTTTGAAAACCCAAGTTTTTATAAAAACATTCAAAATTTTGAAATTCAAAGACCTTTAGTTGGTTGTCATTACTAAAATGAAAAAAAATCTACTTGCATTTCGTGATGTTTGTTATAAAATATGGTTATTTTGTTTTTTTTAAATTTTTATAAATCTTTGGACTGACAATTGAAAATTAGAAATAAATTTTAACTTTATAAGATCTTTCAAATTATAAATAAAATCAAACTAGTAATTAATTATTTAGGCATTGATTATTGTATATTTACTAATAATACAATTTTCATTTCTAAAAATCAAAATCTGTGATGATTGTCTAAAATTATGAATATCAAAATGAAAGAATCAATTTTAAAATACCAACTCAAATATTAGCTTTACATTATATGTTTTTTAATACTTTCTATATTTTAATAGTTTTGATTATTAACTCCTAAATGCCCGAGGCATTAGATTTCGGGTGACAACAATGCTTTGAAGCTAAATAAAACCTATTCAAGTTTTTATTTTTAGTAGTTTATATTTTTGAAAAATTCTTTTTGAAGTCTAGTTTTAGCATCAAAAATCCAATTTCCAAAATGATTGATCATGATTTTTCTATTCAAGATTTTGTACGAGGGGGCCATTGTTGCAATCTTGACTTTCCATAGTATTGAAGGCTCTAGGAAATGAGCCTCAAATATACTAGATCTTGTTGAGAATATCACATTAGATATTCATTTAAAAAATTGTGAAGTAAATTTTAAGAAGCCATAAGTTGATTGGGGTTATGTATATTAGGTTCTTTATGCTTTTCTGGTGACCAATTTTTTAGATTTGACATGTCAAAAGAGGATTGAAAGGCTTCAAATCACTTTTGTAGTTTTAACACCCTCATGATTAAATATTATAATCTTTCAATCCATAAATAATACTACCTATGTTCCAAAATAATCTTCTTGTGGATAAATTTTTTTGGATTAAGGCTAGAAATAACATTTTAAAAACCAATTTTGCACTATAAATAAAGTTTGGTGCACTCCTAGCATTCTAAAAAAATGAATATTGGAGCCCTTTTCAATGTATAGTTTTAGAATATTTAAAAGTAGATTTTTGGAAGCATTAATTTTTCAAAGAGCTCTAATGGACAATTAATTGTTGAGTTTGAGGTCATCATTTTATAGGCATTTTGTATATGCTCAAGACTACATGTAGCCCTTTGTTCTTCTTCCTAGGGCTTCATCCTCTTCAACTTGGCAATATTTAAAAAGATACAAAAAATAAGAATGAACAATGTTGATTGACCTCTTTGTTTTTTGATTGATGATTGCATAGATGGAGGGAGAACTACTATTTGGAATATTTTATTGGTCCCAAATAGCAATCAAAAACCAAATTTGACCAATTTGTGATGTCACAAAATACGATAGGAAGATCATTTGGGGACAAAAAATTGAGACCAACAAGATCATTTTGGAATGGAGGGAGTATTTTTTAATGTTTTTTTTCCTATTAGATCTTTAACATGCCTAGTTTGAATTTGTACAATTACCATTCAAAAAAATTGATACAATTATCAAAATGTTGGCTTTTTTGTTCAATTTAGAGCAAATTGCTAGAAGCTCAAAAAAAGCTTTGGGCATTTAGGGGTTAAAATGAGAACAATCCAATTCTAAGTACAAGTGAAATATTTAAAAATTTGAAACAATTTATTTTTGTACATTACAATATAATTCTCCAAAGTTGAAAAACAAGTATAGATTGGTCTTTAGGTCATTGAGGAATTAGGAAGATCCCTTAAAATTCTTAAAAATGAATTTCAAACACATTTAAAAACAATCTTAATTTCATTTCATTTCACAAGAATGAATGATATGATTAATCAACATAGTAGTGAGAGAATGTGAATTAACCATCCAAAAGATGTCATATGTAGTAGTGAGAAAATATGACTTTCCAAAAAAATCATACATAACATTTAGAAGGGATACATGTGTCATTTTTCCACTGGTTGTACAAATTTTATGCAAATTATGAAAAGGGTACAAATGTCATTTTTCTATTGAATGTAGAACTTTTGCATTCATTTAAAAAAAAATTTAAACACATGGACAATTTACATTGATAAAAACAGAACATTGAACCAAGGGACGGATCCCTCACAAGATTTTTTTTGAATTTTTTCAACCAATATCAATAAAACTAACACTACCAACTTGAGAGGCCAAACCACTAGAAGGATGCATACCAAGGTGCCACCAACAGTGGAAACAATCCCCACGCACACACAGACTAGGCTAAATTCAAAAAAATTCAAAAGCACACATATAGTCCTTTTTTAAAAAAACTTCAAAATGTTCATTGGCAAGTATTTTTTTTTAAATTCAAAAATCTCTAAAAGATGTGTTCTACTGTAAAGCCCAGTCAACCAGTGTGCAATGCATTTTGAGGGGCCCTTACATCCGTCATATTACTATTGTGATCTCACAGGGCTAACCTCACAAGTCTGACCTCACAGGGTTAGTCCTGTGAGGAATGTTGACCAGCCTTTATGCCGGGAGAGGCCCTCTTCGTCGAGCCTCTCGTGAAAAGGCGCCCTCGACATTGGTTGGGCTACGCCCTCCCTCCTGCTCGGGCGACCTTTTATGAGAGGCCCTCTTCATCGGGCCTCTCCTTTTACATATTAATTGCACCCCCCTCCCGAAAAACCTGAGCCTTTGATTGGATTCAAAAAAAATAGAAAGACCCTTCTCCCAATTGTTGATGGAGTATCATGTTGAAGAAAAATAAGAACCTCGGGATCTTGATATGAATACAATACGAATTCCATATTGTATTGTAATCCATACAAATTCCACAAATTCCATATGAACCACAAATTCCATTCTACAAATTCCCAAATAAACATGACAAAAGAGATTGCAAATCACTCAGACTTACCTTCTTTACTTTTTCTACCAGCGCTGCTGCTGTTAGAATTAGGGCTTCCTCATACATTACACTGAATGAACTCTGAAACTAGTGTGCAATCGTCTTCAACTCCCAATTTGATCAAGCACTTGCTTCAATGGCAGCGCAATTTGATCCAAAGACACCACAAAAAAATGACATATCCACACAAAAACTTAATTCAATATAATCGTTACATTTACATTCATCGCCATGCTTCCTCCCTTCGAAACGTCTGCAAACAAACCGAAGTGGACATTGCACAAAACATAAGGCAACTCTCAGGGCGTCGAACCCTAACCCTATTATTCAACTGAGGCAAGAGCGAATGAGTTCATAAGCCAAAGTGCGCACCTGCTTTGAGTTCAGAGTTTTTCATTTCCAAATGAAAACAAACACAACTCGAATATGATGAAGGTAACATCTCATTTAATTTTTTGAAACTTAATCGCAGTAAGAAAGAAAGAACCATAATCGTGCCAAGCATGCCTCTTGCTCCCACCTCCCAACACTTCTTGCAGAACTGTTGCAACGCCTTGCACAGCGCACCGCAAAACTTGCTAAGGTAGGTACACCCAAAACCGCCACTTTTTGCTACTGAGCCTATTTTCTATTATTAGACTGATCAAATTTTCATATGTTCTTGTTGGCAAGTGAAAGGAGGTTCCAAGAACGTGGCATTTGGATTCTGTATGCAAAAGTTAGTAAGGAACCAAGTTGGGTTCTGAAAGTGTTTCTTCCACATAGGTACAAAACTGATTTTGGAGATGTACATACAGTATAGATAGCGGTTTAAGGTCAGTGGCACATTTGGGTGTCCCTACCTTAGTTGTCTTGCAAAACTTTTGCAGCCAAATTCCTGCCTCCTTGGCACTAAGAACCGTTGATGTCAGCCGCATGAAAGGTAGCATTGATTTTAAATACACCTCTTTTCAGAATTTTAAATGTTCATACTTCATTCAAATAGTACCCAAAATGCATGCAAAAAGAATTAACAATCTCCTTTTGACTCTCACAAAAATCTAACAAAAATTTAAACAATTTAACCCTAGTTCAAAACTAGATTTGCAAAAATGTAGACAATTTGGGAAAAATCATTATAAAGTATTATTTGGAAGAATATTTTGGAATTGATCCACAAATAAAAATGATAGATTTTAAGTTTTAGATTCCATTTGTATGGTTATATTCAGTAATGCTATCACTAGTATTTTTTTTTTATAAATTTTAAAATTCCTTTAAAATTCAATTACAAACAAATTATTATCATTTTTTTGAATAAAGCTTGTTGGAATGGATTTGAAATGAGAATTCTTGACATAGTGATTTTTAAAATTTTTGTGCTCATTAATTCTAGAACCTTATAAATGCAAATCTAGTTTTGAACTAGGGTCAATGCAATTTTGGCTTCGTCAACCACTTGACATATTTCTACATTTGTTATTTTAGAGAAATAATGTACTTTATTAACACTAAATCCAACCATTAGATAGGACAACACCTTGATAAAGTATTTGTACGAATTAGGATGACTTTCATCAAAGTACTAATGAGAAAGAAACAAGAATATGAATATGTTCATCATTTAAAAAGTGGGTGTCAAAAAACGTAAAGGTTAATAATGAGGTATGCAACCTTTTTGACCATCTAGATTAGTGAATAGTAAACCCTCCAATGTGTGTTAATCTATAAACGACATTGAGGACATGTTTTGTCTGATGAATGACAGAGAATCCTTCTAGTAGGATAGAAGTGCAACTATTCATCCTTGGAATTTTGTTGTGAAAGGGGAGGTTTCTATATATAGTAGTTTGACTTCCCACAAGTGCTTTTGCATTTTTTTAAGCCAATGATTCTCATAGTATCCAAAAGGATGATTTTCACGGTCACTTGTCTGTCGATCTTTTTTGTTTGATGAATGATAGAGAATCCTTTAATGTTGTAAGAAAGAGAGGTCTTCTACAATAGTTTGACACCCAATGAGTGCTTTTGCAATTTTTAAACCCTTGAATGCCCATCAACACGTGCTTACTAAAATTTAGACCCTTTTGAACTCATTGTAATAAAACTATCATCTAAAAAGAGATCCATATAAATTGACTTTACCAATTGGTAGTGGAGACAGGTTGGGAGCTTCAAGAAAAGGGACATGTCCTTTGGCTTTGAAAAAATTATAATAGTCAAAGAAGGAAATCTTTTAATTTTGAGAGGCCAAAATTGAGGTGTAGGATGCTCAAAGTTAAGTGAATAATTTACATAGTAACCAAAGGGATGATTTCCACGGTCACTGGTTCTTCCTTTTAAGGGTTACTAGTGTGCCATGTGCCGCTGCCACAACCAAAACAAAAGTAAAAATATTTTAAAAATATTTTAATTCATTACAACTTTGAAATTCAATAACTTTTACATCATAGTGTAAGATGTTGCATTCTTGGTATGAATAGAGAGTTTTATGCACAAAGGAGTGCAAAGGCTTTGTTTTGGTGGCTTTTGAACACACCATGTGAAAGTTACGTTTTTTTCAAAATAAAAGATAATTCAATTCAAAATTTTAATTAATAAAAATCCACAACTTTCACAACGTACGCCCAAATGCCACGAAATTGGCATGAATAGAAAGCTTTTTGCCCATAGGAGTGCAAGGGCTTTGTTTTGTGGCGTTTGGACATGCGACCTTGTAAACAATGATTTTTTTAAATTAAAAGGTAATTTCTTTGAATTTTTGTATTCATAATAACTCTAAAATTCCATAACTTTTACACCGTTTGTCCAAACGCCACGAAACAAAGTTTGTGCACCGGTCCCTACAAAGAGCCTTTGAGCAGTACCAAACATGCCACCAAACGCCTCACGATTTGTTACATCTCATATATCAAACAAAACAAAACAAACAACCTAAGGTAAATTTCAATTACCTTAGTGAATTAGTGATGATTTAAGTTACAAGTTATACACTCAACCTTACACTCAACCTTACTAGAAAGTCCCAATCAACTGAAAGGACAGCGCAAGACTCAACTACCTGGAGCATCAACCTGACGAGGGACAAGACTCTCGTGAATCAAGGCAACAAGCGGGACTGTTGCTGGTTGCTGAGCCTGCAGTTCAATACTGTAGTGTGTGCGGAGTTTTCTCACTGTTGCAGATTCTAGGGTTTCGAAACAAGATGCTTTTATGACCGCGTCGGTAGCTTTCTTTGCAAATTTGGGCTTGTGTTCGATTGGAAACAGGGCTCGGTCTGAATTGCGAGAAACCTTGCAGGTCACGTCAACGTCAGGGTTAGTACGTAGCATTTGGCTCACTGTCAATTGGGTTTCCTTCTCCTAAACAAACTCAGTTTCGCGGTGACGAGTGATGTTCTTTTTCTTGCCGGGGTTTGAATTTGGGGTTGCGGAAGCTAAGGCGCTCCTGATCATGTTGTCTGTTTTATTTAGACTGAGAGAAAGGGAAATTGATATTGTGGTGAACTGAATTAGAGGTTGGGCGTTTTGTGGTTGTTTTTGCAGAGTGACAGATTGTTTGAAGCGATGAGAAGCACGGCGTAGGAGTATTATTATAGGTAATTCAGGGAAGGGATGAAACTATGCTGTTTGATAGATAATGCGCCGGGTTGGAATTTGCAGTCTTTTGTCAGAATTTCCCATATACTGCTGTGCTTGAAATCGGCTTTCGATCAAATTAGGGTTTGAGTAGGGTTTAAGGGCTAATTAGTGATTTGTTCTAAATTTTCACGTTTTCTTTTATGAGCTCAGCAGGAGGGGCTTAATAAAATTTGATCAAGATGGGTTCTGTAGGGGATGAGTCCCACGATGCTGTTGCGAAGGACTTGGCTGAGGAGTGTCATGAACTCGAGGTTCACGAGGTTCACGAGGTTGATGAAGGTCTAGCCACACAGGAAGTAATTGGCGTTGAAGAGGTGAGACATTGGAATAAGCAAGTGATTTGTTTTGTTCTGAATATTTCAATCATATTGGTAGCTCTTGGTGTGTGATAAACAGGTGGATGAAAGTTATGTTTTAGGTAATCAGCATCTGTGTGACCTTGTGGAGATTTTTTGTTTTCTTGTCCCCCAAGTTTGCAAGGAATCCTTTTACCTTTTCATAATCGCACTGACTTGCCTGTGGCCTGGCATTAGGCTCCCAAGACCGAGGTTCACGAGGCTGAACTTCTCGAAGCTGTAATTCTCGAAGCTGACGTTCTCAAAGCTGAAGGCCTAGCCACGCAGAACCCATCGGAGGTTCAAGAGGTTAGACATTGTAGAAATCAAGTGACTGCTTTGACTGGTTTGGTTCAAGAATAATCATGTTAGATTTATTAATAATTTGTTAAATATTCAAGAATAATTTATGTTACATTCCAAACTGGTAGCGCTTGGTTTATCATGGACTGGCATTTTCAAATTGAGTTTTGCGGCACAGAGGTTACGAGTAGGCAATCGACATATATAACCTGGTGCACAATTTTCTTGGTCCCCCAGTTTTAAAAAAATGCTTTTTGCCTCTTATGATTCTGCTAGTCTGGCTGACTTGGCTGTGGGCCCTGCCATTTGGCTCAGAAGGCTGCGGTTCAAGAGACTGAAGTTCAAGAGACTGAAGTTCAAGAGGCTGATGTTCAAGAGGCTGATGGCCACGAGGCTGACGTGCATGAAGCTGAGGTTCATGAGGCTGACGTTCACGAGGTTGTAGACCCAGCTACACCGAGCCCAAGTGGCGTGGAGGAGGTGAGATATTGTAACAAATAAGTGATGGATTTGACTTGCTGTTCAAGAACAGCTATCAATGCCTTAATTTTACAACCAAACTCGTATTCCAATTAAAACTGATGTTTACAAACTCGTTTAGGAGTTATGTTAGGCAATCAACATATGTAAGCTTGTGCACAATTTCCTTTGTCAATAATTCTTTATACCTCTTCACTGTCCTGTGTGGTCCTGACATTAGGCTCACGAGGAACACGTGGTGGACGAAATATCCCAAAAGTTCTCTGCGGTGGTGATAGCGGGCATCGATGACCGTGACAAAGTGGACCCCGTCCCAATGGGTGAACCAGAAACTCATGCATCCGTCCAGGAGGTGGTACCCGCGGTGAAACGTAAGCTGCCAGAGGTCAAAAGATTTTCTGCGCGCAGGAGTGTCGTTGTAGAGGACCCAAACAATGTAGGAAGTGACGAGTCCATGGCGCCTTCAACAGTACGCCGACTGCGGAGTGCCCGAAAGGTTTCTGCTCGTATGAATACAGGCATTGATGACCGTGACACAGTGGACTATACAGTGGAGAATCCGAAACCTGTAGTTAAGAATGATGCACTCGCCGTTGTTAAGGAGCCGGTGTCCGCACCGAAACAGCAGCTGAGTGTAGCAGAAAGAGAGCGCCTTCGGTTGTCTTGCATCAAGAGAAAGAAGGATTTTGTCTGCTTGGAGAGAATCCGTGGCAAATTGGTGAATATCGCTGAAGGTCTGGAGCTTCATACGGGGGTGTTTAGCCGAGTGGAGCAGAATAAGCTTATTGATTTGGTTAAAGAGCTTCAAGCGAGAGGCCGTCGACAGGACCTCAAGGGTTAGTACCAGCCCCTTTTCTTTTTTCGTTTTGGAGTGTCAGAGTGTTAAGATGGCGATTACATATAATTTGGTGCAGCGCTGTATTTCTACCTTAATTCATCTTTTGGACCGAAAAACACTTGTCAATTATATTCATGCTCCTTTTAATCCAAAATTGGAGACTTCATCCATATTCTATATAGAATTGAATTTTTTTTTTTAAAAATTGGTGAAAAAATAATACTTTTATTTGGACTTTTTACATTTATCAGTATAACGATCTTATTGACTTCACCCGATTCATGGACTTTCAAGCAATAGTGCCTGCAAGGACATTTGCCTTCTCATTGCCCTGTCTTCTTTTATGTGCCACCTTGGTTGTCCAAAGCGTGCCTATTTAAAGACGGGACTCTTTAATCTCTCTTGCTGTTTCTCTAGTGTGGTAGCCACTTGCTCTAACAAACCATGCCATGCCTTTCCTCTAGTGTAGTAAGCCTGCTAGTATGGTTAATTGCCGTTTGTTCGATGCAATGTTTAGTGCTTACTGAACGACTTTATTCAGGTCTATCTTGAGATGGAATAGTTCAAGTGTTTATGGTGTTGGTTTTTGCAGAAAGGACTTATAGCGAGCCAAGGAAATGGATGAGAGGCAAAGGACGGGTGACGTTGCAGTTTGGATGCTGTTACAACTACGCCATTGTTAGTCTCCTCATCCATGGTCGAATCACTTTTAGCAAACCAATTTCCAATATTTGAAGGATTTTTCCACTTAAATATTAGCGTGATGTAGTATGTGTTTTTATGTCGGTTTGGTCTATGTGATTTCGACTGTAGTCCCCAAGCATTCGGTGACACAGTACAGCAAACTCAATGTAGTCCGTATTGTAGTTATCCAAAAGTATTGATCGTGACTGTTTTGATTCTCAGGACAAATTTGGAAATCCACCAGGAATTTTACGTGAAGATGTTGTTGATCCTATACCGCCACTTTTGCGTACCACCATTAAGCGTCTAGTGAGGTGGCATGTGCTACCACCATCATGTGTACCTGATAGTTGTATCATAAACATTTACGAGGAAGGCGATTGTATACCCCCTCATATTGATCACCATGATTTTCTTCGACCTTTCTGCACTCTTTCTCTTGTGAGCGAATGCAGCATCGTGTTTGGAGCCAATCTGGAGATTTTAGGTCCAGGGAACTTCGGTGGAAATATTTCTCTTCCTCTGCCAATGGGGTGAGTTTCTTCCTTCTATAGATATTGATGAGACTGCAACGCTTGCAGAGAGCATTGTTTGTGCATGTTCTCTCCACTCTAACTGCTGCATGCTGTTTCAGTGAACTTCTAAACTCTATGTGCTAAATCTAACTGTTGTGGATGGGATGGTGGATTTCAGATCAGTGCTTGTGTTAAATGGTAATGGAGCTGATGTGGCGAAGCATGCTGTCCCAGCTGTGCCAACAGACAGGTACTTCACAAAAGAACCCACCCTGCATTTGATTGACAAAGCTCTTGATGTTAAGTTGATAGGCATTAGATTCATGTAGTCCTCATGCTCAGGTAATGTTAGTGTAATGCAAATGGTATTAACTTAGTGTTAACTTTATAGATGCCAACTTAATGCCAATTGACATGAACTTAACATTAAGTCAACACTAACTTGACACTAATTTAACATTATTTTAATATTGATATAATGTTCAATTAGATTATCATTAAATTGTCATAAATAACTTCTTCTAGACGTGAGGAAGTTTTGAGATGTAAGAATACTTGTTCAACCTAATAAAAACTGCAGAATGAGTTCAGCTAGAATTTCTCAAAAGGTATGTTTGGTTGCTAGCATGATAGGAAGCCTTTAGGTTCTCGTGCGTAGGTTTTTGTCCAGAAGGCTGTATAAGTATTGGTCACAAACGCGAGTTGACCTTCAAACTAACCCCGAGGTTCTGACGACATTTTGCAGAATATCAATCACGTTCAGGAAGATGGACCCATCAAAGGTTCCGGTAGGCTTTACACTTGACCAGGAGTTGCAAAATTTAAAGCCCGTCTCGCTACCTTCATAGCAGCACCAGCGTCTGAAATCAAGACTTTCAACTAGATGTGCTGCTGCCCTATTTGATTTTCTGAATTGATTTTTGTATCTTTGAGGCAAAGAAAATAGATAATATTGCAGAGTTGACCTCTCATTTACCTATGGCTGTATGCACAACCTTCTTGTGCACAGTGGGATTCTTGAAAGTTTACTCATTCCTACTCCGAGTAAAAACTTTCATTAAAGGACAGACAGCTTCGATGCGATATTGTCTGGTGTCAGTTTGGAATTACCGAATAATAGGGGTTATTCTCGTTATACAAATTCACGTCAATAAAGATCACAGGTGCATATAATTTGTCGATTCTGTTTCTTCGTTTGTTTTAGTCTTGCTAACCTCATTGAATTGTTACTATCTGAATGAAGAACTTTCAGAATGCTGTTCCAAACACAGGATCAGATTTTTGTTGTCAGTGCTTTAAGTTGGAGATAATTATTGATATTTAGCTGTCATTCTCAAAGATTTGGAAGATTTTATTTCTCACTTCAGTATTTGTAAAAGTTGGGAAAACGCTGCCTGCGAGGAATCGTTCGAAACGGTAGGGTGTTCTCACTTGTTTTGACGGGTCCAATGACGGTGATCTTCGCTGGGCTGATAACTATTTCTGGGTAAATCAGTTAAATCAGTCTGAGCACTACAGGCACATCACCTCAGTGGGTTACACTCAGAGAAGGTTAACTCTTGGCCGGGGGATGCTTCTCTGAACCTTTTTCAATTTCCAATTTTAAAGATTTTTTTGTTTATGTGAAAACGGAGAATTTTAGTGTGGATGGAATTACTCTCAACCCTCTATATTTTCACGTTCCTTGTAAATAATTTCACCTTCCTAATGATACTCTGTATTGCTCATTCCTTGTATAGAGTATGACGTGTTTTGTACGCATCTGAACGGACAGCTTTCACATCAACTCATCAAGTTATGAACACCGACATGAGTAGTCCATTTGTCCTCTCAAGGCAGTGAAATTAGAAAAGATTGATTGTATGTGATGGTTCTACAGTAGCCTTCAATGCCGATGGGACGGATAACAGTACCACTCTGAAATTTGTAATCTTTATTAGCACTAATAAGTAACTTAGTTATGGGCCTTGATTAGTCTCTTCAAGACTGTAATTGTGCAGCTATGGTGTGGATGGGGGAAGCAAAATTCCAAACCCATATCAGGGATCCTGTGAGTCACGAAACCTTCATTTGCTTTTGAGGGTTTGCGCTTCCTGAAATTGTTGGCTGGTTTCTCTAGAAACCATCAAAGGCATTGCAGCCAGCCTCCATTGTCTGTTCTGTACCTTGAGCTCTCTACTTTCTTCAAAACTATAGTTTAGGTTCGGAGATATTCAACTTGAAAGCATAGTTGCGTGTTTTGCCCTTCAGTGTGTACTCTGAAGTGTGAAGCAAGGTGAAGGTATACGCTGCAGCAAGAGGTAAGCATTTATAAGCAGGGTGCCTACTTATAACCGAGTCTGAGTTGAGTAAAGAAGCAGATGGTCATGTCACTTGCATTATGCAACCCTAATTATAACAGAGTCTGAGTTGAGGTAAGTAGCAGTTGGTCATGTCACTTGCATTATGCAACCCTAATCATAACAGAGTCTGAGTTGAGGTAAGTAGCAGTTGGTCATGTCACTTGCATTATGCAACCCTCAAGTTGTGATATGACTTCAACTTTACTATTCTAAACAGTGTTCGATTACATTAGCGCCGTATTGTTTCTTTGCGTATGATGGGAAAGATAATTTCGATGGCAAGTGGCGATGAATGTGGGTGTTGCAATGAGGGCGCTCCCGGAGAAGCACAAGTTGCACAGGAACTTCTTTCAGGCAATCAAAGTGAAGGATTGCCAAAGATTGAAGAAACTGATGACCGAGGCCGTGTCATACATCACTTGGAGGAGTATGTTTCTGTTAGAGGTTGTGCAATTTGCAAGTAAGTTCTTTAATTCTCCACTCTATTGGTCATGATGGTATCACTCTGAAAAGTACTTCATAATTTTCAACTTTGATGAGGTACCACAAAAGCTGTCAATCTGGCCCTAGTTCTGGGAATGTCAAGAGCCTTTCTTTAATCTTTCTTCTTTCTTACGCTGCGGAATTAATTGTTGTACTGGCAGAAAATGGAATTCCAGCGACTCAGGTTATGTTGATGGCATGACAATGCTTGCCTGTGATCAAGTGAGAAGTCCTAACTACCCTGTAATAAATTTCGTCTTTGTTTTATGGTCCTTCAAATACAACTCGATATATTTCAGACGGGACCCTAAACGCTAAACCCAGGATCGCAGGTGCAGCAGGTGCATTATTGTTAATAGTTGGGGAGTCTTAGTGTTTGGTTGTGTTATGAACTTGAGCTAGGAAAACTCATTTGTCTACGTTCCTAAGCTTGGATTACTCTTGGCAGTGTGGGCGAGAGTATCACGTTGCCTGCCTGAAAGATTCTGGGATGGATGATCTTGATGTAAGTATATTGTCTCCCAATCTCTCTTGCTGATTGTGGGAAATTTCATGGAGAGTCTCTGTACTTAGTTCTAATTCTAGCTCTTTTATCATAACAGCGAAGTCTCATGTGGAAGAATAGTCTTAGAAGCTTTGATTAAAGGCAAGCTAACGTTGTCAGTTGACTTTAGGGTTTAGTGCTAGGCTTTAGCTTTTGGCTTTTGGCTTTAGGGTTTGGATGCCTATCAACACTCGATTGGCTCAGCAATTTTGGTCTAAGCACGACTTGGCTAATAATGTCCATGACCACATGGATTTGGGGTTCTGTACTATCACTTATCATGATCTAAAACGTCCTGTGCACTTTGAAATTGCACGAGAATTTCACACATGGTGATAAGAATTTTATCACGACAGATTTGACTTTTTGTACACAAAGGGATTCCTGCTCATCTATTTAGTGATCTCCCAAAAATTGCACCCCTACATATTGGTTACAGTACTTCAAGTGACGCGAATAGTTTACGTAATTGGTGGTATATTTGGTCATATGATTGTTCACTGGGCAGGAGCTACCTGAAGGAGAATGGTTCTGCGAGGACGACTGCAAGAGCATAGATTGCATCTTGACACAGTTAGTCGGCAATGGGATTGAGTCGCTGTCAGACAGCAATATTTGTGAGTTTCTGGAAAGTCGGCAACAGCAAGGTGGTGTTCATTCCCTGGAGAACTCTGAATCTAGTAGGCCAATTTACGAATGGCAGATTCTCTGCGGCAAGGCTGGCAGCTCTGGCAATGTTCAGACTCTTGCCGAGATCGTGAATCTTTTTACAGTATGTGCCGTTCTTGCCCTTTGTTGTAGACACGTGAATGCATTACTATTTGTTATAATGAATGTGTTTGATCTTTCAGTTTCTGTAATATTGCTAGAAGTCCTGCTTTGCTGCTACATTTTCCTGGTTAAACTATTGCATGCCTGTGTTACCGAGGAAGTTCTCTTGCCACTGTTGCTATTGAGGCAACATGTTTTTGATTTACAGGATTGCTTGGATCCAATCAAGGATCTCAAGACTGGACGGAGTTTAATACCTCAATTGGTGCACAGGTTTGTCTTAGTTGATGGTTTCGTAGGAGATTCTGTAATTTGATGTTGATCACTATTGATTTTGGGTAAAGGTTCAGTTGCTGTGTTAATATCAAGAAACCCAAATTAGGCCCTTTTTCTAGTAGTTTTGAAGAAGACATATGGGAACTTTCTTTTTTACAATATTTTCTATTTCTCAGCAACACTTGCAATGTTCTTCACTGATTCTGGTGATAAATTTTTTGGCCCCGTCAATAATTGCATTTTTCACAATATGATCAATCGAATTGGGTCATTCGAAAACTATAAATCCTCGGTCTCTTAATTTATTGAAGAGGTCTATATTTTTAGCGTGACCATTTTATATTTGCAGCAAGAGGTCAAAGGATTACGATTTTGAAGGCGTTTTCTGTGTTGTCCTCAAGCTCAAGTAAGCTCGTATTTCTTGATTGCTTCTATGAATTGTCTGTATATGAAAAAATCGTGTGTATTTCTCATCGATGCTTTAGCTTAGAAGTTACTCGTTTTCCTGTGGTAGTTTCTCTGTAGTTTCCGTTGAGGGCGTTCCAAGCTTAGGTTACCTGCTTGTCAATTCATTTTGCTGAGCCCAGGTTCTGAGTGAAGGTTTTCTTGTACTGTACAGTGAGAAGGTTGTTTCAGCAGCTCTACTGCAAGTTTTTGGTCGAGAAGTTGCTGAAATTCCTTTGGTTGCAACTAGTCTTCCACACCAGGGCCAGGTAAAACCTCTCTAATTCACTTCTGCACTTCTAGTTCCACTTCAAGTGGTGGATGTCTACTGATGTGGTACGTGATATGGTTTATAAAATTCTCGATAAAATTGGATAGTTTTTGAACAGGATCATAAAGAGAAACTTCACAAAGATCCATGGGGAGTTTTCCGTATGGTCACAAACGATCTTACGCATGCTTCATGATGTTGTCTAAAAGCTCTCGAAACAGTAAAACTTTACTGAAAAGACTGTTTTCTTTTTGTTATTGTGGAAGTCAGAGCAGTGCCATTGAGATGGTTCCTTCAGTAGTAACATAGCTTTTTACACTTGTTGGAACTAGAGAGGACAGACAAGTGGCTTTCTTGTGTACATTTTAGATTTCACTCAACAAGAAATAAAAGGTCTCTATTGTCAGAATGTGCAGAATTTGTTTTCCTTCGACAGGTTTTTGGAATTTATGCCTACAGAGGCTCTTATTTCATTGCAGAAAAATAATTTAAAACTGTGATTTTGGCCAGAATATGGTACTTAATGTTAAATCTGTTGCCTCTTGGTCCACAGGGTTTCTGTAAAGCACTTATGACAACAATTGAGAGACTCCTTGGGATCCTTGAAGTAAAGCGCTTGGTTCTTCCGACACCCAAGGATGCAAAGTCCATTTGGATTAACAAGTTTGGATTCAGCCAGATGGAGGAGCAGCAGGTTGGTTGTCTTCTAAAGTCGTTTTCCTTAATTAGCCCCCAAATAGTTATTTTCTGAAAGCAAGTGACATCATGTATCATTGCCTAATTGTTTGGAACCCCCGAGTATGTGATGTGAACCCCTCGCAAAATTTCACAAAGGGAAGCACCTGGTATAAGTTCACTGTATCCTGTATTTGAGACAATTGTGAATCACACATTTTGTAATGTTTTGTTCAATTTTCTCATGTATGCTCTGTGGGATTTGTTTCTTGCAGCTGTCCAAGATTTGTGGAACTTTACCTTTGTTGACGTTTACCGGCACCTGTATGCTGGAGAAACCAGTTATCCAAGTAGATTTTTAAAGATGAAGTGTGTCCACTTCATTGGACATCCTAGACAACACCCAATTCCCTTTTTCTCTATAGATGTTATTTTAGAAACATTTGAGTACTTGTCATTGTGTTGATGCATCCAATGTGAGACTCAAACATATGCATTGGGAACTCTTGGAAACCCTTATTCTCCTGCAGTTTTGATTGATATTTGGGAATCACAGGACCACCAATATCGGCTCCATGCTTCAGTGTAGCACGTGAATTCCATGTCTACTGATAGTTTGTAGAGAACTCAAGTTTCCCGCCGAAGTGTTGGAATTGGATTGGGTTTAGTATTTTGCTTTAACCCTGCGAATTGCTAGATTGAAACTATTCACACGTGGATGCACTAGTTTTGAATTGGATAGGTTCCAGATC
This sequence comes from Climacium dendroides, assembly GCA_950106755.1. Classification (NCBI taxonomy): domain Eukaryota; kingdom Viridiplantae; phylum Streptophyta; class Bryopsida; order Hypnales; family Climaciaceae; genus Climacium; species Climacium dendroides. The sequence continues at coordinate 21,166,323 of OX467088.1, forward strand.
ATGTCTACATGGAAACTATTTTCTTCTGCAGCGATTAACTAGCATTCTTAGAGTTTTGGAATGTCGGTAATCTTCAGGAAACACAGATTGCTACAGAAATTGTTTGGGTGAACTACTTGCAATTGGAAGGTTTGATTTTGGTGTGCCCCCAAGACATCTTCAGAACATGGTGAGAGTTTGAGTGCCCTCTACAGTGTAGGCATCTTCATAACACTGCTGGGAGTAGAATGTTGGGCGTGTTAGACTGAGACATAAGACTGCAGGAATCTCAGCAGTTGTTTCAAAAGCGAATGCTGCCACTTTTGGCTACAAAACGGAAAAAAAAAATTTGAAAAAATGAAAAAAAGAAGAACAGGACACTGCTATTCTTGGTTGTTCATGATTTAAGGCATTGTTCATGATCTCAATTGCTATTACGTTTTGGTGATTTACAGTGGATGGGATAAATGAAAATTCATGCATTACATGTGAGGGACAAAATCACAAGTTAAAAGGAGGGTTGATTCCTACTACCTACATTGCTTAGATGTTGATATAGATCAATGTATAGAAGACATCAAAATACATATTGATTAGCATCGGTATATGTACATGGAATTGTACCTAAAAGGCAATGCAATGCATTTACGATTTAGCTTGCTGGTCTCTTTTGGTCTTTAACTTCTTTGTGATGCAATCTCTGTCTTGTCCTCTTATTGTCGTTTCATCTTATGATTGCCTAGTATCGATCTTGAAGTTCTCATAAGGCTTCCTCTAGTGATGAGCTTGTTTGAATTTGGTATTGCTTATTGTTGATCTTGAGGTTTTCACAAGCTTCTTCTGGTGTTGAGCCTATCCAAATTTGGTATTGCTTATTGTTGAGGTTTTCACAGGCTTCTTCTGGTGTTGAGCCTGTCCAAATTTGGTATTGCTTATTGTTGTTTGTTGACTTCCTCGATGCCTCTCCTCGCCAGGTTTTGTCTTCTCCCTCATCTTCTCATCGCTAGGTTTTGTCTTGGCCTCATCGCCGTTTTGAAATGTTGATCTTTGTCCTACAAGCTCAGATTTATTGGCTCAACTACTAAAAACCTTGTTTCTCATCTTCTAATCTCTTGACTTCTTTGTCCTTGATTGTTGTAAGCCTTCAACAACACCAACCTCTATATAATTTCAAACATCGTCACAGGTTGGCCTTTATTTATCTTTGTTTTCAACAACTATCTTTGAAATTGAGGGCACAATGATCTCAATATGTGCATTTTGTACATGTTGGTGGTGCTTCTTAAAATTCACTCTACAAGGCAAGTTGGCTACATGCTTGAATAATTTTAGATCATTTGGAATTGTACAACATATACAAAAAAATAGTAAGTAGGAAAAGTAATGAATGATTCAAATTACTAAATTGTCAAGAATATAGTTATGGAATTGAAAAATGCCAATCCCAATGGTTGCAATGTTGTAATAAGCAATCTACACCCAATGTTTTTATTTTTGTGTGTAAATATTGAAAATTGAATTCATTAAAGAACTTCACAATTTATTTTAGAATAGAGATTCAATAGCTACCCACAAACTAAAACTCTTCATATCTTTCATCTTATTAATCAAAATGGAATGATTCAAATCTTTGCATGTATATATAAATTTAGAAAAATAAGTTAAAATTTTTATTTCTTAAAAAAGTGATATTTTAAGGATTTTTTTGCAATGCCATATGTAGTGAGTTGCCCCAAATTGCTATGTTTATATTGCCAAAAAATAGAGTTTGGTGCTTTAGGGATTTAATGAGCATCAATTCAATTTAAATTATTTGAATTTTATTGAAATAATTTGTGCATGATGCTTTAGAAATACCATATCATTTTGTATTTATAACTAGGTTACAATCATCTTCAAGCTACATTAATATATTTAATTTATGAACATTTCAAAATTTTGAACCAAATTAGAACTTGGATTTTGAGAAGTTGCCTTTTTTTTAAGATATATTCATAAGTAAAAAAGAATAATTTTGGAGGATATATAGTACTCAAGTTTGAAGTGAGGAAACTTCAATCTCACAATGCAAAAATACACTTTACTGCTTTTTAGCCATATTCCAATTGACATTGCACTTTTTGTGAGCAATGGTGCTACCACACCATTGTTGCCAATTCACCCTCTTCACAATATTTTCTAGCAACATTTGAATTTTGTTGATAACACTAAAGTATGATTTTAAAATTGACATTTAGCAATTTTACTAGACACTATCTCTTGTGATGATGCATCTAAGTTCAAGTTGCAATTAACACATACACCTCTATGTAAAAATTGAGAGTTGTTGATTTCATAAATAAAAATCCTTCTTCCCTCCAATGCTGTTGATTTTGAAAAATAAATAATATGGATAAGGATATTGTAGGATATGGATACAAATACTTTGGAACATGGATACGGAGACATAAGACAAATATAAAATATATACAACATGTGAAATACATATGGAATATATATGGGAAAGGTATGAAATATATATAGAGAGATAAAGATAGATAGATATAGAGATATAAAGATACAACCATATAAATACAGCCACACATTGTTCCATATTGATTGCAAGTGAAGCACATGGCACAAAATACAAGTATGGGATTTAGGGGTATGTCATAAGCATCCATATCAATTTTTCAACCAATGACAAAGTGACATATGTACCCCCTTTCACATTTTTTGGAAAGGTTCAATGGCCAATGGCTAAATACCACTTGTACCTCTTTGAAAATGATTGTATCCCTTTCAATGTTTTTTTTCGAAATTCAAATTTTCTCACTATCTACTCAAAAGGCAACCCACATTGTCTACAGTTAATAAGATTTTGGAACATGTACTTGTTGGTTTGTTTAAGCATGTTTTAAAATTTGCACATTCTTAAAGGTATGTTGCATCACAATACTTTGTTTAAGATAGTGGTTGGAGAATGGACATTATGATGGCCATTTGCATGAAGCAACAGAATGTGTTGCACATATATATACACATTTGAAAAAAAATTATGTGCAAATTTTCACCCTAGAAGAACGTAGTCAAAAATGAACAAAGATTAGAATGAATCTAGGTGCATTTTCTATTTCCACATTTTCTTTGAAAGTTGTTATTCAAATATTCAGTCCTCAAGTCCTATGTGTGAAGCCTTATTTCATTTCATTCATATAAGAATTGCAAAAATTATAAGGGATTTTTAATTCTTATGTTGAAGTAGACAACTACTATATATTTATCAATAAATATATTTAATTGGATATTTACATTTGATTGGATACTTAGATTAATACCTTCATTAACTTTGAAGTATTGTATTCCAAAGAATGAGGGGTTTTACTTTGTGGACAATGGAGCAATCTTGCTATATAAAATTAGTTTTTTGGACTCAAAGTTTCAAAATTTCAAAATAAAAACAAAAATTTAGGATATCAATTATTACAAGAGCATTATTTACCACATGAAATTGACTACATTCAATTTCATGTCAAAATGAGATATATACATCTAAATCAAATATACACATCTAAATCTATCACTTTTCCTTCTCTATTTTGCTTGATTGTCAAAATGATAATATTTTGATGTAAAGTTGTTAGCCTTCTTGAGAGAAACCCAATCTAAGTCATTTCATATTTTTTTGACACTTAATTCATCTTTCTCATATAACTTTAAAAGTTACTTATTTGTGCAGCAGAGATGAGAAGATGAGCTCTTTATACATATGGGGTGGTAGGTAGTAAAATAATCCATGTGCAATATGCAAATTAGGATTAGTAGGATCTCAACCACTCATAGATGGAGAATTTCATTAAAATGACGTCATTTCACAACTTGGGCAATTTGTGTAGTTTAGACTAGGCAATTTGAAATGTAACTAAGTCCTAGATGTCTAAAATCTACACTTGTCCTAGTTGTTACTTTTATCGTTTAGACTAGATGGTTTTGATATCTCTACCAATCTTAGATTTTTGAAATATATACCTAACCTAGATGGTACTTTTATGGTCTATACTAGGCAATCTATAAATGACACAAGGAACACCGCCATTTTAAAAGAATTCTTCATATAGTTAAATCAAAAGCATTAATTGTATTCAAAGTATAATTTTAGACCTCATTTAGACATAGTAGAATAATTTTTTTTTTAAATTTTGAACTAAATTAGTGTATAAAATCAATCTAACTTTCATCTTCAAAAACATATTTGAGATTATGAGTCTCCAATCAAAACTTTTGTACAAAGTTTAAGGAAGGATTTGAAAGAATATTTTCATTAATATTTTCAAACATCCTCTCTGAATCTTTTTATTTTAAGATTCAAAATCACAAATGAATTTTTGAAGATGAAATTTAGCTTAATTTTTTAATTTTTTTAATTCCATTTTTTTGAAAAAAGTTATTCTACTATGCCATAATGAGGTCTAAAATTATACTTTGAACGCAATACTCACATTTTAACAATGAGTGTTCAAGCTCTCATTCTCAAATTATCCCATACCTTTAAGGTTTCATGAAGGATTTCATTATAAAAATGACTCTCCACTTTCCATCCTCAAAATTTATCAATGAAATAATTCTATCATTCCGCCATCAAAAAAATTTTGGTGGTAGGTGGACAAATGATAGAGTGGTATCTGACTCAATGGATTGTTATTGAATTTTTAGGATTTTCAACAAACCATCTTTACATTTATTTGTAGATTCAACTGACTTGTCCCAAAATTAGCAAAATAGTTCAACACTCTTTTTTTTTAGTTAATTAAAAGTTGAAATTGCTATCTAGCTACAGGATTAGCTAGGCAAAGAAAAAAAAGGAATTACAAGTAATCTCTAATCCCAAGTTTGGATGGTCAAGGGGTAGCATTGCTAGTGAAAGTGAAAAATTGGGAATAACTGAGTAAGGGTCTGTTCTCACCAGTCATTATATCAGCAATATTAGGATAGAAACAAGTAAAAGTGGAGGGAGGGTTCCCACTGGAACATTAGCATATTTGCCGAGCCTGCGTGGGTGTTGAGCTGGTGCTCAGGTAAGGTCGCTCATCTTAGAAAACGTCAGTAGTTCAGAGCATCGCCACAGCTGCACTTCAAGTAGGGTCGCCAAGTGCAGCCTTGCCGTGTGGGACTCTGCCCCATGGCTGACACGCCAATCCAGGGCGCTTAATGGATATTAAATGAAAACGGTTTGAAGGTTTTGAAATTAAATTTACAAAAATTTAACTTTCAAATTTCAACGCATTACCTCACATTGTTCAAAAGCACTCTTAACTTATTTTGAGTTTTGAGGATGAAGAGAAGTTCACTATATACACATGGGGTGGTAAAAGGTAGAACAAACAATGTGGGATAAGTAAAATTAAAGTAAGTAGAAGCTTAGCACTCATAGTTAATTCAAAAGTAGGCATAATAGAATGAATTTTGAATTAACTATGAGTGTTGAGCTCACTCTAATTCTACTTATCCCACATTGTTTGTTCTACCTCCTACCACCCCATGTGTATATAGTGAGCTACACTTTTCACTTAAAACTTATCAAAGTTGAAAAGCCTATCTCTTGACTTTCTACTCACAAGTAAAGAGAACTTTATTGTAGTTGGAAGGTGATTTTATTTTTTTGACACAAGTAAAGGATGAACTGTGGTTCAAATTACTTGTGAGGTTATTTGAGGTCAGTGCCTTGACGATGGGGTAGAAGGGACTGTCACTACCATCAAAGATGGAGTGAAGAGGTCAGTCAAACCCTTTGGCGAGGCGCATTGAAGCCCCACTATTTGCCACAAGCTTGTGGGAAACATGATAGTGAGGTCAGATATCTGCTGTAGGAGACAAGGAATGAGTGATGGAAAGTGCTGGACTAGTCCTCAGGGCTGGTTCCGAGCCTGCTGCTTAATGAACTGTCCTTCTCTTTGTTCAAGGCGGGCCTTTAAGTAATAACAAAATTCTTATTTACTGCTCAGTGTGATCAGACCCTAAGTTTCCACTTAAGTTTAATCATATCACCCTTACAAAAGAGTCAATATTTTATGACATTTTTTTGTTAAAATGGGCTTATTCTGTATGCCATCTTCAACCATCCAATCTGAACCTTGAAAGTGTCATCTAGACCATTTGTAGATTTCATAAATCTAGGAAAGTTATAGATTTCAAACCCCGTTGTCTTAATTATAAAAGTGACGTTTATGATAGGTATAGATTTTAAACATCTAAGAATTCTATAGATGTCAAATATCTAGAGTGTTTTCACATTTCAAACAAGTTGGTTTGAACTATAAAAACTACCAAAGTAGCATAATGGCGCCATTTTAATAAAATTGCCCATGTCAAGAAAAAGTGGAGAAAAAAATGATCTCAAAGACTTTGTCACATCACCTTTACAAAAGAGTTAGTGGAAAATTTTGTTAAAAATGGCGGTATTTTGTGTGCCATTTTTAGACCTCCCAATCTAAACCGTAAAAATGTAGGAAGTATAGATTTCAGATATCTTGGATTCATATAGATTTCTTAATTTTAAGACAGATATTGATTATAGATCCATCGTCAAAACAGTAGAAGTGACATCTAGAACATTTGTAGATTTCAGACATCTAGAAATTCTATAGATGTCAAATATCTAGGATGTTTTCAGACGCCCAATCTGAACCGTAAAAACTACGAAAGTAGCAGAATGTAGAATGGCGCCATTTTAACTACACTGCCCATGTCAAGAAAAAAAGTGGATCTCTCAAAGACTTCGTCTTCTCGTACGTAGATATCCGAGAAAGCCACCACTTGGAGTCGAGTGTAGCATGGATTGCATACAGTGTGTCTCTCTGATCCAAGGTACAAAAGTTTTGTTGCTTGATCGATATCTTCAAACTGCGCACAAGTCTGCAATGGTGACCACTTAGTCGGTTGGATGCCTTTTTGAGGCGCTTTACAACCAATTTGTATCTACGTCGTCAACCTCGATCTGGCTCAATCGGAGCCACAAGAATCGATCGAAGTTAGTGCTGAAAAGCACAAAGTAAAGGCATTTCGCCATCAGTTGCGAGCTTAGTTAAGTTACAGTAGTTGGTCTAGCTCTCATGCCACCTCTTTTGCACACGGATTGCACATGCACGGTACCGGTTGCACAGTCGTCATGTGTACGTCCTGACTAAGTCTTTGACATTCAACCGACTAATTGACATCACAGCATCAAGTACAGACATCGCAGCATCGATCAAGACTCGGTCGATCAAGAGATGAGAAGGGAAGACCAATCCAGCAGTTCTCGATCAGTGGCTTGATCGATCGTTCTGTGCTTAGATAATGGTGAATTTCGTTACAATGGCGGTGTTCCTATAGAATGGCACGGAATATGTCAAAGATGACACGACATTCCATTAGAATGGCACATGGAGTATGGAAAGTGGCAAAAAAAAATCACCGCCATTTCAATGAAATTCACCATTTAGCTAGTCAGTATTACGTACGACACCATGCCAGTTAATTTCTCGACCCGTTTCTCGATTCGATCAACTCAATTTTTTTTGCAAGAGGGATTTCCTTAAGATGGCGGTATTCTACAAACTTGGCACTTCTAGGTTGAGACCATGCGTTCTAAAATGTGTACCGCTCTTAGATTTCAAATTGTACGGTTTGAGATCTATACTAGTCCTAGAAATTAAATGAAAAAATGGCGTATGAATACCACCATTTTAGTAAAATATTTATTTTTGATACGTTGTGGGAGAAGGGACCCTTTGGTCACCATTCAAAAGTTAAAATCTTGATTCACAGTATGGTGGGTACCCCCCAGATTGCTGCTTTTTGCTATTGTACCTAGTTAGCTATTATTTTTTGACTAGTCAAATTTTAATTGATTTTCTTATTGGTAGGAGAAATGAGGTTCCAATGCACTAAAGAATACAACATTTGGATATCACAATTAAGAAGGGTCAAAGTTTTTTTGATAGAGGTTCTAAAATTATTTTTTGAACATGTACGTATATATTGATTTTAGAGATGTATTGAGAGTGATGATGACAGTTTTAGGCAAGGGGCAATTTGGATCATTGTACCCACTTTATTCTATAGAATATAGATTTAAAAGGTGTTGAAAATTTAGAGAGTACACTCAAGGTATTTGTATATAATCACATGGGGTAAGCAATACTACAATAGTCATTTAATTATGATTACAAATGGTATACAACATGCAAATAATTAAGAGTGTTTCTTTCTTTTAAGATTTGTATGTATATTATGTCTAATATGCATATGATTTGAATTATAAAAAATTTAGAAGGCCTTTGTGATTTGTATGAATGTTTTCTTAGTGATTTTTTAAATGAAAAAAAAAATTATTCTAAGCACTTAAGGCCTATTATGAAGAAAAAATCATTATGTGTAAAATTTGTCTGAGAAGGATTTGCCTATTCAAATATATAAATAAATACATATACATATTGAAGCCTATTTCTTTTCTTTACATTTGTAATTTTGTATGTATATTCTCATTTTTCTTACAAAAAAAATTATATCTATAGGGATATTATTTTGTAGGGACTGATTATCAATGTTAATCCTTGAAAGACTAAAGTCCCTTGGAGAAAAAATTAAATGTAGAACATCTATAGTTTGTAATCTAAATTTTTGGCATGTTTTTTTTTAAGCTTTTTTTTGAGATGGAAAAGCTAATAAGCTTATTGAATATGTATATTTCAAATTATTTGGCACAGAAGAGAAAAATTTATCCCACCTTGAGAAAATATAATCAAACTTGACCACATTCAAAAAGCACACAAATTCAAATTCAAATATTAATTTATTAATTTTTCTTAAAATACATTTATAGCTTTACTATTCCATTTGGAGAAGTGACTTCAATAATGTGGAGAGTCATTTGCAAAATATCATGGTATTTTTGTCAAAAAATTCATGATTCAAATTGAAACACAATTTCCAGTTATTTTGAAAGAAAAAAGGGACATTGAATTTAAATTCCTTAAACAATTTACTGCTAGGATTGATGTATTTTAATTCTATCTTACATCTATTAACAATCTTTTCTTCCTATCATACATATCTACATCTATTGAAAACTAAAAGAATTCTTATACTATCTCTAAGATACTTAGGACAAATGGACATTGAAGTGAGGTTTTAATCTATTATTTTGGAGGGATGGAGAGAGATAATAAAAAATCACAAAAAATATAAAATAGGTTTATGTACCTTAATTATGAATCTTGGGCCATTTGAAAGTGTAACTCATAAATTAGTTGGTAGGGGACAAAACCCAAGACATGTGATTCTTACAATTACCTATGCCACATTTGTCAAGTATACTCTCATATATGTTTTTGAATATTCTCCAAGTACATAAAACATTCTTGATGTTCATTCTCTGCAATTTGGGCTGTTTCTATAGATGCACGTTCTAGAAACTAAAGTTCAACACCTCAATAATTCCAAAATTCAAATTATAAATTCATAAATCCTAACCAAACTTCAATATATAGAATCTCTAAGTACATAAATGGGATTCCATTATCTTGAAATCTCTCTTCTTGTAGTGAAACATATATATGTAAAAAAAATTAATATAATGATAATTTCATCAATATATGAACTTGGTGAGAAAATTACTTCAAAATTGTCAACTACCAATCAACCATGTTTAGTACAATTTTTTAAATTCCACCATGAATCCAGCTAGATTACTCTTCAAAAAATTTGAGCATGAATACCAAAATTGTACTCTTATAAAACCATCAACGCTAGCATATGAAGATAGAAATGCGAGCCTACAAGTCTTGAGTATATGTATAAGTAGATACTCTACAATAATTCAAGGTACATTCAGGGTTTTCATAGTGGACGGATGTGCAGTTCGCCCGTCCGTCCAATTCGTCCATCCGATTTGCCCGACAGGGCGTGGACGCTGTACTCAGGGCGCGGACGGGATCGTCAGGGCGTGGACATCGGGGCGCAGACGGGATCGTCAGGGCGCGGACGGGATCGTTAAGGTGCAAAATTCTCAAAATTAAAGCCATCCGGACCATCTATCCGTCCGGTCCGTTTCGCCCGTTATGACAACCCTAGGTACATATAATATAAGCACCTTTAATACAAGTATTTATATTAAAGATAAGTATTTTGTAATCTTAAAAGGTCTCTATAATATAGACGCCTATAACATAGATGTATATAGATTGCTATGCTCATGCGACATGCACTCATCATTCAATCTAGGCTCACATAATAGCAACTATGCCTATGCAAGTATAGTCAACAATTTGTACATCATAAACATTCAAAAACTATTACAAAATATTTATAATTTGGGGATTCAAAATTCAAATTGTTAAAGGTCAAATGTAAAAAAAGAGGGTTACAAAAATCTACAATTATCAATTTTGTGAAAAAATGATATTTCTAAAGTAGGATGACTGTAGATACATTTAAACTATTTTTTGTCCAAGTTAGAGTGTGGGAGAGATGATTTTTGATAAATCTTTTGCATTATACTTCTAAAGGATGTGAGATTCAAAATTAAAGTACATAGACTATTTTTTAACCTTATTCAAAATTTTCAAAAATATTTTATTATTTATAGATCTAGCCCTTAACAAGGCATATATTACATAAGTTATTGTAATTTTAAAAGCTACAAATTGAAATATAATGAGTATACAAGATTGGAATAATACAAGTGGTTTAGTATATAAATGACTTGAAGGTCAAATTTTAGTACTAATAAAAAATATTTTTATATGCAAAAAAGTAATAATATAAATTAAAATTAAAATTTTTTTTATTATTGTAACAAAAAAAATAACTAAGATTAATTTTCATATCATTTTATTTGAAATAAACAAATTCAAAACTTACAAAGATAAGAAAGATTGTTATCTTTATGTTTTAGATATTTATAGGTACATGGTAGATATTGAGAGTTGGGAGTCTTGAACATTGTTTTTTGCCCTTTCAATTCACAAATTTTGTGTGAATTTTTTGTAAGAAATAAAATTTGATAATTGAAATGAAATGAAAGAGGACTAACAAATAGTCTTGGCACTTAAAGGCTTAAGTACAATTTAGAATATATGATTTATAAATTGGTAACATCAACATATATAGTATCTAAAAAAATACACATCAATATAATAGTTTACATTATTGTTGAAACTTTTGGGGAGAGATGAATAACTTTTGGAAACTTTGCTTACAACAATACAATATTCTATAATGTACAATCACGTCAATTTTAATGCAATGTTTTAATAAAGATTATTTGTCTCTTTGATATTACTTCTAATTGTGAGGTGAAAAATTTATTTGAAGCAGTTGAGTGTACCAATTTCATTCAAATAATTTAGCAATTGCATTTATAAAAGATTTTGGATATGTAGATTAGTTTCAAGTAATTACAATCCTTATTTAATAAAATTTACATAAAATGGTATATCAAGATCAATGAATACAAAGCTTCATTCCAACAACTTAGACATTTATAATCATTTAAAAGTAATTATAACAAAATCATCTTGAATAGTTTTTCTTAATAATAGAACCATTTATATATTAGAAAATACCATATGGGACATTATTTTGAATGTAAAGCCTTAAGCCATGATTTTAGAATGTTTGAAAAGTAAAAGCCTCAACTTTATTGTCAATCAATAAGAAGTTTTAAAATCAACTTGGGATTAATTGTTATATTTAAAACAATTTTTCAGAGATCTAAATGGTTTTGAAATCTTATAGAAAAAAGAAAATGTACCTATATTTATTTTTACAATAGTAGTGAACAATAATTTACTTTGTCCAAAATGGAGGAAAAGAAAGAAGATGTGGAAATCATAAGGAGTGTATTGTCCGTGAATAATGTGCAAGTTGTAGGCAGTCTTGCATGGGACAAACTTCAATTCCTCTTGCATTCCCTTTGTGATCGAATCTCATCTCAGGCAAGTATTTGCATAAATTGCACTATTTAAAAAAATATTAGATTGCCTAATACAAACTATACTATTACATATGCTTTTATGCTTAAACTTATAATTGAGTTTACATCAAATTATAAGATTCTTTGCACCATGATTTTTCTATTCCTATTACTAAATATAATAGATCTCAAATATGATAAAGATGTTCATGAGAAATAAGACTTAAGGGTAATTGTACACTATAGTACACAAAGTCCCACTGCACACTTCGATGCATGGCATGCTCAATATGCACTAGTTTTTCATCAAAATTGCAATACTTGCACTAAAATTTGTACTAGCATATTTACCCTTTTTTCCACAAATAATTCATGACTTCCAATAAAAATACAAATTAAGTCTAACCTCATGGTATATATAAAATAAACATTGAAAAAAATGATTAAAATTGTAACTTGTTAAACTTGTAAAATCATTTAGTTCTAAGAATTTTACCCTCAAAAGTTGAATATAAAATTAAAAAACACTTAAAATAGTAATAATTTAAAAATTAGATTATTTAAATTATAAAAATATATATTAATAAATTAAAAATTACCACAATAGTTTTTAATAATATTTCTAAATTTAGTGTGTATAATGCACTATTATCAAGTACTTTTGGGGTGTAAATTTTCTAATTTTGAGGACTTGAAGTTTTTACTTTTTTTTAGGAAAGAAGGTCAAGTAGCCTAGGTGGCCTTTTCCCTCCAAAAATTGTCCTCCACTCCTCCACCTTAAGTTTTAGTGTAAATTTATAGTAAACATTTTTCAAGTTTTTCAAACCATTGCATTTTAGTGCATTTTGACCCAAAAAACACTCATGTATTGTAGCATGCAAACAACCTTTAGTTATATTTAAAAGATATTCAACATAACTTAGATCTATGTAATTATAGAAATATTGAAGTGATCTTCTATCTTATTGATTAACCTTAGTTAATGCATATTATTTTACAAACTTAGAGATCAAAATTGTAAAATTTCAATAGGCTGTGCGATTGGAAAAAGCAGAAGAACAAGGGAAAAACTTAGCAAGTTTCAAAGAAGAGCTCAACTCTTTATGGTTACTAAATTGATTATTAAACACAAATATTTTATAGATTTATAATTTTACATTTATATACAAATTGGTATATATGTTTATTTGTAAAATTACTCTGTATTCTATGTTGTGATCTATGTTGCATAATTATTACATAAAACATAAGCTACTAGTAACAATGTGAGACATGTGATGTTCATTGATGAAATTTATGGGGAGTTGAATGTAGCCAAAATGCTTTAGCAGCAACAAATTTAGAAAAGGAATTAGAGGCTCAAAAACAAGCAAAAACTTGGGAAGTCATAGAAACAAGACTAAAGGCGTTAGAAGAACTCACGTCACCCTTCAAAGATGGAAAAATACTTGCTGAAATTGGTGACATGCCAAAGCGCGTAAGTGTAGTTGAAATTGGCCTTCAAGGAACAAACAAACAAGTTAATGAGATAGATTCTCAACTTAAACAAATTGATACCCATATCCACCAAATGGACGATGATTTACAAGAATTAGACTCTGAGTTCACAAATAAGGAAGCTCGTGAAGGGGGACTAGACAACACTGATCTAACTGAACGGATCAAATTACTTGAAGTACAAGTAAGACAAATTATGTGAATCTAAATTTAAAAGTATGAAGTCAAATGATATATACAAATCAAGTACTGTGTCCATCAAGTTATATATAAAAAATGTGATTTAAAAAATATAAAATTCTAAAACTAAAGATTCAATTTAGAATTTATTCAATCATCTATAACTTTGACTTTCCTATCTCACTTTCTCATTTTAATTGCATTGGTCTAAATCTCAATTTCTGAAATTTCTGAAATTTGAAAATTAATAGTGCTAACATCTATAATTTGAAAAGTATAAATGATTTTTAAATCAATTATTAAAATAGACAACTCACTAACAATAATCTTGTTAATATTTTTAAGTTTGTTGAATGAATAGATAAATAATAGCAATCAATATGCAAACAACATTTAATTATAAAATTATATAAATCATTTTATTGTATTTAGTTTTTAATATTTTTAATGATTTCAGCAACCAATTTTTTATTGCTCCAAATCAATACAGATTAGCCATAATGTTTTTTATTTGTGATTCAAATTTGTTGATTTGAATTATATATAAGTACTTATCAAAGTTATTAATTTTTTGTGTTTTCAATAAAATAATTTAAATATATTTTTCAAAATTGATTGAGATATCGCAAAACAAAATGTTACATTTCAAATTCAATTATGTTTAGGGTGCCTTAAAGATCACTATTTAGAAATATAGGTATTTGGTATTATTTTAGATAGCTCTACATTTAGAATGTAAAATATTGTATGCATGTACGTACGCACGTACGTATGTATAAAGAACTTATGCTTACATATGATTTAAAAAATTATTTTTTATATATTCAAAACAAAATCAGATGTCTTTTAAAAAAATTGAATTTAAAAAAGGTATTCTATTGTGGATCTATTAGGATACTTCTTTTGAAGTTCTATAGATAGATTTCTTCTCTAGTCTCCACAAACACCTACAAAAGTCATGTGTAAGAATCTCTAGTTAAAGCTAATTTAAATTCTAAATATTTTAAGCATTACTATGACTATAACTATAATGATTTTAATTAACTTCAATTGTAAAGGACCACAGTTAGAAGAATTTCGAGAACTTATGAATCAAATTACAAAAGCCCACACAGTTGACCTTGAAGCTATTCAAAAAACACAAAGGGTTTGTAATACTCTTAAATAACTAATTTCTATTGATGCCATTGTTTTCAATAGTACTAATGGTTACCTTTATCATCTAATTATTTAAGATTTATTCATTATTTTAATTTGTTTTTTCTTACACTTATTTTTTAGGGAACTGGAATATTTTTAGACATTGCGGTCGGATTTGGAAACAAAGCATGTGGGCCAAGGTACTGAAGGTGGTGGAAACAATACAGGGCTAGCTGAATTACAAAAAAGATTAGAAAGAAAAGTTGATGTTGATGTTGTTGATCAATTGCTTCGTGCATCAAATAATACGAAAGATGTAAGAATAAAATTAGTTTTACAATCATGTGTATTCTAGTGGCTACTTTGGTTTTAGTTTTCAAAACAATTTACATAATTATGAATCAATATAAAACTATGATTATATGTAAATCAAGGAAACTATGTTGTATATATATAATTGGACTTTTTAAATCATTTGTAGGGACTTGAAACTTTGGCTAAAGCAATGGAAGAACTCAAAAAAGGAATTCGAAAATCAACAAGATTCTCAATCAAAATGGATGGTCCTAGTGTTGTTGGGGTAAAATTTTCATAAACAATGAAACAAATGATGTATCCTAAAATATTGAATTTCCAACAAGTTATGTTGGAAATTTGATATTTTCCATTGATGCAAATACTTGATGAAAACCATTAGATAATTCAATTTGAAATCATGCTATTTGTTTTTTTATTGAATCCTCAAACTTTGTTCATAGATTCATTATTGACAATAGTTGGTGTATGAAACTAAAACAATGAGTAAATTTTGAATGTTCATTGTCTAAAATTTTATTTTATTTGTATTATAGAATGATGATATGGATTCTAGTTTTGGTGGAAGTGATGACTACAACAAACGTATTAAGAAATTAG
Source organism: Climacium dendroides (assembly GCA_950106755.1). Taxonomy (NCBI): domain Eukaryota; kingdom Viridiplantae; phylum Streptophyta; class Bryopsida; order Hypnales; family Climaciaceae; genus Climacium; species Climacium dendroides. The sequence goes on from OX467088.1 coordinate 21,181,969, forward strand.
AAGATGAACTAAAGTCTTTGGTACCTATATTGCAACTGTAATTTGTATATGAATTTGATTTTCATTCATCTATTAAATTGAATTTTTTTTAACTTTACATAATCAAAATATACAATTGAGAGCACGTATACACAATCATATGTTTTGAAACTAATGAGTGACTCATTTATATTATTAAGTATAACATCATTAGTAAATAATGAGATACCATAAAAATTAATAGGGAAGTAGCTTATCAACAAAAGCTGATCAAGCAGCCATTGATGAGATTCAATTTAAAATTGCTTCTAGAGGAGGAAGTAGAGATGGAGGTGGAGATGGAAGTGGGGATGGTGTATTAAAGGTACTAGAAACCATTTTAAGTAGTCTTGGTAAAATAAAGCATCCACTTTGTAGATTTTTTAATTCTATCGTGTAAGAATATAAAATTAGGATTTTTTAATTTAAATAGAATATTGATTATAGATTTAATAGATAGAAATAAAAATATAATTATTTTAAAATATTTATATAAAACATGTGATTTTTTTACTTAAAATCAAGATGTTCAATGAAGATTGCAAATTAAAAAATATAATTGTTTACAAATAATAAAGATATTTAAAGAAAGTTCTATAAATGATAACAATGACTTCTTTTATCAATTAAGTCCACAATGCTTTTTCAAGTTTTCAAATTTTTTCTATATCATTTTTAAAACTTTAAAACTTAGGTGTGTTTGTTTTGTGATTAGGATTTAATTGCAAACAAAGTAGATCGATCAGAATTGCAAGAACTTCTAAAAAGCACACAAGCTGTAAAAAATCTAACACTATTAGTACCATTTATAATAAGTCAAATAAATCAATGTAAATAATTTGAAGTAGAACCTCATATCAAACTATAAATAGAATTAAATTTCAAATGACATTATTTATCTTGTAGGATGGAGGTAATATGAAAGATTTAATGGATAAAATTAACGCTATCAATAACTCTGTAGTAGCGTTGGTAAGATGTTGCAAAAAACAATGAATTTATTAAATATTTAAATAATAATAATAATAGTATTTTTCATTATACAATTTTAAGTATTTTAAATAAACTAACATTTAATTTAATATTATTTGTAGTGATGTATTCAATTATAAATACATCATGTTGATGAATATGTGTACATTTGTATATATAGTTTGGTTTGGTAAAGTATTAGTAATAATTAAATTAAATTTGTAGGCAGAAAGAAGTGACTTGGCTGTTTTACTTGCAAAACGAGCTGAACAAATTGCTCATCCAACAGCGATAATACATGGAGAAAATGGCCATATAGATGATGAAGAAATTCAATTTGTTGTAAATGAACATGCAAACCGTATTATGGTATACGCTGATATGCTTCTACAAATGCAGGTTGATATCCAACTTGTGTACTTTGTTTGTTATTTTGATTTTGAAAATATTGGTGATTTATTATTTAGATATTGATGTAATAATCTAGATAGTTTGTTATATAGTTGTTCCCACTTTGCAACAACTGCAATGCATATTACATTCATCATATTTTGAGTTGGACAATGCTTGAAATTTTAAAAAGCATATGATTTTTATTTATTATATATATGAATTAAAACATGTAATAAAACATCTATTAAAATAAAAATATATAAATTCTAGTAATTTGACAACTAAAAGACTTTGCATAAATACAAAATTAAATTAGACTTTAAATTGGTAAATTATCTATAAACATGAAAATAATATTTTTGAATAGAATAGAGACTAATATATCTATCAACTAATGTGCAACTATAGATATTGAGATATTCATCAAATATTTTTTTTACTAAATATTCTTTAATTTATATAATAATAATTAATGTTATAAAATATTTTTAAAAATAAAATATAATGATCATATTATTCAAGATTTGACTTTTGGCTTATTTTATAATATTAAAATTTAAAATCCAAAATATTTAATATATTTCTATTATTTTTCTTATTTCATTTTTGTAGGTTGTATTAGCTACTAAAGCTGACAACTCAAGACTTTCTAGTTTGATAGAGATCGTAGAAAAAATGCAAGCTGAAGGAGGAGGTGCTAGTAAGGTATGTACATGATTTCTTATAAAAATAGCATTTTGAAATTTCATACAAACATTTTATATATATATATATATAAATTTTTGAAATGAAAATGATAAAATTATACAATGTCAAAAAAATTGTACATCTGATACATTTTAATAGGTGGCTCTTAAAGCACAAGAAAAAATACAAGAAGAAATGAAAAACACAATTAAAAGCCATGAAAAAATGTTAATGAAGGTGTGTTTATTTACTAAATACATCTAATTTATGTACTAATATTAAATGTTTTTCTAAAGTCATACAACAATGATAAATATATTATATATATATTTCTAAAATTATTTTATACATTAAAAATTTGAAGGCCTTTCATAATTATAAATGATGAAACTTTAATATATATGAGGTATATATGTCTTTTGTTCCAATATTAATTTGATTTTATATTCAGTATTATATTTTATTATTGAAGTGTAAGAAGTACAATTTTTAAGAAAAAAAATTCCAACAAAAAATATCAATATAAAACTTTTCAATTGTTAATAAATATTTTCATAAAATTTAATTGAAATGTAATTATTTTATGCTTTGGAATACAAAGTAGAAATTAAAAATTTTATTACAATTAGCTCAAATTTTTTTATGAAACTATTTTTATGTATTTATAGTAGTAGCTATAAATTCAATGACTATGGTTATATCTACAATTTATATTCAAAACTTTGTTATTGATGTTAACTCTTAAGTTTTAATGCAAGTGTGTTTGGCATCAAAAAATTATCTTAGTTTACTAGTTTAGAAAGATGTCCTTCAATTTTCTTATGAATTTATAGTATTAATAAACAATGTTAAATTGCTAACGTTTGAAGGCCATTGAAGATCCCAATTTGGGTATTTTGAGAACTTAAGAAAGTTCTATTAACTTTATAATTTGTAATTCTAAAATGAAATCTTTTGAATGGATGCTAATCATCCTAATCTACACATAAAGTTTTGTTTTATGTCATTTTAATAAAAATTGTCAAAGAAAATAGCTAAAAATGTATTGATTTTATTTGAATTTTTAATTTGATATGTACACAAATTCATTAGAACTACTCTTTTCCAAATATTAAGGTGATAGTTATAAAGAGTTTTATTTTGCAAGGCAATGAACATAAAAAATAAAAATAAAAAATTGTTTATTGAAGTCAAATCTAAAATTTTCCAAATAAAAACAATTATAGAATAAAAGTTCATTATTGGAACATTCTCATCACTGGGATTATAAGATAATCTTAATTTCATGTCAAAGTTATTAGTAATATAGTATTTTGTGTTTTTTATCTAGTACTACCTTTTACTTTATAAAAAAATTTAAGTTGAAGATGAAAGTTTTTTTGACTAAATTTATTTATGTTTTCACAATTCATTTTCAAACATATTGACTAAAACATAGAAGTTATGGGGCATTTTTTTTTCTAAATATGTTGAAGACAATATTTCACCTTTAGAAAGAGCTAGAAAAAACTATTTTTTAGAAGTTTATGCACATTGAATTTGCAATGGGTTAGAAATTTTTCTCTATAATTTTGGAAGGATGTACTTGAACAATTAATTTGGTAAATTTTAGATGAATGTGGCCAAATAAGTGAAAACATTTGGATAAAAATTGGATTAAGAAAAAAGATGAAATATAATTTTTTTTGATGTAATTGAAAATAGGGTTGTCTCTAATATGTTGAATTTAAATAAAATTATTTTGAATTACTAAACTACTATAGTACTATATACAACTATTGAATTTGAAAAAAATAATTCTAAAAAAAATGGTGGAATTTTAAAGAAGATATTTTTTCAAATAAGAAAGAATTGTACAAAGATAACATAGATTTGAAGGAATATTTTAATTTTTAGCATTTATCATTTTAAAATTTTCAACTTTAATTAATTATATGATATGAAATGTTGACCTCAATAGGCAGATATGGTAGTAAGGGTCGGATATTCAAGTAATTCCAAAATTATTATGTTAGTAGTGAAAAGCATGGTAATTAAATTCATTTAGACCGTCTAGGTCAAATAAAAAAGATGAAATAGGATTTAATTCTATCATATTTCAATTGTATTTGTTTCAATGATTTTTTAAATTTTCATATGAACTCTATAAAAATTAAATCCATTTTTACAACAAGATAGTTTTGTAGAATTTTATAGGTGAGTTACTTTTTTTGAAAATTTGCAAACTTTAGCTTAAATCTTTGTACAAATATATTATTTACTTCAATTTGATCAAATTGGTCATATAGAAAGTTATTTTAAAAGGTGAATGGAAATTTGTTTTAATGAAAACTTATTTCAAACTAAATTTCAACTTAAATTACTTTGTTCATTATAAATTTCACAATGATTAAGGATTAATTTCAAATAATGGGTCAACTACCATGATCATGACCACAACATTATCCTTTAAGAGGTAAGAAAGTTGCATTCCTTTTTTCGTCAAGAATCAAGAAAGACATCCTCTATAATTAATGGCTAGAAGCAAAGTATTTTTCATTTGTCAAACAATTTAATGAAAAGCATATGAAAAAATTATCTCATCTACTTTAAAATCAAAGACATTCACAAAAAAAATTGATAAGCAAAATGATTACAAAGATAATCAACTTTAAAAATTATACACAAAATTGTCATATCATTTAAAAGTATGAATTTTATAATATTTATTCAAATTTAATAATTATACTTACAAATAAAATACTAAAAAACATCATCAATTTTTTCAAATAAAGTGATATTTGAAACTAACAAATACAAAATATAATTTGAATTTTCATTTAACTATTTTTATTTGCAATATCTTGAATTGGAATATACTATCAAATCCAAAAGATAACTCAATCATTGCATAAACTAAGATGTTTTTTGTTTATATTTTACTCTGAAATGGTTATTTAGATCATTAAAAATAAAATGCTATATTTTTTAATATGATGTGCCCATTAATCCCAAAGGTTTTTTGCATTCAAAAACTAAATATGCTTTGGTGAAATTCAATTGAAGCCTCAAAACATTCATTTATTTGTATTTTTATTTTATCTAAATATTTTAAAAAATTCCAAAGAATAATAAATCTAATACACTTAAAATTTTCAATGAATTATGCTTGTAATCTCTTTAGTCAATGTCCAAACTATAAAATAATGTGGATTTTTTAAAGTATTTATTTCATATAAATACATAAACAAAATTTATAGGATTTTTGTTTTCTATATTATTATTTTTGGTAGAAATTTCAAATTCTATTCTATGATATTTATTTCTACAAAATTAAAAATATGTGTAGTTGGTTTATATATTTTTATTCATAAAAATTTGAATTGTTTTTGAAATCACAATTTTGTCATTTTTCCACCAAAACTTTAGAGAAAATTAACAACCATATTAGTAATTCATTTTCACATATTAAAAATATAATTTTTAATCTAATAATAAATATGCTAAATTAAACATATTAATGGTATATTAACTCAAAGTCATAGCTTAGAATGTAAAAAATAATAATTCTCTAATTTTTAAAATACTATTCTTAATTACATCTTGCAACTTATGAAGAAATTTTGAATTAATTGGATTTATTTTGATATTTTCATCCTTAACTATATAAGTTGCAACATTTACATTTTGCACAAATTATTTTAGAATTTCATGCTTCCACACATTTATAAAATGTAAGATCTCATTAGAAAAAACATAAAATGAAAACATTCAAATAAATGAAGGCCAAAATGCATTTAGAATTTTAGAAATGATGTTGAGTATTTGGCTATAGAACTACATTAACAATGAAATTTAGTATTATTATACCTATTAGTGTTAATTATTCTATCCTATAACTCACTCTAATTTTCATTTAGTTGACAATTAGTATTCATGTTGGATATTGATTTAGTGTAGGGTGAACTATCTCGGTCCTAGTTTGTTTATTTTTGTTGAAAATTTAGCTGAAAATTAGTATTCATATTAACATTTAGTATTGATAACATTAAAGGTATTGTTGCCATTTAGTAATAGAGTTTGTGAATAGTATTGCAAACACCAAATTTCATTACTAGTGTCATCTTAAGGATTAAAACTTTGAACACCTAGGCTAAATATATTGTTTTGATAGATTCATCTAGATTGACATAATTTAGAAATATGTACACAAAATAAAGTACACTATCCATAGTTTTTTTTAAATAATTTAAAAGATAAACCACTCATTTTTACTCATAATCATAACAATAGTAAATAATAATTTTAAATCACATATATATATATATATATATATATATATATATATATATATATATATATATATATATATATCATTAATATTTATCTCATTATTATTTATAAAATAAAAAAAATTTAGAACATCAAGAATAAAGTGATAATATGAATGTCTGACTTTATTTGATATGATTCGAAGTATATTCCTTTCAATTCAAATTTTATGCAGATACTTGAAGATGTTGGATTACTTGGAAAAGGAGTATTGATTATGTCCGGGCATGATGATGAATTCCATCCAAATAATATCCCACCTTCACCAGCTCTTACAATATCGACTCAAGGAGCAATACTATCAGCACCCTTGACACCAAACTCTATAGTTGGGGAAGGGGGTATAAAATCACCAACATCAATACCAACATCTCCACCACCCTCTTCACCAAATAATCAAGTTTCTCCTCAAACAAAAATTTCAACGACTTCTAACGTGGCACCTCCTTCAATACCTCCATATGTTCCTGCCCTTACTCTTCCTCCTACTTTAACAACTAACTCTGGAGCTTTTAATACACCTATTTCATCTACTGCAAAAATAGATGCAAAATCTACACCTAATTCTATTAATTGGAAGCAACCTTCAACTCCAAGTCGAAAAACTTCACGTTTTGGTAGTCCAAATAGTACAATTCGTCAAGGCTCTGGCATTCATATAACAAATATTCAAGAAGCTAGTCAAGCTGTCGCAGAGTCCAAATATCATGACACTCTTGTTGTACTTGAGGTATATATTATTGAGTATATTTTTCTTATTTTATATCAATACATTAAAATTTTATAAGTATAAAATATCAATAAATAAAAAATCAATATCAAAGAAACTCAATGTTGAATTAATGCTTTAATAATACAAAACTTCATTGCAATTGGTTTTAGCATGAATACTTTTTGAGACAATAAGTTTATTTTTGACAATTGCATTATTTTAAGATTTATAATTTTCAAGACAATTTTTTTTCCTTTAGTTATGATGAAAAAACTCTTTATTTGGAAAATTTATTCATGTGAACAAAAATGCATTATATATACAATTAGCTAAACCATTTGTAAAATTAATATTTGGTAGTAATATTTTAATAAAATCTTAAATTTTTTTTTTCATAATAACGAATATACTTTCTAGAATTTCTAATGAATATTTTATGATATAGGATGCTATTAATGCAAAAAAACTCGAACCTAAAGAAAATGTTGCAGTTTTAAAGCGATTAGTATTAGAGGTAGAAAAAATGTCATTGGAATTAGAGAACTATTTGCTCCTTATTGATAACTTGGAACAGAATAAAGTTGATAAAATTGACTTTCAGGTAATATATACTAATTTCAATATCATATTTTTGACATATTTGAAATGCTTTTAAAATTTTAAAATAGTTTTTTTAATACATAATTAAATGTCAACACTATCTATCTTTTTTTTAAATCACATGTAAAATTTCAGAATCCCAATTAATCATTTATCAATGATCCCACAGTCATTAGCAAAAATTGTAAAAGAACTCAAAGCTATGGAAAATGCAATGTTGTCTGGTAAACCCATATTGGGTTTTAAGTGTATGTAAGTTGTTTAGTAAATTTGAAATTTTATTAAAAATAATTTTATTCTAAAATATTTAAAATTATTTTTGAATCAAATATATTTAAAAATATTTGAAAACCAAATAAATAATATTTTTTATAAAACTTAATTTAACATGTATCTAGTTTATTATTTTATACAATATATTATATATAGTTAGATAAATTTGTATATATCAAATAATGATGTCATCATATTGTAAAAAATATATTATGAGTATAACTACATATACTTCTATAGGTCTTGCAATCATGATTTGGAAAGATTAAGTCCAACTCGCGGTCCTCAAATACCAACAAATCAAATGCCACGTAGTTTTTTATCTATGCTTTCTGCAGAGCGGATATTTTCATTGGTACCATTTGCTTATTTTCATTCAAAATTAAATCTTCATACATTTTTTCACTACATTCGTTTTAATTTCTAAAAGAATTTATAGATGATACATATATAATAGGATGTTAAAATTGACATTAAAGTCATTCTAATTTTTAATATTCTATAAGATTGATTTTAAAATCTAATTGATTTTTTTTATTTGTACAAAATTATAGAAAAATAAATTATATTTTTAAATTTAAAGGTCTAAATTTGAATTCTAAAATTAATCCATTATATTTATATTTTTTAATTTTGAAATAATTTTTTTTGTTATTAATTATATATTATTGATGATATATTTAGAATAAACGAGATATATCACCTACGCGAACACCACCACCACAAACTCCTCCAGCAAATACTAGATTTATAGAACCCGCAAAGGCCTTTAAAAAGAAAAACAATGTTATACAATCAAAAGTATAATAAGATATCAACATAAACAATTTTGTATATGGTGGATTTTGTAAAAAAATAAAAAAATTATTTAATCAAATTTTAGGCAAAATTATACTTTTCAATGATTTTTAAAAAACAATTATAGAAAAAATTGCGGTAGAGAAATTTAAAACCAATTGTAAAGAGTTTTTATGAATCATAAGAAAGCCTATCTATGAATTGCATTATTTATACTACTTTTTGGTCATTAGTTTTTTTCTATGTCAAAAATTCTTGCAACATACTACATCAAGAGTGACTATCATTTATTATTCTAAAGACAAAATATTTATTTATTTGGATGAAAACTTCTCATAAAGCTAACATGATAATTTCTTGGATAAAAGTTATTTGGATAAATTATTTAGTATTAGTTGAAAATGCATTCAAAATAAGTAATTTCAGGTAAAAGTGTTAAAAACATCATGTCATTGTACTTGGCTTGTTGTTCCAAGGTCAACGTTTTGGTTTTCCCAAATTTGACCTTGAAGATTGCAAGATTTTTCATACTTCAAGTTTTCTATTCTATAATTATTCATTGGCAAATGTGGGTCATTGCTAGGATAGTATTGTGACATACTCATTATTGTAATGTATGAAGATATATGGTATACATGTGCATAAGCATAAACAACACAATTATGTCAACTTTTTTATATATACATATGTATGTATATGTATATATTATAAAGAAGCTCAAAAAATGGGGCATCAAGGTTGGTGCCTAGTGGACTTAGAGTTGAAATTTGTATTCAATTTGATATCTATTATCAAAGGGCACTTTAGATTCCTAAAATGGCCAATCTTGCACACACTATTGTCAATTGTGGGATTTGGAGAGCAAAATAAATATAATTGTTACAAATAATTTTTTTAAAGTATTGGATTGTTTATGAAATTGACTATACATGACGTTTATGCAACGGGCACTATGCAATGGGAAAAATGAGTGGATTACCATTTGGAATTGAAGACCTTGAAAAATTGAAACAATTTGACCAAGGGATTTTCTAGTGGAAAATGCATGAAAGACATGGAATTTGTTGTGTCTTTTGGGAAGACAAACAACTTGTACAATGTAATTTTATATTTATGCATTGCCTACCGATGGTCCCATGTTACCATGTAGAAATGGGGTAGAAATGGGGCATCTCAAATATACCACTCACATGAGGTGTGTAGATATAGAGGATCAGTTGAAGGTATCATACCCATGCCAAACTAGATCATATTAGTGGTGGAATAGAGTTTTTAATTTTTTAGTTGATATGATTGTGGTCAACACTTATATCATGTATCTAGGGATTTTACAACAACTTCAACACAAAGACAAATCAATGAGTCCAATTCAAGTTTGATTTGTAGTTGATTTCCTCCTACAAAAATGGACCGATTTTAATTTCTTTAATGGTCACTAATTGCATCTTCTCAATCGCAAAATCTATTAGATTAATTTCCTACAATATCAATTCTTCAATAGGTAGTTTCCTCTAACTGAAATTTATATTGTCACTAGCTAAAAGTTAATTTCAAATTGAAAAATGATTATGAATATTGCATCTTTGGTTTAGGCAAATAGGTATGGGATCCTTCCTCCATTGGTAGAGATTTTGCAACGTATTCAATCATAGTCAAGATTCACATTTCTATTTGACCAATGGATGTTTAGAGATCTCTCACGAATGACAAAAGACTATGGAAGCTTCTCAAAAAGCTTCTTCTTTGACAAAAGTAGTTCAAGTAGCTTTTAAGCTTATAGAAATTTGTGGAAAGTCTTGGAAGCTTGTAAAAGTTTGTTAAGAAATTTTTTATTCAATGAAATCAACTCAAGAAGCTTCCAAGCTTGTGGAAGCAACTTAGTAGATATAGAAGTCGAGACTAAGAAGTTCCTTAGTCTCAACAACTCACTCTAATGTCTACATCATAGCTCTCAGCCTTAGCTCAAGATCCAAAATCCCGGGGGGTGCACTTAATTCTACTACAACAAACCACGTGCAAACAAGTGGCTTCTAATAAACTATAATTTTAACTTCAAATTTTGAGCATTGTTTACTAATGACTATAGGATTCTACTCCCAAAATTTCAAACTCAAATAAAATATGGAATGATTTCTAAAAGAGGTTAAAAATGCACTAAAATGGCATGTTTTTTAACTCAAATATTTTTAGAGAACACATTTAAATGACCATTGCATCAATATTCAACTCAAAATGAGCTTTCAATAGAGAGTTATTTTTAGGAATTTTTTATTCATTTTTTAAACAATTTTTTCTTATATAATATAGGGATGTGAAAATTATTTTTTAGTTCTACAATGTATCTTTTTACTTCAAAATTTGTAACTAATTATTATTAACAAATAAAAATATCAATAATTCAAAACATAAACTTTCAAAGTAGAAACATCTATTCATATTTTTTTCATTTAATTTTATTTAAAATTCAAAAAGTATATAGGGGTTCAAAGTTTTGTTCGCACGCTAACATCAAAAAAAAAAAAAGTGCACCCCTCGAGTTGAAACCTTGTTCTCTATACTCTTGAACACACTCTTGGATTCTAGCTCTTGGTCCTAATCCCAGTATTGTATTTCTTGAACTGTAATATCAAGTTGTGTTATCCAGAATTTCTCTTGCTTGTCTTGTGTCTCTTGTGTTCATTACAAGATCTATGTATTGAAGCTCCAATTTCTCTTCTTTGCTCTTTACAATTGTAGTTGTCTGAATTCTGCTATTTAAAAAAAAAATGGCACTGTCTGAGCTAATCCATTTTTTAATGTTTTGTTTTGATCCATACAAAGATTGGAGCCTTTCATTTGACTTTTTGTAGAGAGATACTCTTTGAATTTTGCAACTTTTTTTGCAACCTTTTAGATGTTTAGATGGAGGCAAAACTCCTTCCTGCATTGAATGAGATTTTTCTATACATTCATAGTCCATGCACACATGCTCAATTTGGGCAATGGATGTAAAGGGCTTGTATTTGAAGCTCTCTTCTAGGTATCTCCCTTCACCTAAGTATTAGCTATTAATTATCTCATGCAATTGAGATCCATCAAGTATTGAAGGAGGTGGTTAAAACATTACTCCCTTTATCTTGAAATGATTGTCCATAATTTTGTTGATGTATTTTTTAGCCAATTTCATTGACCATATTGTGAAAAACATAGTTAAGAAAGGTTCCAAGTTTTATATCACTAGAATCATTAAAGAACATTGCATGTGTTCATTGCAACCTAAATAAAATTAGCCACAAGAAAGTACTTTTTTGACCTTGCTCAAAATAACCTTACAAAAACATGACATTAAAAATGGACAATCATTTCAGAATGGAAGGAGTATTTAGCTTAGGTGGGCATCAACTACCAAATTTTTTCCGGTTTTAGATCCTTTGTTTTCAAAATGCAAATGGATTTTTTCCAATCCTAGAGGCTAACTTTGAATTAATTGTCAGTTTCCACGACCATGAAATTGATCCCAATTTCAATTCCAAAACAAAATTCTTATCAATTTTGTATTTTGAATCATTCTCTATTTCTTTCCACTTACTATTTTTTTCTTATATGTTGTACAATTCTAAATGATTTGAAAATTTTCAAGCATGTAGCCAACTTGCCTTGAAGAATAAACCCAAACAAAGACCACCACTTTTGACATTTTTTCATACAAATGTGACCTTGTAAAGTGCAACTACCTGATTTTTCAAAGGGCCAAAAAAGGGGTTTTGTCACTTCAAACGCTAATATCTTACAATCTACGTAGTGAAAATTTCTAAATATTTTTTCATGTCTTTTCAATCAAGTGTACTACAAGATTATATAGTTACATGTATCCAAAAATATATTTTTTTTCTAAAATTTGATGCTTGTACTAAAAATGGCAATTTGAGAGCATTTTTGATGAAAACATAGTCACGGTCCTTTACGGATTAAACGATTGGATGAAAACAACAAAACAACAAAACAACAAACAAAAACTAATTTGGGCTCTTGGGTTGGTAGATAAGATCCCTGCTAGGAGACTCTTTTCCTCTTTTCTCTAAACAATTTGCATTCCCTCCCTTCTATCCAAGACTGTCCAATTGAGTCAAGACTTGTCAAATTTTCTCACTAGATACACATATCAATAAGGTAGGTTTGAACAATGGAGGAGAATTTGTCATGTGCATAAATAGAGTTCATAGGGTCTTCATAATTTTTCACATTTTTATTTCTCAAAACATAATTACTATGAATTTTTTAGCTAAAGATTCTATTCCATCCATACTCATCACATAGACCTTCCTATTTCCAACCAAAAGTTAGTTGCAAAATCCAACAAGGGTTGGATACAATATTAAGAGTCTTGTAGCCAATCATAATGTGCCACACCTTTGCCAAGAATTGTGCCATAATTAATCATTGTTAACCCTTAAACAACGAGCCAATCATCGTGGAAATCATCTGTTTCGGTACTATGTGAATCGTTGGCTTAAAAAAAATGAAAAAGCACTCATTGGAAGACATACTACTAAAGAAGACCTTCCCTTTTCACCCCAAATTTGGAGGATGAATAATTGCAGTTCTGTCCTACATGGAGAGATTCTTTGTCATTCATCGGCCATAAAACGTCCTCCTTGTCATTTATGGGTTAATCACTTTTTGCACAAAATTACACCTTGTTGAATTAATCCAACAAGGGTTGGTTGCAATATTGAGATTCTTGTAGTCAATCATAATCCACCACACCTATGCCAAGAATTGTGCCGTAATTAATCATTGTTAACCCTTAAACGATGAGCCAATCATCATAGAAATCATCTATTTCAATATTGTATGAATTGTTGGCTTTAAAAAAAATGCAAAAGCACTCACTGAAGGAGACATACTACTAAAGGAGACCTTCCCTTTTCCCCCAAAATTTGGAGCGGATGAACAATTGCACTTCTGTCCTACATAGAGAGATTCTTTTTGTCATCCATCAGCCGGAAAACATCCTCCACATCATTTATGGGTTATCACTTCTTGCACAAAATTACACCACCCTATCGTGCCAAAAAATGGGTCATTTTGCCTCCATAAGTTGCAGTCTTTGCTTGTTTTTGCCTTTCAATTGCCAAGTCTATCAACAACATCCAAACTCTTTCCATCACCTGCTTGTCAGTCCAAGCCTGTTTCGATCTGTCACCTTATCTTCACACGAGTGTTCACGTTCATGCATCTCAGGTTGAATGTTCGTTCAACAAAATAAATATTTCTCGGAAAAGTGTGCCGTCATGTCTGTTCGAAAGTGGCTGGTTCGCAAGCACCGACCACAAATCTGAAAATCACAAAACCTCATTTGCTGATAATGGAATCCTTGCCAACAAAATTCAATACTAGTTTTGTTTCCAAGAGAAGAGAATAGTATAGCCATGTGGAGTGGCCAATAAGGTACACACACTCAGCCGTTGGCCACGAGCTTGCAAGTTTTTTCTTCCCACGCAGATTCGACTAACAAAAAGTTCATGGACTTCACAACGCTCTTACATGCTTGGAAATGCTTAGCTTTTCAACCTGCGCATCGTGTTGAAATCGTCGTAAAGTGTGTACTTGAATATCATACAACAACTCCCAAAGAGGTGGGAGGCAAGCTCCCGGTATGAAGAAGTTAGTTTGGTCTGCTAATTCCCTGTAGAGAACCTTTGGAAAGATGGTCAAAGATTTGTTGTGACATTGGAGTAGGCAGAAGAACAAGCAAGAAATGTTACAGACAAGCGGTATGGGATGGAGTATCTCTGTAGCAAATGACAAATGCTCATTTCTAATATGCCCAACAGAATGCAAAAGCTGCAATTTCAACAAATTGAAGGTGGCAATACTAGCAAGAATATTAGGTGGTAGATAGTGAATAGAAAAAAAATTCAAGTTGTTGTATGGTTTCAAATTTTTTATGTATATATTTGTTGTGATAATCAACTACAATTACTACAAGTATTCTTAACCTACTATGATTTCAATGCAATTTGCGGTAGGGAAATTTATCCATTTTTTAGTATTCTAGAGGTTTCTGAAGTTCATAAACTTTTTGTTGAATTTGATGACAAACAAAATTTGTATGATTATTAGACCCAATTGTATAGTATCTGGCAACTATGTTTTGGGCAACCCCATTTTCCCATTCAAATAATTTTGTATAATATAAGACACAATTGATTTTTTTAAAAATAATTAATATTCAATTCTTTTGCAATTCTAATCAAGTATACCAAATTTTTGGGGTAAAAAAATAAAACTTCATTATTGGTGAATTGTTTCATTTAATAATCATGATTTTATTTGATAATTGATTGAAAAACATTGGTGGTAAATTTCAAAGCTTTAATTGAATAGATATGTAGGAAGAATCCATATGCACATCTTTCATGTTAAAAAAACAATCCAATAAGTAACAAAAATATGATACACAAAGAGTTCAACATATGACCAAACTTTGTAAAATAGATTTCTCTCTATTGTAATTAGATTTTCCTATTTAATCAATACATCATGATAGTACAATTACTTTACCAAAATATAATTAAAATGGAAAGAGATCTATTTAACAAAGTTTGGTCCTACAACACCTTACATTGAACTCTTCATAAATCATATTTTTGTTATTTAGTGGGGTTTTCATAATATGAAAGATGTGTGTACAAATGCTTTTTACATATCTATACAATGGAAATTTTGAAATTCATCATCAATGTTTTTCAACCAATGATTAAGTAAAACCATGAATGTCAAATGAAACAATTCACCAAAATGGAGTTTTGATTTTTGAAATTGTATGTTTGATTGGAATTGTACAAGAATTAAATCTTAATTATGCAAGACAAAAAGATCTATTGTATTCTATATTATGTAAAATTCTTTAAATGGAAAAATGGGGAGTCTAGAACATGGTTGCCAAATATTGTATATCAATTTTTTCCTCCAAATTTTTAATGTAGCCAAAGTGGAAATCAATGATATTGTTTTGTAGTTGTCATCAATATTTGCCAATTTTTTTATAAAGAAATGGACACGAGATAGCCTCAAAGTTCAAGAATGGCAAAGTTCAAGCCTACAAAGGTAGAAATGTGGAAATGAAGACGACAACATCTAAACAATGCAATATTACAAAGGGACAAAGGGAATACTTGAGGAACAACATGAGATTTAGGAAGTTGACCCTTCTAAGAACAAGGCATCAGGGCCACCAAAATTTAAAAAAAAGATGGAATGTAAGACAACCCAAAAGTCTGAATAGTACCTAAGTAGTGTAGCATTACAAAGGGAAGGTAGAAATTCCTAAAGAAAAACACATGATCTAGGAAGATGCTACATGTAAAAACAAAACATCAAAGGCCACTAAAAATATAAAAAGCAAATAAATGGAGTATGATATAGCCACAAAGCTAAAGAAGTGAGAAATTGAAGCGTATAGAGTGTGAAATGTGGAGATGAGGATGGCAACACCTAAACACTACAACATGACAAAGTTATGAAGGATGTACGTGTTTTGCAATGCATTCACTAGAAGAAACCAAAATTTTCGATGTCTAAGGGAACGGATTTTAGGTGACGTTGAAGAAAACAACCTATGTTTTTCTATCAACAATTATCTCCATTAATGTTCCATTGGACATCATTATTGACATGAAAAATACAGGTTGTTTTTTTCAACGTCACCTAAAATTCATTCCCTTTGACGTCGGCTGTTTTTTTGACTGTCACCTAAAACAAGGTTTTCTTATAGTGATTATTAAAGAGGTTAGGGTTAGCAACAAACATCAAATCTACATAAGAAAGGAAGCCAGACTTGACCCTAAATCCTTATAACAATTAATTATTTTCAGAATAAACAACTTCAAATACCAACAACAACTGAATGCGACTGGAAGTGGAGAGGCATAAGAAGGTGTGAGACTGTGAGCTGCTATTAGTTAGTCAAGAAGAAAGGCTAAAAATAGTTGTGAAGACAAAGCTGTGGAAATTGCTAATGAGATAAAAAGGAGGTGGTAGAGCTCTTATGGAAGTAACAAAATGCAACATTTGAATTATGTACAATATGGGTTCCAATATCGGTCTATCTTGGCCAGGGCAATGAAGTGCTTCTATTGGCATAGAAGAAGGCAAACTTTGTCACATCACTATTGAAAAAGACAACCCTAATCAACAATGTTAAGTTGATTCAAACATCTTGATTTAACAATTTTGAATTTAATTGTGTTGATTTGGATATTTTCTATTGGTTAAGACATCTTGATTAATGTACGACATTCATTCTTGTAGTGTGTTTATAGTGGAACATTAGTGAAGATTTTAGAACACTTTAAGCACATTTGAAGTAGTATGAAGAGGTTGGAGGTGGCATTAGAACTTAAGTCTGCCAATAGTTGGGCTATTTACAAAAGGAATTAAGTCATTCAAACATTAGTTTGTCATCATTGTGGGTGATCAAATCACGCAACTTTAGGATATGTTGGAATAGTAATACAATTTAGGTGGTTCTTCTTTCATATATATAATAACTTACTTCTAATTTTATCTACCATATTAGGTGGATACTTTATAATTGGCATGTACACCAAATTTTTGCTTCATCCAAGATTAATCATACACATAGCATAGACAATATCTATAGTTAGGCCATACGTATTTTATAGTTTTGATTGTGTTGGCATTTAAGGTCTAGTACTTAACTTTTACAAATGTCATATATGAACATCAATAGACCTTACAACTGTTGCATTTGAAAAAACATATGTAACTCATGGTTGTCATACTGGACAAGTTACTATTCATTTTTTGTGCTGTAGGACGAGTTATTATTCATCAAATGTACTTGAGAGATACATTTGATGAATAGTAACTTGTCCTACAGCACAAAAAATGAATAGTAACTTGTCTAGTATGAGTGTATGACAACCATGATGTAACTTATGACATTTGCAAAAAAATTGGAAAAAATTACATTTGAACCATCGTTGTCATATTCATGGTTGTCATACTGGACAAGTTACTATTTATTTCTTGTCCTGTAGGACGAGTTACTATTCATCAAATGTACCTCTTACATAGGAAATTCATATTCAGTTCCCGGTGTCAAAATTCCCGGTGAGTCCCACTTTTCCCAATGTGTCTTATACTGAGAACACCGGGAAAAGACTGGGGAAAGTGGGACTCATCGGGAATTTTAACACCGGGAACTGAATATGAGACCCCTATGTTAAGTACATTTGATGAATAGTAATTTGTCCTACATGACAAGAAATAAATAGTAACTTGTCTAGTATGACAACCATGATTTGAACTCTTTTTCTCTCTTCTTGCTCTATAAAATTTTGCAAAATTACTCCAACTAGATGAGTATTTTATACATGTTCTACCTTAGCACCCAAAAAACAAAGAAAAATTGGTTAGTAAATAATAATGATTATAGGTGTGCATATCTAAGTCACTACTAGAAGGGTCTATTAAACTTGAATTTCAAAATCTTTCTTAAATTGGCATCATATATGATAGCTTGTTCAAATGACCAATCAATGATGAATTTACGCCTTCCTCAAGGTCATAGCCTCAAAGCCACTATTCAAAATTTATCATACTTTTCAATGCAACAACTACAAATTCAAATTGTGATTTTAAACCCAAGATTTAGGGTGGGCTTACATGTGAGCTTGATAGACAAACCTAACCTAGACTATTGTCCAAAATTTTAGCCAACCAATTACCAAATAGCATGCGAGTCAACTTTATTATGTGGGTTGGGGAGGAATTTCCATTGATATATTGCCAAAATTGAGTGGTGGACTGGCGGTTAGGAATATGTTTGGTCGTCATTGATATCACTGATGCCTTTCCATTGAATAGGCAAGATTGTTTAGAATATTCTACTTAGATACGATGTTGTTTTTCATGTTCCACATGCAATAGAAAGTGAAGTGAAACTATTAAAGGAGATCTTGAAAATTGAGTAGACGTTTGCTTTTATTTATTTATTTATTTTTCAATGAATAACGGTCACCAATCTCTCAAGTGCTTACCAAGTAAAAGTGCAAATTGACTGGAGGTGGTTCTTTTCCCACCACGTCTTGGCAAAGTGCAACAGTCCATTTGCCCACCCACCTACCCAACATGTAAAGAGGCTTTTATATTGATATATAGAAGCATCTTGTGAAGACAAAGAGAACGATACGAAGCAAATTCACATATGGTTGGAAACTATTGTAACTTAGAGGCAATAAAATTCCGTTTCGTTTGTTTAAAAAAACAAACAAACTAGAGTTTTGTTGACGATTCTCTGAAAACCCAGCTCCTCGGTTCCAGTGCATCTGGGAAACGAGGCCGACATGAAGCTTGGAGGCAGTAACTGAACAGTATTCCTTGGAAGCATCGTAAAAGAAACTATTAACTTAACTACTGGAGGTACCTACACCGCTCATGCGACACTGACACCCCTTTTTGGGTTCTTGCACCTCCGCATATAATAAACTGTTTTCGTGGTTTTGGACTTTTTGGGTGCGGTTACAGTTGCAGTACCACGATGGTTGTACCCTCTGTACCCGATTCAAGTACGCGTTTTGTCTACTTGCATCGATCGATCGAACGAAGTTGCTATGGAAAGGTACTTTGTCAACGTCACTGACTGACAGTGTTCTGATCAATGGACGCGGGTTCGTACAATTGATGAAAACGCGTGCTGCAAGCTCAGCCTCAAGTTCGATCACCATTCATGACAAAAGTGTTTTCTGCAGCTAGCTAAGCTGAGCTAGCTAGGTCGTCTTACTTTCGTGATCTGATCGAACCTTGCAACTACAGTTACCGTAACGCGCATTGACAGAGCACCAAGTTGTGGAATTCAAACCTGCCATGCCCCACGCACCAGCTAAGTTAGCTTAGAATTGAAAGCTACTGCAAGTACTTACCACTTTTGGAGGTAAAAACGTGCCATACCTGGTCGATTGAGTGATATATTCGTAACACTTTAATTTATAAATTAAAGTACATCATGTATCGATGAGTGTTTGAATCTTCTGCTTGACTTGGATCGTGCATGAGATAATAAGTAATAGCATTTCGTGAACAAGCTAGTAAGAACAAAGCTTGACGACAGCCCTTTCAATTCATTTCTCACGTACTTAAGCAGCTACATTTAGCTAGAAATACTTGCACTCGATCAATCGATGAACTGATAAACATGTAAGTCTGCGTAAGGGCACTTAATTCAGCTCAGTCACAATGAAATCTCAAAAGTCCATAGAACCTCTATTTCATGAAATTGGATGTTGTCCAATACTTGGGCACTTTTCAAAACATATTAAAATACGTGTCCTACATTTTAGACCGTGATGTACATATATGTTTAGTGAAGTAATTCCATATATATTTGCACTACGTAATCGGGTCTATGGGCTAGCCTTTTTGGACTTGTAGGGCCACAGAGATTGATCTGAAGCTGCTCTTGAAGTACTGCACGGTTTGCAAGTTGCCAAATTTGAGACTCACGTAAGTTCCTAGCTCAGCGATTGACCGCAGGAACACCTGTTGGTCGGAAAATCAAAGTTTGGTGATTGCATCCATTACATCACACAAGTTGAACGGAAGACTGAAATCCTATCAGACTTTGAAAAGACCCAATTTACAGCTTAGCTTCATGTCAGCACACTCGATCGTTTTAAACGCAGGCGGTAATCTGAACATTAAATAATTAATTGACTGGTGGACTGGCGGAAGCAAATAGGTAAACGGCGTTCAAATCGTTTGAATTCCTGAGACTATGGTATTTGCTAGCTGTGTATATGATCGATCATCCGACTTAGTCTTCGATCACATCAGCTAGGCAGCTAGCGTCCAGATTTAGAGGAGTGAACTTAATTACCAGAGAGTTAGCTAGCTCACTTGAGAAATCGATCCAACAAGTCCATTGTGCATCTACGAGCATGGAATTAATAGAACCATCGTTGCACTATGAAATTCGTTGGGTCCATGAACTTTTTGGATTTCAGTTCGCTAAATATTAGCGGTCTGAAACAGATCAGACTCGTCTCTGAATCGAAAATACAAGATTGTAGCATCGGACATGGACCTGGAAATTAAATGTACTTCTTTCCTCTCGGATTCGGTAGATAAAATTCTAGAATCTATTTCATATCTGATCCCAGTTCATGATTTATGTGCGCTTGTTGGTGGTGGGTTCCTGGGGTGGGGTGTTGAACACAACATTCAATGGCGGACAAGTTGGTAAAGGGCTTATTGTAGTCATGGATAAGGAATTTTCCTTGGCTTACTTGCCGTCCATCTTGAATCTCTTGGTTTGGGAAAGGCCGCGACACATGAGTAGCCAAAGCCCACAGAGGACAAGTGAATGAAAGGCAAGCAGAAGTTTGATCCAAAGCCTGAATGGGACCCTACAAATGAAAAAAGAATCCAACAAACGTACACACTTGGATATCCTTTTTCTTTTAAGAAAAAGGAACTAGTATAGAATGTAAATATAAAGCCAACTAGTTCAAGGCACGGGTCTTCACATTATTTACACTTCTATATATGCTTCAATGGCAAGGACAAGTGGATTTTCATATATATAATATTATTAGCCCATACAAAATTGCAAGTGGGGTGTCTTCCTTGAAACGAGTAGCATAGATTGGAGTAGATTGTCGGTCCATTCTATTTGTTTAGTTAAGGGCAAGAATGTGATAGTGACAAAATATTTTGCTTCTAGCCATTATTGTAGAGAACATCTTGATTTATTTACTTGTTAAATACAATTGGAGTTGTATCACATACATAATTCCTATTATTAAATTTTCTTATAATCCATATTACTTGTTGAGCCCTCTCGGCAAATTGCACGAGGCTTCCTTCATCAAATATCCTTTATTATGTTTCATGATACTTTCACTTCTACATAAATAGGGATAAACAACATATCAAGCATAGCTTTGCCTTATTTTCAAAGTAATAACCCCAAAGTTCAAGTGCAATGTTAAAATAGTTTTCTGGAAATCAAAAACTTGTTTCTCCTGCTTTACTTTCAGTCTTTCACAAGCCTCCTCTGCAAGTTGCACGTGTCACACACTTTCATTGTAGTTAGAAGTCGGACTTTTTGGGGTCTACAGGATTTGGCCAATTCTAAGCGCATGGAAGTCTGCCCTAAGTCTACCCCAAATGTTCATGTCTGAAGGTCTGAAGGCCGGAATCTAGACTTGAGTAACAGGGTCAAGATTAGCTGTCCTCCTCTTAATGGTATTTCCTTTCCACCTACTCCGGATCCAATCAGTCAGAGTTCCTGGCTTCCTGCCGGCCAGTCCGCTGAATAAATACTGGTGGTGCGTTCAGTGTCCATGCAGCTCCTCTCGCAGCTTCGTCAAGCTTGCGATTGGCGGTGCGTTGCCAGTTGGAGGACCAGCTACCAGCTAGTGAAGGTTAGCCGAGTAAGCTGTGGAAGATCGAAATTGGGGAGGCTCACTGTGTGCGCAACTGCGGTGCGGGATCGAGTTGCAAGTCTTGGAGGATTCTTTCGCGCCCAAGCTATCTTCGATCAAGTTTGAAGGTTTGCATCACAGAAACCTAGCTAACCTGTCAACAATTAATTATCGATCTTCCAATCTGTTGTCGATGTGTGCAAATAGTATAGTAAGCTGATTGCTAGATGTGGATCTAGGAGTGTTCAGCAACGTTTTGGAAGATGCTCGCTTCAGCTACGGTTTGGAAGATGTTTTAGCAAATGTTGTTTTAGGAAACGTGAAATTTTTGGAACATGCTGTACTTCAGCAACGTTTTGTATAACAGCAAACATATTCGGAAAAGGCTGTTGACTTTGGACAACCTTTGGGAGCAACGTAAGTTGAATGTCAACGTACTTTGGAATCACGTTTTAGTGTTAATTATCAGCTTGTACGTTTGTACGTTGCTAATTAATAGCTTTGCTGTAGAGGTGATATCTAGTTGTGAGTTCTTTTCCAGTTTTCTGTTGCTCGATCATTTGGAGATCGATGGTGAGCATGCGTAGCCTCTGGTTTGACAGCTCTTGTATTCCACCGTGAATGCAAGTTTGCCGGTTACTCCTTGGTGCCAACCTGGGTGAGAGGTGAAGCTTGGCATACGATCGATATGCAGGTCACACTGTCAAAGTAAATGAAAGTAACGGTATTACATTTGGTTAGACTTTTAGGGGTGCCTTTCCTGATTACAACTTAATTAGCTCAAATTCATTCATCTACTTTTGAGCAAGGTGTCGATCTCGATCTCCGTCCGTCCATCTCACATTGAACCTCATCCTTCTGCGTTCACTTGGTTTTAGTTTCAAATTGTCTGGTATTTCGTTCGAGATATCTGTGTATGTTGAATAAGAGGGAGAGGAAGCTTTGGAATTAAAGTTCAATTAAAGTTGAGTGAATTGAATTCATAGAAGGGCTCTAGTTGTTTGAGTGTCACGAGGGTCCTCGGCTTAATTATTAAATCATAAATAACTCGGACTCCTAATGCATTTGTGGGATAACGACTAACGAGTCGACCTAGCTGTTCCTCAGTGCATAATTGCCTCTCGATGTAGAGATTTGCGTTTTGTCCACGTTGTCTGATTTTCTGCAGAATGAAACGATGGAGTGCAATGAGTTAATTCCATTAGAAAAAAAACTTTGTAAATTTGCCTGTGATTAATGGAGAAAGCTGGTTCCCGGATGGCCATTCCCGGTTAGAGTGTGCCACCAGGGAAAATCTGTACATGCCACTGTTTTTCCAGTGTGCTTCTTTTCCCCATTCCTGGTGCAAATTAAGTCATCTGGGAAACTTTTGAGATTTTGGTAAGGCCCCTAATGATAATCCCGTGTACCGATTGGCGACACTAGTACCGGCTTTCAAGCCTTGCACCGAGAAATGTATACCTATTCCAGTCCTAGTTGCTTGAGCTTTCCGCAGTTCAATGTTACTATTAAGGAGCTTTGAATCATGCCAGTTGATGATATAATGAAATTGACGTTATAATTGGTATGGGTGGTGGTTGACTAAACAGGAACCACTTGTGATTTGTGAAAACAACCCACTTCCATGCTTAATTCTGGTATTCCCAGGAATTCGAGGCAGTAATGGTGTTCGGTTCTCTAATCAGCTACTACTTCTGGAAGAAAAAGCTGCACCTTCACATGGATTAGATACCAGCTAGCTACACATCAAGACTCCTTGCTGCAACTATAATTTGCAAACTTAAGACGTGTATTTTATCAAGGATTCCAAGAGCTAATCTACTGCCAAACCATCAAGTCTTTTGTAAGTATCGTGTCAACTTGAAAACGTTGATTTCTCAATTGATTTAATTTTCTAACTTCTACTTTCCTTGAATTTTTCATTTTACTTTCATCATGTTTGAAAACAGTGTCTATTATAACAATTTCTGATTCTCCTTTACCAATCATACCTTTACCAATCATACAGTTTAATTTTTACTTTCACCAGGTTTTTAAATTAGATCTTCAATCATTCTGGTATTAAATAATATGTTAGCTATCAATTATTTGAGTGGAACGTTCCACTTATCAAATAATAAGACGTAATTTAACATTTTTTTGGTCATTTTTCAGGTCTACCAGGATGCATCGCTACACTGTTTACGGCCACACTGAGTGGAACAGGCACAAGTCCTCCTGGAGACATGGGCGTCATCTTTCTTCCGTTGTTTCGTCCGGGGTGATTTTTGCTTTGGGACCGCCCGTGCTGACCTTCTCCATGGTGGCCGTCTTTGTCTCCCTCTTCAACCATTCCGTGGAAAAAGGGTTTTTGCCACACTGGATGCCTCTTCTTCATGTCGCGGCCTTGCCGTTTACGTTGACTTCACCCGTGCTTGCGCTTCTCTTGGTATTTCGTACCAACGCGTCGTACAGTCGATTTGATGAGGCTCGCAAAGCGTGGGGTTCCAATGTCAACAGGACAAGGGATTTGGGAAGACAGGCGTTGACATGGATACGAATGAAACAAGATGCCCCAAAATTGCATTGTCTTATGAGGCACATTAAAGCCTACTCCTTTTGTCTGAAAGATCATCTCATTGAGGACGAGACGGAACTTCGAGGAGAGATCACCAATATACTCGAACCTCGCGAATTGGAAAACATCATCAGCGCAAAACACCGACCCAATTACATTTTGCAAGTCATGTCGGAATCGATTGCACAGTGTCAGATTTCCGAGTGGGAGCAAATCACCATGGATGCCAATGTTACAACCTTCCATGACAACGTGGGAGCTTGTGAAAGGATCTTCAAGACGCCGATTCCGCTGGCTTACACACGTTTGACTTCTCGAATGTTAACGATTTGGCATCTCGCGTTACCATTTGGACTATGGAATACGTGCGGGTGGCTCACCATCCCAGCTTCATTCATGAGCGCAGTGGCCTTGTTTTACATCGAAGAGGTTGGTGTATTGATTGAAGAACCGTTTTGGATCCTGCCTTTAAAATCAATCAGTGAAGGCATTTGCTCCGCAATTGATGGTTTGTATGTTGCACATGAGGAAGCATCCATGTTGTGGAAAAGTCAGCAACCGTCAAACAAGAACGATCACGTTATTATCAGTTTTGAAGGATCAAGGTCAGATGGGTTTCGAAAGCCGCGGGATGTTGATGTAGTGTTAACAAGAGTGAATTCAGTATGTTAGAAAACTTGATATTGAAAGATAGTAGAAAGTACATAGATTTTCATTTTCAGTTACATTAGAGTTAGAACTATTCAGACTAAACTACTTTAAATTGTAGACCATAACTTACTTTACACAAATGAGTGTGGTTGTACTATTCAATACTGTATGTCCAAAGTGATATACATTAGTTACATTAGACTATGTAGTAAGTACTGTTTAGGAGCCAAAAGTTATTAGCATACCATTGTATTATAGCAGCAAGGCTGATGCACTACAAAGTATTTGTCAAGCTAAATTAAACTGAATAAACAGGTCTGGATATCAGCAACCATTAAAAATTTCAAATAAGCATGGCCATGAGTAAACAATATTTTCATGTTCATGGTAACGGTCTATAGTAAGTCTCGTTGATTCTTTCAGAGTTTGCTTGAGTAGTGCTATTATACTGAAGTGAGAATGGAACTCCAACAAATATATCAGTGTGAAGTTTGGATGGCTACCAGCTGAAAAGCATCCATGGAAGATGCCAATGAGAAGATTCGGTTGTTTTTATCACGGAGAGACTATTGAAACCCTCGGAGAATTGAGTTTCTACACTTCTTGTTCATGGATACTCAATGCTTAACTACACCTAATTATGACGTATTTGCAAAACCATCCCATCTAGGTTTTTGCCTGGAATGTACACATTAAGAAGATGAGAATCTGGGTTGATTTTAGATGCACCTATTTTCAACACTTTGAAAATTCATAGTTAATTCAAGTATTGTCCCAAAAGTGCATGTAGAAAGAATTTTGAATCTTCTTCGGACTCCCAACAAGATCAAAAAAAATGATACAATTTAACCCCTAAATACCCTAAGGCCTTTTTTGAGCTTCTAGGAATTTGTTCTAAACTTAACAAAAAGCCAACATTTTAATAAGTTGTATCAATTTTTTTGAATTGTAATTGTACAAATTCTAACTAGACATGCTAAAGATCACATTGGAAAAAAAACAAAAACAATATCACTTATAGATTGAATGATTATAATGTTT
Source organism: Climacium dendroides (assembly GCA_950106755.1). Lineage (NCBI taxonomy): Eukaryota > Viridiplantae > Streptophyta > Bryopsida > Hypnales > Climaciaceae > Climacium > Climacium dendroides. The sequence continues at coordinate 21,208,415 of OX467088.1, forward strand.
GATCATAAGGGTATTAAAACTATAAAAGTGATTATTTTGAAGTCTTTCAATCCTCCTTTCACAAGTCAAATTTAAAAATTTGGTCAACAAAAATTATATGAGGTTAAAAGACCTAACATACATAACAACCCAATTAATTTATGGCTTCTCAAAATCTACTCTACAATTTTTTTAAATGAATTTTTAATGTGATTTTTTCTCCAAGATCTAGTGTACTTGAGGCTCATTTCCAAAAGCCCTCAACACTACAGAAAGTCAAAATTGCAACGGACACACTTACACAAAATCTTGAATAGAAAATTTATTTTTAATGTTTTTCAAAATGTGATTTTTATGCTAAAACTAGACTTCAAAATTTTTTTGTTTAAAATAAAAATTATTAAAAATAAAAATTTGGTTAGGTTTTATTTAACTTCAAAGTATCGTCAACACCAAAATTTGGTGCCTCAGGCATTTAGAGGTTAATAATGAAAACCACACTCAAATGCTTGTCTAGACAATATTAGATGCAGCTACCTTACACTCTTATATGTACTTTAATTAGCTTCATGATTACAAATTTGGAATTTTATTGTTTCCAAATCTGGTTCAAATTTGTAGTTATTTTGTCAAGTCTTAGTTTGAGAAGGTAAATAAAGTAAATACATTTCAAATCACACCCTGTCTAAAATACACATCATCATTTTATGTACATCTTCAAATTCAATATACATGTATATTGAAAAAATGGTTTTAGAACATCCACCAAAAAAAATTTTACCCTTCAATTTATAACTTTTGCATATTGCATCCAAATGTCACATTCTTTAGTGGAAGGAAACCTCCTACCACTTGCCAACAAAAAAATGTCTAACTAGGCTCAATAGTAAAAAGTGGTAGTTTTGGAAGTACACACCTTAAGTTTATTGTAAAAAGAGCATGTATATGTAGATGATCCTCTTCATTCTTGAATTGAAATTGTAGAGTAGAATCTTTTGGACCTACCAAGTCTTCAAGTTTTAGAATGAAAGGTGGCCACTATACAAGTTACCCCCCAAAAAACTATGTTGTACTAGCAAGGTAAGTAAATCCAAAACTATAAATAAATAAATAAAATAAAATAAAAATTAAATGATCAACCTCCTAGATGTATGGGTGCGTTTTTCACATTTCTACAATTTCCCTTAAGGACTTTTATAAGACACTTTTATTCCTCCACAACATTTCAAGGGTATAGTAGAAGCACCTATTACCAACCACAAATTCATCAACAATCAAATGGGGGCTGGAATTCAAAAGAAATAGCACTAATTTCCAAACATGAGTTCTTGATTTCCCACCATCAATTCTTTCATTCTTTTCATGACACATCTACTTGGTTTGGAGTGCCAAAGTGAACAAGAAGTAGTCTCTTAAATGAGTGGTTTTGGAATAGTCTACATATTAGACATGGATCTAGATCAACTTTTGCCTTCCAAAATTCATAGTAATTTCAATTCATGCAATAAAATTACCAAATTTTGGCAATCCCCCTCATTTCTATCTTTGCACTTGTGAAAATATTTTCTTACTATACTCCATATCATGTTCACAATTGCTTATTTGGTTAGTTATGGGTGGTCATACCATAATTCAATTGGTGAAAAAATTTGAATAGTATAAGATCCTCCAATTCAAATTTCAATGAATATTGGATGAATGTAGTATAATTGGTGTGAATTTTGGATGGAATTTTAGATGAAGGTGATAGAAGTGAACCCTTAAACAATAGGCTAAGTCCCTCAAACTTGGTTCTAAGAGAGTCTTTGACAAAAAGTGATTTAAAATTTTTTTTGAACCCATTTCTAAAGTGAATATAACTTGCTTGACATTGCATTTAGGCTGCAAAGTTATAGCATTGTTTATTGTTCACTTCTACATGCCTTAACCATATAAATTGTGGGCAAGCATCAACATCCATACCAGCATGCCCTATTGTAAGGAGATTTTTTTATTTTTCCTTGAATTGCCTACTAAAAACTTGAATATCATTTAAGGATTAATGAAAGTAGGAATGATGAAAATTATACTACTTGTGACAATGTAAAAATAGTGTAGATCAAATTCTATCGATTTCTTCTAACATACTATTAACTTCCATTTTAGTGCACCTTGCACATTTGCATAATTTTCAAACTAGTACAAATCATTGTAATTATTGTGGACATACTAATATGATTATCTTGTGTATCATATCTAAGTGTGCAACAAGTTTAATAAAAAACAATCCTAAAAATAGAATCCAATATTCTTGGAAAATTATTATTCTAAATTTTTTTAATGAAAAAAAATCTTGAGGTTGTTTTTAATTTGGCAATTACTGAACCACAATTTCTCTTGAAACAATTAAATATTTGCAAAAAATGTGTCAATCCTTCCCTTCCTTTATGGTAGTCTCATGATTCTATTGCAACTTGTATGGTTGGTGGTTTTAGCAAACTTCCTTACAAATTCTTTTATGCAATGATAATTAAAGAACAAAAAAATAATTATACTATTGCATTGTAGTACAAACATGGGTCACATAGACTAGATGAATGACCAATTAGATGACCCAGTTAACAATTTGACACTTCATGGATCTTCTCATAGTCATTTTCCAAAATCTATGCAACCTTTATTTCAACTAGCGTGCACTTGAGAAGGGCAATCTTTGGGTTTCTTGGTAACAATGTGTATCTAAAAGATATTTTTAGGGGCTATAAATAACATCTTTAATTACAAGTTCTGTAATGTACTACTTCTTTAAGGTATTCTAAGACAATTTTAGGAATCTAGTCATGTAGAACTATTTAGGAATCTATGTTGAATTAATGGAGAGTGGGATTCCTAAATGTACTAGTTGTATTTTGAATTAAATATGCCAATGTCTACTTGTAATTGTCCCTATTCATACCTATTTGAAACTAGACCAAATATTAGTAACTATGTACCTACCCCAAAATGCTAAGACATGTCATTGTCATCCTTAAAAAAAGAGTATCTAAACATGACCTACTCATATTTTTATTTATTGTAAACCAAAGAATGAGAGGCTTTGATCAACTAGTGCCATAAGAACAAAAAAAAACATTTTGTCTAATGCAAGTTTATGAAAATCAAGGTGAGAGTGTACAACAAAATTTTCTTTTTATTCCAAATAAATGTCTAGCTTTTAGGTCATTGCAAGAAAGACCATGCATTTTTGTAGCATTTTGCACAAGATTCATTTGGGGGGAGGGCTTTATAATTAGAAAAATAAATTTAATGTGAAAAAAATGTCTAATATATATACCTTTAAGAAGAAGGTACACTAAGAAAGAAAAGCATAGAAAAATTCTCTAAGTAGGAAAACTACAAAAGTGCAAAATCTCATGAAAATAGGTATTTTTAGTGTAGTTTCACATTTTTATTTGTAAAAAATAGGATAAGTAATTTTTTTAAACTGAAAATTGAACATTTGGGAAGAGTTCACATTGATGAGATTTCACCAAAAGATTGATCTTAGAACCATCTTCATTGTTTAGAAATTGTACACAATGGTAATGTTGTTTGTACTCATGTAGAGGACACAAAATAATATAATCTCATATTCCCTTTGATAGAAATATGCTTTTCTACTATGCAAATAGACCATGAAAATTTCAGTTCCAGATCATTAAATTTGGAGACTCCTAGTGTAGTAAAAAACCCTAAACCTCATAGTGTGACAAGGAAACAAAAATGATTTTTAAATATAAAGGATTTGATTACCATCAAGTTAGACATCTTCAATAAAAAAAATTTAAGTTCATGAGGTTTATACTTCAAAAGTTAAAGAGGATGACAAGAGCGTATCTCCTTAGTGTGATGGTAAATAGGACCGGTCTTTCTTGCAATGATCTTTCTAGCAAAATTTTTTTTTTAAATATTATAAACCAACCTTATTCCCTAAAGTCTCAAGGCCTTTTATCCATCAAAACCTACTTAAAACTGACATTCCTATTGCAAAGAGCAAAAAAAATTTAATTTTTCTTTTTTTGCATATCTAATGATAGGATCTTGTACTATTTAAGTATTAAAATGCATGTAAAAAAATTCAAAAACTTTAACCATGCAGATTGCAAGATATTTGCATTTAAAGTGAAGAAAACAAGTTTATTTAATACTTTAGTTGGCTAGATTTTTGGCTTTGAATTTTCTTAACTTAAAATTTTTGCACTATTGATTTTGATTTTATAAATTTTTATGTTGAAGAATTGAATTGAGAATATAGGGGGAAAAATTCAATGAAAAAAAACTTAATTTTCACACATTGAAAAATTGTTAAGTAGAAGTAGGTTCAAAATTGAAGAGATAATTAAACCATTAGTAGCTCTAAGATGGAATTGAAACACAATAATTCCAGTGGTGAGATTGTTCTAGAAAATAAATTTAACTCCACCTAATAAGTTTTATTTATTTTTAATTGTAAAAATTGCATTAAAAAATGGATTGTATAAGTTATTTTTTCAAGAAGATGCTTAGATTGCCCAAAAAATAAGATTGTTCATAATTTTCTCATCACTACACTAAAATTGGTAAATAGTGTTGGCAACACTAATTGTCAACACTAACACTAATTGTGATTTGCAAGGTTAGTGTTAGATGAAAATTACCCCATTCTAACATTATTTTAGCTCTATAGTAAATTACAGTTTTCTAGGAAAGGGACAGATTTTCACAGCGGAAGGTAAAAATTTACAATTTTGCAGAGAAAGGACAAATTTTCACAATGGGAGGCTAAAATTACAGTTTTGCAAGGAAGGGACAAATTTTCGCAGTGGGAGGCAAAAATTACAATTTTCTTGGAAAGGGATAGATTTTCATGGCGGGAGGCAATAATTACAATTTTGTAGGGAAGAGACAGATTTTTACGGCGGGGGGCAAAAATTACAGTTTTGCAGGGAAGGGACAGATTTTTATGACAGCAATTAAGTGCCCCAACACTATTCACACATAAGTTGAAAAATAGTGTTGGGGGTAAAAAACAGGGAACAACACTAATTATCACCCAACATTATTTACCAATTTTAGTGTAGTCCAAATGGAATGAATCAAAGCTTCAGATGTAGACAAAAATACAATCTTTGAGAAAAAATTAATAATTAAATTTTTTTAATTTTTATGATTTTTTTGGGCTGCCCCTTGAGTTGCTTTTTGGACTCATAGTGACATAACTTTTGTTTTTAGGCACCAAATGAAATAAAAGTTATATAAATCAGAAATCTAATCTAATTTTTTATCTTCAAAAAAAATTCAAAAAATTATGTCAAAAATTGAGATCATACAAGCCTACTTGAAATCCCAAGAGTCCCATGTAGAGACTTTGGAACTTTAGAGGTTATAATAAAGTTGAAATTGTATTATTAACCCATTAGATCCTAGAGGGGAAAAAAATACTCACTCTAGAGTAAAAGCAAGAAGCAACTACTGATTATATTGCATTTGGAGATAATACTTACAATGTTGTGAATTTTTAATTTTACAATAAAAGAAAATGTGGTTAATTACTAAAACACTACAAATAATGTATGCACAAAAATTGAGGCTTAAAATAAATTAACCTCAAAAGTTATGCACAACAAAAAAATTCATAGAAATAAATGTTTGGCTTTAAATTGCTAAAAAATAGTAAAAACATTCAATAAATAAATAAATAAATAAATAACTTATGCAAATTGATGGAAAATGAGATTTCAATAAAGAAATTATAGAAAAGTATTTTTGGATGTTTAGAAATGTGCATACAACAAAGCCTTCTTTGCATCTATGTGGAAGACAAGAATTTTTTTTCTTCTTATAATACCTTTGATAAATAGTTGTGAACCAAGTAGAATAATATGGCTTTCAAATTTATAGGTGAAATTCATTGTTTCAAACTCATTACAATATTAAAACCTCCTAAAACCCCAAGTGTGATAAATTTGAAAAATTGAGCAATAGATATCAAATTTTTTTATTGGAAATCACACAAAATTATATATTGATTTAGACAATGTACTATTCACCTCCCATATGAAATTCAAGTATAACAAGAAAAATCCTAAAAGTTATAATCAATTTAGCATTGGGCGCACAAAGTGTGATGCAAAGTAGTGCAAGTGCTTCATGCTTTCACCTTCTATATAGTTTGAACAATGTAGAATCAGTCCAAATCGAGAACTTTGTATAAATTTGGCGCAAAACAAATATTTTGTAGTACATCAAATGGTATAAGAATTGCTAGAAGGAGATCTATAAATACTAAAATACACACATGCTATGGTATTTGCTTACAAATCTAAGTAAATTAAAAGATAATAACGATATAATTCTACTTGTCTAAATTGATTTTTTTAAATTAGAAATAAATAAATAAATAAATAGAACTAAGTATTTATCCCTACATTTTTTAATTCATGAATACGAACAAGATGAAGATCATTGTAAAGTGATGTTTTTTTATACATTGCAATAGACATTATTTACTCTAAATTTTATTATTTGGCATGGGTCAATAAGGTGACATTCTTGAATTTTTAACACATTGTAGGGGCTTCAAGGTCAAACATATAGGATACTATTTGGCATTTATTAAAATAGATTGGAGCCCCTTGAATGCTTTGTGCAACACCTAATAAAGGAAAATCCCATGGGCTACTCTATTATCCATCCAACAAAGCTAAAAATTAAAAAATATATACTATTAGATCGATGTCTTATTGTATTTTTAGCATTAATATTATTTTCTAGCATTTTTACTTTGTTTAAGGCTCCATTCTTCACTTTGATTGAGGAAGGTCTAAAGCATTATATTGTTTACTTATTCTTTTTTAATTTACAATATTGTGCGTGTTTAAGTGTGCTAAAAAATATTTACTTTCATATAAGTTGAGGAGTCATTTCTCAAGTGGTTGTTTTTATATTTTTTACATTTTATAAAACGCAAATGTGAATGGATTTTTGAAAAAATAAAATTTTACAAATAGAGAGGGATCTTTGAAATATTCTTACAATGTTTTTGTAATTATTGTTAGGATCTTCATTAATAACACAAATTATAAATTTACATGATACCTTAGAATCCAAAGGATCCTAAAATAATACCTAAAATATCTCACTCATGCATATACATCCAAAAAATAAGGAGTGAACTTTTCAAGTATACTAATGTGTATTTTTAGCTCATGCAAATACAAATAGAATGTATTGTTTTAAAAGGAAAATCATAAAGTGTTTAGCTACTGGAATTGACCATCCAATTTGACTTGTAATAAGTACATGAGTTGGTGCAAGAAATGTTTGTAAGTTTAATACACCCTAAACTATATATGGATTACATTTTCTAACTTCAAAAGTCAATAAGAAAATATTTTAAATATCATATGTATGTTTGCAACGTGTTGTTGATTTAAATATCATATATATGTTTGCAACGTGTTGTTGAAAATGTTAGAATGTCTAATTTTATATTCAGATTTGTTTCACTCAAAATATATATACTTTGACCTCTATATTGTTGTGAACATGCACAAACATATCATTATGTAATGTACAAACATTCCAATCATATGCCTAGCAATACACAAAATTTGTTGCAAATTGCATTATTCAATGTACACCAATATAACATATCATAACATTATCAAGTACATTTTCTACTTCCAATGGTTGAAATCCATATTTAAAGTTCCATGTTTCCATTACGAACAATGTTTGATTTTTGTTTATTGAAAATTGCTTTATTCCCCAAAAAAATGTGGGATCTAGAGTATTAATATGTCACTACCTAGACTCTACCAACATATTTTGGATTTTTGTTGACCACGAGCATGGAGGATTGACCCCTTATTACCCCATCCAAAGGTATTTGTAAAAATTGCCCTTTACTTTATGCCACGTAAATTTTGTATTTTGTCACCTCTCCTAGCCAACAAGGGGCCTTTGATTGCAAACATGAATTAAAAAATTCTAGTGTTTTCTCTAGGGATAAAACATGGGGTAATAGGTGGTTCAATCTTCCCTAGCCGTTGACCATCCTTATGATATTGTTGTTTTTAGTGTCAATTTTCGAAGAACGAGTTTCTTTTCTTTCTACAAATGAATTCATAGATCATTTATTTTATTTTTTGGGGCAAATGGGGAGAATCCATTGCATTAAAAAGAACCAAAACCAAAACAAAGCAGCCAAGGCACTATAGCTAGACAATGAAGAGAAAACAAACAAAAGAAACTTCCTCTTTTTAATTGTTATTTTTTTTCTTTCTTCCCTTTATTTCCTTTTCTTTTGTTGTAATATTTGCAAAGTGAATGATTTGATTGAACCCAATTATTTTCCCTAGTTGAACTAATATCATTTAAGTCAATTATTTCTCTAAAAGTATTCTAATGGCTTTCCCAAATCTCAAGTCAATGATCTTTCTTTAGTTGTTTTTTTAACCCTTAAAGGATTTTGACTATGTTTTCACCAAAAATGCTCCAAAACTACCATCTCTAGTATAAGTACCAAATTTTTGAAAAAAAATCATTTTTGATACATCTAACCATAGGATCTTATATTAATTTGGTTTGAAAATATGTAGAAAAAAATTCAAAATTTTCTACAGTGTGGATTGTAAGATATTAGTGTTTGAAGTAACAAAAATACTTTTCTTGTCACTGTAAAAAACCAAGCAGCTATACTTCTCAAGGTCAGATCATTATGAAATAATGTCCAAAATGGTGGTTACTCTTTGGATTCATTCTTCAAGGTAAGTTGGCTACATGCTTGAAAATTTTCAAATCATTTGGAATTGTACAATATATAGGAAAAAAATAAAAAGTAGAAAGAAGTAGAAAATGATTCAAAATACAAAATTATTAACAATTTATTTATGAAATTGAAAAATGCTAAACCCAATGGTTTCAATGTTTTAATAAACAATCTACACCCAATTATTTTATTTTTTTCCAAAAATATTGAAAATTGAGTTAAATAAAGAACTTCAAAGTTTATTTTAGAATAGAGATTCCATAACCACCTTCAAACTACCCACAACTAAAACTCCTCATAACTTTCATCTCATTAATCAAAATGGAATGATTCAAAGATACCCATGTATGAATAAATCTAGAATAACCAATTTCAAGTTTTTATTTTTTTTAAAAGTGATTTAAAAAAAAGTTTTTTTCCTGGATTGCCTATCAAACAAAGAAAACTACACATCATACAATAACTTTTTAACCATGTAGTCAAAAGTTATGAAAATTGTTGGGCCTTAAAGCTACTCCTCGGGCACATGTTGTGTGAAAATTTCAATGAAAAAAAATGAAAATTCCATTCATAATAAGTTGCCCAAAAATTGCTATGTTGCCAAAAAAAACGCCGTTTGGTCCTTTAGGGGTTAACCCATTAAGGACCGTGGTTGATTTTGGGGGCGAGTAGGACCTTTTTTGATTTTAAAGAAAACATGATAAAAAAATACCAAACCGCAATGAATTTGGGAGATCTACCCATACCAATTGAAATCCATGTGAATGCTTGGGGCTCCACAATAAATTTTGTGGCATTTGAACATCCCAATTTAGATATTATAATATATCTCTGTGTATTTTCAGCCCATATGTCATTGGTATTGTCAACCCCTAAAGTGCATGCTAGCACAAAATTTCCCGATTGTTGTCCCAATACATTCATTTCCAAATTCCCCACACCTGTCCCTCTTCATCCAACCCCAAATTTATCAAATGCTGGCTAAAAAGGAAAAAGTGTTAATTTCAACCAAAAAGTGGTCGACTAGACCTTAATGGATTAATCTAAGAGTCAATGCTTGAAGCAAATGATTATATTTTGTAAGTCAATACTAATTTGTTATTTGTCACTTCTAAATTCTATCTCTCAAACTCTATCCTTCCTTTGTTTTTATGTTTCTACAACTTCTCCCTTCATAGCTAACTATTCTCTTAACAATTCTTCTTCTTCCTCACTCCATCCTTCACTACAAGAAACCTATATTTTTCTTGGTGTCAAGTCAAAAACACACAATGTCCAACCTAGAATAGAACATGTCCAAGAACCATATGTCCTTTGGTCACATTTTTGGTATTGTCGGAAAGCCCTTTGCGGAGAGGGGTGCATAGACTTTATTTTGTGGCATTTGAATTCACAAATAAAAAGATATTAAACTATGAAATTTTTATTAATTAAAAAATTAAAAATTATTTTGATTTTGATTTGGGTTGCGGCAATGGCACAAGGCTCACTAGTCCAAATTATAACAATTGATCTTGACAAGTTGTTTTCATGCTCAAAAACCTCAACAGATGGCTTTAGAGTCCTTTTAGGTAGTGAGGAATTAATTCATTTTCTTGACTTTTCTTCAATTCATTTAGATTTAGTATAGTTTTGGTCCTAACCTCTTGAGGTTAATTGTGGGCCCTAGAATAAATAGACTCTTCATTTATGCCACCCATTGCTTGAAGTTCTTTCACTCTCATAAGTTTAGTGGCTTTGAGCTAAAAATAATGTAGGAGGCTTCAAAAGTGATCCATTTCAAATGCTACCATCTATATTTGGGCCTTAATTAGGTACACTATCCATTGAATTGTGAAAATTCATAGAATATTGTGTGAGCATTAAATAGTTATAGAACAAAGTGGTGGGTGGTTTTCACTTAACCCCTAAATGACCTTAGAATTTCTTGAGCTTCTAGGAATTTGCTCTAAATTAAACTAAAAGCCAATATTTTAATAAGTTGTATCATTTTTTTTGAATTGTAACCGTACAAAATCAATCTAGACATGTTAAAGATCACATTAAAAAAGAAAACACAACAATATCTCTTATGGATTGAAAGATTATAGTGTTTGATCATGAGGGTGTTAAAACTGTGAAAGTGATTTGAAGTCTTTCAATCCTCTTTTCACATGTCAAATCTAAAAAGTTGGGCACCAAAAAAATATGAGGTTAAAGGGCCTAACGTGCATAATCCCAATCAATTTATGACTTCTCAAAATATACTCTACAATTTTTTTAAATGAATTTCTAATGTGGTTTTTTCTTAAAAATCTAGTGTATTTGAGGCTCATTCCCAAGAGCCCTCAACACTACAAAAAGTCAAGATTGCAATGGCCCCCCGTGCACAAAATCTTGAATAAAAAAATCATAATCAATCCTTTTCAAAATCAGATTTTCGAAGTTAAAACTAGACTTCAAAAAGATTTTTTCAAAAATATAAACTACTAAAAAAAGTAATTTCATAAGGTTTTATTTAACTCCAAAAATTGGTCAAGGACACATTCTGTCCTCGAGGTCATTTTGGGGTTAAGCAAGCTAACATTCTTACCAAAAACATCATCATTTGGACCACACCTAGTAGGGACAATGAAAGTGTTATTTTTTAGTGCTTCTATCCCAAGAGCATGACCAACCTTACTTGCCAAATTTGGCATGCTCAAATTTTCCTTCTAATTTTGAAGGGCCCTCAATTTCCTTGTCCCTCACCTTAGCTCACCAAATATGACCCACAAATAGTTGAGTGGCCACTCATAAAGGATAAAACAATTAAACTTAAGATGATTAGTAATTTCATAGGTTATTCCTTGACACACTAGGCTTGAGAGTCAAAAGAATATTACAAAGGGCCCAAAGGGCTTGTCATCAATTTTCATTCACATTTGAAGAGTGTCGGACCCCTAGTGCATAAAGGGGTGGGTGGTCATGCTCTAAATTACGCAAAATGTCACAATATAAACTAACCTTTGGCATATCTATTTCTTATTTCATTATTACTATGTTTTTACACGAATATTAATCTTATACCATCACCATTGTGTACCATACCTAAAAGTAGATACAAGTGATAATAAACAAGACAATTTTGCAAGAATGAACTTAAGTTATGTGTACACTTGGCATTTGGTAACAATGGTTCTAAAATCATAATACCTCTAAATAAAGAGGGGGGAGGTACAGGCCTCACATAATCATTACTTTTTAGTTGTTTTGGCATTGGTTCATCAAGAATATGGTCATCTCAAATTATCGACCATTTAGACATGGGGCATAAAATTCAATTGTCTTCACTAGAGGCTACCTTTTCTTTGCCAAAGTCCTCATGTGAAAAACTCATCTATACATCATGGAGAATAAAGTAAGCATCAATACCAATGTCATTCGGACATCTACCAATGAAAAAAATTCAATGGCAATATGAAGAAAATGCATCATTGACATTTGTGAGAATGAAAGGTGGGAACATTGTTTTTATAATGAAATTCATTTTCCATCATGAATCTTCAAAGGATATGGAATAATGTAAAGATCTATAAAAGCTTGATTGCTAATTGTCAAAACATAGGAATTATGTGTAAATTAGAATTTCATACCTCAATTAAGCATAATAAAATAGATTTTTTCATAAAAATTTGAACTAAAAAAAGTTGTTAAATACATCTAACATTCATCTTCGAAATTTGTTTGTAAATTTGAGCCTCCAATCAAAAGTTATAGATAAGAGAGTGTTTGAAAACGTTAAAGAAAAAGTCCCTTCTAATGCCTCTCTCAAATTTGTTAATGATTTTTTATTGAAGGCTTCAAATATTAAATGGATTTTTGGAGATGAATGTTAACTTGATTTCACAACTTTTTTTACTCCAAATTTTTTTGAAAAAAATTATTTTACTATGCTTAAATGAGATTTGAAATTTTATTTTGAACACAAATCCTACTTTTGCCTTAACTATGAGTGTTTGAGTCCCTATTGGTTCTAATTTACATATCCTACATGGCGAGCTACATGGTTTGTACTACCTCTTACCATCCCATATCTATATAAAGAGCTTGTCTTTTCTACTCTCAATTCAAATTATGATTGGCTATACAAGCAAGTGACGTGGTTCATTGAAATCATTTTGGTAGAGTTATGTAATTGCCTATATTTCCTTGGATTGTAAAGATTGTTGTTAGTACTCAAAAATCTACAAAATTGAAAGATTCAAACTTATATAACAACAACTTACAATGTTAGAGAGTTATGACTAATAATTCTTGACTTTTCTCTAGTAAACACCGCTCATAACCCCTTATCAACTTTGCAACTACATGGGCTCAACGATTATAAAGAAATGGTTGGCTCCACACCTAATTAAAGGTAGAACCACTTGTTTCTAATCACTTAAGCAAATCTAGGATATATGAAGAACAATGTGAGGCAATGGAAATTTTTCTCATGTACAAAGATATGAAATATTGGAATTGTGAATTTTTGCATTTTTATTCTCCAAATTGAAATTACTTTGAATTTTGGAAGTCAAAAGTATTCTAAATCCATAGCCAACGTCTAGAATCTTCTAACTATGATGAGTCAAGAGACTACTTATCCAATTAGTATTTCCCGCACACTTTACAAAAATTTAGGACATGTGTCATGACCTTATTAGTCCCAACCTTGAAAACAAAAACAAAAACATTTCACACTTCTATTGTGAACCTATTCCAACCTTGGTTGGAAATAGTTGCATCCTACATGTTGCAGGATACTAAATCCTTCCCACGAAATGGACCCAACATGATAATTTGGGATTCTTCAGGGATAAAAGTAAAAACATGCCCCCTATTTTGAGCCATGTCTAGGGTATGCTTTAGATATCTCTTAGCTAATTTAGGATCTATCATTGCAAATATGAATTCATATTTGTAAATTTGCAAAAAAAAAATTTATGTAAAAAATAAAAATCTCTATGTTTTCCCTTGGGGTAAATTGAGTCTATTGGGCCCATTTCATGGGTAGGGTTTAATGTCTCCCTACATGTTGGTATGGCTCCTTGGTCAGGAATGGGTGGTCTCCACACCTACCCCTAAAATTACGTAAACTTACCATTACTGCAAAGAACACTTGCTAAGGTAGTAGGTCCATAAATTGACCACCTAAGAATTGGAATTGAATTTTGGGGAGGTGAAGCTTCTCAAAATTAATTTTTCAGTAAAATTTTCCTTGAAAGACAAGTAGAATTGGTATCTAACTCAAATCGTTTCATATTTTTTTGAGCTTTGTGGAAATAGTTATGAAATTTTGAAGTTGAACTGGTATAGGGCTCCAAAATCGCCCACCTTCTAAAAATGTACATTGTTTGTACATCAATGAAGGCTACAAAAAAGCAAGATGTACAAATACATTAGATGAGTTTTTAGCCTCTAGAGGGCTATGAGTTCCCAACAATTCCCAAACTATGAGAACTACCCTACAGAGGGCCGCGGCAGCTCGTTGACATGGCAGAACGACTGCCATGTCTGAAAAAATAATTTTTTTCTTCAAAAAAAAAATGAATTTTTTTCCCAACTTTTTTCTTCATTTCAAGTATGTATTTTTTTTTTTTTTAAATTTTTTAAATTTTTTTTTTTGGGAACAGCCGCTCCCCAAAACTGCAGGGGGGGAACAGTGTCGGGAATGGGCCTGAAACAGCCCTCCTGACCCCATAAATCATCTAATGATGTACATTTCAAGAGGTGGGCAGTTTTAGAGCCTGTGCGCTTTTAGAACCTCCTACCTTAAAGTAGTCCCTTAAAGTCCAGGTCCAGGTGTGCACATACCTTTACTGTCTATCTGATGAATGACTGACGGATCATGTGGGAACTCCGTCATCAATAGTTTTTTAGTTTCAGTTTCTTTTTTAGTTTTTTTAGTAGGGCCACAGATCCATTTATAAATAGTTTTGGGAACACAGCTCAGGCTATATTCAGAAATTTACTTACTTGGCCTATAAAAATCCTGCTCTCAAAGCTCGGTGGTGAGTGAGTGAGTAACTGAGCATGTTACACAGTAAATCTTAGTAGTGAGGGTGGGTGTAAGACAATTCCGGCATCCAATGTTGTTGAATTCTGTACATACAAGCTCCAAATTTACAGCAGACTGAGTTTATCTCAGATTCTCTATTTACTAAGTTTGGGATTCGGAATACCAGTTTGCAATCATCATCATCAGTTTGCAAACTTTGCGGACCATTTGGTTTGAACAAAAAATAACAAATTTCAGTCTGAATGAGTGGCTATAGTAAATCTATCATATTGGTTGGTTTCAGGATTTTTTTTTTAAAAAAGGTTAAAACTTTTTTCATATTGTGTCAGGAAAAACAACTACATACTGACTGTATGAAATCAGCTGTGTCAGAAGACATGGTTTGTTTTTATCTGTGTTTCAGAACTCAACTTTTATTTGAACATGATCTGGTGGTGTCTACTTATGCTACAACTGCAACACTACAGTTAACCCTTAAACGACGAGTTGGTCATTGTGGAAAATCATTTGTTTGGGTGGCGTGTGAATTGTTGGCTTAAAGAAATGTAAAAGCATTCATTGGGAGACAAGCTATTGTAGAAGATGTTCTCTTTATGGTTTTCAAAGACTCCATACCTACTCACAAACTAAAAATCTTCATAACTTTCATCTCACTTATTGAAATGGAATGATTCAAAGCTTCCCATGTATACATAAATGTGTAGAACCAGTTTCAAAAAGAAATTTTTGAAAAAAGTGATTTTTAAAGAAGTCTTTGGGGTTGCCTGAGTTACCCACTAAGTGTTGAAAATGACATATCATGCAGTAACTTTTTAACCGTGTAGTCAAAAGGTATGAAAATTGTTGGACCTTAAAGCTACTCCTCGGGCACATGTTTTGTGAAAATTTCAAAGGAAAAAAAATAAAAAATCCATTTGTAATGAGCTGCACAAAATTGCTATAATGCCAAAAAACACAGTTTTTGCATTTAGGGGTTAAAAAAAATGAAGAAGCATTCATTGGGAGACAAGCTATTGTAGAAGACGTTCCCTTTTTCCAACAAAATTTGGAGGATGAATAGTTGCACTTCTGACCTGCATGGAGAGATTTTTTGTCATTCACTGGACGCAAAATGTCCTCAGCATTGTTTAAGGGCTAATACATATTGAATATTAGAAGTAATCAAAATGATGCACGACGAGAAGTTCGAGTTTGAAAAAAAATAGAGGACCAAGCTCCTTGGAGTACACTTAAACTAGGGTTTGATGGAGTTTATTGCTATGTTTCTTTTAACCTATTCAAAAAGATTTTTTCAAAAATATTATGAACTATTAAAAATAGCATCTTGTTTAGGTTTTATTTAACTTCAAAGTATTGTCAACACCAAAGTTTGGTGCCTTGGGCATTTAGAAAATAAAACCTTTCTCTAAAACCCCTCTTACAATTGGGAATGACCTTTATGATTATCTCTATAGAATAGAGAGCTTACTCACAGACGAGAAACACCAATAGTTCATTATAGGCATCAATCTTGAGAAGAGTGAAGAAGCTATTCTATATTTACATTCTATGAATTATTTTTTATTTTAATTAAATTTTTTAAAAATGAAACATAAGGAAGAACCATTGCATTAATGCTATACTATGTAGGTATACTAGGTAGGTACATGACAACATACATTGTATTGTTCACAAATTATAAGATCGAGGAAACCTTAAAAAGAAGCCAAGTCTTTAATTTATCAACAAATCAAGTGATCTTAGTCCCTAAATGATAAAAAAAAAATTGCCTTCCTTATTAAAGAACCCCACTATGTAGGTGTTCTTGGATTTTGTTCTCTTAGCAAAATTTCACATATACAATTCCATGCAATATTCTAGCAATTTAGCAATTTCATCTACTAAGAAATGAAAATATATTGTTGAATGTTTTCTCAAAATTAATAATTTGGAGTTAGAGCAAATTTTGAGTATAACTTTGCTCAAAATAGAACCCATAATCCCATTGCATACCATAGATTTACTTTATGATATGAAGTAAACCTATGCATTCAAAAACTACTCAATTGCAATATTGCACTACAAATAAAACCCAACCAATGATTTAGCCTTAGAACATCAAATTGGTCATCGTGGAAATCATCCTTTTGGGTATTGTGAAAATCCTATCTTTAAAAAAAAGGAACACTCATTGGAGGTCCAACTACTATGCAAGACCCATGGTTTTTTATTTGAGAAATTTTTCAATGAAAAGCAATGATTTTTTGGAATAGGAAATCTTAGGTGAAAGATTTTTACTTTTTGGTGGATGAAATCACCAATTTGGTACCAAATCTAGGACAATATTACTCTATTCTAGATGAATGCATATTATTTTGGATGAATAAATTAAATTTCATCCATAGATTGCAAGTTTCATCCACTTTCATGGATATAAATAGTGTCATCCTTCTAATGATTATCCCTTTTTGCATTGCCTAAAATAAATGAAATAAAAAACCCTTGCAAGCCCTTCCTGCTTCACACAAAATTTTGAAGATGAACATTTGCACTTTTATCTTACATAAAAAGATCCTTTATCATCCATCAGACACTTTTAGGCTCTTATATAGTTAAAAAGTGTGCCTCATGTTGACCACATGATTCAACACCATTAGCCACATAAGGTAGAGTTGCCCAATATCACCAATTACCCAATTCCGTCACTTTGACATATCTATTACCACAATCTTATTAATTCTTCATCATGATGGCAATGCATTGGGGAGCAAACACATCAGCCCACGCTTCAACAATGGTCTGATCATGCTTCGACAAGGGTCTACTCACAGTTTTACATTTCAGCTTTAAAAAATCACAAAAAATTCAATTCTTGCCAGAATGTCTTCATTCTTTTTGCAATTGACTTCTCTCAAACAATTCAATCCCTAAAAAATACAAGAGCTCATAAATAGCTTCTCCAAAGTACCTAGATTGCAAATCTGTATGGTAATGGGTAGTTCTACCTTACTCACAAACACTCAAGTACCAAATCCAAATATTATTAGAACACTAGAACAGTTCCATAATGCTCATAGACAAACATCCCACTTATTAACTTCATTACTGCATTCAATAAACCCACACAAGTCTTCCATGAAACAAAAGAAAATCAAGTAAATAACCAAGCAAGTTCGAAATTCTCTTCCATGCAACCAGTGCATGATGAATGTTTTGAAAAGTGACCTTCATTCAATTAATAGTCCTTGAGGAAGTTTCAAAGAAAATTGGGAAATACATCAATTAAGAAAAAAAAAGGATAGATGGTTCTAAAGTCAGGAATAAGCTTTGCGGCATGACTGATATGCTGTGAAAAATGAACAACAATTTTTGCATATTGGTGAAGGAATATGAATCAAAATGCAAGTGGTTTCATACTTTTTAGCCACATTGTGAATTAGTTACAAATTTTTAAAGATGCAAGGGTAGGGGGGTAAAAGTGTCATGTAGGTGATCCAAATGCATTAGATGCACATGAAGAATGTGACTAAAGAAGAAGTTAAAGCAACACAAAGTACATCCAAAATTGTCTACTTCTAAAGTTGCCACCTCCATGGTATTATTAATAGAACTGCACACTATTCAAAATTCACCTTACATTTGTCCTTATCATGCACTTCATTTTGTGTATCCTATCTATTCAGTTTTTGTTCAAAAATAGGGATCAAATTTGAGGAATGTTCCATTTTAGGTGCAGTTATTTTATATGCACCAATGATATTGACATTTTAGAGGACTGTTATTTATTGTAACTTTTAAAAAGTGATCTCCCTATCTTTTGATGAAACATTTAGTGGTTAACCCCTAAATGTGTAGAGTCTTCTCCAAAATTCATGATTTGAGAAAAATCATCATAAAGTACTATTTTGAAGAATATTTTGGAATTCATATTCTAATAGAAGTTGTAGATTTTAGGTTTAGATTTTGTACGTAGGGTTAAATTCACCAATGCTATCACCAATATTTTTTTAATAAATTAAAAAAAATTAAAAATTCCTTTAAAATTTGATTACAAGCAAAATATTATGATTTTTTGAGTGTAATTTGTTGGAATGGATTAGAAATGAGGTTCTTTCTAAACAATGATTTTTTTTGAAATTTTGTGTTTTTTAAATTTGTGACCTCATTTTAGAAAATATAATTTTGAATTAGAATTAATACAATTTGGGCTTGGTCAACCATTTGATATATTTCCACATTTGTAATTTAAAAAAATATGTACTCTAGTAACATCAAATCCAACCATTAGATAAGACAACAACTTGATAAAGTATCTTTACAATTTAAGATGACTTTCATTCAGGCATTAATGAGAGTAAAAATTGAGTTTCAATCACTCAATCCATTAGCTGTTCAGGATTTGGACATCATAGTGCATCAGGGTTAATCCATAAGCACTCAAAAGTCTATATTTTAGATGATGAATTGAGTGCATGTGGACAAAGTTTTTGTACTAACAACTTCTTGTTCTTCTGAAGTAATTCTTGAATCTTTAAAGAACAACTTTCTTCTATTCATGACTAATTTGATGAAGTTGAAGTAAATAGTATAATTATACAAAGATACAAACAAAAAGGTGCTCATGAATGTGCTAGATTTTAAAAAGGAATAGGATTATAAAGGACAAAGTACTCATACCCATTTGTTGGTCTAATAAGTAAGTATTGTGGCAATAAAAGATTGGACTATAATAATGAACCTTTTTGAAATTGAAATGGATAAAAACATTTAGGAAACAAAAAATTTCATTGTAGGAAATAAATGTAATGTACTCATCTTGAAGAGGGGTTTTATTCATTTTAAAATTATATATTACGTCCATTCCAAAATGATCTTTCTATTGGAAAAAATGTTTTGAATTAAGGCTAAAAATAACATTTAAAAACCAATTTCATGCTATAAGTAGAGTTTGGTGCACTCCTAGCATTCTAGAAACTTTGAGTTTTGGAGACCCTTTCGAAATGTAGTTATGGATGGAATATTAAAAAGTAGATTTTAAAGCATTTTCAAGGAGCAACAATGGTCAATTAATTGTTGAAAGTGAGATCATCATTTTGTAGGCATGTCTAAGACCATGTGTAACCCTTTGTTCTGCCCCTTAAAACATCTCTTCATCCCATGCAATATTCAAAGAGATGCAAAAAATAAGAATGAACAATATTGATTGACCTCTTTAGTGATTTCATTTTTTTTTTTTTTATTGATGATTGCATGGATGGAGGGGGAACTACTACAGTACTTGGAGTTGTTTTGTTGGTCCCAAATAGCAATAAAAACCAAATATGAACAATTTGCAACATTGCAAAGTACAACATGAAGATCATTTTGGGACAAAAAATTAAAGGCATCATGAAGATCATTTTGGGACGGAGGAAATACTTGTCGCTACTAGATATATGATGTAAAAAGATTGCAAAAAAACTTTGTATTATTTCCTATCACATCTTGTAAGACAAAGTTTTTTTTAGTACAATTTTGAGAATTATAATAAAATATAGTTGAAATTCATACTGAAAGTAGATATAATGACCCTACTCCAGTATGAACAAAATTTTAAAATAGTTAACTATATGTTGAATGGAGCTTTCAAATTGAGTTTCTCATTGAATGCATTTTTAAACACGGAGAAAAAGAAAATTTTATATTAGATAATCAATGAGCTACGCTAGCAACGAATTGGTTCTCATACATACTTGGTTGTATATTTTTCAATCATAACCTTTGATTTTCATGATCCAAGGGTGTAAGAAGCAAGGTGAAAGGAAAGAAGGTTATGAGTTGTAATTTGCAATGGCAATGGTGACAAATTGCCAATGAGACGGTGCTACATTAGTGTTGAAAAAGTCAACAACTGGTTATGGTAGTTCTTTTAGTGAATGACAATCTTGGTAGAGTTGTTACTAATTTTAACCCCTCATTGCCGAAGGGAACAAAAAGTGTCCTCACACATTGTAACAGTCTAGTTTGAAATGCTCTAACTTTTGCATCTAATGTCCAAACTTAATAAAACTTGTTGTAAAAGTTGCACATACTAGTCTAGTTTGTGTGGTAAAATTTTCAGATCAATCCAAGACAAATTGAGTTTGTGAAAGCCATTCAAAGAGTCACAGGTTCAATTTGAGTTTAGCACACTGCATTCTCATGGTTGCAACTTTGGGGGCTTTCATCTTTTTCATCAAATGTTCATTCTCAATAAAAATTTGTTGTGTTTTATTTCCCTTAAGGTCTAATTGTTGTGGTAAAAATTTCATGCTATTTTGAATGTTTGAAATGTACACTATATGTACATGTTGTTTTTTCATAGCCTTCAGCAATATACAAAAAGTGTACACTTTAGGAGGTGGGCAATTTAGAGCCTTATGCCATTTCAACTTCAAAATTTCATAACTAATTCTACAAAGCTCCAAAAATATATGAAACAACTTGGGTTAGTTGCCAATTCCACTTGTCTTTCAAGGAAAATTTATTGAAAAATATTTCAAGAAGCTTCACCTCCCTAAAAGTCAATTCTAGCTTTTAAATGGGCAATTTATCACTACAAGAAAAGCAGTCCGAAATGACAAAAACTGGTCCAAAATGACAAAAATCAGCTAGTCCTAATCTACAGAAAATTGACAGTTTTTTGTCAATTTAGGCAATTTTCTGTAGATTCGGACAGTTTTTGTCATTTCGGACTGAAATTCGTCAAATTTCTGTAGATTAGGACTAGCTGATTTCTATCATTTCGGACGTGTTTCTCTTGTAGTGTTGACAAAACACAAGAATTGTGTTCAATGTAGAATTTCAGACCTCATTTTAGCTTAGTAGAATAATTTTTTTCAAGAAAATTTAGACTAAGAAAAGTTGGAAAATCAAGCTAAATTTTATCTTCAAAAACCTGTTAATGATTTTGAGCCTCCAAAGAAATGTTATGGACAAAATTTAGAAAAAGATGTTTGAAAATGTCAAAGAAAACATTCTTCTCAATCCCTATTTGAATTTTGTTCCTAACACTTTATTGGAGGCTTGAAATCTCAAACGGATTTTTGGAGATGAAATTTAGCTTGATTTTCCAACTTTTCTTAGTCTAAATTATCTTGAAAAAAATTATTCTACTAAGCTAAAATGAGGTCTGAAATTCTACATTGAACATAATTCATGTTTTGACTTGAACTAGGTATGAACAATTGAGCTTTTAGTAATCCTAATTTACATATCTCACATGGGTTGTTTTACCTACTACCACTCCACTTGTGTAAAGAGATTGTTTGTACATCTTCAATCACTGACAACAAAAGAGACCATCAAATCTATGTAAGGTTGTTGTCCAATAATTTCAACATTCTTTATTTTACAAGGTTAGGTCCTTATAATTTTTGCCTTTAGCAAGTGGTGCTCTTATGTAATGGGACCCATGACCCTCAAGTGTATAAGAAAGCTTGCAATATCTCAAATCTTCATTTCTTGAAATTAATGAGTACCTTTTGACAACCACCTACCTCCCGATTTTTAAGAAAGTAATGACTATAATATCACTTCTATCTCCATGCCACATCACACTCCACATAGGTTCAATGGATACCTAAGAATGCAATGAGAATGTGCTATAAATCCTATAGCTAATACCACATCCTAAGAATCCTGCTAATGGTATGTTCTCACTTGGTCTTAGTAGGGTTTTGAAGATGTAGTATTGAAGATGAAAGTTTGCTTCCTCATAGTCAATTCTTAGGAATTATGTTTGAAGTAGAATTTTAGACCTCATTTAAGCATAATAGAATGATTTTTTTTAGAAAAAACTTTGAACTAGAAAAAGTTGGAAAATCAAGATAACTTTTATCTTCAAAATTTTCTTTGAGATTTTAATCCTCCAATCAAAAGTTATAGTCAAAATTTAGAGACGATGTTTGAAGATGTCAAAAACATTCCTTCTAACCCTTTTCTAAAATTTGTCTATAACTTTTGATTGGAGGCTCAAAATCTCAAATAGATTTTTGGAGATGAAAGTTATTTTGATTTTTCAACTTTTTTTACATCAAAGCTTATATAAAAGATTATTCTACTATGCCTAAACTAGGTTTTAAATTCTACTTCAAAAATAATTCCTACTTTTGACATACTTAACTTTAAGCAATTGAGCTCCTACTAATTTTAATTTACATATCCCACATGAGTTGTTCTACCTCCTACCACCCATATGTAATGTAAAGCTCTCCTTCTCTATTTAAAATTCAAAATAAGTTAAAAATTCTTTTGAAGCCATACAAGATAGTTCTCAATGGATTTATATTTAAAGTTCTTATAGTTTAATGTTCAAGCAATGAAATCACATCACATAGCATACCTCACTTGGGACCCCTTCTTCGCACAACCACTTTGTGGATGCCTTCAAGGAAGGTAGATGAAGGAAGTCAAGCTCAGAGTTCCCAATGGAGAGAATAGATTGGGAACAAAATAGAAATGCAAGTGAACCCATATTTTTCCAGTTGTCCAAAGCCTTTGCCTATGTATTATTCACATAGTCCTCCTAAATTTTATAGGAAGTATAAGATTTGTTTTTTTTCAGAAAAAAAAATTTTGAACTTGTAAAGCATTAGTATATCTTTCAATCTACCATTTGGATTTTCAAGTTTCAAAATTATGTGGTGGAAAATGTGCTCAGAAATTATGTTGTGGATTGTGAACTCTAGGGGATTATTGCATTGCAAGATTTTTTGGAATGTGCTCCACATTGTTTTTTGTCAAAAAAAAATTTGGAGACATGACTAAAATAATGTTAAGTATGATAGATTTATAAAATTAAAATCTCTAATGCAAAAATTTGCTACAAACAATGGTCAAAGTCATCTAAAATTGTCAAGCATAGTGAAAATAAAACTTTTCCTTCAAATGATAATAATTTTCAATCCATATAGTCAAATGTCA
This sequence comes from Climacium dendroides, assembly GCA_950106755.1. Taxonomy (NCBI): domain Eukaryota; kingdom Viridiplantae; phylum Streptophyta; class Bryopsida; order Hypnales; family Climaciaceae; genus Climacium; species Climacium dendroides. Next base: position 21,232,108 of record OX467088.1, read on the forward strand.
CTAAATTTTTATCACTTCCTCTTCTACAAGTCTACCATAAGATCCTATGGTTAGATTTTCAATAAAAATATTTTGTTGAAAATTTTGATGAACATAGGAGGAGGAGGAGTTTTGAGTGTTTGTTCACAAAAGATGGCCTTGGGACTTTACGGGATAATGGTCCATATTTGAAATGATCCTTCACAATTGCTTTAAAGATACTTGATACCATACAACTTGATTTGCTTGTATGATTTTTTGCTTGTTCTTCACCCCATTACAAACAAATCTTTGACTATCTTCCAAAGGTCCTCTATAATATGGCAAATAGTAAATAACATAAATCCAAATTGTTGTATGGTTTCAAATCATTCATTTCTCACTTGTTATGAAGTTAAAGTGCACTTCCAATACAATTTGTGGTTTCAAAATCAGTTCATTCACTACAAGAAAACATGTCCGAAATGACAAAAACTGGTCCTAAATGACAGAAATCAGCCCCTCCTAATTGACTGAAAATTGACAGATTTTTGTCAATTTGGACAATTTTCTGTCAATTCGGACAGTTTTTTGTCCTAATTGATAGAAACTTGTCAAATTTCTGTCATTTAGGAGGGGCTGATTTCTGTCATTTAGGACACGTTTCTCTTGTAGTGCAATGAGTGGTCAAGCTCTCATCTCCAAATTGTCCCATAGTCTTTGAGGATCATGAAAGACAATAGATTTCATTATAAAAACGACCTCTCCACCCATTAGCTAGTGGGCATGTGTTAGCATCAAGTTGTTTCCATATCTTTTCTAATACATGGACTTTCTTTACAATTAATTTTTCTTGGATTTATGAGGTGACTTGTTAATTTTCAAAATCATTTAGAATTTGAAATTTTGATAATTTTTTTGCCAAGAGTAACCTTTGGTTTGCAGGGGGCATGTGGTCCCTTAGAATGGTTGGAGAAAGTATGAGCCATGTGAGAATTACATTAACCCTGGAGCGCTCCAATGTCCATTTTGGGGACGATGAACAGATTGAAGTTCTTATTTCTGTCTCATTCTTGCTTGGATGAAAATCATCCTAATTTTTGGTGATACTTTATCAAGTTCTTGTCTTATCTAATGGTTAGATTTGGTGTTATTAGAATAAATTTTTTTCTAAAATTACAAATACGGAAGTGTGTCAAGTGGTCAAATTGCATTGACTCTAGTTCAAAACTAGGTTTGCAAAAATGAGGTCATAGATGTAAAGAACACAAAAATTTCAAAAAATCACCATGTCAAAAGAACCTCATTTTGAATCCATTTCAATAAGTTTTGCTCAAAAAATGATAATATTTTGCCTATAATCAAATTTTGAAGGAATTTTGAAAATTTCCTTTCCAAATTTATAGAAAAATATTGGTGATAGTATTGGTGAATTTAACCATATAGATGGAATCTAAAATTCAAAATCTACAACTTTTCTTTGTATATTAGTTCTAAAATATTCTTCCAAATAGCACTTTATAATGATTTTCTTTAAATCGTCAATTTTGGAGAAGAGTCCAGACACTCTAGGGTTAAAAAATAATTACAATAGTTTTGAACTTGAATTCGCATAAAAAATATTATTTCCTTCTTATGCAAAAGTTTTATCTTTTAACACTTGTAGATTGCAAATGACAAGTGGGAATGGACCCCTTAATAGTGCGCCTCGTTTAGCCTGCAAGGTGCAAATGCTCTTCAGAGCATCTCCATCCACCACTACAAGAGAAACTCGTCCTAATTGACAAAAATCAGCCCCTCCTAATCTACAGAAAATTGACAGGTTTTTGTCAATTAGGACAAAAAATTGTCCGAATTGACAGAAAATTGTCCTAATTGACAAAAACCTGTCAATTTTCTGTAGATTAGGAGGGGCTGATTTTTGTCAATTAGGACGAGTTTTTGTCATTTTGGACAGGTTTTCTTGTAGTGCACGCACAATATCAAAGGAGGGGCTTGGTTGGCCATTCCAAATTGATCCACATGCTAAGTTGCAATGTGTCCAAGGTTTTAGAAAATCGGTGCATCACAATGATTTTGATCCTATAAGGTAGGAGCACCCAATGGCATGAGTGTACCCAATGGTGTGACTTTCTAGGTAAGGTAATGATTTTAGAATGTAAATGTAGGTAGATTATAGATAACTTATTACTTCAGTCAATAAAAATAAGCTATCTACAATTTATCTACATTTAAGTTTTGAAATGAATGTCATGTGTAGAAAGTCACGCCATTTGGTACACTCACACTATTGGGTGTTCCTACCTTACAGACAAAGGTTTGACTATTGCTACAGTAAATTAGGCTATGACAAGTAGAATGACTCGTCCCTCTATTGGCATCGCTAAAAGTTCTTTAAAAAAAATTCACATAAAAAGGGAAAGCAATTGAATTATTTTTTTACAAAGTGTGAATTTGTAATGAATTTTTGAAATTTGTTGCCTTACTTGCCCCAAAGAATCTTAGGCTACCCCAAACCAACAAAAAGTATATCCATAATGGTCATTTTACTCACCTTAAGTAATCACAATATTTCCTAACATGGTCACAACATGAAGGCCTAAACAAAATGTCACTTTTTGTGTTGGGTTTATACTCAAAAGGTAGAAGTTCATGTTGTAGTTACTAATCACTCCATCTTCATCATTCAAGGCATTGATTGTAGCAACTAATTCAAACTAATGTAGCCTAAATCTCATATATTGAAAAAAATATGCCATGGGTTGATGCAAGATTTTCATAGATCATTCTCTAAGTGTTTTTCACAAGCCTTTTATCTATCCAATTCACTTGAAATCAATAAATCAACTCAAATAGCATATTAAGCATATTATTTAAAAAAGAATTGGTGTGCCAATTTGCACTACAAGAGAAACTCGTCCTAATTGACAAAAATCAGCCCCTCCTAATCTACAGAAAATTGACAGGTTTTTGTCAATTAGGACAAAAAACTGTCCGAAATGACAGAAAATTGTCCTAATTGACAAAAATCTGTCAATTTTCTGTAGATTAGGAGGGGCTGATTTTTGTCAATTAGGACGAGTTTTTGTCATTTTGGACAGGTTTTCTTGTAGTGTTGGTAAGCAATGATGGGAGGCCTCCATCTTGCCGGTCCAAAACTTAAATAATGCATTCTCCATGCACCTCTTAGCACTTTACACATACATATACATATACATAGTAATAATGGTGATGCTCTCATGCAACATGTAATCTATAACATATACAACAACTATAGACAAATGAAAATGCCAAAAATGAACGAAATCAATAGAAGGATGTCTAAAGGGATGCTTAAAAAATAAATGTAGTTCTATAGACACAAACTTGTTGGGACTATTCACCTTGGTTGTGATGCTCACGAAGCTCATCATGTAAGAGATGTGATGTTGGAGATGTAGGAAAGTGCCTCCAACAAAGCGAAAATTGACTCCAAACACCCACCTTGGGGCATTATGTGAGATTACTTCTACCCTTTGCTCTTTGACCTCGGACTTAATTTCACAATGTGTCTTCAAACTCATGCCCAATCCAACCCTTATACATTGAAACTTTTAATATTTACTTAAATGGTAAAGACACTTTTAGATTAGATGTAGTTTAAGCACATCCAACTTTGTAACTTGGCAATTTTCAACCTAGTTTATACTAGATGCAAAGGTTCAAGGTGCAATTTTTTTTTAAGGTTTTAATTAACAAAAAACAATTCTTTTTTGAAAAATGAATTTACACCATAAAATGAAAATTCATAAGTCTCCAAGAAGGTTCAATGATGTGGAATGCATTTTTTTCCTAAGTGGTAGAAAAATCCTCAAATTTCAAACCATCTTAAAATATAGTTAAACCCACCTCTTTGAGGCAAATATGATTGAAATTTCGAAGTCCTTGTTAAAAAACACTATTTATATACAATGATTCCAAAAATTGAGTCCATACATTGAACAAGCATTTTGAGAGTCACTTAATAAAGAAGTAATGACTTATTTAGTAGATGTAAAATGTGGATATAAAAGAACTATAAGTTGACTTTGAGATGAAATCATGATGACATCATTATCTTCAGTAGGATATTTGTGAGGGAGAAGTAGACATTAGGAATGCGCAGACTTAGTTTTGGCGGTATTGTTTGCTATGACTAGTACATTTTTGTTTCTTTGTCAGATTTGGTCATTTTTTTTGAAGGTTTGTATAAGGTTGTCTTGAATACTTCTTTTGGTTTGTAGAGATTGTAAAAAAGAATGAGGCTGATTTTTCAAGACAAAGAACAAAACTTTGTAGCCTTGATAGCAAAGGGGAGGATTAGTAGAAAGATTGCAGAAAGTATGAGTTTGTTGCAATCTATAGTTAATAGAGTGAGAAAGCACTATTAGAAAATGGGTATTTTATGACTGTGAAAATATGACTGAGGATGACTGGCAACTAGTTGCAGTCGTATTTTGACCTTGTACTTCATAGATGTATAGTCTACACTTGTTGGGAATGCCAAATACTTCATAGGGAACCATAGAGAAAATATAAAGTTTGTGAGTCATATTTCACAATCATATTTTTCAAGTTATATTTTGCAGTCATATCTCCATAGTGATTACGTTTTTGTTTTGTTTCGGGTAGTCCAAAGTAAATTTGGGCAAGGAAATTTTTGAAAAAATGCCCAATCATATTTTGATTTAGTTATATTTTCAATCATATTCTTTTGGACAACCCTCAAAAAATATGGGCAATCCAAAAAAAATATGGTCAAGCCACTGTTTAGGATTTTGAAATCCTAAACACCTACTTTTTGAATTTTAAAACCTAATCACTATTTTTTTAGGATGTTGAAATTCTAGTCACTACTTTTTTAAGATTTTGAAATCCTAGCTACCACATTTTTAAGGTTTTGAAATCCCAGACACCACTTTTTGGACTCTTCTTCTTTGCCTTGTGATGTTTTTTACCTTTCACTTCTTGTTGCTTCTTAATTGTTGCCTTTTGTTGTTCTTTAGTTCATAGTTTAACTTTTGTTTTTTCTTACTCTTTAGTTCATGCTTCTTGTTTCATTTTGTTTTATCGGAATTATTTCTTTTTATTGCCTTTTGTTTTCTTGTTGTTGCATTTTAACTCTCATTTCTTGTTGTTTCTTAGTTGTAGCTCCTTGTTGCATCTTGACTCTTGCTTGTTGTTATCTACTATCGCTTATCACTTTTTCTTTCTTTTTCACTCCATTACCATTGTTATTCTTCCTACTTTAAATTTGTGCTACATATTTTGTGCTATTGTAAATTTTTGAAGATTGAACTTTGTTGTTAATTCACTAAAAATTAACCTCCTATTTTTTTAATTGTAGATGCAGACATGAAAAGCTGGAACAAAGTTGTTGGAGATTACTAACAACCCAATAGAACCATCTTCATATTTTTGTAAGGAAAATAGACCCTATTGGCTTGTCTAAATGATTCATTGTAATATATATATATATATATATATATATATAGTATTGGTGTCTAATAAATGTCATTGAAGAAAATCACATTTTTTTTCATGGTTGTCTCTTCTATATCTCTCAAATCATAAATATTTGTTTTTAACCACATAAAGTCTCTTATTTAACTATTCAATCATCTTGATGTATAATTGCAATATGTCATATTTATTTAAAATGCATGAAAAATATGATTGTAGTTTGTAATTAAAGCTATTTTGGACCTTAATTACCCTAATCACAAACTGCACGCATGTAACTTTCAATCATCGAGAGAATCACTTGCTTGAGTTATATTTTATAATATATATATTGACAAAGATATAACTAGCTAGTCTTATAAAAGATAATTTTATGCTTTTAAAAACATGATTACAATTAGTTATAAATTACCAATCACATCCATGTGAACTCCTACATCAACCATAAATATGACTCACAAAAGCCATATTTCACATCAATAAAAAATATAACTCATGAGAGTCATATTCCACATCGTTCAAAAATATGACTTGAGAGAGTCATTTTCCACATTAGTAGAAAATATGACTCACAAGTGTCATATTCTAAATCAACAAAAAGTATGACTTACAAGAGTCATGTTCTACATCAATAAAAATATGATTGTACAAAGTCACATTTTATGTTAGCCAAAATACGATTTACCACAGTCATATTCCATATCAGCCAAAAATCTGGCTCATTGCAGTCATATTTCACATCAGTCAAATATGACTACATGGAGTCATATACCATGCAAATTTTTTTTCCTTCTTCTCGAGTAACTTAAAAAAAAGTTAAGCTCCAAAAGACAGTCAATACATATGCCACGTTGGTAGAAAATGGCTAATTATGGCTAATTATATTCTTCAATGTATATGAATGATAATATGACTAATATAATTGATGTTTAATACGACTTGTCGGTAATGACTGGACTTAGTTATGTTCTGAATCATGTATAGGTGATTTTGGCATGAGTCATACTTTGAGATTTTTTGACTCATTGTAGTCATATTTTGCAGTCATATATGCATTTTTAAGTAGTGAAGCAACTTTCTCACTATTTAGAATTGTTTAAAGAAGGTTGTTTTAAGGTCCTTACAAAGTAGGAGAAGCGATATGCTTCATGCCTAGTTATTGTTGGTGTTTTGAAAATTGCAATAAAGGCAACAAAAGTCTATAGAAGAGAGATGGGTCTGGAGATGTGTGACAATATCTTGAGGAATGCATTGAGAGAATAAGAATTGTCTTTGTTTACAAAGATTGAAAAGCATTTTTTGAATCAAAGAAACATCAAAGAGAGATTTGTTTTGTCCAAAACTACAAAGATTGGACAATGAATGATTGGAAGTGGGTGGTGTTTAGTGATGAAACAAAAATAAGTCTCTTCAATTCAAATGGGAGGATGTGATGTTGAATAGAGGACAAAGAATACATTCCTATGCATATTATAAACTAAACTATTAAATATGTTAGAAGTAGCATAATGCTTTGGAGTTGTTCGACTTGTAGAGGATTGGGGGCATTGCACAATATACAAAGGTGTTTGAATGCTAAAGGCTACATTGCAAATTTAGAGCAATGTTTATACACTACATTGTGTGCATTTGGGTTCAATTTTGAAGAAGTCATTTTTCAACAAGGCAATGCTAGTGTGCATACAACAAATATTGTTCAAGATTGGTTTGGGAAACAATCATTTTGCATTTTAAAGTGGCCTGCACAATTCCCTGACCTAAATCCTATAGAACATGTATGGCTTCACTCAAAGGACGATTGAATTTCTATTCTATTTCTAGTCATATCCTTCAATTATGAGAGCAAGTGCAAGAGGTTTTCTTCTCCATTAGTCTAGAAGAGTGTAAAAGATTGTATATTAGTATACTAGATTGAATTGTAGTTCTTTTGGCTATAAAAAGACAGTGGATAGATTTTTAAATGATTTTTCAAGTAAAGTGCAAAACCGAGTCTATGTGTATACTTTGCTTCAATATCTTTGTATACTTTGTTATAATTGAAATCATTTTTTCTCAATATGTTGTTGTCTAGTACTTTATACTCTACAATTTTTGTTTTTATAGCTTTTGATTTTGATCATTCATGTTTGTAGCATTGTCGTTTGAATTTATTTATTTGATGTATATACTCTATTTTTGGAGTCACTTTATATATAAAAATAAATAAACTTCTCCCTCTCACCTTCCATTTTCATGCCTTCTTGATGCTTTACACCAATCTGTACATTATGACATCCCAAGAAAAACTTTACAATGGCCATAACATTGATAAGCCACTCAATATCTTCCCCCAACTGGAGGTATAATTCCCCCTAAGATGCCTAAAAGAGAATTCAGGTGTAATTTGAGCTTTCTAATTGTTTCTTGGTAAATGCAAATTTGTTGAATGTTGGCTTGGGGGGATGGGTTTGGTGAGTTGGCCATAGCCATCACCCTTGGGAACTCACAAAGTCAACATGTATTTCAAGGAGATCATCATTCCAAGGAGCGGGAGCCTTTTCTATAGAAGTTGTAATTCATTCATCTTGGGTAATTCTTGATGCTGGGGGCTTTTAATTTTGGAGGAGCAAAAGGGCCCCCTAGCAAAGATAAACCCTCTAACGCCGCGGCGGATGTTTTTTGTCCGATGGATGACAAAGAATCTCTCCATACATGACAAAAGTGTAACTATTCATCCTCCAAATTTTGTGGGAAAAGGGAATGTCCTCTACAATAGTTTGTCTCCCAATGAGTACTTTTTCATTTTTTCTAAGCCAACAATTCACACACAATTCACACGGTACCAAAACAGATGATTTGCAAGGTGACCGGCTCGTTGTTTAAGGGTTAATAACAATGTTATGAAACGAGGGGGCTTTCTGGGCCCTTCGTTGAATGAGAATTCCTCCAAGAAACGAACAGAAACGATAAAAGCCCGTCACAAGGATGAATGTAGTTCCGCAGACACGCCCGCGCACCTGCCGGGACCACTCACCTAGGCCGTGACGCTCGCGTTGCGAGAGACGCGGCGCGGACGGTTGGGGGAAGGGCCTCTAGCAAAGCGGAGGCGAACTGGCGAACCAAACACAGGCGCCCGCGCTCCCGCGCGCGCGCTTGGCAACGTAAACGCGCCTCCCAGGCTGCCTCATGTGCATCCCCTCAAATCCAGCAACAAACCGTCAGCCCGCGAGGGATCAACGCCCCAGGTACAGGAACGATCGTGGGCCCCCACCTTCCCCCCGCATTTCCTGTGGCGCACTCCAAGCTCCAACTCAGAACCTCCGTCACCCTCGCGGCCTCGCCTTCCACAGCCACTACGGAACCGTCGCCTCGCGCGAGAATGTCTCCTCTGCCTCATTTGCACCACCGCTCCGCTGCTCGGGACTCATCAGGATACGCAACTGGCGCTCGTAAGATTTAAGGTTACGCTGGAAGCATCCCCCGGCCTTGGAATTTCGGAATGAGAGGCTGTTACAATACAAGGTTTTGCTGTTTAGTTCAGTAATGCGAGGGTAGGATCGAGGGCGCTGGGATTGGGCGCAGCTAGCCTGGCATGGTGGATCTGGGTGAGTGTGTGAAAGTTGTTGATCTGCGCTGCATTTACGAATGGGTACTGGGATCGATCCGTGGGTTCTTTGCATCTCTATAGAAGTGTTTCCTTGCTGTGTCATGATTTCATCTTGTTAAGGATTTTTGAAAGTTGTAGTGGTCGTAGATTGGTATAGACATTGCAATGTTGGCCTTGCATTTTGTGGCTATGCATTGCATCTTTTAGTCTCTTTTCAATCCTCGCTGATTTCCTATATTCCATCATAAGCGGGGGAAAGATGGTGAGAGATTTGAACGCATTATTATTTCTTTTGTGTTGCGAAACGCCAGCAGCTTTTTTTTCGCAGTGTGGTCGACTTTTGTAGGCAATGTGGTGGATTCGTCGTGCGCGCTTTAACCGCAACGCTGGATGGAAATGCTTATTGAGGTTATTTGAAACCCTAGATCTGAATACTGACAATCAGATTGTGGGTACCGACGTGGTGGAAGCGCTTCGTTCATACCTTTCCAACAAGCTATCACTCGCATGAGTTGACCCAGAACTGAGCAAGAAATCTAAAAAACACGCTTGTTGGCATTCTATGTCAGATTCGAAGCACATTCTTGATTAGTTCTCGGATCTCAATATACAGGTCTGAAGAGGCGTATTATAGCTCATTAGAACCTCATTTTTAGGACCCGTCCATCAAGACACCACTCAATAAACGTCTTCTCCTGTAAGGAGAATCCCGTTCCGATTTAAATCCATGGCGCGGTGATCACGTGCATTCCAAGCTGATTTCTCGTTTGCATGTATACTCGAATCAAATATTGACTTAGAGTTTCCTTGTACGTTGTTCAGAACAAAGTAGCTCCATGCCAACTACAGTGCAATAGCCTGCACATGACGCATCAACAGGAAGCAACGGGAAGGGGGTCTAACCACTGCTACCCAGTCCCACAATGCCATCGCTGGATCCTTTCAGTCTCGCCGGAAGAATCGAACGCCTGGAGATTCTGAATTCCAAGTCCTTTAAGTTCCGTCACGTCATAGGCCCCTTCGCAAGCTTCGCCGCGGTTCTGTCGGCTCATGGAGCCGAAAAAAGCGACCAGCTCGTGGAGGCTATCAGCTTCATAATCGGAGTGCGCTCGTTTCGGCTGCGAGGAGGGAATGTGCAGGAGGGAGTCCTCGAGGAGCAGTCCAGAGGAGGGAGAGTAGCGTTTGTGAAGCTTGTGTTCACCACTGGGGGTGGTGAGGAGGTGAATTTCGGAAGAAGGATTATCAGCAGTGGGACTAGCGAGTACCGGATTAACAATATTCCTGTTACATGGGAGATTTATCACAACACCATGAAGGGCCTGGATCTTCTTGTAAGCTTCACACCGTAACATCCTACGCACTTCTTCCGTTGCAACCTGCCTTTCTCTCTTCTTCGCTTATATGACTTTATTTTGAGCAGTTTTTTACTTTTTTTCTCTCCTCTCCAATTCTTTGTCTATTTACTGAGGGCAACTATTTTATTGCGTTTTTATTTATTGCACTAGGTCCCCAGTTTAGAAGCCGATGGCTAAATAACAATAGTATTAGACAGCGACACTTCAATGGAGTTCCACCTTAGACAACCATATTTAGACCCCCTTACTTGTAAACACCCTACCACTACTTGCTATTCATTTCCTCATTTGTTTCCTTTTGCCCTTCTTCATTTTAAAGTCCATTTAGTGCGGGCCACTGTATTTTGAGGAATTTGTGTAGTGTACTAGGTATCTTGCGTTTAATGTTTTGGAATCTAACGGCTCGATGATATCACTATCACAAGGACTCCTATACTTCAATGACAGGTAGGGTTCCTACCATATTTTGAAACATGCCACTTTTGTGGTGCACTGAAATGTGAAATGTGGATGATACTCAGGGGGAATTCGAATCAGATTTTTTTGTTAAGGACTTCAAGGAGCCAACCACAGCCACTGAAGAATTGAAGGAAAGTAATGTAGTCGCAGAGAATCCGATGGCACATGTCGAAGAGAAGCCGGCAGTTCCGAATCATCAGAAAAGATTGATGTTTGCTGCACAGCGCAAGGTCGAAAGAGAGAAAACACTGGAGCGAGAGGCGGCTCTTAAACATCGGGCAGAACTCGTGGGTTCCTAACATTATTAGAAATTCCATAGGCATTTAACGCTCTAGGCCTCTTAGTTTCACAATTGCACAACCTCTGAAGAAGTTTGGTTTTGTATACAAACCTGCATGACAACAGGCACTACAGCAAGAAGTTCAGCAAATCCGCGAAGTTCTTCTAAAGGATGTATTGCTGTAGCACATGTGCTGATGCTGATTGATCTTGTGGCTTGGAATCTAATTCGGGAAGTCGTTAATAAACTGTGTTGATTTGTTGTGTCTCCCAGGACTTAAAAGCAGCAGAGGCGAGGATGAAGGTGGATTATAACGTGAAGATAGAATCATTATCTGCGGACATTGAAAGAACAGCGTCAGACTTTGATGCACTGGATCAATATGAGACCTTACATGAGAAGGAGAGGAAGTCCGAACGGTCTGATGCGGCACGAATGGCTTCAAATGAATTTGCTGACAAGCGGAAGTCTGTTCGTCTGCCGAGGTGAACATTATCCCTGCCCTGATGAGACTTATCCAAAATGACACCTGCAAACCCAATACCGGTCATAATTGTTATTAAAATGGTGTGTATCAGAACGTCAATCCAGAGAGGTTTCAGTGCGCGGAGATTTTAAAATAAGAAATTATCTTAATGGAGTCCGTTTCTGGAAGAGGTGGTAATGAAGCATTGCATGTGGAGAGCATCGTTATATCTCACAATCATGTCCTTTAGCATTGTGATGTCCTCTTAAAACCTCCGATTGAGCATGATTCAACAGGACCCAACTATAGAGGTTATGTTTGGTACATGAAAGACGTCAGAAAACTAGCTGTATTTCACTCCTATGGCTTCACAAGTTAATTATTTCTCTTAACGAGGGCTCTACTTTAGTGTTACCTAGTCCTCTCAAGTGTCTGGAGTCCAGATTTCTGAGACTGCGCCAATTTTACTGAAATGTGCAAGGTCAATGGGTTGGCGTCCTTCTGAATCAGAGTATCCAACTTCATGCCCAGATTAGTGTAACGTGCTGTCTTCAATGTGTAACCTAAAGCACTCCAGTCTTGCGAATGCATTCATCTTTTATTTTCTTCCAATTTTAAGGCTTTGTGTGTTTCACTAACAACTCCAGGGACTACTTATGTTGCAGCTCTCGGCCTACCTCCCGGCCTACATCCCAGCCTACATCCCAGCCTTCATCTCGCCCTTCATCTCGCCCCACATCTCGCCCCGTATCTCGCCCCGTCTCCCCCGTGCCCATGTTCGGCAACGGCGACGCTGCTGCACGCGACGAATCTACTGTACCCCACCTCACAAGGTCCAAATCACGCTTCAACGCCACATCCAATGAGCCTGGTCACAGGGAAAACGGTCATATGGAAAACGGCGTTCACACGCTAGCGCCAGTGTCCACCCACAGAAATGGCGATTCACAACCGGAGATTGCCGTCCGTCACAGGTCTCGCCGCAGAAACGGCTATCTAGACGGCACCATGTCGCCCAGGTTAACTGAGGACCGGCGCCGTGACCACACACCCAGACGTACCGACAGATCGTCATGGCCAGGCGCTACCACCCCACCCTACGTTTATAAAACACTTGAAGATTACGACGAGCAGTTGTACTGGTCAGACTCAGGGAAAGATCATCAGCACTGCAAGCATCACTCTGAGCTTGGGAAAGCCAGTCTGAGCAAAGCGGAAGAATTCGCGGAGGACTTGTACAGAGACGCCATGGAGCTTCACAGCCGATTAGTTGCTGAGGACGATGCTTCGAACATTGCGGCTTCTTCTGGAGCAATGACCAAAGGACATAACCCGATCTCCGAAACGAAAGAGACTTGTGGTGATATAATGTACGCAGACCGGCGATCTGAGGTTCCAGTGATGACGCCAGTGCTAATCCCGGCTGAAAATAGCGAATCCCGTTCAGTTTCTTTCTCCCAAACTTCACAGTGTAGTGACACTCCCGATGGGCAAGCCAATGCTTTGAACTTCGTTGCAGGGGTGACGCAGTTGAAGGAGGTTGCGAAAGGGGACGAGGAGACTCGCAATCACATGACGAAGATGTTTACCGACTTTAGAGACCGTGAGAGTGCGCTCGAGCGGGAGATCAGCGGTTTGCGCGCCAGCAACGTGCGGAAGCAATCCAAGATCGACTCGTTACAGAAGTGGCGATCGTATTATCAATCCCAGCTCGACACAAAAGACAAGATCCTCGACCACATCGAGAAGAAAGCCGCGAAGGAGACGAAGAAGACTGAAAAAACTATGAAGCGCATGGAGAAAACCCATACGAAAGAGCTCGCCCACCTAGACGCCAAGCGGGAGGCCATGGAGGAGAAGCTTCGCAGAGAGATCAGGGAGCTCAATCTCGTAATCGAGGAGCTTAGTGCACAGCTCTACGACATGGAGGAGCATCTCGCTGCTGGTGGGATTCCTTACAAACCAACTATCAACGAGAACACGGGCCCCTCTTCCAAAACTCTTCTCTCCGCCGTGATCGGCGTGAAAGAAGCCGCACACACATTCTCCAGAACTTTCACGACGTACCTCAAGCAGCACTTGACGAAGGCGCGTGACCTTGACGAGCAAATCTGCTTAGAGTCCGAAGTTATCGTCGCCCGCACTTCCGACTACAAATTCCTCGTACAATCCTTCATCCTCCGTCGCATGTTCCTGGATTTCGACAGCGAGTGCTTCAACATCGACAGCTGCATGACGGAGATTTTCGACATCGAGGATCACTCTCGCGCGTGTTTCCATGAATTTATAACCCACAGAAACGTCTCTGAAACAGTCACACTTCTAACAGATAACCGCCCTCACAGCGGCTTCCTCCGGGAGTTTTGTTTCAGGAAGTTTTTGCACATTGTGAGTGAGTCCACGGAGGAAGCGTTCTTTGAGGATTTCAACCACAGTGATGATATTTGGGCGGGGAGGCACCCGTCCAGTCGATTCTACGAAAGCTATTGTCGACTGGCGGTATCGGTTTGGTTGTTGCATCGGTTGGCATTCTCGTTTCAGCCACCTGCGAGGATGATCTCGGTGAGGAAAGGAGCGCAGTTTAACCCCATTTATATGGAGTCGGCTGTGCCGGGAATTTCTAGTGGGATGCTGGGGGATGATGGAGCGGCGTTGCCGTTTGAAGCACTGGTGGGACTCATGGTGCATCCGGGGTTTCGAGTTGGGAGTAGCGTCATTCGTGCGCAAGTCTATTTGGTTACCGCGTAACCAATAGATTCCATGATCTGTGCATCTGAAAGTGTGCACTTCGACTGCTCAAGGAATGAAGCTCTCCGAATTGGATTGATTGTGCCGGAAGGTGCGCCGCTCATTTCTCTCTCATGGTGTTTTTCCAGGTACTCGTACTCGTTATAGTCGCAGAGCTTCGCTTAGTAGGTGCCTATGGTAACTTTTGACAACTGCAACTGGAGCACTTAAACGTCAATTCTGTTAAAATGGTGGTATTCCTTGCATGATTTTGACATTCATGTTAGATTACTGTGCCTGTTGATGTGCAAATTAGTATATAAAATGCGCCGATTTTAATTAATATTGAAATTCTATCGATTAGGTTTTGAATATGCTATTGGCAAATCAGTACTGGGTTTCGGGCGCTGATTGTTGTGGTTTTGTTTTCTGTGATTCCAGCAGAGGCTCCTGCGTGGCTGGCCGTTCGGAGAGTCGCGAGCTGGATACGTACAAAGTTTGGAAGAATTGCCACGGGAGCCCGCAGGTGAGAGTCTCATCAAATTTGACCTTACCGTTCTGCGTTTCTCTAAATCTCTGCTTGACAGTTTTGTTGTACTGACACGATTTCAGGGTGACAACTTTCATTACATTCAACTGCGAAGATTAAAAAACTAGGACTTGTATAGAGAAGGATACTACCCATATAACAAACTAATTGCCGATTTTATGAAGTATGTGAACCCCATAATGCCGAGTCCATTGTTTGAGGCAACTGTGTCAATGCCTCATTGAGTAGTCAGAAGAGGTTATATCTCAAACCGTTCTCCTCTTTCTAAAGCGTTGGATAAGCCAAGGAGAACAGATATGAACATTTGTGATTATGTATTCCGACTTGGCATTACGTCCGATGATGATCTCCATCAATTTTGCTAATTTGTCTTGTTGTCTGCAGGCAGGATGCAATTTCAACTCAAGGACACGACCAGTATGATTGAATGTGCCAGACTGGATCCTATATTGTGGAGCCAGTGTCCCCTTTTTCGATGAATTGGTGGACTTCCACATAGAAGGCTGATTTTTGAGGAGCCCTGAAATTTTTTATTTTTCCGATTGGTAATTGGAGCCGTTTTGAGTTGATTAACTGAGTTCAAATTGAACCTCATATTTACACTTTTTCTAGATTTTAGAGTCCGAGGTTTCAGTTAGCCACCTCACCTCCGAGCCCCTGAAAGTTCTAAGTTGTCAAAGCTCTAGGCAACTTGGAAGTACGAGTTGTCAGAGTTTAGAGCACTTGAATGTAACATTATTTGGTGCTCTGAAATCAGCCATTTTAATGAATTTTGACCATCAGCACTTGGTCCTTCCTTCAATTTTAGCCCCAAGATCAACCAGATTGTACAGATATGGATATTTTCTGATTATGTAATGATACGAGGAGCAATATCTGTTGCCAGAAACTGTTCGAAGACTCATGGCATTTGTGCCAAACCAGTCGGTATCTTCAGTTTCTAATTACTGTAGTGATTGATTTGTCAACGATATGTACTTTTGCTTGAAATACAGTTTTTTTAAAATACTGTTTTGCAATTTGCTTGTAGTTTAGAAATATGAACAGGCCCATCTTACACCAAGTGCGAGTTATCCCATTCATTGGCTCACATAAATAAAGATTTATGAAGTCAATACACTATCATTGTTTATCAATGTCATACGGTGTTGTTTTCTTGGCATTTAGGAATCGTTAAGGTAAAGCAGCCCATTGTGGTCAGAATTTGGAGTCTGCCCTCATGCCAGTGCTGAAATTTATCAATTTTTTTCCCACGTAAGGACAAGTGTGAGAAATAGTGAGAGCAATTGAAATTCTATTTTTCAGACAATGTATGAATTTGTTATGAATTTTTGAACTGATCTATCCAAAAGAGTCTATAGGCTACCTGATAACCAACAAAAACTATATCTAATATGTTCATCTTAATCACCTAAAGCAATCACAATAATTTCTAATGTGGAAGGCCCTGAAAAAGTCACATTCTACCATGATTTACACTGAAAAGTCAGGTGCTCCTAATGAGGTCACTAATCACTCCATGGGTGTCAGGTTAGGCATTGATTATGGCTTGAAAAATTATCATGGGGTTGTTAGGTGTCCACTATGGGTCATTTGACCGCAATGGGATGTTTTACCTTATTCATGTTTGAGCCAATGCTACAAGGACAAGAGTTTGTCATGCCAGGGATTTTTTAATCATTTATTTTGGGAAGTGCGGGAAGTGATCTTAGCTGGAGTGATGCAATTGTTTACATCTGCATAATTGGATGAAACTTAAATTAGTCATCTAAAAGAATTTACATTCATCCAAAAATGAGTGATAGTTCTAAGAACTTTAGTAGCCATTGAAAATGGGGGAATGTATCACTTTGTATTTATTGAAAAAAGTTATCTTGCTTTTGAGTGAAATATCACTCCAAAAAATTCATTGGTCATAGCATAGTTGTATGTTCACTAACATGGAGAAAATTGTTTATAAAGAAGACCATTTATAGTCCTCTAGTATGGAGAAAATAGTTCACACAATTACAAATATAAACAATAATTACAAATGTTCATACACATTTGTTTGACATACTCTTTGACTACATGATGTCAATGTATCTTCTCCATTTTAGAGGCAAATTTAATTTTACAATGTAACAACTCTTAAACAATTTGCCTTTACTTTTTTGAATTTAGAATATCCTTTTGCCTTGCTAAATAATGTCACAAACATTGAGCAAAATGCACAAGAATCAATGGCTATGTTGAAGGGAGGTGGCAATATTGTAATAAGGAACAAGGCACTAAGAAGTTGGATTGTTGATAGTATAGCAAATTCAAGAAACATTGAAATGAATGAAGTAGTGAATTAATTTATTACCTCGAAAATATACAAAGATAAGTAACTTTTCAAAGTATTAATCCTTGAACAACCAAAGTTCCTTTAGTGGACAAATGGGAGTTTAGATAGGTTCCTATGATTTTAACTTTGGAGAATATTTTTGGAATTTTTTTTGGAATTTTTTTTTTAAGAGTTTTGTGGGCATGAAGGTTTTGAATAAATTTGACAAAAGTTGGAGAATGTACATATAAATGTACTAAAAAAACATGTATTTATGAGTGGATATTATAACTCCTACAAGGCATCTTGAACTATGCCTAATTTGACAATTTTGATTTCCCATGGTGCATTCTTCATGAAGTTTGAAGACCTTGATTGGCTCCCAATACATTACTTCAAAGATTAGAATGGAGATTAGTCACACAATTATGACAAAAAATAGTGATAATGATCTTGCATATCTTGAGTGATAAACAATTATCCATGTCATTGTTTCTAAGCCATAAAATTAATGGATTGAGCAACTTATCATGATTGCCTATTGTCTTCTTTGTGATGTGTTTATAATTGTTCATAGTTTCTATCTCCAAATGTGCTATTGTGGATAGTCATGTGTGCCCTATTTTCTTATATGAATCATGGATTCATGACTCCTACTAGTAATAGCATCACAAGCACTTGGAGTTTGGTTCAATGACTTTGGCCTTGGCACACCAATAAAGTGGTCATGAATTTAATCCCTAAACATCCTAGGAGACCAAAAGTGTTCTCAATAGTCCAATTCAAAGTGTTGTAACTTTTGCATTCAATGTCCAAAATTAAATAAAACTTATTGGAAAAATTGAGCTCTTTCTTCTACTTTGTGTAACAAAATTTTTAAATCAATCCAAGATGTAATGATTTTTTGTGAACCAATTGAAGTTCAAAGGTTCAATTTGAGTTCACCAAACTACATTTGATGGCTACATCTTTGGGGGCTTGTATCTCCTTCATCCAATGTTTGTTTTCAATAAAATTTATTGGGTTATGTTCCTCTTGAAGTTCAATTATTGTGGTAAATTTTCCATGTCAATTCATGTTGTTTTGAATGTTAAGGAGCAATTCAAAATTCAAAATACCGACATTTTAGGAATACAATGAACTTCGGTGGCTTGTTCCTTCATCATACAATGTCTATTTTTAATATTTTTTAGAAAAAATTGTGAAATATTTTTTGTCCATTGCAAGAGGTGGGAGTCAAATCCCCCATTGTACATTCTCAGGCTATAGAAGAGGAGCACAATGGTGAAGATAATGAGCAAGAGGCGACAATTTCTATAGAGAATCCCGAAGCGGAATTTACTTCTGAGGATGCCTTTCAAAAGGCACACAAAGTGAATTCTGTTGCCTCCATTTCTGCCTTGAGATTGAAACCTACTTCAATCTCTCGCTTGAGAATTCTTTTATGCCGTCTTGCTGTTATGCCTATGATTCGTCCAATGCTTCAATGCGATTTCACAAGACTTGAGCAAGAGTTTGTACACAAGTATAAAGATGGATCCAACGTGTTTTATGTGTCTATCACTCACCTGGATTGGAACATTTGAAAAGCTCAAAGTTTTTTGTTTGTGATGGTAACCAAAGGTTGTTGGTGTGGTCTTCCTACATTTCTAAATACCATGCCAACAACTGAAATTGGCACATCTCGGTTGATTCTATAATTCTGGAAACAAAGAAAAAAATCGACAAAGTCATGCATGCTATGCACAATATCAACCAATAAGTGGTTCATCTGATCTAGTTTGGTATTTTCCTTTTTTTAAAGTTATTTTTGGTTTCATTGATCATCTTATTTTTGCCCTACAAACATACAGAGAATTCATTTGTCAAAACAAATTTAGTACACACGTTATATCGTGTCCAAAATTATGGAGTGTTTTTGCTAGACAAGTTTGCTAAGCACTTAAGTACCTCCAAGATGTCACAATGCACCCAAAACACAAGCAAGAGTTGGTACTCAATGTCAGTTGAAGTCTTCACTTCTTTTATTTTTCGGGTAATACTTCTCACTAAGTTAGAGCTTATACTTCTCTTATTTTTGTGATTTTTTAACAACACTACTAATTTCTTTACTTTTTGTAGTATGAGACAGCGATAGCAGCTGACTTGGCAGTTCAAAAATACAAAAGAAGACACTACAAAGGAGGATTAGTCCCCGGATGCCATCTTCTCTACTATAAAATTGGCTGTAAAGGAGACAACATCCAAATTGATGTAGAAATTGGGCAAATTGACAGCAATTGCTAATCCCTAGCTTGGGAGCATATTCTTTAAAGAGGTATGATGTCATTGACTACTTCATGTCATTAGTTGTTCTCATCCATTTTTGAATTGTTCTAATCCCAAGTTTTTGGAGGTGTAGATTAAGCAACATTGGACTCAGAATATCATTCCAAAGATGACTTTGGACAAGTTGCAAATGACTGCAACTTGTAATGTCAGCAGTGGGCAGAAAGTCAAGTGGTTGCAATGGTGGAATTCTTCAAATAAAAAAAAGTGGTGCAAGAAGGGTTCTTGCTAAAGCTAGTTGGAGAGAATGAGTTGAAGTCCTTCTTGGCAAAAGCTTGCTAGTATACATGGGTAAGTATTTCTTATCTTTGTTTTTTTGAATGCATTTTTTTTTTGTAGTGTATGATGTTTTCATTGGCTTTAGAATTTTTTCCAACTAATAACTCATTTTCCTTCAATAAATAGATTGAAGAACTTGGGTCTGGAATGTTTGATGACATTGTGAAGGACCAATTGCCATTGAATATGGATTCTTCCAAAGAACTAGTCAGTTTTCCAAATTGTCTTGAGGGATGGAGGATCCATATTAAACAAAGCATTTTGGGATCATTTCAAGGGGCAAAGGGCTTTTAAAAGTCAAATGACTTCAAAAAGTGCAAAGGCATTGACTTGGTGGTGAAACGTGTAATCTTCCAGTATGAATTCCATTTCATGTAGTCATTATTTATAATTTGGTGAATTCATGAGACATTAATTCTTTCAGTTGACATTTTCGACATCTAAAAGTATTTCAAGTATGAGTTTCTGGTGAAAGGGCTATTGCGAAGCATGATTTACCGCTTTTTCTGTCAACTTGGTTGGATCCCTCTTTTGAGCATTGCATGTTTTCTCCATTACAATTACAATGGTAGACCAACTTGCACCTCAAATTTGGTACTTGGTATTTGGATTGCCTACCGGAGTTCATGCCTGAGCCTAAGGAGGATTTGAAGCTTTTTATCAATTCTCATAGAAGGGAGGAGGATTATAATGAATTTGCTAGCCTAGATGAAGATGCAAGAGCTAAAGTTGTGAAGAAACAAGATGAAGTTGACAAGAAGATAGCATTGAAGAACTCCGAGGCAGTGGACAAAGCTAAAGAAAAACTCACGAAGAAGGCCTTGAAACTCATGGAGACTGAGGAGGCATCAACAGCTATAAAGGACAAAGGGAAGAGAACTAAGCAGAAGATTCAGCCTTCAGCTATAGTCCCCAGGGATATTACTATCGATTTTTTAGAAAACTATGTGAGTTAAAAGATAGGGTCCATTTAATTCAAAAGAGGAAAAATTTATATAATATTTAGGAGTACTATAGGGTCCATGAAATGCAACATACTCTATTATATATAAATTAGCCTATGCTAAAACATCATAAGGTAGGATTTTTTATTAGTTTTAATAGCTTAACGGGGTTTTGTTTACACATTTATATAATAAAAAATCCTACGTTTAAAGACTAATAAAAAATCCTAAATTAGCCTATGCTAAAACATCATAAGGTAGGTTTTTGTTTACACGTTTATGACATGTTAAGGAATTGCTTAGGGTTTAGGCCCGTTCACTTCTTGCTAGTGTTTTATAAACACTATTATATAGTTTGATCTTCAATTCAAAACCATTGCAAATGCATTTGTTGAGATGAAATATATGGTCCTTGAGCTACAGTAATGATCATATTTTTGTGTGAATTTGTAGTGCTTTTAAAATGTCAATGTTGATGTTTTTCATGTTATATTGCTAGAATTTTTTGTTTCTCACCATGCCAAATTGTTTAGTATATATGACATAGAATTTAGAAATATTCAATATTAAAGTTGAATTACACATTCTTATTTATCATCATCTCAAATTGTACTATAAAACTAATAGAATATACATTAAAAAAAATTAAGTTTAAATGTTCTAAAGTCTTCCGGTTTATATTGTATATGTATATGAAAAATGTTTAAAACTTAATATAAACCAAAAGAGATTGGTCTTCTGGTTTATATTGTATATGTATATGAAAAATGTTTAAAACCTAAACCAGATTGAAGAGATTGGTCTTCTGGTTTATATTGTATATGTATATGAAAAAAATCATAAATTTTATATATAAAACAGGTTAACTAAAATAATCATGAATTTATAAAAAAAACATAAAATAATTGAAATATACCCTCCATAGCTTTTTATGTAAAAATAGGGTTATCTTTAATAGAATAATTAAAATAAATAGCCCCTCATTAAATACCCTCTTAACTTAGGTGTATACCTAAAATTACAAGGAGTGATCTCCCCAAGAGCTACTCAAGATGTTGGCTCCCAACATCAGCGTTCTTTATCATGAAGGACCAAGCGTGATGTTGACTATGTGTCACTTAGCAATGGTGGTATGGTACATGGTCCACCAACCGTGGAATATCTAAATGACTCAAAGATTTCAATCTCTGAGTTCATCCTGAATTATTCACTTGCAGATGTATTGGCTAATCTTCTACCCCAAGTTTACCATGACATTGTCAATTTCATCGATAAGGTGAGCCGTCTCTTTTGCCTTCATGAGATTCTTTTGATATTATTTCCTAAATTTATTTATTAACCGTGAAAATACTTTTGGAGCATAAGGGAGACAAGGACCACTTCTTCAAAGGAGTTAAGAGTAACAAACCATACATTGATCTCATTTTTACAGATATGCTAGAGGGTTTGTCTATTCTTGAATTATTTGTGCCTGCAAACAATGTTCCCAAGTAGAATGCAAGAAATTCTTTTTTGCTAGAGGTAGTTTTTGAATTTGCCGATGGTCATCTACATGACAATGGAGCTTTCATCATCATTTATCCTCTAAGGGCCATTATGAAGGCCACCATTGTCAAATATGGTACTACCTATTCTTTTGAGAAGATAAAGGATTAGTGGGGAACTAATTGGCTACATCTAGCTTCACCTAAGTCACCTTCTAGAACGGTACATTCATTTTACCTTTCTGTTTTGAATGTATATAATTGCTTTCCAACTTGTTTTTGTCTTATCAAATGCCTTCTTTGTTCAAAATTATATTTTTTCCTTTAATATTGTGTTATGTTTGTAATTTTTTGTTTTCGATTGTATGGCTAAACCTCTTGCACCTAGCTTTGATTTTTAATTAAACTTGTAGGTTATCATTATGCATGTTATGTAGATTGAACTTTTTCATGCCCCTTCATTATTGCAGATACAAGTCTTCGGAATTGCCTTGTTCATGTGGAACTTGCCTAGTATTGGTCTTTCTAAGTTCAAGTTCTAGACAAGTCCAAGCTTGCTTGAATTAGGGGTGAATGTTCCTCGTGATGATATCCTTCAAAATTTTACCAAGTGTGAAACTTGGACCATGGACAACAACTCCAAGCCTTGGAGAGGGGTACAAGAGAAGGATCCTTGATTCTATCAAATGTTGATAGAATCATACTCACTTCCAAACGATGTTGTTTTGGACTGCACTACTGCAATATGTAATATTTGATTCCTTTGCTAATTTTTTTCCTTATCTTCTTTTCCATATTCTTTTTCCACCTTTCAATCCTTTTTCTAACAATCAAATTTGTATTGTTTTTGGTTTTAGGAGCTTCCATCCATGCTTGCAGAATTTTGAGCAAGTACATAGTTGCACTTAAGGAGGACAAATGCATCTTTGATGCAATTTTGGCCCCTATGATTTGCACAATTCCAAGTGTCCCTAATCAACTGCAATAGTCCTTTTACATCCTAACGATGAGGACGCTATGGAAGTTGAAGTTCCACACATTGTGAAGAAATCTCATTTTAATAAGTAAGTCTATCTAGAGCTTTGTTTTTTCCCAAATTAAAATGTATAATTCTCAGCCATTCTTTATATTTCCATTTATGTGACTACTTGGTTTCATCTTGTCAGAGATGTTTAAATTATTTCTAATAATTTATTTTTTATTGGTAGCATGAATTCTATCGAGACATCTCATTGGCCTTTTTTTACTTTACCTGGGTTTTTCCCAAGCCCAAAGAAGTCTTACATATTGCCATCGTATGCAAAGGCTTTAGCTTCATCATTGGCATGTCAGCAAACTTTTCCTATATGGAAAAAGTCTAGTTCTATAGATCCTCGAGTTTTGCAGTTTGTAGATGTGGTAGCCTTGGAATCAGATATGGAGACATCATCAACTCACTATACTGGCCACTCTTAGTCCATGTCTCCATCTTCTGTTTGATTATTTTTTTGTTGCATTATACATCAGCACATGTTGGATTTTATTTATTGTTTATTATATGTTGTTTTCTATACTTCAATAATTTGTATTCTTTGTACTTCACATCTTTACATTTTGAGCTTCTTCTTTTAGAAATTTATGGGTTATACATGATATAGTATTCATAATTATTAGTAAGGCACTGAAATCCAAAGTTCATTTAGTATTTATTTGTCTTAGAAGCAACATATGACCATTTTATTCAAAGGCTTGCTATTTATCACTCTATTTGTAGCCATTTTAAAACTATATAAGAGTAAAAAAATGTTTATGACTTGGAGATGATGTCACATGCCTATTCCAAGTCCTAATATTTTAAAATTGAGACGAAAGAGTTTTAAAATTACTATGCATTCTAAACGAAAAAAATGAAGAATGTTTTAGTCAAACATCCAAAATCTGAAATCTTCACCCTAAATGGTACTCTATTGTCAAATGTCATGGTGTAAAGTATTTCAATGCCAAATCTCTCCAAAATTACTAGTTGGAGTGCAACGGGGAGTGCAAATCACATCTTCTAAGCTTCATTTCATTACTTGGACGTTCTCCTAAAAAGGCATTATTTTAATGGATGAAATTAACATCATTGGTAAACAACACAAAATTATCTAAAGGCTCTACAAAGGTGATTCATGGATTAAGTATCTTTTTCTTTACAATTATGTTAAATCATAAATAAAAAAATTGCAATCAATTTTACTAATAAAAATCAACTGAAAATCCTTTTCAATAAAAAAAAATTATATGGCCATTTGCTAGTTTCTTATCCTACATTGAGAGGTGAAGTCAGTATTCTAAAGTCCACAATTACAGGTACCTCACCAATTTCTAAACCAAAAAAATATATGCTTACAGGTTTGCAGGCTCACATGTTCATGCTCACAAGCTCACAAAATAGCAACCCTGATCATTTAAGCCTTCAAAACAACCCTCAAAAGTTACTTCTCTATTGCTAGGTTCAATACCCCCAACCTACAATAAAGTTACTAATGCCCAATAGATATGCTAAAGGTTCCCTTGCCATCGCTACTCTACACAATATGACTTTGGTGATTGAGAAAGACCATCTTTTTTTATAAATGCTTGTACAGTAGTGCAAGACCTTGTAGAAAAAGATATTGATTCAATAGTTGAGACAAACATAATTCAAATTCAATCTCTATAAACTCTCAATTTGTCACTTAGGGCTTATGATTTTTTAAATTTTTTATAAGTTTAAGTCAAGTTTTATATACAAAAAACTTCCAAAGAGTGTAAAACCCAAATAGGTATATCACATGTTAATATAATATTTGGTCCTAAATAGAGTATTTTTCAAAAACTAAGCCCAAATTCCACATGTAAATAGACTAGAAATCCAAAATTTATACAAATTATAGATACTTAGTAGAAATTGCCAAAATTGCCTAAACATGCCTTGCTTGTAACAAATCGTGGCTAAATTGGTGTAAGAAAACCTATGTAAGAATTCTAAATTGATTCTTAAAGTGAGGCTTTAGGTTTTCTATTCAATTTTGTAAAATAGTAGAAACCTAAATTGTTAGCCTACATATGTGACAAATGCAAGATGGACTAGTGGAAATCATCTACGGCTAAAATATGGTGTTTCAAAGTGAAAATCACACTAGGAGTTCAATGGCGAAATTGAGTTGTCAAGACACGCTTCCATGTGAAAGATTTATTGTTCATCGGTTTCTTACATGTACAAAGTAAGAATATGAGCTTGGACATCTATTGTAGAATTCCATAACAATGTCTTTAAAAAGTTGCAAATATTTTTGAATTCAAAAGATCCTCTTTCAGATTATCAACCACCAAAATTTACTGTAAGAAATTTATAGAAATTATGTAGGGTGCGATAAAATTTCACTAAAAATTAGAATAATTTTTTTATGCTAATAACATATTCTAATAAAATTTATGACATTCCAACACTTAGAAACACCCAAATTAAAATTATTCTTCAAAATCAACAAATTTGAAGGAAATCGCGGAGTTGACCAACATTTTAGGGGCATACAAAATAGAAATGAGGTAGAAGTGGAGTCTTTCCACACTCCCTAGTACCTACTAAAGAGCCTAGGATAGTTACTTTTCTCAAAAAGGTGAATTTCAAATTCTGGATTTTAACCTTTTTTTCTAGTTTTAAGTTAGCGTTAGAATTTGTTGAGTTTTTGCGAAAGAAAAGAGGATATAGGATCTATTATAACAAAAATGTACTACTAAAACCAATGGTGCAATTTATGATTTGGAGTCTTTTTCTAAAAATTAGAGTCTAGGTCTAGTGTAGAAAATAAAAAATAAAAAATTAGGGTGAAAATCCTAATTGATAAAAATTTACTTGTAGGAAAATGAGAAGAAAGGGATTTCCATTGGCAAAGTATTTAAGGGCATCCATTCCCCTCTTAAAACACCTTTTTTGTAACATATTGACTCCATTGGGTTTATTTATTTGGATTTTAGCTATTTTAAGCCAAATATCCAAAACATATTAAAAAGGTTGTTTTTTGAAGTTTATATGCTTCATTATTGGTATTTTTCAAGCAAGTTTTGAATAACATTGAGGTCCCTTCAAACCTTGTTCTTTCTTATTTTGATTATTAAAGCCTTTATACTTGTTGTTGTTCAAATATTGTTGTATTTTGAATGAGTTCTTGCACTTTTTTTGTTTTTGTACTAATCCTAAAGCCATTTCCCCTCTATACCTCTGGTGATGCCACTTAGGGGGCCTCCTAGTGAGTTGTAAAAGAGTTTTGCCTACTAATTTGGTTTTATTAATTGGTTGTTTTGTACCAACTTTATTGTACACGTAATTGTGCACTAACATGTTTGTACCTTGTTTGGTTTACTCATTCACTTGTTGATAGTTTTTTCCCCAATACAACAAAGCTTTAACTTTAGTTTTTAGAAATTATAGGAGTATTTTTTTTATTTCTCAATAATATTGGGAAGCTTTGATTCTAGTTTTTAGAAATGATAAGAGGACTTTCTTGTTTCCCAAAACCAAACTGAAGCTTTGAATGTTAGAAGTGTCAAATTCTTAGATTTTTTGTGAAAATTCCAAATAGATGAAGCTTTGAACCTCCCTATCATAGAATACAAAACTCTTAGAATTCTCAAAAAATAGCCAAGTGTATGAGTATATCTAAGCTTGAATTCCACATTTGATTTCCAAAATCTAGTTTCCAAAATGTGTTGGGAACATCCCAAAGTTTAGCTTCCAAAAGAATTCGCCCTAGAAGCCCCAAAGATTAGCAAAATAATTAGTAATTAATGTTCCAACCAAGCCTTGTTTGGTATTCAAAATACAATCCTTGTTGGAGCCCATAAGGCCAAAAAAATAGAAGTTAGGAACTTTCTTTTATCTCTTCCGCAATTGTCAAAAATTAGACTTCCAATGAGTGTTCAAATCCCAAAGAAAAAGAAATTTAAAAAAATCAAGTTTGAACTAGACCAGTAGATCAAAGTCAGCCCAACCTATGCCAAATGAAAACTAACAAGTTAACCCAAGGCTACTAAGAAGAAGAGATGGAGAGGTTGTTCCCTTGGGTTGAGCCAATCACTAGCCTCCATGTGTCCATGCCAACTCACCTAGCTACAAAAATTAATCAACGACTCTAGAGGTCAGGGCCAATGGTGCCTCACCATGTGGCAGGAATTAGGCCACATTGGTAAGGATTGCAAGGGGGTCATGCCAATCTCATCTCATCACGTAGCCAAAACTTTGGAGAGGAGTTGTGAGCAACAACACATGTCTGGTCCAATAAGGGTTTGGTGTGGTCTAGAGGTCATAGCTCCAAGTTGTCATCTAAACTTTCAAAGTCTAAAAAAAATATATATCAAATTAGATACTAAACCAAACATCCTTGGAGTAATAAAAAAGGATGAAACAAAAGAAGGTTGGATAATTGGCAATAGTAAGCGAAAAACATAGCCAAAAAACCAAAGAAACTAGAAAAATCAAGTAGCATTGAAGGTAGGAAAATTAGACATCTATTACATAAATAGAAAGGAGAGAAGAGCTTTGCAAAATAGAATGATAGAATGAAGAGTTGACGTAGTTGTTGGAGCAATTAGCAACCAAGAGAAGATCATGATGAAATCTCAAGAATGGCTTTAAACCATTAGAAGTAGGATTATTGTAGACATTAATCAAATAAGGTGATAAAAAACTTGCAATTTTCAATTATTTTCTTGAAGTTTATAGCTAGGATTCTATTTCAATTCTAAAATCAATTATTAGAATAACAATAATGAAATAGAATAGTAGAAGGGAAAGATGTGGAAAAGAAAAGAGAAGAAGGGTAGGAAAGATGGAACTTTATAGAAAAAAATTCAATTGGAAATTTCAAAGACTTGTACAAAAATTCTATAAAAAATAAGGGGTGAGCAAAACTTCACAAGAAAACAAGATGGTGAATGAGGATGCGTTTAAAGGTATTTTTGACAATCTCATAAATGAAGTTATGTCCAAAGTAAGTAACTCAATCTCCCATTTTTCTTTTAAATTCTCTTGATTAGCCATTTTAATTTCTAACCAAACTTCAAGTTAGATTCAAACCTTTAGTATTAGAATTATTTTTAATTTTAATTTCAAAAACTTATGGAATAGGGTCAAAGATTTTTTTAAATTTAAAGAACTTAGAAATTAGGTGTAAGGTGAGTAAGGTATGGGTGGATGAAGTTTAGTGTATAAATTGGATGAAAATTAGCTAAATTCCTCTCCCAAAAATAAAATTAGAAATGTAAGAAGTGGAAGTAACTCAAACTCCAAAAGCAAAGTTAATAGTTAGTTTTGAATTTTAAGTAGTAAATAGCAAATGAAGTTTGAAGTACCAATTAACAATCAAACTTCATTCATTACTAACTTTCATTAGAAAGGTTCAAATTCAAAGTAACTTAGCATTTTAAAAAAGTGAAGTAAAACTTTCAAAGAAACAAATATTTAAATTTTGAAAATAATAATTGACTAGAAGTAATTTGGCCCTTTAGAAATAAAGAATTAAGAAATCAAACTATTTTTGAAATTATCAAAGAAGAATTTAGGTTTAGAATTGATAGAAAGAACCTAGTGAAGTCCAAAACTACTTTGAAATTTGGAAAATACTTGAAACCGTAAAGGATAATGAAGGATGAAGTTTAGACTAAAAAATGAATGAAGTTAAGTGTATTTAATCCATCTAAGTCCAAATTTAATATTTAGTTAGAATTTTTTAACCTCAAAGTAGAGCCAAATTTCTAAATTAAATTGAAATTAGGAGTTGGTTGAAAAAAATGGATGAAGTTCAAATAGACATTCTAAAGGCTAAACTTCATCCAATTATAACTTTTCTTGAGTGTCAGATTTTAATGCACTTAGAAAAGATTCACTGCTTAAAAGACACAATGTACAATACCTAAGCACCCGCATAGTATAAATCACACATAAAATTAGAACCTGGTTGCACATGTTTAGTTACCGAGGGTGGGTAAATAAACACTCACAAGCTCTAGTTGAGGCTCTTCATCTTGAGACTCAAATAAATCTCTCTAGTTTGATATATATGAGCTCCCAATTCATCACTTGGGACTCATGGTCTTCTTTTTTTCCTCAATTTTGCAATTTAAGTTATAATTATATGCAAAAAACCTAAAAAGAGTATAAAACCAAAATAGGTATGTTATATGCCAATGTGGCATTTGGTCCTAAATAGACTTTACCCGTAGAATAATCCTAAAACCCACTTGTAAGTAGGTTAGAACCAGGAAAATAGTGGGAATTAATAAGTTTAAGGGTTCTTACCCACAATAGTCTAAAATCATCATGCATGTGATCATGCTTGGCTAAATTGGATTGAGGAGAGTCCAGGGTGGTCCTCCAATGGATTCCCCAAGATAGGTTTCAGTTTTCCCATGTCATCGACGAAATAGTAAAAACCTCCATTATTAACATGCAGGTGTTACTTTCTCAAATGGATCAGCAGAGGAGTTTATGGCCACTGGATTGTGATCTTGAGTCAGAAACATATCCAAAAGTTGAAAGAAAAATCCATTTGTCAAAATTCCTTCGTATGCAAAAGATTCCCTGACTGCTAGTAATTCAACAAAGGCGAATTTTGCCTTCTATATTAAAACATGCAAGTTGGAAGAATGAACTTAAAAATATCTCTGGAAACTCCATAAACTCCTCTGCTGATCCATTTGAGAAAATGAGATGAAAATCTTGGAGGATGAGGATGAAAATCCAAGTCGATAAGGTTATTAGTAGGAATTTAGGGGAGAGGGAGTGGGCCCTTGAAATCCTATATAAGGGTTCCATTTCTCTCTCTACAATCACCCTCATACTTGTTTTTGGGTCCGTGGGTCTAAGTCATATTGGAAACTTTGGCATTTATGCCAAAAAAAAACTATGGTGTTTTAGGAGCACTTTTGGCTCCATTGTTTCTTAAGTTCAAGCTTTGAAGGTCTTTTAGAGGTCCTTCTATTGTGTTTTCATAGGTACCTTGGATTCTTTTGTATAACTTGTGTACTAACTTCCAAAGTTGGAAGAGATTGTGGGTCTTTATGAACTAACTTGTGCGTCTTGTACTAATCATAGAGTCACCCTCCACCATACCTTGGTGATACTGCTTTGGGGGGCCTTTAGTATGTGAGTTGTATCACCACGTTGTGCTAACTTGTGTGTTTCTCTAAGGGTATTTTTTATCTTCTCCTAAAGTTTCCCTTGTTGAGTGAACCTCCCTCCAAGACAATGAAGCTTTGAACCCGTAACTAAGTCAAAGTCCTATAGTGTGTGTTAAAAGATTCCAAACAACGGAGCTACGGACTCCCGGAGTGTCACAAAATCCTAAAGTTGGTGTTAAACCCAACTTGATGGCAAAGCTTTAAACCTCCATGGTACTTAATTTAAGTATAATTTTCAAGATCTATTTGAAAAAGTCCAAAGTTTAGCTTCCAAGATTATTATTAGGTTAACAGGGAGATGTACTACCCACTAAAGTAATTTCTAGCAAAGTCTAGCAACCCTTCAAAGCAAATTTAGTGAGTCTAGCCACCACCTCAATCCATTTACCCATCCAACCAATTCATTTAGGCCATTACTAGCTCATCTAGGCCATCACCAATCCATTTAGCCATCCGTAACCAAATCAGAATACAGATCAGAGCCATACAAAAAAATTTAATTTAAAAATATGTATATAATAATAATAATATAAATTAAAAATTAAAAAAACCCACCCAACCCCTCAACCAATTCGGAGAAGGAGCAAGCAAGGGCTAGGGTGGGGATGTCCGGGCAAAGTCTAGGGTTGCAAGGGTTGGATTGTAAGGATGGGGATCCAAGGTTTGTCAAGGCAGTGGGTCGGGGTTTGGGGTGTCCAAACAAGGGCTAGGGAGTTGGATTTTTGGTCAATTTTGGGGGGGTTTCTAGGGTTTCTCCTAAAAAGTTGGAATTAGGGGTCTAATTAGATTAAGGGTTAGAGTAGAGGAATAGCAGTTTAGGGAAGGGGGGGGAGAAATTATTCCTCCATGTGCCACACTTGCACACAACCCTCCAACTACTAACTCTCTCACCAACAACACAAACCACAAGCAATAGAGGGAGATTAGAAGAGAAAAAGTTGAAATAGGGGACAAGGAAGAGAGAGAAGATAAATTGTGCCCTAGCCATAAGATTAGGTAGACTTAGGGAAGAAATTTAGAGAATTCCTTGTGACCATTAGAAGGAGGGTGAGTATGACACAAAGGAAGAATGTGTAAGAGGGGAATTGGGGAAGGTGCACCATTAAGTCCCTCGGAGTTTGAGTCTATAGTTGTAAGACCGCCATAAATACATTTGGTGAAATAGTACTAGTGTAGAAGAAGAAAGGAGAAAGAAAAGGAAGGAAGAAGGGGAAGAAGGAAGTTAGATTGTTAGAGTGTTCTATTTTCTAAAACAAGTGGTGAGCTTGGAAAAAAATAAAGAAACAAACGAAGGAATACCATGAAACATGTGGATGTGGACGTGGACAATGTCATCTTTAACACTAGCCATGATGAGGTAAGTCAATGAGCTAATCTTTGGTGGGTTTTTTTTTCCTAATTAGCTCTTGATCTTCTTAATTATTGTTTAATCTATGTTAGTAGGCTTGGGTTAGTAAGAGGTAGAAGTTTAGATTCAAAAGTTCATAGATTAGGAAGAGGGATTTCTGGAAACATATTACACTTGAGATTTGGCTTTGATTTGATTATGTTAGGAAAAATTGAGTGGTCATGGGTAGGATGGATGAAGGCTAGCCGACTTCATCCAAAAGGAATAAGGAACATAATTTAGTAGTGGGAAGCTAGGAGTAGAAATTGAGAGTTCATTTAGAAAGTAAAAATTTAGAAGTTGAAGATTAGAGTAAAAATCTAGAAGTTGAAGTTTAGGAGTAAGATTTAGAAGTCAAAATTTAGAGATTTCATTTTAAGAGTTGAAACCTAGAGTTGATTTAGAAGGTAGAAATTACAGTTAGATTTAAAGGTTAAAATTTGGGGTGAACTTTTAGGAGTTAAAATTTAGAGTTAACTTTTGGAAGCAAAATTTAGGAGTTAAATTATAAAATTAAAAATTATAGATTCAAACTAGAGGTTAGAAGTTAGATTTTTGAGTTAAAATTAGAGGTTAGAAATTTAAAGTCAGTTTTAGAAGTTAAAATTTAGAAGTAATTTAGAATGTAAAACTAGAAATTTAATTAGAAATAGAACTTAGAGTCAGTTTAGGATTAAACCCTTAGGATTAAATTGGAAATAACAACCCAAAGTTAAGTCCAGAGGTTAAAACCTAGAATTAGACCGGGAGGCTAAAAGGTAGAGGGTAATCTAGGGATTTATGGAAAGAAATTAGGGGGTCCAACTTCATTAGTTAGGGTTGTTAGAAATGGCACAAATTGCTTTTGATCTAGGATATATAGATAGGGCAATAGAATTTTACCGTTAGATCACCGTAACCCATGATTATTGACTGTTAACTTGGAAGTCGCATCACTTGCATCTCTAGCAAAGATCCATTGCTTGGAAGGCACAATGGGTTGATGCTATACATCCATAAATGAAATTAGACCTCAATCATCAAGAGCTTGATTGTGCTCAATTATTTACCAAGGGTGGGTAAATAAGCACTCACAACATATTAAATGTCAAGAATTTTTTTTGATTTTGCCAAAAAATTATCTTGACATTTTGGATTTGCATTTGTTGGATATTGTTGAGAGATAAGGTCTTGATGAGGTAGAAGTAATCTTCTAATATGATAATGATCCAAAATACACATCTAGTCTTGCGCAACGATGGCTCAAGTGGCAAAAATTTCTTGTGATGGAGTGGTTACCACAATCTCTTAAACTAAATCCTATTGAACTCTTGTAGAATGTAGATAGCCCCTTAAGGTTGTCTAATAATTTGCCAACTTACAAGCAGAGATGACTTGTGGAAGAAAATCCAAGTTGTTTGGTAGAACATTGAAGTAGAATATGTACAAAAGCTCACGCACACATTGTCAATAAGGGTGGTTGATCTTCTTACAACCAAGGGTGGATACACACGTTAGTAGACTTGTAGTAATTGTACAAGATGTGTCATTTGCTACTTACTAGCTTTCCATTTCAAGTTTAGTGTGTGTTATCATGAGTTCCTATATAATTAACATAATTTCTTAGCCATGGTTGTTAAACACTTTTTAAATTTCTACTTACAATGTAAATTTTTGTGTATAAAGTTTTGACCACATGTTCTTGATAGTAGATGTGGTATCCATGATAAATCTTACCAATTAATTGTCACTAGTCCAAAAGATATTGTCGTTTTCAAAGAGTGGCCATGAACTTTGTGAGTCACTGTAGAAATGCACTTGTACTTGTTTGTAGTAGGGGCCATGGATGCATGAAAATTTGCACTTTAAAGCATATCAAAAAAAATGTATGGAGGTATCTATTTCAAAAAGGAAAGAACTTTCAATAAAGAGCACGGGAAGGTTGTTTTAGGCATGTACCCCAAGCTATGAATACATCAAGATATTTTTTTAAATTTAAAAGCTTAAAAAATTCAATGAAAAATAAGTATTTTATAAAGATTATTTAAATAATATTATTTGATGTGGCATGATCGCAACCTTGTCAAGTGTTGATTGGGAAGAGTTTCCATTGTTTCCTATAGTCCAGGAACTTATGGGAACTTGCGATCTTCTTTTGGACCAATTTTTTTTAATATGGCATACTTGGGTTGTTTTAGTATTGATGTAATAAGGGTTTGTAATCACAATTTTAGGGTTTAGTCATTATGCGCACATGAATCATATAAACTCAAGAAATTCCAATGCATGCTCCCCATCATGATCCCAACCCTTGCCTCTCAAATAATTACGCAACAAAGATTCACATTCACTCTCATTGTTTGCATTGAAATCCTCATCAAACATGACCAAATCCTAACCAAGATGTACATGAACTAGAAACAAGAAAGAAAAATTGTTGAATGCACTGTGGAGACATTTACAATGTCAAAGAGAAACTAGTGCCAATTATGTGAATCTTAAGAAAAGACATTTTGCAATATTAAAGAGAAATCAATGTCAACTCTCTAAATTTTGAACTTTCATCAAGTCCTCAAAAAACCTAGAAGAACTCTAATCGAAACCACCAAATCCGAATTAAGACCACCATTACTAAAAGGAGCTACATCAAATTATCAAAAGCACCATAGTGAGTACATTGGTAATAAAGTAGAAACAATGTGCCCTCTTTGAATCCCACATCTTTATCAATAGCTCAGTAAACGTTGAAAAAAAGCTAACTAGCTCCTCCAAATCCTAGTAAACACCAATATAAACACAAAACAATGAAAACAAATTATTGAAATTTAAAACTCAGAATTGAGCAAAAAGAAATAAGAGTTGATTTTCAAATATTAGGACATCCAAACTCTATATAATGGCATATTTGTCTTACAAGGATTTAGGGTTTACAATCCAAAAGAAGAAGATAATTTTGCAATCAAAGTCAAGCTATCACACTCCCCTAACATTACGTGTTTTCCAATTGCATTGGACTGACATTTCAAGCATATTCCCCATGTTAGAAGCCAACTACTACAGGCAAGAATTTAAAATAATTCCAAAATTCCAAAAAACATTAAAATATTAAAATAAAAAACAAAAAATATTCAAAAATTAATTTTCTATTATTATCTAAAGTGGCAGTCACTTTGCCACGTCAAATTGCTACTGCAACAAAGTTCCCATAGTTTGGAAGTTCCCACAGTCCGAAAACCCGTGGGAACTCGAGGCCCTATAAACCATCTGAATTTCATCTAATGTTTGTCTTCATCTAATCTTCAAGATTCAATTCCATTTTGAAATCAAGTGACCTAAAAGGAAGAAAAAAATCCTAATTTACAACTTCCTATGCAACCCAAATTCCACACACCCGTATTCTTGTTCATTGTTCACCATTGCTAAATCAACTCCACAACCCTAATTGTATGTAATAGAAGTTGCTAATGTGACATAAGAACTCCACTCAAGTTAGATAGGCTATTGCTACCTAGTATTCTGTATAAGGTAGAGGCACCCATTACCAACCAGTGCCGCATAGGTAATCAATAGGGTGTCTCATGTCCAAAAGAGGGTGGGATTCATTTTCATTAATTTTGAATTCAAAGAAACTTGGTTCTATAACCAATGTGATCCCCACACTGCTATAAAATTTGTGCCTCCTTTTGTGTACTAGAATTACCTACAAATACTCTCCCAATGATCAATTTTGTAAGACTTTAGACATTGGACATAGGTCAAGCCCAACATCAGGCTTTCATAATTCATAATAATTTCAATTCAAGCTTGTAAATTCATCAAACTTTCTACTATAACACCATTTCTATCTTTGCACTTTAGTAAATATTTGCTTCACCAAATACTGTTGTAGATTATATCCACCACAGCTTATATTATCGGTTATGGATGGCTTTACCTTAGTTGTGGTGTTTGAAATTAGAGGACATACGCATCATGTGTGAACAAGTGGTAACTAGTCCTCTTTGAAATTACACATTTGATGTTTTGGGGGGGCATTGGAGGGCCGTTTTAGGCCTATTCCCCATTTTATGAACTAGCCACTACTGATCAAAATTTAAAAATTTAAAACTAAAAAATTTATAAAAAATATTTAAAATTATTTTATTTTTTAATATTATCTAATGTGGAAGTAAATTCACCATGTCAAACTACTATTGTGGCCAAGTTCCCACAATTGGAGAACTCCAAGGAACTATAGGGAACTTGTAGCCTTGTTGAGTAAGTGAATCTCATCTAATGTTGTAATTCACTAATTCTTGGTACTAGGTCCATGGTATTAAGAACATAATTACAAAGCACTTTTGTTTTCATCCACATTTTAATCTTTAATCCCTAAAGGACAATTGTCCATAAGTCCATTGAATAGACAATTGAAAATCCGGGTAGGTTCCTATGAAATCAATGTTGGTTCAATGTTCACAAAATTTTGATACAAGGTGTGAACATGTATCCCCTTAGGGGGAATTTAATTTTTTTTTCTTGATCAGGTACCTGGATCAATAGTCATATTGCCTTGAACTTTTCAGGTAGCTCAAACAACTTTGGAAAACTTCTACAAAACTCTTCGTTACCTTTTGAAATTTGGTAGGCATAAATGTCTTTTTTGGGGGGACTTTTAATATGCATGTGTATATACATGTATGCTCCAACTTATATATACATATATGTTAAAGGTTGTTGATCCTATTAGGCAAGGTAAAAAAAACCCATTTTTCTATTAACTTCAAACATTGTAATCTTTTGATCCACGTGGTCAAAGTTTCTGAATTTTTTTTCACACATTTCCATAGTAGTCTAGTACAAATTTGTACAGTTGAATTTTGAAAAAAAAAAAATTTAAATTAATTTTTTTCTTAGTGCCCTAAAAAGTGTCCTAAAAAGTGCCCTAAAAAGTGCGCTATAAAGTGCACTAGAAAGCGGTAGTTTTCACAAATTCTACTCTTCTGGGCTTTTAGAGGTTAAGCACCCAATCCTAACTTAAAACTAGGTTTGCAGGCTAAAGATCGTCTTCTCCACCGCCCCTAACAAATATCGACTCACCAAAACATTAAATTTAGGCAGGACCGACTGGATAGGGCAAATAGAACTCATATCCGACCATCGTGGCAGCACGGTGGGTCCACGTCATTTGTCCACGTCATCTGTCCAGGTCAGAAGGGCAGGATATCCGAGTCAGCCCAGAAATCCTTACCCCCCAAACCCATGTGAGTAAGCTTGTCCTCTTGCCACAGCTGTTTGTCGTCACTCCAGCACATTTGCAATCCCATCTCGGAGCCTGTGCGTCCCCATCTCTTCTGGCACCAATGCCGCATCTCCCTCCTCCCCTCCCCTCGCTCAGCTCACGCCGCTTCTTGCAAGGTATGGGACGCACCCAAAATTGCAAAGGGTACAAGGGATTCAAGGGATACAAAGGTTTCGTTGCTTGAAAGTTGAGCTATGGAAGTGGGTCTTGAAGGAAGCTCTTAGGGTGGTGCTGCACTGTTGGTTGTAAGTTTTCCCCTTTCCTGAACTCGTTTCTTGAAAATTGAGCTAGGCACGTGAGTTTTGAAGGAAACTCTTAGGCGGTGTTGCCTTGCAGGTTGTAGGTTTTCCCTTTCCATGTTTCGTTGCTTAGAAATTGAGCTATGGAAGCGAGTTTTGAAGGAAGATCTTAGGCTTTACTGCATTGTTGGTTGTCGGTTTTTTCCCTTTTGTGGTTGCGTTCCTTCGAAATTGAGCGATGGAAGTGAGTTTTGAAGGAAGCTCATAGGTGGTTCTCCAACTGTTGGTTGTGTGCTTTCCCCTTTCTGGTGAACCCTCGTTCTACCCGGATCGTACCGTGTCGGTGGTCTGGACTAACACGACGTCTTGTGTATTCATGCTTTTTTCCAGCAGACTTGGGAAGCAGTCGATGCTGCTGTGTTGGGTGCAATGGCGATCTTTGGTGTTAGAGGGTAGGCAATAGGCAGAGGTAGAGACTGAGGTGATTTGGTAAAAGATGCCGAATCTGGCGGTAGAAGCGGGATTTGCGAGCAGGATTATGAGTCACAGAGAGATTATGATATCGTTAGCTGGTTTGTGCCTCGTTCTGCTCACTCTCCTGCTTGGGAGAGTGAACTCGGCTGTTCTGTTGATCACCGAAACGAACGAATCCTGGTCGTTTCCAGATATGGAGGCTAGTTTTGGTACGTGTTTCTGTTCCTCTTACTCTCTTTTTCTGCGTTTCTTGTATTTGAATTCAATGCTTGTGAGTATTCGCAATCGTGTCTTTGAATGTTTGAAGATAACCTGAAATAGCTGTTTGGAGTCATCCGTACCGTGGACTGGTTATTTCATTTTCTCTTGTGTTTAAGGATTAGGACATAACCTCGTGTTTCTGTTAAGTTTGTTGGAATCGGCGATCCATTTCGAAAGATGCTCCCAGTAGAATAACGATGTTAATGTTACTCTAGTAGGACATTAGATTAATGTAGGATGAATCTCAGTATACTCTACTAGGACAATAGATTAATGCCAATGATACCATTTGGAGTACACTATCACTATCTTAACATTAGCTCAACATGAGGACTATATGTATCGAAAGCCTCGTAAATTACCACTATGAAATTTGCCAATTGTGTGTGTGTGTGTGTGTGTGTGTCTTTTTTGACGTCTATTTGAATTCGCAAACAGAGAATTTTTTTTGTTAACCTGTGGTCTTTAGAGTGGCAGCTCCACGAGTTCCAACGGCGGGTATTGTGGGATCACTGTATACTTCCAACCCTTTGGATGCTTGTTCGCCGTTGGTCAACATTTCAAAGATTCGAGAGCCGGCGTTTCTTTTGATCGAACGTGGATTGTGCACTTTTGAGGTGAAGGTGCGGCATGCCCAGGACGCTGGGTTCGCAGCTGTCATTGTCTTCAACGACCAGGATGATTATGAGTTAATCACTAGTACGTCTTCTTTCAACTCTCTTCGTCACTAAATTGATCATCCTTCTTTGAAAATTACTCACTAATTAGCATAAACCTAAAAAGGTCAAATCACTGAAAGCCATTATTCTATCCGTTCTGGAGCAACCTGAAACCATGTTACTCCCCGCGTCTGGAAATATGTATCTGTAGTTTTATTTGAAACTTTTGACACCAATGTCATGGGTCAAATTGTAGAACTCATAACTCAGATGGTTCCAAATTTTTATATAACCAGAATCTATGAAGAGTATTGCATGTATTTGAAACATAAATAAAATCTAACTGAACAGTTCCCATGTGAACTACCGAAATGACATGAGGCCCGGTTCGGATATTTAATTCTGAACGGAGGGAGTAAGATTAAATTAGTGAAACAGTAGAAAAGATCTCATTATCTGGGCCCTGGAATCTGCTGTGTCGTATGTCAAAGTTTAGAAATGAGTAGGCATTTCAATGAGCGTGAGAACAATGGAGTTGATGTTGTTCAAAATTCTAATTCTCTTTCTCAACGGCTACAGTGTCAGGGAGCTCTTTCAACATCAGCATGTATGCTGTATTTGTGTCAAGAGTTTCAGGGCAATTTCTGCTGAAGCATGCCGCGGATGTGGGTGCAACGTGCTACATAATGCCCGCGTTCGAGAACACGGCTTGGTCGGTCATGGCCGTCTCGTTCATCTCGCTTCTTGCTGTATCCTCTGTGCTTGCGACCTTCTTCTTTGTGCGACAACACAGACTGCGCCATTTGAGCGGACGGTTTCTCCCAAGGGAGCCTGCTGGAATGAGTGTGAAAGAGGTGAATGCACTGCCCAGCGTTGTGTTCAAGTGCATTGAAGACGAGAAGGGCACGTCCGAGACTTGTGCCATCTGTTTGGAAGATTACGTGCCTGGCGAAAAGCTGAGGTTGCTCCCTTGTCAACATGGTACGCTATGTCCTGACCCTCTCTGATTAAAGTAATTTCAACTAATTGCGACAGGTAAAGCGCTGAGCATAGTTTCTATCATTAGAATGCTCAGATTTTTTAATATTCTTGTTAGGAAATGAAAGGAGATTCCAGCACCCCTAAGAATGCAGTAGTTGGGTACCGTGATCGAAATCTGACACAAGGTCTGATGTTGAGGAGATGTTCTTTCTCATAATCAGTATGCACTCATTGGTGTCACATTTTGGTTGGTGTTTCAATTTGGTGTGGTCATCTTACTCCCAAGGAGAGAGACTAAGCCATGGATAAAATATTTAAAAGGTCATGGTATCTAGTGGAAATGAGACATGTGTTAAAGCAGTCCTGTAGTTTGTGTGTTGGAAGCCTGGTAGTCGAAATAATGAATTTCTTATGCGTTAGTAGAATTTTGACATGCGGTTTTAGGAATAGTGGCATTCTAAGATTGTCAAAGAGGGTTTTGAAATTTTCAATCTTTCTTATATGGAATGAACCATATAAAAACTATAAATTTCAATGTGGGATAGACAAATGCGTTAGCTAATTGTTCTACTGAAAATCACTCTCTCTAAGGGCTTATCGTCAGGCTCTTTATCTTAATGTGTTCACAACCTGAAGAACCAGGCTACCAATGTACAATCACTACACTAGTCTACCATTAACCATTGCACTAGGCTTGTGCAATCGTGAAGACATCTGTCATCATGTAAAACCTAAGTTCTCCAGGGATGGTGCAGTAGTTAATGTAAGGATTTCTGTCATCAAAATTACTGAGGGCTTTCTTCTACTGGGATTCAAAGTGCTGACTTTCGCAAATGGTGCCACTGCTTGCAGAGTTTCATCTCGACTGTATAGACCAATGGTTGACAACGCGGAGGCCTTTCTGTCCAGTCTGCAAGAGAGATGCTCAATTCCAAGCCAGCGAGGAG
Source organism: Climacium dendroides (assembly GCA_950106755.1). NCBI lineage: Eukaryota > Viridiplantae > Streptophyta > Bryopsida > Hypnales > Climaciaceae > Climacium > Climacium dendroides. Next base: position 21,272,702 of record OX467088.1, read on the forward strand.
CCTGTAGCCACCGAGACCACGCCCCTATTATTAGCAGTTGGAATTAGAGCTTTAGGCCCAGGTGGTATTATTCGAATTGCAACACCCATCCCTTCACCCCATAATATCACATCACCCCTAGTTTCCTCCAACAACAATACCCCTGATATCCGCATTTTCTCCCTGTCCTACCCTGACGGTGCAGAAGATCTCTGCTAAGAGCAAGTCCTGCACTAACTGGACCTTCTCCACTGCACTGGCCCTGTGCAGTACGTGGGCTTTGCCGGGGACTGCATGGGGTGCTCTATTCCAAGTGGAGAGATTGCGGTGTGGTTCCATTGTAAGGCTCCTCGTCTCTGAAGTCGTGCTTCCCATGTTGGCGACCCGTTTCAGTGTTCGTTACAATCATTGCGGGACTTGCTCTAGAAGCTTCTAGAAGCTTCTGCAGAGTTGGCATGATATCTTCACATGAGTGCCGGCAAACGGTTTTCAAGTTCGGATTGCTGCATGCTCAAGTGCTGGTATCACCGGACAGCATGCCCTTTAGGGTCTCGAGTACCAAGACGACCGTCTTTGGGGGGTTTCGCTCTCTGGATTGTATCAAGGTGAGGTATTGAAAATTTAAATCTACTTTTAGTGTAATGCAGTGACTGTATCTAGAGTTTAGAATTAAGGCCTAGTGCAAATATGTAAAAAAGAACAAGAATTTGTGGGCCTGGCTTTTGCTTAGACCTGGTTTTGGTAGGTAGGAATTTTGATGGGAGGAATTGAAGGTGGAGGTACACGTCTTATCACGGTACCCTGAAATCTTAGGCAATGAGTACATATTGCTTTTTGAGAACTTGTGTGGGTTCTAGGTCATTTATGAGTGCAAATTTGAGCTCTTACAACTATTGGATGTAGTGTTGAATTAAGGAATGCTTTGGTGCAATGGAATTGTTCGCAAAAATCTTTGTATTTGATGTAATAAAAAATATACGAAGTGCTGAAATTGTTGCTTGTAGGTGTGCTCATCTTATGTGACTCGCCAGCGGACTCAGCAGTGGACCCCCAAAGATTGCTTTTCATTTGAACAGTTGGATACAGTTAATGGATACGGTTGGTGGTTGAGCGATTGAAGGGATCAGTGCAGAATTCATGAAGCTTTACGGTGTTGCCTTCTAATCTGATCACATTTTGCAGGCCAAAGTGGGCGTCATGTGGGGGTCTGCTCTGTGAACTTGGGTGAGTACATTATTGAGGACATGAGGTTGATTCATGTAGGAAAAGATTAATTGAACTATGAATTAACTAGACCAAGATGGTTTCAAATGTATGCTACTTCTGTTACTAGGTATGGTATCAGGAGTGGTGTCAGTAAATTGAATTAGTCCAATCGTAACCCTACATTTGGTCCTGAAATTGTCACTAATACCACTCATAACCCATAAAGGTCCAAGACCTTTTTGGGTTTAAAACATCATGCCATTTGAAGTGTTATTGAGGTTTAAATGTCACTAAGGTATAGAAACCTCAACCATACAATCTTGTAGTGTATGTGTTGTAAATGACATGAATCAAATTTGGAGTCATTTGGTAACAGAGATTGCAAGATTACAATGATTTAGTATTAAAAAAGGGTGCTGAAATTTTTCTAGAAACACAATTGGAGGTGAAATTTGATTTATGAACTTATTCAAATGAAAAAACTTCAAACTATAAAGTGCTTCAAATCTAGCATATAAACACATTGATAAAAGAAAACATCATTCAAATGACTCATTGTGTTTGCAAAATGGCTTTGAAATGTCCAAAAATAGCAAAAAACACATTTGAAGGCTAAACCTCTTACTAAAATGTTTCTCAAATATTCATAACTTTTTGGATTGATATGAAATACTAACCATACAAATTAGACTAGTATGTGTAACTTTTTTAGAAAACATTATTGAAAATGGATACTATGTGAAGAAATAAGTTGTTGAAATTCACCACAATCCAAAATTGTCTTGATTTTGCAATTTGAATTGTTTTCCAAACATTCAAAACAACTTGGATTGACATGAAAATTTTATTGTAATAATCAGATTCCAAGGGAAAAATAATCCAACAAATTTTAGTGGAAATAAGTATTAGATGAAAAAAATACAAGCCCTTAAAGTTGTAGCCATCAAAATGTAGTTTGATGAATTCAAATCAAACTTGTGAACTTTGAATGGCTCTTAAAAAATCAATACATTTTGGATTGGTCTAAAAATTTCAATACAAACTAGAAAAAAGTGTGTTGATTTTTCAACAAGTTTTATTAAATTTGGAAATTCAATACAAAAGTTATAGTACTTTGAATTGGACTTCTAGATTATGTGGGAACATTTTTGGTCCCCTAGGGTGTGTAGGGGATAATACCAAAGTGAAATCATCACTTTATCTAAGTGCTCAAAACTAAAGGAAATTTGAAAATGTAAAATCTTTATATTTTGAAGAGCTTGTGTACAAAGATTATAAAGTTGTAAAATTTATATTCAATCATAACTATGGTAGGTAAAGATTTTAGATCCACAAATATAGGTTATAGATAGATTTGGTTTAGAATGAGGGTTGTTATTATGTGAATCTATGATTATGAGTTTAGAAGTTCATACACTTATATTGTGAGTGTATATTATAGAAATCTTACATGTGTATAGTGTACCTATATTATAGGTATTTATGCTATAAGCACATTCAATTGTTGTAAGATAACCACTTATATCACGTCTCATATGCTTGCATTTTTGTACTCACATATTAGTATTGTTGGTAAACAATGGTATATGTTGTTCTATCCTAAATTATATTTCTAGTCTTGAATTTAACTTCCAAAGGTCATGATTTCTAAAAAGTGAATGTACATTGGTTAAATTTAATTGCAACTATTAATGTACCCATTTTTTTTCCAATTTAAACTTATAAATAAAGTTTAATGAGTTATCTTTTACTTCATTTCAAAACTTTAATAAAAAATCCAAAACTTCAATGAATTATTGCAACTAAATGCTCCATGCTTAAGAATCCAAATAAAATATTGTTGTAAGTATTTCATTTGTGTTTCTTTCTTTAACCCCTAAAGGACCAAGGTCTTATTTCTCCCAAAAAACACTCAAAACTGCCATTTCTGTAGCAAAGAGTAAAAAAACTTGAAAATTATTTTTTCTACACATCCAAATGTAGGATCTTATACCTTACTAGTATGACAATGTGTGGAAAAAATTTCAGAAATTTTGACCACATAGATTAAAAGATATTTGTGTTTAAAGTGAAAAAAAACAATTTTTCATCACCTTGTGGGATTGGATTATTTGACTTTGAACTTTTTTAACTTCAATTTTTGCACTACAAAGTTTTGAGCTTTAAATCTTTATTGTGTGAAATTGAGTTGAGAGTCTAGGGGAAAAAAATTTCAGAAAAAAACTTAATTTTCATGCTTAAAAAAATTGTTAAGTAGAAGTAGATATGAGAAAGAAGGAAAATCTAAATTATCTTTAAGATGGAATTAAAATGCACTAATCCCAATGGTGAGATTGCTCTAGCAAGCAAACAAAATCATGTAAAAAATTTTCTTCAAAAAAATTGTAAAAATTGCATTCAGAAATGAATTCTATAAGTTATTTTTTCAGAAAGATGCTCTAACTACCTGAAAAACAAGATTGTCCATAACTTTCTCATAATAAGTCCAAATGGAATGAATCAAAGCTTTCCATGTAGACAAAAATATAATCTACAAGAAAAAAAAATTTAATTCAAAATTTTGCAAATTTTTTTTTTGCTGCCCGGACTGCCCCTGTCCCCTATTTTGAGCTTATTTAGTCATAACTTTTGTTTCCAAGCACCGAATGTGAAAAAAAATTATATTCCCACAAAGCTCATCAGTTTTTCTATCTTCAAAAAAAAATTTCAAAAAATCATGATAAAATTTCAGCCCATAGGTATTTGTCCGAAATCCAATTTGTCCTCCGAAGGGATAATGGTCCTTTAGGGGTTAAATCATAAAGTCCTAAGACCTTTTTTCATCAAAAGTCACTTAGAAGTTAGAACTAACATATCTTCTACAAAGAGCAAAAAACTTTATTTTATTTTTTGTATATTTAGCCATTGGATCTTGCACTAGACTAGTGTAAGAATGTGTGGAAGAAATTTCTTAAATTGTGAAAATTGAGTTTAGAAATGAATCCTACAAGTTATTTTTTTCAAAAAGATGCTTTGATTGTTCAAAAAATAAGATTGTCCATAATGTTCACATGACAAATCCAAATGGAATGAATGAAAGATTTTCATATAGATAAGAATATATTCTATGAAAAATATTTTTTTATATTTTAAATACTATTAATTTTTTTATTTGCTTGTAGAACAAAAATTTGGGTTTATCAAGACAAAACTTTTGCTTTTGAGCACCAATTGAATTTGAGCCAAAAATTTATTTATAGAAAGATTTTGTATTATTTTATCTTCACAAAAAGTTTCAGAAAATCTAAATGAATATTGAGATCGTAGGAGCTTGCCTCAAATCTATTTTGTCCTTTATAGGGATAGTAGGACTTTAGGGGTTAATCTTGCGATATGTAAGCAATTCAAAAGTGTTTGATGAATGACTTTTGAAAACCTGCAAAACTAAAGCATGCACCTATTTATCTCAAATCTAATAAAATTTTTGGATAACTATTTTGGTTTTAGTGCTCATCTTTTTAGGATTAATGATGATTTTCAAATTTAAAGTAGAAGTGAAGACCACCAACTCAAATTCATTGTTTAACCTTGCATTTCTAATCAACCCATTTTGGATCATTCTCATCCATTGAAACATCTTTATGCAACAAAATCAATGAATTTAATTTAACTTTTGACTTTTCATATATTCTTGGATCAGTTTCCAAACATTTGTAAAGTATGGATTTCTAATGCTTGTCTTTGTAAGTATTCTGTATTTCACAGCATACTAGTATATTTCCAAGAATGACCCCTCTCCAATGATTAGTTAATTATTAATTTAAAAATATTCAAAAATCAATAGAATTGTCTATAACTTTACATTTCAAATATACATCCCAAATGTTTTGCTGAAATTCAGTAATATTGAATCTACTACTAATTATTGAAAGCATGTCAAATTTGGAGGTTTTAGATTTGATATAATATTGGTAAGTGCAATGGTAAATCCAATTGAATGAATGGATATGATCTATGAGTCATAGTTTACAATTTTTGTTTGAAAGTGACCATTAAATTATTGTTGGGGTTTTTTAATTCATGGTGTGTGTTAGTGATTTTAGAAAGTCCTAATTTCCTACATTATATCAATTATTAAATTAAAAAATTATTTATAAATAAATAAAAATGAATTTAAAAAACTCATATTTTTATATAATTGATTTAAGAATCCAACTATAAGAGTTATTCAAAGCATATTGTAAAAAATACTCTCTACAATTTTGCATCAATGATCATATTTTTCAACTTATACATGATATTATAGTTTGTGTATTATTATAATAGCAACTCTAATGTAGCATGCCAACACATATGCCAATTGCATAATGATAGGGTCACTATAAAAACATGGCCTAATGTAATTGGCATTGGTTGCTCTTTATTCCTAACCCCACCATTTTCCATCCCCATCTCAACAATTTAAAAACATATGAAGAGCTCATGAGGGGGCTCACAATAGCAAAAGTCATCATTGTCATATCTTTTCACCCTTGTTATGTAACCCAATAAATTGAAATTCCCCTTTTTTGCATGAAATGTCAAGATTAATTTAATATAGAATATTTTCCTCTTTTTTTTTTGCATAAATGCATAAAACTCCATTTGAAGTAGCTTTGCAATGGCTAAATTTTTTCTTAAAAGTAGTTGGAATGGAATGAGGTCCCATCTCCACATTGAAAATGCTCGAAGTAGCTAGTATATGGCCTCTAGAGTGGTAGAATCTCTCCATGTGGTTCAACCTTTAAAGGTTGGATTGGTAACCGTGGAAATCATCTTTTGGGATATTGTAATTATTTGCTTAAAAATATTGTACAAGCACTCATTGAAAGTCAAACTACTATAAAAGACCTCCCCTTTTTACAACAAAATTTCAAAGATAAATAGTTGCACTTTTGTCCTACTAGAAGGATTCTCCATCATCCATTAGACAAAAAACGTCCTTGTTGGCATTTAAGGGTTAAGCTTATAAGGTAACAGACTCTAAGTGATTGCACAAGCTTTAGAACTGCCCACATCCTCAATGTACACTATTGTACATGTTGCTTTTTCATAGCCTTCAACAATGTACAAAAATGTACATTTTAGGAGGTGGGCGATTTTTGAGCCCTACGTCATTTCAACTTCAAATTTTTATATCTAATTTCACAAAGCTGAAAAAATATCAATCTATTTAGATGAGATGCCAATTCCACTTGTCCTTCAAGGAAAATTTACTTAAAATTATTTCAAGAAGCTTCACCTCCCCAACACTCAGTTTCAGCTCTTAGGTGGGCGATTTCTGGACCTGTTGGGCTAGCTGAAACGAAATGTGAACAGAGCTGGTGGTCACCAGCAAAGCGTAGCCGCCGCAGCCGCAGCCACAAAAGTAACAGACTGTTCACCATCATGTCGCAACACAGGAAAGTTGGGCACAGGGGGAATAGAAGTTATACAAACTCCCCGCGGTCTCACTGGAACTAATTTTTTTCCTCTGAGAATCAAAGCAACATTGCAAATCTCCAGTGAGGTCCTCCTTGGGCAAGAAAACGGATCAAGTACAGTACGTATACAACTAGCGTCGACGCGAGTGGAAGAGTAATCGATGTTGAGCGCCATCCAAGTCTTCTCAGTTATGAAGCTCGTGTCCACAGTTCGGGTTCCAGGAAATTGGAACGCGCGCTTTCAAGGATTTGTCTGGATCTGGACTGCTCCCTCCCGTGTCAGCTTCGCAGATTTGACTGCACCCAGCGGGTTTTTTGAAAAGTAAAACTGCCACAGGCCTTCAGAGCTCTGACTCAATTATGCAGGGAAGGAGTTTGACAGGCTCAAACCTGTCAGAGTGGCAACAACTCGCCACCAAAAACAACACTGATTGCACCTCTGTAAGGGTCGCTTCAAGAGCCTCCTACCTTATTCTTAGCACCTGCGGTCCCAACTTTTTCACAATGCATGAGGAATGTGCTACAGTTAAGTAAGGTGTAGCAATATTGTAGAATTTACAAAGGCTGCAACCCTCCTGTTTCAAAGACATGGCGGTTTGAAACTATAAACTCCAAATTTCATTACATTGGATAGATTGGATAGACATGGACGATGGAGCAGGGGCTGGCCGCCATGACCAACCCTGAAGCGATGACTGTCCAAAAACTCGAAGTCCCACAACAACCAACCCTGAAACAATACCCACCTCCTCCATTCGAAATGGCAAGAGGCTAAAGTCTGACGCGACCTGTCCGATTGCAGCATCGTTACAGACAGTTGACTTGCAAGCCTGGAGAAAGGACTAGAGGAAGTACTCGAGGGTCTTGTGCTGGTAAGAGTGCAGGGGATAGAGAAGCCAGGTTCGACTAGCTGCCTTGCCGAGCTTACCAATACTCTTGGTTTTCCATTGCCTTCAGCAGAATCTTTTGGAAGGCCACCAACAGCGAAGATGAATATGATGAAGGTGTGGTTAGGTTCTGTAAACTTCCTTGTGGTGGTGTTGATAGTGCTACTCTTCTGTCGCCCCGCGAGCAGCTCCTGTCCCGACTACCAGTTTTCACGAGTGCAAAGTATGTTATGCTGATATCACTCAAGAGTAACATGCCTGTTTCTGAGATGAATTATGATCATTTGATGTGCAGTGCAGCTTCCACTTAATGTTGCTTTCGACTGCAGATCTGGTATTAATTATTGCTTGAATTGTGGTAGTGGATATCGATGCGATGCGAAGCCTTCGCTCGAACTGGTCAGAAACTCCAGACGAGGATATGAACGGTTGGAGCACCGACGGGTGGTCATGCTCTGATAACACCATGAACTGGCGAGCAGTAAAATGCGCTACAATTTCCACCCTGGAGCTGAATTGTTCGGCAACGGATCCAACCGTCCACATCCGAGTAGTTGGCCTGTATAAGCATTTGCATTCCTCATCCTCATGATACCAAATGCATCTTACCCAGTCAATTAGAAGATGTTTTTTCACAAATTTCTCTTAATACATGGATCTCTCTTTGCTCATGTTTCCTTATTGAGATTGTGTATTGCCCTGTTCGAGAGCAGGACTTTCACCGACGTCAACATACGGGGCCAATTACCAGCGGCCATAGGAAACCTGTCAACTCTTGTGTCGTTGTGAGTTCAGGAACCCTAAGTGATGACTCCGTAGTATGCTAAAGTGTAGGCTCAATATTAAATACTGAGTTCTAAATTTTTTTTTATTGTTAATGTTCATGAGCACTATTGTGTTCTCACTCTGCAGGATTCGATCACTCAGGTTAATTCCTTAGTTCTATTGACTTTTGTTTGTGCTGTGCAGGGTCTTGACAGGAAATCGAGGACTAAATGGTCCCATTCCAAAGGAGCTTATTAACTTGAGGTATTCTTTGAGCACATTGTGAGTCATTTGACCATATCCTACCAGTCTCTTAGTATGCACATGCATTCTCCTGCATCAATTGATTGACGTTTTCACTTCCGAAGAGTGAAAAATGCATCATGCAATTATAGCATCGTCTACTGCTTTTGCGTGATATTAAACAAATTTACATGCCTTCGTCTGTCAGGGATCTACACGGCAATGCATTTAGTGGAGACATGATTCCTGAGCTTTCAAGTCTCTCGAGTTTGCAGATTCTGTAAGCATGGACAGCATCATGATGGCGACTCAATTGTTAGGGTGAACATGCGTCATCCTCCTGCTCTCTTCTTTCGCTTTCTTCATGATAGTGTTTGTTTCAGGTTTCTTTGGAAGTGAAGTAAGCGATTTGTATCTTCTGTCGTATTACTTTCCTCAGGGATTTGAGCGACAATAAGCTCACGGGGAAACTTCCCTTTCTAGGCTATTTACACTCGTTGCGAACTCTATCTCTTGCTGGCAACCAACTTGAAGACAACATCACAAGATATACCTGGCTTAATCTTCGAGACTTGAATTATCTAGAAAAGCTGTAAGTGGTCTTGACAAGTTGTCTTTCAAAATACTCTCAAGAATGCAGAATTGTATCGAGAATGTTCTATGCTGCAAGTTTGCTCTAAAGTATCTTTCAAAGTGGTAATGTGTAGGGACCTGTCAGACAACAAGTTCTCAGGAGCTATTCCGATATACGAGTTCGCTCGAACCAACTCAACGTTGGAATTCTTGTGAGTTTTACACGATTCTGCTGAGTTCTAAAGCGTCATATATTGGTGATAGCCGGCCAGTTCAGTCCGGGAAATTGGTCATCTCTCAGAAGGTCCCGACTTCGCGATCTTAATTTGTGCAAAGCCCTTGTACTCACGACGTAGCATGCATCTGCTTCATTTGCAGGAATGTGAGTGGGAACCACTTTACATTATTCCGACCAGCTAACACTGAGAAGTATACTTCAAGGGGTATTCAAGTGTTGGATCTGTCGAACAATGACTTTGGCGGTTCCGCTACGCACGAACTGATGTCTTTGCTGAATGCGTCTGGCTCTGGGTTACAAGAAATGTAACTACTCACTTTCCCCCCCAGATTCCTGCATTTTATATCCAATGCATGCTAATTAATAAAAGAGCCTCTTCTCAGCACGATGACCAGTGAATTACACAGTACAAAACTTGTGACGATTTCTCATAGTGTTTATGCACAACGTCTGCAGCTATCTTGACAATAACAACTTCTATGAAATCCTTGATATGGACGTGATCAAAAGGCACAATACTCGACTAAGTCTTGTCAGCCTCACAAACAACAATATTACAGACGTGCGATACTCCGAGGGCTTTTATCGGGACTATTTGGATTCTCCAGATTTTAAAGTTCGGTGAGCTTCCGTTGGATAATCTGAGGCCTTCGCGAAAAAGTGATCCTGCTTCGTGAGTGAATTCAAATCGATTTTCTTTACTAAGGGAGATAAGCGACGAGTTTACAAGAACTGGACTTCAAAGTATTTGGAAGTACTTTGAAGAATAGCAGATTGTGCGTAGAATATTTGAAGCTCACTTTGTATTAGGATATGTGCATCGCCAAGCAAAATGACATCCTAACGATGTCGCCACCATTGCAGGTTGGCGGGCAATCCGTTTTGCAAGAAACAGGCCCCAGGTGTCCAATGTTTTTGTCTCCAAGTCTGTCCTCTTCCAGGTATGCGTCAGTCAACATCTATCACTAGGTGTACGGCAATGCAAGATTGAAACACGAAGCTTCGAAATGTGTGCAATCGTAGTCGTGTATATGACTCACTCTCGCAAATATCAGTCAGTTTCGTCACTGTAGCTTATCTGATGATATGATCCGTCCTCCGTTGCAGCGACTGCAGGCATGCGCAGTACTACCGGTGCGATGCGCAAAAAGGTGTATGAATCTGTGGCATTTTGCTTTCTACTTGTGCTCATCCTCGTGGCAGGATTCTTCTTCTACCAGAGGAGAAAAAGACAGCATAAACAGCTCTTGCGGCTTGCTCACCAAAGTAAACATCTGACGTCCCCAGCGGATTCCATGAGAGGGTTGAGTTCACTTGCGTACAAGCATTAGCAGAGAGTCATAGCCCTTTTCACTATGCGTGACTGGCGATGGAAGCTCTGAAAAATGTGTAGTGCTCATGGTTTCATTCTGTTCGTATTGTCAGAGTTTGAGGAGCACGATGTGAAGCCCACCCTTTTTACATACAATGAGCTTCGGAGCGCTACTCGGGACTTCCACCCGGACATGAAGTTGGGAGAAGGTGCTTACGGTGCCGTCTTCAAGGCAAGCTACCAATTGATGACTCTTTCTTATTAAACAATATTAAGCATACATTGTCTCGTTCAGATATTGGCTATCACAGCATCTCCAAATGGTGGTCACAAATTTCTGGTGCCAAAACAGTCGTAGTCTTCGATTAATGAAACGTCAGTAGAAGCTTGATGGATTGCCGTTAGAACCTTCCGGATGGATCACCGGTTATATTTGGTATGGATGCTAAGGCCATCAACTACCTTGGAATGACATGGACAGCTTTCTCCTGCAGGGTGTATTACCCAACAAAAACGTTGTCGCTGTGAAACAGCTCCACATCAATTCTCAACAAGGAATGGACGAGTTCCTGAATGAAGTGGTTCTGATCAGTGGGATGAAGCATCGAAACTTGGTGAAGCTGAAGGGCTGTTGCATTCGGGAGAAACAGCGATTGCTGGTTTACGAGTACGTTGATAATCACGATCTACAGTGGGTTCTTTTGGGTAAGTGGATATGATTCACGGAAACCACGAATGGTCCATGATGAAGAGCTTTTGCAGTGAGATTGTTTTAATTAGGTTTGCATAATCAGGCAATCGAATCTCAAGTACAAATACATGATGCTATGTATCATAAGTGGAATGATGCAGAAGGCAAAAGCAATCAGACTTTGAGTTGGCCGAAACGAATGAGAATCTGCTTGGGAATTGCTCACGGACTTCACTACCTGCATGCTTTGGCTCAACCGAAAATCATTCATAGGGACATCAAGCCAGCCAACATCCTACTGGACAGCAACTTAGAACCTAAGATTGCAGACTTCGGATTGGCGCTTCTATTTCCAGAAGAGACCACGCACATCATGACTCTCCATGTCGCTGGCACCAAGTACTTTCCTCTTCAGCACAAACCCCTCTCTCCAATCTATACGTAGCTTACCACTTGCGTGTTTCAACCTGTTGTAGCTCTCCCGCGGGGTCATAGCAATGTGAAACTGATGAGATTGTTGACTTTAGATATTACTCGTCCGTGTGATGGACTTGCAGAGGTTACCTGGCTCCGGAGTACGCTACTGTCGGACAGCTGAGCGAAAAAGCCGATGTCTTCAGTTTCGGAGTTGTGTGTCTCGAGATTGTGAGTGGCAGAAAATGTCTGGACAACACGGCTCCACCTGAACAAGCAATTCTCACCACATGGGTAAGCCCCTCATAGTCGCTGTTTTTCAGTCCAGTTTGATTTCAAGGTTGTTGAATTCAATTAATCTGTTGGATTGAAATGAATATTTCTAGCAGATGTTGTGCTCCTTAAATTGAACACAGATGTAGGTGCAGGCTAAGTTCTGATATGAAGATATCAAAAACGGTGTGCTGATGGTTTGCGTCACAATACAGTTTTCATCGAATCTCACATGAACGCAAAATCTCAGAATATTTATCCCAGGCATTCGGCGTTGAGACTTTGCTGAATGCCATATTCCTTGGTGGATGCGAATGTGGAAGTGGCAATCGGGCGTGAATGTTAGTGTCCTCAATGTTTTCTACCTCTCCCAATTGGGTAATGGCACCATTTTGAATGGGCATGATGTTGAGCATCATCTTCCTTGTTGTTCGTCATGTCTTAACTGTCTGAAGTGACTGCAGTGCAACTAAATATTTTCTATTAGCCACAATAATACCTATTTAGCGTGTTCATTTTGACCACCATGGAAGTTGCAAAGTAGCTGGCATCTCCTGGGGCTTAATTATCATGGGATTACTTTTATTTCTTACCCACTGTAATTGACGCCACAATATGTGATGTATTCAGTTTTGTTCTCTTGTTGATCACTGCTGGACATGTCTTTTTTATGCTGAATGTGGATTGTTGTGATTCAGTCAGTAGGTCTGAAATCCGATGTCATCTCTAACTAATGAATTCTGTGTGGTGAATTGCATCTTGCTGACTTTTTTCTCCCAGGCACAGGAGCGACAATCTAAAGGGAGCATACTGGACATTGTGGATCCCACGATATCGATGGAGTTACACAGCATCGAGGTCCTTGAAGTACAACGGGTACTTAACATAGCTCTGTTATGCTTGCAACACCGTGAAGACAGACGTCCGGATATGGCACACGCAGTTTCCATGCTGCAGGGTGACTTGAGCAGCGAGGTTATTGGCTTGGAAACACACTCAGAAGGCCCACTGGAATCCATCGACTTTGATGCTTCAAGTAGTATGGAGATGTCGCTGCTTGAGCTGCGATCCACGAGCACAGACCAGGATGTGCTCAAGTCGGAACGGCTGCCCTCCAGGTCGCAAGGATCGCCCACGATCAGAAATTTGAAAAGGACTGGTAGTATTAAATCAGTTTGATTATGCACAAAACGAATTAATCTAGATTCTATTTCCAAGGGCATTGGAGCAGTTCTAAAAATGTGTTGTGTTCCTGACAATAATCCAAATATCGTCTATTCAGTTTCCACTTGACGGATAAACATGAACAGGCAAACATCCAAACATCCCAAGTGAAGATACATTTTTTATGTCAAAACTCCAAATACAGTTTGCAGTGCATGCGTTTTGCAAATATATGCAATATGTTGCAATATTTTGCAATTGCAATGTATAGTTTTTCAAACAGAGGATAAAAGCTCTTTATCATTGCATTCCTATTGAATACAAGCCTCAACAAGAGCAGGAAAAACAAAAATGATTCAAAGTAAAAGTATGTCCCTTGCAAATGTTGGATAGAATTTATATCCCCAAACAGAATTGGTGAGTACAATAATCAGGTATGAAGTAAATGAAACAATGTTAGCTAAGATGGATACAAGCAATACACTAATGGCCAATGCTACAATTTGTTTGTTGTCTGATGGAGTTCCTCATGTTGGGCTTCTTGAGGCCTAGGGAGGGATGCCACCGACGAATTGTATCCTGTCTACATGCAAGGTACGTCAGGATTATTTTTTCCATTTAGGAGGTGACAAGAATCTATCCGAACTTGGAAATTACAAACGAACGAAACGTTCCGAGAAGAATGGCATCCATCATAGCATTTGCAACTGTCAGCATGAACAGAAAGGGTACGCCATCTATGCATAATTTGTAATGAAATTATGTGTTCCCAAGCTTGTGACATGATGTACAGCCGTATTTGATTTGCACGCCCTGACCTGTACGATATTCCAAGAGAATCCGCAGAAGCACATCGTTCACTGTCTCTGGTTTTCCCGTCTCCATAGGCGTCAGTGAGGTATGAAGGTGATGAGCTGGTTGAATATTGTTGACTAGGAATTCTTGTTTGTGAGCACCAGTTGGAATCTGCTGTTCACACTGATACAACAAAATTGCACACACTTCCTCAGGGAAATGGCAATGAAGTGGAAGCATGTCACTGGTCTTCTCTGAAGTAATTTTTGCACCAAATTGATCATGATCACCCAAATTCAAAATGTACTGGCAGGGAGTTTTGCAGAGTGATACATGGATTGGACAGAACTGGACAGTATCTGGTCAATTGCAACAGATATTCCAGAAATTTTGGGGGTTTTTACGGTAGCTCCTCCCGGTGCAGTCCGGGAGCTTTTATTCTGGATGTCAACTTTTTGCATTCAATCTGTGAGGTTCAAAAGCGGAGCATCCTGCAGTGAACTATTCTGAAGCCAGTTGGTAAACTTGGGATATTCATGTTAGATTCAAGTGAGTTTACAGAACATTCTTGAGCAGTGGAGCTGCTCCAGTGCCTATGAAAAAGGAATCGAGAATCATTCTCCTTGTGCACAATCTTGAGAATATGGTCTCCACATGCACGAAGACGAAGACGAAGACGACGACGGTGCACGACGAAGACGACTCATCGACGAGAGGAATCAAGTTCTCAAGCGCAGCAACAGGGTCCTCCAGGCCGCCGCTATGGGGGATTTGTCCCATAATGTTTGTTGTTGTAGAGACGGGTTATAAACTATAAAAGGGGCGCGGGCATGGGGCTGGTGCGGGGATGGATGAAGTGCGGCGGGAAGTTCGACGAAAGTCGGGTCCCGTCTTGTGAGAGCCTGATCGCATGGGGGGCCCGACCCCGATGTGGAGGTCGGGCAACCTGATGCCCGGGTCCCCCAGTGCTCAGGCTTCCGGGTGCTCAACGGAGCTCCAAGCATAACTGTAGTTAGACTTCCTGTTTAACTAGTTTAAAGTTAGTTTGACTGGTTTTTTTACCCAGTTAACTAATTTTAATTTTCCATTTCGGATTTGTGAGCGCTCTTCTTCTCTACCCTGCTGCTCATTAGTTCCCTTGTCAATTTAAACTTTAGACGTATATTTTTCGAAACATAGTCTTTGATGTAATAATTTCTAGTCTCTCTCCATGTACTAGTAATATTAGGTGGTATTTTGCTTGATATTGTGATGTGACAACCTTTATCTTCTCTTTACTATATTGGTACAATTAGGTATTAATTTAGTATTTGTAGCACTCAGTGAAGTTTACCATCCATACAAGAACAAGCAAAATTTGTTAAGAACATCATGGCAGTGAAAGTAGAAAGGCTCATGTGTATTTTAGCAGGAACTGCCACTGCAATTGCATGGGCTCTCAAATGTTTTTGTCAAGAGTTCAGTTTAGCTCCTTTGTTAAGTCTTCCTAGGTTCAAAACAATTTCAACTTCAACTTTGCCTATTGTTACAAAAACTCATAGTAAGATTGCATCCCTATCCATGTCTGAAGATGAAGATACTTTGTGCATTGTATCTGACACTCCACCTACCTATAGGGAATTAGTAGGCATTCAATGGGGGCCATGGTATATGAAGCCTAGAACACTCCATTGGTGGCATCAATTTTTCAACATGATTATGGTCAATGATCCTATACGTTTTAGAGAGATGTTTAGGATGTCAGTCCCTACATTTCAATATATATGCTTGTTAGTGGAGCAAGACCTTCAAACCAATCCTCCGTTTGGGTTAGATAAATTACCAAATCGTAAATTAGAAGTTACAAAGCAAGTTGCAATTGCTATCCGTAGACTTGCTACTGGGGATTCTTTACTTTCAATAGGAGAATTATTTGGAGTCGGGAAATCTATTGTTAGTGAGGTCACCACAAGATTTATTAAATCTTTAAATCTTAGAGGTCAACATCACTTGACCTGGCCAACTGGTGAAGAATTAAAGAAGGTGAAAGATGGATTCGAATCTAAGTGGGGAATCCCCCAAGTATGTGGTGCTATAGATGTTACACATGTTGAAGTGAATTTACCTGGTAATGAAAGGTCCACTGATTATTATGATAAAGATAAAAACTATAGCTTCATTTTACAAGCGATAGTGGATGTAGAGACTCATTTTTTGAACATTTTTGCAGGTTACCCTGGTGTGGTTCATGATGCTAGAGTTTTTGCAAACTCAGGAATTAAAGCTGCAATTGATAGAGGAGAGTGTTTAAATGGGCCAGCGAGGCTCATTCAAGGCATTCCCATACCTGAATTATTAATTAGAGATGCTGATTATACACAAGAGACTTATATGTTGATTCCACTTCCAGGTTATAAATTGGACCCTATGAGTGATCAATTTAATTTTAAGCATAGTAGTACACGAATGGCTGTAGAAAGATCATTTGGTATTCTCAAAGGTGTATGGTAAATCCTAAAACGACCAATGTATATGCCTAATTGTTCTATGGTATCTAGTATCATGCATACCACATGTATTTTACATAATATCTTATTGGACAAAGCAAATAGACCTGACGATGATCTTTCATTAGTTAGGCATCATGATGAAGGATACAGACAACAAATAAGTAGAAGAGTTATTATAGATGAGGCATTGTTGATTAAAAATGCCATAGTAGAGCACTTGTGGCGTTTAGAAGGGCTACAAAGTTAGGGATGTTTAGGGCTCAAGAACTACTAATGTATGTAAATACAGCTATTTAGCCAAATTGAGATCTTCAATTGATCCGGTTTTTTGGCAATATGTTTTGATAGTATTTTTGAAAAATTAAAATAGTTTTTTAAATTTAGATATTTTGGAAATTGAAAATTATGTTTTAAAAGAACGACCATAAAATAGTATCTTTGAAATTTGACTATAATGAATGCCATCATAATTCCAAATCATTCACTAAGTACTTGAATCCTAAACACAAATGAAGTGAATTAATAGGGGACATAAATGATGATTGTTAAAATGAGAGATGACTTAATTTCAAATAGATCCTACTAAATTCATAGAACATCAATAGTCATTGAATTCATAGGATGAGAGTCTACATGGTAGAATAGAAATCAACCCTTATATATTGAAAAACTTCAAACCTTCAATACACAAGGAAAACTACAAATCACGAAATAAGTGACAATGAATTTCGTGGAGAATACAGCAAAGCAAATGCAAAAAATTGAATATCACTACCAACATGAAGTAGTGAATTATGGCTCCTGCATTTTGGAACCAATAGCATTGCTAATTGCCATTAAAGCTCCAATGAATCCTTGAGATGCCTCCTTGTTTGCTTGAAGTTTATCTTTTTCAATGACCAGAAGCTTATCTTGAGCACTTGTTTGAGCCTCCAATGAAGCATTTTGTAATGCCATATTGTCATTGTGTTTTTTCAATTCCAAATCCAAAAATTGATCGTGTCTTGCATCTGCCCGGTCTTCTCCTTCTATCATGGCTGCAATTGTCTTCTCTCTATTAGTTTCCATAATGGATGCAATAACATCTGATACTTTGGACAAACTACGACGACGTTTGCCTGTATACAATGATGAGTCAGGGAACTCGGGTGTATCACCATCTGCATACATATCGAACATTAAGTTGCAATATGAATTTTAACAAATAAAAAAGGGAAACACACAAAGCATTATCTACATAAAGTAATTTAACGCAATGCATATGGAAGTAGGTATGGGGCAAAGCGTTAGTAGGGACAATTTTGTCTAAATTGGTGCATTTTGAATGCATTGACTTCATAAAATGTAGACGAAGCATCTTCTAAAAACAAAACTGTCATTCCAAAAAGAGTATTGTACTTGTAAAATTTGTTATAAATTAAAATCAAAGTTGCAATTCCTAAATGCCTTTTAATTTAGAATGTGAATTAATGTAATTTGGGAAACATAATTGCAGGTTACTATGTATTTGCTATGCATGTTCTCCATGGATATGAATAAAAATAAAGGAAAAAATAGGTTTAAGAAATGATTTACCTGTTTCCACTGCTATATTTAGAGAATCAATAACATCAGTGGGATTGGTTGATCGAGAAGAGTCAGGCAACCAACTAGCAATGAAATCATAGATTTCCCGTAGCATATTAGCCTTCAATCCCTTTATTGCCTTCTTTTCACCTGCATCCATTACCCAATAGCTTTTTTTCCCACTAGGTATATTTTTTTCGTAATCCCAATTTTTTTGAAAATCAGCACGGACACCTTCAAATTTATCTTGACACTGCTGTCCAAAACGGTTAATTCCTTGTTGGAAACACTTATCTGAAACAAGAGCCCAACGTTCATGTCCAGGTTTGTAAAGAGCCTTTGCGCCAGCACCTGGACCGTATGTGAACCAATCGTCTTTTTTGACAGTAAGCATAACCATAAGGTCTGAAGTATTCCATGGCCCCTTCTTATGTACCCTCCCTAGCACATTGTCCCCTTGAAGCTCTCCCATTTCACAATCATGTGGATCATTGAGAGATGGATCTGATTCATTGAGATCAGGAAACTGAGACTGTAATGAAGGCTGACCTTGGGATGAGGATTGTGGCACGTTTGAAGGGGACCTCAGCCAAGACATTGGGTCTGGAAAAAAAACTCATTATATACATTAAATATAACAATATTTTCAAATTTAATATTGAAATGGTACAATATTGATGAATTAATATGGATCCCCTTAAAACCCCTATTTAGTATACAATGCTACCAACATCCTTCTAAAAAAGGTTAAAGGACAATAAATAATCTTGTTATAACATCATAACAAGATACATAATAAAATATTAAAAAAATAAATAAAAAGATATATAATAACAACAAAACAAGATACATATAACAATGCCTAATTACAACAACACCCAATCACTTATTACAAATTTACCAATATCAATAGCATAACAAGTTTAAACAATATAACAAAGCTCCAAGAATATAATAAGTTTAAACAATATAAAATCACTAATTAAAAAATCAAAAGTACAAAATCACTAATCACATCCATCAAAATATCAATTGAAATCTAAAAACTCACCAAGCAAGGTGTTGCCTTGAGAAATCAAATCGTTTGGGTCCATTTTTGCAAACTCAAACCAAAAATTCCCAACCCAAAACTCCAAAGAGAAAGAGAGATAATAAAACCAAAGATATTACTTAAGTAAGATAAAGTTTGAGACAAACATGCGAACTAACCCCAAAGTAAGATTGAACTATAGCTTGAACTTTAGTAGGACAAGGAGACAAGTGGCGGATAATTATGTGTTTAATTAGAAGGTCGGGTTGATGGGAAGGAGAGCGGGCTTGAACTTCCTCCTTTCAAGGAGGGTGGAGAGAGGGAGGAACCCGACCTCCACATCAGGTTGCGGGCTACCAAAGTTCCCATGCGGACCCCCCATGCCGCCCTGCAGGTCGGGTCGGGTCGGGCCATGCGAACAGCCCCTGAGTGGTGGGGGTCGAGAAGAGGGCGAGGATGAGGTCTATCTAGTGGGCCTCATTTGCGTTCTGTTTTGGTCCCCCTCCACTCATGATGGCGTCCACACCCGCGGGCCTGTCAGTAAAATCTCTAGCCTTTTTTCAACTTTTTTTCCCTTTTTTGATAAAAATTACCTAGTGTCAATTTTCTGTCAAAACTACCACTTTTGCTATGTTCGCCTACAAAATAAATTTAATTTAAATATTTTTTCAAAATCTAACCTTAAGATCTTGTTCTACAATTGTTTTAGATCACCTTGTTCTACAATTTACTTAGATCACATGTTAAAAAAATTTATGATTCTTGACCATATATATCAATTAGCATTCATAGTGAAAGAAAAAACTTCTTTCAAGTTGCTATGATTGCTTGCATATCAAGAAGTTGCATAACTTTCACATCAATAATTCAAATGGAATGAATCAAAGCTTCCCATTTAGAAAAAAAATTATTAGAGTTAATTTCTAGAATTAAATGAAAAAGTTTGCAAGCCACTAAAATCTAACAATTTCATGAAAGTATTGGCTACATATTGACCTTTTATTTTGCACGCTTGTTGGTTGCCAGTCCTACAAAAGAAAAATTGATTTTGGATCTTCTATTTTTACATTCCAACTAGTTATTTCTCCAATGGCACCAGCTAACAATCTGGTTCTTCCCAAACATTGCGAGCCATAAGATAGTTTGTTCTAAAAGTGACCTTTTTTAGGGTTAGTCTATGTTTTTCATGAGCTTTTATGGATTGGGATATTTTTAGTTCATTTTTCAAACAAAGAAAAATAGATGAGGTATGTAATACAAGTGGTTTTGTATTTTTCTAAGCATTATTGAATTACTCATGAATTTTCAAAGATTTGTATTCTAAACACCTATTTATGACAAAAGGTTTAGTGAAATGCATCCACATGCAACTCGTAAAGAGAGATGGATAAACCAAGAAGAAACATAGGGACTTGCAATAAATAACAAGCAAGGGTTCTAAATACAACCATGCTTTTGTCCAATCAATTTTGCAAATTTTGCATTCTCTATAACAAAGCAGTTGGCTTTCAAACTTCCAATGTAAATCCATAAATGTCCATGTGTCACTACAATTGGAAATGAACTCAATCACATACTTTAACCATCCATACTTAAACCTTAACCCTTAAAGGACGATGGGGTGACTTTGGAAATCATTAGTTTTTACAACTATGTGAAGCATTGGTTTAAAAAATTGTAAAAGCACTCATTGCAAGACAAACTATTGTAGGAGACCTACCCTTTTCTTGCAAAATTCTGAGGATGAATAGTTGCACTTCTATCCTACATAGATCCTCTATATCATCCATCAGACACAAAATGTCTACCTCGACATTTAAGGGTTAAAACAATATCTAACAAACTTTAATGTGCTCCCACTTTATCCTCAGGCCATTCATTGTTTGTCATACATCGATTTCAGAACCACCTCATGTCCATTTTCGACCTAATTATAGACAACGCAGGAATGGCAGCTTCAATGGCTGTTGAAATGATAACCTAATGGCACTGGTTGCATATGTATTGAGGAATGCATAAAGGAAACAGTGCTTAAGAAGTGAAAATACTGGCATAGAGGATGCTCTGCACAACATTGAAAAATTGTTCCTAGATGCTAACTTGCAGTATGCTGTAATCACTCAAGCCGAACCTGTCTTTGCAGGCAACTGGCTTACATATTGTGAAATAGCCTGTGCGCTTTCATATGCACCTTCAACACATCGGCCCAGAGCAACCCCTACAACATAGTTGCCACCCAGAAATAGGCCCTCACAATTTGCGATTCGGAGAGCTTCCTTGGCATTGTCCAAGTGATCAAGATGACCAATAGTAAATTGAGGAATAGCCTTGGGCCATGTTCGCACTCCGTGAATTTGAGGAGCCGGAGCATCGGCTTTCAAGAGCATTGTTCGGAGGTCCTTGTCCACAGTCCTCACAATTTCCTCCTCACTCTGCACGTACCAAAGAATTAATAAGAAGGATCAGTACAGAATTGTTACAGAAATTACTGCATCGTGTGAACATACAGTAAAGAAACCTACAAGCAGCACCATCAATCATGTAGGGATTCATTTCAAGTGCAGTATAGTATAGTGAGCACTACAGAACATATCTCAAATTGGAAGTGAGCTGAGGAAGAGGTGCCTCCACCTACGGGGAGTACAAAGACTTGGACCCAAAAACAAGCACCATAAATCGACGTAGAATGTCAAGGTCCTAGAATAGCATCTAGCATATGGTCAAGATAAGCTCCTCTGTCACAATTAACAGGCAAAATTATCATCGTGAATCGATGTGAAGCATTATTTACCTTCTCGGTGATTTGTGGGAATTGAGCACCACCGATGTAATTCAGGAGTAGCACACGTTCCTCTGGAGCTCGGTTAGGGAACAATGAGGAGCTGTAGATGGTTCCTGGTGGATCACAACAGCGATGCATACATAAGCCTCTGTATTACAATTGACTCTACTGTGCAAACAAAAGAAACATCACAGCCAATAACCTATCCAGATCCAACCCATCAGTTCTCGCTCTAGTGATAGGGTCAGGCAGAGTCTTAGAGTTTACGAATTGTAGAGAGTATTAATAATGACGACAAGCATACCTAGAGTCTGTACACCTTGGCTGCGGGGATGAAGCTGCCCAAACCCAAATAACTTTCCATCCGTCAGGCGGTCTTCACGTAGAGCCGACAATGGATAAGAGATAGTAGCGGCACACACTGGAGGGTAGTAAAACTGAGAAAGCGCCTCAGCTGCCCCTTCCTGGCCGATCACCCCCAAAACATTAGACATTGGAAAAGACCACTACATCGAACAAGGAACGGGAAAATCGTCATCCCTACACGAAGCACGGAAAAGGGCAGGGAGCAGGGTGAAATACTAAGCTGGGGATAAGATCAATTTACATTGAGTTTTACAGTTCAGGTCCATTGTGCATCTAGATGCCAAGAAAACGTTGGTAGATGGGTTCACATTTCAGAGAGTGTAGCACTATCATATTCTATTCGAACCAAGAATTAGTTTGCAAATACACTAAAATTCATCATGAAACACAAACATTTCACTGTCATCTAGTAATCCAAAAAATTAGCACCCTGATATCAACCGTCATTGAGAAATGGTAAGTTACTTACAGAGAGAGGGCGCAGAATCTCCTTTGCAATATATGCAGGAACAGTGAGCACTAGAGATCGCGCTTTCACCGTTTGGGTTCCGTCAGGTGTCTCATACGTCAAGGTGTAGCCCGCATCAGTCTTCTTAATCGCTGTAAGCTTCCAACTCAACTTCACTTTGTCACCTAGCCTGCAAAAATGAACTCCACCTTAATTTCACATTATAAGCAATTTATCAAAAGAACGATCTTGGCAACCTATTTAAGAAAAGCCTATAACGTACACAAGAAGCAGGGAGTGACCAAATTGTGAGGCAAATTGAAGGCTTCCTTCATCTACATTGAAGATAAAGTTAACAAGCAAGGGACTCACTGTGCGGCGATTGCATTTGGGAGGGTAATCAGTCCCTTTTTAAATGAGCCCACAGTCTGTCCCTTTGGTTTTGGCAGTCGCCTGCAAAACACAATAAAAAAAATCAAATGTTTGTAAACAAAGCGAAACTTCTCTTAACACCCCATATGTCAGTGTATTCCTGTAATTGAGAATGACGCTGCCCGTAACTCCATATCGAACAGACATGAGAGTGGGCAATCCTGGTAAAGCAGAACAATGCTAGAAGAAATAGCAGCATCACTAACCCCGAACAGCTAATGGATCACATTATAAATTTTCATTAGATGGAAGAGGTACTACGTGGACGTTAAAGGGGAAAAGGGATGCACTTACTCGTCACGAGGGGGTGGCGGGTTCTTTTTTCGTTCTTGAATCATCTTCAATGTGCCACCAATAATACTGCCACCGATTTCTTCTAGCTTCCACACCTTACCGAAAGCAGCTTTCATGCTCAGCTTTGAAGGATCTCCCGCGTAAACACCTGCAGTCCATCCAAATCAGTACGTTGTCACCTGCCGATCATGCATACATACTCCACTAATTTGGGAGGAGTAATAAACAAAACGGATTCAATATTAACAAAAGGAGAAATTTGAAAGACCTCCCAAAGAGAGAATTATTTCCCAAGAGTAATGTGACCACGCGATGAATGCTTCCTTACCAGAACAGAACGGCTCAATCAGTCGCTCAAAAACCTCTTGACCAAGGTTACGAGACACAAACTCTTTTACTGATTCCTCACGGCCCTACATCAAACCAAAAAATTCAGTCTATACTTGACTTGAACTGCCTCCGTATTATTCCGAATAAAACTTCAAGAGTGTCCTCGTGGAACTTGAGGTACCACATTTCTCAGAAGAGAATCCAGAGTGGCATGGAGTTCTAACACTTAAATCCCAAGGTTCGTTTAGTAACCAATGAAATAATTAGCTCAGGATGATATCCAGAAGCAGCTGCCTAGACATTTGCCAACACACCAGATACTATTTATTTTTAAATGGTCGTAGATAGACTTAGCGAAACAGCAACCGAGCAATATTTCACTGGCATATTCACAATTTCGCCGTTTCTAACTCAAGCTTAAAGACCTGCAGATATCGCTTACCGGAGCAGCTGGTCTCAATCCCATGGCTCCAAAACCAGCCCGAAGCTTTCCAAAAACACTGAGAAGATCAAAAAATGGTAGATCAGCCGGACCTGCAAGCCAAAGAGATAGTATTAACAAAAACACAAACAATTGGAATCCTGAATCTCATAATATGTGCAAGAATCTGGTTATAAATTTCAAAAACCAACCCGTCGAGAACATAAGATGCATTCGCATGAGCGTTCGGCCACGCTTCCAAATCAACAGCACACGGCAAGAAAGCGGTTGTGCAAGATGGAGGTTACCTGCAGGAACAGGTCGCAATCGGCCTCCCCACAATACGTAACGAGGAGATAGTGGATCCCCCAAGACCAATTCGTCTTTTAACCCACTGTCTATCTGCAACAATCGCAATTTCTAGTAAGCAATGCACACTTCCACACATCAATCCTAATAATTGCATCAACTAACAATCAGTCGCATGCAAT
Source organism: Climacium dendroides (assembly GCA_950106755.1). Taxonomy (NCBI): domain Eukaryota; kingdom Viridiplantae; phylum Streptophyta; class Bryopsida; order Hypnales; family Climaciaceae; genus Climacium; species Climacium dendroides. The sequence continues at coordinate 21,297,332 of OX467088.1, forward strand.
CCAATGTTCATGGTCCAGCTTGCATATCAATATTTTGCTAAATCCTGGCACGCGTGAGCCACATACCCATCCCTCCGCAAGGGAATCATTAACAGCAATACCAAATGAACTCAATACGTCTATTACAGGAAGTTGCACATTATCAACGTGCAACTTATTGTAACGTGTCGCCATAACGTGAAGAAAGTGAAGAAGAAAGTGAAGACTTCCTACATCAGTCGACAGAGAGGATGATTATATACCGCGGCAGCCAACATTGAGTCGTTGGGTTGAAAGCTGTTGGGGCCCTCCTCCCACAGAAAACCATCGCCTTGAACTGTTGTGATGTTGCCTCCAACTCGATCTCTTGCTTCCGTGACTAAGACATTGCTTACGACAGCTCCATGCCTGAAAAGAACCCCAATCAACTCAATTACTAGCTCAATTTTGCTTCACGTTCACTCTACACCGGAATTTAATTACTCCAGAAAGTTTCCAAGGGGCCAGGTAATGCTGTGCATCCTGGAATGAATACTCTGGCATCTCCTTCCTCAAATGGAGTAAACAGAACTCCTTCAAATGCAGTACTTCATAATGACAATTCCATTCATGATTAACCTAGCAACACCCAGAGTCTTCAACATTCTCCACCGGAACGTACTAAAAACGAGGAAATCCTGAATGAAAAAGATAATTTAACCCCTAAAGGACAGAGATTTTATGATTTCAATTATGCAATTTGATTAATCGTATCGTGAAAAGTAAAATGCAGATAGGGCGAAATTTTATGTCATCACAACCAATGAAGAATATGGCATGTGTTGATCAAAAAATAAATAAATCAAACAAAATGAAGTTCTCATACGGTCTGCTGCAAGTGGACTTCGAAGATGTAAACAAATTGCAGCGGCGAATGTCTACAGGTTTAAATTTGAGCATCAATAAACCCCGAACCATTCCTCTTATCATTGATATGACGACCCAAAAATTTGCCACTCGTAAGGAACTCCAAAGTTGATAACAGAGCTGAGCTAGGCATTGATCGGTTTCAGATATTGCGGTGGTCCACGGAACAACGTAAATCTTTTCTAAAGCAAACGCTACACTCAAATGGATGCGGGCGTCAAAACAAAGAAGAGCTGCAAACACAAACAATTGGCGAGTACCTAGTAGCAAAAGCTTGCGCGGTGCACAACCCCGATATTCCAGCTCCCACCACGACGCAATCGTAGACCTCCTTCTCCACCGCATTCTCTTTGGTGGGCGTGGACACCGCAGCCTGCTTACAAACAACTCGGACCGCAGCACTCTGCCTCATCACGCGCATCCCTTGCGCTCCCCTGAGCTTGACCACGCTGGACAACGCTCTGCAAGAAGCAAGGCTCTGCACATTCGCCTGCTTTCCTCGGGACGTGGTCGCCAGCAACGACGACGTCGTCGAACTCGTCGACAGTGTCGCCATCGCCGCAACCCTCTCCATCCTCGCCAGCCCCCTAAGCCAATCTTAAAACTCAAAATCCTTAAGCCGAAACCAGTACGAAAAATGGAATTCCGAGACTATAATAGCGAGAGAAAGGAATGCCAGTGGAACTGCCACCAGGGGGGGCAATTCGGTTGCTGTAATTCTCCCGAGCTTGCTCCGCAACTGGAAAGATAGTTTCTGACGAAGAAGTAAGAGAGACGAAGTAAGGGGGCCAGTGTGAAGAGGACTTTTGCCAAGAGCGGTGTGATTGGCCCGGCTAGTGGAATCCAGATAAGCTGGATTTCAGTCCCGGAGCCACGTTCACACTTACATATGTACACATGTGGATGGATGTAATACCATCTTCTCTAATATCACATCCTCTCTTTTGGATACAAATTTTGTGTGACTTTCACCTAGTAGCAGTATTGAATAATTTTTCAAGTCTTTGTTTTCAAAATTTAAGAAATTGGGCAACTATAATGAAAGACCTTGTGTTCAGTTTAGTGATGGATGATTTCCAAATTGTGGATGAAAATTTTGATGAAAATTTTGCACCGCATATACAGCAACGCAGCGCTGAAGTTTCCAACCTTCAACTAAGGTAGTATGGCCTTAAAGCACCCCTCTTCTTCAGACCGTCCTGTAGGTAGCTGTAGAATGGATGCTAAGTGATCCTTGAATGGTCAGTTAGTGAATTCAAGAAAAAATATTTTTTTTATTGTAAGAGCCAATCATTGTCTTTGGTTTCTACACATTTCTTTATAAGTCACAAGGGAACGGATTTTGGGACACCTATGGTCACAAATAGGTGCCTATGACCTGAAGCTTTGAAAATTCATAAGTAATTCAAAATGCTTGGAAAAATACGAAACTACTTGTGTTGTGTTCCACATCTATTTTTCTTTCTCTAGAAAATGAGCTAAAAATCATTTTGTCCATAGAAACCTGTGAAAAAGGTTCAACCCTTAAAAGGTCGCTTTAAGGCCATACTACCTTATAAAATTTGGCTTCCACATTTGATGGCGCTAAACACCTGACTTCATCGCTGAATTTTACAGCAACCTTCAAATCTCAAAAGTTTGTTTACAATCATTAGGAAAGATTTAGGCCTGAAAGAGGATGCAAGGTCTACACTCCCATGGTGCAATTATAGAAAAAGAAAATCTTTTTCCAAATCTGACATGGCATTACTAGTGTTATACTAGTGGTTGGCACTTGCTATGCTACGCATTCATCATTAGAATTTTATTAGAATTTTTATGTATTAGATAGAATGTTGAACAAAAATTTCAATAAATCTTCAAATAAAAATTACTAAAATCTTCATATAATTTATTTTATAAGTAAGCATATATTGAAATGTACAATAGAAATGTATCGAATGATGAATGAAATATATGCAATGGTGAATATTGTAAAAGATACACATTTATTGTAATGCATTTGAAATTTGACTCAACTGTTATAAACAATGGCAACCCAAAAACTTGGTGAATTGAAAAGAAAAACTTGTAAATCTCAAGAACTTCGTAAACAACTTAATTGTTGTGAAATCCAAAATCGCTTCATTTGAATAAATTTCTCAAATCATTTGGTAGTAGCAATAGAATTTTGAAATCATAAAAGCTCAAAGCTCACAAAAGCATAAAATCATAGAAGTGCAAAGAAATGTAAAGCCAAGAGAAGCAATGGAATTGCTACCTCTATAATATCACCCTATGGATCCTCTTTAATATCACCTCAATTGCAATGACTACACATAACATTGCTAACCAACTTGGTTTCGTCCCCCCCAAGTGGAGGTATAATTCCCTCCTATATACCTGGGGGGAGAGTTTAGTTATAATGTTGCACAAGTCATTGGCTAGGCAGAGGTGATGTAGCACCAAGTTGTCAGAGCTCGGTATGTCATTGGCAAGGCTACTGTTGAGGGCTCTTGATTTTTGGGGAGCAAAAGGGTCCCCCCCAGGGAAGGTTAATAATGTTATGCATTGTTTCTATAATATCACCCTTTATAAAAGTGATATTACAGAAGTGATTGCAAACTACTACTCTATTTCTGTAATAAAACATTGTGTGAAAATATGATTTCTATGTATGCATGATTGAAAATATTTTTATAAAATATTTAAAATAATTATTTTAAAGACTTATTGAAATCATTATCATGCATTCTATTCAAATATATCAAAATTTTACTAATATGTAATACAATGAATGCGTAGCATAGCAAGCATGAGTCCCTAGTATTAATGGTAGCATTTGTGATATTATAGAGGGGATTATGATTTTAATAGTATGACTAGCGTTTGGCGCTTGCTATGCTACGCATTCACCATTAGAATTTTATAAGAATTTTTATGTACTAGATAGAATGCAACACATTCACCATTAGAATTTCATTAGAATTTTTATGTGTTAGATAGAATACAGAGTAAGAATTTCAATAAATCTTTAGATAAAAATTACTAAAATTTTCATATAATTTTTTTAATAAATAAACATATACTAAAATAAACAATAGAAATTTAATGAATGATGAATACGATAAAAGATACACATATATTAGAATGCATTAGAAATTTGACTCAATTGTTAGAAACAATGACAACCCAAATAGAAGAATTTAAAGGAAAAACTTGTAAATCTCAAAAGCTTCATGAACAATTTAATTGTTGTGAAATCCAAAATTGGTTCAATCTAATAAATTTCTCAAATCATTTTGTAGTAGCAATAGGAAATTGAAATTAGAAGATCAAAGCTCACAAAAGCACAAAATCATAGAAATGCAAAAGAAGTATAAAACCAAGAAAAGCAATGGAATTGCTACCTTTATAATATCACCATATTGATCCTCTTTAATATCACCTCAATTGCAACGACTATATTATTTTTATAATATCACCCTTTGTAAAATGTGATATTATAGAGGTGATTGTGAACTGCTACCTATTTCAGTAATATCACATTGTGTGAAAATATGATTTCTCTGTATGCATGATTGGAAATATTTTTATAGAATAATTAAAATAATTATTTTAAAGACTTATCGAAATCATTATCATGCATTCTATTCAAATATATCAAATTTTTACTAATATGTGATACAATGAATGTGTAGCATAGCAAGCACAAGCCCCTAGTATTAATGATAGCATTTGTGATATTATAGAAGGACTTATGATTTTAGTAGTGTAAAATTAGCGCCACATCAAATTGACTATTTAAAAAAGAAATTATTTTTTTGTATTTGCACCACTAAAGGCCCGAAAATAAAAAACTAACAACCTTTTCAGGCTTGAAATTTTTTTCTTAATGAGCACCACTACTCACAAATGCAATTAATAGTATTGTTCTTGTTACTATGCTTTGAAAGCAATCTTGAGGTGGATGATAAGTATTGGATGGATTGGAATCTATTTTGGGTGGATTCAATGCATGTACATTGAGGCTGTCATTGTGAAAGAGTTGCTCATCCAAAATTGGATGCTTACACAAAATAGTGAAATTAGGTTGCCCCACACTAATTTCTCGACATTCTATACTATATAAATATGCATTGTTACTATAAAAGGATGCAGTAATATGGGAACCATGTGTGTTACATTGGTTGGTGCATTGGTTCATGGTTTGGGTTTAGAGAATTGTTTGTGCCTCCATCTGAACAAGTGGTGTGTCATGAGGTAACTTTCTTGAGTGAGGCAACCTAATTGTTAAGGCAACCTAATTTCACTATTTTGTGTAGTGCTCTGAACCAGGTCAACTTCGGGCTCTCTTAAGAATCTCATTGTGCACACCAAATTGAGGTACCTCAAGCAAAAAATGGAGAGCCAATGCTTTGAAAACAACACCCAATGTCATGGAGGGGCTTGCTTTTGCTCCTAGGTCTCACCTATGGTGTCTTAGGTAGCTTGGCTAAGCCATTATGGATATGCTCTTAGTGCCATTGGACAAGATTCAAAGCAATTTCATTGGCCGAAAATCGGGTTTTGTCATCTAAGGCATTCACTCTAAAACGGATGTCCACATAAAGTAGTGCCAAAAGTCAAGATGAAGTCAAAATCTGAACGACAAATAGATGTGAAATTCAAGTTTCTTTCTCATTATTGCTTGGATAAAAGTCATACTATTTGTCTTATCTAGTGGTTGAATTTGGTCTTATTAAAATACATATTTTTCTAAAATTATAAATGTAGAAATATGTCAAGACATTGACCAAGCCCAAAATTGTATTGATTCTAGTTTGGAACTGGATTTGCAAAAATGAAGTCATAGATTTAAAGAACACAAAAAATTTCAAAAAATCACAATGTTAAGAGAACCTCATTTCAAATCCATTCCAAAAAATTTACTCTAAATATGATAATATTTTGTTTGTAATGGAATTTAGAAGGACTTTTGAAATTTTCCTTTCAAATTAAAAAAAATCTATACCTTAAATTAGGTTGTTTTGTTTTTTCTAAACAACTTATTTAAGCTTTATTCCTAGGTATTTGCTTCAGTAGATACATAATCTCAACATAACAATATAACATGTTCCTTTGACATGGTTGATTTCTATCCAAATTAATTAGATGCTTGACTAAAACCTAAAAGACTATTAGTTTCCTATTTTGAAGTGATACTCCAATTGTCCCTACAACTTTTGTAATAATAAAATTGGTGGATGTCTATGATTTGATTAGACTCTTGTCTTGTCTCACCAATATTAGTACTACTATACCACCCATATCTCACCTTTAATCTACCTCTTATTATGATTAATGGTGGTTATAAATGTATGGTTTGATTAGCCTACTTTCTAATTTTTTTTTCATCTAAAACTATTGGTTTAACTACCCTTGAGAAGAATGATTTCTAGCTCAAATTACAAAATGAATACATTGATTTCTATGAAATTAAAGTTCCAAATGGATGTTGGTTACCATCATGATGGCCATGGGTATGAATGTTATAATTTGTGAATATGGTCTTAATGGATGCTTCAATTACTTTTGGACTAAGTCTACTTGGTTGAAATCACCAAAGGCCTGATGAGTACAAGTTAAGCTACTTAATTCACATTAAGAGAGAAGAATTAGTTGTCAACCATGCCTAGTGTCCAACCTGTAGCATGCACTATTTTCAACCTGAGGCTGGAACTAAAATTTGGAATCTTTGTTTTATATCCTTTTCAAGGTTAGGACTATTATAGTTATGGCACATGTCTATTAGTAATGAACGAGAAAGTAGGGAGCAGTGAATAAGGTGAAAGCACCCAAAACCATCAATTTAAACAAATCAGCATAGTTGGAGGTATATTTTTCTAAAAATAATATTTTTGTAGTATATGCAAGTGAAAATCATGAATATTAAAAAAAATAGATTTTTTGGACATTGTATGTAATTTCTATGATTTTTCAAAGTGTTGGTTGCTTAAACCATTGAAACTGTCCCATGGGTGCTCCAAAAATTGAACCTTGCAAAAATCAATTGTCAGCAAATCACAGTCAAATACGTGTCCTTTGAATGTGTTGGCCAATCAATGTTAAGCATGTGGAAGATACATTCACCAAAGTCTAGGAACAAAAAATAGGAACAAATGCGTGAATGAGTGTTTATACCTTAGGAAAGTAGTTCTTCAATGATAAGAATTACAATACTATAGACATTGACTATAGGTTGACAATACTTTTTGGCTCTTGAAATTCACTGTAACTTCAAATTCAAGAATAAAATTTTGAAAGATTAAGACTTCCTATATTTCCTATCTTTCTACATGAAAAAATTTACACAACCTCATACTCCTCACCATCTAATCAAAATTTGATTAAGTGATCTACTACTAATGCTTCTACTTTACTACCATTCCTAAACTACTAGTGAGTGAGTTACTTAGCTTTTGGTTTCTAAATAGCAAGGGTTGTTTTCTATTGTTGCTTACTAGTACCTGTACAAAACTTCCTTTGCCAAAGTTGTAGTCTAAATTGGCAACAAAATTCACTACAAACATGGTTGCTTCTCAATCTTTTGTATCTATTCAAGATTTTTTTGTCTCTACTCTTTTGTTAATGTTTGGACTTTATACGAGTGTGTTAATTGGAGTTGTTCTAGTGAAATCAATAGCAAGAGTCTATGGGTTGAAGACACCTCATACAACCTCACTAATCCCATTTTGTATTGTATTTTTGGGATGGATATAGATGAGGCCCACATTCTCTAGAATTTATTTAGAGCTTTGGTGGAACAAAAAGTTTGATTCCTATACAATTTATAGTCCCTCTAGAAAAACTTTGTATTAAATGGGAAATTTTTGCTAATATTTAGCATCTTATTGTGAAATTTGTTTCTTACAATGGAAGCATATTGGTTCTAATTAGATACTTGAGAATATTGCATTGTGTTGGTTATATCTTGTATAGAATTTAATGACTTATACAAAGTTATATGGAATGCCAAAATAAAGATTATCTATTTCAAAGTTGTTGTAGGCAATTTAGAGTTACCAAGTAGCACATGTGCTTTGTTCACTTTGCATTAGTGACTAACATATTGTTGAATCACCATCCTAATAGCCAACACTACAAGAAAACCTGTCCAAAATGACAAAAAATCGTCCTAATTGACAAAAATCAACCCCTCCTAATCTACAGAAAATTGACAGATTTTTGTCAATTTGGACAATTTTCTGTCAATTCGGACAGTTTTTTGTCCTAATTGACAGAAACTTGTCAATTTTTTGTAGATTAGGAGGGGCTAATTTTTGTCAATTAGGACGAGTTTCTCTTGTAGTGCAATCATATCATTTAGATTATAACTATACATTTTGTGAAGCATTTGGGGAAGATTTATTCCTTGTTTGAGGGAAAAGGACTTCCAATTAACAATGTCATGCATAATGTTTCCAAAACCTCATTTCATCTACTATGTAAAGCTAGCACATACAAAAAATGCATACTCAAAATTGACCTCCTTTGTATCAAAATTGCATACAAAAATTACATACTCAAAATTGACCTCCTTTGTATCAAAATTGCATACAAAAATTACATACTCAAAATTGACCTCCTTCGTACAAAAATTGCATACAAAAATTACATACTCAAAATTGCATACTCAAAATAAGCATCATAAAAGTACATAAAACATTGGAAATTTAGAACCTTCTCGAAGAAAAAGTCACATGATAAGCATTGGTTTGAAAACAAAAAGAAACACTAGTATTAATATTGTAGCTTGCAATTGCCTCTAATTGGGACATAAAAATACAATAGTGTAGAAAATGGTTTAGAATCCATTTCATATTTGTCAAATTCTTTATAGGATTAAAAAATTTAAGCAATTTTTTTGACTAAAGAGAGTGTAAAAGTCATAGTTCAAAGCAAGTTTTGAATTGGAGACTACGACTTTCAAATTGAATATGAATAGTAAAGTAACAACTTTTACTCAAGGTGCAAACAAATTGAAAAATTGAAATTACAAATTGGAAACTACAAGTTGGTTGCAATAACTTCATGTTAAGGGACTCCTACTATTGTAAGGAGCAAAAGGGAAACTTTGCATTGATTAATCTTTAAAAGACAGTGGGGGCAATATAGTGACCTTGGAAATTATCTGTATTCATTTTTTTGTGAATCATTGGCTTAAGAAATAGAAAAACCACTCATTGAAAGTCAAATTACTATAGAAGACCTCTCCTTTTCACAATAAAAATTTGAGGATGAATAGTTGCACTTCTATCCTACTAGAAAGATTCCCTATCATCCAACGGACACCAAACGTCTGTGTTGACATTTAAGGATTAACAATGTTATGTGGTAGTGGTGTCCAAGGCCATAATAATATTTTGGAATTTTAAATACATTTACACACTCTTTTTTTATATGTGTCCATGGCCATAATAATACCATGGAATTTTTAAATGCATTTACACAATTTTTTTTCTTTCTATACGCTTGAAGCTGCCCATTTTTTTGTTAAGGCAATTGGGCATTCAATTGAGTCTTGGTGGGGTGTGCCTCAGATCTACTCAACCAGCAGGGACATGGATTTGCAGTACTGTGATGAAGTGCAACGAATGTCATTCATCCGATGGTCGTAAATTAGGGTTAGGGGAAGGGAGAGAAGCGCGGTGGGCTTGGCCAGCTGACTCCTTTCGCGTCCGCCATTGCCAGCGTTACTCTTGGTCTCGCATTCGGAGCCTTGCAGCAAGCAAGCAACCATGGTGGAGAAGACGAAAATCCGCAAGGATGAGGTCGTTACTCGCGAATACACCATCAATCTCCACAAGAGACTGCATGGCTGGTACTACCAATGCTCCCCATATGTTTCGCCCTAATTCTCCCCCATTGCGTCTCCTCCTTGTCTGCGTTTCGTGAATGTGAGCTGAAAGAGAGATCATCATCTTTTTGCGCAAGTCTAAGTGACTTTCTATGAAGGGAGGAATTGTTTGAGCTGTATCTTGAGGACGTTTTTGCGTTTGCGCTGCTGGTTTTGAAGAGGATCCGTAGTCCTCCGGTGGCTTGGATTTCTTTTGATATGTAGAGTTGGAATTGTTAGCGATGCTAGATACCGAGGTTAGATAGGTCAAATTGATGACCTGTTATTTGGTGGGAATGAAGGAAGGTGGGTTTAGGGTTTGGACGTGCTTGCTAGAGATGAACGTGTTGTAGGCTATTTTCTCACCAATTGATGTTTTGTCTGTGCTTTAGCTCCTTCAAGAAGATGGCGCCTAAGGCAGTGAAGGAGATCAGGAAGTTTGCGAAAAAGACGATGGGGACCGATGATGTGCGGGTTGATGTGAAGCTGAACAAGCACATTTGGAGCCGAGGAGTTCGCAATGTCCCCACAAGAATCCGAGTTCGCATTGCTAGGAAGCGTAACGATGATGAGGATGCTAAGGACGAATTTTACTCGTATGTATCCGCCGCTGAGGTGCCTGCCGAAGGGTTTAGAAATTTGGGGACCAAGATCGTGGAGGAGGAGGATTAGGTTCCTGTTTCGCCCCTCCTTTTGAGCTTATAATATGAAAAGCTATCCTTCAGTATGGTTCATCTCTATTTGCAGTGTGAGCAAATTTGCATCTAAGACCAGCAAAAGAATGTACACGTTGATTGAGTGTTCTCTTGAATCTTTCGGTTCTACCGTTGAAATCTCAATTTGTAACCTCATCAGGATCCGCAGTCATTGTTTTACATTTCTGCACAATTTTTTCGTCGAAACATGTTTGTCAATTTGCACGCCCGGGTTTTTTGTTCATGAAGGTTGTCATTGCTGTACCTCTATTGGTGTGCCCAACTTTGGGATTATTTTTGCGCTACCGATACTTAACAGGGGATAGAATTTTGCATTGAAACTTATTGCAATTACGTCAACTGAATATTTTATTTGATATGACACGAATCTTACCAAATGTTGACAAACTTTTGATGTTTCAGTCGGCTAACGAACACGACTGCATCCTCGATGACTTTTATAGTTCCTGCTTAGCATTCTTTGTTACTTCGATTTCATGACGAGCTCTGGAAGCCAGTCGAACATTCGTTCTGCGTTCAAGAACATTCACCGGCTACTGCTAAATTTTGAAGGTTTATGAATAAAAAGTCTTGCCTCAATCCTGGCGAAGTTGCACCTTATTTATCAGTTTAGATACATGCGCAAGTAATTTTTCCGCAGTCCACTTAACTTGCAGTATACGTAATTCCAATAAAATTTTGACAGACCGACTCAACAAGCAATTCTTCACACCACTAACTGAAGGGGAGGAGGCTTTGCATCAACAAAAGGTAAGTTAATCAAATTGAAAGAACAAAAATTGTTCTGTTTTCCTCATTCTATGTTCCTAGATTTAAGGGCTCAGACTTTAAGGCCATGAATAAGGATTAGTGCCTAGACAATCCATGGACAAAGACAAGAGTAACACAATGACACAGTTTTCATTTTGGAAATGGAGACAATTGTCTCTTCAATACTCATGTGATACTTGGGGTGATACTTGGTGATATCTATATGAAAACTAGGTGATACCTTGATAAAATTCGCTAATGATCTTAAAATACAACAATAATCTCACTATTTTGACCTCTCAAAATGAAATTAAAAAATAAAAAATAGCCAACATCTTTTGGTTGTAGGTAAGTGGTGAAAAATTGTGCAAAAAAACCCCACTAATGACATCAGTTTGAGACACAATTTCGTGAATTGACTTGACCTTGGCCTCAAGTTAATCAAACACAATTGAAGGTTAATAATCCATAGTTAATTATTTGGGCAATTATCATCAATTGACCTTAGCCTCAAGTTAATCAAACACAATTGAAGGTTAATAATCCATGGTTAATTATTTGGGCAATTATCTATGACAATACTATGCAAATTGCAAAGAAGTTGGATTAGGGTTCCAATTTATTATTAGTTTGGAAGAGTTGTGCAAATGCAAGCCCTAGCTTCTACAAATTATAAAATGTATGCCTCTTGTAGGAAGACATTAGAGCTTCCATGTCCGAAGTGCAATGGAAATAGTTGCTCTAGGCCATCCACCTTATTGATCATAGATAGACCCCACCTACAATATATAAATGAAGGGTTGCCTTTTGCTTAGGGTCATAATCCTTGAAGGACCAAACAACATGACCAAACAACATGACCAAACGGCATTTTTTGGCAATATAGCAATTTGGAGCAGCTTACTAGCTTACTGTGAATGAAAATTTCATTTTTTTTCACTGAAATTTTCACACATGTGTCCAAAGAGTAGCTTTAAGGCCCAACAATTTTCATAACTTTTGACTACATGGTTAAGAAGTTATTGTATGATATGTAGTTTTCTTTGTTCTACGAGCAGTTTGGGCAGTAAAAAAACTTCTTTAAAAATCATTTTTTTTTAATTAAAAATTTGAAATTGGTTTTCTAGATTTATTTATACATGGATATTTTTGAATCATTCCATTTTGATTAATGAGATGAAAGTTATGAGGAGTTTTAGTTGTGGGTAGTTTGAAGGTGGTTATGGAATCTCTACTCTAAAATAAACTTCAAAGTCCTTTATTTAACTCAATTTTCAATATTTTTAGAATAAAATAAAATAATTGGGTGTAGATTGTTTATTAAAACATTACAACCATTGGGTTTAGCATTTTTCAAATTCATAAATAAATCATTAACAATTTTGTATTTTGAATAATTTTCTACTTCTCTCTATTTTCTATTTTTTTCCTATAGTTGTATAATTCCAAATGATTTGAAAATTTTCAAGCATGTAGCCACCTTGCCTTGAAGAATGAATTCAAAGAGTAACTACCATTTTGGACATATTTTCATAATGATCTAACCTTAAGAAGTGCAGCTGCCTAGGTTTCACAAGGATTTTTGTTACTTCAAACACTAATATCTTGCAATCTACATGGTGAAAATTACTAAAAATTTTCTACATATTCTCAAACCAAATTAACATAAGATCCTACGGTTAGATGTATCAAAAAAAAAAATTCTTCAAAAATTTGGTACTTATACTAAAAATGGCAGTTTTGGAGCAGTTTTGATGAAAACATAGTCAAAATCCTTTAGGGGTTAAATCCAATATACTCTTGCACAACAACAAACAATATGGGATATGTGATTTACTACATCTTATTGCCTTCTACTTCTTTGTATCTTCTTCTTTGCTTCCTTACTTTTGATTTATGGAAGGAGTTTAGCTTTGGTATTCAGTTCTTCTTGGCTAGAAGACATAAATCCTTTGATTTCTTCTTAGAAAATTGACAAGATCTATAGAAAAATGCAACTAGGCAAATTTTGCATATAAGTTCTAATTATTGATCAAGGAGAAGTTGGAAGTTTATTTGGAGGGGCAAATTTTGGCATGCAAAGAGGATGCCTTTGGATATACTTTTGAAGTCAAAGGAAGAAAATGGTAGTTCATCTAGAATCAAGTCTAGCAAGATTATGAATTTTTGGATCTTCTTGAGATTAGCAAAACTTTGGGAGGCCTACATGTGCTCAAAAATGAATGGAATTTTGAATTTGAATTGCATTTGAATCTGAACTGCATTTGAATCATACTAAAGTCTACTTTATCATCAATACAAACACACATATGTACTTGAAAATCATACAAAGAATTTGATGTTTTCTATACACGATGTACTATCTAGTGTTGCCAACATTTGTAAAAAATACAACTTGTATTCAATAGTATATATAAGAAATGAACCTTAACAATTGCTTTAGAGATACTTATTCCCATACCACTAGAATTGCTTGTATGATTTCTTGCTTGTTCATCACCCAAATTCAAAAAATCTTTAACTATCCTCCAAAGGTTCTCTATGAAATGGTAGATAGTGTATAAAAGAAATCTAAATTGTTGTATAACTTTAAATTAGTCATTTTTCTCTAGTGCAGTTCATTGCAATTACGAACACAATTCAGAGATTCAAAATCAAATCAGTTCATTTTTGAGCACGCTATAGCTTTCTAAAGTTGTTGAACTTTCTAGTAAAAAGTGACTGAAAAATTCAAAATTCATAATTCAGCTGGACTCAACTGTAGAACTCTTTGAGCTTAAGAGGCAACTGGGGAGATCAGAGCTAACTGGGCTATATCTGCAAATGCGATTGCACAAGACCACATGCAAACGTCACCGTCCGGGCCGACACTTATCAACAGTGCAGTAACAGCATAAACGTATCTCAAATTAGCCTGATCACATACTTGCGAAAAGAAATGGAGGCGAATTGGCAACGAAATTCCCGAAAGACATCATACGGTATAGTTGAAGATAATCTTGAGCATGAAGATTACAAAGACTGCTCAACGTGAGTACAGAAAAATCCAGCTCTGCATCACCCGATTTCAATGGTTTTAGCTGCTGGGACCCGATAATGCTGCTCGGAAGTCTAACTCATACCACGATCCTATGCACATGATCAATTTCGAAGAGAGGATATCGTTCGAAAATGAAAAAGAACTAGGTCGGTGGAATCGAGAACAATTGCCATTTGAGCTCGATGAAAATCAGTGGTTTTAAAAGCAGATGATGCAGCATCAGTCGAGATTGGATGTCGAAAGAGGAAAGCCATCAGTTTCCCAAGCCTTCCGTATACAGAGCAACAATGCGAAACGATCAACCCTCAAATCCAGAACAAAGCTGAAGAAAACCAGCATGTTGCAATCAGAAAACCAAGTACATCCTGATATACGGAATAAAATTCTGTATAGGTAAAAACCGGTACAAGTGGGCAGAAAGCTAACACTAGGCCATCTCCCACAAAATTAGGTTAACCCCACATTTACTCGTCCGACTCTTCAACCTCACCGGCAGCACCAGACCGGTTGTGCTTCTTCGCATACCTCTGGTTCCTCAAGAACTTGGGGTCCATCTGCCACACCAAGCCATATTTTCTCAGAACAATGCAGCCACTAACCTGACTACATCCATCATTTGGAAAGAAATGAAGAAACAGAAAACAAAAATCGGATATATAACAGGACAGTGAAGGCACCATGGCACTCCAAGAAGGGGCTCAAAAAAGGGAAAAAAAAGAGCGCATTCATACTTACCCCCTTCCTTGAGGTGTATTTGTGCTTCTTCACCTTCTTGATACCATTCTTGTGGTTCTTGTAGGACTGGTTGTGAGCGGTATGATTCTTGGACTTAGCCATCTTAACTGCTTTTCCGATCAAAAGTGAGGTTAATCCACAGAAAAACACGGCAATAGTAATCTCAAACTTAAACAGCCCATTCTCAACAGTTTTGCATGACAATAACCTTCCAAACCGAAAACCAAAAACCCTAGCAAAAGAGAAACCCTAAGAGCATTAGCGCATCTGCAAGAAAATAGTACCAGGAAAGACCAACAAGCACCCGAAGAAACACGCAAGGAGGTAAGGAGTGAAATTGCCACGGCAAAGGTGAGGAGTGGCCAAACAGGGCACCTGATGGAAAGCTGCAGGCGCTCCGGCAAGCGCACAAGCTGGCGAGGAAGAGAAAGAGAGTCTTGACGTCGGCCCCCTAACCCTAAGAAGTCCCTCGTGGGATGGGTGTCATTCACGGTCTTCGCATGCACAAATGTAGCTTATTACCGTGCCTGGTGAACGAGCCTATAACCAAAATGACAACAAAACAATACTCATGTGATACTTGGTGATATGTATATGAAAACTAGGCGATACCTAGGTAAATTTTGGCTATTGGTATGAAAAATACAACAATAATTTGGCTATTTCAAACCTCCAAAAAATACCAAGAATAACTTCCGTCATTGAAAAATATTGGTTTCTTAATATAGATTTCATCCATGTAGATGCCATTGTATTGTATTTATTAACATTAGAAATTTTGCAAATAGCTTTGAATTTTTTCATTACTTTAATCTAGATACAATGTTCCAAACATTTTTTAACTGATGAATGACAAAGAATCTTTCCATGTAGGATAGAAGTACAACTATTTATTCTCAAAATTTTGAGTGAAAAAGGGAGGTCTTCTGTAGTAGTTTAACTTCCAATGAGTTCTTTTGAATTTTTTAAAAAACAATGATTCACACAAAACTAGAATGGATGATTTTCACACTCACTAGTCCATCCTTGAAGGATTAAGGAAGGAAGAAACTCATCATTAGTTGGTTGATTAAGATTCTTGATGTCAATAGAAGAAAAATTCTTTAAATCTAATTTTAGGTTCTCTTGGTAAGACTCAAAATGTCGTTGAATTCTTAAACTCTACAACATCCATATTTTTAAATAGTGATCATAGTACTTTAAGTCAATGTTTCATTCAAATACTTTCTCATTCATCCCAAACAATTCTTGAACTTGGAATCTTAGGATGCTCCAAAGTCTATATTCTTGACAATGATCCAAGTGTTTTAAAAAGAGGTTTCACTACTAGAAAATTCAATTTTTTTGTTGTTTTGGTCGCGTTGATCCGGTCAAAATTTGACAGAAATCTGTTGATTTCAACAGATTTCTGTCAGATTTTGACCGGATCAACGTGACCAAAACAACAAAAAAACTAAATTTTCTAGTAGTGTTTTATCCAAATAACTTCTCCTTCATTCCAAGTGATGTTTGAATAATTTAAAGACAACCAGTTCCTTTGTAACCAATTTGGTGAAATCAAATTAATAATCTAATATTTTGAATGAAAATTGTGTCATGATTTTATCTACATTGTTGTTCATTTGTTTATTCTTACTAAATCCTAATGATATCCCTATAGTACTTCATTAAAACATTGTAAGTTGATGAAACTTTCTTGATTTCATTGTATGACAACAAGATCCATTCTAATTATATACATGCACAAAGATATTACTAAAAAAATTGCAATTAAATTTTTTTTGTTAATGGATTAAAATACAACCTTTTTTTATGAATAATTTGATCAAAATTACATATATAGTAGGGGGAGTAATATTAGGAATTCCTCGTTCCTGAAATTTGTTGAAGAAATATATATGTAGAAAGAGATGAATGGACAACCAAAATCTTTCTCCCAATATTGTCCTTGGAGATAAATAAGACTTTCCCAAATCTCTTACAATAAGTTAGTGTAGATATTGTGACTCCCCTATTGTATCTCTACAAAGATATTAGAAAAGAATTTGAAAAAAGCCAAATAAGATTTAAGTTAAGGCGTTAAAAGTGTTATGGATTAACTATGTTTTTTTTTCTGGCGATTTGGTGCAAAATTGCACCAAATTTTTTGGCCTGGCACCACATCTATAGAAAAAGACATGTAAAAAACCTATAAATTGCCAAAAAATTTCAAATTAAAAAAATCTTGGATGAAATCGCCAAACTATGGATGAAAATAGAATTATGGATATGGGATATATGCTAATGTGATGTTTTCTATTGAGTATGTGGATGAATGTTGAAATTTGGAGCACTACTAAAGTAGGGACACCCAAATGTGCCATTGACCTTAAACCGCCATCTATACTATATGTACATCTCCAAAATCAGTTATGTACCTATATGGAAAAAATGCTTTTAGAAAACTTTGTTCCTTAATAACTTTTGCATAAAGTATCCAAATGCCACGTTATCTGGTACGTTGGAACCTCCTTTCACTTGCCAACAAGAACATATGAAAATTTGATCAATCTAATAATAGAAAATAGGCTCGGTAGCAAAAAGTGGCGGTTTTGGGTGTACCTACCTTATTACATTGAATATCGGCACTATGGCACTTCATAGAAAATGAAAAAAAAACAAAACCTGATTAACCGTGATTCCTTCAGTATAGTACGCGTTGCAATTAACCACCGGCTGACGACTTGGTAACCAGATCAACCGGTCGCCGTCTCTCTCGCCACAAACCTCCGAACCTTTTGTGCTCCGACGTTGCCACTCTGCCACTGCTGCCGCTTGTTTCTCGAATCGTAGAAGCGGCAACGACCTCGCCGGGTTCGTCCACGGACTCTTACGCTTGTTGTTGTGGAACTTGGGACGAAACAGTACGATCTTGTGCTTCGGATTCTCCCAGTCGGAACCCTAAGAATTTCACTTAGGACCGCGATTGGAGATCTGGCGTGCTCACTTCGGTGTTGAGGCTTTTGTATATTTAAAGATGGCGAGTCTCAGCCGTTGTAGTGGTGTTTTCGTCTTGTCTCTGCTGCTCCTGCAACTGATCACCGTATCAGGCTTACAGGTATAACCTCTTGCAAATTTCGCGGAGAAAATGGATGTCGTGTTTTACGGAGTAGCTTACTAGAGAGGATTTAACAAGAGATTCTTCGAAGATAAATGAGGATTTTTGAATTAGCCGCTTTTTGGCTCTTTGGAATTGACTTAAGGCTGTTGTTTGTATGAGATTTATCCCTTTTAGTTGGAAGAAGCGTCTGACTGTGTTTTCCGAGGAATCAATGATGACGTCGAATTTATTCTAGTTTGAGTGATTTTGAAACTCTTGTCTCTTTTTAAGTTGGTGTTTATGTCACGTATTTTCCTGTTTTATAGAAGTAAGATTTAACTTGCGGTCAATGAATTATTTTGCCTGCAAGGAGTTTAGGGTTGGGTTTTGAATCTAATTGAGATAATATCAGCAGTGGTGAATGGTTTTTGGTATAAAATGAGACGATTTGATGTCGATCTTTATTTAGCAGCTATGATGGAACCTTGGGCCGTTTTAGCTGCCTTGAAATGCTTAATGTCGAGCTTTCGTATTGATGCATTGCATGTTTCTATGGTGACGTAAGTCCATTTCAGGATATTTTCCTATCAAAGTAGTGGAACTTATATGAGGATTTTTGTTGGAATCTTCAGGCAGATGGTTCAGTCATCTTTGTGGACAGCAGTATCAAGCCAGAGCATCTAAGAAAAACACCTTCTACCGAAAGAGAGGTATTTAATCATATGCTTATCGTGTGTGGAGAAAAAGTGAGGAGTTGATTTGAAATACTTCTATCAGGAACTTGTAGATTATTGTTGTGCGAAAGAATTGAGCTTCTCTGTTTATGAAAATGCAGGCGGCTTAATAATTAAGTGATATTGTAAGTTAATGATTTTAATCTGGTCAGATTTTGTGGAACAGATGACATCATTCTCTATTACTTACAAGAGCATAGGTCAAGTTTTGATGAGAATCCTTAGTGAGCTTACTACAGATACTCTTGTATACTGGACAAACCCTCCCAGAGCTGTTTCTCAATGCTTTTTATCATTTTCTGCAGTTAGCTTGGTTCTTAAGCAAGTATCTGGAGTTTATGCAGGTGTTCTCATTCGACGATGTCGCAACCTCATTGGCAGTGCTTCTTGGAGTAGTTCCAGATCTTCGGGTCGATGAAAACGTTGCCGCCAAGGTTTGTTATCGTAGTAGCTTGCATGTAGATTACTTCTATGAGCATTTGTGAGCTCTGCTATCAGTGACGTAATATTCGTCTAGACTAGGATTTAGGGCTTAAAAAATATTTTGATTTTTCCCCAAGGTATTATTGTTAAGTAGGGAAATATTACTTTAATGGCGTCCAGTGGAATCACAAGTTTAACAAGGTGGTTTTCATGGCAGCTCGACTCTGTGGTTTCGCCTAGCCCATTTCATCGGCCGCGAGCTGTTCTTTCACTCAATATTGGCGGAGTTGAGTCTGGTGAGAGCCGCACATTTGGGTCAGATATATTTTGTGATTTTTTTTTCTCCTAATTTTATGAGCAATATATAATTTGAAGTTTTTGTTCTTAACAGATGTGATAAGCAACGGAGAAACTCTGGATTTGCTTGGCGTTAAATCGTATCAACAACGTACTTTGGGGGCAGAAATTTCTCACTTTAACCAAATCTCTGGTATCTTTTTTGCTCCTCAATCTTGTATTCTGGTTTCGTTGTATTCATTGTCTGTTCTTCCTAGCGTTGTTATTGGTTATATTTTCGTCATTGTTTTTACGTTTTGTGAGGCACCTATTCTTGTGCTTTAGGCATTGCTTCCTTGTATTGAGCCATGTGATTTTTCTTATGGGTTTTCTTTAAATGGGTATTGGATTGATTTTTGTCAGGCGATGATGTGAATCTTCAATTATTGACCAACTTGGATGCTGTGGATTTACATGCTAAGGTCACGGAGCAAGACTTGGTATGTTTCACGTATTCTTCTTCTCCTCTTAATACTAGCATTTCTGATAATTGGAATTTGGGAATTATCTTTTTCAGGGATTTGATCATGTTATTCTACCATCTATCTTGAAAACTGGAGCATGCGCTTTGTGAATCAAAGCAGCAGTTGATTTGATATCAGCAGTCGAGTTTAGATTTGAATAATTATTAATGTATGTACTTCGAATTTCCTGGGGCTTTCAGGGGCTTGCATTTATGAGTGTATCCTACAACTTGGATGGGGACTCTAGTACAGTGACTACGGTATCATGGGATCTGAGCAATGGCGAATCCTTCTCTCTGGATATGTCGAAGGTAAGTTAGTTTTACTTTTTGAGCTTAAGAGACCTGGTTAGATTATGTCCCCTGCAAATGTTTGTTTTTGTAACCTTCATATCTATTTCATCATCAATATGGGCTCTCTTTGTGCACCAGTTATCTTGGAGTTAATCGAGGGTTTTCGTGGAGGCATTGAAAGTAGTATTTTGTGTGCAGAATGCTGACCACCTTTTCTTCAAAGAGTTGATGGGTATATTCAGAAACATGCAGCGGGCAATTGCATCACAGCACGTTGGAGACCTTGAAGGGCCAGCAAACCTCTATTTCGGCACTTTTAACGGGATCGAGGTTCGCTATTTTGACGTCAATATAAAATGCAGTTCATTGGAGCTGATTTATAGTAAATGTTTCTGGTATCTGTGGGTTTGTACTGATTGAAATTATTTGTTGTTTTCCACTTTAAATATCTGCTACCTAGTTTTACACCTAGCTCTTGTTTATTTTAATTGAAAATAATACATGTTGATGTTTTCCTAGAATGTGCAAAGGAGTCGCAGCATGGCTGGAGATTTCTCTCTGAACTGATGAGGTTGTCCTTTGTGATTCTCAGGAGTTGCGGAAGGTTTATGGAAGTGGACAGCAGACTCAGCTTGCTTCCAAGTTTGTGCTATATTCAATTAACCAGGCCCTAGAGTTTTTGCAGACGAATTACAATGGTGAGATTTTTTGCGGTTTTTGACCATTCAGAAAACCAGCTGATATTGGGTTTGGATGTGTGTATGCCTGTGGGAATGGTTTTGTCATGACATGTGGGACATGTGGTTGTTGGAGGCAGCCATTGCTATATGTTTTTAATTTCATTTTTACTAGCATTAAAAATCTGGTTTAGGTGGTGACCACTTGATTTAGGAAGTATTTTCTGTGGGAATACTTTCTATTAGTCTTGGAGTTGAGAATATCTGTTTTTTGTAGTACTGTTTTAGCTCCTTCGGAAATTGAACCTATATTTACATAATGTTGTATCGTTGAGAATCTTGATATTAAAGTTCAGATCACTGTAATCTTAATTTTTTCTCAGCATTGCATATTAATTAGTTGTGGCTTGTACAAGATTACTGGCACTTTCATATATCGCTAGACCGCCAGACTCATATCGATCCAATGACCAGACTGATATCAGTCTGACCACTCTCATCACATTGATATCAGTCGTGCGGTCTGGCAGTACATGGAAAGTACCCCTACATTTTTCTTCAGTCCAGTTTAACTCAATTTTGAATCTATCTCCTTAAGTTCTCAGTTGGGGCTCTTGACTCTGTTCTGACAGAAAAACTCGTCGGTGTCTTCACCTTCACTAAAGATGACAATGATTTTGAGATCACGACCCGCAAAAGGCAAGTGCGTTTCTTGCAAGCTGCAGCTGCTGCTCCAGCAGCTGGAAATGAGACCGATCCTGACCAGAGGGCCTTGAAATTGGGAAACCAAGCTGTTGTCTTCTTTACTGTAATTATTCTGCTCGTGGCTCTTCTCCTTTCGGTATGTTTCGCCTCTGCATCGTACTTTCCATAATATCTATGTTTATTGGAGGCGCTTTTGTGAAGATTTACTAACATGACGTTTGTATCCTCAGTTAGCTTCCTCAAATTTTCGTGGACTGATTTATTGACGGACCCAATTTAACTTTATAACATTATAAGTTTCTTCAATAAGTTTCTTCCTTTCGAATCATAGAATCTTATTATAACAGTATATCGGTGCAAATTTATAATATCTATTGAAATGAGGTTAAGTTACGTGTATTTTCTAAAAGCTATAGTCATGGGCGAGCTAGCTTCTTATGAAGGCGGTTGCAAATTCTAAGCAATATGTATGTTGGTGCTGCAGACTTGCTGCATGTTT
This sequence comes from Climacium dendroides, assembly GCA_950106755.1. NCBI lineage: Eukaryota > Viridiplantae > Streptophyta > Bryopsida > Hypnales > Climaciaceae > Climacium > Climacium dendroides. The sequence goes on from OX467088.1 coordinate 21,319,525, forward strand.
ACAATGCCTTTGACGAGGGACTCGCTGCTCTATTCCGGATTGAAATTGGATTAGTTAGAAAATTCTCTTTCAGACTTTCCACAAGGTTTTATCTTCCTTCAATGATGTGATAGCTATTTATATATTTCAAGTGGCGAATTGCATGATGTATTCGGGGAAGAGTATTGGAGTATCAAGGCAGAAATTTATTTTTCCTTATCTTGTAGTATTACTCCTCTTTCTTTTTCTTTTCTATTCGTCTTGTAGGTTATGACGTTGGGCTTCAGTTCTGTACTACCAAATTTCTGGTGGAAAAAGTATGTACTTCTCCGGACCAGTGTGATTACTGGTTTTGCGTTAATCAATATCAAATGATTTGGAATGATATATTGGACTAACTGAGGTCACTTGCAAAACCATCAACTACAGTAGACATGTTACTTTGGGCTAGGATTTTGCTAGACATGATATGCGGACAAGAACCCTTGGAAGGGCGCCTGTGGCAAAAAGTGTTCTTTGCATGGTCAAACACCCTTATTTGTATGTATAAATTTCATCCAGTTTTTTTTGTGTGCAACTTTATTAATGCTATGTCCATTATCAAGTCATATTGTGGGGTAGTTTATCCAAAAAATAGTATCATATATAGTGTATTTCAATACTTTAATGCAATGATCTGAAACTTGGCAACTAGTTCAAATTTAGTTGGTGGATTTGGGAACAAAACCAGTTGCATTTAAAAAACAATGGGCATGTAATTGGGAAGAATTTTGAAGGGTTAGAAATCAACTAGTGCCACCCAAAAATTACAAGATATTTGGCTACCTAATTTGAGTATATGGGGGATTTTGAATGTGGCTTTAATCAATGTCCATTGGCTAATACTTGGCAAGATCAAATATGGAGGGTAACAACCTTAGGGAGGGGATTAGGAGTATGAGGACTTGAACACTTAGTGCTAGTGTGCTTCAACAAAGAAGTCAAAAAAATATAGGGTTTGAAATTTCATTTCAATTGTTTATAAAAAAGAGGAAAAATGAAGAGAAATGAAAGATTAGTACTTTCATTTTCAAATTTTTTTTTTATATATCGTAAAATTTTTGCAATTTAGCAGGTGCCAATTTCAATTTTGGAAGAAATTAGCTAGTGAGAATTTGAAATTGGAGGAAAAAAACTTGGTATTTTTTGTGATTCAAAAGATGCAATTGGAATAAAACTGGTTCATTTTTCGGGAGGAGGAAATTAGCTAAAGACTTCTAAAAATTTCTTGAACACTACTTTGAGCTTATCCATGTAAGTACTTGAAAATTCCAAGTTCATTAGCTAGTGATAGTATTATTCCTAATGATTTTAAATTTTTTCTTAAATGGCTAAAACAAAATCAATTGTATAGCCATCTTTGAATAATTATCATGTATTATCTACAAATTTGTACTTTATTCATTCAATTGTGATGATATCACCTAAATCTCAACAATTATCATCCATTTTGGGGCGACCAAAATTCAATCCTTAGACCCGGAAAATGACTTTAGAAAGAAAAAAAAATCTCCCAAAATTTCGCCTTTTCGCGAATTTGGGCCGGTAAAAAACCAACGCTGGTGATGGGCTCCACCCTAATCACAACGCTAATGAACCATCGCCGTCGAGACTGTATTCCACGACGTAACTGCCGTGCCCTAATTGTGTCGTCCTCCTGGCAGCAGCCCTAAGAGCCGCGCGACCTCAAATTTCTGTCTCTTTCGCATTTTGCACCTTCGGCTTCGCTCCGCGTCGTGCGTCTTCCGCCTCGCTCGCTTGCTCTTCCACCTCGCAGACCGAGCGCCATGGCGGAGCAGGTGCTCGTCGCCATCTTGCACCATGATCTCTCGCTTTCCGCCTTTTATTTTTTGGTATCTCAAATCATGGTTGTTTTGTAATTCACAGTTTAGGGTTTGGGCTACGGTGCTCGTCATTGACTATGGTGTCGTTTTGGGTTGTAATGTTGGTTGCAGACTGAGAAGTCGTTTTTGAAGCAACCGAAGGTCTTCCTCAGGTACGATTTCCAGCGCCTCTGCTTTGTGGCAGAGGGTTGTTGGATTTGAGGTTAGGTTATGCTTTTGAAATTAGCCTCGTAAGGACCAAGATTTTGTATGTACTTACTTGTAACTTCCTTGTGGTAGGAGGGACTCATCTTAATGACAAATGATAGAATGTAGATTGAGAAGAGAATATTGTGTTTTTTTTTCGATCTTTCTATTATATTAGTGCTCGTCGTATTATGCGACTATTATGTAGAAAGTAGGAAAATTCATTTAGATCAGAGATTAGGCGTTGATTGTTTTATTTTTGGGACTTTCTACAGCACTAAGGCCTCAGCCAGGGGAAAGGCACCGGGGAAGGCTGGTACGCGGTTCTGGAAGAATGTAGGTCTTGGCTTCAAGACTCCCCGTGAAGCTATCGAAGGTATGGATTCATCTTGGCTTTGTTGCCTGCCCTTTGTTTCTGTTTTATTTGGAAGTAGTCGGTGTGTTAGGTCTAATTTTGGTTATTTTTTAGTAGAAAAGCTTTTTTTAATTTCAATTTTGTCATTACATTGTCAAGTGCACTATATATCCTCTGTACTGTGACCTAAGAAGCTTAAAGGTATTGACCCGACTTCTGGTCGCCCTAATTTTTATGGGGGGGCTGGGCGGGGTGATTTTAAGTAGGCACTCTAGTGTGTATTTTCTGAAGAGAATGTACCATGCTGTACATTTCAGGGGTGTTGTTCTCTAAGCAGCACTCGCACTGGGGGAGTCGTGGTGGACTCCCCCTAAAATCTGGGTATGCCCTGAGTGGGGGCTAGGCAAAACTACCCGGCTTTTATGTAATCTAAATTGTTTAGTAGAGAGTGGATAGTGTGGCGGTTTGGAGACAGCGGAATCGTTGCACTTAATCCCGAAGTCCTACAACATAAGTTGGGCTAACATAGTCAAACAGGGCGTCGTTTCCTCTCTCTTCGTGAACGTTTTATAAGGTGAGATTTTACCTACAGGTACCTACATTGACAAGAAGTGCCCATTCACCGGAGATGTCTCCATCCGAGGACGTATCCTCACTGGAACCGTGAACTGCACCAAAATGACCCGGACCATCACTATCCGGCGGGATTACCTCCACTTCGTGAGGAAGTACCAGAGGTGAGTGTTAATAGAGTATTTGTGTAATTTTGCACATATCTTGTCCATTCGAATATGGTATATGTTTTTAGGAGTTACCGGTAGTTTTTATAATAAATAAATCTGGTTTCCTTTGGTTATTAAATGTAACTTCTTTTCAGGTACGAGAAGAGGCACTCAAATTTGGCTGCCCACGTCTCCCCCGCTTTCCGTGTGAAGGAGGGCGACAAGGTCATCGTCGGCCAATGCAGGTTAGTTCACATATCTGATTATTGGGCTTACAAGAGTATGGCTTTACGTTCAATGGGTTTAGATTGTTTTTTCGTTCTTGAGAATTTCAGGGAAGATCAGTAGCAAATGTTTGTCTGTGCTAATGAGTTTTTCGATTGTCCTCAGGCCTCTCTCGAAGACTGTGAGATTCAACGTGCTCAAGGTGATCCCCATGGGCGCTTCAGACGGAGGAAACAAGAAGGTGTTCACAGCCGTATAAATCAACGTAGAATATTTGTACGCTCGAGTTGGCTGGTTGGGAGTTTTGCCATCCTCTCAATCTTGAAATGTGAAACTTGCTTTCGTATGTATGAGCTTGTGTTGCGTGCTAGTCACAACCAAGTTACATTGGGCGACTTGAAAGTCTCATTCCTTGTGATTGTTCCATGATTTTGTAACCACAATCTGTCGTCTGAACTGAACGAACCCACCCAGTTTGAATTGTAATTATATGTTTCAAAAATTCATGGGTGCTTGAGTTTTGTTATTTGTTCCGTCTTTTGAGTTGTGCCAGATTTGTGCTTTGCTTCTGAAATTTATAAATTGTCAAGCTACTGGTAATACCAGTTACTACCGATCCTTTATGATGTACCCGGGATATTCAGAATTTTATAACTCCATCTTACATGGTGTACCATCTTAGATAGTGTACCACTTTAGATAATAAGGTAGCCTTTATAAAAGTGAATAGTCCATGTTCCTTCAACAGCAATTCTAATTCTCATGGTGTTTATTTTTTGTTGACTTCTTGGAAATGTATTTAATAATCAATCGGGAGTAGATCCTTCAAATCCAACAAATCCAGAGTTCCAGACTATTTTTTATCAACCTTTAAATACCTTTAAATTTAGTTTCAACTACAAAACAATATTCCGTTAATTCTGACTCTATTTGTATTTGACATGTTCAAAATGGTCTTTAATATTTGAAAATGGGTTGGATGGAATTTCATAAGTGACGAATATCCGACTAGAAATTTTGGCAATCTCACAAATCGAAATGAACATTCAATTCCAAAGCCTTTCTAAGTTAACGTGAATGTGTTTTAGTCTTTTCTAATCCATCTTATCATCAAAAGAGGAAGCTTGAATATATTAACCTTCAAGTGCATAAGCCTTTTGAAGTGTATTTTTTCTATAAAAAAAGAGCATGAGTTTACAGTTAATTCCAATAAAATATATTGTTTGTTCTTTTAAAAATTTAACCTTATATAGATGTTTAAAGACCTTGTTTATTAATGTGCATATTAATTTTGAGTATAAAATTGCATAGGAGTTGTAAGATTATAATAAGAGAATGTATCAATATCCTATTTTTAGTATGTTGTTCCTCTTCATAATGCTTGAGAAATTTGCATATTTGGGTATAGGTGACAAGAACTACTAGAAAATGTGTTAGCATATATCAAAAATCAAATATTAACTTTTTTGAGTGAAAAAAAAAACTTTCTAATAATTAACCTTCAATGTTGTGAGTAAAAACTTTTAGAATGGTTGAAGGAATTTAACTGTCCATATGCAAATGAGTATACAAGTTGAAATTTTGGAGAGACCACATATAGTCGCTCAAGTAGTTAGTTAGGGGTTAATGGCCTAGTTTAATGTTTTTACTATTCTAAAGAAAAAAAATTCTTGTTCTTCCCACTTTACAATTAATTGTCATTTATTTTAAAAGAACACATTCAAATACAAGTTTGGGAGAGTCTATTGTAGACAAAAAATTGTTTTATTGTCCCCTTGCTCTTATAAATAAATCCTTCTTCAATTTAAATTGTTCAAAGAAGTCTCTTATTTTGACGCTTTGGTTCAAAAAACTCTTGAAACCATCTTGAAGCCACCTTTGTCCTTTGGATTGGTCATCAATTAAGATCCATGATTGTTTCTTGACATTACTTGGCAATGTTTCCAAAGATAAAGTAGGGATTTGATAATTCAAAAAACCAAATGTATCAAGAATCAAGGTTGCAAAAGTGCATCCATCACTAAAATGCCTAGGTTCTTTTTTGGAGGCCACTTGATCCTCCATAATATCCTTACTAAGATAGAGGTGGCCTCTACCTTAGTAGTCATTCTATTAGTTTGTTTATGTGTAATAAAAGTATTCACACCAACTCTTCCAATAGCCACCATGGTTGTGGAATAGATGAACTTAAAAATATCGCCATGATATTTCAACATTAAGGATCAATACATTACTATAACATTTACATGACAATGTGCTAATCTCCATGCTAAACTTCATGAGAACAGGAATTACACTTATTTGGATGTTTGAGTAGATGCATATATGTGATTGATTAGTTACATTACTATAATGCTTACATAACAATCTATTAGAACGGGGAAATTGCATTTATAAAAGAGGCTTGACCTCAATAAATTGACAGGATTAAAAATGTTAGGATTCAACTCAATGGCTATTAGGATTCATAAAATAATAATGATAATAATAATTTATTTATTTGTGGAAGGTCTATCTATCCAAGTCAATGGGTAGGTTGTCTAGGCTGTCAAATAAATAAATGAATAAATTTTTGAACCATGTGAATGGTCCATTGATAGCTTGTCTATCCAAGTCGTAAATTTTTTTGGTTGATGTAAATTCAAATGCATCAAGACATGTTTGGATCAATGTTGATAAACATCCCAATGGAAAAACCAATGTCATGTCAGGATAGAATAATGTGAACAGATATTTCATGTGTGATAAAATGAACATAGTCAGGAAAATCTACATTGGAGGGTGGTTGATTGAAATTGTATTACAATACAAGTAGTGTTTATATCAAAAAAATTAAGTGCAAATGTGCAAACATTGACCACAAGTGGTAGAAATTGTCACATTGCACAAATAGGAAGGGTTAACTTAGGGTGGGTTTATACTATGCCTATGGCCGGATGGAAAGCCGGCCAGATTTGCCTTCAATCTGGCCTTCAATCCGGCCCCAGTTTTTCCATCTGGCCCTAGTTAATGTAAACCCCTTGGGCCGGATTCTAGGGGCGGATTTCCAATTCATGTGCTCATGGATTTTCTCAATGCTCAATTAAAAAAAAATGCATGTTTATCTTTTTTTTCTTTTTTAATTAAAAACAAAGATTTTTTTTTTTTTTTTCTTTTTGTTCCTATATATTTTATTTCTAAAATAAAAAAAAGTTTATTTATTTATTACTTAAAAATAAAAAAGAAATTTAATGTTTTGGTTTCCCTCTTATATAGAATATGCATTTGTAATCAACATGTTTAATACTAAAACATAGGTACTTTATTGTAGTCACTTAGATAGCACTTAGATGATGATTTTCCTTTAAAATTAAAAAAAATAAATACATAAGGGAGTTTGTTCTAAAAACACCCATGCTCTAAGAGTGATCATGACGGAGAGGTACATTTGCTTTATTGAATGTATTAGCACATTTTAGGACATGGTCACTTTTAATGATTGTTGCCTTTCAACTTAAAAAAATTCATAACTAATTATACAAAGATCTAAAAAATATGAAACAAATCAAGTCACCAAAAAAATATGAGGATAAAGGGCCTAACATGCATTTCAAAATCTACTCTACAATTTTTTAAATGAATCTTTAATGTGATTTTTTCTCCAAGATTTAGTATATTTGAGGCTCATTTCCAAAAGCCCTCAACACTATGAAAGTCAAGTTTGTGATGGACACTCTTGTACAAAATCTTGAATGAAAAAATCATAATCAATCATTTTGAAAATTGTATTTTTGATGCTAAAATTAGACTTAAATTAGACTTTAAAATATATATAAACTACTAAGAATAGCAACTTGGTTAAGTTTTATTAGACTTCAAAGTATTGTTCACACCAAAATTTTGTGCCTTGGACATTTAGAAATTAAGAACAACTCTATCAAATAAACATGTACCAAATTCCAAATAGAAATAAATCTTATGTTGAGTCAATTAAAAATGGTTGAACCAAATAAACTTTAAAATCTCATATTCAGTTAAGAATTTTTTTTATAAATATATATATATATATATATATATATATATATATATATATATATATATAATATTATGATGAGTTTATATATATTATATTATAATGAGTTTATGTAATGTATTATAAACTGTGTACACTCAGTCTGTTTCAAAGCTCCCAAACTTAGTCTACTTTTGTTTCTGTTTCAAAGCTCCCAAACTCGTCAGTCCACTGTTCCCAATTTCAAACTGAAATATTGACAACATTGATAAGAGATCAAGCTCTAAAAATTTAGCAATGCATATTGGTGGAAGTTTCTTGAGTTCACAATCAACAAGCATGCATCAAAATAAAAAACAAAAGACTTTGCATAGTTAGACGGTGGAGATTTGTACAATCCAATGGAGGAGCCCAATCCAACCTCAATCCGGCCCTAGATGGGAGTTCGGGCCACCCAAAACCTTGTCCCGATTGCTCCCTTGGAGCTGGATGGTTTGGCGCCAAAACCATGCTACCTAAGGCGACACGTAGGATGAGTTGTAGTTCCATCCGAACCTAAGTATAAATGCCTTGGGCCGGATTTAGAGAAATTGAGCACTCCTATTGGTTCAAACTTGGAGAGTTCTGGCCGGCCCTCAATCCGTCCCCAAGTATAAACCGGCCCTTAGTAGGTTAAACAAATTGAAAACTATAAAATACAAAGAAAGAATTTATAATCCATTTAACTTTTATCTTTGAAGCTATATGTGTTAAACACTCATATTGAATGGGATGTTTATGGGATAGTTTCAATGGAGATTTTGAAGTGTTCAATGGTAAGCTTGCTATAAATTAACCCCTAAAAGTTAGAGAATAGGAAAAGTCTAAAATTGCCAATTTTTATGCAATGTCAATTTTTTTAAATTTTTTTAAATTTTTATGAATTCTAAACATACAAAAGTGTGTTAAACAAGTAATGCAATGTGTGAAAAAAATTCCAGTCCATTTGACCACGTGGATTGAAAGATTACAACGTTTCAGGTGGAAAAAAAACTAAAATTTTGCAGGTTATCTAAGCCAGTCCAACATTGCTGCAACCATCTTGTGTCATCCAATGTACCATCCATCCCGTGAGTACTATCGTCCACTCAATGCCATCCACCACGTCCCATCCAACCTCTGTCACAAGCAGCACAAAACCCGAAAAGCAAAGAACGAAGTCCAAAGCATTTGCATCAGAAAAGAAGCAGAAACGACGAGGACCAACAATCCGAGATCTAGGGGCCGAAAACAAAAGCATCCGAAACGAAGGGAGCAGATTCCCAGCAATCGAGTAGTGGTCGTAAACGCCTGCCCACCCAAGCAGATAACGAAGGTGACAAATGCACCATCTCCAACAAGGATGTCCTGAATTCTCTCCACCACAATTTTATACCAATTCAATCCCAGCTCACCCCAATTGATAATACACACAACCGCTGCACTCCCTCCACCTGCACTGTATGTAGACCACAATCCAATGTGGATGGTCTCATCTCCACTCTGAGCAACACCCCAATTGAGACCGCCAGTCCTTTGGGTTGCTGCGTGTATTCTTTATTTGGGAGTCTTGCCGCAATTGAGATTGTGTTGCTGCGCTGGTTCTTTGTTTGGGAGCTGCTTCGATTTGCGTTGTTGGATATGGCTATGGCTACTGCGCTGCGTCGCCTTGCGAAGGCGCAAGGGCAGCAGCTGCTGCAGCGCGCATTGCAACCACAGGCGCTTGCTGCCGCCAGTTTCCGATTCGCGTCCAATGTGAGTGGCGTGGGGTTCTTGTCTGGGGGTTGGAATTTCTAGGGGGTTGTGATTGTGTGGAAATTGATTTGGGTTTGGCGGTGATTTGGGGTTTGGGGGTTGCAGACTGCTGCTGTGGCGGCGGAGGATCCGACCGCGTCCAAGGCGCATATTTCTGTGAGATTGGGACCCTTTTTCCTTTTAGCTGATTTCTTTTGTTATTAGGAATGAGTAACGAAATGGAAGCCAACTAGGAGAGCAGTGAATTTTTGAAATTGTCATGGAGTTTTTGAAGTTTTCTTGAGATGAAATGGTTCAAATGTGTAATAGTCTAATCAATTCTCTGGTTGATTTAAGTTTGAAATGTGACTATGTTCGTAGCGATTGTATGAAGTGGCTTTTGAATTTGGCGAGAGCAGAGCTGGTGGTATACCACAATTCCTTTGTGAAACTGTACTAGTATTTTATTCCGTGGTACTTCATGGTGTTCGATTGGTCTTGGTCCTTCATTTTTCAAACTGTAGTCTTATTTGTATGCTCGTCGTACAGAATTTCATATTAGTCTGGTGGAGTGTACTTTCGTACTGATTTCTCACTGTTAGGTCGGTATTGGCACGGTATGTCTCTCCTTCAAATTCAAGGAATTATGGGTGGTCATAAGGATGCCAGACCTTGCTATTCTATCTCCGCAATTCGCAAGTTTGTTTGCAACTTGAGTCACACCACGATTCTTCAGTCTCCAAAGTATTATAAAACTCCTTGTTGAGTTCTGGAAATTTAAGTTCTCAAATCGTCAATTTCTGCTGTCATCTCTGGCATCCTGTACTGGTGCAATGTGAGTATCGATTGCGTTGATTGGAAACTTCATACCATTCGGATCTGGTACTATGATGCTCCTCATGAAACAGTATAATACTGTTTCATATCCTACGTAGGATTCACATGCATGGTGTAGGTGTAGCATGCCGATGGAGGAGCTAATTCTAAAATGCTGCAAATTGTGTGAACCAGTGGCCGAAGCAGTTGAATTCAGACCTCTCGGAGGTCGACGAGGAGATTGTGGACATCATTGAGCACGAGAAGAATCGCCAATGGAAGGTTGCTCTTGTCCTTATTTGTTAAAGTAGTGCGATTCAAGCTTGTGACATTAGAGGTCAGGGATTTACAATCTCAGACTAGTATAGATCTGAGGTTTCTTTCAGGCCTCTGGAAAAGTGTCAATTTCTTGAAATTTCACCATTTTAAGGAATATTACGATGCTCTCCATCAGTATTATAGTTTCTGAACGTCGGATGCTTCCTGTATTGAACCAAAATATAGGTGATCTAATTCACATTGTGTGTGTTTTCTCAGGGGCTGGAGTTGATCCCGTCGGAGAATTTTACCTCGCTTTCAGTTATGCAGGCGGTGGGTTCAGTTATGACGAACAAGTACAGCGAAGGGTACCCTGGTGCTCGTTATTATGGTGGCAACGAGTGCGTCCCCTTTCCTCTCAAATCTAAGAAGATTATTTTCATACTCTTTCTTCAACTCCTTTGTTGTCAATGTGTGGGAAACTGCTGTTCGGTACCCTTTGACATCAATGCGGGAGTGGCCTTGGTCATTGAAATTTGGTTTACTTCATTATCTTCGAAACTGCTATGAACCTTGAAAGTGTTCAAATGGCTGAAATTGGTTGCCTTAGCCCTTCTACGAGTTCAAATAGAATATATAAGAAATTTCGATTAAGGTAACAAAATATTTCAACAGGGAATAGAAATCGTGGTCTACACGTCTGAATAGTAGAAATATTTTTTGGATGTTACTCTAATCATCTAATAGCTTCTAAGTGCATTTTCTATTTTTAGTTTTGGAAGCTTAAGATGCTTTGATTTTGGTTTTGGAAGGCAATCATCCATGCTGCGCTTCACTGATGGCTGCTTTCCGTACCTGCAGGTTCATTGACATGGCCGAGAAATTGTGCCAAAAGAGGGCTCTTGCTGCTTTCCGCCTGGACCCAGAGAAATGGGGAGGTTGGTCTTTCCTATTCTACATCTTCTTTTGCCCTACATCGACTTTCTCAAATTTCTCTTGATCTCTGAGCTCACATTATCAGCATGTTATGCTAACATTCGATTATCTGTTCAACTCAGTGAATGTGCAGTCCCTTTCTGGATCACCAGCCAATTTCCAGGTTTATACAGCCCTCTTGAAGCCACATGAGCGCATTATGGCTTTGGATCTTCCTCACGGGGGTCATTTGTCTCATGGATACCAGGTGGAATTTCTGACATGCCCCTATCTATTCTCGTCGTTAGTCAAAAACTTTGCAGATCTGGTCCTTGCGTTTCTCTAAAGTTGACCATCCATGTTTCAGCAAGACATAATATTTTCAAAGTTCAAAACTTTGTACGAACAAGGTATCTATTGTCATGTAGTAAGTCTGCCATCATGTAAAACCAAAGTTTTCCAAGAGATGTGTAACAGTGAATATATGGAACTAAGAGTCATGGAGGCCAAATGACTAGGGAATTCTTCGAATGTTATCAGCAACTCCGCAGTGCCAAACTGTTTATTTACTGGTGCTTTCTGCTTGACATGGCATACAGACGGATACAAAGAAAATCTCTGCGGTCTCCATTTACTTCGAGACAATGCCCTACAGACTGGACGAATCTACAGGCTACATAGACTATGATCAGGTACATGCTTGCACACTTAAAGCGTATCCTTATGTTTACTAGGTGCAACTGATTTGCATCTCAACCAGGCCTTACATGGCATCACTTGGTTACTCTATTGTTTGTATCCCTGTAAGATGGGCCTCCTAATTCGTGGGTCACTTAGAATAAAGAACATTAAATTTGTTACAAGTACATGTGCCTTTTGAAAGTTGCGCATTAGATGTACATTCGTATCAAGGGATTTTTACGCAGAGATGATTATCAAACATATAATGGAAAGGGAATGGACGGCTGTCTACCCCCTTCAATTTAATTACCACATTAGAAGCAAAATAAATGTTAATACTAAAAGTTATATTGGTGGAATGAGATAGTAGCGCAGAGAAAGTGAATTTCATGAATTCTTGATTGTTGCAAGATATTTACATACATGAGCTTTCTCCAAAACAATGCCATAGTTGTAGGGTTTGAAACTCAACCTTTTGTTTCAGATGGAGAAAAGCGCAAGCCTTTTCAGACCAAAGCTCATAGTGGCAGGTGCCAGTGCTTATGCGCGCCATTACGACTATGCTCGTATGCGCCAGGTGGGTGTCGTGATCGACATGTGTAAGACAATGATACATACCTATAGTATTTTCTGCTCGAATAATAGTTTTCCATTGTTAAATCCAAGGATTCATGGATTGAGATTGACAAATTTAATTGATCACATTGTGAAAAACTATATTTGATGGTGTCAAATTTTATCATACCTAAAACTTTGAATGTGTTGGTCAAAATATAAACAATATTGGACAATGCAAACTTCCTACATGACCTTGACACTGGCTAAAAAAAATATTAGGCCTTTTGGTCTTTCAGGCGTTGATCATCAATAGGTTATTTCAAATCTTCAGACTTCTTTCCTTGAATTCGTTTAACACCTGGTTTTGATGCTTTCCCGTACAGGTTTGCGACAAGCAAAAGGCTATCCTGCTGGCTGATATGGCCCATATCAGTGGGTTGGTAGCAGGTGATGTTGTACCATCTCCCTTCGACTTTGCTGATGTGGTCACTACTACCACCCACAAGTCTCTTCGAGGACCTCGGGGAGCGATGATCTTCTACCGCAAAGGATTGAAGGAGACAACCAAGAAGGGTGAACAGGTACGTCTAATTATTGCACCATTTTAGCCAGTTTCGGATGTAAACCCTTCCAATTATAACATTTTTAGTTTTTTCTAGAATTATTATTCTCCTCTAGGGTGTGGGTTCTCTAATACTGATTGTTGGTGGGACGGTTTACTGTTGGAATTGTACACCTTACACTTTGACTCAACTCATTGTTGCCAAAATATTTTATTGTGCAGATCTTCTATGACTATGAAGACAAGATCAACCAAGCTGTGTTTCCAGGACTTCAAGGAGGACCTCACAACCACACCATCACTGGTCTTGCCGTTGCACTTAAACAGGCAAGTTTACTTCTTTTTACTCTCATTCAATATTACGGCGTGATCTTCATCATATCCACAGCTATTCACCACAAGAGCTGCAAACCGTTATCCATCTCTACTACAACATTCGACTGGCTTATATGGCGGCTCACCTTAATTTGCATTTGAATTGATGCTTGCACAGGTCTGAAAACATTGGGAATTAAGTGGGAATTAACATTGGGAATAAAATTCCACTTTGACTGGGGATGATCAGCACTGACGTCGTTTCTATATCGGTGCAGGCAACTACGCCAGAGTTTAAGGCTTACCAGGAACAGGTTTTGTCTAACTCGGCTCGGTTTGCGAAGGTCAGTATCAATTCTGTTGGTTCTATTTTATTTCCATTTAAGTTTTCACATAAGCAACCAGCTCTAAATAACAAGCTTAAAATTTGAACCCAGCATAAGGGTCTGATAACTAGCCCTTAAAGGACATTTCATGTCCGGGCCTGGTCAAGCTTTACTAGTTTTGTATTTTAAAATACAGATTTCAAAAACTTGTTTTTTTCTCATGTATTTCTATATATATGAAATTTATCTTCATATCTTCATCTTTTCATAATTAAAAACATTAAAATGAATTTTTATATTATTTCCCAAAGTAATTTCTTTGTAAAATCATAGTAATTACAAAAATGCTTTAAAAAGTTTGAAATTTTGAACAAAAATGGAGATCGCACTGAAAAACATCATGTTGTAATTGGTGTACTCCTTGACGTCACACCAAGAAGAATTCAATAGAAAAAGTTCAGAAGTGGTGTATTTTAAGCTTTCAAGATAATCCCTCTCTGGAGGTTTGACTTTCAAAATCCCTCTCGGGCTTGCAAGGTCCTTTAAGGGTTAAAGACAATCCGGTGTATATTTGACACTTTATGAGTTATGTAATGTCTCTGACACAATTTCTGGTACCTTCTCTTTAGCATCTGCAATGGTGTTTATTCTTTTAATGACGTGGACAATGGGTGAATTTCTAAATTGGTTTGTAAATCTAGGCCTTGATGGACCGGGGTTACGAGCTGGTATCTGGTGGAACATCAAACCATTTGGTCCTTGTCAACCTTAAGCCTAAGGTATGTCTGGTGCATTCTCTCCAACGTAATGCCAAGTGTGGTGTCCAAGGCAACCATGTCGGTGTTTCATTGGCAAGTCAAAAGAAGATTTATCGCACATAAGAGCTTTCTCATTCTAAGCCCTTGGATCAATCAAAAAATCTAGCTCTAGTTCACAATCGTTCTTAATTGTCTGCCGTGACTTTGCAATACATCTGATAATACTTTTTAGCCTCCCATCTCTCGAGAATTATCTAGTCTATCACCGCCTCGTGGTCCTTGTTTGCAACTTTCTTGAAGAACTTTTGACTGAATTTTTCGAACTTAGGTTTCTTAACTATGACTGATGAATTTCTTTCACACTGCCAGGGTGTGGACGGCTCAAGAGTGGAGCGAGTGATGGAGCTTGCCCACATTGCAGCAAACAAAAACACTGTTCCTGGAGATGTATCTGCTTTGGTACCTGGAGGCATCCGCATGGGTAAGTATATGATTTGTAGTTGATCTTTTTACGTCCAAACCTATTGCAGAAAAGTAAAACTACACTTCATGTGCAATTTGAATACCAGAATTTTGTAAAACCAATTATCTTAATATTTTCTTGGATGAATCAAGATATGTTTCTTATTATTTTGAAATATTCAGACTATTGATTTTTAATGCTAAACTCTCGAAGAGGACCAAATTTGTTACAAATTACTTCCAAGAAAATCTAAATCTTTTGGAGGAGGTGTGCGTTACCATGAGAAATCATATGATGTATGATTTTCATTCAGAAGTTGGGAAATCCAATAGGTAATCATGCTATGTATTGTAGTGTAGGCTTTCATGCAATAAATTTCTCAATATCTGAAAAAATGAGTTATAATTGAAGAGTGGCGTAAACTTTATGAACTTCATTTGCTTAGTTGTGCCACCATCTTGCGACCATTATGTGGATGTTTGTCACTATGTGGTCAACCAACTTAGGGTTAAGCTGACTGGTTCAGAATTTTATTTTCAAAATTATAGGGACAGGACGTGAATTCCAGGCAACCATCCTGTGGATCTGATTTTTTTTAGTTTTTCTTCCCTGATGGGTTTTACTCTTTATTTTGAGAACAGGAACCCCAGCTTTGACGAGCAGAGGTTTTACTGAAGAGGATTTCGAGAAGGTCGCTGAGTATTTCGACCGTGCAGTGGGTATTGCAGTGAAGGTCAAGAAGTCCACAGGTGGGAACTAATCCCAGTCTTTTTCCATATTACCGAACTGAAGTTGCAGAACATTCTACAGCAATATACCACCCATCTTTTCCACCATCGTACTCTATGTTCGGCAGTAACTAGACTTGCCTATTATAGTTGGGAGACTACCAATTTCTACATTCTTGAACTCAAGATCCGTGCCAAAGACATCAGAGAATCTTGCACACGCTGATTAAAATTAGGATTTGGTTCCAATGTGTTCACAACCCCTGTCAAGAATTTTATGATAAGACATGCAGGGTCTCTTTGTAGTTGGCTTGGTTATCTCTTGAAATTCGTGAAAAGTGTTATCACTGAACTTTCCTTTTCTCTGGTTGTAGGGACAAAGTTGAAGGACTTCAGGACTGCTGTCGACACCGATCCGGAAGTCCAGGCAGAAATTGGAAAGTTGAAAGAGGACGTGGAATCCTTTGCCAAGCAGTTCCCCACAATTGGCTTTGAGAAGTCGTCAATGAAGTACAAACATTAGGAAGGCAGGGAGCCTCTGTATAGATTATATCCTCTTATGCCTTGGAAGTCAAGTAAACGAGTGTGGGCTCTCACTTAAGATACTACAGTTCAGTCATTTGAACTACTCTAACAAGTGGAAGATTTCGGAGTGGATGCGCGGGGCAGATCTATCCAGATTCTACTTTAGGGAATTTCTTTTGAGTGTCTGAAGCAAGCACTGTGTCTGAACTGTAAGCTTTGTAATCCTATTCAAGTTATTACACGTTCTGAATCTCTTCTAATCTCTTCTGAGAGAAGGGTTTTGGGATTTAAAAAAACATTCATTGTGATCTTCATAAGTACTACACTAAAATTGGTAAATAGTGTTAGCTACACTAATTGTCAACAATAACACTAATTGCGATTTGCAAGGTTAGTGTTACAACATTATTTACCCATTCTAACACTATTTTAGCTCTATAGTACAATTTGGTCATTTCAACATTTCTACAAGAGTGCATTTAGTGTTTGAAGGCGGGAGTTAAGTGCCCCAACACTATTTACACATAAGTTGGAAAATAATGTTGGGGGTAAAAAGCAGGGAACAACACTAATTATCACCCAACATTATTTACCAATTTTAGTGTAGTGTGCTCTATGTCATTGCCATAGTCAAAATAAAAGTAAAAATCATTTCCTAATTTTCTAATTCCTAAAAACTTCAAAAATCAATAACTTTCACCACGAAACACAACCCGTGCTGCACCCCTCGTTGGTCGTTGCCGTTTGACAATACCAAGAACGCAACCGGGATGCACAGTCCAAGAGATCTCAATGTAAAAAACAAACGTAACAAACAAGCACGTAAAACAAACAAACAATCTAATTTAATGGATGGATAATATAATGGATGGATAATATGTAAATATAATTATTACAGTTGAAATACGTATCAGTTGAAATATAATTGGGGATTTAGACCAATAATGAAGGTGAGAATGAGAAACAATATTTTTGTATTTGAAATTTAAAAAATCATTTGCAAAGCAGAAAATGCAAACCAAAAAAAATACAATAATTGTGTAATTACAATTCTAACACATACGGCTTGAGAGCATACGGCTAACCAGAACTCTCAAGTTGAATGTCTCTCGGGCAAACAACATTAACTGGAACGAGTGACCCCCCGGACGTTCCGGTGCATCCACAGTGAAGTGATGAGATCATTCTAAGGCTTAAGGTAGGAATATCATAAACGGTTAAAATAAGCTTTTCAGCTGATAAGATATGGGAAATTCATTGAGAAATTCAGCTCAATGTGTGCATAAATAAGGATGAGGAAGAATGAAAAAAAAAAAAAAAAAAAACTTCAAAAATGAATATTTTATTGAATATAAATGTGGGTTCTTCATTTGGACCCCATTCTTGTCTCATAGCTTCACCTAAAATAGTTACCTTTGGAACTTGTTCCTAATAAAGTCTGAGTCAATCAGCAAATCGAATCTTATTCAAATCAACATCAAAGCTAGCTATTGTTGGTTTTAGAACACCCAATTGTGCCATTAGGAGGGGGGTGCCATTTATGGCATCCCTACCTTAGTGGGCCATTACTAGGGCAATATCGGCCACATCCCTGGCTACAGTAAGAGCGACGGAGCGAATGAGCCTAAGTTTCTAAACTTCAATTCTCGAAATGTGCGCATGAATTGCGAGCCATGCTAGAAAGATATGTGAACGCGGCTTGCTTGCTAGTTGCTTGACCTGAACATTTCAGGTCACTTGTACAACTCTGAATCAGCATGTAATCTCCGTCCTGCAACATATAGACTTCCCCACTGCAACGAAGTCTGTGGCAAGATGGTTCGCATTTGCTTGTAGACACAGATTTTTCAAAGATGAAGCCAACTGATGCACTACAGACGTATGGCCCCACAGTCAGCCAAGGCATGGGAAACTCCGCCTGCAACGACACAACCAAGTCTTCCACTGAGCTTGTAACATAAGAAGTGCCGTTCCTGAAGCAAAGAGATCGATAAAACGATGCTAACTAGTCAAACCGAACCACCAGAAATGACTTCCTCATGGACCCACAAGGTGGTCCAATATCCTCAGCATCCTGAATCGAGAATGAGCTTAATCATTCTTCCCCTGAGAAATTGAATTCCAAGGGAAGAAATTAACCCCTGCATTCCACACAGTTAAGTGTCTCCAATCAGATGAACCCACTTTCTCATTTCCTTCAACCAAGTGACTTGACAGGAAGGTCACAACGTCTGCATGCACAATTGAACTAAAAGTCGGCAGATGCCGTACGCTTGAGTGGCAAAGGTAAGCGACACTATACGGCTAAGCGATAAAAAAAGAATATGCAGCGAATAAAAAAAAATCTATTTCTTGCTGCGGCCCGCTTAAACATACAATGGTTACTCCAAGCCTTAATGACAATCTCAAGTTGGTGAGCCGTGTGATAGGTAACTATCTTGCACGGTTCGGGGAGCACTTTATTATTTTACTCGAGTGAACGGCCGCCGCATTGCGGTACGCAAAAAATTTCCTGCTTTATTCTGCGATTAAAGGCCCCAGTAAAATAAAACTTTTGACTCTGTGTTTGATAGTAAAGCAACTACACAAAACAGAAGATGGAGACTGGTGCATCATATGTGCCTTGAGCTTCACTATTTTGAAGTGAAGAAGCCTTAGAAGTTTGGGAAGCTTCTGAATCCGATATCCGACACTGTCCTCTTCAATTCGTGCCAATGTTATGTAGCAGACAAAAATTCTGCAAATTCACAAGTGCCACTTGATGGTCAGTGTCCATTAGCTACACTTGAAAGCGGATTGTTTACGAGCAGCAATCTCTCCAGGTCTGGTGAGGCCACTGCAAAAACACAAATTCCTAGCAGCTTATGAAGGTCATTCATGAACTCAATTCTCTCCCATACAGAGGAGAATCTATCTTCCTCGCAAATCTACTGTTGGATGCCCACTTGAAGGACTCCATGTCACGGACAAATAATACCTACCGTATCTTATAGTTACCTAGATTCAACCAGTGAGAAACTCTCACAATGTATATCAATTGGTAAGCATAGAAACATTCTCACAACTACTAGCTTCTCTGTCTGACCTTTTGTTGCATGAGACATTGAGGACAAATTCCAGGGTTTCAACTTCTGGCATCATGTTTTTGGTGTTACTTGTTTTCGTTTAGCAAGAACGTTTACCTGGAACCTCATGGGAGCGATGTGAATTGAACTCAAGTAGGTTTTCCAAGTACCAAACTGTTTTTGCTGGACCTTTAACAACGGTATTCAATCGAACTTGCAGGATTTTAGCTTCTGCTAAGCTGAAAGTCCTCTCCAAACAAGTGTTTTGCCTCTTCCTTATTTAAAACAGCGTAAGTGTGCACAATGTTTCCGTCTGTTCTCTAACATGCATTTCAGCATACTCTTGAAGATGTTTAAATTTGTAGGCGTTCACACCTTTCGGCAGGACTGTATTCAATTCTTCTCATGTGTTCCATATATGAGGTGCTTGTCCTTCATCATTTTCTGGTTTTGAACGAACAGTTCACAAGCAGCACTTCAATTTGGGGACGGTTCATGCACACCTGATTCAGCCACCGATCCAAGTAGGTGCGTTGGCGGAGGCGGACTTACTGACTTGAGGGATCCGGGGAACATCGTCGTGAGTTCATGATGTGCAGTCGTCACCAAGTCGTGCTCTGATCGAGTTTCTCTTGCAGGGTGAGTGAAGTTGGTTTGTGGCAGCTTTGTGTTTCAATTGTAGGATCTTGCCCTCCTGCAGCGATGTATGTGCACATAAGGTAGAACAGCCCATTGTGGTCAGATGACGCATAGTGGACACCTAGGGAATTATGACCCCATCATGGGTTCTTTTAATGTGTGAAATTTTGATCACAATGCATGTCTTACATGACAGTAATGGAGTGAACAATGACCTCATTAGGAACTTGAATTCATTGTAAGAATTGACTTTTTAGGTTTTTTATGTTAAAGAAAATACAATGATTGCTCTAGGTGAACAAAATGAGCATGATGGATTCAGATTTTTGTTGGTTTTAAGGTAGTCTACAAACTCTTTTGGACTATGATGCATTGAACACTTCAAAAATTCACAACAAATTCATACTTTGTCAAAAAAACATAATTTCAATTGCTCTGACTCACTGTTTCTCACACTTGTATTGATGTGGGAAATAAATTGAAAAATTTCAGCAACAAAATGATGTCAAACTCCTAATTTTGACCACAATGGACTATTTACCTTATAGTGATATTAGATTTGGTGGTAGAAAATGGTTAAATTCAAGCACTATGTTCTAGCTCGACATTGTTGCAATCAAGAATCAGTCTACAATTACAAGCAGGAGGTACAAGCCTTACCTGGATTCCATAGTTTTCAATGATGGTTCACTTTGTTATGCAGCAAGAAGGATCATCTTGGAAGAAAAAGGGAGCGCTTGAGAAGATAGAGGGACAACTACATTCATGGGACAATCCTCAAAATCAACATATGGTAGGTAGAAAATGTACAATTCTTGAGCTCTTTCAATTTTCGGTGACAGTTATACAACTTTTAAGATGATTTTGTAAAAATCTCTAAGGATCCTCTCACATTTCCTTTCTTTCCAACAAAGAATTTTGGCACATAAAGAGTAGAAAAGCCATCTTAAGCTCGTTAGAGATTTGTCTAACTTGTCGTGTTTATCCTTTGGAAGCCTAGGCAAATTCACTAGATATATAACTCTCTCAAGAGGTTGTAGATGTAGTCTATTTGATGTAGTGCAACCTCATGCTTGTACTTGAGATGACTCATAATATATTGTGTTTTAGAAATGCATCATGATAGTATGTAGGGAGGAAGGGGAAGGTTTAGGTATGCTCTCTTGAGGCAAAACATTTTAGTAGGAAGATGTGTAGAAGACAATAAGGATTCTTCATATTTTTTTGTCATTCTTAGCAAGGGTATATAATTAGGAAGTTTGGTTCTTCAATGGTGATGTCGCCCATACTCTATTGAAAAATGCTAGTAAAAGACTACAAATTTTGCAGTGCTAGTTAGCGCAAGAAATAATTGTCTAAGCTATTCCATCAATAAGGAACTATCCAACTACAACAAATTCTATAGTGACTACCAGGATCCATCACTAATTTTATCAACTTCCTAACCAAACCAAGTCGCAAAGGCAACAATGCCTTTAAAATTTATTGCCTAAGCATGTTCACCATACAACCATACTAGAAAAGTTATATGTCATTTATTTGGAATCTTTTCTTCTCAAAAAAAAGGTTGTCTGTAATGAGTTGTTTTCCAATTCTCCACCAATCTCAATGCCCTTAGCTAACTACAGAAAAAAAATGGATGAACACTTGTCATGATTTTTGTAGTTGCTAAAGTACTCTAAAATCATTCATCAAACCACTCTAGTCCACAGCAATGTTTAGGGATTAAAGTAAACACTACAATTGTCTTGTAAAACTTGAAGTTAGACTTGAGATGACTTCCCATCTACCACCAAAGATGGTTGAAGAAATTTCCCAATTCTCTAATCAAACAAATGGAAGGCTAGCATGCTTTCACATCTTGAATGAACTAAACACTTAGCACCACTCCATTGTTAGTTGCGTCTAGCACTTGCATTGACAGTGCATTTGAGAAATCTAGTTGAGCTCACAACCTCATGCACCCATAAACATCTACATGCTCAAATTTCAAACCTAAAGGTCCCATATAGGTCATCTTCACTAAAGTCACACAATCTTGCATGTTGAAAAGGAACAATTCAAAAAAGATAGTTGGCCTAAATCCAGAAGCTCCTAAATGGGACACTAGTTGCAAGACAACTTGTATAGCTAGTTGTGAGCAAAATCATTGCAAATCTGCAAATCCACAATGACACATTGAAGTAATGGAGATTTATCCATTAGATCAGTTTGAGGCTCTTATGAAACCACTAAAGTCAACATGCATACTTGGTTCCCAAATCCTACAGTTTTGGGATGCCACAAACATCTCTCAATTGTGTACATCACTCAAACCTCACCTCTTTCAAGTGTAAAAAATTTCAAAAGTCAATGAGAGTTTTAGCAAAGATGCTTGAAAGATGTCTAAAATGTTCAATTTTTTTTTCACTTAGGCATCCAATCAACTTTTTTTCTTTTCCACAAAGGTGGTTAGTGTATGCACCTTGTGTCAAAATTTTACAAACATTTATTTAAAATTGACTTTGTAGGAAGTTGTTAAAACATTCAATTCTTCATTCAATAGACAATTGTTGTTTAAGGGATAAGAGAAAGTTTATGAAGGATCTTTATAACTTTTGTTTTTCCTCAAAAGTTGTACCTTCATCACCTAACATAAAATAAGCTACTTAAACAATGCATCTATGTAGTGAAATAAGCACATAGTCTCTAATGTATATACACCTAATCACCTATGATTGTCTCTTTTTGCAAGTAATAAAAAAACTTACAAAAATTAGGATAAAAAGGAAGGTGTGTTGACAAATACAAGGGAAGCACAAAAACTTCTATCCAATAATGAAGAAATATTAGAAGATGCCTTAAGAGTACCATTGATAATTTAATAATTTGTATGAGGCCATTTAGTGTACTTCAAGTAATAATTGAAAGAATTTTTGACAAGCCTAAAAATGTTTCACTATAATATTTATCTTTCAAGCCTTCATATCTTTTATTCTTTAACCTCAACACTTAATTAAATTAAAAATTTGAATTTGTAGGAGAAGTATCATTTGAGTTATAAAGGATTCCCACCATTGAAATATCAATGGAGTGATACTCATTCTTAGAAATGGAAAATAAGAAGAAAATGAAACACGACAATTGGTTTTCCATCTTTTAGCTTGTGTATTTTTTATTTGGTAATGTCAATAATTGAACATTTGAATTTGATGGAATGCAATTAATCCACAAGGATAGAAATATTTAATTAAATTTTTAAATGAAAATACTATTAGGACATGAAAGTAATAATGTAAGATGGAAAATAAAAGTTTACTTTTAGTATAACTCTTAAGTAACTTCATCTAATTGTTACATGTTTTTAGAACCATCTCCTAAAGTTTCTTGCCTTAAATGTACAACTTCTATTCATAGAAGTCTAGGTCAATTATAGAAAACTATGCTTATTTTCATTACTTGCATATGGTCTCCTAAAAAAGGCATGCAAAGAGAATCTAGAATTCACTTTAAATTTGCAATAAAATTCAATAAAATCTTTAATACTTCAATAGTAGGAACCATCCTCAATTGCATATTTAGTTGATTAAAGTGATGTTACTTTATTCCCTATTGAAGTTCATTTGAATGGAATACCAATAATTGAAGAATCACCCATGAACCAAACATATGTTGAAAAGATCACAAATGAAAATACAACATATTTAAAAGAGTACAATTCAAACACAAAATGGTCAATTCACAATATGACTTCCTCACTAACTTCTTCTATCGGTAGTTTACCATTACTAACTTCACAATTCATGGTCATATTTAGGTATTGGCATTGATATTAAGGAACAATCCATGTTCAAACCTCCAAATTATAAAAACAACACATAGCTTTTAAGGTATCACACCTAAAAGCACCTAAAAGCAAAAACATAAGGATTTCAATGTTTATTATGTAGCTACATAGTGAACTTTTTGCTCAAACAAATTAGCAAATTGTAGTGAAAGATATTACAATCTGAATTTTTTGAATACATTATTTATTATGTATTATATATTAAAATATTGCAGAGTATATATTTTGAAAAGCAACACACTTTTAGGCAAATGCAATGGGCTGAACTCATTGGAAAACAAAACACATTTAGAACCTTAGAACAACAGAGTGACCCATAAATAGCCACTTTGTTGATTTCCTCAAACATTTAAGTAAGAGACTTGATTTCCTCAAACATTTAAGAGACTTGATTTCCTCAAACATTTAAGTAAGAGACTTGGTGGTTTCACATTCAGATTTGGTTTGCTATAAGGCAAAAATTATATGTTCATTTTAGGTAGCTGTCAATGTAATGTGCTGCTACCTTAGTAACTTTGAAGCTGCACAAAGAAAGGGAGCCTTTTGTTGCAATTGTATTGGTAATTGAGTACAATGACTGGCATATGGTTTCAATGCAAAAGGATGGCGCAGATCCATCTAGTTGTACTGGATAATTAACCTCAAGTCAAACAAGATGAGGAAAGTCTAATCATAATTTCTTCAAAATCCAGCAGAGCCTTGCAACTGAGGTTACATTACAAAAGTCTAGTACACCAGGTTACATCTCGTATTGCTATGTTGAATGTCATACATTAGTCTACCCTACTGCAGCAGCATACTAAAAAATTCAAAGCTTTGAAAGGTTCATGATGTACACTTGGTAAATTTGCCTCAGTCAAATTTGCTGACGCTTCTCTCAACATGCTAAGCGCGCTTGGAGCTTGAATAGATCAATCAACGTGTACGACATACGGAAATCAGCGACCGTCGTGGATGTGAGTACCTCAGGCGAAGAAGAAAAATCACCATGCCACTAAAAGTATTGCCACTTCTGAATGATCTGGATGTCTTTCAACAATTGCTTGTAAAGATCTGCAAACAAATACAAGAAATATCCACCCCCCAAATCCTTCAGAGAAAACCAACACTTATTCAACCTAAACCACGTTGCGTTTCAAACTGTTGCATTCAAGAGTAATGAGGGATGCGCGCACAAAAAAACACCAAATGAATGTGAAGAATGCATTCATTTCAAGTGGTGACCTGGGTGCACATACCTTCCGTCCACAAGCACTATGATAACACAGAAAACAAATTACTACCACCAGGGTTCTCATGTGGTCCTCTACATTCAAACTTACTAAAAGAATACAACCTAGGGTCCCAACTTTTCACTATGACAGAAATTGACTGTTTGAAAAGAGTGCAACAGGAAATTCTAATGTGGCAAGCGCGCATAATATTATACAATGTCATTTTGGAGAAGTTCATTTTGAGTGTACCCTCAGCATCGACCGCCTACTCATCGTCAGATGCTTCATCTTCCCCATCGTCATCGGGTTCTGCAGGACCACTTTGACCACTTTTATATCCAGCCATAGCCTTCTTGTAGCGTTCTTGATCCACTTTCGCTTCAGCTTCATAAGGTGCTTTCTCAGAAGGCGACATGTTTCTCCACTTCTCGCCAAGGGACTTGCCAATATCTGTAAAGGTCATCGAGGCTTGGCTTGGGTCTGACTTCATTTTCTTACGTTCCTGTATCTGGAAACGCATGAAGGCAGACAGTGCACGCTTCGGTGCATTCGGGTCCTTCTCCTTCTTCTTCTTCCTCTTCTTTCTGCCACCATCTTCCGCATCCACATCATCTTTCTTCTTCCGTTTCTTCGCGACAGCCTGTTTCGGAACGACCTCTTCCTTCTCCTTCTTCTTCTTCCGGGGCCTTTCCTCCTCTTCTTCTTCCTGGTCGGAACCACTCCCAGCATCGTCGCTACCGTCAGGGTCCTCAGCATCCGATTCATCAGTAGGTGAGCCAGCATCATCCTTCTCAGCAACAAAATCTTCATCCTCTTCGTCACTGTCCTCATCACCAAGCCCAGCACCCCCGCTCTCCCTTGCACTCCGAATACGATTCAAATGAGGATCAACGCCCTCGTCATCTGAGCCCTCAAGAGCAGCAGCCACCCCACTCGTACCTTGCGCATCTCCCAAGTTCATAATCTTCAAATTCTTCCCACTAATAAAATTGAACAAGTTGTGATACTCATTCCGCTGAATGTTACGAAACTGGTGTTCCTGTTCGCTCTTCAGCCGAATCAGTAGATCGAAGTAGTGCGATGAGATGCTACTAGTCCCAGCAGCACCATGTCGCTCGAACTCCAAATACTCGATCTCGTCGTGAAGGATAAGCGTAGGTGGCTTCGGCAAGAAAAAGAAGCTTTTTTCCAAAGGATACAATGTCCCTTCCTCTGCCTTAAGAGATGTGCGTACACAGTAGCCATCTTGACTGCTACGAAACTTGCCAGGACGAGTCACTTTAGCACCAGACAACCCCCTTAAAATCTGAGTAAAAACATCGTGAGAGAGATCCTTGTACGCAGGTTGCAGTCGATCCTTATACTTCGTATTCAAAAGCTCGTCGTTCATAGAAAGCGCACATTCAGCGATCTCTTCAGATGGGAACTGGAGAACAATATGCGGGTAGAACGTCTGGCCTTTCCGAATAGGAGGGTCTAACGTAATGACCACAAACGTATGCGGTTGGTTACTCTTCGGCAGAATAAAAAGACGCACGACACTACTATATTGTATCTTGAAGTCATTCGCCTGACCTTGTAACCGCAAAAAGGAAAGATGAAGTTCAACATTGTACCGTCCTCTCGGGGTAAGAATATGAACTTCTTCAAATAAGGCAATCGCTTCGGCACCAGACGGTCCCACGTCGCCCATTGACAAAATTTTCTCCCGGAAAATTTGAGCTGGCGGACGCTCCTCGTCTCCCAAGTAAGTCGTATTGGAAGTGGGTACATGAAAACTCAACTCCATCAAAGTATCCTTCTCGGTCGCGCCGGTGGTGTCATCCACATGAAACTCCAGCATGACTTCGTTCTTCCCCTGCATTTGAGTTTGAGACACATCCGCAATGGAAACGTCGAACGCATGCTTCCCACCCACCGTGAATGCGAGCGAGCTCCCTTCTAAAGTTGCGTCGCCCCAATTGCGGCCGCTGATCGCCAACGGTTTCTCCTCCGCGGTGATCCCCATGTCGGCCATGAAGAACGATCCCAGGCTGGCCATGTCGGACTCCCGGAATCCATTAAACTTCACGTCGCGTCCAGCCTTGAGTTTCACCCCTAACTGGAAACCCTTGGGGACTCGGGTCCAGCTCAAACTCGCGATGTCGCTCGTCGAAACCTCCACCACTTTGCCTCCCCCCGCTTTCCGCCATTGGAACCCGCCGTGGTTCACCTTCAGCTGACCGGGGTTTGTTCCCCCGCGCCCGCCGAGCAGAATGCTGTTGAACTGATGCACCGCTGTGTCGCCCATCGTGACAGAACCACGACTCTCACGTTAATCGCAACTTGCGCTCCGTCGCCTTAAAAATGCATCTCTCGAGATTTATCGATTGATTGTGAAGTCAAGACGGTGAAGCGCTACCGCGCGCTCGTCATCCCCCGCGCAAAACTGCAACCCGGTCCAGAGCTTAAAAACAAGGTTAGGGTTTCCATGGCAAAGACTTGATGAGCACGACGAACTCCAAACCCTAATTTCCAAAGGACGACGAGACCATCGGAAGGTGACGTTTAGCTCTACTTTAAGTAATTTCTCAAAATGATTGACAGAGCAATCTCGAATGTACCCTACTTGTAGATATTTAATTTTATTTCATTTCATTTCTACATTGCATACACTTTCGGGAGAGAGGTTTTTTAAAACACCAAAATTTGAAGTGAAATTTTAATGATTACAAATAAATATCTTTTAGTATTATTTTAAAATTGAGGATTTTCTTAGTATAAGTTTTAATTATAAATACATATTTATACTATTAAAGATTTTTGGGAATTTAAAAAAATAAATTATTGAATTTTTTTTAGCATACAACTAGTGGTTGGTGCTTGCTATGCTACGCATTCATCATTAGAATTTTTATTAGAATTTTTATGTATTAGATAGAATGCTGAACAAAAATTTCAATAAATCTTCAAATAAAAATTACTAAAATCTTCGTATAATTTTTTTATAAGTAAGCATATATTGAAATGTACAATAGAAATGTATTGAATGATGAATGAAACATATGCAATGGTAAATACTATAAAAGATACACATACATTAGAATGCATTAGAAATTTGACTCCATTGTTACAAACAATGGCAACCCCAAAACTTGGTGAATTGAAAAGAAAAACTTGTAAATCTCAAAAACTTCATGAAAAACTTAATTGTTGTGAAATCCAAAATCGCTTCAATTGAATAAATTTTTCAAATCATTTGGTAGTAGCAATAGAATTTTAAAATCATAAAAGTTCAAAGCTCACAAAAGCACAAAATCATAGAAGTGCAAAGAAGTGTAAAGCCAAGAGAAGCAATGGAATTGCTACCTCTATAATATCACCCTATGGATCTTCTTTAATATCACCTCAATTACAACAACTATATTATTTCTATAATATCACCCTTTGTAAAAGTGATATTACAGAGGTGAATGCAAACTCTATTTCTGTAATATCACATTGTGTGAAAATACGATTTCTATGTATGCATGATTAAAAATATTTTTACAAAATATTTAAAATAATTATTTTAAAGACTTATTGAAATCATTATCATGCATTCTATTCACATATATTAAAATTTTACTAATATGTGATACAATGAATGCGTAGCATAACAAGCATGAGCCCTTAGTATTAATGGTAGCATTTGTGATATTACAGAGGGACTTATGATTTTAGTAGTATGATGAATAGGTTAGTATTAAGATTGTAAAGTAAGTGTGGATCTTTATTTTATAGGTTAATATCAACTCTTTATAGCAATGCAGATCTTTATTTATGAGATTGTTATCAACTCTTTAATATGATAATTGGTGATTTGTGATGTTTGAAAAATAATACAAACTAATAAATTTGATTTTACTAGAAATGTAATCATTGGACATGGTGTGT
The DNA here is from genome assembly GCA_950106755.1 of Climacium dendroides. NCBI lineage: Eukaryota > Viridiplantae > Streptophyta > Bryopsida > Hypnales > Climaciaceae > Climacium > Climacium dendroides. Next base: position 21,348,182 of record OX467088.1, read on the forward strand.
ACAAATGACATTGTATTATACATGTATTCAACATTAAAATTAAGTTGATACTAGTAGATGAATTTCTTGTAGTAAATATTGTATTTTAAATCATTGATTAAATGGTGAAGAAATCTAAAGGAATGTATTTACAATACAACAAACTTAAGCATGTGAGCCTAGAAATGCAAGCCTTCAAACCTTAAACCTAAGTGTAAGTAGATACTTTAAAACCATTGAAGGTGCATATAACATAAGTGCTTAGGCTCTTAGACTCATGGATGCATATCTCTCTCTCTCTCTCTCTCTCTCTCTCTCTATATATATATATATATATGTGTGTGTGTGTATGTGTGTGACCATAAAAACCTTAATTCCTAAAGTTCCAAGGCCATTTTTCTTTCAAAAACCACTCAAAACTGCAATGTAATTGCAATGTGCAAAACTCTTGAAATTTTCACTTTGTTGGCATATCTAACTATTGGATCTTGCACTAGACTAATATTAGAATGTATAGTAGAAATTTCAAAAACATTGACTACTTAGATTGTAAGATATCTGCATTTAAAGTGAAGGAAAAAAGTTTTATTGCACATTTTAAGACTAAATTTTCAGGCTTTGAATCTTTTGATTTAAAAAATTTTGTATTATCAATTTTGAGGTTTAAATTATCTATATTGAAGATTTGAGTTGAGAGTTGGGGAAAAAATTTCAAAAATAAAAACACTTCATTTTCATTCATTAAAAATTTGTTAAGTAGAAATAGGTATGAGATTCAATAAAATCCTAAATTACTAATAGCTATAAGATGGAATTGAAACACCATAATCCCAATGGTGAAATTGTTCTTGCAAGCAAACTTAACTTTATCAATCAATTTTTTTTGAAAAATTGCAAAAATTGCATTAAAAATTGAATCCCACAATTTATTTTTTCAAAAAAATACTTAGATTGACCAAAAAATAAGATTGTTTATAACCGTCACATCACTAATCCAAATAAATGAATTAAAGCTTTAAATGTAGACAAAAATAAGATTTGTAAGAAAAAAATTTCAATTTTATTTCAATTTTATGTGAATTTTTTTTGCCTAACAAAGTAAAAATCATATTTAAAATGGCATAACTTTTGCTTTGGCACCAATTGAAATAAAAGATCTTTTGATAAAGTTTTAAAAAATCACCAAAAATTGAGGTCATAGTAACCTACTCAAACTCTCAAGTGTCCTCTAGGGGACACTTAAAACTTTAGGGGTTAATAATATGTAGATTATTTTGTTGTTACACAATCGTTATAGTTATGTTTTAGTCCTTTATGAATACCAAAAAAAACATTAAAATTTATTCAATTTAGGATAGATTTAAAGATTGTCATGTAATCATACTACTAAAATCATAACTCCCTCTCTAATATCACAAATGCTACCATTAATACTAGGGGCTTGTGCTTGCTATGCTACGCATTCATTGTATCACATATTAGTAAAATTTTGATATAGTTGAATAGAATGCATGATAATGATTTTGATAAGTCTTTAAAATAATTATTTTAAATATTTTATAAAAATATTTTCAATCATGCATACATAGATATCGTATTTTTATACAATGTGATATTACAGAAATAGAGTAGGAGTTTGCAATCACTTTTGTAATATCACTTTTTACAAAGGGTGATATTATAGAAATGATATAGTTGTTGCAATTAAGGTGATATTAAAGAGGATCCATAGGATGATATTATAGAGGTAGCAAATCCATTGCTTCTCTTGGCATTACACTTCTTTGCACTTTTATGATTTTGTGCTTTTGTGAGCTTTGAGCTTTCATGATTTCAATTTTCTATTGCTACTACCAAATGATTTTGAGAAATTTATTCGATTGAAGCGATTTTGGATTCCACAACACTTTAATTGTTCACAAAGTTTTTGAAGTTTATTCTAATGTATGTGTATCTTTTATAGTATTTACCATTGCATATGTTTCATTCATCTTTCAATAAATTTCTATTGTACATTTCAATATATGTTTATTTATTAAAAAAATTATACAAAGATTTTAGTCATTTTTATTTGAAGATTTATTGAAATTCTTGCTTTGCATTCTATCTAATACATAAAAATTCTTATAAATTCTAATGATGAATGCGTAGCATAGCAAGCGCCAACCGCTAGTTTTGTATAAAATTTCAAAATAATAGAATTAAAAGAAATCTTAACTTGATTGATATGGTTTTAGAAGATTCCAACCATTCATAGTTGTAGAATGAATACTTCAATATGAATTTTATTTTTAAAAACTAGAATTTCCAATTTCTACATACAAAATCACAAATAATGAAATGAAGAAGATTGATTGTATTGGTCCCAAATTTATTAAAATTGAATAAAATGAAGTCTCTACATGACTTATTCAAAATTGCTAAAAACATTAGCAAAGGGCTAATTTGAAAATCACATGAATGTCACAAGTTACTTTCTACTAGAGCATATTTGCCTCCAATTATTTTTCTAATTTGGAATGCGATCACCTTTGGGACTTCAATCACTGGCCAACATTTCATACAAATTATGCCTCCATCAAGCTATCCATCTATACTTATTTTCAATCTTAGACAATTGAATTGCCAATTTGAAAAAAACATCTTCTATAATTTTCAACAACCTCAATGCTAATTTGAACTACCATCAAGCTTAATTTTGACCAACCTTTGTAGTATTGATGGCTAATTTATTTCCTAATTATAATTGTAATGATCCAGTCAACTAATCTAACCACGAGGTAGCTTACCATCATTGCCTAATACCACATGTCCACTCATGATTCCACTACAACCTAATTCTAGGAAGAGATTATTAAGAATCAGACAATTGTAGATGGAAACTAGGTAAAAACTTCCATGACTAATATTAACCATTTATCCTCTAAAGACCCAATCAAACTATTTTATAGCCAATGTTTCATTTTGGGCAATATTTTCAGATTGAATTTTGTTTTTCAAAATTTTATAAAACCCATGCAAATTTGATTGAATTGTCTTTCTATCAATACATTTAAAACTAATATTGTGGTAGTCAAAAAATAATTATTAAGAATAAAGAGAAAAATATTTAGTATTTGTTTAGTGTTGGAAAGTTTACTATTTGGAAAAAGCATAAGAATTAATTAGCAATAAAAACATCAAACAATTGTGTTTTGTCCAAACCCCTTGGATATTTAGGAATTAAGGACCAAGCATTCAAAATTTGCACTATTGACAAATGCATATAGTGAGAACTTCATTTACAGCTTGAAATGGATGAATTTTTTTTAAGACTTTATTGTTTGTTACCTTTCTCCCGCCATATATTTTGTATGGAAAACAACCAATTGTCAAGGACAATTGTTTAGCCTTGGCTTACAAATTTTGAATGGGGAGGATAATGGAGATGAATGCATGTTGAGGGAGTATTTGCATTAGAAAGAAAATAAAGCTTTGGGAGAGTCACAAGTTCTTTGCACATTTCCAAAGGTTGGGAGCTTCATTGTGATTAAATATCTAAAGTGCATGTAGGTTGTTCACATGACGTAGACAGTGCCATGTCAGATAATATTGTTTAATTGATTTTAAAATATTTTTAAAAATATTATTTTTTATTGTTTTAATATTTTGAACACCAACATACTAATTTGCAACCCTAAAAACAACCCTCCCATTGCTTTATTTCTCTTCTAAGCAACGTTTCTTTTTTACTGTAGAACTTGTGTTCCTGGTAGTATGCCATTGCATTATATTTGGAGGGACATCGGGTATTCGTTTCTTTATGTCAGAACTGGTGTTTGAACACGAGAAAGAAAACCTTGCTTCTAAGGTAGGAGGTTCATAAATGGAGCATTTAATGGCTGGAACTAGATTTAGGGGAGGTGAAACATCTTGAAATATTTTTCAGTAAATTTTCCTTAAAAGACAAGTGGAATTGACATTTTATTCAAGTCATTTCATATTTTTTGGAGCTTTGTAGAATTAGATATAAAATTCTGAAGTTGAAATGACATAGGGCTTTAAGATGACTCACCTCCTAAAATGTACACTGTCTGTACATTGCTGAAAGCTATGAAAAAGCAACATGTACAAACAATGTACATTTTTAGAGCCTGATCCATTTTAGAACCTCCTACCTTAATGCATCAAATGTTCATTCGAATTGTGTTTTCATGTACTTAAGGGAGGCGACCCATTTCCGACCAGGGACTCATTCCCGTCATATAGACTACATTCTTTTCAATCAGCAGGATAAAGCAGGACATTAACTATGGCACAATCTCCAATGCAATCGTGGCACATTATGATTGGTTGCAGTCTTGGTTGATTTTACAACCAACCTATGGTTGGAAATAGGAGGACCTATATGACAAGAATATGTTGAACATAATCTTCAACTAAAAAATTCATAGTAATTGTGTTTTGAGAAATAAAATTCTGAAAAAATATGGAATCCTTCTAAATTCTATTTCTGTACATGGAAAAAAATTTCCACTCAAGAAAACAGCATTCTACATATGCAAAATTGCTTAAGTGGTCAAAAATGGGTCGGCTCCTTTAAAGATGAATTCACTTCACAAATGTTGTCTAAGGTAGGTGGCTCTTAAACCGACCTGGTTCTAAAACTGATCTGGTACATTTTACTTCTGAAATGTACTAACTGCGTACATTTCAGAAGGGGGTCGGTTTTAGAAACCACTGCGTTTCAACTTCAAAAATTTGTAACTAATTCCACAAAGGTCCAAAAAATATGAAAAGACTTGGATTAGATGCCTATTCCTTTTTTCTTCCTACCAAAATTCACTGAAAATTGTTTTGAGATGTTTAGCTGTCCCAAAAATGCAATCAGCTCTTAAAGGGTTGGTTTAAGAGCCACCTACCTTATACAAGTACAAAGACACATGGCAAAGATGACTCACCAAAGTCATAATGAATGGCGGATGAGGTCTTCATCCACTGTCCGTATCTACCATTCTCTGCTATAAGGTAGGTTCATAAATCGACCACTTAAGAGCTGGAATTGAATTTGGGGATGTAAAGCTTCTCGAAAAAAACTCCAGTAAAATTTCCATTAAGGACACCTAGAATTGGCATCTAACCCAAGTGGTTTCATATTTTTTGGAGCTTTGTGGAATTAGTTATGAAATTTTGAAGTTAAACTTGCATAGGGCTCCAAAAGTGCCCATCTCCTAAAATGTACATTGTTTGTACAACAGTGAAGGCTACAAAAAGAAAGATGTACAAATAATGTACATTTTAGGAAGTGGGTGATTTTAGAGCTTGTGTGCTTTTAGAACCTCCAACTTTAGTATTTTGGGCAAGCAATTTTAATTTTTTTTCATCTCATCAATTTTTGTTCCAACGCAAGTCCTAAAATTTTTGATCTAACCCTTTCAATCAATAATGAATACATTTAAAAATAAATAAACTCATTGTCTTGATGAACAAAACCAATTCAAATTTTTGTGTATATTTATTGTAAAGCAAATTGCCTTTGACTAGCAAACAATAATCGACCTCCTAAGTACACTTTCATTTAAGGTAAAACAACCCATTGTGGTCAGAATGAGGAGTTTGACATCATCTTGTTGCTGAAATTTTTCAATTTTTTCCCACAATAGTACAAGTGTAAGAAACAAGTGTAATTGAAATTATATTTTTTTGACAAAGTATGAATTTGCTAGGAATTTTTGAAGTATTCAGTGCATCATGGCCAAAAAGAATTTGTAGACTACCCCATAACCAACAAAATCTGAATCCATAATGCTCATCTTACTACCTACTACAATCACAATATATTTTTTTTTATCATGGAAGGCCTAAAAAGTCAATTTTTACAATGAATTTCACACTGAAAAGTTAGAAATTCCTAATGACACTACAAGAAAAAGGGGTGTTTTAAGTAGTATTCTAGACATCACGTCTTTTAAGTATTGTCTTTTAAGTAAGGATTTAAGTAAAATTTTACTAAAAAGACTGAAGTGATCACTATGAGCCATTTAACTGCAATGGACTATTTTACTTTAGTTTGTGGTGTTTAGTTTCTTTGCTTGCTTTCATGTTTTATCATTACTCTGATTTGTCCAACCGTCAAGGCTTGGCTGTTGTTCTCTTGGTTTCTTTTTAATGCAATGAATCTCCTATTTGTTCAAAAAATAAAACAAAACAAAATAAAACAAAAACCAATAATCAACCTAAAATAGCCAAACTTAATTGTTTATTGTATAGTTGAGTTCAATTCATTTACAAACTACCTATTTAAGCCATTCAAAATTTTTGTACAATGTGGATTTAAATTGTTTTATTTTGGTGAATATAATTATCATTGCATCCTTACACAATCCCAATCAAGCATACCAAATTTCACTTCCAAAAAACAAAACTTCATTTTTGGTGAATTTTTAAAATAAATTTTCATAATAATATAAGATAATTCATTGACAAACATTGGTGATGAAATTTTTCAATTTGATGGCATAGATATGTAGGAAACATCCATACACACACCTTTCCTTTGACAAGTATCTAAAAAAAGTTTCACAATCAACTTGGTTGCGCCTTATTGACTTCATAATTTGGAATTCTTGTATGAATTTTTCAAAATAGATTCTTCTCATCATAATCTCAGAGTAAAGTTTTGTTTCATGTCATTCCAATAAATAATGCAAAAGTTAGAATGAATTTTTTGATTTCAATGTCAATTTGGGTGTTACTGAATGGAAGATATAACTAATATGCTAATAATTTTTGGAAGAATTTTAGAATTGTTAATTCCAATGGTGAGAATGTTCTAGTAAACAATTAGTGGGCAATAAAAAATATATCATAAAAATAAATAATAATATTGAATATGAAAGTTTTTTGGTGAAATTTTTTAATATATATTTTCAACCAATTTTCCAACTTATTGACTAAAATGCGCATGTTATAGGGCATATTTGTTTTTTCCTTAAAATGTTGAAAAATAAAACTTCATTTATTGGAAGGACTAAAAAAATACTACATTTTGATGTTTAGACACATTAAACTTGCAATAAGTGGGGATATTCACTCTTAAATTTTGGGACAATGTACTTGAACAAGTTAATCAAAAGATTGTACAATTGATTTTGTTAAAAAATAAATGTTGATGAAGATTTTACTTTGATGGTCCTTTTGGAGTTAAGAGATTAAGCACCTTCTATATAGGTGTAGATAGTTGGTTAAACTTTTGACATTTTAAATTCTTCATTAGACCTTTTAACCCTTATGGTCCATAAGAAATTAAGCACCTTCTATATGGGGATAGATGACATTCTAGGGCCTAAACTTTGAGGGTGAACTTGTCAAAGGCTTGTCTCCTTTATTAGTGGTTTAGACTTGGTTTGGAATTGCAAGCTTAGCTTAACCTATGGTTCCCAACAATAAATGCATTGCAATCCACTGCTTTATCTTGAGTTACAATCCCTAGTCCCACATGCTACATGCCTGTGAGTTGTCAATCATAGAAGCTAAATGAGGGACAAAACTCAAAAATGCTCCATTTTCAATCCAAAAAGAGTTTGATCTTACTTCCTACTTCTTTGTTTTTTACTATTTCAATCGGAAGGGACCTAACTTCCATCTTCCAATTACCTCTAATGATAGGGGGATTTTTTGGAGATTATTACAAGCATTTTACTATCAATATCAACTGAATTTTATGGCATCTAATTTCTAACACTATTTTCAAGGCCTATCTCAAGGTCTCTTAGGAATTAACCCTTAAGCACTTCAACATCCAATTTCTAAATGATGAATAGATCCATGTTCTTGTTTCTTTCTCATTGCTGCTTGGAAGAAAGTCATTCTAATTTGTTTCTTTCTCATTGATATTTGGATTATAATTTGCATAAATATTTTACAAAGTCTTTGTCCTATCTATCTATTAGATTTAGTATTACAGCATTACTAGAGTATATAATTTTCTAAAATTACAAATGTGGAAGTATGTCCTATCTATCTATTAGATTTAGTATTACTAGAGTATATGATTTTCTAAAATTACAAATGTGGAAGTATGTCAAGTAGTTGATCAAGCCAAAATTGCATTGACTCTAGTGTGCCATGTCCCATTGCCACAGTCAAAACAAAAGTAAAAGTAATTTTCTAATTTTTAAAGAACCAAAAACAACTAAAAAAATGCATAACTTTTTCACCGTGAGTCAGAATGCCACGAAACAAAGCCCGTGCACCCCTCCTTGCCGAGAGCTTTCCGACTGTACCAAGATTGTGACCAAAATATAAGTAATAGTAATTTTCTAATTTTTAAATCCAAAAAATACTTCAAAATTCAATAACTTTCACACCATACGTTTGAAGGCCATGAAACCAAGCCGGTGCATCCCTCCTTGCTGAGGGCTTTCTGACGGTACCAAGATTGTGACCAAAATATAAGAAAAAATATTTTTTTAATTTTTCAGAACCAAAAACAACTAAAAAATGCATAACTTTCACACCATATGTCCAAATGCCACGAAACCAAGCCGGTGCACCCCTCCTTGCCGAGGGCTTTCCGACGGTACCAAGATTGCAACCAAAATATAAAAAAAAGTAATTTTCTAATTTTTCAGAACCAAAAACAACTCAAAAATGCATAACTTTCACACTTATTGCTTCTAATTTGTTGATTTATCTTGCCTGCAGATCAGTTAGCTGCTCTGCTATCCAAACCAAGGGAGAGTCCACGAGTTTATCTGGGCTGCATGAAAAAGGCCCAGTCATTACAGATCCGAAGTTCAAGTGGTTAGTACCATGCTTTGCTCGGTTCTCATGAATAGACTATTGTCCTATATTGTGCACGCTGCAAGCTGAGTCTTAGATAGTCTTAGAACATTCAAATATGGTCTACAGATCATAATAACATCAGGTTTTCCTGTATTGGGTCACGTTTGCTCTGTGTTTTTATCAGTTTAAAGATCATTTCATAGTTTCATACCCTCTGTTTTATAATGCAGGTACAAACCTAAGGCGTATATGATCGGGTCTGAGTACTTCTTGCTTGCAGCTACCAAAAATCAGAGGTGTGGTAATTGTCAAATAGTTTTGGTTGTGCAGTGGGATTTTACCTGAATTTCCATTCGCTGTACGGAGATATGATGAAAACAGATTGCACTGATTTTCTGTCGGACATTTGGATTTGTACGTTAAAATTAAACCTACTAGTGCATAATTTATTTTCCTTGTTGCAGGTATTGCATGTTCATCAATGAAGATGTTACAATAGGTGTATGGATGTTAGCCATGGATGTGATCCATGAAGACAATTGTTATCTGTGCAACACAGTGTGAACCCACATCAATAGCTGTCTGGGATCTTCCGAAATGTTCCGGTAGGTTTCGAGTGCATGTAATCAAGTCCATTCTTTTTTCCTGTTTGTAGTATCCAATGACTGTGCATTCCATATCTTATTAACTCTCGAGCAATATTTGGAAGTATTTGACCATGTAAATGTCTTGCATTGTTTTGCAGTTCGTAGTATGCACTGCATGTTTGAAATTGTAGTGAATGGATTGTAATAACGTGATGAAATGTACTGGATGATGACAGGGCTTTGCAATCCCACCAAGCGGATGCTTGAGTTGTACAAAGATGACATGTGTTCCAAGAGCCCTTAGCTCATTGAAATTTGCTGCCGAACTGGCGAAATTCTTGATACAACAGGAGAGAGAACTGTATAGACGTTGATTGGATCATTTTAGGTAGAATAGGTTGGATTGAAGTGGAGTTGCCATGTTGTAGTGATCTTGGGACGAAGCATTGACGATTCAGTTTCCAATGAATCCGGGATCCTTTGAAAGCCTGTCGCCTCTACCGCTGCTGTATGGCGGCTTTCATAGATGATGAATTCTTCGAAAAGTGTGCCATGGAACGGAGGGGTACGCGTTTGTAAACATGAATGGCTGCAGGTGGAATACGCGATTTGAAGTGACACTGAGTAGCGATTGGCGAAACAAGCTTGTCCCGGGCAAGCCCTGCCTCAATCAGCAGGCAATCCATCGTGTACTCACCGTGCTCACGAAGTTGACAGTCGTGTTCCATTTGATAAGAAAGCATCGAGCGATGTCGGGAGTTCCCAAGAAGAGTTGCAGAAGGCCTTGGAAGAGAACACAGGAAGGAAAGGAAAATAATCCCTTCTAGAAGACGTGTGGACCCCGCATCCCACCCCTCCGAGTATAAAAGACAGGCTCTCGTCTCGCACCCTTCACTTCTTCATTCACGATGAGCCTATTTCTAGTCTTCTCCGTTGTTCCTCCTTTCCTTCACTTACATTGCCTTCGCATCCCAGTTGCCTTAACATTTCAGACTTCATTTATTTTGCCGTTGCATCTGAGTCACTTACTTTGGCTGACTGGTGTGCCCTCTGCCATAGCCACAGTCAAGAAAAGAAAAGTAAAAGTAGTTTTTCATTTTTTCATTTGCAATCAGTTCTAAGGATCTCACTGTAGGAAAAAAAAAAATTACAGACTCATTGAAGGTGTAGAAGATGGCATCCACCCAAGAGATCGTTGCGACAGAGCTATACCGTTGCTATCACTGTGGACTTGAATCTACAGGTGACTCCTTCAAGTACTTTGACAACAAGAAGGTGGACCAACCGCGGTTCCAATGCGAACATTGCCACAAGCTCTTCACGTTGGGGTCGCACGGCCGCCTGCAGGGCAAGACCTATGCCAAGAAGCGTAACGAGGACCCCGCGGAGCTAAAGAGCATGTCGCGCCAATGTCGCCATTGTGGCGTGGCCGACAATGCACCCTTCAAGTACTATAACAATAACAACCTCTTGCAGCCGCGCTTCAAATGCTTGAGCTGTGGGAAGCAGTTCCAAATGCGACTGTTGGGGACCGGTGAGGGAAGGCACTTGGTGCACACCTCGTCCGGACAAAGAACAGCCCCCTGCCGCCGGAAACAAGGCATGTCCGAGCCATTGCCAAATGCTTCGAGTAGTTCTGAGGATGGAAGCTACCAACCATTCGATGGGGCCTTCATGCCAGTGCTCTGTGATCCAGTGATGGCCCTTGAGCTCGACGCTAGGTTGCTCCCAGAGATGGGTGATGAGGATGTGCAGTATTCCAATTTCATTGAGACCGAATTGGCACATGAGGAGAATTATGAGGCGGATTTCAACTCTTGGACCGGTAATGGTGGCAATTTGGAACCCCCGCCTTGGAGTGGTGAAGATGCTCAATATTCAGATTTCATTGAGGCCAAATTATTGGCAGAGGAGAATAATGAGGCTCCGAAGGACGATGCCTTCTCTTCAACAGCGTACGCGTTGCCTCCGGCTTGGAGCAACGAAGATGCAGAGTTCATGGAGGCCAATGTGAGGCACAATGAGACTCTGTATGCTTATACAGTATCGCACAACACGGGAGAGATGGTCTCCGAGTCCACCCCCAATAATACCGAGGTCATGTACGGGACTTTGGCGATGGAGAGTCCTACTGCATTTAGTTTCGAACCATGGACATGGCCAGACAGTGACACATCAGTGGATCCATATAGCATAGGCAACGTGGACGCTGCTGCAGCTTCTTGCTTGCAGATGGATTTGGACATGGCTCCTTGGGCTTTGGCTACATAGAATTAAGAAACTTAATAGGAATTCTAGCTATTGTAGCATATATTAATTGCTTCCATATATATATATGTGTGTTCAAAGATATAGAGCCTTCACTGAACATGAAGCAATGTTGCATTACTACGAGCATGTTCCTGTCCTCTCTGTAAATACGAAGCTGCCATGATCAGTTTCAACGTAACAATGTGTCATGCCTTCTTGAATGAGTCACTCACTGTCTGCTAGTTCTATAATTATGTTTGTGTTGCTGAAGTTTTACATGTTTGTGTTGCTGAAGTTTTACATGTTTGTGTTGCTGAAAGAGTCACTCACGCATTGCTACATTATATGTTTGTGTTGCTGAAGTTAATTGCTAAGAGATGCTGATCGATATGTGGCTAATTGATTATGAATCTTAGGCTTGCCATTTTTTCTTTAGCGCACTAGTTAGTGAAAATGCAACTGTCACCCAGAGAAACAAGAGGCAACTGAGAGGAAGAGGATGACCGGAGATGGCTCAGGACTTGGGCTTTCTCCATAGAATCCCTTAACAGAGAAAATTCTAGCTAGCCTATATTGCTTCCGTGTATTGAAAGATAGAACCTTTACTTAACACAAATCTATTTACTGATCTCTACTTCTGTCACTCTAACTACTAGCTAGGAGCATGTTTCTCATATTGCACTTGTGATTTTATTTTTGTCAACAACTATCAGTCTATTACCTTCTCTGTTTCTCTGTAAAACTCGATCAAATTGTCGAGCTGAGGATAGTCATTTGCACAAGACATCTACATCTTATATAGAAAACTGGAGATACATTTTTTTATGAGATCGTTGTACAGTGGGGTACAGCTCAATTACGAATTCTTGCATTCACAGTGAAAAAAAAGTTCACTGCTGCCCACTTTGACGCCCTCCCGAGGGCTGAAAAATTAATATTTTCTCACGAATTTTTTTTTACAAGATCCTCTTTATGCTAATAACATATGTGCCAAATTTCAAGTCCAAAAACTTTATACAAAAAAAGATATTCAAACATGTACCAACATGTGTTGTTCAAAAAAAAATTTCACTAATACCAACTTTGACACCCTCCCAAAAATTGAAAAAAAAAGTTTTGGCCTTGAAATTTTTGGTGTAAGATAAACTTAGTGAAACTAACTAATGTGCAAAATTTCAAGTTCAAAAAAATTTCCCACAAAGAGTAGTTCAACTTCTACCAATTGATAGGTGTAGCCATGAGAAACAATTTCACTATGGCCCAACTTTGACACCCTCCCAAGGGCAAAAAAATTGTTTATGTACCATGAAATTTTTGGCATGAGATCACCTCTATGTTGGTAATATGTGTGAAATTTCAAGGCCAAAAGATTTACTTAAAAAAAGATATATTCAAAATCTACCAGCATGTGTTGTTATGGAAAAAAAATTCATAACTACACATGTTGGTAGAAGTTGAACTACTCTTTGTGGGAAATTTTTTTGAACTTGAAATTTTGCACATTAGTTAGTTTCACTAAGTTTATCTTACACCAAAAATTTCAAGGCCAAAACTTTTTTTTTCAATTTTTGGGAGGGTGTCAAAGTTGGTATTAGTGAAATTTTTTTTTGAACAACACATGTTGGTACATGTTTGAATATCTTTTTTTGTATAAAGTTTTTGGACTTGAAATTTGGCACATATGTTATTAGCATAAAGAGGATCTTGTAAAAAAAAATTCGTGAGAAAATATTAATTTTTCAGCCCTCGGGAGGGCGTCAAAGTGGGCAGCAGTGAACTTTTTTTTCACTGTGAATGCAAGAATTCGTAATTGAGCTGTACCCCACTGTACAGTACAGGTGGTAAGTGTTTCAGAGCGCCAGAAATTTCATTGACACTCGCATTTGAGTGCACAAATTAAGCTCTAAAGTTGAACCGAGCTGGTACAAATCATGGATGCAAATGCCACGAAACCAAGCTTGTGCACCCCTCCTCGTCGAGAGCTTTCCGATGATACCAAAATTGTGACCAAAATATGAGAAAAAGCAATTTTCTAATTATTTAGTTCATAAAAATACTTCAAAAATGCATAACTTTTTCACTGTGAATAGGAATGCCACGAAACCAAGCCCGTGCACCTCCTCGCTGAGAGCTTTCTGACGGTACCAAGATTGTGACCAAAATATGAGAAAAAATAATTTTCTAATTTTTTAGAACAAAAATTAACTCCAAAATGCACAACTTCCACACTGTATGTCCAAACGCCACAAAACCAAGCCGGTGCACCCCTCCTTACCGAGGGCTTTCCGGCGGTACCAAGCACGCGACCAGGGGACGCACGGTCCGGGAGATCTCAACAAACAAAACAAAACAAAACAAACCACCTGTCTTAATAGAAGAGATTCCAACAAGATTTACTCCAAAATTTGCTTATAATTAAATGTTAAAGGAATTTTAACATTTAATTTCCCTTTCAAATTCATAAGAAAAAATATTGATCAATCTTACTGTACGGATGAAATCTAAAATTCAAAATCTACGACTTTCATTTGTATATCAATCCCAAATTCTTCCAAACAGTACTTTATTACGATTTCTCCCACATCGTCAATTCTGGAAAAGACTCTGGACGTTTAAGGGTTAAAAAAGATATTTAATATAAATAAATTTTACCAATAAAACTTAAACCTTCAAATCAAATATCGCTCACCAACCAAATAAGACTCAGCTGCACCAGTGCCAAAACAATTTCCACCTTTACTTTGATCAGTAGAATTGTGAAGGTAACACAATGATAAGACAATGCCAATTAGATAGTACCAAGACACCGTTGGTAACCTAAATATCAGCTCCATATCTGAACTCTGTTAAAAGGGAGCGCACAGATACCTCCTATTATTACGACGCTCAATTCGACTATCATTCCACAATGAAGGTCCCTCACTGCAGGTTGACCCTACTTACATCTAGTTGACTCAGTTGACTCTGCTCACAAATCAGCGCCATTGCAAAAAATCCGCAAATGTGGGGCACGATCCGAGAGATTCACAAATATACTTTACAACACCTAGTACACAAGTAACCGCCATTGGCACACATATATGTGCAGACAGTGTGACTTCTGAAGATGGCTAACTATCAAATCCGAGCTAACGAAGCACGATCTTGTCCTGGTTGTGGACGTCCTCTTGTCGGCGTAGGAGGTCTATGCTCATTTAACTCCTGGAAACACACATGGATGAACACAAGGTTACAGAGTCTCCCGATAAAACCTTACAACCTATGATAGCGCTATCATGAGAACTTCAATTCATTCTGTACACATACGACTGCAAGACTGAAAAAAGAATCGCGGCATCCAGGTTCCTTATCAAATTGAAGGTATCGACACCAACGACCACATCCAACAAATAACTGCCACAAATCGTCATGACACCAGACTTGAGCTCAAACCAAGCCAAAATACGACACGAAGTAGAAAAAGGCAGAGAGTGTACCTGCATCCAAGTGTCGTCGACGTGATGCTCCGGTGAGGACTCCGGAGAGGTGATGGCAGGTGGCAGTGGATGGATAAGCTTAGGAACCACAACAAGGTCCCTACCAAGAACCAAAATCGCTCCTGCATTATTTGCCGTCCCTGAGTGATCACCACGCACTTCGTCAATCAGTAACACGCTACGATTCCACACGAAAAAATGAACACAACCGCGCAAAACGAAGAATGGAGGCTCCGCTACCAACCACGAACATACAGCCGAGGTCCACTTACCGCAATAGTTCGTGGCAGAAAACAGCGTAATCAAGTGGCCCTGGGCGAAACGCTCAAAACCGTCCATTACACATTCATGCGCTCGCACGATCAGCTGGAGATCATTGTTCTTACAGAACTCCATCACACGGTCCGGCTGAAAATCACGAAAAAACACAAACACTGTTGGCGACCAACCACAAACACTTCAGAGAAGAGACAAGATTCTGCCATTCGAGTAACAACGATATCAATGAAGCTCCGAGATGCACGACAAAGTAAACGAAGAACGCACCCCGAACGTCACCAAGCCGGGACCTCGTGCATTGGGACGAAGACCTTCAACACTATCATTTTCAGTCGGGTCAGACCTGCACAAGAACACAAACAAAGCGACGTCAAAAGAACCCAGAATAAATTCGGCAAAGCAACCTCCGAAACAAACAGGATTGGCCAGGAACTCGCACAGGCGAAAAATGCACACTGTACCAAAGGAGGTCCATCAGCACAACAGAACCAGCCTCCATAGTAATGGGCCGTTGCAGGTCTTCGATCTGACGGACATGGTTGATGGACCGACCAATCCCACCATGCATGCAAATGATCTTCTTCTCGATCAAAGCTGCAAGGGGCAACCAGTTAAACAGCTGGTTGATCCGTTGCCAGGCCCAAATGCCATCACGCTCGCCCTGCGCAGAGATCGAGGGTCAGAAAAACAACCGACACCGCGACCGACCGAGGACGCAAAACAAATCAAGTGCCCGTAAAAGATCCCATCATTCGGCAGGACAACGTAAAGCTCAGAGAGATGAAACATACCATGCGCTCTATGCACTCAATACGGAAACCAAACAGCGCATTGATGTCGGCAGCTTCATGATTGCCGCGGATCAGGTGCACGTTCGTAGGATACTCGATCTGGCAAAAACGAATCATGTCGTCAGAAATAAACCACGGATCATGATAGGATCCCTCCAGAGTTGCGACGGTGCATTTGAAATGCAGGTATCTGAGACCGCAGCCTTGATGAACGGATTGGATGTCAAAGCTTTCAGTATCCGAATTCAACACAGAAACATGGAAAGGGCTTAAACTTCATTACTACTGAACTGGCTTAAAACGGGCACATCCAACTGAACTCCACTCCAAATTGCATTCAGAAGAGAAAAGAGATAACACCTCACCTTCAGAGCCAGGAGCAGAGTTATGGTTTCTAAACTGTGCTGGCCTCGATCCACGTAGTCGCCCAAGAAAAGATAGTCAATATACCTGTCCGACGAAACTTCAGGTTCAGATTCCTACTAAACCGATTTGCACGATGTCAAAATAAAACTAAGACAGCATTCCACCACACTTCCGCGGAGTCGCACGAAACAAAACAATGCTGCGAACGAAGAGGCTGGAAATACATACGTGATGTCTCCAGCTGTGGACGGGGAACCATATTCGTCAAACAAACGCATGAGATCTCCAAACTGACCATGAAGATCGCCAAAGATCTTCACAGGGGCTCGGATCTGTAAAACGCTCGGTTCTTGGGCAAACAGTCTTTCCGCTGAATTACAAAGCTCAGCGATTTCATTGCAATCCAAGAAAAACTGACGTTTCGTGGGGGGCTTCCAACCACGCGGTTTAAGCAAGTAAGATAGCACCTGCGAAATAAACACAAGGTCCGGTCAACTGCCAAATTCATGAATAGAAATAGCGAACCCCCGAGCGACCAACAGTGGAAACGAGCTGGAAGACTTCCGAGGACCCAGGATATGAAACACGATAAAAGCACTCGAGAGCATTTCCTAACACTCCAAACCCGAACCACCAAGAAACGACTCAAACTATAAGGAAAGAAAAGAAAGACAATCAGTCATATTCAATGATGACATGTATCCCACCACCCATTCAATGGATCAAAGAGAATGGAAAGAGACAGAAAACTCAAAATACCTTTTTCTGCACACCACTTATGGACATCTGACGATCTAGGAGACGTCTTGCATAGGTGGCATTATCGGGGGTTCCATAACTCACGCGCCTTCCCTCGTTCTCAAACTGGTCGATAGAAAGCTGCCGAACTAATCCGCCGAGAGCACCTCCAGACTCAGCTGCCACAACCACCTGCGCGACCATGCAAGCACAACTCAAAGCCTTAGCTTTTGCAGCTAGCGCACTCCAAAACCACAATTGAACTGCTTCACACTGGAAAGACACTGTCAACCTGTTACAGTCATTGATAGGAACAAAATAAACCCCAACCCACGAGGGAAAAAAACTAACCCCAAGGAAAACCCTAAACCCTAAACCGACTGCTGAAAGGGCTCCTCAACTGACCACGAAAAGCAAAGCCAAATGCTGCAGAAAAAGGGAAGAGCGGCATAACCAACTATAAGAAGCAAATGGAGAGCATTCGTACCGCTCGATGATGCAGTCTCACACCGGTCGGAGGGGTGTGAACCGGTGGGGTGGCCATAGATTGTCTATTCAAGCTCATCAGAGCTGCGGAGGACGGGGAAGAAGGGGGTTTCCCACTGGCGGTGGCATCGGCTCCACGATCCCTATCCGGAGTATGGCAATCCATTTGACCATTCTGTTCGCGCGATTTCGCTTCAGCAGCAGCCAACGCTGCACTAATCGCTTCGGCTTCAGCTGCTGATGCTTCCACAAGGGACTCCACGCCTCCCCTTTCCATTCTGAAAGAACGTCAAGCCAAACAAATGGAGGGGCTGAAATTGATTTACAAGCAAAGCTCGAAAAGTCCGACCATGAGACAGGACCACAGGAGACCAAAAGCGCTCAAACAAATAAGACGGAGAAAAACAATGCAAGGACCAAATACGTACTCCAACATTAGACGCTCTACATCTCTTCTACATCTCTTCTATTAAGACAGGTGGTTTGTTTTGGTTGTCACGTTGAGATCTCCCGGACCGTGCGTCCCCCGGTGGCGTGCTTGGTACCGTTGGAACGCCCTTGGCGAGGAGGGGTGCACCGACTTGGTTTCGTGGCATTCGGACTTACGGTGTGAAAGTTGTGCATTTTTGAGTTATTTTTGGTTCTAGAAAATTAGAAAATTACTTTTACTTATATTTTTGTCACAATCTGGGTACCATCGGAAAGCTTTGTTTCGTGGCATTCTGACTCACGGTGAGAAAGTTATGCATTTCGAGTTGTTTTTGGTTCTTAAAAAATTAGAAAATTAGTTTTACTTTTGTTTAGACTGTGGCAACGACACAGGGCACACTAGTACAAACTAAAACAACGTTAAACCTGACTGCACAGCTAAATAGAAACCCTGGACCCCAAAACGCGAGTGAATCATTTCATGTCCATCATCAATCAAATCCCAAAAGAAGGAAAAATCAAGACCAGAACCAAAGTCGGCGAAGTCAATAACAGACAACGACTCCAGGCCGCGCCGTACCTGTGACCATGGGCCAGAGCATTTTCAGTGCTGATATCCATCGTCGTATCACCATTCACAGGTGCAGCCACGGGATGAGCCATCAAAACAGAAGATCCATCCGCTCCTGCTGCATCAGGATGAGGAGGCTTCCGCACCTCCACGGCCTTGCTGCCATGGGAAGGTACAGAGTGAGTCGAGGCCGCAGCGGCATGCAAAGCTGCTGACGTGGTTTCGGCTGCTGCCAGATCTTCTGCTACCAATAAATCATCCAGCAATACTCCTGTACGATCAGAGGCAAAAAATTCTAGTGAGACACTCGGATTGGAGTCTACTCTTCGCATGAAGTGATCTCCAGGGCTGTACGAGCTAACACAAATTCCAACAGGAAACACACTGGGACAGGAACTCAGACAAATTCACACATAATGGCGCCAACCATTTGCCGTCCACCTCGCTGAATCTGAAAGCGATTTGAAACTGTAACTACCGGTAGAAATCGACTTCAAACAGAAGTTCCGAATGGAGGCGAACTCCCAACGGCGAACATGTGAACCGAATTCGAAACGAGAACCGATTCGAAAGATCAGATGAACCCAGCCTCAAGAAGATAGAAAATAGAGACGAAACAAACAAGACTCGACTCACCTCCCCTGAGTCCGCCGTACATGAAAACAAGGTCGCCCACAGAGGCCGCAGCATGTCGACAGCGTCGGGTGAGCTCGTTTATTGCGTCCCCACCAGCTGCATCATTACTATATCTTCCGACTCGAGGGCTCGTAACAACCCCTCTTCTATCACACCACACGCCAGCGGCTGTGTCCAAAACTGTACGCACAAGGAACGGGAGCGAGGTATCAAACACTGGGATTAACGGACCGCAAACGACTCAGTTCATAATAGAGCAACTATATTTGTTAAGCGTTCAGACAGTTTCACGGTCGGAGTCTCGACAGGTAGGGCGCAGATCTTCTCCAGACCACGCGGAGGAGAGTCGCCCCCACCCAGTGCGACAACCCTGAGGACACGGAAAAAATCTTCTCCGAAACAAGCATGCTCTCCAAACACGACAACACTGGACGCAAGCCGAAGGGACTCCATGCAAACCTGCCACACTAGAAGAGTCCTCAACCATTCGACCACCACCAAGAGCGCCGCCGGAAACCTGTAACCTGGCATTCACAAAAACCTGCACTTGAAAGTATCAGAAACGGCGTTCTGTTCAGAAAGAGGGAACGCCAAATTGTGCGGGAAGCGGGACTGAACCTGGCGACCTTCTGACTAATGGAGTGGTATGAATCAACATCACAGTACCAGAATTCAACGAAGAAAAAGCTTACCGCGGCGTGCTGATATCTTGGAGATGGAGAGATGCCAGGTGCTACAGCCCACTCCCACCTCCCATCACGATGCTTGGCAAGTCCATATGCACTATCAAGGGGCTGCAAGGTCAAGCAATTACTCATCTTTTAAAAAAAAAAAAATAACATTCAGCTCGATTGGCACTTGCCGTGCACGGAATCACAGGTGGGTAGATCAAAACGGTTCTGTACTGAAAATCAGAAACAATCGTCGTAACGGACACGACGGAGCGAATCTCTACTAAATCCAGAAGGTCCCGTTCCCAATATAAACAACAACAGAAGGGCCGCGTCTTCACTTCCGGGACCCCGAGCGTAGGAAGATGGATGAATGGGCAGTGCCGGGACTGACGGACGACTCAAGAAACGGATGTTCAAGCGAGAGTTCGAAATGAAACTCGTCCTCACGATGTCACTTAATCATTTGGAGGTAAACGGCTACAGAAATATCGGGGCTCACTAAGCATTCATCAGGATTCACACTTCGCTCATTATGAGCACCCGCACGTGCATAACTCATGAAATGACCCACCAAAAGCACCACAAATGAACGTACCACACTATTGGCGTCCCTTCCACCGCATAGAAGCAGGAGACCGTCCGAACGAGCACACGCAGTGGCATACCTGGAGAACCACATGACCGGGCCGTGACGAACAGAGCAAGACAAGAGGGCAAGAACGAACTCATACTGGAAGCGGCTACGGATCTCAAGGGTCACCTCAATTCACGACCTCTAACCTAAAGCACACAGAGTAGCAATAATGAAGTAAGCTCTCACCATAATGCAACAAGCACACACGCACGCCCAGACACATTAATACTCTCCTATACATGGTCTCCACACTAGCGACAAAGACCAGAACTTCAGCACGCTAATCTTCACTTGTTCGACCACACAAGGGAACCCTACCATGTTCAGGGTACATATCCAACTCACATGCACGGGGGGGGACCATCGCCTTCGGGCTCCAGCTTCCTCCACTCGTAGGGCTTGGCCGCAGTATCCAGAGCCCAGACATCCGCAAGAGGGCGCTTGCCTGGCCAAAGAAAAGTCGCTCAGAAAACAAACACACCAACTCGGCAACTTCTGCGACAATTGAATCCAAGGAAAGCGAGGCCAACGCACCATCATTTCCACTGATCGAGAGAAGGAATCGCTGCCCAACCAAGGACATCACGTGCCCATAGCGAGGACCAGGACCAGGTCCTTGCACAATCACCCTGGCAAACAAAATATCCTTCAATATTAGAAACGAACAGGACGCTGTAACATTCTCCAGAAAGCAAGACTCCTGCTCCGGAAGTGAAGAAACGTCAGTTCCTCTTCATCCTTTCCAGGCGAGAAGCAATGAACATAACATGGCGATGGAAATTACCAAACAAGCAACTCAGAGGCTCTCAAAGTACAGAACCTCCCGACACATAGGGCTCGGATGATTTTCCATACAACATCTGGAATGCAAAGGTCATGTAAAAATCCCCGCAACACACTAACAACTACCATGGATCACGAACCTGTGCCACCTCGGCTTCGCTTGAGTCAGATCCAACACGTGGAGATCGTCCGTTGAAAGACCCGCTGGTCCTATACCCCCCTGCGAATCCTCTAACTTGGTCAGCTCTTCGAAGGCATGGCAACAACAAACAACAGAACAGAAATCAAACAGGACGATGGCCAAATATTGGTGCAAGATGGAAGTTCTCAGTTTACCACACCTGAATCACCACCATGGTACCCACGGCAGTGGCCGCATGTGCAGCTCGAGGCGAAGGAGGATCCCCGACAGGAGTCAGCCTGCAACACAAAATGTCGGCCAGGACGATTGGAAAGCAGACTCCAACCACGCCGAGACACAGAAAGACGAAACCCGGAAGGAACCACAAATAAATAAAAAACACGAATGACGGACAACAAGGAAGAAAGGGCATCCTGACATCCATTCCAAGCTACAAATCTTCGTCACACCTCCAGACCATCGGAAAGTTGGCAACTGAAAGATGACCTAAAAGGACATCGATACCCGAACTCGGCAGTCCTTAAGGGTTCACCATTGAAATCGCCGCGTCATGAACACAGAAGGCGCGACAGAAAAAAGGACCATCCAGAAGAGGAGTCCCTGAAGATCAAAACATGACTACGACTGCAAGGTTGTGAAGAACGGACCTTGACCATTTATTCGTCTGTACGTCAAAGCAGTGCACGTCTGCTGTAGCACCAGCCAAACCTGTAGAACCAGCGCATGTGGAGCTCTCTAAGTTCACGGACAAGAGCTCGCTACTGCGTAAATGAAAAATCTCATCCAAAACGTGATTTCTAAGCTGATTGCACAGGAAAAGCCCTCCGACTAATCCTGAAACCATCAAAGGGAAAGGACTCCAACTGATGCTGAAGCCAGCCTTGACTGGACGGTGAGTTAGAATTTTCGGCTCTCTACCAGCTTGATTACGAATTAACAATTTGAGATCAAATTATTTCGGTTTCGCCAAACCTAGAACAGGATTATACACTCAGCACAAGAATTATTGTCATGAATTACGTTCGAAATCGCCGGAACCAATCCACACTCCGGGCGTCTCATTTGATCCAGCTCTCCAGGCACACTCAAATTGCAGGCCTCTTTAGACAAAGGTAGAAACATACGAATGCCGGCACCAGGCGAGGCAGCTGCCGCACTGTTCCCTTCCAAGGCTGTCGCTCCACCGAAGAGAATCAGCCTGGGACCAATATACCCCGGCGCGCCTTCTTCATTCACAGCGGACACCGCCGTCAATGTATGACCGCACCGTGGACCCGGTCCGTCGTCTCGCTTCTCAATTACAGCGTTCACGAGTTTGTACGCCGGAGCCGGCCGAGGCCCGGTCACTTGATGTTGTTGCTGCACAGCTTGCTGCGACCCGTGCTCCCCTGGAGCAGGCGCAGGTGGCGATCCCGTCCCTCCCAAAGCCTCTCCCTCCGCCATTCCATTCCCAGACGATGCCGGTTCCCCTGCCTGCGTCTCCACTTTTCCTCCCTGCTCTTCCTCTTCGCTCCCTTTTCCTAAATCCTGCTCTATCGCCTGCGCTTCTTCCGGCTGCTCCAACTGTTGCTCAGCTCTGTCGTGATCCCCCATTCCCCCAGGCGCATCTACCTCCATAACCCTAACTCACGGCACTCATCGACCTCCACAGGCTCCTCCACCCCCTCCTACTTCGCTGCCCCCTCGCCACCCGCCTCCTTCATCCCGAAGCTCCACCATTGCACCGCCAAACCTCACCCCAAACCGCCCTCTACTCCTTCCCTCCCACCCAAAATCGCCTCAAATGCATCCACAGACAAAACTAAAATGGAAAAAAGAATTTCTTCCACAAGCTCACTACCACCGCAAGTACCCGTCGCGGTCGTCCCCGCAATGGGAAGCACCTCGGGCTTTCCCTTCGAGTCGCGGACCACACAACACAGACGTCCACAAACAAAGAAGACACCAAGCGCTGAAGAGTAAACGCTGGAAGCACTTGCCACTAGGAGAGAGAATGGCTTTAAAGCAAAAGGAGAAAGGTTGGGTATAAAAAGGCAAAGCAGAAACTCCGACACATCCGAAAATTTCCTAATAACCAGTTTGATCGGCGTTTCCAATGTCGTTATGATGCCCATCTAAATTTGATACCAAAATTGTAGTTACCCTGTGTGGGAAATTCATGGGGTCACTATCAATGTTTGGGGAGAATCACCGGTTAGTTCATTGTTAGCGGGTGGAATTGAGCAAAAATCTGGTTATGATTAGAACACATTGGAAAAAATTTGGGGAAAAAAATTTCAAGATTTTTATTTGGAGTGAATTTTTTTTTAAATTAGAAAAAATAGAAAAAAAATAAAAAAATGGTTTGATATGGGAATCAAAGGAAAATAGATGGTAAAACACAAAAAATATCCCAATTTTTGGTCAACATTAAAAATAATGATAAGCTTTTGAAAAACAATATTATGTATGAAAAGTCATTTTGTATTAATCCAATGGAAAAAAATCATTGGAAATGCATTGAAACTACTTGTGTATCAATGTTGGTTAGATGAATTTTTGATATTATGTAAATGACTCCTTGTTATTAAATTTAATAAGCACATTGAGTGGCATTGGAAAGCCATCAATTTGATTGTTAAGGAATTTTGAAGTGAACCATACTTCTTCATATTTGTATTGACAACAATAGTTTGATTGCAACTTATATTTGTAATCATTTTAAGTTTAGATTGTTTCATTCTCTTTTTACTAAAATTTAAATTCAACTAATTTTTTTATCCATTAAAGTATTTTTTATCATCTAACTAATAAAATTCCTAACAATTCACACTACATAACAATATTCTTAGTTATTCTTCTAGCTATTATTTGCAAACACCATAAGATAGAAAGTAAACACAAGTTAGTAGTGCTTGTAACAATATTAAACAAAGCATTCTCATCATTTTAAATTGTACAAATATTAACATGCACGATGTCAATTTTTAACCTTGTAGAAATGAAGATTTATAGAGTATGGGAAGTTGAGCTATTGGAGGCTTTTGTTGTACAAAAGATTTTGCAAAACATGGTTGGTCTTCAAAGCTGAGTTGAGTTTGTTAGATTTTATGTTAGAGTTAATTGAAGGACAAATTGGCAAGTTGAGTTAGTTAGATTTTATTTTTATTTATTTAAATTAGACTAGACTAGTTAATTGGTATTAATTAGTTAAATAATTCAATCAATATTTTTAATTAATAATTAAATTTTTTTCCAAAAAATATAAATATTAAATTTTTGTAAACAAAACCTTTCTTTAGCTCAGATTGCCAAGACACTTAATGGGCACATTTGTTCATTCTGTTAAAACCTCTCCAAACATAATGTTATCAATAGAATAATTAATATGAATGCAAAATTCTCCAGTTTATATATTGTGTTATATGGTATATATATATATATATATATATATATATATATATCATATAAATATAAAAATTTAGATATAAAATGTATATGTATAAAAAGGGGACGAACAAGAAAAAAAACATGAGTGGAGAATGAAAAGCCATAGCTTCCTTGGTTTTTATAATGTTTGTATCTTATCATTTTTGTTTGTGTCCTAATCATTTTTGCTTTGATCTTTTGTATTTGATCATAAATATAGAGGTTCTTCTCCATTCACTCATTTATTTGTCTTTAATTGCCAAATACGTCAAACGACCCATATCTAATCAATGTAACAACCCGATCTATGACGATTAGGAGTGAGTTTTTAATTATTTAAGGACACTCAAAATCTTTGGAAGAGGATGGGAAAGGAGCTAAATGGAAAGTTTTAAGCAATTTAAGCAAAATTATCACCCATTAGCTATTTCTCTTTGCCCTATGGGCTTTCTTGAAAACAAAACATTTTATTATGAAGAGAAACAATTATCATACTACTAAAATCATAAGTCCCTCTGTAATATCACAAATGCTATCATTAATACTAGGGGCTTGGGCTTGCTATGCTACGCATTCATTGTATCACATATTAGTAAAAATTTGATATATTTGAATAGAATGCATGATAATGATTTTGATAAGTCTTTAAAATAATTATTTTATAAAAATATTTCCAATCATGCATACATAGAAATCATATTTTCATACAATGTGATATTACTGAAATAGAGTAGCAGTTCACAATCACCTCTATAATATCACTTTTTACAAAGGGTGATATTATAGAAATAATATAGTCGTTGCAATTGAGGTGATATTAAAGAGGATCAATATGGTGATATTATAAAGGTAACAATTCCATTGCTTTTCTTGGTTTTATACTTCTTTTGCATTTCTATGATTTTGTGCTTTTGTGAGCTTTGAGCTTCTAATTTCAATTTTCTATTGCTACTACCAAATGGTTTGAGAAATTTATTAGATTGAACCAATTTTAGATTTCACAAAAATTAAATTATTCATGAAGCTTTTGAGATTTACAATTTTTTCCTTTAAATTCTTCTATTTGGATTGCCATTGTTTGTAACAATTGAGTCAAATTTCTAATGCATTCTAATGTATGTGTATCTTTTACTATATTCATCATTGCATGTATTTCATTCATCATTCATTAAATTTTTATTGTTTATTTCAGTATAAGCTTATTTATTAAAAAAATTATATGAAGATTTTAGTAATTTTTTTTGAAGATTTTTTGAAATTCTTACTCTGCATTCTATCTAATATATAAATATTCTTATGAAATTCTAATGGTGAATGCGTAGCATAGCAAGCGCCAACTGCTAGTTCATACTACTAATTCATACTACTAAAATCATAAGTCCCTTTGTAATATTACAAATGCTATCATTAATACTAGGGGCTCGTGCTTGCTATGCTACACATTCATTGTATCACATTGATATACTTGAATAGAATGCATGATAATGGTTTTGATAAGTCTTTAAAATAATTATTTTAATTATTTTATAAAAATATTTCCAATCATGCATACATAGAAATCATATTTTTCACACAATGTGATATTACTGAAATAGAGTAGCAGTTCACAATCACCTCTGTAATATCAATTTTTACAAAGGGTGATATTATAAAAATAATATAGTCGTTGCAATTGAGGTGATATTAAAGAGGATCAATATGGTGATATTATAAAGGTAGCAATTCCATTACTTTTCTTGGCTTTATACTTCTTTTTCATTTTTATGATTTTGTGCTTTTGTGAGCTTTTGTGAACAGTAGTGACTTTATAAAACCACACATAAGTACCAATACGACAATGTTTGTACACAAACTTAACATTTTTTCTTCAAAAAAATAGCATGACCACAAATGCATTCAAGACAAAGCAAATTGTTCTCCTCTACAGGCATGACAATTAGTAGGAATGAAGTCATGCATTATCAATGTCTCAGATTCTCCTACACTCATCTCTGATAGCTTGTATCTTCTAGCTTCACTTGGATTCAGCTATTGCCTTGTACTTCTGTGCTCTATATAACAAGCACTCATGTATGTAATTTACATACAAAGAACATTTTCCATAGTAAATTCTACATCCACATTAACAAAGTTTAAGAGAATTCTCACTGTGAATGCCTCAGAGCCTAATAATGAGATTTTTTCACTATGAAAATTGTCTTTGCTAATCTTTCACCAAAATGTCTCCACTGTAACTCCAAAATTTTGAACTGCCTCAGTGAAATTAGAACAGAAACAACTTTTAACAACTTTCAAGCAAACAATTCAATGTCCACATGCATTACTAGTACCATACATTGCTACAATATTGTGACAAATCTTTCAAACATTAGCACTGTATTTTCAACTATATATTGATTATGTCCTTCTCGAAGGGATATTGTGAATTGTAATCCATGAAATCAACTCCCTCATAAACATTTCAAATACTTGTAAGAAAAATTGAAGTAATTTTCAATTTTCAATCACACTACCAAAAAAATTCATGAAATAAAATGAGAGGACTATTGACATTTATAACTAACTTTCATTTATGAGTAATGCACATTTCATGACTTATATCAAAAGCAGTACCTATTGGACATTAATGACAAATGAATGCATTCCCTAAGTAAAACTCTAACGTCAATGCACTCCTCCATTAGCAAAATGGGATGACCAATTGCAAAAAATTGTAGTTCACCAACCCACAACTTCACCTTTGTCATTGGAAAAACCTCTGGAAAATTTTGTTCTATCAATGAATCCATTCACTTCAACCTCTACATCCTCTCATCAATATATACCTTGCACAAAAATGTAACAACCCTCTTTTATAAATAATTCATTCTACAAAAGTTGACAAAGGCGACATTAGTGTTTTACTTAATCACTCAAATTGCATACCTGTTTTTGGACGTTGGCTATAGTTCAAAATTCATTACATACAGAGGTAAGCATTACCATCATTTACTATACATTGAAAAATGTCAAGTTCATGTCTTTTTTTTCTTAAGGGCTTTCTTTCAATTTCTAACACTAATTCAAAATGTACGCTACATTGTATGGACATAAGAAATACTATAAATGTTACTTCTTCAGATATCATAAACGTGCTACTAAATAATATCATCCACATATACAACAAGAAATCATTAGATATAACTTCAATTTGAATTAATTATAAAAAACAACGATAGAAAAATAACATTTTATCAAACCTTTGAAAAACAATGAGGATAGCAACATTAGACACATTGAATTTTATTTCCATCTTGTCTATATTTGGTTTTCATTATATGAGCAATATGAAAAGGAATCCTTAAAGACCTCCTGCATAGAAGTTCAAAATATTTCAAGAACTATACACTAGAAGAAAAACGTGTCTATTGCAACCCACTAGAATGCAATTATGTGTCCTATACAACTATCATATAACTGTTGCCCTCCATATTTGCACCAAATTAGTCGTGTACTTTGTTCTAGTTGCAAAGTAGTCGTAGAATGATGTGTAACTTTATGAGAGAGTAACAGAAGAGTAGATGTGAAGCATTTTACATCCGAAGTACATCAATGTTGTCGATGTACGGTCATGAACTTTAATGTATCAAACTGTAGTAAGATGTAGTTTGAAAAATGACTACAGTTCAACTAGAAAGCTTTACGAGAGAGTAACAAAAGTGTAGATGTGAAGCACTCTACATCCAAAGTTCATCAGCGTTGTTGATGAATAGTCTTGGACTTCAACGTATAAAACTATAGTTAAATATAGTTTGAAAAATGACCAAAATTCAACTACAATACAACTATAGTACAACTATAAAACAACTACAATGCAACTACAGTGCGATTGCAAACTAATTATAGTGCAACTACAAAACAACTATAATGCACCTACAGTGCAAACAACTATAGTGCAACTACAATGCAACTACCAAACACTTCAACTATAATTACAACTATAATGCAACTATTACGATTCAAATCTACTGTCACAAACATTTACAAAACAAATAGATATTAGGCATCTATTACTCTTGTAGATATTATGAATCTAAGATTGGTATAGATTTCTAACCATGACATATAAAAAAATCGGGTTGTTGTAGATTTCATATATATAGGACAAGTTTAGATTTTAAAGATCCTGAAGAGTTATAAGTTTAAATGAAATTTCACCATACTACTATTACAAAACAACTACAATGCAACAACAACTCAACTACAGTGCAATTAGAAAACAATTACAATGCAACTTAATAAACATCTATAATGCAACTAGAAAACAACTACATTGCAACTAAAAAACAATTGCAATGTGACTTCAAAATTAATATAGTACAACTATAAATCAATTGCAATGCAACTACAAACCAACTACAGTACAACTAGAAAACAACTACAATGCAACTACAAACTAACTACAATGCAACTAAGAAACAACTACAATGCAACTACAAACTAACTACAATGCAACTAAGAAACAACTACAATGCAACTAAAAAACAAATACACTGCAACTATAGAAACAATTATAGTTCAAGTAAACAACAATGAAGATGCAACTGGAAGATGACTTCATTGCCCAAAAAATGAACTAAAATTTGAATACCAAATGATTACAGTTCAAAACATCTACAATTCATAAATGCTTTCAATATCTTGCAGCTGCTAAGACACTCTCTTCCGCAAATAATTCTATGGCTCCAACTAAAGATGGAATAGTAGATAGCAGAGGTATATCCTTTGGGGTAGCTAAACCAAAAGCCACTAGTCGGCACGCCCATTTGTAAACCCCACCTCCAAACCTGTTCAGTCCAAATGCATAGTGGCAAAGGTGGAAATAGAACTTGAGTATTGTAAAGTTGTACACAACAACTATGTCATCCTCAATTTTCTTAGAAATTTTTTAATCTCAATTAATTCCATTGAACTTTTAGGGTACACATGTGGCGGCATCCCACCCACCTGTTGACTCCAATAGAGGTGCAGAAATAGAAATGATGGGGATTGCGTGCCATGTGTCGATGAAAGTTGTTTACTTTGTCATTCATCCTACAATGAGATGACATTTGTGGGGATGATAAGGTGAAACATGTAGACTAGAGCAACCTAGTGTTTATCTTCTTTGTCTCCTTCACCATTGCTTTATTGTATTCTTGCCGTCGTCGCTTAATTTGTTGTTCTTATCTATCATCTTTGTTGTGATTCATACTGGTGAGTTAATGTTAATTTAGTGTTAGTTTAATGTTAGTCCATTCCTGAGGGAATATTAGTTTAGTGCTACATTAGTATTAATTCTTTTTGGAGTAAACGCGAGTTTAGTGGTACTCTACTGCTAAAACTATAGTTGCAGGATTGTGCTGCAAGGTAAAGAAGGTGCAAGTTTTATATTTTTGAGGTGCTTCTTTCTAAAATCCTAGAGTTGCAAGGAGAGTTTGTTGTCTCTCGATGATGCTTTTCCGTTGCCCTGTGTTCTTGATTTTGAACTTTATTTTTAATTGGTGTTTATCTCATTGTTTCAGAAGGGCGTTTTCTAGTTCTTTCAATTGAAGTTGAACTTGAGGCCATATATTAGTCTCGTTGTTTTTGATACAGGAAGACGTTCTCCAACTCTTTTGATTGAAGTTGAATTTGGAGGTCATGTATTTGATTTGTTTTTTTGGATGTAGGAGGGCATTCTCTATCTGTTTTGTTGTTTTTGGTACAAGAGGGTGTTCTCTAACTCGTTTGGTTGAAGCTAAACTTGGAGGTAGCTAGTTGAGTGATTGTGTGCATACGGATTCAAAGGAGCACTCGTCGTAGCATTCTTGGTGTTCAGTCTGTACCTTTGTTGAACGTGCACCTTTGCTGGGTGTGATATACATCACTTTCTGGTTTGTTTCTTCTCACTCATGTGGTAGAAAGTCAAGTTTGTTTCGGTTGGGTGGGGTTGGTGGATAGTGCCTAGTTTGTGTTGGTGCTGGCGATAGAAGATAGTGGTAGCAACTACTAGAGCCGTTGTGGTAGCCTTGTTTGTGTTCATTTTTCTTTTGGCTTGAGTTGCAACGCACTATTCACCCCCCTTCTAGCTAGATTCATTTTGTTATGTAGATCTATCTAGTTATGCAAGAAGAAGATGGCTTAAACTAACTAGCAAGGTCATTCATTCATTCAAAGAGGAAGTGAGAAACTTTGCAATTGTATGTGATGATTGAGAATCTAAAATTTGGTTGAGGAATTGACGTTGCAATCGATTAAGTGTGGTACGTTCATGATTTATGAGAGAAGAAAGTTTTCATGTACACTAGGTTAGTTAGGTTTGAGGGTTTTGGAAATCAATAAACTTTGATTCCAGATGCGGAAATCAAAAGTAGGCCAGAATCAAGAGATTCTAGATATTCAAAACAATTTGAGGTCAAAAGGTTGTGTCCTTAGGATTTCAAGACAAAATGATTGCATTAGAAAGTAAACAAGATGAATTGGACAAGTTCAAAGTCAAAATACTTACAACTACAGAGCAGAATACAAAAGCTGTTGAAGCAATGTAAGAGATGTTGATGAAGTTTTTGCAAGGGAACAATAGTGGCCAAATTTATAAGCCAATGTCTATTGAGAATGAGCCAAGGGCCATTGAAAATGAGCTAGTGTTTACTGAGAAGGGAGTCATTGATCCATCGGATCTTGCATCAAAGAGCAACACTATACCATCAAATCCTATACCAAGCGACCCTATATTAGAGAGCAACATTATGGGCTTTGATGTGGAACCTATTGACCATATTAAATCATATGAAATTGTTGTAAATCCTACAAATTCTACCTTAGTATTAAGAAGTCAGCAATCCTATCTTGGTGATGAAAGTGTGGAGAAGGGTTTTGAGGACAAAGAACCAGGTGAAGATGAAGGTGAGTGCAAAAATAGAGCCAACGGTGAATACTAATATTGAATGGCTCTACTCCTAAACCACCGAAGAATTCAAAGAATCTTAATACAAGAATGCAGTTAAGAAGAAAAGAGCAAGAGGTGAGGACAACTACCTAAGTAAACAATTTGAAGCTAAATTTTTTTTGATAACTTTTGATTTTGATAAATTACTTATAATGATTGTGGTTAAATTTTGCAGAAATCTTTTGTCGAAAAGGAGATCTTGAGGAGGAAGAGGGTTTAGACCGAGGTTCAACCTAAACGGAGGCCAAAGGTGGCATTTCCAAAAGTAGTCTCTACATTTCATCGTTTATATATTATATGTTAAAGTTAGCTAAATTGTTGATGTATACATATTTATTTTTATATATTTATGTTTGCTCATTAATGTTTTGTTTTGTATTGTGAGCAACTGTAGTTTTCAATTGGCCAACACGTTTCTCTTCTAAATCCAACAGCACCTGGGCAAGTTGTGGCAGCTGGATATGTCACTGGTATCGGAGGAGAAACTTTTCATCATATGAAACCTTTATCACAAGGGTGGTATAAACTCGATATTGCACATGCGCTAAGTGGTTTTGTGGACTTAATGTGTCTTAATCCAGTAGGAGACCAATTAAAGTTGAAGGACGTTGTAAGAGCTAATACCATATGGGATGAGTGATTTATAGTCGTTTTTGCACGTAATAACAAGTCAATTAGTAATTATGTTTTTTAGACTAGCAATGTAAATACTTATCTAATATATGGGTTTTGTATTGTTTTGTGTGAACAATAATTGTTTCTATCTCTATTGTATTTTCTATTGCTTTGTGTAAAAAATGATTGTCTTTGTCTCTATTGGCTTGCAGTAGTTAAGTTACAAACTAATCATGTAGTTAACTAATCGCTCCCTTAATTGCATATAGGTTGCAAATGGTGAAAATTAGTTGCATATAGGTTATATAGTAGTTGCATAGTAGTTATGTACTAAATCAATGGTAAAAGTAGTTGCATATTAGTTGCATGTGGAATATATAAAAAATTGAGAGTTAGTTGTATAGTAGTTGCATATGAGTTGCACTTGTGTTGCAAAATAATAATAATATATAAATGTTGAGAAGTAGTTGCATATAGGTTGTAAAATGAGTTGCAAAAAAGTTGTAAAATAAATTGCAAAAGAGTTGCAAAATGAGTTGCATAGTAGTTGCAGGTAGGTTTATAAGGAATTGCATACTAGTTTCGTATAGGTTGCAAAAGGGGTTGCATGTAGGTTGCAAATTGAGTTGCACACTAATTGCATATTGGATGCATATAGGTTGCCCAATGAGCTAGATATTAGTTGCATACAAGTTGTAAAAAGAGTTGAATGTTAGTTGTAAAAACAATTGAATATTAGTTGCATTCAGGTTGTAAAATGAGTTGCATATTAGTTGGATGTAGATTGCAAAATTAGTTGCATAGTAGTTGCAAAATGAGTCGCACACTAGTTGCATATACGTTGTAAATGAATTATATATAGGTTGCAAATCAGTGGCATACTAGTCGCACATAGGTTGCATACCATCACACATTACAGTTGAAAAGAATCGCAAAATTTAAATTTAAGCTAAGTACATCAATTATAAAGAAGTAGTTGACCAATGAACATTGAATTCATTAGTTGAACAGTGAACATTGAATTCATTAGTTTCACGCGGCAATGTGTATCTCGTCAAAAGATATGCAGGATGAAGTTTTACAAAAAATCGTTCGATATGACGTGCACTTACAACTCTCCTACAACTCGTGCAACTTGTCCACTGCGACTACAGGCTCCAAATTATCACCTAGTCGCAAATGTCCTTTGCAACTCTAAAACCAGTTGCTAACTGCAACCGCAAAGCCCCCTGATTTCTTCTAGTGGTAGTTGAGCAGTGATCATTGAATTCATTAGTTTTATGCGTCAATGCGTATCTTATCAGAAGATATGCAGGATGAAGTTTCACAAAAAATCATTCGATATGACATGCATTTACAATTCTCCTGCAACTCGTACAACTTGTCCACTGCGACTACAGGCTCCAAATTATCACCTAGTCGCAAATGTCCTTCGCAACTCTAAAACCAATTGTTAACTACAGTCGCAACCCCCCCCAATTTCTTCTAGTGATGGCCAGGCTAGTTTCATTTGCCCCTCCCTAGCAAGGTCACAGGAATCTATAAGTAGTATTTAAAAACTAAGCACAAGGAGTCTAAAAGTTGCATTTTCATTGCTGTCCACATCCTTGCACTATGTCTACCAAAATAAGTGACTGAACTAGATTAATGGACACTTACTGTGGAAGTCAAACGAACACCCTTGATGGACATTTGCGAAGGACATTTGCAACTAGGTGATAATTTGGAGCTTGCCTCTTCTCCCCATAGATGACAATTTCCTTACACTTTAATAGTTTGATGGGCCACTGACATCTTCTACACCTTTTTCTTTTGCTTGTTTATGTTCCAATAAGCCTTCAGCTGGTCCCACTTTAATTTAGTTATATGAAGAGGAGGGCTGTCGATACCTCTCAAGTATCGATTTTTCAAGCGACATCTTTCGGCCTTCAAGAATCTAGTGACAGTCATTTTGAAGCCAATCATTCTCAGCGGATTGCCCACGTACTCAAACTCGGAGTCCAAAGTAGCCCTCAGTTTCTTCAACGCCTTCGGCTCATGGTTCGCCCACACCACAACACTCATGTCCAAACATTTGGGAACCAAGTCCTGCAAAGCAGCTTCCACGTGTTCTTCCCTTTGCATGTGCTATCGACTTCTCCGCTTTGTAACACAAATAGGCGGTCTAGCTTCACGCCTGTCATGGCATGTTCATGATTACTCAGTCATATTCAACTTTTCGCTTCCTTCGCGCGTTGCGCTTGTCGTTGTCTTTTGGAAGTGCAGCTACGTTCTAGGCAGGCCACGCATTTGGGAGAGCTGGTGTTGTTCTTGTGGTCCAAGGACTATAGGCTGGCTAGTGTATTGGCATGTAGTGGCTAGGTACCCAGGTGAGGATGGGTTGGCTGGGTGCTGTTGTAGGAGGACGAGGAGGCAGAAGCTTCAAGGGTAATGCATGCACCATTGAGGTCTTTTTCCTCTTTTTCCTCTTGTCAATGAAGGATTCTTCCTCCTCAAGCTCCAACTCATCCTCAGAAGAGTCAACCGGCTCTTCTTCTGATCCTACTAAGGCAACTAGAATTACTCAGTAGGTGCCCTACTAGAGCATGAAGTAAACAAATACATCAAAGAAAAAAGTGGCTCCAGGAGCTGCACTAAGACATACTTCTTCACATGACAATGATGAAGCAATATAGGATGCCTAACAGAATTGAAATCCAACAAAGGACCAAAATTTCTACACCCCAACGACAATCGTGGAACTCAAATTCCAACCCAGGAAGCAACTAGCTAGCATGGTGGACCCTAAATCCCAATGATAGTCGTGGACCTTGAATCCCAACCCAAACAACAATCTACATAACGTAAAGGAATCCAAATTGAAGGAAGGACCAGCATTCCTAAACTCTGAAACAAACCCGAAATCCTAAAACTCAAATGTTGATCCAAGAGATATAGTGAGAAATTTTGATTTACCTATGGTCTTTGCTTCCTTCTCGGATTGCCGCTAAACATGAGTACAAGCAATTGCAAGACATATCATACATATCGCGAGGGCCTCGCCGTCTGATTTTGTAGCCTCCAAACTTGAATCTCTCGCTGACATCATTTCAAGATCAGAGCTGTGTTTCTTGTCCCGTCCTGCTTTCTTACGCGTTCACCACATACTCTTGCCCAGAGCTCTGTTGCCTTCTCTCGTAAAGGAAAGAAGAGCGGCCTTCTTTGCGATGTCCCTCTCCCTGCACCACCAACAGAAATTTCCCTTCTGCCTCTCCCAATTGTGCTTGCGCGTGTATACTATACAAGAAAGACGACAAGGACCGCAAAAATCGGTCGACAATGGTGTGTGCATACCTAGGTAGGAAGGCAAATGGAGGCTAGGATTTGTCTCCGGAAGTCCACTTCCAACTAAGGTAACCCAATGACTGGACGGCTCGTACGTAGCAGCCACTTTCATCCAGTTCCTCCTCGTGTTTGTTACCTCAGTATGACTACTTAGTGAGTCGCAAGTGACTGTCTCGTAACTTCATAGGAGTTGCGTGTAAGATCGAAGACATATATTGTGACTCAGTGGTTTCCTGCGAACAACATCGGGGTAACTCGTGAGGAAAAGATGCCTCAACCACAACGGTGGGTCACTTAAACCCTAGGTATGCGCTTGAACCCTGTTTTGAAAAACATGCACTTCCAAATGAATGGATCATGGAAGGTAATTTCCAAGAGTGGAGGCCACTATGCTCAATCTTTGAAGACCTTCGAACTACGCCTTTCATGTTTGATCACGCCGACCTCTCGCGCACAAAGTAGCTGCACTTCCAGCCGCCACTACTGCAAGTCCAGAACTATGCAACGCATAATTCTATAGTGGTGGAGTGCAATTAGAAGAGGGTGAAGGGACCTTACAACTTTTCCCTAACTGCCACGGTTGGAGCAGTAGTCTCCTGCACCTTCGCCACATTCTAGTCACGTTGGAGCTTGTAGGCGAACTTCTCCAACGGGGGACTACTCTCTATGCGGCTTGCTTCCAATCCTTGCATATAAATCCTGGGCCCTTTGCTTCCAAGCGCTTTCTCCTTCCAAGTGTGGCTGAAAACCTACAAGTGAAGAAGACAAGCAAACGGAGAAGAACAAAAATTGCGTACTTTTGGAGGCACTCGCTGCAATAAAGGTCGTTGGTTTTTGACGGTTGTTCATTAATGTTGGACTGTACGCACCGTCGTACTGATTTGGGTTTGAGTACAATCCCCTAAAGCTGGAAGATTGCGAATCCTTGACTTCATTACAATCCGAGTAGCTGAAAGAGAAGGCTCATACCTCAGGATGTCACATTTGGGAGGTACGCGCGTTCTTGTTGTCACCACCTCTTAGTTGTTTAATTGCTAATTAAAGAGGTGCAATCACATCCTCCAGGGGCAATTCCTTTGTTGCCTAGTGCATTCCAAATACCAAAAACTTGCATGACATTATATCAATCAAGATATGAACCAATTTGATGTATCTCATGTAGTTGGTGCTACTTGTAGTTGTGTAATTTGTGCACATGCAATCCTTTTAGGAGACTCCTTTTCACTCTACTGATTGTAATCTAGTAACCACATCAATTGTTCTGACTTCCTTTGAACTTGAATGCAGTCTTTAAACTAGATTAGCAAATATTTTTAGCGCACTGTGCTTCTTCCGTCGATTTCATGTCTCATGTAAGGCCCTTTTGCGGTTGAAACGAATTTGAGATGTCTGCAAACGCTCGGTCCTTTATACAACTTGTTTTGTGGTTACAAGATGTAGAAGCTCTGTAGGAGAGAATACAAGAAAGGCAAGTCAACAAATGGCATCCTAATCTAGAGGAAGAGTATGAAGATCTTGAAGGCAACGTGTACAAGAAGAAGAATTATACTGATTTGCAATGACAAAGACTTCTTTGAGTTATGGGTGAACATTCTTTCTTGGCACCTTAATTTATCCGTCTGTCAATGCTTAAACGATAGCTATCTGACAAAATTGATAGCAACCCAAAGTCAGCTATGTATCATCTAATTGGTAATGATTGGTGATACAATTGACAACTGAATTGTTGTTTTGTTCTGATGGCATGTTACTAAAATTGACTTTCAAAGTATTGCCCTTCTATTTGGGCTCCTATTTCGAACTTTGTGTGCAAGTTGTAGACATATTTCAATTAGTGACTTTTGACGTTGGTTGACATTGCAGTGACTGATGAAGTCATTCATGAGTTGCGGAAGACATTTATCAGTTATTTAGCAGAAACGGGATTGGCTTCTGTGTTGAAAAGAAGTTACCCTCCAGAGAGTCTTCTCGACTGAACCTGCATTTGTTTGATAATAAAATCCAAAGCATCTCCTCCCTACACGTATGTTGTGCATCATATGGATATGCTCATATTACCCCAATAGAGATGATTCTTGCTAAGCTGACCTTGTTAGACAGTGGAAGACAGAGACTGCGAGATGAACGGCTATGGCTGAGGGAGTTACAAAAAGTAAGGGAGTACAATGTCAAGAAATTGCATTGTCCATGCAACGATTGTAAGGGGCGTAAGAGACTGCTACTGAAGAATGTACGGGATCACCTAGTACGTCATGGTCAACATCCAGATTCTCAGATTTGGAGAGGCCCAGGCACACAAGACTCCTTTGACAAAGAGTGGGAGCAGCAATTCTAAGGTCCTCTTGCAGAGCCAAAGTAAGGCATTGCCGTCTTGGATGCCACTATTGATACTCAAGGCATTCTAAACCAAGCATTGCCTCCAGTAGAAGTTCCAACATATTCTGGAGACAAAGTGTAAGAGGAAGTGAGGAATGCTTTTGACACTGCGGACTCTATCCATGAGGAGTACTTGCAAGTGTCCGACGGAGATGTTGCTGAGGACGAGGAATGCCGGGATGAATAGTGCCCTCCTATCGTTGGCACTGATGGAGGTGACCACAATGCAAACTTTGATGCAAGGGCATTGCATGAGTACTTGGAGCCTCTGTATAGTGAAGCTGCTTCCAGCAAGCTTGCTGCGATGGTGTTATTGATGAATTTGTGCATAGTGCATGGTGTGAGCAACCACTGCGCCAACAAACTCTTTGGCATATTGCATTCCTGTCTCCTACCAAGGAACAATAGTTTGCCACGAAACTATTACGCAGCATAAGCACTCATCGCAAAATTGGGTTTGACATACAATACCATCTACGCATGTGAAAGAGGCTGTGTGCTTTTCTGTGGACCCCATGAGCATGCCATACGGTGCCCCAAGTGTGGCGGTTGGAGATACATAGATGAGGAGTGCCGTTATTTTCCACTGAAGGTGCTTGTTACTTTTCCGTCATTCCGAGGTTGCAGTGAATGTTCATGAGTCCTGAAATTTCAAAGCTCCTGGTTTGGCATGGGGAGAACATGAGCAACCGAAAAGGAGGGGACAGCCTTATCAAGCATCCCTGTGACTCCAAAGCTTGACAACATTTTGAGGAGAATGTGGATCTTTCGTTTGCGAATGATCCATGAAATGTTCACTTTGCCTTGGCAACGGATGGAGTGAACCCTTACAAGCAGAACATGACATTGTGGTCAACGTGGCCGGTTTTCTTATTGAATTACAACTTACCCCCCTAGTTGAGTACCAAAAAAATTTTCATCATGTTGGCCCTTTTGATTCCGAGGAGGGAGTCTATCACAAGTGATGTGTTTGACGTGTATTTAGAGCCTCTCGTGGAAGAGCTTGAGGAGCTATGGGTCGGAGTCCCTGCCCATGACGTGAAAAAGGAAGTAGGACAGAAGGCTTTCCAGTTGCGGGCCATGTTGCTATGGACTATCCACGACTTCCTAGATTATGCCATCGTGGGAGGATTCTCTCATCAAGGATATGCAGCATGTCCATGGTGTGGCCAAAATCTTGGCACTGAGCATTCTATTGAACATAACAAGGTCACTTATGGTGGAACTCGTCATTGGCCTCTTGAAGATCACTCGTACAGATCAGAAGGAATGAAGGACCACTTCAACGGATGCATTGAGAATTGCCCTAAACCAAGGATAGTGACAGTGGAGGAACAAATCCGCCATGCATTACAATGCAAGGCATGGAAAGCAACTGGAAACAGAGATGGTGCCACGGGAGCCCCCTCCAAACTTTTTGGGCTAAAGCGATTGAGCATCTTGTTCAAATTGCCATACTAGAGGATGAGTGTTTGGAACTTGCGCCCTCGCAGAGGAAAATGACTTAGACGAGACTAGTGGGTGACTTTGTAGTCACCCGGAAGTGCCGTTGAAGTCATGAGCGAGTAGTCATTGTTAGTAAGTTTACCCTTGTGACTATTAAATGACTGATATGTAGCATGGTAGTGACTTCGCTGATATACCAATATGCACTTGATGTCTTTGTTGTTAGGATCTTCTCATTCAATATACACTAGACTTCATGCACTACGAATTGAACCTCGCCAAGAACTTTCTAAAAACCATAGCAGGGAAGAAAGACACTATAAAAGTACGTAGAGACTTGCAACGTAGGAATGTCCAAAAGCACTTGTGGCTCACTCCACACCCACAGAAGGTAGGGAAGATGGTGAAGCCACGAGCATCTTATATGCTATCTGAAGAGGAGTTTGAGAAGTTTGCGAAGTGCATTGAGGCTTTGAAGACGCCTGGCAGTCATGTCGGCGACTTCAAAATGACTCAATTCCTATGACTCTGTAGCGGCTAGTGCAATTATGAAATTCGTAGTCACATTTTAGTTGTTCCGGACATTGAGTCATTTCTTGTAGTCACATTTATCCTTGTTTTCATGTCATCAATGACACCAATAACAACATTCAAAACAACAATCCAAAAAGATTCACAAGGAGGTTTTGGAAGGTAGCGGAATTGGGGGAACAACAATTGAGGGAAGGTAGTGCTAGTGTACATGCATCCTATATGGGCTTGGAGACAATTTTGTTCTACTCATTAGGTATATATTTTGTATACAAGCTATAGACATAGAATTAGAAATTAGATGGAAATTTGAATTGCATTAGCTTGCACCAATGCAACAATTACCATTTTCTGCGTAAGAACCATCAAGTATATCGAAAAAAGCAAAACAAAGTGACTTATCAAGGCTGTACATCAAAAATACTTCATGGCTTTATATATTACTTCAAAGGGCAATGTTTAATCTGAACAACAATGTGGATGTTTGTATAAGCCAGTAGCATCTCTTTGAGTATAGTGGACAATCTAGGTATCTCCTTTCAAGGAAAGAAAATGAAGTTCTAGTCGATTACTACATAAATTGTAACCATACACTTATAGAATATGTTAGAAAAGCTAAGAGTAGCAATAAAGAATTCTAAAACCTTGGCCCTTGTTTTGTTGGAGCAACTTTGAACACATAGGCCATTTTAGCAAAACAAACCCCTCTTCTAGTTGCTTTTCATTGTCTTCAACCAAAACTAGTCATCCTAAAGCGCTCTTAGTGGAAGCACCAAGTGTCAAGTAGAGAGAAGTTTGCCTTGGAAAATCACGGGGATTCTAACTACAATCAAGAATGGCTTAAAAATAAAAGAATGTCATTGTAAACAAATCTTCAATCTTGAACGTCAAGTCTTTTACACCATTATGAAACTACTTCCTATTGGCTTATTCTATTGTAACTCTATAAAATTCAAGGGTCAAGGTGAAGATAAGAAACCACAAGATATGAAACAAGTAGAACTGATGGCATAATACAAGATATCATTGGTGGAAATGACTCCTAAACTTCAAACTTCCGATAACCAGCTTTAACTAAGTTTTGACTTCATCATAAGAACAAGAAAATCTCAATCATATGGATCATCAGCCCCATTTTATCGCCATGATACAAAATGAGGCTAAGCATTGATTTAATCCAAACTGCCCACAACAACAAAGGTTTATATTGAAAAACAAGCCACAAGTCACAAACACAAACAAGTTCTCCTTCAACTTCAACTTCAAGTCTCCAACTCCAATTTCAAAGTTGAACTTTGGATGAGTGCCATCGTTGCTTCAAAACTTCAAATGAAATAAGCAATAGTTTTTAAAAAAGCTAATACTATTATCTAATCTTTCTCTAAATTTCAATTCATT
This sequence comes from Climacium dendroides, assembly GCA_950106755.1. Taxonomy (NCBI): domain Eukaryota; kingdom Viridiplantae; phylum Streptophyta; class Bryopsida; order Hypnales; family Climaciaceae; genus Climacium; species Climacium dendroides. The sequence continues at coordinate 21,389,816 of OX467088.1, forward strand.
TTAATACTCTATTCATCATCTATAGCTACCTAAAGTTTTGGCCTCTAAAAGTGATGGCAACAGACTCTCCTTTACTTCAACTCTTACAACTTACTCATATGAACTTTAAATTGAATAAATAATATTTTCATTGAAAACTAACATTATATCCTGTATTCCCTCAAAATTTCATGGCAAACAAAAAATCTGCCCATCTTCTATGGGCATTCAAAGCCTCTATTCCTTCTCATAAGAGGTAATAAATCTTTTTCCACTCAAACTAGTACAACTTTTGAATACCAACTTCAAATCAAGCAAGTGAGAGCTTTTTAGAAATACAACATCATGATATTCAACTCCTTAAATTTTTATTTCAAAATTCATCATACACTATAAACAATAGCCCTTTCCAACATTCCCTACAAGAAAATTAAAACAGCTCTCTAAAAAAAGTAGAAGAGATCCCTTTTTAGACTTCACCTTAACTTTTATTTTCACTATACAAACCAAGTGGACATTCTAACACCTATTGGCCATTATTGTTGACCATACATCCTTTCTTATCCTTATCAAGAAGACTTATCATCTCTAAATTCAACTACAAAATAAATTGTCTTTATTTTCCCTCACTACAACTTCATATACATAAATAAAAACTAATTCTAAGTATATAAATAAAGAACTAGGATTTAACATATATCTAATAGAGGTAAGAAAATAAAATTATGAGAGAAAAATGACTTCATCCTCCAATTGTGATTCTTCATCTTGAGACTCAGAAAAAAAGTTTTTAGTTCAACATATTAAAATCCAAAGTAAAAAACAAATAACACTATTTTAATTTGATGAAGTTATTCTTATATAATTGCACCTCAATGAAAAGACATCACCTTGAAGCTACTTGACATAACATAAAATATGTATTTCTATATTATGTATGTATGTACAATACAACAACGTAAAATTCAGGGTTGTCATAACAGGCGAACCGGACGGGCAAACCGGACCGGATGGACGGATGGTCTGAACGGCTTTAATTTTGAGAGTTTTGCACCTTGACGATCCCGTCCGTGCCCTGACGATCCCGTCCACACCCCAACTACAACGTCCACGCCCCAACTACAGTATCCACGCCCTGTCGGGCGAATCGGACAGCCGGGCAAACTGGACAGACGGGCGAACCGGACGTCCGCCCACTATGAAAACCCTAGTAAAATTGACAAGGTGAGTGTTTTGTTTAGAGATGTTTGTAGTTTGTAAGACTTGTTGGTTCTATTAGAATGTTTATAAAGCATATTATTGTTGTTTATGGTATATTGAGTGTACTTTACTTCCTTTGATCAATTCCAATAAATATAATCTTTGTACAAAAAGATTAAAAAATAGCATGTACTATTAAGAATCATTCTTAGTCTAACAATCCTTCGAGGAATTAGATTTGTATTTTTGAAAATCTAAAGTGCTGGTTACAATGAGTAGTCATTTAAATAAACTTGGAATTTTTTTTTTAAATTGAAAAAAAAATTTGTTTCAACCTTTTCCAAATTATAGGTATTTATATAGTATGATACCTTATTAGAAATAGTCATTAGCTTTTTCAGGAGCATCATTGCTCAAACAATGAGTAAATATGTAGACACAATTACGAAGATGCTATTGGTTTTAATGTCAAGACGTTTTGTATCGTTTTATATGTTGTATAGTTGTTATAGCAGTAGTAATAGGTATTTCAATGCATTATGAAAGTCAATAAAGAATCATGCATGGCATGGCATATTTGTTTTATGTACATAAAATGAGCAAAATTTACGATGAAGTTGTCTAAACATCAGAAATGACAGTAGATGTTGAAATTGGATTATTGTTGAATTGTGTAGTTACAAGGCTAGAAACTATAATGCCTATTTTTTGTAACGTTGTAGTGAATTGACATAAACAATGTTGAGCTTTACATCTTTATAGACGTGAAGTTATTCAATCATTGTGTTTTATATATAATCCTCAGAAGTGCATTGTTGTGATGTGGTCTATTTATAGTTGAAGATACCATTTTAATGAAAAGGTTGTTGATTCCAAAAGTTATGAATAGCCTCACAAGAAAGGTCAAAGTTTTTTAAGTAGTCTTGTTAAGAGATTTCAAGGACCATTTGTTCCATATCATTGGTAGAATAAATTTCTTCCATGGGATATTTAAGGCTTAGCCTTTATTGTTGTTGGCACCTTATTTTCCACGTGTACTTTTGGCTTTTGGGCTTTAAAAACTTGGAACCATACTTTTAGAATACACTTTTTACTAAATAGTTGAGTTTGTGGTTGTATTTTGTAAGGATTGCTTTTACTTTTGTGTTTTGAAAGGTTTCTACTTCATTTTAAAGGGATTTAGGTACGCAAACTTGAGAGGGCTTTGAATGCTACCATTTCTATAGGTTTGAGTGTAGAAATCCAAGTTTAGTTAAGAAAAAACACTAAAGCAATATGTCACGTTATTTAGTAACGGGTAGCTAGTTGGCTCTGTAAGACTCTATAGGGGTTGGTTGTAGGCATAGTGTAGCCAAAATGGCCATATATTGACCATTGGGGGGCTAAGGTAGTGTTTTAATACTATAAGAGGTGTGAACGGAGCTATTTTAGGGCGCCTTTGGGGTGGTTGTAATCCTAGGCGGCCCCCATTTGCTTCTCATTCTCTTCAAGTCTTATGTGTAAAAGTTTCATGAAATTTAGGAGATGGTATACCTTGAAGGTTGTTGTAGATGATGGTAGTGTTGCCAATTTACTAAATCTGAGGTTTTTCCTTGTATACTTCAACTTCTATGCGAGACTAGTCCTATCAAGATAAAGTAGAAAGCATTTGGGAGAAATTTGGATGTTTATTACTTGAAGAGAATGAGGTAGGTATTGATGTGAGAGCACTAGAGTGATTGGAGAGAGTTTTTTGTTGTATTGGAGTTGGTGGCGTTGGTGGTGACCTAGGTTGTCACATCGGGCGGGTTGAGGTCATCGGACATCCCGGACAGACGGACAAACCGGACGGGACGGACGGACGGTCCGAACCTCATTTCGGAATTCGAGCAGAAAATTCTGCCCAAAATCCAAATTTTTCTTAAACCTAACTGTAGGTACCTGACGTGGCCATCCACGTTTCAGGGAGGGCGTGGACGTTGGGCATGGATGAGTAGGCCATTCTGAGACGTAGTTGGGGTGGGAACGCAAGGGGCAGGGACGTTGTCGTCCGCGCTTAACGTCCGTGCCCTGACCGTCTATACCCCAGCCCGACCGTCTATGCCCCAACCTGACCATCTACGCTCCTGTTAGGGGTATAAGTACCACCCCTAACAATTCTACCATACTACCCCTGCGTTCTTGGACTTCACATTTGAACTCCAAGTTGGGGTGGGGTATATAGGCTTCACAACTCAAGGTTTACAACTTCTCTTATTCTCTCATTCATTATTTTGGGTAAGAGGAAAATAGGATTACTTCTTTACATACTATTTGGGACACTAATTCGCAAAAAATGTCACAACCCAGTGTTGAAGCCAATGTAGTTGCACGGAAACAAAAGGCTCAAGATAAGAGTGGGCCTCGAAACTGTAAAAATTCAAAGAAGCGCTTGCATATTACATTTGATCCTGAACAACTTGCCTTCCTTGGTTGGGAAAATGAAGTGCAACCTTGGATGAAATGAACGTGTGAGAAATATATTGCTTGGTGCCACATTGATAAAGTGTTCCTACAAAATGTGTATGAAAAACACTGTAAGTTTCAAGTAGCCAACCTTCACCACTGCAGGGACCCTATATATGTAGAAGTCCAATTTGTTGTATTACACTTTGTATATTTGGATTACATTGTTGTAGAAATTCTCATTAATGTCATTGTAAATACACTTTTATGTTCTCTATGAAGTGATCATAACGTTGTGATGCTCAAATAGCTTTTACATGTACTTTTGCCCTTTACTTAAAACGGATTGCATGTTTGTAATTTGGTGGCCCTTTGCTCATGTACACTTAAAATGAAATAAAAAAATTGTGGAGTGCATGATTTGGTGGCCCTTTGCTCATGTAGCCTTCAAATAAAATAAAAAATTGTGGAGTGTATGATTCGATGGCCCTCTGTTCTAACACCCTTCAAATTTAAAAAAAATAGGGAGGTCATCACAAAGCATACTTTCATCTCATACAAATGAATATTCAGAAATCCATACATATAAAGGTTAGGAAGGTCAACAAACAAATTCATTGGGAATTGGACATTCATGCTTAGAATTACTAGTTTAGGGGCTGTCCTTGAAAGATTAATGATAGAGGTGGCCCTCCATAACTGCCCTGAACATAGTTTGGCAAGCCTTCTTTAGAACGTTTCAGGAAAACAAGATTTATAGTTGAAGTTGCAGGCAAGTCGCCCAACCCTCACTACTAGAAAATTTAGTTTTTCTGTTGTTTTGGTCGCGTTGATCCGGTCAAAATCTGATAGAAATCTGTTAATTTTAACAGATTTCTATCAGATTTTGACCGGATCAACGCAACCAAAACAACAGAAAAACTAAATTTTCTAGTAGTGTCTGGAAGTACTGGTTCAGTGAAATGGGTAGGGCGGAGATGATAGGGTGCGAACGCAAAGACCAGGCGTGGATGCTGAGGGGAGGCGTGAAAGTATTGTCTGGGCATGGACGAAGACGTATTGTCAGGGCGAGGACGTTGGACCACAGGCCGGCCTCCTGGGCAGAGATGCTAGGGTACGGACCTCCAAGGAAGTCAACAGTGCATTGGCTATGATTTTTTTCCAGTTTTCGAGGCAACAAAGTTTACAACTTCCACCTACTTGCTAACAGGTGGTGGCTGTACAGCTTATAAAACCTTGAGATATGACGAATTTGGAGTGTCTTTCATAAAACACTTCATCTCCTTTGATATTTTGGTGCATTGTAAGGAAAATTATGCTACGTTCAAAGCCTAAGTTGCAACTTAAGTTCCCACATTTTCCATGAAAATTGTCATTTTCCGTCTACTTGCCAAAAGGTAAGAATGGAAAATAATGACTGTCACCTTTTTTCCAACGATGTTGTTCAAACACATGGAGCAAAAATTGTTTTGAAGGAATAGACAATGTCAAAGCCTAAGGGACTAAAGAAAAGAAAGACAACAGTAATTGTCTGACCTATTTCCTTGGTATACAGGCCAAAAAAAAGTCAATCCTTTAGACAATTGGCCTTAAAATTTGTAGTCTTGCAAGCGTGGATGGGTCATCACTACAACAATGGCAGTGTTTTATGATTGCAAAATTATGACTAAGGATGACTGGCGACTGCTTGTAGTCATATTCTTGAAGACCAACACTTTGGGGAAAAATATGACTGCAAAATATGACTGCCAGTTATTTTTACGCCTTGTACTTCACAAGCGTATACTATACGGCCATTAGGAATACCAAAGTACTTCATAGGAAACGTAGGAAACATGTTTGGGACATTGAGTCATATTATCACTAATATTTTCATATAATAGTGATTTTTTTTTGTTTTGGGCAATTCAAGAAAAATTTGGGCAATTCCAAAAAAATATAGAGAAGTCATTGTTTAAAATTTTGAAATCCTAGTCACCTACTTTTTTGGATTTTGAATCCTAGTCACTATTTTTTTAGGGTTTTGATACCCTAGCCGTCATCTTTTTAGGATTTTGAAACCCTAGCCGCCACTTTTTAGGGTTTTGAAACCCTAGCCGCCACTTCTTGTGGCTCTTCTTCCTTACTTTTTATTGTCTCTTAGCTCTCACTTGTTGTTGCTTTTTGTTGCATCTTAACTCTTATTTCTTGTTGCTCTCTAGTTCATGCTTCTTGTTTCTTATTGTTGCATCTAAATTCTTTTTTTCTCTTGCATTTGAATTCTTTTTTCTTCTTAGTTCTTGTTTTTTTGTTTCCTCTTGTTTTGTAATTCTTGCTTCTTATTTCTTTTTGTTGCATCTATACTCTCATTTCTTGTTGTTTCTTGTCATGTCTTAGTTGGTGCTTCTTGTTTCTTCTTGTATCTTAGTTGTTGTTTTTTATTTGTTCTTATGTCTTAATTGTTGCCTCATATTGTGTCTTAGTTGTTGTTTCTTGTTTTGTATTGCTTCTTGTTTCTTATTGTGTCTTAGTTGTTGCTTAGTTGTTGCTTCTTATTCCTTATTGCATTTTAACTTTTGATTCTTGTTATCTCTTAGTACTTATATTTTTTTTCTTGTTTCCTCCATCATCAATCTTATTCTTCCTATCCTAAACTTGAGCTACATATTTTGTGTTGATTGTAAATCTTTGAAGGTTAGGCTTTGTTGTTCAATCACTAAAAACTAACCTCTCATTTCTTTGATTGTATATGCAGGCATCAAAAGTTGAAACAAAGACATTGGAAGCTACTTGCAACTTCATGAAGCCAAAAATATGACTTACAGAAGTCATATTCCATAAAATATGACTGACGAGAGTCGTATTCTACATTACTGCAAAATATGACTCACCTCAGTCATATTCCACGCCATCAAAAAATATGACTGACTGTAGTCATATTCCATATCATTCAAAAATATGATTGACTGCAGTCATATTCCATGTCATCAAAAAATATGATTGACCGCAGTCATATTTCACGTCATCCAAAAATATGACTGACCGCAGTCATATTCCACGTCATCCAAAAATATGACTAACCGCAGTTATATTCCACGTCATCCAAAAATATGACTGACCGCAGTCATATTCCACGTCATTCAAAAATATGACTAACCATAGTCATATTCCACGTAAGACTTTTTTGTTTGCCCGAGCAACTCAAGAAAAAGTCAAGACTCCCCTAGGAAAGTCAAAGTATACGCCATGTTCGCATACTATGGCTAAAAATGGGTATTTATACCCCTCCAAAAATATGACTGCCAATATGACTGATGTCTGAAGCGACTGCTTCTAAACGACTGGAGTCAGTCATATTCCAAGTCATCTACAGTGATTTCTGCGTGAGTCGTATTTTTTGATTTTACGACTCACTGCAGTCATATTTTGTAGTCATAAAACACTGCTTTTGTTGTAGTGCATAAACGAGATTCTAACATACACATTGAATTACCTTAGAATACAATTGAAGATAAGAAATTTCTTGAAATTTTTTCAAAACACAAATGCAACTTCAACATCAAATATAAAAATATTGCACAATTGAAACCATGTATTCTTTAATTCATTCACTTGCTTTAGTACTCGTGGAGTTAACCTCAAAATGACCTTGGGGACAGAATTTGTCCTCAAACATTTTAAGAAGCCAAATAAAACCTACCCAAATCATTTGTATAGTTTTATCATCCCCATGATCCAACATTTTATTCAATATAGAGTAAACTTCTTGAAGCTAAAGAAATCTCAAGGTCATTCTATGGTTCAACAAAAAATCGTGCTTGTAGAGATCACTCCTTTTAATTTAAGGTATACAACTATGTGCCTAAGTTAAGTCCCACATTTCATGTGGGACTATTTCTTTTCATTATTGTATTTTGGAGAATGTGTATTTTTACATGAAAAAGTATTGGAGGCATATTTTTCATACCCTATGATTTTCCATAAAGTCGATCAAGCAATCTTCATAGTTGGGCCATCTTGGATATAAAACTTTTGTCTTTGATTTTGTCATTTTGCTATGCACCTATACATCCTAAACCATGAAATCAATGGCCTATATTGAAACTTATTTTTCTGATATATATACTAGTAGTACCATGTTACAATTCCAACTGATAATAAATAAAGATGTCCAATCTTGGCATCTTATAAATTCTATGCCAAGTATTCTACTCAACCAAGAAAGGAAAAAACAACACCATAGAAGCACAAAACATGGTCATCATGTCGAAATTGTAAAAAAAACCCAACACTAGTAATATGAAATGAATAAAATAAAAAATGACATTCAAAAAATGCTACAAATCCACATGAGAATATGACCTTTAGCATGGCATGGAGTCACGGAGAGCATACATTATATCTATATGTGATCGTGTATGCGTTGGCAATGGTTTACACTCTAGGATAAAAAATAAAACAATGCTTATAGTATACTAGTATGGAAAATTGATTCTTATAATTTCCAAATATCGGTACAAACAACATGATAACTTCTTCATAGTAATTGATATACATAATTGTTCAATTGGAAAATAAAGGATTATTGAGGAGATGTTTTGCAACTTACTCTGAGAAATCCTTCTTTGTGAAAGTACCTTCAGTTGAAGATTTGTTACTCCACAATGTTTTGTCCATTTTCTTTTAAAAAATACAACATGGTAACCATGTAAACTAATATTAACTACATTATACACATTACACTACCCTCATTCCAAGTGTGAGGCACTTGATTTCTTGATTTAAGTACCTCCAAAAAAGGAAAAATTCCTAAATACACTTCTTACTTTATAAGGTTCTATGATTTCAGGTTTGGAGTTTAGGGTATAGGATTTAGGGTTCCTACAGTTCAAGAATGAGGGTTTCTATTTTGCAATGGGTTGTGCCATTCAAGACTTGACTCCCTCTCTTATGCAGTCCTGGAGCACATGTTCAAAAATTGATGCTGGGGTGTGAACACTGAAGGGTGGGGACTTGAAGGGAAGGGCGGAGACGTCTGTCACAAGGTGGGGACATCTGGGCGGAGACGCTACTAGAGGGAAGAAAGGGCTAGAAGTTTGGAGCTTCTTCCAAGCCCTCAGAATTAGAGAAGTGGTGCAAGTAGCAATTGCTTTGAATCCTGCTGTCCTGCATACCTATAACGAAATTAATTCTAAAATCACGTGCATTTACAGTGTCAAGACATTGAACAGTAGGAGCACAAACATAGAATTTATTGCTAAAGTCAAATGGATTTTGGGAATCACGATGCGGAGCACACTTCATAACATAGTACTATGGGGGAGCTGGGGACTCCCATTGCTTTGCTGTTCGAGAGTGCAGGGCGTGGACGTTGAGGCGTGGACTGTAGGGCGCACACGTTGGGGCGTGGACGCTAGGCGCAGACGGTGGAGTTGAGAAGTGGGATTCCCCATTGATTTTGTTTTCGGAAGTGCAAGGCGCGGACGCTAGGGCGTGGACGTTGGGGTTCAGGCGCGGGACGCCTACTGCTTGTATTTTGTTGAAGACACTGAAAACCAAGTGCAAGTTAACCCTTACATGTCCGCGCATCTAAAAAGTGGATGCAACCTTGATTGCAACTTTTGGAATATCCATTTTTCAAATTTATTTTAAACTAAGAAAATAAAGCTTCATAAGTTCTACTTGTACTCTAATTTAAAATTTTGAAATATGTCAGAAATTGAGAGAATTATTTCAAGTAGAGGCTCCATGTATTATAATCCAAATAACACCATGTAAAGTGTTTCTATTCATATTTGATTTTAATTTTAATTTAATTTATAAATAATTTACATGTTTGTGTTTTTCATCCTTCTTTTTATTTATGGTAAAAATTATAGGTCATTTTAATATACATTCTAATTGGTATAAACTTTTAACTAATTTTAGCTTTAAAAAATCACTATAATTTGATTTTTCTACAAAAATATTGAAAAAAACAGAAAAATAGAAAATGCATTCATCTACTAGCAAAAACTATCAAAATTCTTTCTACTTATTAAATAAAAGGATAAATTTACTTTAACAATTGAATTTGACTTCAAGATCTTTGTTGTTATTGTTTTGGGTATAAAAAACAAGACATTCAATTGAAATTTTTTCATACTAATCTCTCTTTCTCCTTGTACCTCTTGAAAAAATTTCAAGATGTTTAGATTGTTTTTTCTATTTTTGTTTATTTATGTTAATTTTTTACATAAAACATTATAACAATTTCAATTTTTAATGAAACAAATTGGAATTTCTTAGAATGATATGAAATTTATAGTTTGAACTATTTAAAATATTTTTTTTTTTCTACGGTTCAATTTAAAAGATGGATTTAGCTTAGACTATAAGTTTGACTATTTTAGAATGGATCAAGTCCTTTAAAGGTTCAAATGAACATGGAGCTAGGGATGCTAGGGTGAAGAGAAATTGTGCTTTGAGAAAGTGACAAATATTGAAATATGTAAGCAAATATGAAATTGACAAATAGAACTTATACAAAATGGAAGTAGTACAACAGTACAATATTTGATAATAGTTGTATGTATTTCATGTATGTCATAAAAAAACTTCAAAAAGAATTATCCGAAAATATAATCTACTAAAAATAGAAATTTGGTTGGATTTTATTTAACTTCAAACTTTTCAAAACACCAAAATCTAGTGCCTTGGGCAGTTAGAAGTTTAAATTGAAGGGATAGAACATCCAAACATTTTTTCCTGTCCTTCGTCCACGCCCTGAACTGCACCTTCACGTCCATGCCCACCATTTCCCGTCTGCACCCTAAACAACGTCCGTGCCCCCTTTTCCCGTTTGTGCCATGAACTACGTCCATGCCCCCCTGCGCCCGAACTGTCCACGCCCTGATAGAGTCCGCGCCCCATTTCGTCTTCGTCCCCGCCTACACCTTGCTTCCGCCCCGACTCTCTTCCGTCTACGTCCCACCCTCCACACTGGCATCCAAGTGTCGCTGAATTTTCTTGTAATCCGAATTTTCTCCATTCACAGAAAGTTAGCTGCCCGTTGACCACTTCGGATGGACGTCCCGGACGAACGGACGGATAGTCCGTCCGTCCAATGTGACAACCTTGATGGTGACCTCGTGATGTGCAGAAGCTCTGGCAAATTTAAGTCTTGGAGCTTTGGAGTTGAAGGTGTTGATTTGGAGTTGGAGGGTCATGGAGAGCATGGGGGGTTGCTAAAAAGAACTTGGAGGAAGTCTTTGACTAGGGTGAGGAGGAGCCATCCTTGCCATTTGTGAGTGTTGATCCACCAAAAACTTGGGGGATCAGTGCTTTTGGCATCATGGAAGACCGTGGCAGTGGATCTATGGTTCGTGACTGCTACTTAGGAAGAGCTAAAGGCGTGACCTTCAATGATTGAAAGACCAGGTTTCATTCCTGGCAATGGACACAAAAACAACACAATGCGTTGTTCAATGATTGGTGGGCTTTTGAACAATTGCTCTCTCATCTTAAATTTGAGGCTCTACAAGCTTATGATTCTTGGTTTGAAGATCATAGATTTGAATTGGAGGAGGTAGAAGACTATTGGGCTCAAAGGGTGGAGTTAGTCATCGCATTGAAGGAAGGAGCTGCAATTCTAGCAATTGTGGCTTCAAGAACCGGTGATGGAGATGATGAGCGAGGTGAAGAAGCTACTTCGGGCCCTAATGCAGCATGTGCTGCACGGTTGCGTCCAAGAGCCACTACAAGTGGCACTGATGGGACTGCAGCTACATTCATCTCTCAATTGTCTCGAGCTTCAACCGAGGCAATAGCTACAATGGGCCCTCCTCCTCAGTTTAATCCTCTTCAATTGTTTTTCGAACATTTGGAGATGGAATTTGGTGGCATTCGCCGAGATCACATGCGTCACATCTAGGACTTTAAGAAGAAAACTAAAGACACTCCCCACATCATGTATGCAAGGCATTAGAAGAAAAAAGTGTCCGTTGCAACCCACTAGAATGCAACTATGTGTCCTATACAACTAGCGTACAAATGTTGTCCTCCATATTTGCACCAAATTAGTCGTGTACTTTGTTCTAGTTGCAAAGTAGTCGTAGAATGATGTGTAATTTTACGAGAGAGTAACAGAAGAGTAGATGTGAAGCATTTTACATCCGAAGTACATCAATGTCGTTGATGTATGGTCTTGAATTTCAATGTATCAAATTGGAGTCAGATGTAGTTTGAAAAATGACTGTAGTTCAACTAGAAAGCTTTACAAGAGAGTAACAGAAGTGTAGATATGAAGCACTCTACATCCGAAGTTCATTAGCGTTGTTGATGTATGGTCCTGAACTTCAACGTATGAAACTATAGTCAAATATAGTTTGAAAAATGACCAAAGTTCAACTACAATACAACTATAAAACAACTACAATGCAATTACACGACAACTATAGTGCGACTACAAACTAATTATAGTGCAACTACAAAACAACTACAATGCAGCTATAGTGCAGACAACTATAGTACAACTACAATGCAACTATAAAATATTTTAACTATACAACTACAATGCAACTACAAAATACTTCAACTACACAACTACAATGCAATTACAAAATACTTCAACTATACAACTACAATGCAACTATTACGATTCAGATCTCGCACTGTTACAAACATTTACAAAATAAATAGATATTAGGCATCTATGACTCTTTTAGATGTTATAAATCTAAGATTAGTATAGATTTCTAACCATGCCATATAAAAAAATCGGGTTGTTGTAGATTTCATATATATAGGACAAGTTTAGATTTTAAAGATTTTAAAGAGTTATAAGTTTAAATGAAATTTCACCATACTACTATTACAAAACAACTACAATGCAGCGACAACTCAACTACAGTGCAACTAAAAAACAATTACAATGCAACTAAAAAACATCTATAATACAACTAGAAAACAACTACATTGCAATTAAAAAACAACTGCAATGCGACTTCAAAATTACTACAGTGCAACTACAAATCAATTGCAATGCAACTACAAACCAACTACAGTACAATTAGAAAACAACTACAATGCAACTACAAACTAACTACAATGCAACTAAGAAACAACTACAATGCAACTACAAACCAACTATAGTGCAACTAAAAAACAACTACGATGCAACTAGAAAACAACTATGATGCAACTAAAAAACAAATACACTACAACTATAAAAACAATTACAGTTCAAGTAAACAACAATGAGGATGTAACTGGAAGATGACTTACCAAATGATTACAGTTCATATGCAAAACATCTACAATTCATAAATGCTCTCAATATCTTGCAGTTGTTAAGACACTCTCTTCTGCAGATAATTCTATGGCTCCAACTAAAGATGGAATAATATGTAACGGAAGTACATACTCTAGAGTAGCTAAACCAGAAGCCACCAATCGGCATGCCCATTTGTAAACCCCACCTCCAAACTTGTCCAGTTCAAACACATAGTGGCAAAAGTGGAGGTAGCACTTGAGCATTGTGAAGTTGTACACAACAACTGTGTCATCTTCAATTTTCTTAGAATGAACATTTTCTTAAAAACTTTTTAATCTCAATTAACTCCATTGAACTTTAAGGGTACGCATGTAGCGGCATTACACCCTCCTATGGGCTCCAGTAGTGCCATGTGTCGATGAAAGTTGTTTACTTTGTCATTCATCCTACGATAAGATGACATGTGTGGGAATGATGAGGTGAAACATGTGGACTAGAGCAATCTAGTGTTTATCTTCTTCGTCTCCTTCACCACTGCTTTGCTGTTCTCGCCGCCGCCACTTTGCTGTTCTTGTCTATCATCTTTACTGTGATTCATACTAATGAGCTAATGTTAGTTTAGTGTTAGTTTAGTGTTAATTCACTTTTGAGGGAATATTAGTTTAGTGCTACATTAGTATTGGTTCTTTTTGAAGTGAACGCAAGTTTAGTGGTACTCTACTACCAAAATTGTGGTTGCAGGATTGTGCTGCGAGGTAAAGAAGGTGCAAGTTTTATATTTTTGAGGTGCTTCTTTCTAAAACCTTAGAGTTGCGAGGAGAGTTTGCTGTCTCTCAATGATGCTTTTCCGTTGCTGTGTGTTCTTAATTTTGAACTTTGTTTTCAATCAGTGTTTATTTCATTGTTTCAAAAGGGCATTTTCTAGTTCTTTCAATTGAAGTTGAACTTGAGGCTACATATTAGTCTCGTTGTTTTTGATACAGGAAGGCATTTTCTAGCTCTTTTGATTAAAATTGAACTTGGAGGTTATGTATTTATTTTGTTTTTTTGGATGTAGGAGGGCGTTCTCTAGCTTGTTTGGTTGAAGCTGAACTTGGAGGTAGCTGATTGAGTAATCATGTGCATACGGATTCAAAGGAGCACTTGTCGTAGCATTCTTGGTGTTCAGTCTGCATTTTTGTTGGACGTGCATCTTTGTTGGGCGTGATATACATCACTTTCTGGTTTGTTTATTTTTACTCACATAGTAGAAAGTCAAGTTTGTTTTGGTTGGGGTGGGATTGATGGACAGTGCCTAGTTTATGCGTGCTGGCGACGGAAGACAATGGCGGCAACTATTAGAGCCGTTGTAGTAGCCTTGTTTGTGTCCATTTTTTTTTTGGCTTGAGCTGCAATGCACTATTCATCTCCCTTCTAGCTAGATTCATTTTGTTATGTAGATCTATCTAGTTATGCAAGAAGAAGATGGCTTAACTAACTAGCAAGGTCACTCATTTATTCAAAAAGGAAGCGAGAAACTTTGCAATTGTATGTGATGACTAAGGATCTAAAATTTGGTTGAGGAATTGACGTTGCAATTGATTAAGTGTGGTACGTTCATGATTTATGAGAGAAGAAAGATTTCATGTACACTAGATTAACTAGGTTTGAGGGTTTTGAGGATCAACAAACTTCGATTCCAGATGCGAAAATCAAAAGTAGGCTGGATTTATTGGATTCCTCTTCCCATGGTTTTGTATATTGACATTAAATGCTAATTTGGATTCCGACTCTCCAATGTTTACTTTTCTTCTTGTTTGGACTTCAATTCTTCATTTTGGCAGATCTCTTGATCTGCTTGCAGAGAATGACATCTTAGTTAAGTCATTAATTCAAAGAGGGAGTGTCTTCTCGTTTTGTGTCAATCATGATGATGAAAGAAATTTGGTTTTTAATTGAGGAAGTTCTAATGGATGTAGTTCACAATTCACGAGAGATTTCGATCATTTGCACTCTAGATCAAAAGATTGTAGATTGAAGATTCAGTACTCTTTTCTTTTAAAGCATATAAATTTGCTTAATAGATCATGTTGTGAAGTTGCACATGAGTTGCTAAAGGTTATTTTTAGCTATTCTCATTGTTTCTAGTTATAATGTTAGATTTGAAGGCGATTAAGTTGATGACATAGGATTAGTAGTTGTTGTACATTAGTTGCATAGTAGTTGAAAGCGTTAGTAGTAGTTGTATATTATCTTCAAGATTTTTGTTGCCTTGTAGTTGCAAAGGTTAATAGTAGTTGAATATTAATTGCATAGAAGTTGAAAGGATTAATAGTAGTTGTACATTAGTTGCATAGTAGTTAAAAGAATTAGTAGTAGTTGTATATTATTTGCAAGGATTACTAGTAGTTGTATATTAGTTGCAAACTAGTTGTAAGGATTAAAAGTAGTTGTATACTTGTTGCATAGTAGTTGCAAGGATCATTAATAGTTGTTTAATTGTTGCAAAATAGTTGTAGTCACAATTTTATGTATATTACATTAACCATTACAACCATTGTTTGTTTGTGGTCAAAAGGTTGTGTTCTTAGAATTTCAAGCCAAAACGATTGCATTGGAAAGTAAACAAAATGAATTAAACAAGTTCAAAGTCGAAATACTTACAACTACAGAGCGGAACACAAAAGTTGTTGAAGCAATGTAGGAGATGTTGATGAAGTTTTTGCAAGGGAACAGTAGTGGCCAAATTCATGAGCCAATATCTACTGAGAATGAGCCTAGGGCCATTGAGAATGAGCCAATGTGTACTGAAAAGGGAGTCATTGATTCATCGGATCCTACATCAAATTCATTGGATCCTGCATCAAATTCATTGGATTCTGCATCAAAAAGCAACACTATACCATTAGATCCTATATCAAGCGACCCTATATTAGAGAGAAATATTGTGGGCTCTAATGTAGAACTTATTAACCATATTGAACCATCTGAAATTGTTGTAAATCCTATAGATTCTACCTTGGTATTAGGAGGTCAGCAATCCTACTTTGGTGATGGGAGTGTAGAGAAGGGTCCTTAGGACAAAAATGGGAATGTGGAGAAGGGTCCTGAGGACAAAGAACTTGGTGAAGATGAAAGTGAGGGCAAAGATAGAGCCAATAGTGATGTACTAATATTGGATGGCTCTACTCCTAAACCATCAAAGAATTCAAAGAATCCTAATACAAGAATGTAGTTAAGAGGAAATGAGCAAGAGGTGAAGACAACTACCTAAGCAAACAATTTGAAGCTAAATTTTTTTTGATAACTTTTGATATTGATAAATTATTTATAATGATTGTGGTTAAATGTTGCAGAAACCTTTGGTTAGAAAGGAGATCTTAAGGAGGAAGAGGGTTCATACCAAGGTTCAATCTAAATCCAAACCTTAGCCTAAACGGAGGCCAAAGGTGGTATTTCCAAAGGTAGTCCCTACATTTCATCGTTTATATATTATATATTAAAGTTAGCTAAATTGTTGATGTATACATATTTATTTATATATATTTATGTTTGCTCATTAATGTTTTGTTTTGTATTGTGAACAACTACAGTTTTCAATTGGCTAGTACGTTTTTCTTCTAAATCCAGCAACACCTAGGCAAGTTGTGGTAATTGGATATGTCACTGGTATTGGAGGATAAACTTTTCATCATACGAAGCCTATACCACGAGGGTGGTATAAGCTCGATAAAAAGAGTTGGATGTTAGTTGAATATTAGTTACATTCAGGTTGTAAAATGAGTTGCATACTAGTTGGATATAGATTACAAAATGAGTTGCATACTAGTTGGATGTAGATTGCAAAATTAGTTGCATAGTAGTTGTAAAATGAATCGCATACTAGTTGCATATATGTTGTAAATGAATTATATATAGGTTGCAAATCAGTGGCATACTAGTCGCACATAGGTTGCATACCATCACACATTACAGTTGAAAAGAATCGTAAAATTTAAATTTAAACCAAGTACATTAATTATAAAGAAGTAGTTGAACAATGAACATTGAATTCATTAGTTTCACGCGGCAATGCGTATCTCGTCAGAAGATATGCAGGATGAAGTTTTACAGAAAATTGTCCGATATGACGTGCACTTATAACTCTCCTGCAACTCGTGCAACTTGTCCACTGCGACTACAGGCTCCAAATTATCACCTAGTTGCAAATGTCCTTTGCAATTCTAAAACCAGTTGCTAATTGCAGTCGCAAAGCCCTCTAATTTCTTCTAGTGAGGCTTTCCAAATTTATCCGTGAAAGTAGAAATGCATTCACAGAGCGACAGTTGGTGGAGCTTTATATGGGGAAGCAAGACAAGAAAACTTGTGATATGGCACACCCTCACATATTGCTACTATATGGAGGTCGGGCTACCTTAGCTCAAGCATTTGCTATTGTGGAGCAATTGGATTGAGGACTATGTGTAAAGGAGGCTGGGAGACTGTCATCCATCATGACTTCAACAACAAGCCAATCTAAGGCTAATATTGGTGGCTCTAGCAAAAGCCAAGGGAACTCCTCAGGTCTCCAAGCAGGTTACTATGGCGGTTAAAGTGGAGGTGGTAGCCAACTCTTGTATGCGGTGTTGGAATTGTGGATTGTTAGGCCATGGAAAGAGAGATTGTCCTACAGATACATCATTTGAGGGCAAGAGTGGTGGGCAACCAGCTAACAACAAGGGTAATGCATCTACGACAAACAAGGGGCAACCAAAGAAGGCTCACAGCGGAGGCATACTTCCAAAGTGCACTTATGCACCTTGTAGTCGGGTTGGTCACACAGAGGATAAGTATTGGGTGAAGAAGGTGCAACTGAGGCCTCAATCATTTATCCCACAAGCTGTTTAAAGAAGTGAATCAAATTCTAGGGGCAACAATCTTGAGGCACGTATGGGAGAGTTGCAATATACTCTAGCATTGCTTGTTGTGGTGACAACAAAGATCACACCAACACCTTCTAGCTCAAAGCCTAGATCAGATAGGTTTGAGTACAATGTACTTAGTGAAGTAGTTGCAGCAGTGGCTACTAGATCACAAGGTAGCTCTTTGCCAGTTGCACTCATAGTGGAAGAAAACTCAGCCACCAAAAAAAGGCCTCACGTGCTCCACTAAGGGGCTTCTGATAGGATTTGGCAATCAAGATTGCCATTGACATTTGGCCTGGCGGATGTGGTGACTGGACCATCCCTTGAAGCAATTTCTAGTGAAAGAGATTCAATCGAAGTGAAGATGGGAAGATGCGGCACACTGTAGATTCACCTCAATGGAAATTTGTGGACATGGAGTTGGAACCGGAGGTAATGGTGAACAGATTTGGATCAGACCCCCGTCACCTTCATTTAGGCATGGCAACAGATGGATTCAATCCGTGGTCTGAAAAAAGAAGTACAGACAGTATGTGGCCTGTAATGTTTTTGAACTACAATCTTCCACCATGGTTAGTGACGAAGAAGTACTTTGTTATGTTGTGTTTACTAATTCCAACGAAAATAAGCGTTACAGGGCAAAATTTTGACGTTTTCCTACAGCCTGCAATTGACGAGTTGTAGTAGTTGTGGAATCCAGAGGGGGTGCAAACCAAAGATGCAAGGACTGAAGGGGGTGCACAATATTTTGGTCTCCGGGCATGTCTTATGTGGACAATGCATGATTTCCCAAGGTATGGTTTGGTGTCTGGATTAATGATGAAGGGATTTAAAGCATGTCCTGTATGTGGTCCACATATTGTTTCACGATATTCGAAGGTATTATGGAAGGTTGTTTATTGCAATTGTCATAGGCAGTACTTGGAAGCCAACCATTACTTTCGAGGTGATTTTACAGCATTTGACTACGGAGCTGAATTACAAATGGAAATGCAAGCTATGTCTGGAAATGAGACTATTCGGAGTGGTAGAGCAAGTGAACGCTTTCTTCGTGAAGAAGGCAATGACCGTCATGAAGACTTTCCAAATAGAGAACATGGTGTAAAACGAGTTTCAGCGTTGTTCCAACTCCCTTATTGGCAGGTGAGTGTTGTTTCACAATGTTGTCCTTTGTTGCCACTTGACTTTTAGTTTTTAAGTTCTGTGCAAGGTAAAATATATTCTCATAACTTCCTACTGAAATTTTGATTGGAACATACTGAATGGATGATGTCATTCATACACTTTTCTTTGTTACAGAAACTTCCCTTTCGAAATTTGTTGGATGTTATGCGCATAGAGAAGAATATATGTGAAGGTTTGCTGAAGCTTGTCATGGGCATAACAAACACAGCAGCAAGTCGTCGAGACATGGAAGAAGAGAGGATTAAACCTCACCTCTGGGTGAGAAGAGATTCTGAGAATGGTCATTTCCTAAAGCCAGCAGCTCCATATGTGTTAACAAAGGAAGAACAAAGAATTTTATTAGATCAAATAGGAGGGATCACTGTTCCAACTGGTTATTGTGGGGACATGAAGAAACATATCCTAAAAAACAAGTTGGGAAATATGAAGTCGCATGACTTTCATATTCTTCTACAATTCATACTACCCGTATGTTTGAGGCATCTCATGAATCTAGGGCCTAGAACAGCTATAATTAGATTGGGTCGATTGTTCACAATGTTGTGTAAGGTCTTGAATGTGGAGGAGTTGGATAGGTTGGAAGTGTATGCAGCTGAAACACTGTGTTTATTAGAGGTTTGGTTTCCACCATCTACCTTCGATATCATGTGGCACTTGCCCATTCATCTAGTGAAACAAATAAGACAATGTGGTCCAGTAGCAAACACTTGGTGTTATCCCATTGAAAGACACATGGGTTTTTTCAAAAAATATATTCGGAAAAGATCAAGGCCGGAAGCATGTATAGCAAATGCATATATGTATAAGGAGGCTTTGGGGTTTTGTACGGAATATTTCAAGCTCTATGCACATACGAAGCGAAGAGTATGGGATGACGATGAAGAGCCATGCGACAATGGAGAGGTGTTGATGGGGGGTGCTGAAGAGAAGGTCACTAGTAGAAAACAGGGTCAAATGTAACCAATCAAAAAATGACTGGTTACTAAAAGGCTACTGAAAAATGACTGACAATCATGGAAATGGTGCCAAAGCTGACCTGTCACAATCAACAGTCATTTAGTAGTGATTTCCCAAAGCAGTGGATGGCAACCAAATGAAACAAACGCCCAGAACTAGTGGGTGGAAGCACACTATACCCCCCTAAAAAGTACGTCAGAAAAGTACTTTCGGGGGAGGTACTGAAGTTTGAGTACTTTTTCAGATTGAAGAATTAAACAATTTTGGCTTGTAATCATATGAATTGGATGAGTTACCTTGTGAAGTTTTGTAATCAATGGCCATCACAGATAGAAAATGGTTTTCCAGAGCTACCGAAAGTACTTTTTGAGAATTAAAAGTACGTCAGATTTGTCAAAAAAATGGAAAGTACTTTGTCCAGGATAATCAAACGATGAACTTCAAGTGGTTTTTATATACTTCAATATATAATTTGTTATGCGAGGAATTCCTGGTCATGCATAGAGCGTAGTTGTGTTTTATGCTGCAATTCTGGAGCTTATGTGACATTCCCTTCTACATTAAAAAACGGATAGAAAATGAAGTGTTTATGCTTATTCTGTGGTTTTGGAAGCAGCATTTCCATACACCCTAGGATGGCTAACGGTATAATCCCTGAAAATAGGTGTTTAGGAAAAGATATAAAATTCCCCGCCGCTACAGATAAAAGTATTATAATGTATTGTAAGTACATGGAGTACATTCTAAGTTAATTTATGCCGTTCATTCCATAGTTCTCTTAGATCTGAGGCTCTTAGACCTCGAGTGACCGGTGGCTGTACGTGTCTTGATTATGATTGGGCCATCTCGATCTGCAGATAGCATGGCGCGCAGTATTGAAATCGACGGCTGACATTGAACGATGACATGTACAGTTTGTACATTTAACAAAAAATGTACACTTTAAGTACTTCAAATTTTTGCCTAAAGTGTACCTAGTGTAGTGTGCTTCCACCCTAGTGTCATCCACAGTTCAGTCTGTATTCTGTGGCCTTATTGTTGATGTAGTTTTCGTTGAGTCATATTTGAGTTGTGCTGTCATAAAATGAGCACAATATATGACTATAGTAAAACTGAAAAATGACTGACAATAGGACACCATGGAAATTGAACTTATTAAATTTATTATTTGCTTCTCTATAAAATGCTAATTGCATTGTAGTCATTTTTAAGTCACAAACTACTTTTCAAATGGACAGCTTAGATGAATGGATCATATGGACGGCTTAGATGGAATGATGAATGGATCAAATGGATGGATCAAATGGACGTTTGAAATGGTGGAATCAGATGGACAATTTGAAAATGAATAGTTTAGACTTTAAATGGATGGATAAGATTGTATCTTGATAGTAAATGGAGGGTTTAGATTTTAGGTCAACCGCCACATTTTAGGTCAGCCGTCTTTCTATTTCTATGTAGGTTGACATGTGACATATTGTAATTGCAGCTGTCAAACACACATTACAGCTGTTGCTGCCTTCTTCTTCAAGATTCATCTCTTCTTATATTTTCTTCCTATTTTTGCCTTCTTCTTCAAGCTTCATCTTCTTTCATGTTTTCTTCTTGCTTTTGCCTCCTCTTTGCTTCTTTCTTCTTCTTGTTTTTGTTTCCTTCTTGCTTCTTGTTCATCAACTTCCTCTCATTTGTTCCTCTTGCTTGTAAATGAAGGTTCAGGTCTACCTCCAACCTTATCTCTTGAATGTAGCAATTTACTTTTTTTTTAGTGCTTTCTACTGTTTACTTCTTGTTTGTTATTATTTGTTGTTGTTCAATTCAAGCAGTTCAGGCAATTCAGGTAGTTGAGGCAATTCAGGCAGTTGAGGCAATTTAGGTAGTTCAGGCAATTCTGATAGTTCAGGTAATGCAGGTGGTTTAGAAAATTTAAGCAATTTCAGCAACTCAGGCAATTCCTGATTTCTAGCAACTTAGGCGATTCAAGGAGTTTAGGTAGTTCATGCAATTTAGGCAACTTAAGCAATTCAGATTTTGACATAGTGCAATTATAGTATAGTCATAGTATAGTCATAGTGCAAACATAGTATAGTAATAGTATAAATGTAGTCATTTATGCTTACAATACTGTGACCGAACTAATAATTTTTTGGAATGAATATCACTTGAAAATGACTACCATAGCTTACATAGTAACTATAAAATGATTCCAACAGTCTATATAATGACTCCAACAACCTACAAAATGACTTCAATAGCCAGAAAAATGACTACAAAAGTCTACTAAATGACTGCAACAGCCTACGAAGTGACTGCAACAGTTTGTGAAATGATTGCAACAGCCTGCGAAATGACTCCAGCAGCTTACAAAATGACTGTAGCAACTTGCAAACTAATTGCAGCAACCTGTGAAATGACTTCAGCAGCTTATAAAACGACTGCAGCAGCTTGCAAATTGATTGCAACAACCTGCGAAATGATTCTAGCAGCCTACAGAATGACTTCAACAGCCTACAAAATGACTCCAGCAACCTGCAAAATGACTCCAGCAGCCTATAATATGACTCCAACAACCTTTTTGACATCAAATAGAATCACTCCAATACCAACGAATAAAAAACTGCCAACTCAATATGTTAGATTTGTAGCCACGTGGCAAACTGCCATTGGAGGTGCTCCATATAATCACACCCTAATGAAGTTCCACATCAACATAGGATGAAAAAGAATGCGCTTGTCCCAAATGACTGCCTTGTCTGTAATGACTTGTCCTAAATGACTCTGAGCCCAAAATCCAGTTTTAGTCATTCTATTGACATTAGTGTCCTAAATGACTAGTTACACAGTTATAAACAACAGTCATTGATAGCTTGTTCTCTACTAGTGGGTGCTATCAAGTGAAGAACGTCAAGCAATTCACTATTAGATCATTTGGAATTCAATAGCAACAGCGGAGCCTTGGAGGTAACGGATATATTCTTTGTTTCTGTTAAGAATATGGGGGTGGGATCATGCAATGCGGAAGATCGCTTTCACAGTCAAAATAGAGCACTCTGCAGAGAAGGTTAAATGAAGTGGATGTGTTTGAAGTTTTGATTTGCAAGTTATGTGTGTGCTAAGTGAAGTGGATGCGCATTGAAGTTTTGGTCACAAAAAATTCCCCCCCAAAAAAGTGTTCATGAACTATGCAATCCAAATGTCGTGAGTACGTACTCTTTCAGGTTGTAATTGGATTATATGAGAAAGAAAGATGCCTTCATGTGTTTCTATGATGTCAGAGGACAAACTATGGCTTCACGTATTTGTCTAATGAATTTGGAAATTAATGAGCCATTGGAATTTCTTACATGTCTTGCATGTGACATACCTATGGAGGTTGCAGGTTATACAATGAAGCACAAGAAGCACTCGAAATTGGCAGGCAATCATTTCGGAGAGAAGCTGCAAGTAGAGGATTGTCTAGAAGGCACCAATATGATTATCCAGCCCACCTATGCGTTGATATGCCTCATTTTGTTGAATGGCTTAGTAATTACACAACCTCTCTCATTCGTAACCATGGTGTAGGCCATGTAGATGTAGAATTGCGAAGATTGTCAAAACTACCAAGTGTACAAGTGGAGTCTTATAAGCACATGTGGGCATATGGGAATCACTACAGAGTACATGAAGAAATTGGTGAATTGGGATACGTAACACAAGATTATGGAATAGCATGTGTCTTTGGAGCAGAAGAAGGTAGGAGTGCTGGTGTTAGTATGGTTGGGATTCTAAAAGACATAATAGTAGTTCGCTATTCAGCAAGAAGAAGAGTGGTAATGCAAGGCTCTTGGATTCACAATAGTCCAAGTGAGCGCCCGTCAACAAAGGTAGATGATTATGGATTTACTGTTGTCCGTTACAATGACAGAATCGCAGGTGCTCGTGAGCCATATGTCCTTCCAGCGACTGTGCGTCAGGTAAGTAAATATCACATTAGTTGGTATTTAGTCATGCTGAAGAAGAAGTAGCTGAAGCCATAGGAGATAATGAGAGTGCACAATTTTGGCTTTGTAATGTTTTCACATAGTACTTACTGTTAGCAATGTGAAAATTCATGTGAAGTTCACAGATGGTGTGCGGAAACATACAGAGCAGAGGAAGGGAGATAGATAGAAATGATGTTCAATTCAAATGGAACTGAATGACCGTCATTTTTAAAAGAAAATGTGCAGAACGATTGAAGTGTTGATTCAAAGTAGCCCTTATAGTTTGATGAAGATGGCAACACTCAATTTTTAAATGTGCTCATAGGTTTTTTTCATTGACGACTGGAGGCATCCAGGATGGAAAGTAGTCCTTCAGAAAGAACCTCGGAGCAGACGAGTAGTGGATGACAAGGATGAGCAAATTCTTGGCATTTCTGGTACCCAAGTGGGATTGGACTTGCCGCATAACTTGAATGCTCCTGAGTTTAGACCGAGAATACGAATAGCCGGCGAGACTGTTCCAAAAGCGAAAATAGCTGGACTGAATATGTTTGTGAATGGAGAGCGTCCTCGAAATGTGATTGGTAAAGGGAGGCGCAGGCGAGGCAGACAGAGGCGAAGACAATGACAGGTGAGGCACAAATTCTACAATTGCGTACATTCTGTAGGCTTCATGTTTACTGCCGTTCACACACGTAGTAGTAATAAGAGTAGTTGTATACCAAAGTTGTTTCATACAAAATAGGAATGTATTTAAATTTTTATCGAGAATGACCTGCATGAGTCCGTGAATTGCAAAACGTAGGTATTTTTAATGCAGTGTATTCCATATTTTCAGTGGCAGCAAATACCAGCGAACTCATATAATCTTGGAAGTAGAATTCGCAAAAAGAATTCTCCATCTGAAAAACGAAAAGGGATTTGCCAATGGATGGGTTTCTTGCTATGCACCCTCTACCGATTGCACTAGTCATTCCAAGAAAACAAAGTTATATTGAAGTACAGAGATTAGTCATGCTAAAATTCTGGAATTGTAAGTTTGTTCTTAGTGTAACGATTGATAAAAACAAAAGTAGCATTAGTACGTGAGTGGTGCGGTGAAATTGTTCATTTGAGGGAAAACTTGTGTGCTTCTATGAAGCCCACGAAGTTGCTCTGCGCTATCCTAATGTCCTATGCATGCAGTTGGTTTTGCTGTGGTCAATATAGAAAATAAGTTTCAAGTAGAATAATTTGAAGTTCTAGTCTGCCAGTGTGGGTGTATGAGGTCATCGGAAGTAGTGGTTGGCAGAAGATGATTTCATTTGATGAACGCAAAACCTAAAGAACTGTAGTTACTAATGAGTTAACAACAATTTTTTTGAATGTCAACGATGGTGTCACAGGTGTCTTTCATGTTTCACACAGGAAAAAAGTCAAGAGTGTGGAGGCGACATAAGTGTAATTCAAGGTCCGAACGCATTGCAAGAGATTCAATCTCGAATGTTTTTGAGGTGCAAGTTTCGATATGTACATGTTAGATAACTTTTATGTGGGAAGTTACGAAGTCGACGCCTGTGGAGGTGAAATCCAACAACGTAGTAAATGTCCTGGCTTGTAAGTCATGCAAAGTAATTGGTTGGACCAACAAAGAGCACTGGAAATGCAATATCAGGAAAGGAAAATCGTCCCTTCTATTTCAGCGCCGGTGTACTGACCGCCCCATCTATGCTTTGTTTAGTACGTAGAGAAGCGGGAAGCTGCAGATTCTTAAAGAATGATAGGTCTATGTAAAGTGTGCAGCAACTGCCATGATTATGGAATGCATTTTAAATTTGATGTTGTAGACCTCGGTTGTCACGGTCATGTTCATTCAGCGAAGTCGTCCGAAACTCTCACACATGTGGAATCTGAAATCACAATGTCGATGCAAGTGCATTGTAACGGAGTTGTCAGAGCAGAACAGCAGACGAGCACCGACATGGCATAAGCGAGGAAGGCGACATGAGCGGGTTTTTTTTAAACTCTACAGCATTGAGGGTGGATTTAAAGAACATGATATTCGCTAGCTGTATACTGGAATTGAAACGACAGTTCAATTCAGCAACATTCAAGTAAGTACTACAAGCTTCAATTTTACTGTTCCCCTCATGCGAGGGTTTTTCCTTTGGAAAAGTAGTAGATGAAGTGATTATGCAGGGAAGAAGAGTTATATTAATCGGCAAGTGTAAAAAAAATACGGAATTCTAAAACAATATTCACAACTGAAAATTCTGATATGCATGTGAGTGCCAAGGGTTTAGTTGAATTGCAAAACAGGGGCTTTAGTGAAGGAGTCATTGAGGATGAAATTCTGTCGGGTAGTTCTTGTTCACGAAGGAGACGCTACAAAGCTTAGTGACGGTGAACTCACTTCCGCATGTATGATCGTGGCGGTGTTCCCGTTCGCACATATGAAGCAAAGCGGCGAGTAGGACGTTTGTATTCTTGTACCGAAAAGTAGTTCTTGTGGAAACTTGCTTTCAATTAGCTTTTTCTGTAACGTCTTTGATGAAATGGAGGTACGTCACAGCATTTCTTTTCAAGCATTACTGAACACTATAACAAAACATGGTAAAAAAGGCCGCGCATAGATGGTCATCATCGGTCTTTTAGCCACGTTTTTGCGCATGCGCGCGTAGTGGATTATTTCAGTTTTTCTCAATTTTCCACTGCTATTTTAAGAATTATGAAACGTGTTATATATCAACGGAAAGGTATTTTGAATACCTTTCCGTTGATATATAACACGTTTCATAATTCTTAAAATAGCAGTGGAAAATTGAGAAAAACTGAAATAATCCACTACGCGCGCATGCGCAAAAACGTGGCTAAAAGACCGATGATGACCATCTATGCGCGGCCTTTTTTACCATGTTTTGTTATAGTGAATGTATGCAGTGAAGGAAGACAAGAAATGGTCTTTCTCCTTCTCGTGCATAATGACAATAACATTTGTGTGGTAGTGATAGAGAACAGAGGTAGTAGATTGAACTTGGTATTGTAGCTACTGGTTAGTATCATGTAGTGGCAATCAGTGGTTTTCTGTACGCAAGGCTATTTAATTAAGCAGCAGCTCCAGGAAGGAGCATGTTGAATGCAAGGAACGTGGAAAGCAAAATTAAGGTAAGGCAAAATCAAGTCTCGTAGAGTTTGTGCATACATGATTAAAAGGATTGAAAAATATATGTATGGAGTTCCACAATGAAGGGAGTGTTCTATTGTTTTGTTTTTTGTGATGGTTTTGTTTTGCTGCAAGGAAAGACTATTGTGCAATTGTGTCAAGAAAGTGGCAAACTGAACAGGAAGCTATAGAGAAACACTACCAAATTAATGAAGAAGTAGGAAGATTCAGGTCTGAGACATACATATGATTATTCAAAGTGTGTGGAACAAGGTGTTCATGTTCATGTTTGTCTACAACCTCTTTTTTTTTTTGGTTTATGGAGATGCTGTTCTGACCTGCAGAAGAAATTAAGCATGGAATGCAGCAGGGTAGGTGAGCAGCAAGAACGGGAAAAACGGTACTAAATAGAAACTACGCGTGTTCAAAGGAAGATCAAACCTTGAAATTTTTTTTCATGTTATATTCCGATCTGCGATTGCAAACGGAGATAAGAGATTCTGATTCCAACGTGGGCCAGAATATGATACTGACAGACACAAGTTCCGGTGGGATTTGTTTTACAGAATCAACTACAAAATGGAATTGGCAAATCCAAGAAGAAAAGGCATTGAAGTTTAAGTCAGAAGCAGGAGGTGAGAGAATTTCTGGTATTTTTGTAGTTGTTATTCATAAATTTCGGAAAGCAGCATGCGTTGAGAATTTGAGGAAGAAGTAGTGCAAAGTGTACGTGAAGCTGTACAGTCCGTCAATGTAAACTGTTTCATTAATATTTTTTTTGTATGAGAACGAGAACATAGCTGGCATGCCAATAATTAGCTGATATGTAGGAAGACTGTGAGTGCTATGCCACTGAAGGAATTCAATGTTCTGCAATGTAAGTGAGTGCATTTCTCTCCGATTTATACAAATTTTTTTGAAGTCAAACAGGAGGAATCAATTGGATTGTAGAAGGCAGGCTATGCGTTGGGTTGGAAAGCCAAGAACAACAGAGCTTAACTACACCGTTGAAAGAGGCATCAGTGACAGTGGAAGACTGTAAGTGACAATGTGCCATCATTTTATTTTCGTCGTGTACAACTTGGTTAGTCGCAAAGAAGTCAGAAGTTCATCCAATGATGCCTAGGGATGGAGTTCGTTTTTCCCATACATGTTTGCAAGAATGGTACGTGCATGAAGACTGTGCACAGTCATACAATTTTCATGGTAGGCAGTCTGCATGCCATGGTGCATTTGCAAAATGATCAGGAATGTGGTTCTGTGTGGGCAAACATCATATAAATGTAGAATTTTTTTGGCAAATTTATGTCTACGTATAGCAGTGTAATGAAGAATGCATGTGTACGTTACTGGCCCTCTACACAAGGCATGAGAAGGTAGACAGTGGTAATATTGGTCCATACGCGCAACATACATGTCCACGAATGCATACAGCGGGCAAAGCCCTTTGTATTTGCTTTCACAGTGCAGCCTTGGGAGCATGGAACATATACACTGTTATGAAGACTGTGTGCAAATCATATGCGCGCTTGTGGTACGCAGTGGAGCTAGTTCTTTAGTTTTGGGAGAAGATCATTAGAAATGGAAGAAGTGGCATAGCCAATAGTTGTAACAATTTTGTGAATTTCATATTCTTATCGGTAGTGCATGTGCGCGTTGTATCCATGTTTTACTTCTGTAATTAATTAAAAACGCACATACTGTAAAAAGCACCTAACCTGAGTAGCTAGTGTAGCAGCCCGACATGTGTTATAATTGTCTACAAGTACATAAATTTATGATCAATTTGTATGTGCACATGCAGTAAAAAATTAAAATGTGAAAGACAAATGTCCATGAAGTTGTGTACATATGTGCGCGGTGTGAATTGAATTAAACACAATTTTCTGTGCAAGCACGTAGTGTACAGATCCATGCATGGTCATTCTTGTACTTTTGATTCAATTTGCAATTTGTGGAATCCAAGAGCGTGCAATGCAAGATTCACAAAACCGCTGTAGAAGAACTTCAAAATCGTTCAGAACATGCATCCTAATTCAGGTAAACGGAGTGAAACGTAACAGACAACAGATTCTACCGAGTAGGCGCGCGCACATGCACATAATTAAAACATGGCAATTAAAAAATGTACGTGCGCAGCTCTTCCACCAAGTCTCCGTATTTTCTCAAATCCAAATAACATAGAGCAAGTGCACCTGTTTTCACATAAAAGGAGAATATATTCATATATATGTATGTATTCCAATACATATGTATATTGCTCAAATTTTTCTAAAACAATCGTACGAATGTGCATGCATATATGCATGTGTGCAAATGATATATATATTAATTAATATATTACTAATCAATTTGAACTAATTAATTAACACTCTGTTGAATGTAAGCTTATATATACATACATATATATATGAATGACGATATCAATTGATCTAGGTGCATACATACGTACAGATATACACAATAGCAGTACGTGTTAATTGCGCACAGAAATTGTTCACATGCTAAATACGTACAGGTGAGTCCTAGACCGCAATACAAATACTGTGCATCAAGTACAGTAGAACATCAGCTACGTACATACCCAAGTTTTTTTTTTAAATTCTGTCTCAACTTCCTCCATAAATATGTACATAGGAAACTCTAAATTTTTACGTAGTGAATTCCTATATATACATATATGAATTGAAAAAAATATATATATTTATAATTGCAAAAAAATTAATTCACTGTCCAAAAAATTTAGAAAACATCAATGCAAATTACACAGAAAAAAATGCGCACAAAACTGTGTTAAAAAAACCCACCTAAACTTTTGTGCGTGGTTTTCTTCGACCATGTTTTGTTATAGTGTTTGGGCGGACCTGCAACAACAACATCATCAATTGTGCATGCAATACAAGAATGCCAAGTCGTTAGTAGAGGCTGAAGAGCGGTACCTTGCTACCAAATCATGGTGGCTTTCCTCCGGGGCAACGATTGATGAAGGAGTCGTTCGTCTTGACCTATGGCTTGCTTTCTGGCACTTCTGCTACCGCCAATGGGGTGGTTTTATGGATTTGGTAAGTTCACACTTTGCTCCGGGCCTTTTTGCTTTCAGTTTTCTATGAAGTTGTAACCTCACTCTAAATTATACTACCATTCATTTGACATCATAGACCCTTTCCGAGGCTGAGCTTATTGAAATGCCCTCGTGCAATTTAGCAGAGATTGTACACAACAAGTAGCTTCAACAGAGCGGTAAACGAGGTAATGACTTGTATGTGGAAACTATTGATGATTACGTACGTGCTTTCATGCAAATGGTTGCCTACTACCAGTATTTGAATGGTGAGAGACCGGGTTTTGGATCTGGAAAAGAAGAATTGCTGCTTCGAGTCGTCCAACAAACCACCCAACGTTCTGGCAATCTGAAGGTTTCTGCACTCGCGAGCTTCATTTTCAAGGTGAGGAAGTATTTCTTTCCCTCAAGCGCAAACCATATCTTCCTCCTAGGTCGGAGTTCGACTCTCATAGACCTGACAAGATTAGCATCTCTCGCCCTCGGGTACAAATGCGAGCAGGAGGTGCAATATTTTATAATCTCACTTCAGAGGGTGATGTACAACAAGAAGCAACTGAAGACCTGTATGACAATCCGGTTCAACTAGAGACACCTACCACAGTTCCAACCATAGAGCATGTGAAGGCTGTACAAGAAACAGTATGCAATGAGCATGAATGGCACATCGCGCGACTTCCAAAGATGTCAGCGAAGGCTTGCTTTGCTCAACATGCCATCACCAAGAAGAAATGTATGGCACGAATTGTACAGGATGGAAAGAGTACAGCTGCACCAACTTACAACGGCATCATGCACAACAATAAGAAGAATAAGCAAGAGCGCATGTAGTTCTTCTTCTGCAACGACGACATTGAGAGGTGCGTGAAGGGTACCCATCGTAAGTGGATGGTTTCCAAACCTGTAGTTCCAGAAATTTGGCCTGTCAAGATTGGCACCAATCTCACATAGAAGGAGATCTTAGACTTGAAGAACGATGGTTTTCGATTGGCACCACATCTAGAGCTCTCCCCAAAGAAGGTTAAGAAGTTGTTCAGGGAAGAGGTATCATTGGTGGATCTATCAAAGTATCCTACCCCGAAGTTCTCTAACGACTTCCCAAAGCGCAGATTCGGGAAGAACATCAAGTGGAATCCAAAGGCACCTTCAACGAAGCACGTCAATTCCTGTGCATCTACTCTTACTGTCATTGGGCAAATTTTGAAGGTTTCTATGGTACCAACTCCTGCCCTGGGTTGCATCATCACCTTTGAGTCTCGAAATGGTCTCAAAATTTCGCAATATTTAATTACGATTGGCTAGTTTTCCAGTTGTTCATGCCCCTTCTTCAAAGACATGTCGGGCAAATCATTGGAAAAGCGTGGACAATGGACAAATTGTAAACATCTGCACTACATATTTCATGTAGTTTGTGGATTGGACAGTGAGATAGATGTTTTTATGCACGCTCCTAGTTTCAGCTTCAACGAAATTAAACGTATTATTCAGATGGTGCTACTTAAGCAACCAGCAACTTAGAGATGCTATTGAGCCCGAGGGCTACATTGTACAATTCTCTTTTTAGATTGAATGAAACAGTGGTGAGACTAAAAGGGCCACCACAAAGTTGTTGTTGTACATTTTGACTACTCATTAAATCATCATTGACATTGAAAATTTCAAAGGTGTGTACATTTTTGTTCACATTTGCTGCCATCCTATAGTAATAGTGGTCAAAAGTGCGTAAATAATTTCATTCCCACAATCATAGGAGCACCCTTATTCAACGGTAATAGGTCCAAATAATTACTAAATTTGGAAAAAAAACTTTTTTATCTCTATTTTTGGTAAATTCTCACTAAATGTTCATTATTTTATTCTTTTTTCTCCTCTATGCTCTCCATTCACCGCTCTAGGCTCACCGTTCACCGCTCTAGGCACGCAAACTAGCTTCGTCCCCTCCTTCTCCCGCTGCTTCGTGGCCGCTAATTCTCCTTCTGTCCAATTCAGTCGAGATTGAAGTTGGTCCCGTTCCATCTCCAGCTCGTGGATCCGATCCTCCCTACTCTTCAAATCTTCCGATTTCGGCAACCGCTTTACCACCTGCATGATTTGGTCCGGTTCCACCTTCAGGACATCTGCTGTCTCAATTACCAGATCCGCCAAGCTATCATGAAGCACCTTGGCTTCCCGTATCCATTCGAATC
This sequence comes from Climacium dendroides, assembly GCA_950106755.1. NCBI lineage: Eukaryota > Viridiplantae > Streptophyta > Bryopsida > Hypnales > Climaciaceae > Climacium > Climacium dendroides. The sequence continues at coordinate 21,422,027 of OX467088.1, forward strand.
CGGCATTGAAAAATGCCAACCCTTGGTCCTCTTCCGGATCCTTGCTTAATTCGCCTTTCTCTATAACCGGAGGTTTGATCCGTGATCTCAGATCCGTCGACTTCCTCTTCTTTGCCCTTGGATCGGTCAAGGCCTCTTTGGATTGCTCTTCTGGTTCCAACTTGTCCGGATCCTCTGGCTCCTCTCTAGTAAGCCCGTACTGCAGAATGGCATTCCCTGTATCATATTGGACTACCTTTTCATTACTCAGGATTTCCTGCTAGTGATACAAATAAAAAAGATAAGTGTTAACCGGACTAGCCTTAGCCCGGGTCACATGCTCGACTAGCTTGGCGACAATTCCAGCTATGATCCTACCCCAGTGGACAATTCTATTTTCCATAGCCCCAAAAATCGTGTTGGCTACTGTAACGGTGACTCATGTAGATTTTTCTGGATACAGGATCGAGATGAGAAACTCTAGGACTTTCCTATGTCTCTCGTCCTTACAATCACTAATGGCAAAACTCGTCTTTAGGGTTTGTTAATCCTGAGAACTTCCCTGCTATGAAACGATCCGTCCTTGAGGCTAATCTGGCTCCGCTCTTCCGGAACTAATAAACATCCGCCCAGATATCTTCCGTCCACGTGACCGATTGACCTTTCATCGTGAGTTCGTACTGGTTCGGAACTCCGCTAATCAACTTTTGATTAATCCCTCACTCTTCACACTCCATGGTCGGCGTAACAGATCGACACACCCTATGCTAGTCAGATCCTCCTCCAATTGCTTATATTATTCCGTAGTCCCCGAAATGGCCGGAGAAATGATCTAGGCTGGTGCAACAAGTTTCTGGAGAGGTCCCGATGCCATAAAGTTAAGCAAAAATGAGAGACAAGGGAAAGAATACCTAATGCGGTCTCTATCTCACCATTCTTTCACTCAGCTACCAACACAGAAGACTAGCGTACAGACAAGGAAATGAAAAGGGAACTTGGAAGCAGCCAGCTTAAATACACATACGTTGACTATGCTTATCGGGGTAACAACTACAGGACCGTTTCAGGAATAGTACCCTAATCTCATAGCCCCAAGGGTCTATGCTATAGGTTCCTATGTTCCAGCAATTTCCGGATTCCGGATCCGCATAGGATCCGGTTACGGATTTCGCCGTAACGTCTATTCTCTAATCCAAGTTCAATTAGACTAATTTCAAGTTCTAACCTAAATTTTTTGAAATTTTCACTTATTTCTACCCGTTTCCTTCAAATCTAAATCCGTCTCAAGGTTCCAGATTTCCACAATAGGTTCTTATAAGACTTGCTAAATATATTCAAATGTACAATACATGGATGGATTACATCCTATTTTTTCATTAGCCATTCATTACAAATAGGTGGTTAATTTGGTTGCAATGCCTATGGGACTTTGACAAAAGAAGTACTTGGTGCTGGCTCAAGAAGATTTGTCAAATTAAGTGGAAAGATGAACTCTACGAACCAAAGCGACTAAGGCAATTTGGTCGTTTCTATTAGAAGAGGTTATTTTCCATTATGGTTGTGTGGAAAATGTTACTACTGATAGAGGGGAGTTGGATGCTCAAGCAATATGGGAGTTTTTTGGCAACTTGAGAATCAAATTGGCATTGGCGACTACTTACAATCTAGAAGGCAATGGCAAGAGTAAGTGTGAGCATGCACCGGTTGTTAAAGCATTAGTGAAGCCTTGTGATGGCAAGCCAAGTGATTAGCTATGGTTATTACCTTTTGTGCTTTGGGCTAATTGCACTACTTATAGTTTTGTTACATAATACATGTTTATTGAGTTTATGTTTGAACAAAAACCAATGATGCTAGTTGAAGATGTTGTACCTATGTGAAGTGTTTTACCATGGGAAGATAGTCTTAGTAGAGAGCATCTTTTAGCTTTATGAATTCATCAATTGGAGAGAAGGCTAAAGGATATCAAAACTGGAATTATAAGATTGAGAGAGGCAAGGGGAAAGAATAAGGATAGATTTGACCACAAGCATCGATTACACTCTCAACCGATTCAAGATGATTACGTATTTGTATATGATAGCAGTTTGAATAACCAACATAGTACAATGAGGAAATTTGCAAAATGATGGTTTGGGCCATATGTTGTTAAATAGGTTTATATCAATGCTACTTATTTAATGCATGAATTGGCTGGATCAGAGCTAAAGATTTCAATTGTAAGCAAATGTATTAAGTTGTTTCGTTGTTGTGAAGGTGATCAATTATTTGAAGATTGATAGAGGCCCACATCTTTTTTTTTAGTTTTAAATTGGTACATAGTGGAGAATGTATAGATTTAGGAGTGAATGCCGTGATGTGGGCCGTTTATAGTTTAAAGATATCATCTTAATACAAAGGTTGTTGGTTTCAAAAATTATGAATAACCTTGTAAGGAGGGTCACGATTTTTAAGGTAGTCTCATTGGGAGGTTTCAAAGACCATTGTTGTTGACACCTTATTTTCCACTTGTACTTTTGGCTTTTTGGCTTTAAAACTTGGAACCATACTTTTAGACTACACTTTTACTAAGCAATTGGGTTTGTGGTTGTATTTTGTAAGGGTTACTTTTACTTTTGTATTTTGAAAGGTTTCTACTTAATTCTAGAGGGATTTAAGTTGGTAAACTTGAGAGGGCTTTAAGTGCTACCATTTCTATGGGTTTGAGTGTAGAAATTCAAGTTTAGTTAAGAGAAACTACAAGTAGGATTTTATTTCTCTTTGCTATAAAAATAAATTTCTATAGAAATGATTTTGAACTCTAGGAAGTAAACTATTTCAATTGGATATTCTATTTAATCCTTAAAAGCATCAATTGCATGATTTTGACATGAACATTTAATCCATCACATCAATAGGTATGATTTGGGATCACTTATTAAAAATCCCAAAGCCAATCTTTCTTTAACTTTATTCCCATTGTTTCTTGTTCAATTCTTTAATCACCGACTCGCATTTAATTCTAATTGATTTCCTCTTAATTACTAATGCGTCAATATTCACCATTTCTTCCAATTAAATTCTCCATCAACATATTCTCCATCCTTTTTCATATCACCCAATTGGTTTGCCTCTTATGAATAAAACCTTACCAATTTGATTCTCTCCAATCAAAATTTAATATAAATACACCAAAACAATGCTTCTAGACTTTAATTTTATAAATCTTCAATTATAATTCTCAATCAACTAGTTTATATTAATCTTTCATTTACAATTTTAAACTCTATACATCAAATTCTTCACAATTGATTCTATTTGAATTGTGATTCAATTCACATATCTTATACACATAACCTCTTAACATCTCACTTAACATCCAATCAAATTCAACTTATTTCTTTTAATTTCACACAGTCTTCACAATATTAGTCCAATTGATTTTTATTGATTTAATCTTAATCACACTCTAACTGCACAATTCATTCTCCAATTACAAATTCCATATCCAAAGATTTAATTTTTCCAATTGATCATACAAACTTCTCACACATCCAATATCCAACATTTTTTCATTTAATTATTTTCAATTGGCACACAATCCATTCTATTGATCTTACAACTCACACACACACAAATAACAAATTCTCAATCAATTATACATTTGGCACAAATTCATACACATCTAGCATCTCAAACACACATACATCATACAGAACTCACAATTGCAAACAAATTCATCTATTCATCAACAACCAAATTACAAAAACAATTGTTTTACTTCTATTGTTAGAAGGAGTTCTTGCTTCATTGAGGACAACTGAACTTCCAATTGAAATTCCGAGCATCTAAGTACCTAGGCTTCAGTTGAAAAACTATAACTACCGATTTGCTTATATCTTTTAGCATCTCAATACACTAAATCCCAAAACCAATTGATAACTACAACATATATGCTTACATACTACATTTCCAATTGGTAAAATCTACAAGTTAACTCCAAAATTACCAATTAGTCACAACAAGGTTTCTAAATTCATCACAAAGTTTAAACCCTATGGTTTGTCAACAGTTATCATATGGTTATCATTGTTTCATGGGTTTGCACATTAATTACAATTTATTGCATCATTACACTAGAAGAAACCAAAATTTTCGATGTCTAAGGGAACGGATTTTAGGTGACGTTGAAGAAAACAACCTATGTTTTTCTGTCAACAATTATCTCCATTAATGTTCCATTGGACATCATTATTGACATGAAAAATACAGGTTGTTTTTTTCAACGTCACCTAAAATTCGTTCCCTTTGACGTCGGTTTTTTTTTTTGAATGTCACCTAAAACAAGGTTTTCTTATAGTGTTACAATGTATTACTTTGCATCATTATTGCATTGTTACAATGCATTACTTGCAACTGCATTGTAACGATACGAAATAATGCATTGTAATGATGTAATAAATTGTAATTAACATGCAAACCCATGAAACAACAATAACTACATGATAACTGTTGACAAATTGTAAGGTTTAAACTTTGTAATGTTTGACTACAAAAACAACTAAAGCAATAGTGGTGACCTCTTTTAGTTGGGAGCTACTTTCTTTTTACTTTTGTGATCAATTTAAGGTTTGATTTAGGGAGTCTTTTGTCTTTTTAGTTTTATTTTACAAACTTTGCCACAACTAGAACCCCCGTGTTTTTTTGGATAGACCACAAATCTTACAATAGTATAAAGAAGCATGGATAGTGCATGTGCATAAATTCCACTTATACATCGCATTGTATAATTTGATGTTTGTAGAGGACATGCCCTTTAGAATGTGTTTTGGTAATTCAAAATTTTCTTTTTGAATTCAAGTAAGATATTAATATACTATTTAGTTACATGTTTGGATATATCTTGTATTTTTATCTGTACTCAAGCCTCTTAGAAATGCAAATGTAGTAAAAATTTTAGGCAAACAATTATGAAGTAGTGTTGTTCAACTATTTCTTGAAGATGCCTTACCAAAGCTAAGCAAAAGACAATGGTTCATACATGTTTCTTCACGGAGAGGACACTCTCATTACATTTGGGGTACCCACGTGCGGCGAAGTGATTTTTTGACCCCCTATTTACTTTGGAATAAACTATAATTTCATCCTAAAATTTTGAGCTTTGTTTAACAATGACTAAAGGTTTCTATTGACAAAAATTTTAATTCCAAATAACATAAGATATGTTGTCTAGAAAAGGTATGTCTAGAAAAGATATGTTGTCTAAAAAATGGCATGGTTTTCAACTAAAATATTTATAGAGATCACATAATGATGACTATTGCATCAATATTCAACCAAAATAAACTTTCAATAGAAAGCTATTCTATAGAATTTTTTTTTCATTTTTCAAATTTTTTTTCTTAGGGGTGTGAAAGTTATTTTCAACTTTATAGTGTATCTTTTTTCTTTAAAAATTCTCAACTAATTACTATTAGCATAAAAAATATCAATAATTCAAAACATAAACTTTTAAAGTAGCACAATCTATTCATAATTTTTTTTTGGAAAAAAAAATTAAATTTTAGGATGTATTACATGTGTTACATTTTCCGTTGCACGTAGGTTTCTAAAATACGGGGAGTGTCCCCCCGTGTATTTCTTCTATCGATATTGTCGTTCACTGAATTCTTGTTCCCCTTATTGTAGCCAATTTCCTTTAATTATTGTGGAGTAGTATAAGGGAGTTATCCACATAGACCATTGCAAATCCTTGGAACCATTGCCAACACCTCTCATACTAGGGGGTGGAGGAAGATTAGAAGGAGGGATACACATGTAGATAGACAAAAACATGTAGTATCACTAAAAAGTGAAATATATTTCCCAAATCTAAGAATTGAAAGTGGTGGATAGAGACATGTCATCAGTGCTGAAAAATGGACAAGGGTCAAATTGTAAACAAAAAGTGAGCTACAAAGAAAGAGTCAAAAAAGCTCTTTAAGGAATGAAGGCTTGCATTGAGTACACTAGAGAAGTGTCAAGTGCAATTGAAAGGAAGAGGAGAAAAATAGAAGATGTAGTTGTCCAGGATGTCTCTCAAGATGTCTATAGCACTGAAATTGAAAAAAAAAAAGTGTCATTGAGCAATTTTCTTAAAAAAGGTCCTGCTCTCATCTCGAGAAGTGATGGTGGAAATTCTACTTAGTGTTTTCAAGAATTCCTCATAGAATGACACCATTTTAGCTTTCAAAACAAAGATGATGTCTCCATGTACAAGGGCTCTTTGTGTTTAAGTGGGATGCCTAAGAGATTGTTGGACTTTTTCAATAGTACATAACTATTGTTTTCAAAATACAAGGTTGGAAATTGGAAATACAAAGTTGGAAATTGCGCGATTATATAGCAAAGCATGTAATCTTTTACTTAGTGGCTTGATGTACATGAGGAGGTCAATAAACATAAGAGAACACCTATCTCATTCTTAAGTGTGTAGATGGTAATGTCTTTTGTTATTCGCATTGTATTGTTCATTGATTGTATGAACTATGACTCCGTTGTTTTCATAGGAGAAGGATTAGAAGGAGTTACATAAATAGAGTAGTTGCAACAGGATATTGCAAGTTTTTTGGCATCATGTTTGAATTGAGACAAATGAAATTTGTGTGACTTTTTCAAGAGGTTATGCAACACAATATCTATTTCAGAGGAATTCATCTCAATATATACAAAGTTCTATCTATAGGTGACTAGAAGTGGTAGAAACAAATTAACAATGTCAGCATATCATGGTTTACATGTACTAGTGGAGGATTTAATTTTGAAAATAGAGTTCAAAGTTGCAAGGGAATAGCATTGCACCTCATACTGTTGTCCGTGCAAAAAATGCCATAGGGGGCATCAATGCAATATTGGCATAGTCAAGGAGCACCTGCATGTTTACATAAGAGATTTGTTTTTGATGCACTCTATGTTAGGTGGTGACTCAATAGTGGGTTATCCTAAAGAAGGAATATAGATGAATGCATCTAGAGAGATGATGCCAATAAAGAATGTTTTTGATGACGAATAGATTCAAATTGAGTATGCAAAGCATATGGACCCATACCATGACACTCAACATCAATTGTTTGAAGCTTTTGACGAGGGAGATAACATATGAGAAGAGACATCACATGCAAAGGAACAAAACAATGAATCTGATGTCTTCTCCAATCAAATAGAGGCAATAGATGAATTATATGAGAGAGCTATACGTCTTGTCACTACAACAAAACGCACATTTTATGACTAGGAAAATATGACTAGAGATGACTAGCGACTACTTGTAGTCACATTTTTGGATGCCAAAACTTAGAAAAAAAATATGACTACAAATATGACTATCAATCATATTTTGCCCTTGTATATGATGGGTGTATAACATACACTTGTTAAGAATGTTAAAGCATTTTATTAGAGAACATGTCTTGGAAACGCTTAGTCATATGTATCAGTCACATTTTTGCATGTGACTATGTATAGTCATATTTTAGTCACAATTTTTTATAGAAGTTTCATTTTTTCTTTTGAGACAGCCTCTAAAAAATTGGGCAATTTAAAAAATATAAGAATATTATTGTTCAAAATTTTGAAATCCTAGCTATTACTTTTGGAAGATTTTGAAATCCTAGCCATCATTTTTTAAGATTTTAAAATCCTAGCAATCATTTTTTTAAGGTTTCAAAACCCTAGACATCATTTTTAAGGTTTTGAAATCCTAAATTTTACTTCTTTAAGGTATTGAAACCTAAGCCACCACTTCATTTGCCTTATTTTCCTTGTCATTTGTTTCTTTTTAACTTTTACTTCTTTTTGCTTCTTGTTGCTTCTTCTCTTTTGTTTTTTGTTGTATTTTTGTTGTTGTCTCTTGATTGTTGCTTCTTAGCTTCTATCTCTTGGTTATTGCTTCTTAGTTGTTATCTCTTAGTTGTTCCTTCTTAATTGTTGTCTCTTGGTTGTTGCTTACTAGTTGTTATAAATATTTTATTTGTTGCTTCTTAGTTGTTTTGAGTTTTTTAGTTGTTGCTTCTTAGTTGTTGTAAGCCTTTTAGTTGTTACTTTTTAGTTTTTATGAATCTCTTAGTTGTTGTTTCTTAGTTGTTGTCTCTTAGTTGTTGCTTACTAGTTGTTTCTTTTTAGTTGTTGCCTTTAGTTGCATCTTAAATTTTTGCCTCCTATTGTCTTTTAGATCACATTATTGTAAGTAATATGGACCTTACAAACATGTCTGAGTATTCAATCATAGAATGAGTCATTGTAATATTGCAATCATAGAGTGAGTTTTTGTATTAGTGAGTAATAAATACTTTTGAAAAGATTTACATTTTTTTTTGCTTTTTTTTTTTCAATTTAACTACTTCTGCATCTTGTAAACTATGTACACTCATTTTTAATTGCATGAATTTTTTTATTTAATAGTTAATCCATATTGATATATGACTATATAATTACATTCAGTCACAAAATTACCAATGACATTCAGGTTGAATTGTTAAATCAACCAAAATATGACTTACAATAGTCATATTCCACATCAACCAAAAATATCACTTACAAGAGTCATATTACACATCAAAAGAAAATATCACTTACACAAGTCATATTCCAAATCAACAAAATTATGACTTATAAGAGTCACATTCAACATCAATAAAAAACATGACTCATATGAGTCACATTTAACATCAACAAAAAATATGACTCACAATTGTCATATTACACATCAACAAAAAATATGACTCACTTTAGTCATGTCACATTAGCCAAAATACGACTCACCATAGTCTTATTCCACGTCAATAAAAAATATGACTACATTCAATCACATGCCAGATAGGATTTTTTTTCCTTGCCCGGATAGGGTTGTTTTGTTGAATATATTTTCAGGTTTTGGTGTCGAATTGTCTGTTTAACATCGCATGTCGTATATGACGAGTGTTAGTTATATACGACAGACTTGCGATTACCCAAATTTTTGAAATTTTTGCTTGACGGGCAATCCTATGTAAAAAGCCCAAACCATGGGCAAGTGTGGGTGGCGTGACCTTGGGTGAGGGTTGGACAACCGCAGGTCCAAAGCATTAGATGACTGCGGATCCAAAACACTAGGCGACTGTGGATTTAAGGGCAACCATAGGTACTTGTATAGGATAACTGTGGGTTTAGGGCGATTTTGGGTGCTTGAATAGGGCGATTGTAGGTATGGATCCTTGCGCACCATGCCCATCCACATTCGTCTTTCAAATCCACTCAAGGTCGCCCTACCTGCACTCACCCTATACCCAAGGTCACCTAAATTTGCATTCGCCTTGTACCCAAGGTTGCCTAAATCTGTATATTCCTCCATACCACGTGGAAGCCACATAGCAGCCACATAGTTGTCGGGCAGGCCAAAATTTTTGTTGAAAAGTCAAAAGGAGGTTTGACCTTATTAGATGGATGAGGGATGAAATTCATATTGTGTTTGTTGTATTTATCATATTGTTGATTTGTTAGGGCAAACAACCATGTGCCCGGGCACCTCAAGAAAAAGTCAAATTGTAAAGATGGCCAACATGTATACCACATAGGCAAAATACAAGAAATTATACCAAAAACTAAATGATTGAAAATGTGATTCAAAAAAGATGTGACTAGTTAATAATGTTTAGACCTAGTCATATTTTAAATCATCTACAATGATTTCTACCTCAGACACATTTTCCAATATTATGATTGACTACAATCATATTTTGTAGTCATAAAATACACATTTTATTGTAGTGTGTGTATAAAGGTATGAAGGCGAACGTAATTTCCACAACAATTGTTCTTATCAATATGGTAGTCATACATAATGTCAATAATATTTATGTGGATGAGCTGATGAAGTATTTATCAACAGTCTAGTTGTCTGCTAGCAACATGCTTCTTGTAAGTCACTATGAGGCAAAAAAGCTCATAAAGAAGCTAGGTTTGAATTATGACATAATTCACACTTGTCTAGATGGTTGTGTACTTTATCGTACAAACAAAGAACATTTGAAGGAGTGCCCAAAATCGGGTTGTAGGAAGTCAAAATATATAAGTAGTTCAAGTGTAATTCCAATGAGAGTTATCTATCATTTCCCTCTTATCCCTTGTTTATTACAAATGTTTTGTTCCCCGGCAATTGCCGAGCTATTACAATTCCATGTTGAGCATGCAAACCTAGAAGGTGTAATGAAATTTGTAGCTAATAGTCTAGTATGGAAGCATGTGGATACAAACATAGATCTATCATTTTGGCGATGAGGTGAAGAACTTGTAGTTTGGAATGTCTCTTGATGGTGTGAATCCATTTACTCACAACAATAGTAGTCATTCTATTTGGCCAGTGCTAGTGCATATCTATAACTGGCCTTTGTACTTGGTGACCAAAACATTCTTTGTTCAATTAAGTATTCTTGTGTCTGGTAAATTGTCACCTACAAAAAAGTCATTGATGTTTTTATTTGGCTATTAATTAAAGAGATGCAACAAATTTGGGTAGGAATAACAATCCAGGACTTTTCAAAGCCACTTGGAAAACGTTGTTTCACATTAAGAGGTATCCCATTGTAGACCATGTTGGATTATCCAAGGTATGGCTTAATATCTGGTTTGTGCACACATAGGTATAAAGCATGTATAGTGTGTGGACTAGCCACAAATGCTAGAGTAGCAAAATCTAGCAACAAAGTAGATGCGCAAAAGAGGGCAAAAAGGAAGAAGATTGTATATGGTGGTAGCCACAAATGGACAAGGCAGACTCATCTATATTGTAGAAACTTCCAATTCGATGGCAAGGTGGAGTTAATATCAACTTCAACAAGGGTGAATATCAACAAAATAGAACATTGTGGTGCAGAACACGATGCATATATTGCAAGAGGGAAAAAGAAAGGGGGCGACAATGATCTCATTTGTCAACATGGAGTGAAGCTTTATACCACATTGACTAATTTGTCGTATCAAATGGTGAATACAATGTTGTGTGAAATGATTTGTCTTTGAATGAATACTTTCAATCTTTGTAATACACATAACTAGGAATGTCCTCTAGTTCTTTATGAATTTGTTTGCAGTCAATCAATTCATATAATAAGTATAATGCCGTATTAACCATACTATGTTGGGTATAGTTGTGAGAATGAGTAAGTGGATAACAAATGAAGAAATAGAAATCACAATGTTTCATGCTTTAATACAAAAAAGAAGTAATAGTTTGAAGCTAAAAAATAATTTTTTGAAATATTATGTGTTTTAAATTTTTTTTAAATTGTGGAATATGGACTGTGTTATTGACACTATCATTTGTGCTTTAGAAATTAGAAGATAATCATGAAAAGTAGTCGAGAGTACAATTAGTATTCACAAATGTAGAACATAAATGTTAATTCCATAGGCTTATAATTTAATAGTAGAGGAAGAAGCAATGAGATCCATGTTTAGTAGTTTATGAGATGATGTAAGTGAATTGAAATGAAGCATAGAAATAATACGAGCAATGCTATTAATGTAGTAAAGTAGTTTTTCTGTAACTGAACTTGTTAAAATAAATTTCGATGGTGAATTTATGTTGCTTCTCAACTACATTGTTAATACAAAGAAAGTGCAACAATGTTGTTGCTATACTTTTGAAGGTAAAACATGTTGAAAATGTGTGGAAGGTCCAAAAGAGTTCATTTTTTCAAATGCATGCAAATTTTCTATTTTATCACTATAGAAACTCCTGTGTTGACATTTGTTGGATCCTTTACATTGTGAAAAGAACTTATGCAAGAACATTATGAAGACTATATGGGGAGGAAAGGATTCTATTCATTTGGTAGCCGAAAAGACATGGAGGCCATGAGCATCAAACAAGATTTATGGCTTGTCCCCCCTCAAAACAACAAGGACAATTTCCACATGCCCAAAGCTTCATATATTCTAGATTAGAGTGATAGGATGGCAATAATGCACATTATAAAGAACTTGAAAACTCCTATGAATTATGTAGGTGCAATCTACAAGTTTTTGAAGAAAAGGAAGCTATAGTACTTGAAGTCACATGACTTCCATGTACTAATGCATCAAATAAGGCATTGACATGTTCCCAATATATTGTTTAGTTGTTTGTTCAATGTAGCTAGCTTAAAGTAGGTTTTCGTTTGCCATGGTATTGAATTAGGAAGGTGAAGAAAAATGGATGTAGTGATCTTAGTATTTCTTCATGCGGAAACATCTGATTTTATAACAGAGACATGTTAAAATTGTTGAAAAGTTGAAGATCAACTATAGATATGTGCCATTATGAGTGATGGAGAGGGTAGATGGAATTAACCTTTTGATGTATATACATATATGTAGGCACTACCTCTTGCATTGCAGAATGTACTCAGTGAAGTTCATCAAGTGGTGATGAAGGTTAGTTGAGTATTCCAAAGATTGTATAAAAAAGAAATCAAAATTGCAGATAGAGATGTAGGTATGCAAAATGCAGTTGACGCACTATGCTTGTTGGAGAAAGAATTTCCATCCACTTTCATAGACATCATGTCTTATTTGATAATCCATTTAGTAGAAGAATTGTATACATGTAGGCTTGTTCATTGTCAATGGATGTATCCAATCAAGAGGTATATGAAAACTTTGAAGGAGTATGTCAAAACCTATGCTAGATCGGAAGCAAGTATGGCAGAGGGCTATGCTATATCTAAAACATTAGGATATTGCACCGAATACTTGCAATGTTTTGAAGGCATATGGGATGATAAAGAGGAGCAACGAATGAACAATAAAGTAGTACAAAGAAGTAACTGACAACATGAAAATGTCCGATTAGTTTCTATAGTGGGTACATGATTTTGTTTTGTTGAATTCAATAGACTTGCAGGATTAGAGACAATAAATGTGAATTTGTTGATAAATTGCTAGAATTGACTATATTGATAATGTGGTGATGAACAAGATTGTATGTAGAGTTCAAAAAGGACATTACTAAATATAATGCTGGAAAAGGACATGTCTAAATTAATGACTATGGATTTACATTATTGGATAATGTAGGTATTGAAGATGATGTTTAGTGTTATGGGAGAAGAAAATTTTCAATTATGTACAACCATCACTAAATTTGATTACTATCATTGCATCAACTACTTGTTGATTTGTACAAAGCAATTGTAGAAGACAATAGTGAATTGACTTGTGTGTTGGTGAACAAGAAATATACTATTATGTGTGAAGATTGGCTTGTGGCTAGGCATGCTTACCACCAAGAAAGTGTGCAACATTGTAGATAGAATTCTAGAATGTGGTACCTTGAAAAATGCAAGCCTTTGCCAAAATTTGCAGAATGATTGCCTACAGAAGTAAAAAAGGCTTGCTATAGCTGGGACAAGTTGTCTAAGGATGTGATACAAGCATGTAAGCTTCCTGAGAATGAAGCCTCGTCTTATAGAGCCATGTATGCTCATGGAATGCACTTGCAAGTAGAAATTGTTGAAGAAGAGAAAGTGTCTTGTGATAGCAGGATTACTGCATTGGTGTTGTGCCTTCCAAAGGGGAGGTCATTGAATGAAGTGTACCAATGGGAAAGCAAAAAGTATGAGGGATGCATTCAAGAAATACTTGAGCTTGACTATTGTAGTCATTGTTGTGTTGTATTAGTGTGTTCATGGGTACCAATGAAATTGGGAACAACAAATGCCTCTATTGTGCATGACAGGTATGGATTCACAATTGCAAATTTTTCCAATGTCCTTTTGTTGGGAGAAAATTCATTTACATTCTCCAATCAATGTCAACAAGTTTTTTTTCAGACAACTTGGAAAGAAGACAAAGTAATGGAGGAGACTAGAAGGTAATCTGTGGAACAGAAGTCAGAGGATGTTGGTGGATACAAAAATGATAAGGCCTGAAATAGGCATTCTTGATTCAAGTTGTGATGCCCAACTCAAAGGCCTTAGAGTTGTGTATCAAATGAAGGAGACATTGTTTTTTTGTATTTTATGAAGATTGTTAGTTCACTGCAAGTATATATTGTATGTGCTTTGTGTTGCCAGCAAAGTTTGTCATTCTTATTGTAAGTATAAATTTTGAATGTAGCATGTTATATAGGACAAAAGTAGAAAGTGAAGCATGAATGTGTGTTGTTATGTACATGTGAAGTGAACTGGGTAGAATAGTGTCCTAATTTAACATTCCTCCCAAGATAGAGGAATTAGCACTAATGTTGAAGCTCAAGAATGATGGAAGGAAAAAACTAAATTGAATAGGAAGTAAAGAGCGTATGTTGTTGATAGCATGAGGGAAGACAATATACAACAAGGATTAAAGCCAAATAAATGTCATTAGTGTAAACGTTAATGTCTAATTACAAATTTAAATGTCTTATTTTAAACAGCGATAACTTTATAAGTAATTATCAAAGAATGAGGGAAAAGAAAGGGTACTACATAAGCTGTATATATTATATTGTGTAAGTCCTAAATGCACTTATGGTTGAAATATGGAAAGCAATTATCATTGTTAAGGGAGATGTGGTCAAAATACAAAGTTGTGTGATATACGTTTTGTAATTTTTGCATTCTCTAAGATGAGAAGACAATTGAATTTTTTATGACAAGTTTCAAATGTGGATCAATATGGTGATCTAGAAGTGAACATTACAAAAAAATTCAGGCCTTTGGAGGGCTATTATGGTTTTGATTTTTGGCATGTTATAGTCCAAGTACAGGAAAAATAAAAAAATATTTTTTTTGAAAAAAAAATATTAAAAAATAAAAAATACTAAAACCTGATGTGGCGCTAACGTGGCACAAGTAATGCCACATCAGCTGCTATCATTAAAAAATAAAAAACAATAAAAAAACAATTTTATTTCCTCTATAATTGCACCCGGGGGGTGACACTAACGGCCCTCCGGAGGCCTGAATTGTGAATTTTGAAAGAAATCATAGAATTGATTTCATATGGGGCATGAAGTTCTCAATTTGGATATGACATGATAGTTTTTTGTTGGGCCAATTGTGTAGTGCATTTACACTATAAGAAAACGGTGTTCGCCTAGACATCCAGCCAAAAACGACGTATATCCGCGTAGACACGATACGTTGCACGAGACGTCAGGGTGTCAGGTCGAGAAAGTGGAGATTTTGCGATGATGTCTGTGTTAGCATTGCTAGATTGCAATCACAGCATATTGATGCTACAAAAAACGTGCATGCAATGTAAGGCATCCAGGTGGACATCAGATGTTTCCCAGGATGTCCACAATAACATGTTTAGCCACGTCATCATCTTTGGTCAAACATACCTCACAAGTTTAGATAGAATTTTGGTGCGGTCAGAGGTAAAGTGACTGCCCAAGGCTAAAAAGAGGACAACGGGTAGGTGGTGACTCCTAAAAGCTTATGTGGCATTTAATATGGCGAGATGAGGTGGTTATTGTGTGACGTGGACCGATGAGGTGGCGAGATGACGTGGCTATTGTGTGACGTGGCATGATGATGTAGCTATTGTGTGACGTGGATAGGGGTGATGACGTGGCATGCCACGTCAGTAGCCGCGACCAGTCCATGTTCCGACCTAGGATGTCTCCGTGGACATCACACCTGACGTGCTGACGTTCACATTGACATCACTTCTAGCGTTAACATTTTGTACTTCCTGCGACTATAACTTCAAACCACATGCTATCCATGGTGCGTTTCATTACGTCTGACTGGACGTGTGGGCGTTGTGAAAGCAACTGTAGGCGTCCACTTTGATGTCAAAAATGACTCCAAATGTTCATTTGAATGTTTACAATGACGTCAAAGAAAATATAACTAAGACATATAGATGTTCTTTTGAATGTTTACAATGACGTCCAAAAAAACATAATTAAGACATGCAGTTGTTTTTTAAAACATCATTTCAGACATTATTGTATTCATATTCCTACTCATATTCTAGTTCTGTATATCCCATATGATTTGTCATGCTGTCTACACCCCACTAGTATAAAAGGCTTGTCTTCTCATCGATTAACAAGTGGATTTTTAAGCCATGTAATATACTTAATAAATATAATGTATTGTGTACATGTGTATGGCATATTGTATATACTATATTTTGTATGATATATTGTAATTTGTATGGCATATTGTATTTTGTATGACATATTGTATATATTATATTTTAAATGACATATTTTGTATGCTGTGTTGTTATATTGCATATAATATACCATATATTGCATATTTTATATTGTGTACAACATATTGCTATAGTCTTTTATAACATATCACATGATATAATAAAATATACCTCATGTCATTGTTGATGTCAAACGAGACATCATGAGAAGCATACAGTTGTTTCACCTGATGTTATTCAAGATACTCAGATGTCCACATTGATGTCTCAAATAACATCATGAAATTTTAAAAAGACAGTTTAGGAATCTCTGAGAAATGCCACGTCAGCATCCGCGGATGCCACGTCAGCCAATTTTGTCATCACTGACGTGACATGCCACGTCACGTCACTACCACGTTACTACCACGTCGCTGCCACGTCATAGACGGGCAATGGATGAAAAAAATGACACTCTGGCTTTCTCGCGCCTATGTGGCAGCCACATGTCAACTTCCTAAGCCCCCCGTTGACCGAAGTTTTTTTGGACATCACGATGTCCAGCCTAAAAATCTGCGTGGACGTAGCATGCAAAATGCATGTCCATGGCAGCGTGGTCTAATTGGATGTCCACCCTGACGTAGACACGTCAAGCGCGATGTCCAAATGTCAAAATTGCGATGTCTCGGCAGAGACAGTTTTCTTATAGTGTTAATTATATAATGGTTTTTCAAAAGTACAAGTGAGACATGACTTTAGTCACTGAGGTGAACAGGTAAGTAGTAAAATAATTTTGTAAGGTACTAACCCATTCACGAAAGAAAGTCAGCTCTTCCCTTGAAAAATATGTTCTACAATTTTTTGGGAAGTGACTCAATTAAAAGAAAGTAAGTTCATACCATGTAGATAACTCAGAGTGTCCTAGTACTTAAATGATAGGTGTTCACTATAGAGAAGGAAAAAATGTGTTTCAGAATTCATAGAAATAGTAAGAGAATTTTAAAACTACAAAAAACACTTTGCCACTGACCTAGGAATATAAAAAATCACGTAATAGCATTAAAGAAAAAATATTTTTCATCCAACCAAAACAACATTCAATGAAGGGATGATGGAGTGCTTCCAACTACAAGAAAATCATTTGTCATAGACGTGGCAAATGTTCATTTTGTGGAAATAAAGAGGGAAATGGGTCTACATAGAATAAATGAATTAGAATGGCGAATTTTTGTTCCATCCAATGCAAACATTGACATAATATGCTACTACAAAGATGTCCACGTAGAC
This sequence comes from Climacium dendroides, assembly GCA_950106755.1. NCBI lineage: Eukaryota > Viridiplantae > Streptophyta > Bryopsida > Hypnales > Climaciaceae > Climacium > Climacium dendroides. The sequence continues at coordinate 21,439,397 of OX467088.1, forward strand.
GGTGATATGGAACAACAAATTCAATGTGGTGTTACTATTCATTTATGTTTCAAAGAATGAAATCTATGCTAATCGTAACATGAATCACTAACGGCAAAACTATAGGGTCATATGCTCATTACAAATGTAGTATACACTGTTGTATGTAACGTGGTTACGAACGTCAAAGCATTGGTTGGACTTACTGAAAATACAAAATACACAAAAACATTGGCATTTAATATGGATTCCAACAAGGTTTTCTTTTAGTGTAAGAAATTGAAAATTGTTACTCCCAATGATGAAAATATTTGAGCAAACAATAGGTATCCTTAATTTTTTTCATTGTTTCAAAACCTTTAGAATTTATTCCAATAGACAATTTTATATGTTTTTTTATAAAGTCATTGCCTTCAAAATCCTCGTCAAAATCAAACTCCTCATAACTTCACTTCATTATTTGAAACTAAATAGTTCAACTATTTTTGAATAGCTATGTTTTCATACAATAAAAAAAGTTGATTAATACTTTCTGTTGCGTATTTTGGCCTTTTAGCTTTTGCAATATTTATCAAAATGATGTCAAACAAAGCTTCACATATAGATTAAGATGATTAACATTATTTCAAAAATTAAATGCAAAAAATATAAATTATAAAGCCAATAGAGCATAATTATAAATATTTTAGTAAAAGATTCTTTTTGACCTATAATGGTGATATAGACCTTTTAATTTTTGACCATAGGCTAATTGCAAAATCAACCAAAGGCTAGTTGCAACCAATTATAATGCGCCATAACTGATCCAATAGCCTTGCAACCAATAATGCGCCACAACTAGCCTTGCAGCCAATTATAATGCGTCACAATTGCTCCTCAAACTCCAACACAACTTCACACCAACTCAACTTCACACCTCAAACTCCAACTGCTTCTCAAACTCCAACACAACTTCATGGAAAGAAAGCAAAGAAAGCAGAGCCTTGAACTTCACCACAACTTTATGGAAAGAAAACAGCCTTAAACTCTCCAATTTCATGAAAAGAAAGCAACCTGATGGTTGGAAATGGGTCGAAATGGGGTGAGGGTTGGAAATGGGTCGGCTGCTATATTTGTTCTTGAAATATTTCTCACTTAGTTGTTTCGAAATAAAATTTCCTTGTCTGCATTTAACCTACAGTATACCTGCATGCACTACTCTACTATATTTTTCCACCAATTGTAGAATACCTTAAAACACTTTTAGAATTGCCACATTACCTCTCAATGGTTTCCAAATCACTACAAACGTTTGCTCATCACATTAACATGAGAAATTTCTAAGGGACATACTCATAAAAAATACACGGATGTAGGATGACTTGCCAAAGAATGCAACATGGAACAAAACTATGAACATTGTAGTTCCTCATATTAGTCACCGGTGAAGCACCATCATTTACATTTTTTGTCATGCAATACAAAAAAACTAAATCCGGGACTTATACTAAGCTACGAAACCGTCGACCCACATGCCAAAAAATATCTTTGAAACTCAAAATTGTGCCCAACGGTGTTGCCGATCACCACAGCTGTAGTACAGATTCAACAATGACAAAACTAACTCCCAGTCGGCATTAGACTATCAAATGGCTTGGTCCATCTGGATAGGGAAGCAAATATCCTTGACAAAGTGAGTCCCACAGCAAGTCCGAATGGCGCTGGTCCTCCTCAAGTTTCTCTATAAAATCCAGCCGACGAAGCGCAGCCGCTTCAAAAAAATGACACTGATATTCCTCCATTTCCCGGTCCCGAGAGGTGCCACACGTTGGAGATTTGGAGAACAGTTGCAAATTCCAAGCGCCGTACATGCATCCATCAATCTCAATTTACACGTCACTTTACATAAATACAACTAACTGACTCAATTGACTGTGCTCACAAATCAGCGCCATTGCAAAAAATCCGCAAATGTGGGGCACAGTCCGAGGGATTCACAAACATATTTTACAACACCTAGTAGAAAAAGTACTTGCCATTGGCACAAAATATATGTGCAGACACAGTAGCTTCTTAAGATGGCCCACTATCAAATCCAGGCGAAGGAGCCACGATCTTGTGCTGGTTGTGGACGTCCTCTTGTTGGCGTAGGAGGTCTATGCTCATTTAACTCCTGGAAACACACATGGATGAACACAAGGTTACAGAGTCTCCCGATAAAACCTTACAACCTATGATAGCGCTATCATGAGAACTTCAATTCATTCTGTACACATACGACTGCAAGACTGAAAAAAGAATCGCGGCATCCAGGTTCCTTATCAAATTGAAGGTATCGACACCAACGACCACATCCAACAAATAACTGCCACAAATCGTCATGACACCAGACTTGAGCTCAAACCAAGCCAAAATACGACACGAAGTAGAAAAAGGCAGAGAGTGTACCTGCATCCAAGTGTCGTCGACGTGATGCTCCGGTGAGGACTCCGGAGAGGTGATGGCAGGTGGCAGTGGATGGATAAGCTTAGGAACCACAACAAGGTCCCTACCAAGAACCAAAATCGCTCCTGCATTATTTGCCGTCCCTGAGTGATCACCACGCACTTCGTCAATCAGTAACACGCTACGATTCCACACGAAAAAATGAACACAACCGCGCAAAACGAAGAATGGAGGCTCCGCTACCAACCACGAACATACAGCCGAGGTCCACTTACCGCAATAGTTCGTGGCAGAAAACAGCGTAATCAAGTGGCCCTGGGCGAAACGCTCAAAACCGTCCATTACACATTCATGCGCTCGCACGATCAGCTGGAGATCATTGTTCTTACAGAACTCCATCACACGGTCCGGCTGAAAATCACGAAAAAACACAAACACTGTTGGCGACCAACCACAAACACTTCAGAGAAGAGACAAGATTCTGCCATTCGAGTAACAACGATATCAATGAAGCTCCGAGATGCACGACAAAGTAAACGAAGAACGCACCCCGAACGTCACCAAGCCGGGACCTCGTGCATTGGGACGAAGACCTTCAACACTATCATTTTCAGTCGGGTCAGACCTGCACAAGAACACAAACAAAGCGACGTCAAAAGAACCCAGAATAAATTCGGCAAAGCAACCTCCGAAACAAACAGGATTGGCCAGGAACTCGCACAGGCGAAAAATGCACACTGTACCAAAGGAGGTCCATCAGCACAACAGAACCAGCCTCCATAGTAATGGGCCGTTGCAGGTCTTCGATCTGACGGACATGGTTGATGGACCGACCAATCCCACCATGCATGCAAATGATCTTCTTCTCGATCAAAGCTGCAAGGGGCAACCAGTTAAACAGCTGGTTGATCCGTTGCCAGGCCCAAATGCCATCACGCTCGCCCTGCGCAGAGATCGAGGGTCAGAAAAACAACCGACACCGCGACCGACCGAGGACGCAAAACAAATCAAGTGCCCGTAAAAGATCCCATCATTCGGCAGGACAACGTAAAGCTCAGAGAGATGAAACATACCATGCGCTCTATGCACTCAATACGGAAACCAAACAGCGCATTGATGTCGGCAGCTTCATGATTGCCGCGGATCAGGTGCACGTTCGTAGGATACTCGATCTGGCAAAAACGAATCATGTCGTCAGAAATAAACCACGGATCATGATAGGATCCCTCCAGAGTTGCGACGGTGCATTTGAAATGCAGGTATCTGAGACCGCAGCCTTGATGAACGGATTGGATGTCAAAGCTTTCAGTATCCGAATTCAACACAGAAACATGGAAAGGGCTTAAACTTCATTACTACTGAACTGGCTTAAAACGGGCACATCCAACTGAACTCCACTCCAAATTGCATTCAGAAGAGAAAAGAGATAACACCTCACCTTCAGAGCCAGGAGCAGAGTTATGGTTTCTAAACTGTGCTGGCCTCGATCCACGTAGTCGCCCAAGAAAAGATAGTCAATATACCTGTCCGACGAAACTTCAGGTTCAGATTCCTACTAAACCGATTTGCACGATGTCAAAATAAAACTAAGACAGCATTCCACCACACTTCCGCGGAGTCGCACGAAACAAAACAATGCTGCGAACGAAGAGGCTGGAAATACATACGTGATGTCTCCAGCTGTGGACGGGGAACCATATTCGTCAAACAAACGCATGAGATCTCCAAACTGACCATGAAGATCGCCAAAGATCTTCACAGGGGCTCGGATCTGTAAAACGCTCGGTTCTTGGGCAAACAGTCTTTCCGCTGAATTACAAAGCTCAGCGATTTCATTGCAATCCAAGAAAAACTGACGTTTCGTGGGGGGCTTCCAACCACGCGGTTTAAGCAAGTAAGATAGCACCTGCGAAATAAACACAAGGTCCGGTCAACTGCCAAATTCATGAATAGAAATAGCGAACCCCCGAGCGACCAACAGTGGAAACGAGCTGGAAGACTTCCGAGGACCCAGGATATGAAACACGATAAAAGCACTCGAGAGCATTTCCTAACACTCCAAACCCGAACCACCAAGAAACGACTCAAACTATAAGGAAAGAAAAGAAAGACAATCAGTCATATTCAATGATGACATGTATCCCACCACCCATTCAATGGATCAAAGAGAATGGAAAGAGACAGAAAACTCAAAATACCTTTTTCTGCACACCACTTATGGACATCTGACGATCTAGGAGACGTCTTGCATAGGTGGCATTATCGGGGGTTCCATAACTCACGCGCCTTCCCTCGTTCTCAAACTGGTCGATAGAAAGCTGCCGAACTAATCCGCCGAGAGCACCTCCAGACTCAGCTGCCACAACCACCTGCGCGACCATGCAAGCACAACTCAAAGCCTTAGCTTTTGCAGCTAGCGCACTCCAAAACCACAATTGAACTGCTTCACACTGGAAAGACACTGTCAACCTGTTACAGTCATTGATAGGAACAAAATAAACCCCAACCCACGAGGGAAAAAAACTAACCCCAAGGAAAACCCTAAACCCTAAACCGACTGCTGAAAGGGCTCCTCAACTGACCACGAAAAGCAAAGCCAAATGCTGCAGAAAAAGGGAAGAGCGGCATAACCAACTATAAGAAGCAAATGGAGAGCATTCGTACCGCTCGATGATGCAGTCTCACACCGGTCGGAGGGGTGTGAACCGGTGGGGTGGCCATAGATTGTCTATTCAAGCTCATCAGAGCTGCGGAGGACGGGGAAGAAGGGGGTTTCCCACTGGCGGTGGCATCGGCTCCACGATCCCTATCCGGAGTATGGCAATCCATTTGACCATTCTGTTCGCGCGATTTCGCTTCAGCAGCAGCCAACGCTGCACTAATCGCTTCGGCTTCAGCTGCTGATGCTTCCACAAGGGACTCCACGCCTCCCCTTTCCATTCTGAAAGAACGTCAAGCCAAACAAATGGAGGGGCTGAAATTGATTTACAAGCAAAGCTCGAAAAGTCCGACCATGAGACAGGACCACAGGAGACCAAAAGCGCTCAAACAAATAAGACGGAGAAAAACAATGCAAGGACCAAATACGTACTCCAACATTAGACGCTCTACATCTCTTCTACATCTCTTCTATTAAGACAGGTGGTTTGTTTTGGTTGTCACGTTGAGATCTCCCGGACCGTGCGTCCCCCGGTGGCGTGCTTGGTACCGTTGGAACGCCCTTGGCGAGGAGGGGTGCACCGACTTGGTTTCGTGGCATTCGGACTTACGGTGTGAAAGTTGTGCATTTTTGAGTTATTTTTGGTTCTAGAAAATTAGAAAATTACTTTTACTTATATTTTTGTCACAATCTGGGTACCATCGGAAAGCTTTGTTTCGTGGCATTCTGACTCACGGTGAGAAAGTTATGCATTTCGAGTTGTTTTTGGTTCTTAAAAAATTAGAAAATTAGTTTTACTTTTGTTTAGACTGTGGCAACGACACAGGGCACACTAGTACAAACTAAAACAACGTTAAACCTGACTGCACAGCTAAATAGAAACCCTGGACCCCAAAACGCGAGTGAATCATTTCATGTCCATCATCAATCAAATCCCAAAAGAAGGAAAAATCAAGACCAGAACCAAAGTCGGCGAAGTCAATAACAGACAACGACTCCAGGCCGCGCCGTACCTGTGACCATGGGCCAGAGCATTTTCAGTGCTGATATCCATCGTCGTATCACCATTCACAGGTGCAGCCACGGGATGAGCCATCAAAACAGAAGATCCATCCGCTCCTGCTGCATCAGGATGAGGAGGCTTCCGCACCTCCACGGCCTTGCTGCCATGGGAAGGTACAGAGTGAGTCGAGGCCGCAGCGGCATGCAAAGCTGCTGACGTGGTTTCGGCTGCTGCCAGATCTTCTGCTACCAATAAATCATCCAGCAATACTCCTGTACGATCAGAGGCAAAAAATTCTAGTGAGACACTCGGATTGGAGTCTACTCTTCGCATGAAGTGATCTCCAGGGCTGTACGAGCTAACACAAATTCCAACAGGAAACACACTGGGACAGGAACTCAGACAAATTCACACATAATGGCGCCAACCATTTGCCGTCCACCTCGCTGAATCTGAAAGCGATTTGAAACTGTAACTACCGGTAGAAATCGACTTCAAACAGAAGTTCCGAATGGAGGCGAACTCCCAACGGCGAACATGTGAACCGAATTCGAAACGAGAACCGATTCGAAAGATCAGATGAACCCAGCCTCAAGAAGATAGAAAATAGAGACGAAACAAACAAGACTCGACTCACCTCCCCTGAGTCCGCCGTACATGAAAACAAGGTCGCCCACAGAGGCCGCAGCATGTCGACAGCGTCGGGTGAGCTCGTTTATTGCGTCCCCACCAGCTGCATCATTACTATATCTTCCGACTCGAGGGCTCGTAACAACCCCTCTTCTATCACACCACACGCCAGCGGCTGTGTCCAAAACTGTACGCACAAGGAACGGGAGCGAGGTATCAAACACTGGGATTAACGGACCGCAAACGACTCAGTTCATAATAGAGCAACTATATTTGTTAAGCGTTCAGACAGTTTCACGGTCGGAGTCTCGACAGGTAGGGCGCAGATCTTCTCCAGACCACGCGGAGGAGAGTCGCCCCCACCCAGTGCGACAACCCTGAGGACACGGAAAAAATCTTCTCCGAAACAAGCATGCTCTCCAAACACGACAACACTGGACGCAAGCCGAAGGGACTCCATGCAAACCTGCCACACTAGAAGAGTCCTCAACCATTCGACCACCACCAAGAGCGCCGCCGGAAACCTGTAACCTGGCATTCACAAAAACCTGCACTTGAAAGTATCAGAAACGGCGTTCTGTTCAGAAAGAGGGAACGCCAAATTGTGCGGGAAGCGGGACTGAACCTGGCGACCTTCTGACTAATGGAGTGGTATGAATCAACATCACAGTACCAGAATTCAACGAAGAAAAAGCTTACCGCGGCGTGCTGATATCTTGGAGATGGAGAGATGCCAGGTGCTACAGCCCACTCCCACCTCCCATCACGATGCTTGGCAAGTCCATATGCACTATCAAGGGGCTGCAAGGTCAAGCAATTACTCATCTTTTAAAAAAAAAAAAATAACATTCAGCTCGATTGGCACTTGCCGTGCACGGAATCACAGGTGGGTAGATCAAAACGGTTCTGTACTGAAAATCAGAAACAATCGTCGTAACGGACACGACGGAGCGAATCTCTACTAAATCCAGAAGGTCCCGTTCCCAATATAAACAACAACAGAAGGGCCGCGTCTTCACTTCCGGGACCCCGAGCGTAGGAAGATGGATGAATGGGCAGTGCCGGGACTGACGGACGACTCAAGAAACGGATGTTCAAGCGAGAGTTCGAAATGAAACTCGTCCTCACGATGTCACTTAATCATTTGGAGGTAAACGGCTACAGAAATATCGGGGCTCACTAAGCATTCATCAGGATTCACACTTCGCTCATTATGAGCACCCGCACGTGCATAACTCATGAAATGACCCACCAAAAGCACCACAAATGAACGTACCACACTATTGGCGTCCCTTCCACCGCATAGAAGCAGGAGACCGTCCGAACGAGCACACGCAGTGGCATACCTGGAGAACCACATGACCGGGCCGTGACGAACAGAGCAAGACAAGAGGGCAAGAACGAACTCATACTGGAAGCGGCTACGGATCTCAAGGGTCACCTCAATTCACGACCTCTAACCTAAAGCACACAGAGTAGCAATAATGAAGTAAGCTCTCACCATAATGCAACAAGCACACACGCACGCCCAGACACATTAATACTCTCCTATACATGGTCTCCACACTAGCGACAAAGACCAGAACTTCAGCACGCTAATCTTCACTTGTTCGACCACACAAGGGAACCCTACCATGTTCAGGGTACATATCCAACTCACATGCACGGGGGGGGACCATCGCCTTCGGGCTCCAGCTTCCTCCACTCGTAGGGCTTGGCCGCAGTATCCAGAGCCCAGACATCCGCAAGAGGGCGCTTGCCTGGCCAAAGAAAAGTCGCTCAGAAAACAAACACACCAACTCGGCAACTTCTGCGACAATTGAATCCAAGGAAAGCGAGGCCAACGCACCATCATTTCCACTGATCGAGAGAAGGAATCGCTGCCCAACCAAGGACATCACGTGCCCATAGCGAGGACCAGGACCAGGTCCTTGCACAATCACCCTGGCAAACAAAATATCCTTCAATATTAGAAACGAACAGGACGCTGTAACATTCTCCAGAAAGCAAGACTCCTGCTCCGGAAGTGAAGAAACGTCAGTTCCTCTTCATCCTTTCCAGGCGAGAAGCAATGAACATAACATGGCGATGGAAATTACCAAACAAGCAACTCAGAGGCTCTCAAAGTACAGAACCTCCCGACACATAGGGCTCGGATGATTTTCCATACAACATCTGGAATGCAAAGGTCATGTAAAAATCCCCGCAACACACTAACAACTACCATGGATCACGAACCTGTGCCACCTCGGCTTCGCTTGAGTCAGATCCAACACGTGGAGATCGTCCGTTGAAAGACCCGCTGGTCCTATACCCCCCTGCGAATCCTCTAACTTGGTCAGCTCTTCGAAGGCATGGCAACAACAAACAACAGAACAGAAATCAAACAGGACGATGGCCAAATATTGGTGCAAGATGGAAGTTCTCAGTTTACCACACCTGAATCACCACCATGGTACCCACGGCAGTGGCCGCATGTGCAGCTCGAGGCGAAGGAGGATCCCCGACAGGAGTCAGCCTGCAACACAAAATGTCGGCCAGGACGATTGGAAAGCAGACTCCAACCACGCCGAGACACAGAAAGACGAAACCCGGAAGGAACCACAAATTAAAAAAAAAACCACGAATGACGAACAAGGAAGAAAGGGCATCCTGATATCCATTCCAAGCTACAAATCTTCGTCACACCTCCAGACCATCGGAAAGTTGGCAACTGAAAGATGACCTAAAAGAACATCGATCCCCAAACTCGGCAGTCCTTAAGGGTTCACCCTGAAATCGCCGCCTCATGAACACAGAAGGCGCGACAGAAGAAAGGACCATCCAGAAGAGGAGTCCCTGAAGATCAAAACATGACTACGACTGCAAGGTTGTGAAGAACGGACCTTGACCATTTATTCGTCTGTACGTCAAAGCAGTGCACGTCTGCTGTAGCACCAGCCAAACCTGTAGAACCAGCGCATGTGGAGCTCTCTAAGTTCACGGACAAGAGCTCGCTACTGCGTAAATGAAAAATCTCATCCAAAACGTGATTTCTAAGCTGATTGCACAGGAAAAGCCCTCCGACTAATCCTGAAACCATCAAAGGGAAAGGACTCCAACTGATGCTGAAGCCAGCCTTGACTGGACGGTGAGTTAGAATTTTCGGCTCTCTACCAGCTTGATTACGAATTAGCAATTTGAGATCAAATTATTTCGGTTTCGCCAAACCTAGAACAGGATTATACACTCAGCACAAGAATTATTGTCATGAATTACGTTCGAAATCGCCGGAACCAATCCACACTCCGGGCGTCTCATTTGATCCAGCTCTCCAGGCACACTCAAATTGCAGGCCTCTTTAGACAAAGGTAGAAACATACGAATGCCGGCACCAGGCGAGGCAGCTGCCGCACTGTTCCCTTCCAAGGCTGTCGCTCCACCGAAGAGAATCAGCCTGGGACCAATATACCCCGGCGCGCCTTCTTCATTCACAGCGGACACCGCCGTCAATGTATGACCGCACCGTGGACCCGGTCCGTCGTCTCGCTTCTCAATTACAGCGTTCACGAGTTTGTACGCCGGAGCCGGCCGAGGCCCGGTCACTTGATGTTGTTGCTGCACAGCTTGCTGCGACCCGTGCTCCACTGCCGCAGGCGCAGGTGGTGATCCCAAAGCTTCTCCCCCTGCCTTTCCATTTCCAGACGGTGCCGGTTCTCCAGCCATTCCTGCAGGCGCATCCACCTCCATAACCCTAACCCACGACACTCATCGACCTCCACGGGGTCGTCCACCTGCTTTCCTGAACCTGTGCCACCCGTTTCGATCATCCCGAAGCTCCACCATTTTACGACGCGCTCCTCTTCACAACCTCACTATAACCCCGCCCGCTCCATCACTCTAGCCAAAAAATCGGTTCATAAAAATCCACAGACAAAACTGCGATGGCAATAAGATTACTCTGTACAAGCTGACCACAACAAGTAGTCATAGCGCTCCTTCTCGCAATGGGAAGCACTACGGGGTTTTCCTTCGAGTCTCGGTCCACAGAATACAGACGTCCACAAACAATAACAACAACAGCAAACGCTCAAGAGTCGACGCAGAGGGCGCTTGCCAGTAGGAGAGAGAATGGCTTTAAAGGAAAAGGAAAAGGAAAAGGTTGGTGAAAAGGCAATTAAGAAGAAATTCCTTTGGTTCAATATATTGGAACGCTGTAACATGCCCATGGACTTTTGTTTTCAAAATTGCTTTTTAAAAGACTGGTTAAAGGTTATGTTTTGGGAGCAAGAGAAATGTAACCATACTAGATATGGGTTAAATAATAACATTTTTTAGAAGTAGAAAGTATGTTTATGTTACTTGTTAATAAGTAACATGTATTTACGTAAGGTAATTATAATTAAACTATTTTTTAGAATATTTTAAATATTTGACTATTTATAGTGAACATTAGTCAAGTAATGAATTAGAAGGAATTGTTAAGACCAAACTAAGAAAAGAGACATAAAATATCCTCATCAATCTCATGAAGATTACTAGCCAAAATACCAATATCAATCCATTGCAGTTTCAAATAGTCAAGGCTACAGAATCTAAACTTCATGCAGTACGAGGAAGAAGGTCTATGACTTGATGTTTATCAAGCCCATAGAATCCCAAGTGCATGGAGTACAAGAAAGATTATATGACTTAATGTTAGTTTGTCAGGGCTACAGAATCTAATCTAGATGTAGTTTATGGAAGAGATTGTATGACCTGATATTTACTAAGACAGCAGAATCTAAGTTGTACGTAGTACAAGGTCAAGATTATATAACTTAATGTTGATTTGTCAAGGCTAAAAATCTAAGCTACATTGTATAGGGAAGAGGTTGCACGACTTGATATTTGTTGAAGATACACAATCTAAAGTACCCATAATACAAGGTAGAGATTGTTCAATTCTAAATGTAGCATTAGATGAAATTCACCTAGTCTAAAAAGCTGTGAGTTCCCATAAGTTCCAATACTTTGGAAACTCTACTGTACCAATTGTGTAACGTGGCCGAACACTGCCACATCAAATAATAATAATAATAAATTAATTTTTTGAATATTTTTTGAAAAAATTAATTAATTAATTTTAAAAAAATTCTAGTCAATAGTGGTTGTTTCCCAACATGAATAACAAGCCTGAAATAGCCCTCTACTTCACCTGAAAAACATCTAGTGTTTTTCATTTTTTTCTAATTTGTTGGATGTAAATAATGTAGTGTCTTTTATATTATCATCAACACCAAACCCAAAATTAACATTTAGGTCAAATTCAATGTTTAATCTCATTCGTGAGCACTAAGGGTTGAGACATTTTTATGAAGGATTTACAAATCCTACAATTGTTGGAGAATCTTATCAATTTTTTTCATTTAGTTGTCCCAACTAGTGTTAGTTCTTTCCTTAAAGATCACTTTGTATGGGGGTTTGTACATTACGTGCAACCAAAGGTTTTATTTCGGGAGGTATTTTGATGACCATGAACAATTAAATGATCCCTATTATTATTTAATTTCCTAATTCATTGTATTTTATGCACCCCTACAATTGTTTAGAATTCTAAAGCAAAGGAGCAATTTTTAACACCCTTACTTTGTCATAAGAAAAAAAAAGTAAAGTAAAAAAAGGCAAACACAAAAATTAAAGACAAAAATATAACACATGAACTACAAACACAACATTCACTTAACACAGATCATAAATTGGAATAAGTAAAGAAGGGCCACAAAATAGAACAAAGACAAAAACAATATACATGAATTAGAAATTAGAAATTGACAATATTTACATCTATTAAGAGAATATGAACAATACAATGAGGCACAACAGTCCCATTAATATGGTGATACACCATTCTACAAAAAAAAACATGCAAGGAAGTCAAAATTGTGCAAAGCTCAAAGTGTTTGATGCCTAAAATATATTCATAATACAATTGTAAATTCATAAAGTAAATGGTTGCCTTATTCTTATTGTATTACATTACATTACATGAGAATCTACAAAATAAAAAAATGCCCTTATCTAAGAGGCAAATCCACATGTTGAGGTTAAAACTCCAAAGCATGAACCCTCATTATAAACCAATACATCCAAAGCTTAGTCCTTATTCAACGTGAATCCTTTATCACACACCTCATACATGACAATAAAGCGCAAATCCCAAGTATGAGACATTGATTGTAAATAGCAACAATAAATCCTACACCGGAACGTGGCAAATTCAACAAGAGAAACTCACTTTAACACCCTAAACCTTCAAAATGACAACATGTACAAATACCACATCAAGACCATTCTTCAATAGGTGGGAAATGAACTCACCTTAATACCCTAACCTTCAAAGTGACAACATGCATAGATACCACATCAAGGCCATTCTTCAATAGGTGGGAAATGAAGTTGGTGTTGCAGCTAGAAACAAGATTCAAATCATGCAAGCAAAGTGCCCAAAGTGAAACAAAAATACCATTTAAAGCATCCAAAGTGAAAGCATCTAAAGTGTCTACAGCAGTCGAGACAACAGTGCAGAGAAACAGACCAAATACAAGACAGAAAATATCCATTTCATTAGACCATTATACAATTTTTCATCCAACCAAATAGGTCAATAGTCCTACAAGTTGACCCTTGCCCACAATAAATTCCTAGGATCCATATCTTTGAGGCTATCTTAGAAAAAAATTTACAAATGTAAAGTATTATTTATATGTGTATCTTACTTATGATTGAGTATATATAAATTTGTACTTTGTATATTACTTCAAAAAAATTCTAATTTTTTAACACTATGAATTAATACCTCCCTATATTATGCCGCACGTTGTTTGATAAAAAGAATCTAAGTGATCCCTGAGCTCCCTCCATTAATGTGGCCATCTAAATGAGCTACTAATTGGTCATGTAAATCAACAACATAATAGAAGCATTGGTATGACACAAAAATGTGAGTATGATGCAACACAATTGTGAATCATGCGTTCTTAGTCATTTGAACAACATTGTAATCTTTTTATGGATGGCTAGTTTAATTATAAATGACATGCACTTATAACATATGACTTCTATAAAATTATGAATTTTTCCCGAAAGATAAAGTACAAGTAAATAATCTAAGAATTTTCAATATATTTAGATATCCAAATTTCAAAATCAATATTCTCAAAATCAATATATAAAATAAAAATTTGAAAATTGACCAAAACTATATGTTCTAATATTAAAAATAATAATTATGATAAATGATCAAAATCTTTACCCTATATGATATCATTTAGAAGCCACATTCCATTATCACATCAAGAGTTTATTTCACAATTAGGTGACTTTTTGCAAATTAAGGATAAAACTTACTTCACAATTTATCAATGAAGAAAAATGGATTTAATATTATTGCAATAAGATATAGACACTTTGAATGTAGACCAATGTTTTAACTTAATATTCAAATTTTCAACCCACCACATTTGGACTGATTGGAGATTTATAGGATAAATATTGATTTTTGGCTCTTTATTAAACATCAAATTATATTTTGAAAAAGAGTGGCTGGTTGTTCACTTAATTTAAAATGACATTGACAACTATATCTAACTTTATAGTGTATATTAACCTTTATAAATCTCCAATTAATAAATTCCAAAGAAAGAAAATATAACCGTTTGTTTTTTTTAAATTTGTGAAAGTACAAAAAAAAGAACTATTTGTGAATTATAACCTATATTTTGGTAAATTTTAACTAATTTTGACTATACCATATAACTAGTATTGTAGAGAGCTAGAGATTCATTAGATATTCATTCATATAAATATATTTATACTTATTTTACACATAAGAATGTATCTTTTGAATTCATTTTAAGTTTTCACAATGCAAACACAGCATTAGCAAGTTGTTGGAACTATTGTATATCTTTTACTATCAATGCTAAACTATTTGCAATTTTGAAAGCATGTAAATGTTTGCTTAATATTATATTTTAATAGGCACTTTGATTCTTTGGGGGAAATAAAAATTGAACAAGTACAATACCTTAAAGTAGTGAGTTGAAGAAGGGCAATAACAAGATACATTTTCTTCTTTGATGGCAATGTTTCTTTTGTAACTACTAAATCTTATTTTTTGAATAGTATTAGGGATAAATTAAAAAAAAACGGGGTCTAAGGGCAATGCATATTCATTTGGGGGGGCATTTAGTTCTACTACAACAATCCACGTGCGAACAAGTTTCTAATAAACTATAATTTTAATTTCAAATTTTGAACATTGTTTACTAATGACTATAGGATTTTATTCCCAAAATTTCAAATTCAAATAAAATATGGAATGATTTTTAGAAGAGGTTAAAAATGTATTAAAATGACATGTTTTTTTTAACTCAAATATTTTAGAGAACAAAATTAGATTACCATTGCATCAATATTCAACTCAAAATGAGCTTTCAATAAAGAATTATTTTCAGGATTATTTGTTCATTTTTTAAACAACTTTTTCTTATATAATATAGGATTGTGAAAGTTATTTTTCAGTTCTATGGTGTATCTTTTTACTTCAAAACTTTGTACTAATTTCTATGAACAAATAAAAATATAAATAATTCAAAATATAAACTTTCAAAGTAGGAAAATCTATTCATATTTTTTTCATTTGATTTTATTTAAAATTCAAAAAGTATATAGGGGGTCCAAGGTTTTGTTTACACATGATTTTTAATGGACACTCTAAGTGACCCCCCCAAGTATGCATTTCTCTTTAAGCACCACAAGACCACTAGGTGACTCCAACAACTCGGTTTTTTGCACCCCTAGTCCTTTAGGGGTTAAAAACACTACTAGGATTTAAGTGTTTTATGACTGCAAAAATATGATTGAGGATGACTAGCAATTGCTCGCAGTCATATTTTTGGATCCCACAACGTTAGGAAAAAACATGACTGCAAATGTGACTGCCTATCATATTTTG
Organism: Climacium dendroides; assembly: GCA_950106755.1. Lineage (NCBI taxonomy): Eukaryota > Viridiplantae > Streptophyta > Bryopsida > Hypnales > Climaciaceae > Climacium > Climacium dendroides. The sequence goes on from OX467088.1 coordinate 21,455,069, forward strand.
CCTTTGTACTTTATGGGTGTATAGTATATATGTATGGAGAACGGCAAAATACTTTTTAGGGAATTGTAGGAAACGAGAACACCAATCATATTTGTCAATCATATTTTTGCATATATGACAACATGCAGTCATATTCTATAGTCACATTTTTGTAAGTTCATATTTTTTTTGAAGTTTTTTTCCGGGCAGCCCTCTAAAAATTTGGGCAACCTAAAAAAATATAAATAAATTATTGCTCAAAATTGTAAAATCGTAGCCATTGTTTTGGGGGGATCTTGAAATCCTAACCATCATTTTTTAGAGTTTTGAAACCCTAGCCGCCACTCTATATGATTCATCTTCTTGCTTTTCAACTCTTGTTTTTTTTTTTTTTTTTTTGAAATTCTAATTGTTGTATTGTTGTTGTTTAGTTGTTGCTTTCTAACTCTTGTTTCTTCTTCCTTCTTTTGTTTTTTGAAGTACTAATTGTTATATTGTTGTGCTTTGGTTGTTGTATTGTTGCTTTTTAATTCTTGTTTCTTCTTCCTTTTTTTGTTTTTTGAAGTACTAATTGTTATATTGTTGTGCTTTGGTTGTTGTATTGTTGCTTTTTAACTCTTGTTTCTTCTTCCTTTTTTTGTTTTTTGAAGTACTAATTGTTGTAATGTTGTGTTGTTGTTGCTTTCTAACTCTTGTTTCTTCTTCCTTTTGTTTTTTGAAGTACTAATTGTTGTGTTGTTGTTGCTTTTTAACTCTTGTTTCTTCTTCTTCCTTTTGTTTTTTGAAGTTCTAATTGTTGTATTGTTGTGTTTTTGTTGTTGTTGTTTAATTATTGAGGTTTTAGTTGTTGTTTCTTAATTGTTACTAATCTATTCTTACTTCTTACATCTTATTTGTTGTTAGTTTGTTGTTGTTTCATAGTTGTTAATTTGTTGTTGCTAATCTTTTATTGCATCTTCACTTGTCTTATTCTTACTTCTTATTGGTTTTTAGTTTTAGTTTTTGTTGCCTCTTGTTATACTTTAGCATTTACTTTTTACTATCTTTTAGTACTAACTTGAACCAAAAAAATGACTCACGATAGTCATATGCTTCATCAACCAAAATATGACTCCTGATAGTCATATGCTGCATCAACCAAAATATGACTCACAACAGTTATACTCCATATCACTTAAGATATGATTCACAACAATTATACTCCATATCACTTAAGATATGATTCACAACAATTATACTCCATATCACTTAAAATATGACTCGAAATATGACTCACCGCAGTCATACTCCATATCACTTAAAATATGATTCAAAATATGACTCACCGCGGTTATATTCCATATTCTTTAGAATATAACTCTCTGTAGTCGTATTGCATATCACTCAAAATATGACTTACCACAGTCACATTCCATGTTAGCCAAAATATGACTGGGCACAGTCACATGCCACATAGGTTTTTTTTTGTCCGAACAGCTCATGAGAAAGTCAAGCCTCCAAGGGTAGTCAACATATACGCCATGTTGGCAAAATACGTCTTAAAAATGGTTTATTATACTTCCAAATCCATATGACTGCAAATATGACTCACCAATCATATGACTGAAAGTGAATGACTCAGCCATGACTTATCCTAATCATATGACTGAAAGTGAATGACTCAGCCATGACTTATCCTAATCATATGACTGAAAGTGAATGACTCAACCATGACTTATCCTAATCATATCTTGACCAGCTATGAATCACATTTTTTGATTTTGTGACTCACTGCAGTCATATTTTGCAGTCATAAAACATTCATTTTCTTGTAGTGAAACTCCATAATTCATATTTCTTTTACACCCATAGTCCCTAGCCCTACCTTGTAAAGAAAATATGAATTAAAAAGCTCCATAATTCATATTTTCTTTATAAGGTAGGGCTAGGAACTTTTGACTTGAATGAAGGTTCAAGTTAAGGAGAAATATCCAAAATGTAAAAGAAAAATGAATCTTTATTCCCTATACTCAAAATTTGGCCCGAATCAAAACAAAAGCACATTATTTTTTGTTCAACCATTTGATCTTTATAAAAATTAGAGTTTTTAAAATTCATCTAATTTGCTAATCTAAAAAAAGAATATAAACATTTGATACTTCAGTTGAAATGCCCCAAATATCCAAAATCCAATTCAACTTTAAAAGAACTTTAGGGGTTAAAAGTTAATTACAATGAAAAAGTGGATTGCAATACAAAACTCAACAAGTCATTGTGGCTTGTGTGTACATTGCAGTTTGCTTAATTCCTAAAGTTTGAAGTATCCAAAAAGAATACAATGGGTAAAACAAATGATTTTAGCCACTTAAAGTTATTGTAGTCAAAATTTAATATTTCAAACTAACATATCTTTGAAAATCATTCACTATTGAAATACCTTGTAAACTTTAGGGATAAAGAAAGATGAATTTTGAATTGCAAGTTTTGTACATGTATGCAAGCATTGACCAAACTTGTTGAAGACTCTAGCACTCACCCAAGGGAGTGAAGAAGGCTTCTCCCAACTTGCTTATTCTCACTAAAGCTATTATGTCTTCTAATCATACACCATGAGCATTATAGAAGTGCCATATCAACTATATATGAGTGAAATTTTTTTATTTTAAATTTTATAGGATGAAATCACATGTCTTTTATGAGCCATAAAAATTCCAATTCTTTTTAGTGAAAATTTAAAATTACTATTAATTCTTTCAAGAAAAAATGAAGAAAACTCATATCAAATACAAAACATACTCAAAAAATCTGAAATTTTCACAATAGGTATATAAAATAGTGTATTACATCATGGTATAAACCAAAGTTACCATATCATTATAAATTTATAAAATCAACAAGCCATAGTTATAGGTCCAAATTTCAAATAGCAATAAAATATAGAATTTTAAGAATTTTCCAATTGGAGTACAAACTTCACTTCATTTGTTGGGCACAAATTCAAAAATATAATTTTTATATCTAAAATTTACATCAAGAATAAAGATGAAGAAGTGACCAAAATACACTACAAGGACAATCTATGGATTAAACATCTTTTAAAAAAAATCAATAATATAATAATGAGGGAATATTCAATATTATTCACTTTAAATGTACTCAAACACCTCCCAAAAAGTTAGATGAAAAAATATTTTTTTCAATCCTACAAACCATTTGAATTCAAAACATCCTCAATAGTAGTTCAAGGTTAATAAAGAGCAAATAGGAGCTCTATAAAACTAGGAAGCCAACCAAAGTTAACCCTTTACCACCTAAATCCTTTCTTGAATTTCTTGAATTTTTGCATATGTTTGCTTATATCTTTATAAAAATATCTTTGTAAAGATAAACTGAACTGTGCAGGCTTTCAAAAGGACTACAGAATGTTATTTGCTCTAATTTCACTGCTACTTCCTCCAGTTTCAAATAATTTGCCCTGAGGTCAATTTGATGCTTTCATCAAAGTAGCGTCAACTGCGAGTTTTGATTGAACACATCTGTAGGTTGTTTGTTAGATGTTTCTTTATTCATTCCATTCTATTCTAAAATCAATATCAATAGTGAACCATGTCTCCACTTCACAGGTTAAGCTTGCTGAAGGTGAGGTATATAAATTACATAATTTACTATATGGAAGCAAACACGAACCCAACCATAGCAGTTTTTGTCAAGGGGGACAAAAGATTGTAGCCAGCCCTTGTTCAACTGTAACCTCTACTGGAGGTCCATATGCCATGAGATCATTGCTTGCATCACCAACTGAGCCTCTGCCACGTGCAAGAATCTCACCATCAACATCAATGTATCCACCTTGAATATCACTTCCATACTTGCCAGCAGGGTCTAGTCGAAATGCCTTCACCTGTTTCCATAAAAACAAAGTTAGAATAATATTCTCGAAATTGCATAGCAGCACATCAAAAAAAGAGGCCTTGCTTGTATGGGAAAAGACTAGGTTACCTAGAAAAGGTTTTCAGGGAAATTAGAGTGTTCAAGAACTTATAAGGAGAATTTCTTCATTATTCACAGGGAGGTCTCCCTATGATGAGGGTGATCATGGGAAGACCTCACTAGTAGGTCTCAACATGTTAACTATGAGCATAGAGAGAATTTCCTAATGAATCACAGAATTTTCTCTCTGAAACAATTAAATATTATAAGAAGAAGAAACTTTAGCAACTGATCAACCTACTCAAAATTTAGACAAAAAAGCAAGCAATGAATGACGAAGACCTCTAGTTCAGCAGAGTTATGTCCAGATTACCTTGATATACTCCACATACTTTGACTTGATGTGTCCTCCAGTTTGTACTTTAAGAAGTAAATTTAACAAAGTCCAGCGAGGACAATCCTTCATAATGATCAAGTCTAAATATCCGTCTGAAAACTGCAATGCCATATATGCAAAAGATTAGGCCTAATAAACAATCTGCCAAGTCTCAAGAACTCCAGAAATACTGGGAGAGAACCAGGAAAGTACCACTAAAACAACTACCAGTCATAGCACTCTTTATGGGGGGCCTATGACACCTTGGAATTGGTCATGATGCCCATTCTCTCATTCTTAATGTAAAGACACATCAAAAGGAAAGCTGTGGGATGTAAGAATAGAAGAATATGCAGCAAACTTAGAAACACATTGGTCCATACGAGTGGTTGCGGGCCCACAAAGAAAAACTACCTTGTTAGTCAAGTGTCTAAACATTTGTGTAGGGTAAGTCACTCCATTGAGTGGCTTCATTGTAAGGAAACAATGCACAAGGGCCTAAGCCCAAGTCTCCATTGCCTTACATTGACAGGATCACAAGATGGAGTGGCTAACCCTACATGAAGAACTCCAGAAAGGCTTTGGCTCACATAGCACTCAATTAAAAGCAGTGTCTACCACTTCAGCATAAGATTTATCACTCTTGTGAGTAAATTTATGCCCCACCAGCATCACTCAAAACAAGACATAATTTCTGGAGTTCTTTACATAAAAAGAAAGGGTGCAATGCTTCAATGGATGCAGAATGCCATGGTCATAAACTGCACATAAACATGGCCAGAAGAAGGCTTGGAGAGTGATGAGGATACCTTGGCATTGGGGGCTGATTTCATAGCCTCTCCAGAGAATGGCACATTGTTCAGCCAAATGAGGATGAAGGGACCTTCCATGTCACGCCATTGGGAAGAGTTTGTCTGCAGAGTTCCAGAGTACCCATTTTTCCTTAGCAGGCTTTTATTATCACTATCATCAGAGTCACTAGATTTCAACAACGTGGTTGTCCCAAGCTCCCCATGGAATGGGGTCCCTGTGCCTTCATATCCAGGAGCTGGGACGTAGTAAATGTGTCCAGTATATTTCCGCAGGTTGCAGATTCTCATCAGTGTCTGCATGCAACATACAGTTACTATTAGACTGACTGCATGAAAGCATCCATGAGCAAAGGCAACAGTCAGAAGAGAAAACACCAGAAGATGGAAATGCAAACCTCTATGACAATATAACCAAAAACTGCTTAAAGGCCAAAGATCATACTAGGAGTTAACATGAAATCAATCATTTAGGATGCTGCAAGGAATGCAGCAATATACCAATAGAAAAAAGAAATCATTCCCTACATTTTATAACAATGGGAACATTTTTTGAAAGTACTCTGATTGACAATTGTCTTTCAAAGTAAACTTTATATTTTTAGTTCAGACACTTAAGGGTTAACCTCAAAGTGCCTAAATGACAAAAAACTGATCACTTCCATACCTATAGGAGTTAAAATGAATCATTCGAGAAGTTTCAAGGGAGGTAACTAAATATACCGATGGAAAAACGAAATCATGCCCTACACGATAAACAAATGTTTTGTAAGTTACACTGAAATTGGCTATTTTAAGTTAAGGCACTAAGGGGTAACACTGAAATCACATACATAAACGTCCAGACGTAAGGCACCCATCCACCTCAATCTCTCCGATTCGATATCCACATCCGCAACAAGTCCTACCACAACCACGGTGGCCAAAAGAATCTATCAGCGGACTGCTAAAGTGCTGGAAGATGTGAGTCTTTGACACAGCCTTTCAGAGCATACGGAGACACAAAAATGCTACCAGAGGGTTATAGAGTGTACCCCATGCCAGCATCAGAATGAGGTGAAACTTGACATTTGACTGCTTTGCAGTAGCAACATCAAGCGGCTGCGTCTGCCCTGCCATGCACCTTGGATCAGTTAATTATGGACCCACAGAACTTAAGAAAGCGAAAAACATTGCTCAAAGATTGCGAGAAAATACAGACATTATACATGGAATCATGGCCAGTGCTGAGCAGAATTGAAAGTCTTAAACGGCCCTGACACTGTTTAGAAATAACTCTGTTTTGCAAGAGTGACCGATCTGGGAAGATCACTGGCAGACTTAGAATAGTATACAAATATGATGATAGAGGTAGAATTTTAAGCCAAGTATCAGATGGCACGATTCTAGCCCAAATGAAGTAAACGAGGGATGGGAGAGTGAATATCTACAACAGATGTCAAAAACGTCCAGGCCCTAGAAGATAACTGAAGCATTCAGAATATATCTTCTGTTGCGTGCAGTTGGAGCCTGTACGTGAACTCAATCGTACTGCTCACCCTAAAAATGAATTGAAAACCATCTAAAGCATAAGCCATCAAGGAATACGTCAAGATACCTCGGATAACAAGAAAAGTTGCACTCGCTGCGTCACAAGGCTCCCCTACATGATCCAACACTGAAGTCGCCATCCCATTGCCTGTCCCTGTTTTCACAATGTTGTAATCAGGTAATCATATAGTAAGCGCGAAAGGACATAAAAATGACAAATAAATATTGATTTCTGCTCATCATAGGCAAAGGAGCAATACATTGCAATAGTCACAATTTCTTCTAACAGCTTGCACACACGGTAAGTACCGGCAGGAATAATGCCAATGGGCATCTTAATAGCACGCTCCCAATCGGGTCTTTCCAGCAAGCCATTCAAGACCTCAACCAGCACTCCATCTCCACTGACACAAACTATTCCATCAAACTGCGAGAGATCGACTGACATGGCCAACTCTTTGGCATGGCGTATGTACTGCGTGTCTGAAATCAGAGTTCCATTCAAGCTCCTGGTGAGAATATTACAAGCGACATAACTTGCGTCCCATCCGAAAACAATCAAGAATAGCACCCTCTAGTAGAACTACCCCCCAAACTCTTTCTTCACGACGTCTCAGGGCCAACGTCAATCTTCTTCTGAATACTAATTCAAATACAACAACATCTGAAAGCTCTTCCACAACTACATGAAAATCACCTAAAGATCAAAACCACATAAAAAATACTCCAAGAGTCTACCAAGAGGTTCAATTTTTTTTCGCATTTTCGAGGGGGACTGTCTTTTGTTCAATTTTCTTTCCCTTTCTGACCAATGTTCTTCACCGATTCTGGTGACATTAAATCTGGCCTTCTCTTAGTTATAATATCTCACAATATGATCAATCAAATTGGTCATTCTGCAGGAAATCAAGCTGGAGTACTTCATAAAATCAAGCTGAAAGTGATACAACAGGAAGTGATCCCACCTTGCAGTGTGTAAGAAATGCCGGCTGCTTTCAAAAGAGGCTCCACAACACTCGTGTAGACTTTCCTTCCCGCCTTCTGGCCACCAAAAGGATTCACAATCACAAACAGCCTCTTCGGTCGCCCTGTCACGAACCGAAACAATTTACTCTAAACGAACAAGAATTCATGGTTATATAATGACCAATTCCATTTGCGGAAACGATCAAACTCAGATTCATCCAACAATTTCTTAAAACACTAGAACAAGTAACGAACGGTGCACTGCTCCCACACAATAAACCAAAACTAAATCATATAGACAGTCTCATACTGCAAGCTAAGAAATGCCACTTCCGATCCATTCGGGTACTACAACAAAATTCGCACCACGTTACCACATTCCCAAAAAATTGAAGGACTACGAGGCGATACCCGATTCATCAAGAACGCGTTGAATGGCGTCGCACCACACCTTCTGCTTCCCCCCGTCGCTAAATTCCATGACCATATCTTTCCGCCTGCGTCCCGGCGCGGCCCCCTTCCCACAGAAACCCGAGGCGCACTCCGTCATCATAAACGTGTACAACAAAATCCTCGATCCATGGGAGCTACTCCTAAACCCAATTAGGTCGTTCACTACGACCAGCTGCCCCGACGGCTTCTCCCCGCCTTGCCATCGCAGCACCCCGGAGGCGTCCAGCGTGACCGTGGTTGTTTTCCCGTCGAGCATCACCGGCTCACTCAAAATCTCCTCCATGGCCAAGTGCTTGAAGAACCCGAGCACGCGCGAATGCGGGAATGAGCAAATGCGCGATCTGAGAAATATGCGCGGAGCTGAGAAAGACGTGCGAGCTCAGAATTAAAGATGTGTGAGCTGAGAAAGATGCAAGACGATAAAGGAATTGGCGACAGGAGAGTTGTGGAAGTGAAGAAGATGATTGAGGGAAGGACGGATCATGCCGCTGGCCACCGCAATTGACCGATTGAGGTGCAGCATTCAGGAGTTGCGATTGAGCACAGGTTGAAATTTGCTTTGCGACACGGCAGGAGTTCGGCACGGGAAACAAGGAAAGGTGCGCGGACTTGACTCGGGTGCTGTGGGGTGTGAATTGGAGAATAAAAGCAACGACGCTAGCATGTGAGTCCACTAGCATGTGAGTCCACAAGTCTTGAGCCTAGATGCAAGTAGGTATTCTACAACTATTAAAGATGTCTAATAATATACATATGTATAATATAAAATAGACTTATAATATAAGCATTTTTAACATAAACATCTATAATATAAATATTTTATAACTATAAAAGGTGTTAATAATATAAATATTTATTATGTATTTAAGCACTTATTATATAAATGTTTTATAACCATGAAAGGTGTTTATAACATAAGTACCTACAATGTGAACATTTGTAATATAAACACCTATAATACAAATATCCTATAACTATGGAAGGCATCTATAATATAGGTTTCTATAAAATAGGAGCCTAAGTTCATGGGTTCAAAATTATAGGCTCACATGTTAGCAACTGTAGAGAATAAAGTACATTTTAGAACTTGAATATACTCCTCTAACATAATTTGTCCATTAAAGACTTGCTCTCATTTGGCCTTGAATGGATTAGTTTACCTTAACCCCTAAAGGATGCAAAGAATGTAGGCGTTGATTATACAATGTAGACACTATTGCAACAGTCTAAGTACCAAGGCCATTTGCATATAGAATAAATTGTTTTTTTTAATAAATTTTTGTTTGTAAGACTATCAAAGAGTGCACCTTTGTTTCATGATTTTCATAGAATTTATTGCACTAGGGTTGTGCAAGAAATAAAGTCTTGTATACTAGGACTATTGAAAGAGTACTAGTCATTGTAGGCCATTCTTGGTCTTAACATCCTAAAACAATTAATGTGACTCAATGATGTGTAAATACTTGATGAGCATTGTCAAAAAACTATCTCCACATCTTCAAGGGGATCCCTTGAAAAGACATATTATATACATGCCAATAACTAATCACATATGAAATAGCATTAGTTTCTATGTATAGTCCTAAAATCTTATTATTTTAAAACTGTTGAATATTAATGGAATTGACTCTTAATCACAAGAAGAAATTGAGCTTTTGTAGAAAAAAACTGTAAGCTTTTGTGGAAAAAGCGGTAACCTTTCTCAATTTGAATTCATATAAATTTGTAGCTATTATAAGATAACATCTTTGCCCTTCAATGTGCCTCAATCTTATTTTTTGTATTCACTTGATATTTTTTCTTATTCACTAGACAATTCAATATGTTTAGTGAGCTATCTAATTACTGGAAGTGTTCCTTCATTGGCATGTGTATGATAGTTTTGGATAAGTAGAAGACACTTTTATAGATTCACTACTATAATGTAGTTTGGCAAATCATTTGCCTAAGTTTTGTAGTGTGAGATGGAGCTCTCTTTCTTGCACTAACACCTCTATGGGCTTTGTGAAGAAGCAAGTATGCATGTCCTTTGCCCTTTCTCTTTAACCTAATGCATCCCCCCAAAGTGAACCTTCAAATAACCTTATACAAATAGAATTTGGAAGATCTAAGGTTAAAAGGGAGGCCAAGTAATTGCAAGATAAGAATGTTCAACGTATTCCAAGACAACCTCTTCAAGTCACACAACTTAGGGAGACTTTGATGACCACTTAAACTACAAAGGTTTGATACTAGTTCAATTAATATAGAAAATTAGGAATATTTTAGCTTGCACTAATGTAATTATTTTATAAATAGTATAATTTTGGTAAATTAATTTATACTCATTAAGAGGACAAATTAGTGTAGAGGAGAATATTTTGCAAATCCTTTTAACTTATTCATAATCTTAATTTTATATAAGAATACTATTGGCTCTAAATTAGATAGCTTTGTATTGATAAAAATTACGTAAGAATTTTTTTAAAAGACTTCACTCAAAAGGGGTATTGGTGCTATTAGGACAAAGACCTCATATAATACAATATCTTATTGAAGTTAGATATTATTATGAAAAAACTAAATTTAAAGAATTTCTTTTTGTGTGATGAATGATTTTTTGAAAATTTTGTAAAAGAACAAGCATTAGAAAATCCATAAATCATTCACTAGACTCCCTCATCAAGTCGTGAAATTATTATTTAAATGTTTGAATTTTAAAATAAATTTAATGAACATATCAATGTATCTAAGTGACTACAATTAACTAATTAGGTGCCTTCATTACATGTCACTATATTTAATATAGAAAGAATTGAAGTAACTCTAAGAGGCCTCCAACTGGGGAGATCACTTGAGACTTTTAGAAAGTTACGTGAGTTAAAATATAGGATTCACTTAATTTAAAGGGGGAAAATTTTATATAATATGTAAGGCCACATGGGGTCCATAAAATGCCATGTACTGTATTATATATAAATTAGGCTATATAAAAACATTATATAGTAGAAATTTTTATTGATAAGTTAGCATTGACAAATAGGGACCATGTCAATTTTATTAATAGGTTGAATGTAGATATGAACAAATAATTTCATGTAGATGATAAAATGTATATAATTAAATAAATCCAAGGATTTTTTTAGCAATTTGATGTTGCTATTAGACAATTCTAAACTATTTAGACCAATCTTTGCTTAAGTGCACCAACAAAGTGAGGGCATGTAAGAATCAACTATGAGAAAATTATATTGAGTAAATCTACAATCAAAGTTGTATAAAGGGGATTTATGTTCATTTGAAAGACTTCTTAAAGAACAATTTTAGGGTTTAGGTTACTCCCATGCTTTCAAGGTTAGTTCAAACTTTGGAGTTGTTTTCTTCACTCCTTTGTTCCTTTTTATGGCAAACAGGGTGTCCTATGATTTTTTCAATTTTTCAATGCAATTTTGAGTTTAGGATTGTAAGGCAATTGCTTGGGGTTGGAATTTTGTGTAGACCTCAAGATTTGGGTGTTGTGTACACTTAGAAGTTAGAGTATAGGATTGGTCTTAGGATTTTGTTCTTACTTGGCACTGATGCTTTGTTGGTATTGCGTGCAATGGGATGCAAATTGGTCGACAAGGTCTCATTTGTGGGTAGTGTTGCTGTACTAGTACAAAGTCATGAACAACACAAGCTTATGTGCTAGCCCCACCACCCAATGCCAATCCTATAAAATTTTGGCTAATGTCAAATGAATTGCTTGCACCTAAAGATTTGCAATTTGCTTTGCTTCTATGCCCACTACCGGCAATCACGTGTTTAGGGTTTGGCAATTCAAACATCAATCATAGGTGCTTTTACATTTTTGTCTCCCTTCCATGACAACTACCTTCTTGGTCATCTTCTTGGGAGATAAAAGTAGAGAGACTTGCCTACAATACACACTTTTTGTAAAAAAAAATTGTTAATAAACATTATGGAATATTGTATCTAGGATAGATGTGTTGTTTTGGATATTAAATTGTGTAAGGCTAGGATTTTAATGTAAATTATCATATGATTAATAAAAATTTCAGATTGGAATTTTAGGGTGCTCATTGATAATTAGTGTTGAATAAAATTTGTTGAACATTCATGATATTGTTAGAATTAGAGGGAAAAGTGTAATGAATTGGCATGTAATTAGCTCATTATGAACATGTGTTGGCTGTGTTGTTATGATTACCAAGGTGCACATTTTAGATGGTCACTTCATTTGAAGATAGTAGCAATGGAAACTTGATAACTTCATCAAGTTTTGCAACTAGGCGATATATCTTAAGGAGGAGATGGACTATTGCAAGTTGGCCAACATTAGAACTATAAGGGCAACATCAAAGGTATAGCTTGATCTTGTCGATACACAAATATGGCGGTACTTGTACTTATACATGTAAATGTTTATAATCGTCTTTTTATGCTAATACACACTCTTTTATTTTTTGATCCCAAATTCTAAACCATTGCAAATGCATATATACAAATTAAATATATGCTCTCCATGTTATAGTAAAGGATCATGTTCTTGTGTGAAGTTGTATTTTTTTTTAATGCCAGTTTTTCATATTGTTCATGTTATATTGTTGGTATTGGTATTTTATAATTTCAACATCATAACCATGTTTGATGCTTCTATAATATTGTTTATTTCTCTCCATAGTAGGTTGTTTAGAATATATGGCATAGAATTTAGAAATCCCCAAAACTAGGGGGGCAAATTGCACATTCTTATTTGTTATCATCTGAAATTGTTTCACAATACTAGTATTGTATGTATCAAAAAAATTAAGTATAAACATAAAACATCGGTTTTTTGGTGCATATTGTATATGTGTATGAAAAATTTGAACAAATATATTTTATATGTAAAATATCCCAATTATAAAATTACATGAATGAATTTATAAAAAATCATAGGATATTGAAAATGTGTCTCTAGTAGCTTTTTATGTAAAAATATAATCATCTTAAATACAATAATGAAGGTAAATAGCTCCACATCAAATACCCTCTTAACTTAGGTATATTCCTTAAATTTAATTGAGTGATTTCTTTGAGGCCCTTAGGACCCTAACCTTTCATCTAACTTACTATTAGAGTGATTGTTAAAAGCTTCAATATAACCACCTATCACCAATGTGTATTTTGAAGAGAAAGTGATGTGATGTATACAAAAAATGAATGTAAATAAAAATTCAAATTCAAGAACTAAGGGTGCTAGTATGTGAGCATGAACATGCGAGCTTACACACAGAGATATATATATAGAGAGAGAGAGATATATATAGATATATTGCAACCATTGAAAGTGCTTATAATGTAAACACCTATAATATAGGTACCTACATCATAGTTGCACTATGATAATAGAAGATTTTTATTATTAGAAGAAAAATGTGTCCGGCACAACCGGCTATTATGCAACTAGTGTCCTATACAACTATCTTGCAACTATAAGACCTCTCTATTAGCTCCAAATCTAAAGTAATTGTTTTATATCGTTGTTTACTCTATTGATACATTATTTTAGTCGCAAAGTAGTCAATCCATGGTTGTAAAAAACAATTAGGAAACAACTAGGAAAAGAGCGCAATTGTAAAATGATCATAGTTGTTTCCTAGTCGCTTTCTAATTGTTTTTAGGTCAATTTCTAGTCATACACAATTGTTTCTTAGCCGTCTCCTACAGTACTAAAAAATTCAGCTTTTTTGTTGATTTGGTTGCATAGATTTGATTCACTTTTCTGTTGATTTGGATAGAAATCAATGGAAAAATGAACCAAATGAATGCAACCAAATCAACAAAAAAACTGAATTTTTTAGTAGTAAAGCTAGTTGTTTTTTAGTCGCTTTTAAGTTGTATACTAGTTGTTTTAGTCGTTTCCTAGTTGCTTCCAAATTTCGTTCTCATTTGTCTTATAACAATTGTCCCATATTAATTGTAAGAATACCATTAGGTTGGACATATAAAATTTGTAAGTTGTTGTAGTCTTATGCAATGAATTTTGTTGATTTAATTCTAAGATTTTTACAATTTCTATGATTTAAAGATTTCTATAGAGTATAGATTTCTACAATTTGTAAAAATCAAAAAATATTTAAATCCAAAAAATTTTAAAATCTATAAAATCGTAAGGTTTCCTAAACCAATTAAATCTATTAAATATCAATATTTGAATTTTTGAAATCCAAGAAGAAGGTAGATTTGAAATTTTAAAATCTAGACAAAATTAGATTTGAAATTCTAGAATCTAGAAAAAAGTTAAATCTAAAATCCAAAAATCTAGAAAATGGTAGATTTGAAATTCTAAAATCTAAATAAAAGATTATTCTAAATTTGGCAATCTACAAATTATTGAGATTAATAATTTAAAATCTATATACATACAAGTTGCAAACAAGTTGCAAATGAGTCACAAATAAGGCATGACTTTTGCAATTGGTATATTTTTTTCTTAGATTTTAGGGTGTCCACTGCAACTAGAAGTCTCCAAATTATCACCAATCGCAAGCTAGTCACAAATGTCCTATACAACTAAAAATCTAGTTGCATAATGTAGTTGCAAAAATCCTCATTTTTTTTAGTGTATAATATAAACACCTATAACATAGGGATATAGTCTTTTAGGGTCATAGGCTCATGCTTCTAGGCTCATGTAATAGCAACCCTTGTTCAAGGACCATTGAGGATCTCATTTCTATTGCCCTTCTAGGTACTCACCAAAGAATTGATTTTGTAAGAAAGAATTGAAATTTGATATTAAAGTATTAAAGATTCTAAACCTTAAATAAACCCAAAAAATTTGGAGCAATACTACATAGATTTCAAAATATTTGCATCTAAAGTTAAAAAAAATAGCACTTTGCTTAATGAGATTTTTTGGCATTGAATCTTCTTAACTTAAAATTTTTACACTACTGATTTTGAATTTTTATATTTTTATATTAAAGAATTTAGTTTAAAGTTTTGGAATTAAAAAATTAAAAAATTAATTTTCACTCATCAAAAAATTGTTAAGTTGAAGTAAACTAAATCATTAATATTTCTAAGATGGAATTAAAATACACTACCATAGCTACCTAGTAGCTTGGTTAGAAATAAATAATTATCCCGTGAAATCTCAAGGTCATTTTTGTGTCAAAAATGATTCAAAAATGCTAGTTCATTGCATTTATTTAAGAACTTTTTTTAATTTCTTTTTTATAAAATTTCACCATGTACTTCACTTGTTTCAAATCATGTGGTAAAAATTTCATGGACCCTAAAAATTCAAATTTCTTGTGTGTTGAAAAATTGAGTTGAAAGTTTAGGCAAACATTTTTTAAAAACTCTAACTTGATTTTTATTCTTTAAAAAATTGTTAAGTAGAACTGAATTGTGGGATTGAAATACTATTAATTATCCCAAAGGTGAGATTTTTTTTTATCAAGCAAATTTAACCTTGTCAAACATTTTTTTTGGAAATTGTAGAATTTCATTTAGAAATGTATAAGTTATTTTTTCAAGAAGATGCTCTAATTGCCCAAAAAACAAGATTGTCTATAACTTTCACATCAAATCCAAATGGAATGAATAAAAGCTTCCCATATAGATAAAATTACAATCTATTGAGAAACAAATTTTTAAAAATTTTGTGTATAAAGAGGTTTTTGCCCTCCACATTGAAAAAAGGACCTTTTGAACCATAATTTTTGCTCCCACTCACCGATTGAAATACAAATTATATTTCCAAAAAGTTAAATAATGTTTTTTTAATCTCTGCAAAGGGTTTTAAAAAATCATGATGAATATTGAGGCCATAGGCAATTATTCCAAATCCATTTTGTCCCCTGAGGAAACAATGAGACTTTAGGGGGTTGAAAGGGTACCTAAATTTTTGGGAAATTACTAACCTAATTTTCCCAAAATATATGCTACCTCTATCCCAAAAGTATCTTCTTGTTGGATGAAATGTTTTGGACTAAGGCTAAAAATAACATTTAAAAAACCAATTTTGCACTATAAGTAGAGTTTTGGGCACTCCTAAAATTCTAGAAACTTTGAGTTTTAGAGCCCTTTTCAAAGTGTAGTTTTAGAATTTTGAAAAATAGTTTTTTGAAGGCATTTTCAAAGAGCTCCAATGGTTAATTAATTGTTGAGTGTTAGGTCGTCATTTGTAGGCATTTAGTATATGCCTAAAACTACAGATCATTTTGGGACAAAAAATTAAGGCCAACAAGAAGATCATTTTAGGACGGAGGGAGTTTATTAGAGGATTGTCTAATTCATGCAAATTCAACTATACATTTGCATAATTCAACTATAATATCTCAATAATTGCATAATCATGAGTAGTTGCAACAATTATGAATAGTCTCAATTGCATACAATGAATGGGGAGGTCTAGTGGCTAGTAGAAAATCATCCAAGTAAAATTACTAAATTATTTTATTAATTTCAACATTTTAGGTCATATAATCATACAAAAAACTAGGAGTATAGAAAATGAATCGCTTATGAAAAAGAAATTATGCTTTTTCATGCTTTCTCCATTAAAAAAAGTGGATTTTAAACATTCCACATAAACTCCCGCCAATTCATGCTTGAGTAGCCTAAGGGTATAGCCAACATTAAATTCAAATCCATTAGGAATATCCAACATTTGTCTTGCATGGCTTTAAGAGTTGTAAATTGTGAGTAGCAGGGAGGAGAAGACAAGTGTTTTATACAAGTGGGATGGTGGGAGGTAAAACAATGCATTTAAGGGATATAAATTAGGATTATTAAAAGCTCAACAACTTACAATTAAGCCCAAAGTAGGATTTGTGTTCAAAATAGAATTTCATACTTCATTTAGGCCTAGTAAAATAATTTTTTTCAAAAAACTTTGAACTAGGTTAATGTGAAAAATTAATCTAACTTTCATCTCTAAAAACCTATTTGAGATTTTAATCTTCCAATCAAAAGCTATGGACAAAGTTCATAGAAGGGTTGGAAGGAACATTTTCTTTGACATTTCCAACATCCTCTCTAAATTTTGTTAATAATTGTTTTGTGGATGCTCAAAATTACAAAAGGTTTTTTGTAGATGAAACTTAGTTTATTTTTCCAACTTCTATAGTCAAAGGTTTTTGAAAAAATTATTCTAGTATGCCCCAAATGAAAACTAAAGTTTTGCTTTGAATACAAATCATGTTTTGGACAATGAGCAATCAAGCTCTTCAAATCATTCCATACCCTTCGAGGATTCATGACAGACAATGGATTTTATTACAAAAATGATCTTTCCATTCTTCATTCTCTCTAAATGTGAATGAAGTAATTCCTTATTTTGCCATCAAAAAAATTCTCGATGGTAGATGGTCAAATGATAGATTTGTATTTGACTAAATGGATTGTTATTGGATTCTTTGGATTTTCAACAAACCATCTTTATATATATTGGTAGATTTTGTTATATGGTCAAAAATTTAGGAAAAAAATTTGACATTTAAAAAAATTAATTTAAGGTAAACTTTCTATCTAAGTATGCTAGTGTGCAAATAAATTGCTTTGAAATGATGAATTGCCTTTGCAACTTAGTATTTGAATTGAATTGTATTTTATTTGTTGATTTTTTAACTAATTGCAATTTTGCAATATTAAAAAAATGCTCTAAATGCTAAGGAAAATTTTGATTTTTTACTCAATTAAATGACTAAGCTTAGGCAACAACCAAATGACCATAGAGAACCACTACATGACATGTAAAAAGAACAGCAAAAAGTGAAGTCATTCTCTAAACTCTTCGTTCATTGATTGCATAACTATGATTAGTATTCTAGTTGTATAAATAGTTGCAACAATTATAAGTACAATAGTATTACATTGAGTTATACAATTGTTATCCTATTCATGTAGTATGTAACTTCCTAACAACTTGTATGAATGCCTCACTTATTTTAATTATATTTTAAAACTATTCATTTTTAAAATATTACTTTTGGGGTTCTCTAACTATTTTTGAAGTTTATATAATTATTAGGGAGAAAGTTGCTTAAGCCACTAGGAAGCTATAGCAATTTCAATGTTGATATTGTTTCAGCAAGAGATTTTAACCTAGAGAAACATTTTTGGGAGGAAATTGTGAAAATTGAGTTTAGAAATGAATCTTACAAGTTTTTTTTCAAGAAAATGCTTTTATTACATGATAAATAAGATTGTCCATAACTTTCACATAACAAGTCCAAATAGAATGAATCAAAGCTTTCTATATAAATAAAAATAAAATTTGTGAGAAAAATTTATTTATATTTATTTTAAGTTTTGCAGATGTGTTTTTCTGCTTATCAAACTGGAATTTGGGCTTATTGTGTTATAACTTTGCTCCTAGACACCAATTAGAATAAAAATTGTATTCTAAGAATGCTAATGTTTTTAATCTTTACAAATTTTTTCAAAAATCTCAATGAACATTAAGATCTTAGGAGCTTGCCCAAAATTCAATATGTCTCTAGAAGGAACAATAAGACTTTAAGGATTGATTAGAATTTTTGCCTATACTTTTTCTAATCTTTTAGACAATTTTTTGTAGAAACGTTTGGTCCTTTTAGTATAATAAATTATTCTCAAAGACATTTCAGTTTATTTTAATATTTTTTCATTTTCAAAATTTTATATTTATTTTTTAAATAATTTTTTATACTATCATTTTTCCTATTTCTATTCATTTCAATGCATAAATGATCATATGTTTGGATGATTTTTTCAATTGTTTCTAATCCAGTAATTAGCATTGGTCAATCCAAGTTAGCAGATTTCAAGAATTGATCACCAAGGAACTATCTCTTCAATGTCCACATCCTCTTTTGAAAATTTGAATTTTTTTAATATCCTTGTGTAAATCTAGAACTTTCTTCAAACTAATTAGTTTAATAATGAAAACATTGTATTTTGAGAATTTTGAACATTACTCAGGATAAATTGAAAAAAATTACTTTATTAAGTGCCTCTTCATCATCACAAGTTTTGACTTGGAGGCACTTGAGGGTTAATTAAAGTCAATATTAGAACAATATAACACATTAATGTGTCAATTACAATAATCATAATCAAATATATTATTATAATAATTTAAAAAATTAGAAATAACAAAAATAAAAGCGTCATCTAAACAACCATCAAAATGTATAAAATCACAACATAAGAGTGATACATTAGAGTTGCACTAAAAAAATTACATGCAATGTGCCATCTATATGATATTTTTCTTTGAGTATTTATCATAACCTCTAAATTATTTAATGATAATAAGCTTTTAATGGTTTGTATTGAAATTATTCTAATGTCTTATATTGACATCTAGATTTCTTATGTCCATTTTGGGCAACATTTTAATATGCTTCCAATTAGATAATACTTTCAAATTTTAATTCTAAGTCAACCAAAAGTTTTATTTTTAATTGGGTGGGTTCCCAATTGCCATTTATGACACTCTCAAACTCTAAATGCTCAACCATCTTGTAGATGGATGATGAAACTTTTTAGATGTGTACTTCATAAAATGAATTTTCATTAAGAAAGCTTCAAGAACAACCATATAATACATCAATGAAAAGACAAAACTATATATAAATTATTGATATTTATATTTAAGAGTTACAATTAATGAATTTTTTTTGCACAAATTTTGTAAAATGATTAGAAGAGAAAATTTTCACTCTTAGTTTCACTATAGAAAGACAAAGTCTATTACTTGGGTAGTCATTCAAGGAATATCACATTTTTGGATGAATAAGTACATTCTTCATTTCTATAATAACATAGAGGTCATTCATCAACCACTTCTTATCTTCCATGGCATTTCAAAACAAAAATAACATTTAGGAGCTATTAAACAATTTCCTATTATATATTTGCAGTAAAATTATAAAAACTAATTAATCAAAATTGTACTAAATAGAACAAGTTTCTACAATCAATAAATGAATTTAAAATATTTTGTTAAAAACACCTATCAAAATAAAAAAGTATCTACTAAACAGTCATATTTGATATAAATTAATTCATTTTTTTTCCAAAAAAGCTACGTGTCATATTCTAAAATTGGATCAAGTGACGTATATCTTTAAAATTTGATGTTGAAATTCAATGAAAATCAATGTAAGGATTTCCTTGCCGAATTTGACCAATAATTTACGAAGTACCAATTTTGCTCATTTTGAAAAAAAATTTAAAAAAATTACTTTTACCGATGTGTTAAAAGTAATCTTACTATTATTAGTTCGAGCTTTTAGGGGTTAACCATGCATGCCAGGCTGAGTCATCGTCAGGGCTTGAAGCCCAAGCCAGCTAGGCACTCTTTGGAGTCCTCCCTACGAAGGCTGCTGCCCTCCCTCGCAACCCGGCTTTCTTCGTCCTGCTGCTCTTCGCTCTTTTGCTTGCATCCTCGCCTGCTCCACTTGATCGCTCCCTTACCTTTTCTCCTTCAATCGAGGCTCCCGTCTTCCTCACCGGATCAGTTTGTTTTCTCGTTTTTCTGCTGTAAAAATCATGGTAAACTTCGCGCATTACATCAAACCCTAGCCTCGTCGTCTATTTCCTCGTCGCTAGATATGGTCGTTCGTGTCGTGATGGTTAGGCCGCGTTTCATTAGGCTTTTGATTCTTTCGTGTATCAAGGTTTTCATCATTCTTTTAGACAATTGGTTTAAAAGGAAATTTTTGGTTCGGGTGTGTGATTGTGACTTCGTGGTTAGTTTAGAAACCTGTGATTGTTCCTATCCGTGTGCTGTGTTTGGGTTCGAGGTTATTGTTGAACGGCGATGTGTTGATTTTTCTTGCTTCGAACCCTAGCTTGACTTTCTCTTGCTCTCGTTCCGTCGTGACTCGATGCTTAGGATACATCAGGTTTTGGTTTGTTTCGTTTTTTTCATGTAGTAAGATTTTTTTTGAATATATAAGAGATTCGATTCGGTTTAAGAAGACTTTGTAAGTAGTTTTTTGTTTGGTTCGGTTCATGTGTGGTTCTGTCTGTTTGGGGAGTGTGTTTTGTGTAATGTGTTGCGTTTGCTGGCGATGTTTTGGTTTTGTATCTGAATCATGAGTGCGTATGTGGGTTCCCTATTATGACCACTAGTTTTGATTTTGCTATTTCTTGAATTCTATGTAAATTTTTAATGAAGCAATTTTGACATATCTTTTCTCCTGTGATTATTGAGCAGGACTCTCCTCAAAGGCGCAGCAGGTAATTCATTCTGGTTGATGCTTTGCTTTTGTTTTCCTGTTCAACAGATTTCTTTTGTGTGTATTTGTATGTCTTGTACTTTCTGTATGTTTGCACATGGCGGTTACTACCACGAGGGTTTATATGTTGTTTGTCCCTTTTTACAGAACTCCTCCTTACAGGTATTCCGATTCTCCATCTCCAAGACGCTCATCCCGAGGCCGGTCCAGATCCCGAACGCCTCCTTCAAGGAGGTAATTTCATTCAGCTTTTTATTTCTCTGAAATGCTTTAGAAATTAACAAGTCTCTTTATTCAGAGATTCACTGCGGTTTTATTGTTGAGGAACAGGGACAGGGACAGGTCGGATGTAAGAGAAGAAGCGCTTAATCCTGGAAACAATCTATATGTTACTGGTCTCTCCACTCGTGTGACAGAAAAGGATTTGGATGAGCATTTCTCAGAGGAGGGAAAGGTGCTTGCTGAACCCATTTTTGCCAGTTTTGAATGATTCACTTTTAGACCTTGTTTGAACTACTCTGTCGTGTCTCGGTGTCTTGGATTTAATTAAATTTTGTAATCAGAATTTTGCTAATCCGTCTTATATTTTCAGGTGATAGAATGCCGCTTGGTGGTTGACCCACGCACTCGGGAGTCGAGAGGTTTCGGATTTGTGACCATGGACAGTGCTGAGGATGCTGATCGTTGTGTGAAGTACCTTAATCGCTCTACACTTGAGGGACGTATTATAACTGTTGAGAAGGTGAGTTTCTGTGTCATGGATTGTCCTGACCGCGTTGTCTTCCTCCCTATTTTGACCTCTGAGTCAAGCGTCAGCTATTGAATGCTACTGAGATATGGAATTGGCCAACTTGTGAAGGGATGGCTAAGTGGTATGGAACATGTGTCTATCATACACGATATTGAAGAGTAAGCAGTATAATTTCTTACAGTAGTGCTAATGTGATTGCGTGTCTTCCTTGAACCTTTGGTCGACCAGAGAATATTCGACTATTGCTGCAGTCAACTTTCCTGTGGTCTAGATTGTGCGACCTGGTGTGCTTTAGCGAATTTCGAGTCTACCACCAAGTTTGCGCAGGAAATTTTAATGCTGGTTCATTGAGGCACTTCCACCGCCAATTTGGAGCATTGCATGCCATTCTTACAACAGATTACAATTCACACGTTTTTGTCATCGAATCGAATGTAATATTCAATGTCAAGTCGATATGATCGAAGCTTGGTGCTGGACTCTGCTTCAGCACACGTCTTTTGCATCCTTTCAAGCCAAGCTTGCAATCGTCAGTTGATGTAGACGGCAAGACAGCCTCAGTTGCTTGCCCCACACAGATCGATTTTGCATCAAATTACTCGAGCTTGCCATGTTGGTGTTGCTAAGTCTGTGCGGGCCTGTCAACCCACCAGCTATTCCTCAAGTAGAGCATCACAACTACACCTGCAACAGAGTTGCACAAACTGTTTCAACCCAATCTGTTATAGCCGCGCCTCCAGTTTTACGAGTCTCTGCGAGTCAGTGGTTACTCGAGGTGGGTTGGGGCAGCTAATTACTCGACTAGCATGCCCACGCCGCTCACTCTAGCTGGGTGACTTTCCTCGTCCCACTTCTGGTGTTACTATTTTGTTGTAGTCCAGTTAGTATTGCTTAGTTTAATAACTAGGTTTATAATAAGCTAATATTTCTTCAGATGTTTGACGGTGAGATTGGCACGGGTCGATCATCTCTTACTGTGCTTGCTGATTTATGTTGATGACCGTGAACCTCTTCTTAGTGAAGTTTTTACCTATCAATTTTTGTTGGCTTTTGTAATCCTCATGAATGAAATAGTTTAATTGAATCACGGTAGCACAATGTTGACCTTACGAAGGCTTTGGAACGTATTTTATCGTTCTTGTGATGGCAAACCTGTCATTGCGCTCTGTCAAATGTTGCGTGCACACACTTGTGCGCACCTGGAATGTGTTTCCATGATAGATTGCAATATTATTAAATATTGTATTTCCTGTTTTGCAGGCTAAGAGGAAGCGTGCAAGGACTCCCACTCCTGGGGAATATCTGGGTGTTCGAGGTATTGATCTCTCAACTTCACTACTTTTGTTTGATAAAGAGTCTTTTGTGGGCATGAAATGCTTTAAAGGGCTCGTTACTTCTCTCTAGTTTTTCTTGGAATTTGATACAGTAGAACTTCTAATAAGTAGCACTCTCTATAGTATCAAACCTCTGTAAAGTAATATTGATTGCCGGTTCCGGCCTTGGCCCCATACAAACGTCATCAATGCAAATGACCCTTCCTGACCTCTTTAATGTAATGTGTCACACCGGTCCCAGCCCTACTGCTTATTAGAAGTTCTACTGTACTATAACCCTTCCATTGCAACGTTTTTGACACTCAGCTGCTATGCAAGCCCATTCACGTGGATACGGAGGAGACTATGGAGGACGGAATGGAGGCCGCGATAGCTACAGTGATCGGCGAGCACCTCGGTACTCCCCGTATCGAGGCAGAGATAGAGAACGCTCTCCTCGTCACTCCCCATACCGTGGGTATCGTCGAGAACGCTCTCGCTCACCACGTTATTCACCATATCGTCGTTGAAATTTAGGCACGGTGGTGTTATCTTCACTCCCAGACTTCACCCTGTTGTTAGGGGATGTAGGTTAGTGATAAGTAGATGATGGTTTATGTGCTGTTTAAGCACTTGGTCTGTTTTTACCTGCAGAGTCTTTCCTTAGCTGTCTTTGAATGAGAGCATTTCAAATGCATCGTTTATACAGTTATTTGTCTATGATCATCGCTGTGGGCTTCCATGTGTTTGATTTGCTAAATCGCTCATTACCAACCTCCATGTATCACATCTCTTCTTGTTTCTTATGGCAATACACTTTTCTTTGAGACTTCTGTTTGACTGTACTTCTGTGAGGCTATTACCATGTAATCTGGTCAAAAAGATGCCAATTTTAGGAACCTTACAGTAATTTTTGGCAATTTTCAACTTTTTGACCATATTGGCAATGATAATTTTTTTCGGGATTTGTTGGATCAATTATGTACATCATGAACTCCAATCTTTGGACAAACAAATTGAACCAAAAATGCATTAAATGGCTATGAAATATAACTTAAACATATTTCTTAATTCAACGAATATTTCAAATGCAAGGGCATTAAGATGTAAAAATGGTCCATATTGCAACTTGTACTCTACAATGGATAGTGCTATCCCATGTTGTCAATTCCCCTCCAAAATCTAAATATTGTGAGAACCATCATTATTTTGTCAATTCCTTCTAAAAATTCAAATATTGTGAGAACCAACATCATTTATGTGTTTATCAAATTGTTGATATTTTCAATTCCATAAATGTCAATTTCCTTCAATTTTTGTGTACAATAATTTAAAATAATGTATACCAACATGCCAAGGTATAAAAAGTTTTTTTGAATCTCAAAAAAAAAATTTGGGAAAAGATAAAGTAATTTCAAATTGAATTGAACAAAACTGAGTTTTAGACATGGATAACTTTGAAATTGATTTTCTTTCAAATCAAAAGTAATTTTTTTTTCAAACTTTTATAATAACGTGTAGTATGTTGTAGTATGTTACTACAACTTCCATACATCTATTTTTAGACTTTGTCCTTGATGTTTATAGTATAGTTGTTTGAATGAAAATGTTTCAGCTTTCAGCTTTGTATTTAGTTTTGTTTTCAACTTTGTATTTAATTTTGTTTTGTTGAAAACAACTCAAAATTGCCTCTTTTGCTGCATTCATCCAAGAAAAACAATTTTGAATTTCAGTGTAGGATCTTATACTTCACTTGTTTCAAATCACGTGGTAAAAATTTCATAGAGTTTGTCTGTACATATTGGAAGACATTAGCATTCAAAGTTGGAAAAAATTGTTTTTCTTCAACATTGACTTGCAATTTTAGATGACTTTTACCACCATTAGTAGACAACTTTTGCACTACAGACTTTGAATTAAAAATTTTGTCTGTTGAAAAATTGAGTTGAAAGTTTAGGAAAATAGTTTTAAGAAATGCAAACTTGATTTTCATTCTTTAAATTTTTTTAAGTATAAGTAGTTTCAAAATCGAAAGAAAAACTTAATCGTTAATAACTCTAAGATGGGATTGAAACACTATAATCCCAATGGTGAGATTATTTTAGCAAGCAAACTTAACCTTGTCAAACAAAGTTTTGTGAAAATTGTAAAAATTGCATTCAAAATGAATCCTGTAAGTTATTTTTTTAAGGAAATACTCTAATTGCTTAAAAAATAAGATTGTCTATAATTTTGAAATTATAAATCCAAATGGAATGAATCAAAGCTTCACATATTGATAAAGTTACAATGCATGAGAAAAAAATTTAAAAATAATTTAGTGTGTGAGGACATTTTTTGTCTACTACATAAAAAAAACAAGACCTTTTGTGCCATAACTTTTGCTCCACGGCACTAAATGAAATATCAACTATATTCCCCCCAAAGCTAATGTGTTTTTCTATCTTTACAAAAGGTTTCAAAAAATCATGATGAATATTGAGGCAGTAGGAGATTGCTTCAAATCCATTTTGTCCCTCTAGGGGACAATGGGACATTAGGGGTTAATATATGGATTGCAATAATTTGTTGAAATTTTAAAAAGGAATAGAAACTAAAATTGAAGACTTTTTGTATTATACTTTGAAGTGAGATCTTTTGTAATACTTCCAATCCTAACACTTGTCTTTAATATTTAACAATTTCACCTCGTGACCTT
Organism: Climacium dendroides; assembly: GCA_950106755.1. Taxonomy (NCBI): domain Eukaryota; kingdom Viridiplantae; phylum Streptophyta; class Bryopsida; order Hypnales; family Climaciaceae; genus Climacium; species Climacium dendroides. Next base: position 21,481,058 of record OX467088.1, read on the forward strand.
CTCAAGAATGTCACCCATTGCACGAGCCACCTATTGACATCACCAATGAATTTACAAATTATTAAGTATGAAATTAGTATCTTTAATTTTATTTGTTTTTGAATTAATTGAAATGAAATATTTTTTACTACTAAATGTTTATTGTTTACCAAACTATCACCAATACCAATATATGTAGTTTCAATTAAGGGAAATGGACAAATTTGACTATAAGAAAGTATCAAACCTTGAAAGAAACTCATTTTCATCAAATTTAGCTTTTATTATTAGACTGATTAATTTTCATTAAACAAATTTCAATGATTTCAATGAGCTATTGAATGGAAATTTCAATACATCTAAGTTAAAATTATTTGGATTCCACTTACAAAAATTTTAGCAGTTCAAAGTGTTTTGGTAGATATCCTGAACTTAACACAAGATCTCATTTTGAATTAGTGTAAATTTTCATAATTAATATACATTCATTATCTAAAATTTTATAGTGTTAGAATTAGAACATCATAGAATTTTAAGATCTTGAATTAAGTACTATTAAAATTGAAATTAAACAAATAATTTTTTACAATGGAATGGGATACCAAAATTTTTGAATTATAACAATATTTAATAGGACTCAAAGATTACCACCATACATATCCAAGAGGCAAAATTTTGTATTTTTATTAGATGCTAAAAATCCAATATACAAAGGGAAAATGAAGGAGAAATTGACATTGAGAATTAAATACAATTAAGAAAAAAATTAGTAGTGGGTAAGACCGTATTTTAATTTGCGTTAATGAATGAACAAACCACAATTTTATACATGAATTGAAAAAACAAATCCTCTCTATTGTTAAATTATAGGGTATTATGAATTGAATTGAAAAGAATACAACTAATAAATAATCAAATACCATACTTCACTATCAACAACAATTTTACATACTGAGCAAAAATACATCTTAAGGATGCTTTGTAAGTTGAGAAAGAATCTTTACCTCTAAAAAACAAAAGACAACTACATCTATTATACTTAGTGGTTAAGGTTGGCAAAACGTATTTCTATATATAGATGCCAAAATTCTTGAATTTTTTTTCAAATTTCATTTGGATGGAAAAATTTAATCATATACATCCATGACATTCTATAACAATGACTGCGGGTCCTCCAAACACTATAGAAATTCCAAGAATGGAAGTTGACTTTATCCCTTATATGAGCCACATACCTTAAACCACCTCATCTAATTCTTTCTGTTACATAGAATTTGGATTCTCTACTCTATGACATGGACCCAATTACAAAAGTTATTAAATATGTTTAGAGATCTCTATATTTTTATGGGCCCAAAATCCCATAATCAATAGACTTAATCATTTAATATAATTTAATCATATAATGACAAGGTGGTCTAAATATGTTCAATGGATGATTTTCAAAATCACTATAGAAATGAAGAATGTTCCTATTGGTTCAAAAATCAAATCATTTTGTTTTATGATTATCATGGTTGATGTTTTTTTAGAGTTAACCCTTAAGCATCAACAAGGACGTTTGGTATTTGATGGATAACAAGGAATCCTTCTAATAAGACAAAAGTGCAACTATTCATCCTTAAAATTTTGTTGTGAAAACGGAAAATCTTCTATAGTAGTTTGACTTCCAATGAGTGGTTTTGCAATTTTTTAAGCAAATGATTCACATGGTAACCAAAGAGATGATTTCCGTGGTCACTAGTCCATCATTTAAGGATTAATCATCTAACAAGGTTTAAGCATCCAATAAAGCTTAATCATCCAACAAATGAAATCATACAACATAAGTAAGTTAATCATACAACAAACTAGTGTTTAGGAAACTTTTTGAGTTTTACCGGTTAATTTCCTTTAGTTCTTGTACTGAACTAGTTTTTAAAGAAAAGAGTCTGGTTACTTTTTCTATTTTTTACTCAAAATAGAAATTTTACAGATTTTTTCACTGACTTTTTGCTGATGTTTTCAAATTGCAACCAGATTTTTTCCCAATTCCTCTGGTTAACTTTGAACTAGCCACCAGTTTTTTCCGAACATTGCAACGAACATAATCTTAAAAAACGAACATAATCATTAAGCATTCAACGAACTCATTCATCCAACGAACTTAATCATCCGACATTCATCGAAGGTACATTGGCGCATACCCCCAAATAGAAAGGACAAAACCGCTGTCTTCCTTGTCCAGTCCAGTCCTCAGACCACTTGGTCGGAACACTATCCTGCACACGAGTTTCCGACGCTAGTCTCTTAGAAGGATTCTTTTGTTATTCTTTTGTGGAATTTTCGTTTTGAAATTCTCACCGATCGCACCTAATCGCGGAGCCTTCCTCTCAAGAATTTGGGGTTTAGAGTTCCTGCATTGCTTGACCCTCCTGCCGCTGTGAAAGATGAGGAGCTGGAGGAAGGATGATCCCGAACCAGGGCGATCACGTTCTTTGTTCGACCAGCGCCGCAGCAGCATCGTCGTTTTCTCGCTCTTGTTAATCTTGCGCCATGTTTCGTATGTTTTCGCATCCGATGCAGGTAATTCAATTCTTCTCTTTCACAGGGTTTTCTGTGTTTGCTTTCCATGTCGTTATTGCACTTGGGATCGGGGTTCGATTTTTTAAATTCTTCAATCTTCTGGTTTGTGTCAGAGTGTAAGATTCTCAATTCCATTGTTGTCCAATGTTTAGACTGCTGCGTTCCTGAAGTTTAGCCCATTGGTGTCGCAAATTCTTGGTTCCGAAAGTCATGAGTTCACGAAGGAAGAGGTTAGGGTTTGGCTTGGGCGGTTTGGCTTGGGGGAGCTCAGTAATTTCAGCTCCAAGGTAACCACACCTGAAAGCGGATAAGTCTTAAGCTCTAAGTGCAGTCCTGTTATTTAACTGACCAAATTTTTTAAGTGACTCTCGTTAACAATTGCAAAGGGATCCCAATGCACCAAAATATGCCAAATTGGGATGTTGGATGGAAAGTTATTAGATTGTTCAAAGTTTTCATTGGTAGATGTAGACAGGGAAGCACGAGCTTAGGGCTTGGCTTGTGAGAGCTCATTAACTCGTAAAGGACCAAGAGCCCAAATTGGACTTCATTTTTTTTAGCAGTTTTGAGTAGGACACAAGGTGAATTTTTCTTGTCCCATTCTATTTAGACTTCAACTAGCAAGTGTTCTTCGCTTATTTGGGGGATATGAAAATTGGTCCCATCTGAATTATGTTTTTCACTATATGATCAATTCAATTGGTCGTCTTATAACTTTGAATCTTTTAGGGTTAATTCCAGCTCAACTCTTACCCTCTCAAACCTGATGGGAATTTGATGGTTTGACTTCGACAGCATCTTATTTACAGGCTGGAGATGCTGCATTATCCAAAGGAGATTATACCATTGCGCTAAAACATTACAGCAAATTCATTGGTGAGCTGTAATTCTACCACTTGCCGTAAGTTTAGGTTTTGTTAGCTGGTGGAAGAAAGTGCTTTAGTTTTTCTCTTCCCTTCTATTTCCATATAGTTGATTCACACTTGGCGTATTCTTTGCACTGAGCAAATCCATCATGACTTTGCAGAGTTGGATTCCGTAGCGCCATTAGGGTTTACTAAAAGATCAGCTGTGTACCTTCAACAACGAAAATACCGAGAGGCTTTGGCAGATTTAGGCACGGCACTATCAGTGGACCCTACCTTCTTGCAAGGTTACCTGAACAGAGGACGCCTTTTGCGTCAAATGTGCCGGTAAGCTATTGATGTTCTTTAGATGAAATCAAAACTTTTCTTTGATACTTTGGCATATTTGAAGACCTCCTCCCCTGTAATCAACGAGCCAGTGAGGACATCAAATCTCCAAACCTTTGCAGTTTGCATTTTGATCATAACAATTCTGAACAATTTAAAACGCTCGGTTGGTTTTAATCCAAAGTCTTCCCCGCCACAGCGAGTTTGAATTTCTCAGTTTAGATCATCTGATCATTTTGGACTAGAGTTTTGATCTTGTTTTTCTTTTTCTTTTCCTGGGTGCTTGCATCATCTCGTGGAGTCTGGTTCTCATCATCGGTACACCATGATGAGTGCAGATTCAGGGAAGCAGAGAGAGATTTTAAGAAAGTTTTGGAGCTTAAACCTAGGCACTCAAACGGGAAAAATGAGCTGGAAAAGTCGTCTCATGCCAGCGTTTTGCTGGATCAGGCGACGGCGCTATTCGATGCTGAAGAAATTGACCAGGCTGCAGGGGCCTTGGAGAAAGTTTTGGACGTGTCTTCAGAGTGTGCTCCGGTATGTTCATCTCTGTTTGTGGTTTTTAAACTTTGAATTCTTTCATTTGAAAATATAAACATAAAAAATTTGTTTTCCAGTGAAGGAGTTGTCATGGTATGGAGTTTCTAGAAAACTCGTAAACTGTGTGCTCCTAGACTGAGTGTTACTTCTCCCTGGGCGCCGTCTTGAAATATTTGTGACACTTTTGTTCACATCTTTAGGCGATGCCACCTTGGGAATCGCCAAATCTGGGCCTTATTTCGAATGGAGGAGTTTGGTTAGTTTGTAATATAGAAGACCCGGAGGAGAAGCCTAGCATAGTATAGGGTCTCTTTCCGATGCTTTGAGACCCCGCAGATGAAGACCCTGGATCTTAGCTTCAGGGTCCTCTTAGAAGACCCTCATCAATCACATATCTATGAAGTAATGCAAATAGGGTTTATGATAATGCTAGATGTGCCATGCAGGAGGACGTCCCGCTTAGGGTCCAATGAAAAATTTATTAGAAAGGGGTCCCCTAGGGGTTGATCTCATTGATCTTTTGGTTTTTAAAAATGCACTTGGGTACTCTATTCTTTGAATAGGACTTTGCCTTTGAGACCCTGTGGAAAACCGGGTCTGCATGACCATTCTAATCCCGTCTTGAGGAATTTTGGACAAATGCCAACAGTGTATTTTGTTGCTACATTCAGGCACGCTTGTTGAGAGCTAAATTGGCATTGAAAAAGAAAGATTACAGCGAGGCAGTTGCGGAGGCAGGACGTGTGCTGAAATCGGATGAGAGTGACTTGGATGCTTTACTAGTTCGTGGAAATGCATATTTATATCTTGCTGACCATGATGTTGCCCTCAGGTACTATTACTTTTCTTTAGATTTTGTTTGAACTTATTTCAGTTAATCGGTAGCTCAGTTGTTTTATGAATTATTTTAGTTTTACTAGCTCTTTTTCTATCAAATGATCTTGCAAGCTCTGTGCAGACATTATCAGTCCGGGCTTCGATTGGACCCTGAACACGGAGAACTGAAGAAGCAGTATTTCAAGTTGAAAATGCTGCTAAGGAAGACCAAGGCCGTATGTCACACTTCCCTTTCCTTGCTGTATCACACGTGTTTGACCTTTGCTTGTCCTTGTCCATGGAGGTTTGGACTTACATGAGGCTGCTCTGTTCGGATAACTCTGATTTGTTCTCAGAAATTACTCCTGGCTGTGCTCTGCCACCATGTATGAATCTGATTTTGGCTTTTGTTTTGGAGGATTTTCTAAATGTTCAGTGAGATCCTCATGAGGTTAGCACTTGGTCCATCCTATTAAGGTTCTGCTACACAGAGGGTTTCAGGAGGCTTATGTTTGATCACAAAGTTGTGCGAAAATCTGCAGGCCGAAGAAGCATTAGAAAAGAACAAGTTCCGCACTGCAGTGGAAGCCTACCTTGCAGCTTTGGAGGTTGTCCCAGACCATGATCTCCACAACGTTAAGCTGAATATGGGGCTTTGTAAAGCATTGGTGAAACTTGGGCGTGGGAAGGATGCTATCGCTCGTTGCTCTCTCGTTTTGGAAATGGATAGTGCTTCTCTCGAGGCACTAGAGCAGGTGCCTTCACACTACTTTGTTAGGACATGTTATATGGAGTGTTTCTATTTCAGTATCTTATTTTACAATCGTAAGATTAGCGTGACTCTTAATGCCCTGCCCGCACGAAGTAGCTCTGAATTAGCGAATTGGACCGTTAGCTAATTAGCTAGTCGTTAAGGCCGATTAGCTAGTTGGAAGTTACTAATATCTTGTATGCCTGTAAGGTGTTTAATGGGGCATAAAGCTTTCAAGTTAACTAATTGCTGCTACTCGGTGTTGTGAGATTAAGCATTTCTAATTAATATTGGGGAATTAAGTTAACTGGTGGAAATGAATGTAATGTCATTCCAAGTTAGTAGGAGTTAGCACCAATTTGCTGGTGCAATTTGGGCAGTGCGGGCAGGACCTAAGCAATATAGTATCATGGATGAGCAAAATATGTGTAATCAATGCTGTTTAGGATGTATGCTCGCAAGTAGAATTTTGCTTGCAAGAAATTAGATAGGATAAAGCAGTTCAAAGAGCTAGTCAGTTAAAGCCCCACATTTCTTGGGTACAGAGAGCAGAGGCAAAATTACTGGAGGAGGATTGGGACGGAGCTGTGGCTGATTTTAAGGCCGCTCTTCAGCAAAATCCACAGGTTAGTAAGTGGATCCCCACTTGTTATCTTATTCTTTTCCAGACGCGCGTTGATTTGTAGGCAAGCTGTGATTACTGAATTGTCGAAATATAAAGCTCTGAGAATCTTAGTCTCTTGGATTTGTTTAGGTTGATCATATTGGCTGTGCAGTAGTTAATACACAAATATGTGAAGATCTCAGCGTAGTAGTGGAAAACCCACCCCAAGGTATACTACAAAACGTTGCTGCACTTGCCGTGGCAATGTTCACTGCCTTAAATGCCTTTACAATTGGTATGGTTTTACGCAACTTGGTTTTCGAAAACTCTTTTCGGGGGTTTTCTTCTCTTGTTTCTCTGGTTGAACTCTGGTTGAACTTTCAATAAGAACTCTATACATCTACAGGACCGAAATCTTAGAGAGGGACTGCACCGGGCTGAGCATGCTTTGAAACTGAGCAAGCGAAAGGATTGGTACAAAATTCTGGGTTTGTCAAATACAGCATCAGCAGCTGAAATCAAACGTGCTTACAAAAAACTTGCACTTCAATGGCATCCTGATAAGAATCAGGACAACCAGGAGGCGGCGGAGGACAAGTTCCGTGAAGTTGCTGAGGCCTATGAGGTGAGTTGACAACCGTTTGTTTTCATGTATCTTTCATGTACAGTAGTATTTTTATGTTGCTAATTGCACACTACTAGAAAATCCAACCGCCCAAAGGTGTTCTTGAAAAACTAGCACCATTGCAATTGACAGGGTTTCCATGAAAAACTGTCCCCAATGGCGTTGCAATTGACGGGTTTTCGCAGGCAGGTTTTCTGAGGGGGGGATCCACTACTGTTGTTTTGTCTTGATACTCTCTGATCATTCGAAACATATTTGTTTTTTGTTCAAGAAATGCATATTTTGGGGGGTTGTTTTTCCCGTGGATGTTGGATCCCAAGTGCACTCAAAAAATTTCATTTCATCTCTTATCGTGTAAACTTCAATTAATATCCTTCGTTCTTCCACTATACTAACGCTGCTATTACTTATTCTTAATTTGGATTTTTGATTATGTGACAGGTGCTTGGAAACGAAGAGAAGAGGGAAAAATACGACAGGGGTGAGGACGTGGAGGAGCAGCAAGGAGGCCAAGGGTATAACCCATTTCATGGAGGTGGTGGTCAAACATTCTCTTTCCAATTTGAGGGAGGATTTCCTGGTGGCGGGTTTCACTTTTAGGATTAGTGTTCACCTCCGATGTTGTCAAGTTGAGAAAATTAAGAATTTGAAAGCGCTCTTCAGAAACGTACCTACTCTTGGAGTCGATTATTTCAGGGACATTTTGTCCCAACATTCCGCTGCCGTGAGTCCATGGTAACCCCTAAATGCCAATGTTCCACATGCTTAATAATTAGGGGACATCTAATTTTGGTGGCCTTAACAAAACAATCATTATGTAGATGACGAAAGTTTCAAAATGTTCACTACATCCAATTGATATTCATCGACTAAATTTCAGGAAAGTTTGGGTAATATATCAATGGGAAGAAGAAAGAACGCTCTTCTTGAATCGATGTTGAATCAATGGCATAGATATTTTGGAGTTAGTATTATTTATTACTATTTTTGAAAATTTATCTTTTTGACTTTTAGATCAAGCATTTAGGGGTTCAAGAGACCTAATTGTAGAGCCAAACAAATTGTCCTGAAGATTACTTTACTCAGGTCACTTGTAGTAAAGTAGAATAGTCATCATGGGCAGAATTAGAAGTTTACCCTCACGCCATTACTGAATTTGTTTTTTAAATTCACACAAAGACAAGTGTGAGAAATGGTGAGAGCAAATGAATTTTTTTGACTAAGTATGAATTTGTTATGAATTTTTGAAGTATGTTGTCCATCATGTCCCAAAACAATCTATAGACTTACTTCAAACCATACTTACTTCAAACCATTCAGTGTATCCATAATGGTCATCTTACTAATTGAAGCACTCCAAATATTTCCTAATATGGCCTCAAAAAAAAGTTACAATATGAAGGCTTGAAAAAGCCATGTTTTGCAATGAATTTACACCCAAAAGGAAGAAATTCTTGTTGTAGACACATTGTAGTTACTTATGATGATATTTTCTAATATGACCACAATATGAAGGCTTAAAAAGGTCATGTTTTACAATGAATTTACACCAAAAAGGACTAAGTTCCTATTGTAGTTACTAATTACTCCACTATAGTCACGTAAGACATTCATTGTAACCACTATCTCAATCCAATGTAGTCTAAGTTTCATTATTGAAACCATATTGAAATGGATCATTCCCTAGATGATTGAAATGAGTCTTTTATCCATGATGAGTTATTCTGTTTTATGGGCTATCTTACCATACTTTGAATATCAATACACTACTATCATACTACTAAAATCATAAATCCCTCTGTAATATCACAAATGTTACCATTAATACTAGGGGTTCGTGCTTGCTATGCTACGCATTCATTGTATCACATATTAGTAAAAATTTGATATATTTGACTAGAATGCATGATAATGATTTAGATAAGTCTTTAAAATAATTATTTTAATTATTTTATAAAAATATTTTCAATCATGTATACATAGAAATCATATTTTCACACAATGTAATATTACTGAAAGAGTAGCAATTCACAATTACCTCTATAATATCACTTTTTACAAAGGGTGATATTATAGAAATAATATAGTCATTGCGATTGAGGTGATATTAAAGAGGATCAATATGGTGATATTATAAAGGTAGCAATTCCATTGCTTTTCTTGGCTTTATGCTTCTTTTGCATTCCTATGATTTTGTGCTTTTGTGAACTTTGAGCTTCTAATTTCAATTTTCTATTGCTACTACCAAATGATTTGAGAAATTTATTAGATTGAATCGATTTTGGATTTTACAACAATTAAATTGTTCACGAAGCTTTTGAGATTTACAAGTTTTTCCTTTAAATTCTTCTATTTGGGTTGCCATTGTTTGTAACAACTCAATCAAATTTCTAATGCATTCTAATGCATTCTAATGTATCTTTTACCGTATTCATGATTGCATGTATATCATTCATCATTCATTAAATTTCTATTGTTTATTTCAATATATTCTTATTTATTAAAAAAATTATACAAAGATTTTAGTCATTTTTATTTGAAGATTTATTCAAAAAATTTGTTCTGCATTCTATCTAATTCATAAAAATTCTTATAAAATTCTAATGATGAATGCGTAGCATAGCAAGCACCAACCGCTAGTTGACTACTAAAGACATTATGGATATAGTGTATAGAAAAATATCATAATATAAAACTTATTGTTGAATCCTACATTAAGAGTTGTATTTAGTGTATTTGACATTCAATGTCAAATATGTTTTGTCAATACATGTTAATATGTTTGTCAAGTATTGTGATTAGTTTGAGTTATTATTTTTACTACTATTGCAAATATTGTCAATAATACAAAAGTGGATTTGAAAAAATATTTATAAATAGTACATTAAAAATTATCTACATCACATTATATATAATTTTTAGTTTAGTACAAATACAAATGATTAAGGTTTTGTTTATACCTTAAACAAGAAGACTTGGGAATTAAGAAGGGTTTTTTTTCCATGCCCCTTCATTTGCCATTGTGAAAATCTTCTTTAGTAGTTATGAATTTTGGATTGGTGTAAACTACCAAGAAGGTATGAAATGACAAAAATTATTTAAATAAATCATTATAGTTTTTTTAATTTAAAGTATTTAAAATAACACTTTTCAATGAGGATCCCTAAATTTTTTGTGAGATCTACTTTCTTAAGTTGGATCTAACTATAATTCTAAAAGACTCAAAATTTGAAGATTTTTGATGTCTCTCAAGAAAAAATTTGTTTTACATCATTGAATCTTTTTCAAGATTTGAATTTGGTGTAAATCAAGCTTAAGTTATATAATAGATAAATAGTTGAGATATGAGAGGGTTATAAAAAGTGACTCTAGAAGACAAGAATTTTTTTAATCACTTTCTATAGCTTGGAACTTGGAGAGTTTGATAAAAATTCTATTTTGGATTGAAATTATATACATCATATAGGCTTTCTCTCTAAATTGGATGAAAATATAAATGAAATCTAAAAAATAGTACAAGGAGGTCAATAAATAGAAAACATGTAGTAATAAGTTTGTTAAAATTTAAATATTTACTATGTATTAGTATTGTAAATGATAGCAACTATAGGCTTTAACCTAAGAGACAAATTTTTTCCACTTCCTCTAATTGCATACTCTACAATTCTAAATTCATTGCATATCATGAATATCTCACATATTGAACACAAATTTGACTGGACAATTTCCACATGTCAAATTGTGAATTCATGAAAAAAAATGTATTTAGAAGTCCTTTTATCTTTTGATTTAGTACAATTAGAGTTGGTTGAATGTACTTGAACTTTAAAGTGATTACTATAACCTATCATCTCAAACTTAAGGACAGACAGATTATTAACAAGTATTGTAGTGATTCAGTGCCTTCATCACTACGTACTATAATTGCATCAATTATGTGCATTTTTACACACTAAATCAGTGCAAAAACAATGAATATCAATAGCGTACAGTTTATGTACTTTAACTATACAATTGTTGTGTCAAAACTACATAGCAATCATATAGTTAAAGTACATAAACTGTACGCTATTGATATTCATTGTTTTCGCACTGATTTAGTGCGTAAAAATGCACATAATTGATGCGATTATAGTGTGTAGTGATGAAGGCACTGAATCAATACGATGTTTGTTAATAATCCGTCTGTCCTTAAGTTTGAGATGATGACATCTCTACCAATGTATTCATGCCAAAAAATTAAGTCTCAAATCTTATTTAGTAAGTTTTCTCTTTCTAGATTCAAGTGATAGTAAGCTTTCTTCCACCTTATTAATGATCTTGTTCCTCACAAACTTCATTTAATTAAATTTATGTCACATTCATTGTTATTTTTATTTGATTTGATTAAAGTAAGGTTTTATTTCAAAGTGACAATTACCATGAAACTAAATTTAGTACTTTTGGAATTTTATTTTAAAAATTGGCTTTGACCTAAAAGATGATTTTTTCTTTTTGAGCAAAAAATTTGAAGCAAATTTTGCTCAAAATTCAATATTTATCCTGAATGAAAACATAAAAGCATGTTGAAAGTGAGCATTTTTGGCAAATTGGAGTTGAAAACCTAAAAAAAATAAAAAATAAAAGGTTGTAATAGATACAAAGTGCCAAACCATATTTCTAAACCATAATATGAAAATTTTACACTATAATGTTCTTATATTTTGGTGAAATTATAAATCTTCTCATGTGAGATTTTGCTGAATAATTCAAACCATTTTTTTTTGTCATTTTATCATTTATATATATGAATTATACATTTTGAAAATCTAAATTTATTCCCTTTGCCCCATTATACTAGTTGCTCTTGGATTTTTCATTTGTTTGAAATTATTAGTCTCCATTATTATTAACCTAACTTTAGGTTTGAACATAGATTGATTTTTTTGTGTCTGATGTTAGTCTGATGTTAGCTAATGAAATGAAGCACAAGAAGTTTAGTTTAATATCCACTTAATAGGTCAAAAAAATTCTAAAAATTGATTTTTTTTAATAGCAATTTGAGGATGGCTAAGTCAAAGACCAAATGACTTTAAACTTTTCATTAAATTTGTTGACTCCTAAGACATTTTCCTATAGATTTAAATACATACAGAGGGCAATATAGTTATATAGGAAGTAAGTCTTCCTTCTTTGTAAAGCCTACCCTTATTTATAAAATCTTTCCTTGATTGTAATTAATAGCCATTTCTACCTATTTTGAGAGGATACATTGAACACTCACTATAGAATCATCTTATCATATCATACATAATAAATTCATTGTCAAATCCTTAATAATTTCAATACTACAAAAAAGACTAATATTATGGAATGGAGGGAGTATATGTTTTTTTATACTAGCCCAAAAGATAGGGCCTATTATTCAAAAATGAACTTCTAAATCTTTCTTCTTTATATGTTTCCATATTCTAACTATTTCTTATTGAAATTTTTTGTTTTATTTTTCCAAAATAAAATGACATGTTGTTTTATAATAATTCATCTTTTTGGTTAAAATATAAAATTAGTGTGATTTTTTTAAGGAAAAAATGAAGATAACTCGGAAGATAATTCATCTCAATTACAACATTTATTTAGTTCAAAAATTGGATAATTTGTCCAAAAGTGTATACAAATATTAAAAATATTTATGTAATAAATAATTTACCATGGATAGAAATTGCACTTAATTAATTTTGGTACCTCCCATAAAAGATAGGTCTCACTAATTTCTTGGATCTAACGATTGAATCCCAAGAGTTTTTTATTACCTACATTCTAATAATTTTGGAGTGAAAGAGGAGACTACTATACAAAATAGTGAAATTAGGTTGTCCTACACTAGTTTCTTAACATCTGACAAAATATAAATATTTTTAGTTATTCTAAAAGAATGCACTACTTTTGAATTAGGTCTTGTTGTAATTGGGACTCATGAGCCTCCATATGTACAAATGAAAATATTTTTAGAAATATTTGCTAACTTTCATGACTTTTAAAGTAACTTTTTTGATGTAAGGCAACCTAATTTCATTATTTTGTGTAGGTTTTATACATTATTTGCGTCAACCCTTAAAGGAGATTAAAGCCAAGTTTTGTATGATTATCAATCATGTTCAAACCCACAAGTTGTAGAAATCAAGCTATATTTCATGATGGTACTTTAACTTTTAGGCCTACAACAATGAATATGCCAAATGTAATTGAAATCCTCTCCCATGCTACTATCAAGACTCCATTCAACAAATACACTTGATGGATTTTTAATTCTCTTTGTCTCAAATTGTACACATGATAACCTAGGGCATAATTAATAAACAATCTCAATTATATCCATGTCAAATAACATACAAAGTGTTAATCACCTTTTTGAAAATTGCTAAAGGAAGAATTATCTACAAGCAACTCACTATGAGCTTCTGAGATAGGAAGACTATTGGAGCTCAAACTTAAAGAAGTTTGTGAGAATTCCAATGAATGGTAGAGTCCAAAAGGTTTGGTGTCTGGTAGGAAGGGCATTGCTATGTTAGAGATGGTAGATAGATTCTCCATGTCTCTTATTTGTTGCAATATTCTGTTCACTTGTCCCATGGATGGTCGGGCTTTTGGATTGGGAAGGCAACACAAGAGACCCAAACGAAGGAGATCTACAACCATAGTTGTATAGACTTCAACATCTATGTCCACAATCATTGAATTCCCTTGCACATTGTTCTCACTACCCATGTTAGAGTCTAAAGGTGATGGAGGAAGTCTTTTTTCATCTATAACCTCATCCTCTTGATGAGGTGCCAACCTTAAAGGTTGAAGAGTTGGAGACAATCTTGGATCTACCACACTAAGAAGTGACCCACCTTCATGAGCTTGCCAAACTGTATGCAACAACACAAGATCCTCTGGTTTTGATGCTCTCATATCCAAGGGACGCCTTCCACACACAACTTCAAGCACCAAAATGCCAAAACTATAAACATCTGATTCTTTAGTTGCTTTGCCTGTGTATGGCAACTCAGGAGCCATGTAGCCAAGAGTCCCAGCAGCCAAAGTGGTTTTGTCCAACTTGTGATGATCTATCAAGCGGGCAAGACCAAAGTCTCCCAAATGCGCTTTGAAACCCTCATCCAACAACACATTGCTAGACTTGATGTCTCGGTGCAAAACACAACTAGAGCAATCCTCATGCAAGTATTCCAAAGCTGAACCCACACCCTCAAGAATGGAGTGTCTCATTTTTAAAGAGAGGACCATCCCTTGGCTGGCACTTGGGTAAAGCCATTCGTGGAGGCATCCATTAGACATGAAGTCGTAAACTAGCAGCAGGCGACCTCTCTCTTGGCACCAGCCCTGCAACTGCACCACATTCCGGTGCCGAATTTGGCCGAGGCTGGCCACTTCGGCTTGAAAGAGAGACTCCGCCTGCTTGGGCTCCGAGAAACTGATCTGTTTCACGGCAACAAAATGGACACCACCCGGAGCTTGGAAGGACCCTTTGTAGACAGACCCCGATCCACCTTTGCCGAGCAAATTTCTTTCATCAAAGTTGTGGGTGGCTTTCCGGAGCTCTGCGTACGAGAACACATGTGGACGAGCGCTATGGCCCAGTGGCGTATATCGGTAACTTCTCGATGGGCTCCGAAGTCGAGAGATGAACCACAGAATCACGACGGCGGCTGCCACAAGCATTCCCAGAACTCCTGTGCTGATGCCAGCCCTCGTTCTGGCTTTCCAAATAGAATGTGGGGTTTTGGAGGAAGGGACTTTTGACATCCCAGTAGTGACGAAGCTCCACGACAAGAGCTCATGTGCTTCGACGCGATGGACGTCGGAGCTTCCCCAAAACGAGAGGTACACGTAGTCTCCAAACAGATCGGCCACTGTGTAGTCGGGAATGCGCAGCTTAGGTTCCAGGGGCTTCTTCACGCTGGGATGGGACCCATTCACAAGCCGCACTTCGAGTATCCGAGATGAGCTATTGAAATCAATCCAAGCAGTGAAGATTTTCCCGTCGGAGAAATACGAGCAGTAGGGGTCGTTGCCACAGAGGTTGTGCGTGTATGCTCGGATGTCATACTCGTAGTCACGGGTTTTTGCGACCCTGATGTAGCAGTTGCTGGGGTCTCCGGAATCAGGGTGGAACTTCCCCATGCTAAAAGAAATAATGAAGCCCGGACGAGTGTATCTATGGTTTGGATCATTTGGATTGAGAGGAGTCTTGCATACACCAGATCTTCCGATTTCGGATATGAGGCCTTGCACCTTAGCAACCATCGTGTCCCTGATGAAAACGAAAGACATTGAGTTCTCCTCCTTTTCCCTGGGAGATCTGCTGTTATCCCTAGGTATGTCCAGAGTATCGAACGCGAATGAGAAAGAGGTGCTAAACGAAGAAAATCTCCCACTTGAGACATCCTGAATGCGCACCTTCTTCCCATACAACAGCGCTCCACAAGTCCCTCGCGACTGCGTGGCGCGCCTGTTGATGATGTAAGTACGATTGGCGCCATTGTGTGCAGCATCTCTGAAAGTTATGAAGTTACCATCCTCGACTGAGAAAGAATGGAAGGCGAGTCGCGTGTCTTCGCTGGCAACTGAGCGAAAAATCACAAACAGGAGAAAGTAGATGAGGTTCATTCTGTAGTGTCCTGCTCTACAAGCCCAATGCATACTTGCACTTAATTCAAGTAGAAAAACGATTCCCTTGTACAAGTATATATATGTGTGGGCTGCTGGCTTCAATTCTGGACATGTCAAAGAGAATCCTCTCTCGATCTCTGGGATTTGATCACGAGTTTGAAATTGGAATTTTGCGAACCAGCTCCTCGTTACATGAATGAAGAGCAAACCTTTCCGAGGTTTCATGGATCCATGGTGTCCTGATATAAACAAGCTTCATGTAATTCACGGTGAACAAGCACTGCTAGCTAGGTTGTGAGAGTCTCGGCCCCTGTTTGTGTTCCAAGAATGGGCTTATATACATAACATTCAGTAGAGGCTGCCTTTTCCTCTCCGAAGCCCTCATCTATGAAATCCATCCACGTATCATTATGGAAGCTTCGGTACCGGAATAGTGGCCATGCATTTATGGTGCGCTCCATTTGTTTTTTTAAATTTTAGGATCAAACGTACACATCAACAAATAATTGTAAAGAAAGGTTTGCACACATCAACAAATAATTGCAAAGAAAGATGGTTTGCCAAAGATGCTTTGAATCTAAAACCATTGTAATTTAGTCATCTCAAATCAAAAAGTAATTTTGATGATAAAATGAAGTGGTTGTTTCATTGACATTTGTTAGATTGGGTATGAAGACCTCATATTTATATTGAAATTCATTGTCCATCATGAACCCTCAAAAGGTATGGGACAATTTGAATATACAAGCTTGATTGCTCATTCTCAAAATGTAGGAATTGTGTGCAAATTAGAATTTTAGACCTCATTTAGGCATAGTAGAATAACTTTTTTCAAACACTTTGACCTAAGAAAGGTTGGTAAATCAAGGTAAATTCCATCTTCAAGAATCCATTTAAGATTTAGAGCATTCAATTAGAAGTTATGGACAAAATTTAGTAAGGATTTTTGAAAATGTCAAAGAAAATGTCCCTTTCAACCTTCCTCTCAAATTTATCCATAACTTTTCATTGGAGGCTCAAAACAAGTTTTTGGATATAAAATTAAACTTGATCTCTCAAGTTTTTTAGTTCATCTTTTTTTTTAAAGTTATTTTGCAATGTATAAATGAGGTTTGAAATTCTATTCAAACACAATTTGTGCTTTTGATTTAACAATGAGCAGTTCAAGAGTTCCTACTAATTTTAATTTACATACCCCACAAGGGTGTTTCACCTCTAGCATCCCATATATATATAAAGAGCTTGATTGCTTAATTCAAGATACAAATCATGAATGACTTACAAAGCATAGTAAGATATTTTAGTCATTGAATTTATTTTGTTCTATATATCGAATACATTTTTTTGAAGATTTACCTAAATGTTTATAAACATTTTTTTGCTCTTGATCAAGTCATGTGCAACTATAACTATGACCATTGATTATACACAACACAATCACTCCAATTAAATAAATAAGTTTTTGCTATTGACCTGGTTGCGTGATTGTTATTTAGGATTTCAACAATCCTTGACGTGTGTCCTCTTATCTACTGATGGGTGCGGAACATTCTACACCATTCCATTTAAGTGAAAGCAGTCCTTTTCATTGCTATTGAATGTTATGTGAACTTCATATTTTGTTTTTGTGCATACAAGATCAAGCTTAGTGTGCCAAATTTACTACCGAGATTTACTATATACAGTTGACTTCAAATGTGGTTTGCAACATTTCCTTAACCCTATTCAGAAAGAGAGATGAATGGGGTTTTCATGTATTCCCAATTGAAATTTTTCTTAGCAACATGTTGCCAAAAGCTAACTTGATTTTGGCAATATACAAGCAAAAAGCCACCATATATAAATTCACCCAAAATTGTAGTGACCAAAAATCATTGTGCTTTGTTGCCAAGAATGAAGATGTCAATTCCAAGGATGCACAACATTATAACCTTAGCTAGACTATGGTGTTGATTTATGGTACACATATGTTTAATACTTTGAAAAACCTTAATTTATTTACATGGCATCCAAATGGTCCATTGCTAATGTCCATGCTCCATCACTTGCAAGTGAAACTCAATAAAAATAATTATATCCTCATAGAATGAATTATGCTTATTTGCAAAGTGTAACTATTGTTGGTCATTAGAAGACATTTGAGGCCTCCAGAAGATTGTTTCAAACCTGTTCTCAATTTTGTTCCCGCAATAGTAAAAGAACGCCGCCAATTGTCATAAAAAAAAATTTAATTAAAATGAAAAAATGAAAAAAAAAGTTTTTACATAGTTGGGATAGTTTTCAGAGCCCGAGAACTTAGAGTCTTCTAGAGGCCTCAAATTTCATCTAATGGCACACACTTTAGTATAAGGAACCAACAATAATGAACTAGAAATGAAATTCACCCCATGTATTGGTCTTCCAATGGCAAGGCACTTTGACATTTCAATATATGGACCCTAATTAATCTGTAATAGATCAATTCCATTACTAGATACAGTAGAACCTCTCTTACTACATGGTATTGGGACTATGCACTATGAGAGGGTTTATGCATTCTAAGAGGCCATAGTTAATGAAGCCCATTAAGAAACTAACTTTAATTTGAGCTTGAAGTACTATAGGATGACAACTCACACAAATTGGACCCACCTAGACTAGAACTTGATGGCAAAAATAAGTTAAAAAGTATGTAAAGAAATTAATTGCCATCTTCACAAAGAAGCCAAAGATGAAGCCACTTGTTCTCCTGGGACCACCACAATAGTTTCATATTCTTCATTCTCCTAGCACCATGATTGGTTATATTGGCAGTGGTTGCAATTCAATACGGTATTGAGTTACTGCTACTCTCCTTTGGTCTCTATAGCTAATCTACATAGCTTCCAGTACTGCTTGCATGGACCCTGCTCAGGTTTTGGTCAAAGTCATGTTGGTATACTTTAAGCTTAAATTTATTGTATCCATTTGAAGATGTCTTCAAAATTGAACCCACTTGTGAACTCTCTTTTTGCATGCTATACACTAAAAGAGGATGTAGTAAAAGGGGTTCTACTGTATTTGTATTGAAACTTCTTTTTGACCTCATTTCAACTTGTGTTATAAGCCTATGTGGAATCTATTAATTACAAATCTTTCCAAGAGATGAAAATATCCATTAAAGAATAGTGTTAAAAAATTTCAACTAATTTTTTTTACACCCAAAACATATTTGGTAATGAGTTGCATTTAAATCATCATTATCAAACTAAATTTATAATTTATATAATTTATGGATAATCTTTTGATTATTTTCATGTTTAAATAGACATCATTTCTATAGATGTTTATTTTTAAGTTTAAGTAGAAAATTAAATTATTGTGATTAAAAAGTGTTACATAAACATATAAATTAAAATATATACTAGAATAGTTTGATATTTTGACCAAAAATGAAGGTTAGAGTGACAAGTAATATTTTTTCAATAATTTCAACTTAAAAATTATTTTAAAGAAGAAAATAGGAATGAAACACATACAATTTTGTGGTATTTGGATTTTAACATATGGAGCTTTCAATTGCAATAACTCATTGAAGTTTTGAAGTTTCTTGAGGTTTTGAAATTTAGTTGAATTATAACTTATGAGGTTTTGTTTTCTAAGTTTAAATCTAAATAAAAATTGAATACTTTGAAAGTTACAATCAAGTTTGAATAAGGCACATCTCTTTTGGAGATTTTGGGAACCTTCAAAGTTGGAAGTTAAGTGATACTGCTTATTTCTAACCACAATCCCATTTGTCTAAGATAGGATGATCTATTTTCATAAATGAAAGGAATATGATGCGGTTAAGCAACTTCATTATTGTATGACAAATTACACATTGACATTTAATGAAGTTGCTAAGATCAATTTTTAGTTTTACACTTCTTGAAAATAGACTTGCCTAGACATCCAGAACAAACTAGACTATAATTTATACTTCTTTTATTTCTACTAACTCTAAACTTGATGAAAAATTAGCAAAAAATAGTGCAATCTTCATTATTTCTAAACCCTTACATGAGAAATTATCCCCTACCATCACTTGTTAAATCGATTTCTATTTTTAAAGAAAAATTGAATAGAGAAGATACCCAAAATGGTGCACATTACAAGGATGACTATAAGGTGGAATTGGGGGCCATTTTGAATAGTGTGCAACTCTATTTATAATACTATGGAGGTGGCAACTTTAGAAGTGGTCAATTTGGGATGAACTTGTTTTAACTTCTTTTCTATGATATGATTTGATACTACTGATGTCATTTCTTTATGTGCATCAAATGCATTTTGGCATCACCTACATGACACTTTTAGCACCATACACTTTGCATCTTTGAAAGTTTGTAACCAATTTATAATGCATTCAAAAACTATGGAGCTAGTTGCATTTTTATTCATAGTCCTTTACCAATATGCACATATTGTTGTTCATTTTCTAAAGCATATTGATTATGCCATGGATCTTATTCATGCAATTTTAGGTGTTGTTACCTTATGCTAAAATGCTTAACAGAATTAGGTTGTATACCTAAACCCCTCATTGCCTAAAGAGACCAAAAGTGTCCTCACACAATTTCAAGTTCAATTCAAAGTATTGTGACTTTTGCATCCAATGTCCAAAATCAATAAAACTTGTGGGAAAATTTGCGCTCTCTCTTCTAATTAATGTAGTAAAATTTTCACATCAATCCAAGATGTAATGATTTCTTGGAAGCCAATCAAAGTTCACAGGTTCAATTTGAGTTCATCAAATTGCATTTGAAAGCTACAACTTTGGGAGCTTGTATCTCCTTCATCCAATGTTTGTTTTTAATAAAATTTAATGGATTATATTCCTTTCCTAGTCTAGTTATTGTAATAAAATTTTCTTGTCAATTAAGGTTGATTTGAATGTTTGGGAACAATTTGGAGTTTAGAGTCCCAACATTATTGGATTATAGTGAACTTTGGTGGCTTATTTCTTCTTCATACAGTGTCAATTTTCACTATTTTTTTTGAAAAAGTGGTGCATACTAGTCTAGTTTACAGCTTTTTGTGGCTCAAATCTCATACCAATCCAAGAAGTTAGGAGTGATTGGGAAGCATTTTAGGAGGAAGGAGGTTTAGCTATAGATGTTTTTTTTGCAACTTTTCTTGCTATTTTCTTGACACTTGAAAATCATTTTGGAGACACAATGAGTCAATTCAATGATATTTTCTTTCACCAATTTGTTTGTGTGTTGGTTTTGAATCCCTTTACGGTCTAAAGTTTTTTTTCATTTGAGTAGGTTTAAAAATCAAACTTCACCTGTTAGGAAAATTTTCAACATCTTTCTTCAACATTGAAACATTATAGTCTTGCAATCTATGTGGCCAAATAACTCCAAATTTGTTTCACATCATTGACAACCTGTACACTACGTACAGAATTGTACGGTTGAGACCTCTATAACTTAGTGACATTTAGATCTGTAACACTTGCAAGGCAATGACGTTTTTGAACTCAAACATGTGTTGCATTAGGCGATGAAGGTTGTGTGTGTAGAAATTGGGAAGACATGCCATGAGTCCATGACCCAGCTGACTGACTCCTGCACATTAATTGGCAACATTGGCTGTCTGTCCATTGTTGGGGGTCACTGACTTGGACTTCATCAATTCATTGACTGGGCTTGCTTTCCACTCACAACTTAAGTTACTTTCCCCCTTGCTGCTGAACCTGGCGGAGTAACCTAACCTTTTTTTCATCCATCTGACTATTCACCCATCTGACTATCTGTCCATCCATCCATCCGTCCATCCAGCCTCAGGGTTCCGACGTGGTGACCATAGCGGGTGCATTGGTTCATTTCCGCCCGTGGTTGTGCAAAGTTCACACTTGCATCATTAATTTGGTTTTTGTAAAAGTCATGTGGCCCTCGTCACTGTGACTCGGCATGAGAACACATGTGATGAATGAACGGCTTTGGTCCCTTCATGGCGGACAGAGAAAATGTACGGAATGGAGGCTCTTTTTTTTAAGAGTCAGATGGCAAAGTATTGTTAACAAATGAAACAAGATGTGGGGTACAATCACAAGGGTCCTTGCCCTCAATTTTTCATTTCAAATGCTTTAAATAATATCTGCTTGGTGAATGGTATTTCTTGTTATGAAAATCTATATATTATTTTAAAAAACAAAGGATTCCTATATTATAGATTAAAAGAATAATTTTTTTAGTTTTTTCCAATTCCTTAAATCCCTATTCATTGTCCTGTAAACATTAATGGCATAGGTACTAAACAACCTCATTGTTCTTTGAACATGTTAGAAGGGTTGGAACAAAATCTAAATTAAAAAAAAAAAAAAAAACATCTCAAGAGAGCTTCAATAGTATTCCCATGTATTCAATCTATACAATCACTAAGGTAGAAGAAAGCACATGGCGTAAAACAAGAGGAGAAGCAATCCTTGAACATTGGAAACACCAAAATGGCGCCACAAAACCAATGTGATGAACACTTATCACAATATGCACACTTCTATTCACTGCAAAATGCAACAAAGCATGGTTACTATTAACCCCTAAAAGATCAAGGGAGTTTTCAGGGAAACATTGTCAAAAATTGCATTGTTTTGGTATGTTATTCAAAATTCAAAATTCAAAACTTTTTTTGAAACTTCAACCTTACCAAATTGAAGTAAAGTATTTTATCAAAGTGTGGAAAAAATTTCAGCCCTTTTAACTACATGGATTGAAAGATTATAACATTTGAAGTGAGATTTTTTTTGCAATCTTGCAAAATAGGGTCAGTAGACCTTGGACCCTCTTGGAGTATAATTTTTTCTCTACACAAGAATGAAGATTTTGACCATTCATAAGTCTCGTCATAAGTATATGATGTTAGGTTCACTTGTGAAAATTTTAGAAGCAATTGAACTATTTAGCTTTCACTATATTACCCTACAATACAAGGAGGTTAAGTGAAATGACAATACATAAGTCATCTTTTGATGATTTTTTGTGCAATGAGGAAATTTTTTATTTGAAATTCTAATGCTGAAAAGTTAGAGACAAACATTTGGATTATGAGAAAAAATTTCAAAATTTTTGATTACTTGAAGTTAGAAGAAAATGTTTTTTTTTTAAAAATTGCCCCAATATAGCTAACAAGTAACAAAGTTTGATTCCTCTTAGAATGAGATTTGAAGCCTAAAATTTGTTTTCTTTTGAACAATTGTATGCCATATTTTATTAGTTACATACATGCCAAATTTCAAAAGTTGATGAGCTTTTTGCAAAGATTCCCAAAAGTTTTCAAATTGCTCCAAAAATTTAGGATAGTATAACTTTTGATCCGGGCACTATTAAAACCCATAGTTGTCACCTAGGCCTTAGACTTTTCTTTTTCTTTTTCTTAGTTTTTATTAATTTTTTCATTCAAAATGACCCCAAAAGAGTGTTGACATCGTGTTTGGTAGAAGTACTTATGAATATGGTGCATTGTTTCCGAAAAGTCTGAAAGTGCTCTAAGCACTTCCATGTACCATTTACAGTGTCTAAATAGGTGTTTAGAATGTCAATTAAGGATTTGAAGTAGTTTTGAGCCTTGATGGCTTAAATAATAAAAAAAAATATTAAAATTAGCTTGTTATTGGATTTTTCCATAAGGTACATGTGACAAGTCACAAGCTAGAAGAGTGGATAAACAAAATGACAAAAGTATTACTAAGTCTTAGAAATCCCTACAGGAAATCCACATATAGGCCACCATCAAATTTGCTAGAATTGAGAAAAAGTCATGTGTAACTTTGTAGGTAAAAATCCACAATTCCAAAAATCATGTGACTAAAGAATGGAGAGAGGTGTTTTTAGTGTAAAAATATGCTAGGAGCGCAAAGGTGAAATTGGTATGCCAAGATTCTCTAGTACAAAAATGATTTTTTTGGAGGAATTAAATTAGGAGGTATGAATTAAAATCCTCCCACTATTAGTGTAAAGTAAAAATGTAAACTTGCACTTAGTATTTGGGGACTTTTTAGAAGTTACCGAAAAATTTCATATTTTTTTGGATTGGAGAAGATGACTCCATTGGAAAGCCAATTGCATTTATTGGCATTGGGAAATTCATAGAAATTATCCAATTAGTGGTAAAATCCCACTAAAAATTAGAATAATGTGTTTTAGCCTAAATAAGTGCCCAACCAAATTTCAAGACATTTTGACACTGACAAGCCTACCACAACCGGCGGTAGTAACAACTTTTAACAAATTTACAAGATTTATAATGTGTTAATTGGTATACTAAGAGTATACCAATGTATACTAAGAGTATACCAATTATAATGTGTTAATTGGTATACAATTATAATCAAATTTGAATTGAATTATAATGTTTAATTGAATTGAATTATAATGTTTAATTGAATTGAATTATAATGTTTAATTGAATTCAAATTTGATTCTTTTCTTACTTATTCAAACCTTACAAACAGCCGAGGCTAATCAAAACCTTGAGAAAAGGCAAACTCTAACATTTGGATTTTCTACTTTTTTCATTAGTTTGCTAATCACTAGTTTTTACTTATGAAATGGATTGGAAGTAGGGGATTGGGATCCTATAGACTAATTAGGATCTTTTAAAGACAATGACACAATATGTTTGGCATTTGGAGCATTTCTTTAAAAATTACAAAGATCACAGCAGTAGAGTAGAATTTTACTAGTTATTGTTAATTTGATTTTTACGTAGGTAGTTTTAGGTAAAATGAGAGGAGAAGGAGGCCTTTGAAAAGTATAAAAGGCCTCCCCTCCTCTCACTTTTCACCCCTTTTCTATGTTTTCTTACTTGGTTGACTCGTGGCCATTTTACTCTTATTTTCCTAACTGGCCAAAATGCAGCCATGTTGTTTGAATTTTGGCTATTTGGACCAAAATTACTTGCTTTTGGAATTGCATTGAAGCCAATTGCTCTCTTTTTATGTGCGTTTTGAAGCCCATTCAATGGACGGGGAGCTCCCTTTGGAGAGCTTGGCATTTATTGTTGTGTTTTAAAACTTATAGTTACTAACTATTTGTGCATTTGGCTCTTTAAGTTTTCATTGACTAACTACTTCACAAGCTTATTGTGTGGGATTTCACAACATTGTCGTAGAAAATCCTCCCCATCAAGTTTATTTACTAACAATTGTGTCTTTGACTCTTTGTTTTACTAACAATTTCCAACTGAGTGCTTTGTGTGGGATCTCACAACTTTTGGTTGCTGCAAATTCCCTTAACATCTAGACATTGGAAATACGTGGTCCACATGTTGTCTTAGGTGTCGTTTTAAGAATCTTAGATTGGAACCAAGGCTAATACTTTTGATTTTTTTGTTGAAATTTGATTTTAAACCTTCAAATATAGCAAAGCTTTTGCCTTAAGTATAACTTTCATAGTATCTAATTTGGGGAGAACTCCCCAGACGGTGGAGCTTTGCCCTCATAACTATTTTCATTGTTTTGTTTTTTTCTATTGTTCTCTATTAAGGAAAATCGAGATACCCTTGCTAGTTCCAAGATTTGCAACAAAAAGTCAGAATTTGGTGAGCAACAGACAAAGAACAAAATCCAGTTGGGAAGGGCTAACCAACATCAAAAGAAAACCAAGAATACAATCCACTGAGCAGCCAACCCAACAAATCAGCCAACCCAACAAATCAGCCAACCCGGCAACCAATATAATCATTAAGAGCATCACCACCCGGGAGGCATTTTGTAGGCCGATTTGGCTTGAAAAAAACAGGCTAAGTCAGGTATGGAGGCCAGGTGGGAATGGTTGCCCCACTCTCAACGAAGCTAGTATACGAGCGTAGAGCAAGAGCGTAGAGCGTAGAGCGTGGAATTGGAGCATGGAGCATGGATTTAGGGCCTTTTTCTGTAATTTGGTGCGGTTTTAGGGTATTTATTTATTTTGTTAAATTTGGGTGTTTACTTTCAAAAGTCGACTATAAGTTTTGGGCCTTTTTTCCATAAATCAACATACTTTGGGGGTAATAAAAAATCCAGTCTAAAAATTTGGGGATTTAAAAAGTCTACCCTCAAAAGTTTAGGGTGGACTAATATTTGAATATGTGTGAAAATATTTTATGACCATTGACCACATGGAGGGAAGGGTTATATTCATTGAACTTAGAAGAATTATTTGTTATTGTTGGTGAGTAACTTCAACAATGACATTGGACACCTCTACGGTGGGATTATGACAAACCAATTTGTGTAGGGGATCGGTCTTTTAATGCTATATCAATTTATTGGTTCATGTGCCAAAGCTTAGTGGCCTATCTTTTGAGTGGATAGTGAGAATGTCTCCCTATCCACTCCCAAAAAAAAATGAAATTGAATTTTTCTACCTCCCACCAATAAGGCAATAAGCTCAAATTTTTGGTATATTAAATTTCTCGTTTCCCCCTCTCCCCCCCCTTCTCTAATTTTCAGGTGGGGCTAGGGATAACATTTGATATGGGATATATCCGTATCCGTACCTCATATTTTGTATCTACATTGTATTGTATTTATATTGCATTTGAACTATATATCGTATCTCATATCTGTACCGTACTATATTTGTATTGTATTTGAACTATATCTTGATTCTCGTATCCGGATCGGGTCTATATTATATCGTATTTGTCTGTATATAGTATCCCTACCCATATCCAGATCAACGGCATGGGAGGGAGAAAGGAGTTTGTTTTCTTCAAGGATTAGCCTTCCAAAGTTTTACAAAGTAGAACATGATGACTTTATATTCATGCCCCCATGACCGTGAAAATGGACCTATTACCGTGGATCCAAGACAGGAGACCCGAAATCTACACCAAAAAGATTATTTGGGTGTGAACCTATAACCGTGGTATCAAGCCACATAATATAACCTTTCACCACGGTTTTAGGGTTTAGGTGTGCCCCTATAGCTGTGGTTTTAAGATCTCAATGTAATTGTGGACCTCAAACTGTGAACTAGTAGAACTGCTCCTTTAAAGGTGAAAGAAAGGCATACTTCTAGGGTGAGGGTTTAAGGTTTAGGGTATTTATGATTGCCTTCATGGCCTGTTTATAGAATATCTGTTAAATTTTTTAGGAGGATTATATTTAGGGTTTAGGGTAACTTTCTTTTGCTGGATGGACATCTGCTTATTGTATTGTTAAATGTATGGTTAGGTGAACAATTTTACTTAAACTATTGAACAACCGTAGTTAGAAGGCTTGGAATTAGGCTATCATTTCCATGTGATAGGGTTTAGGGTGATTAATTAAGTTCATCCATGCGCGACCACTTTACCAATTTATCATATAAAAGGCATTAGCATGTTGCCAAACTTCCTATTGATAATAATGCATTTCAATTATGTTTGCAATCATGTCATCAATAATTAGTACTCATATGTATTGCAAGGGAAGATAACTTCTACCAATGCTAGCATGAGATAGTGCTAATAAAAAATGGGTTTACAACCATAGCAAGTTTAGATAAATGTTGCAGAATTTTGAATGCATAAGGTGACCACCTCTAGATTACCTCTCAGTACCGAGAGGAACCTTAGAGGTGGTCACCTTATGCATTTAGAAGTTTGCCGTTGTCCTACTCCATTCATTGTGAAAAGGGAATTCAGGCAAGGTCATTTTTAGTGGATTGGGACGAGGGAAGGCCATTTTATTTTGTTGCAATTATCAATAACAATCTAAACAACCCTCTATGAATATTTTATATCCAGATATATATACAAATCATACTAGAGAGCGTGGATGGGCAATCATGCACGAATGCATGATAGTGCAAGGTGCAATGGACAAATGACAATTGAAATGAAGTAGTGGCCCTTTTAGTCTCACTACAATTCTTACATGAAACAAGTTTGGAGCACATCATCCAAAGCTACACTACAATATGCTAGCACCAACCGGCAAGAAGTAGAAATGTATACTAATTGGATTTAAGCTTCAAGATACCACTCTGAAGTATGCATTTCACTTCGTTAAAGCTAAAGCTTAGAGCATGAATAAAAAGATCTACTTCTGCATCCAATTGGCAAACTCCAGTGAACAAAAAGTACAAGTGCTTGCAATTAGCCCATTGCCCTCTTTTTCCTAGAGTCTTTGTTGCCATCTCCTTGAAATAAGGGCAAGTGCATTCAGGGAATGCACTTACAGTGATCATGTAACGTTCAATGGCAAGCGGTGTACCTGAGTCCAAGGCAATGATGCATCCGAAGCCTGGATGCGGTACCATAGTAACTTCACGAACCACTGCTTTCATTGTAAGTGCGGAGGCGCAATTGTTTGCTTGCTTTGTTGTAGGTGCTTTTGGATTCCTCCGAATCTTCTTTCCTGACCGTGTGCTAGGGTGCTCTGCAGGTGACTCTGGAACTTGAAGTCCCAAAACATCAGGTGGCAGATCATGATTTCCAAATAGCCTACGAGGGGAAATTTCAAGACGCTGCGGAAGACAGAACCCTGCATTTTGAAGATCTAGGATCTCTTTGGGCGTAAGATTGGTTCCAACTTGCACCGGCCATATGTCTGGTACTTCTGGTTTTGATAAAACCCATTTCCGTCGAGAACCTTTGACGCACCGCGATATATCATCATTGCAGAAAAAGAATTGCATTCTCTCAATCCTATTTTTCTTATAGTTGTCCATGCTGCCGGTATATGTAGGTGCAGCTGTTCCCCTATTGCCTTGCACTATCTTTGTAACACATTTTTTTCGCGTAATGGCTTGCAATGCAAAACATGCCTTTGAAGACGTCTTAGGTAAGCGGGCAATATGCCATTCAGACTCATCACAAACTGTTTCTTGAACAGTCCTCACATGGGAGGCCACCTCAGTTGAAGGAATTGACCTTGTCTTAGGTGATTCCAACAAATCCGGATAATCTTCATGCGTCACAAGCCATGATTCTTCAGAAATCCGATCCAAGGAAATGACCGATGTGGGTGCAGGGGTGGCCCTTGTTCCAACACGGGGTCGAGAGAAATTCACTTTGTCGGGACGATGTGAATCATATTCAGAACCAGGTGGAAGATTGGGCATTCGCTTCTCAGATCCAAAAACTTCCTCGCCTTCCAAATGGGGCTTCCTAGTGCAGTACTCTTGAACACCTGGTACAGATGCCATGGCATCATTCAATCCTTTCGGATTACCGGTACGTTGGGCATATCTCTGTGCTACACGAAGCAAGAGCTCTTCTTTTCATGGACCAGTTCTCGGCTTCTCACCTTTTAGAAACTGGTAATATCTAACCATTTGCATGAACGCCCGAACATAGTCATCCACAGTGGCGACATACAAATCAGAGCCACGTTTTCCAGATTGTTGCAACCATTTGTTATGTACGGTCTCCGCGAGGTTGCAAGTAGGAACAAGCCCGAGTTCATCTTCAGTGAGTCCCTGTTTTGTGGAGCATGGATTAAAGCTATTACAAATAAAGAGTACCACTCTTTCCTTGATTGAACGTCTACAGGGTAGGGTTGTTACATGAAGTACTTCAATAATTGAAGACAGGAAGCATTCATGGAAGAAACGAATAGCAATGATGTAAGATAACCTAAAAATCTGAATCCTAGCTTGGCAAAACAAACAAATGAAGGATAGGATGATTAAGAATCTTACAGTGTCCATGAATGCTCCCCATTGTCTATACCGGAAGTGCCAAAACGCTAACCACAACTCCAAACGGCGAAGCCCCTCTTCGGTTGTGGCTTCAGATGAATGCCACCACGTTCGAATTGCATGAAACCTAATCTCTGCCTGTGCTAAGGAATTTGCATCCTTATATTGTTTGCACAACTTTCGATGTTGGTCTTGAAGGTCACTGCGAATGTCTGCTTTCGTGTGTTTCTCCATTGACTAAGTCCAATGAAATAAACATGTACGTTCTCGATTGGGCATGGGCTCTGTTGGGTCATCACTTCCATAAACAATGCGCACCGCATTCCAGTTTGCTTGTGCCGAATCAGCCATGAAGCCTTTAAAATAGGGCAAGGTGTTTCCATGTCTACCCATCACGACGTTTAAGTTTTTCCAGAAGTCGCATTGGGCAACTACATCTTCTGATTGCATATCGCAAACCGCAATAGTCATAACTCAGCAATAGGTCGTGTCATAAACATGACACGCAATTGTAGTCCAGAGCTTCACTCGCCTAACATGATCAAACATGATCCATGCGTCCTCAAGGTCACCACTAGGTTGCATACGTGATACCAAGTCTACGCCACTTCCAGGGCCAACCTCCGACATTTTGAACACGAAGACTTTGTCAGAGTCAGATCCCTGTCCAGGGAATTTGTTCTCTTGTACAAAAGCCCAATTGCTGCAGCCACAAAGCTTTGTGATGCTGTCCATGACTCCAAAGCGGCGGAAGTACTTGAATGTACTAACTTCATTGCGAATACTTGGGGAACTCATGAATTTGCATTTCTCCAAAACAGGCATTAATTCTTGTAATCCGAATGGGGTAGGCGTAGCTCCTTCAGCTCGAAGTAGCATCTCTCCAAGGAACTCCTTGCTAGCCTCCAGGACAATAGCGGAATTTGTTCCAGAGGGGTTCCGCTCAACTTGGTCTGATATCAAGGACCGAGTTCTCTCCTTGGAGTCCCGGCAGTCTCCATCTTTCACAGGGTGGTTGTGAATACCGAAATGAACACAAGCCCGAGTCATGTCCTGTGACCCAACTACATAATATATTTTCGCAAGACAACTACCAATACACGATGGAGCAGTCGCACAAATCTTGCATGTGATAGTGGAACCAATAGGAGGAATGGCACAAACCTCAAATGGAGCAGGAGAACAACCATCCTATTCAGTCTCGTTGATAAGAGCTACACGGTGCTTTCGAGTTAGGTAGTCACAACTCGGGTTGTCGCATCGTAGGTGGCCCACGCAAGATGCCAACTAAAATGTCAGACCGTCTGCATTCTTTATATTTGTCGTATGAAGATTTGTCCAAACGTGACCATCGTAGCGTTTCTCCATTCCGGTGAGAAGCTTAGCCTGACTGTTAATTCCCGAAACATCTCCGACGGGTGGTAATTCAAATATCACATCACCATTGAACAAAGGTGGAACAAATTGGACTACACAGACTCTAATTGAGTTCCAATCGACCTTCTTAAACGGATTCCTAGAACCTTTGGCGTAGCACAACTTCTGTAGACATGAAATAATAGAGGATCCACGAGAAGTTGAGGATGGTGTCCCTAAGACTGGAGTAGGCGAGATAGATGAGGATGCCCCATGAACTCCTAAAGACAGAGTTGGTCGTAGAACTTTATAGGGTGGCGACGAACCATCAGAATCATCACTATCAATGGCAATGACCTCAACACTTGGCTCGATCTTTACAGTGTTAAGCAACGCTGTCTCAAAAGTACTAATGCTAGATATTCTAGTGGTACCTTCTGGAGTTGGTGCTCCAACCATGGATTTGGATAAGCCATATGCTAAATACCTACCTGGATGCAGATGCCACTACCTCAGTGGGGAAGAGACAATCGGCTCTTGACCTATAGTATGCGTGAGTTCACCACTTGAACTATCAAAAACTTCCTCATCAATATCTAACGAGTTTTCAGTAAGAAGAAAGCGAGCACTTAGTCGAGAGGAACTCACAACAGCGTATCCCAAATCACCAATCGGAAAAGAAATTGGAACCCCTTGACCATTTGCCCTAACAGTTGCCATTTGATTGTATTCCATTTAGACGCTTCATGCACTCTACTTCTGAAGCACAAAACTACATCAATCGCATACCGCACGAGCTACAATAATCATACGACAAGGAACTCAGTGAACCTGAGTGTCACTGCTTCAGTTGCTTTGGTATTAACCGAAACACCCTCTAGAACACGTAAATCCGCTGAGAATGTAGGGAGGACCGCTAGAGTTGTAATAAATGAAATCCGTGCAAATATACAAAAATAGAATGCAAGATTAAGAGATGTTCACTTGGCGCTCTCAGCAATAACTAACATTAAAAGTACAATATTTCATTTCAATGAGAATCAACCATTTAATATTTTAGACTAGATTTGTATATCAACGGCAACAATCATGACGGTCATTGGCTTTAATGACTAACGAAAAGAAGGAAAAGAACCACCAATGATTATGAGAACAGGTACGATGAAGAAGCCGGTGCAATATGAGTCAGGGAGCTCAGTTCAGGAGTTTGGTAATGTGGTGCTCATACATTCAACGAGATCAAGGTTTTAATCATCACGGCAGATTGTGTCTGGAAGTATACAGTGTCAGTTAGATTGTAGTGTCCAGTAGATCGCAATGTCCAGTGATGGATGCTAGACGTTTGAATTGATAATGTCCTGTACGAAAATATTACCTAGCACAATTTTTTGTTATTGATAACTTGCTCACCATGTGGCAATGGGAATTTATATTGAGCACAAGTGTTAACAAACTTGGAGAAGAAGTTTATTAAATGCCCACAAACACCTCCACTTTAAAGCTAATAGGGCAATGGTATTAAAATCATAAATCCACTTCAGAAAGAATATGGAGAGTAAGACGACCAGAAATCACAAAGCACTTATTAATAGGAAACATATAACATATCTTCTAGTTGCAACAGGAAAATTCCAAAATACATGAAGACTAGGAACTATACCAACATTATAGGGGATCATACACTGACAATGAAGCAGTAGTTCCTGCCTAATGATTATAGTTAGATGTATTCTATTCCAACAATAATTCCAAATACCGAATTCAATTTTACAATTCACATAAGCCTTGAAGTACAACTGAGATTCACCAATTTAATTCAAGAACACGATAATTCTGAAAATGTAAAATAATATATAATAAACCTCCACATGCCCAATCTAGAACACCACACAAGTTTGTTCCGAACTAGAAATCCAACCCTCCCAACTACAAGACCTAATCGTGCGACCCCAAACTAAGAGACCCAAACAAAAAGATCCAATCGTACACCTTCAATCCGAAACTCCCAGGTAATGTCCAAACATGAATTTTTATATCATTCTTGTGAACCCTATGTTGGTATTCGTCGTGGTCCTGGTCGAGTCGCATACTGTGGGTGCCCCGAGGAACCTCTCGGTGCCGAGAGGCATCTAGGAGGGGATGGGGGCATATGCCCTGTCCCCAATTTTTTTTTATTTGAGTTCGGGAATCCTAACTGGTGCTTGTCATGGTCCCGCTCGTGTCGCATACTGGGGGTGCCCCGAGGAGCCTCTCGGTGCCGAGAGGCATCTGGGAGGGGAGGGGGGCATACGCCCTATCCCCAATAATTAACTTGGTTTCATTAGGTGTTTACAAATTGAATGCAATGGAGAAAACCTTTCAGACCAATCTAATTGTAGGTCATTAAGTTTGAATAATACATCATTGAAATATCATTAGACACGAGAAGCCCCATGACAAATTGAGAATTCTGAGTAATACAATTATTTCATATGAACACAGAGTACTAATAGGCCTTATATATGATATAGAGTTGAACAAAATTCTCTATACTAGTGCAATTATATGTATAAATAATGCCTCCATTTCAAAAATGTAGAATCCGAGTTCGACATTGAAAGTAATCAAAGCATCAATGACCAAAAAAATGAAGACAACATCATGAGGTCAATGCTAAGCACCCAATAACAGTGATGTAGTGTATACAATACATCAAATAGAGCTATTCGACGTTGAACTATCCTCTGTAGCCGATGAATCCAAATCTGTCTCTATTGCATAATCATCTATAAATTCTAAAGCTCGAGGTTACACTGAACGTGCTCGTGAAGTTGGATTTGGATCCATTGCCACAAAGTCTCGTGACAACGCCTCAGCATACACAGGTAGGTGAAAAGATTTGGGAGGACTTGGAAAAAATCCTGGTCTTCCAAAAAAAGGCACATGCTGGAAGTTCCTCACTTTTTGGGCTTGCCTTTAAATCCAAAGAAACAGGAAATTAGACAAAAATTCCCAAATTGATTATATAACAAAAAATGCATCAATAGCAAGATAGACTTACTTACTGAATCGGGCTGTCTTCACGATACGATCAGGAACAACCACTTCTTCATCCACGTCAAATGTTGAAGGAGTTGATTGGGCTGGTTCGGGAGGTACCATAGTTTTGCGCATGACAGGTGCAATGAGGGCATCAAATATCAATTTATCCTCCTCAAAGGCTAGTATATGTCGTCGAGTTGCACGACATGCTTGAATAGTTGAACCTGAAATGAACCAAACACAGATAAGAAAAATATAGTATGAACACATTTCAAATTACATAAGAGTCCCACAATTACTAAATTCAAAGAAGGAATTACCTGTAGCTGCTGCGCAATCAACAACAACGTCGCCTGGTTGTGATAGCCCTTCTATAAGCATTTGCATGAAGTGTCGAGATTTTTCCCGAGGACCTCGCCACGGAATGTCTCCATTCATGGTTACATCATCGCGGTTGCAAAAGTTTTGCAAGATGTCATCACGAGCAATATTGACACCTACCTCTTCATGGGAAGGAACATGTTGGAATGGAAAATCAATATCAGTCTTTGGCCCAGATTCCCTCACAAGAAGAGAGATAGAAAATCGCATTGTCTGCAAAAATTCAGAAGTTAGAAAGTAGCACAAATGCAAATCAATTGTAAATCAAAGGAAATAAAATACGAGGTTACGATTAATCATACCGTCTTCTTTGGATCGGCTGGCGATGTCAAATGCAGATGATTCATCCCTAACCATGTCATGATTATTCTAAATCCGTAGGTTTCACAACAACCAAGAAGAAAGCTTCTGTGACGAACAGAAGCTGTTGGATACATGATAAGAAGGCCCCCCTTGTCATGGAGATATTCCTGAGCAAAGTCAAAAATAGGAACCAATGAATCTTTTTTGAACTCATTCCATTCTGGAATAGGGCTCGGCGGAGCTGAAACGGTTGGAACATGAAGGCCTTCGGGGACATCCACGATGATGAGGTCCACCGCCTGCTTCGTATTTAACATACCATCAAAATATCTATCCTTATCGCTAGAATGCTGTAGAAGACATTAATGTTTAAATATCGTTAGTTCCAAATGAATAAGAAACTAAAATAATATGTAATAAAGCACATTTGAATTCTAATTGAATTTGGAAACTACTTAACAACAAATTGGAACACAATATTAAAAGTATACGAAATAGAAACTTACCATGTCTAAGAATGTCAAGACAGCATCAAAGGCCTTATTATCACTCGGGAGACTCTCCACCGATAAGTTGAGAATGCACTCGTCAATATCAGGTATAGGGCCAAAATTTTGAATGGTTGTTGTCAAACCATGTACTAAAAGATCCTGTGTGAGGGAAAATCCGGATGAAGTATCTTTCATTCCAATGCCACTTGTTGCTGGTTCATGCACCGACTCCTCTGCCTTTCGTTTTGTGCCTTTTTTCTTGGACTTCTCCTCTTCTCTATCAACCTTCTTGGCCAAGCGCTTCTTCTTGTTCTCTTCCATCCGCTTCTTTGTCTCCTCCAATCGATCCACTTTTTTCTTGTCAGCTACTTCTCGTCTGATTATAGCTTTGGCTTTGGCCTCCGGGTCCAATCCAGCAAATTCATCGAACTCCGGCTCCGTAATAGCATTCTCTGTCAATGTCTTGAAGAGAGCTTCTTCTTCAGCAGGAGTACATCCTATATTGCATTCCAAGTACCATGGGCAAGCTTGGAGATGTGGAGTCGTCCAATTTCGTAGCTGATAAGCCGAGAACATACAATCCGATGATGATCTATCTAACCATGTTGTAAGAAAAGGTGGCAAATCCTTCTTCTCGATAGCTTTCCTGGCGTACAACTCAAACTTGAAATACCTATTCATATTAAATTCAAAATCAATTACCTAAATAAAATAGTATATAAAGTCCATAGAGATTCCAACATAATTATTCCAAGAATATGAAAGACAAGAACTACATTAAACAATGAAAGCTACATTGGTTAAGCTACAATTTGACGTCCTACTAGCTAGTTCATCTAGATGTGCTTGTAATCCATAACATCAGCCTCAAAACATAAGTAAGTAAAATGGCAAGTTTTCAAACCTATATATCAAGCGCTTGACAGCGAGCATAGCCCCTTTGAACTCTTTGAAATTATCGGATTTTTTAAAAGTATCTCCTCCCTTGAAAACACTTGTATAAGCTGTCTCCCAAAGTTTCATTCTCCAACCTTCAATATACTCCATCAATGATTCTGGCTTGGCAGGAACAGACATGTTGATTGGAATATTGTCAGATTGAACAATGTTGTCGAACATTTCGCATGATGCCTCTTCCATCTAAATACAAAGTTAGACATCAATTTTAGGTCATTCCTGTACGTTATACACAATCATACTAATATAATTGAAGGATATTGAAATAAAATATAATTAAAAATTTATCAAAAGAAAACTTACCCCAGCATACCAACAAGCCTTTGCCAAAAAAATCAGTAATTTCTCTTCATTGACAGGACGAGAAGGAAAGCGTCGGGCCTCTCTAGTAGGACCGGATGCATTCATCCACTTGAGCCACTTAATCTTGTTTTCCGCACTTGTAGAGGCTGTGGCTATCATTTGTAATTTTTCTAAGGTTAATTCCGGAGTTGCAAAAAGGTTCCAATGCCTTTGGATTTGCAAGAATGCAATGCATGAGAATTAGAACTCAATATACATCATGTATGAAGATATGAGCAGATTTGATCAATGATGGTTTAGGCATACCTCAAGAAGCCAGTCTTTTCCCAGAGCCGGATTAGCAACAGCCACCATCTTTGACATTTTTTTATAAAACTTCTCGGTGGAATCCTTGATAGAGCTCCTCATTGCGGCTGCAACACCATCTGACGTCACCTCTTCACAAGGAGTGTCCTCTTTGTATTTACGAACAGCAATATCGGCTGCTGCAGATATGTCTTGCTACAAAATTGCAAATAGACACGAAAAGAACATAAACATAAACATTTTTATATCGACATATAAAAATTCATATAAAAACACTTGAAATCAATACAAAAACATGGTGGAAGTAATACCTTGAAAATGAATGATGTGAAGACTTCGAGGGACATAGAGTACCACTTAGACCGGGTAACCATCAAACAGGTGTTCACATCTTCCGGTGATAGAAGTTCTTTAAACTTCTCAATGTCCATGACACCATACTTCTGAACTCGATATAACGTGTGTACGAGATTGGTCTTCACATGATAACTCTCTGTTTGCCTGTCACACCATGGGAAGAAAATCATATTATATCATATTACAATTCATAGAATTTGAGTACATCATAAAAATGCAAGCATAGTGGAGAATGGAACACTCACATGTTAATATCATGCATCGCCTGCATCGTCAGACCAATTCGATTCCGTGTGTCTAAAACGATTGAATCCACAGAGATGTGCCATATTTTCTCTGTTGCATGCAATCGCATAATGTGATTCATCCATGCAATTCTTCTATGATTTCCATCACATACATAAAACTTGTGATCCACCAAATGTCGCAATGCTGCCTGTGACATGAGGTAAGTGTTGAAATCATGGTTGATTTCATTCCAAATTGGTCCCCACTTGTCTTTCTCGGCAGGTGTGAAAACACCACTCTGGCCATCTTCGTTTGATATAGAAACATAGAAGACTCTAGCTCCTTCCTCGTAACCTCTACTGAATTGATTTTCCAGCAAAGTCAAGTCACAAGCAAGAGTAGGTCGCACCATTGGCATCGGAACCAATCTACATAAGGGAATTTTCATCCGAGAAGTATCATTAGACATCAATCTCAATCCATGAAGGATGGACACAGTGTCAAGCTTTTGGAACCGCCTAATGTCATCTTCCATTGCATCCTTGGGCACTCCTTGAATCTCATAGTCCTCTAACTCATCATCGGAAATAATCTCCGGTTGGAGACTACCCTCTTGCAATATAGATCCAGACACTTGGTGAGAAATTGGCATTACTTCTGAGTCTTCGGGGCGTCCATCATGCACCATTGCTTCAAGTACCACATCAATAAGTACTACTGGATGTTCCTCGGCCACTAGAGCTTCAACCTACAACACAATCCAAAACAAATCATTGGCCTATTTGTGATTATCTTGGACAAATGCAAATATCAGGTGTTTCAAATAGTCTTCTCCGAAAGAGGCCTCTCGGGCCCGAGAGTGTTTTCAAAGGACACTATCCTTTGCACATATCAAGGCTTCAAACTAACAATAATCACTTTTCAAGCTCTACATAGTGATCCAAATAAATCCATAAACATCTGGTGAAGCTCCAATGATGTTCACAACACAAGCTTTTAGCACCTTCAAAGCTCCACCTTAGCTAGAATCTTCAACATTAATCAAACAAGACACATTCTCCGAAACTAGACCTCCCGAGAAAGGCCTCTCGGTCCCGAGACGGTATTGGATGGTCATTAGTGTTTACGCATGGACTGAAATCAGATTGAGAATTAATTTTTTTGATGTTGTATATGAAGCTCCGATCAGCAATATTGTACTGCATTTGACGCTATGACAAGGCTCTCATCTAGGACCTCACATCTCATAGACAAATGCAGAAGAGAGTGTGCGTTGAGGCAGACCTTTACAAAGAGCCCTCTCGGGACCAAGAGCATACTTTACTGTCTCCTACCTTCGAGTATTTCACAACTAGAAGCTTAAAAAGAATTTGTTACTATATCCCAATGCACCGAAACCAATCATGTAGCTCTATCGACGGTTCTTTATATTCTGAGAAGGACATTTCACGAGATAGGGTTGTCCGTGCCTGAGTCCCCGAGAGAGCCCTCTCGGTCCCGAGACTGTAATCTCAAGGCAGCAGACTTTGCGCAGTATTGATCCCAAATACTTTTCACGAGACAAGGTTGTCCGTGCCCGACTACCCGAGAGAGCCCTCTTGGTCCCGAGACTGTATCCTCAGGGCAGGGGACTTCGCGCAATATTGAACCCACAGACTTTTCAGAAGACAAAGTTGTCTGTGCCCAACTCTCCGAGAGAGCCCTCTCGGTCCCGAGACTATAACCTCAGGGAGTACACTTTGCGCATCATGGATCCCACTTACCTCTGATAGCACGTTGGGAGCAGTCTTCTCCGCTTCATCGCCCTTTTCTAGCATGCTGGGAGAAGTCTTCTCCGCTTCACTGGCAGAAGTTTCCCCTCGTTGCGCGCTCCTCGACCTCAGGACCCTCTCCGCCATCTTCACAACTATATCCACAACTAGCCCTATTCGAGAAATTTGGAGCATGTACACTGCAGTCCGCAGGTGAATTTCGATGGACGAAGTAGAGTCGGTGCAAGAGAAGAAGGCGGTGGGGAAGGGCGGCAGAGCAAGTGTAAGTGAAGCCGTAATCGTCGCATGAGGTTAGGGTTACCTGAAAATGGATGAAGTCTGTCCCACGTCCCATCTCAACATTTCAAGGGAATCGCAATGCATCAAAGTATTTGCTCATTTGGATTCTGTTTGCGAAATCTGTAAGGGTTTATTGTTGATGAGACACAAGTTCTAAGGCTGAGGTGGTGTACACTCGTGCAATCGCAAAATCAATTTCCACACATCGTGCAAGATTTTAGTGTGTCGCAAATATGTATCTCTACCTTATTGTGGATTTGGTGTTCAAGCAGAAATGCTCTTGGGACCAGATCGAGTTGGGGTTTGGGGCGGTGTACATTGCAGAGTGTAAGAGCTTGAGCACAATTGCGTTGATCATTGTCTTCAAACAGCTGGGCTCTACAGGGCGCCAGAGCGTCGATAAAGAGGTACTTGCCTTTAATCCGGTTCGAATACTTTTTTTGGCTGTGCTGGTTGTGACTGATGTGGTTGCAAGAGGTGATAAGCTTACCAATTTTCTAAAGATCCTATTGGAAGTACCGAGGTTGTCCTCGAGTTGCACCTTGTAGACTTAATGTGAAAAATGTTTTTTTTTTGCAAGGAATTGAATTTAGCAAGGAGTTCTACAATCTGTGAGATGCTCGATTCTACAGATCTTATCTATTGTGCTTAAGTGCGCAATCAACATTATATAATCGGAAGTCACATTTTGCTCTCCTTTTGTAGGGGAAACCCTATGTCACAAAAATAAGCTTAGTCGTTGTTGGACATGTTCTGCCTCGCAAACTTTGCATTGTGTCTATTGCGTGCTCTGGTGAGAGAGCGTCAAATTCTCTCGTCTCCTCGTAAATTTAGGATTTGTCTTTTATCTGTCCATTTGGCAGCACTTCTTCACGTTCCCAATTTAGAAAAATTAGATTGTCGTTTGGACTTCCTACCAACTTGTGAGGCGGAAGTATGTTCAGTTGTCTCCTCTCAGGCCTGAATTTTTTTATGAACGTTTTTTCTGTTTATTTCAGTTTGATGCCTCCATTGACTGGTTGGGGAGGTGCAGGACTTTCATTTGAAACAAACGATGATGCAAACTCGCCGGCATTATTGGGTGTTTCTTCTAGTGTGTTTGATGTGGCTGCTATGTGCTTGCGCGTTGCAAGCGAAAGGTGCAGATACATTGGAGAGATGAGCCTTCAGTCTTCAACATGATTGCTTTCAGTGGTCTGTTTTGGTTAGTTTATGTAATGCCTCGTTGTTGATCTTTTGTGTTGTTTTTTCCATATAGTACTGATGGTTATGATAATGGCGTTGGCGATGATGGTGAAGTTGTAGTTATCTGTGAAGCAGTGAAATGTTTACGATTTTGAATGTAAGGTTAAGTGTTGTTTCTGAATGTGGAGGATTTCCATGTCATTTACTTGGAATTAGGGTGCAGTAGGGTTGATGTTGATAGAGAAAGATGAGTATACTGATTTTTGTGGCACAAATTATTACAGTTCAGAGTTGCCAGTACTAAAAGTTGGAGAGGAGAGAATACGGGAAAGTCTCGCATTCTTCGATGGGAGCAGCTGCGAATATGAAGTTCAGGGCTTGCAAAATGGCAAGTGGTACGAAATCAAGATATCTTACCCTGCCTCTGTATGTTCCTTCTCTCCGCTTGCTACGAATATTAACATTGCATTGGCTTTGAAAAGATCATTATTATGAGAATATGCTTGGACGTTGAAGACAGTGAGATCTTCACTGAGTTTAGATTGGAGGACTATAGTGATGGATTCACTTAATGTGTTGGATGGCAGGTCTCTCGTTGGTTTGTCTCTGCTTATGAAAAAGTTGTTTATGATGTAGCCTTCTGTTTCTCTTGTTTGTTTGCTGGCGTCACAATTAGTGAAGAGGACCTATTCAGCTTTTCTTATCAAAACTGTTTTTCACATGAGACTCCTGGTGTCTGATCTATTCTGTTTTGCAGATATGGAGCAAGCTCATAGCGCCTCAGAGATGTCTGCCTCGAAGAGACTATCAATCTTGCAAGGTCATTTAGAATCAGGGAGCTCATCTTGTTCTCCAATGCTTGAAGCATTCACTGTATCAGTTCAAACCGCACCAAAATTTTCAGGTGGAGCAGGGACTTTGACAATCGTGGACAATCGGACTGGGAAGAAGTATGAAATTGGAATCAGTGAAGGAGGAACAGTAAAAGCTACAGATTTCAAGAAGGTAAGAGGTTGAGTTTAATTTTTAATCGTTGCAGTGATTTGTTTTGTTTTGTACGTGGTGAGAGACTCGGAGATACGTTTGTTGGATATTTGATGACGTACTAGGAAAGTCTTAAGACATTCGACAGCTCCCATAACTTGTCACATGGCTGTTTAACGAGTGGTGGTGTGATTTCCTGCAGATTACTGCTGGTGGAGATGGAAATGGACTTAGACTGTTCGATCCAGGATATTTGAATACCGCACCTGTGCGCTCAACAATATCATACATTGATGGAGACAAGGGTATTTTGCGATACCGAGGTTATCCCATTGAGGAGCTTGCTGAAAAGAGCACCTTTCCTGAGGTTGCTTTCCTTTTGAGTAAATGTCTTTCACGTCTGTTTTTCTGAACACACACTGGTGATGGATATAGTTGTGATTGACGGGGCCTTGACGACCTCATTGTTATTCATTATTTGGGTCATACTTCTATATGTCTGAGTGTCATTGGAAAACGCGGTTTTGGGTTTTGCTTCAATGAGTATTAGTAAATTCTGAGATCAGAATCCCTCATTTTACATTTTTTGTGAGGCCAGTCAATCTGAATATTAGATGCTGATCACATTAGGGATCTTTTATATAATGTGATGTTTTGACAAAGTTTGGTATCTGCAGTGTACGGCAATTTACCGACAAAAGATCAGTTGTCTGACTGGGAGGCTTCTATTTCCCAGCACTCTGCTGTTCCAGAAGGAGTACTGGTGTGTCTTGTTTTCCTCTTCAAATCATTCTGTTATCTAGATTGTAATACAGAGTCGTCAAGCTTTTAAAAAAATAATTACACTTCAGTGTTAATTGATTGTCTCTTCTTGAGATTTTGTTCACGAATCTGCATTTAAGACTTCCAGACTTAACCTGTGAAACTGCACTATGGTAACATGTGATGGGTTCTGCATCTGTTCATGTGGGAGCAGAATGTTTTAGCTGCGCTACCACATGACGCTCATCCCATGGGAATGCTAGTTGGATCCATCTGTGCTCTGTCGTCTTTTCACCCAGATGCCAACCCTGCTCTTCAGGTACAATTTATTTATCAGATATTAAACTTCTTAACTTTCGTGATTTGTCTTGATGTAAAGAATAGTTTAGTTTAGTTCCGTGTTTTATTCTGTGCGAAGCATGTGCAGACTGTACAATACCCTCTTTATAGTCATGCGGGATTGTTGCAAGAGACATAGTTTTTTCTCATTGACTCTGAAGTTCATGCGATCTTACATTTTGGTTGGATGGACGATTCTTGCACATGAGATGCGAGTTCTCGAGATTTTACCGAGTGGGAATTGTTGATGTAGATCTCATTGATTCAAATCATCTAGGTATTTCAACTGGTCAACAAGGCTGATATATGTTGTTTGGAAATTTTGGTGTACTATCAGGGTCAAGATTTGTACGCAAACAAAGCTGTGAGGGACAAGCAGATTGTGCGCATTCTTGGAAAGGTCAGATCGATCTGGGACAAATTGGTGTGGTTCCATTTTTTGATTGCTTTTGTATTCTTTACCTTCTGACTAGAGGATGCCCAATGTTGTGACTAACCGGAGTCACGTTTACGTTTTTGCTTTTTCAGGTACCAACACTTGCAGCAGCTGCATATTTGCGAATGGCAGGCAGGCCACCAGTGGTGCCGTCCAACCAACTCTCGTATGCAGAGAACTTTTTGTACATGCTGGATTCTCTGTACGTCCCTTAAATTTCAGTTTTCACTTTGGTGCTGGAAACAGTGTACTGTACAGATTTCGTTCAATATAAGTGAGAGTGATCGACACTTCCCCTTTGAAATTCCGTTTCGATTCTATGCTATATTATGGACAGGGTTTCGTTAAGAGCATTGCAAATTTACTTGCAAGAAACGGCTATCTTCATAGTTTACTCGATGGTGTTTTTGAAGTTGATACTTGTTTCGGTCTTCTAACTGTTATTATGCTGTGGACGACGGTTGTATTTTTCTCTCTTTTCCAATTTCTACCGAATGACTGCTGCTTACTTGTGATGAATTCCTATTCAAATTGGCAGGGGTGATAGGAAGTACAAGCCCAACCCACGACTAGCAAGGGTTCTGGACATCCTTTTTATATTGCATGCAGAACATGAAATGAACTGCTCTACAGCTGCTGCTCGTCACCTTGCTTCGAGGTATGATATTTTTGCATCCATTGGTGTCTTTGCAATCTGCTTACAGACTTAAGAGCTGTTACGAAACGACTAGTTTTGGGATTTTGCATCTGGTTTGAGACTGACGTTGTATTCAAATGGTACATTGCAGTGGAGTCGATGTTTACACAGTTTTGGTTGGAGCAACAGGTGCTCTTTACGAGCCATTGCACGGTGGTGCTAACGAGGTACCAGTGTCCTCATACATTTTAAAGTTTTGAACTTCCGTTTAACGAAGATCCTCACTGCCTTGGGTGCTAATTCTGTTATTTTCTAGGTAGTGACCGCTTTTAGAGTTTTGCTGTGCATTTTTCAGACGATGTTGCATGACAATGCTACATTCTGTAAGGAAATTCTCTGAAGTTTATTATCATTATGCAGGCTGTATTGAAGATGCTATCTGAAATTGGCACCGTAGAGAACATTCCCGATTTTCTTGAGGGTGTAAAGAACAGGTCTACATTCAACCTATGATTTGTCCTGGAGATTTATCTGTAGCAATATGTTTTAATGTTTTATTGGCGGGATTGGTCGACTAGTGCTTAACTACTTATAGAATGCTGCACTTTTAAGTATTTTGATAAGAGTCATGTTAGGGTGTATTTAGTTTTGATTCAATTTTTATTTTATTAATTTCTTTTTCATTGGAGCAGGAAGAGGAAAATGTCAGGGTTCGGTCACCGCGTTTACAAAAATTACGATCCTCGTGCTAAGGTCAGTAATAATTTGTTCGAGAGTATGGTCTTCGTCTTGGGATTTTGTCAAGAGTCATGTAGTCTTAACCCCTTACGGACCTGGGTAGTCCAAACTTCCAGAAATTTGGAGATGTGTTATCAAGCGCGACTTATGCGAAT
Organism: Climacium dendroides; assembly: GCA_950106755.1. Lineage (NCBI taxonomy): Eukaryota > Viridiplantae > Streptophyta > Bryopsida > Hypnales > Climaciaceae > Climacium > Climacium dendroides. The sequence goes on from OX467088.1 coordinate 21,525,392, forward strand.
AATTTAATGATGACTTTCAAGGAGAAGTAAGTTTGAAATTCTAATTATGATAACATTTCAAGATTATTATCTTGCTTAATTATTGAAGGCATTTCTTTAGGGCCATTTTTTTAACACAAAAAGCTAGTTTTTAAATTTTTGAACTACGGAAAAATACTTGGAGAGAAGTTTCAAAATTTGTACCATACAAAAGTTAGAACCTGATAAAAATTGGATAGATGAAAAACTCCACTCTCGGTCAACAATAGTCGAGTTACAATCTTCGATGACAGAATTTCGATGGCCCCTGCATCCTTGAGGGGTTGAAGGCCTCGAGTTTACTCTTTCTGGAGGTCTGAATGCTTGAATTCAATGTCAACGACTGGTTGTGAAGCATGTTATTTAAAAACATTTAGTCCATCTTACCGCAATACAAGAGAGTTCTAACAGCACGAAGCGACAGCGTATGCAGGAAGTTTTATAATTGTTTTATTGTTTCTAAATTTTATGCTTTAACTGATCAACAGGTAGTCAGGACACTCGCTGAGGAAGTCTTCGCCATAGTAGGTCGCGACCCACTCATTGAGGTTTGTTTCTTGAGATCTTTCTATCAACTTCTGGGCCTTGATCTTGCATGAATATTCTACTCTGAAGAAAATCGTCGAGGAATTATAAACACGTTTTTGGCAGCGTTGAAGGGGACCTCGCTCTGGTGTTAATTTCACTTTGATTGTGAATCGATTTTAGTAGATAAGACGCCTTAAAATTCCACATTCTGTAGAATTTTAGAGTCTTAGTTACTCGGTGAGTCAGTTTTGTTTTCGCTTTGCTCTTGTGAAAATATACTCTAGGTTAGTTCAGCCTGTTTTTTTCACTTGACGTTGCATTCTGCCTTCGATATCATTGGAAAGAGCATTGTTCCGTTTTCCTGTATAGACTATGCATGAGTTCTACCTATGCGAGTTGTGCTGTCAGTCCCTCGAAAATCATGGAGAAAAATTAGATTGTTTTATGGGATGTAGCATTTAGCGAATTGAACTGTTTAATTTCCCCTTTGCATTTGTAAGCTTGTGATATGAATGACTATCATGTTGCATGCTTTATTTTTGCTTTCGTTATGCTTTTTGTTACTACATGAGTCGTAATGTTACACTAGAGGCCAAACTCAGCATCAATAACAGATTGATCCACCTTCCCAAGTTTCTTGTTTTTGCGTGCAGGTGGCGGTTGCTTTGGAGAAGGCTGCTCTTGAGGATGAATATTTTGTAAAGAGGAAATTATACCCGAATGTTGACTTCTATTTGGGTGTCATTTACAGGTGCGTAACTTGTTAGATGTTGTGCGTTTTTTTTCCGGCTAACCTTCGAAAATGTTGGGTGCTGGCAAGTGATTAGATAACATATACCTAGATTTTGGTTTTTGGAAAATTCATAGGTAATCCCTACAATATTGCTCAGGAGAAGAAGCTTGTCACTTTTACATTAAGTCGCTAGGGTGAACTGCTTTTAGAACGTCCGCTGTGTTGAGCACAGTCAGATGCTTTTGCTTGGATTGAATATTTTTTGCTCGTTTATTGCTTTTCTGCTTTGCTTGTTGTATGGTCAAATGCTTAAATCTTAGAACCTTTTGCGTTTCTAATAACTTTTTGAGTCGTCTGGCTTCTCTATCTATCCAATCGTCTACCCTCTTAGACTTGTTTTTTGGCTCTATTCGTGCAGGGCACTGGGATTTCCAACTGAGTTTTTCCCAGTACTCTTCGCCATTCCCCGTATGGCTGGATATCTTGCCCACTGGAAAGAATCCATTGACGACCCTGACACAAAAATCATGCGTCCTCAGCAGGTTAGCGATTTATTCAACACTTTGTTTCAAATCCTGCTGAAAACCATACGCAAGCCATTCTGGATGGATGAGGAACTCTAATATTCGAAATGGTATTGATAGTCTTGGCCACAAAAGCGAGTTTGAGAAGACCTTATCGGTACGAAATTTTCTGCCTTATTATTTCTACTTTTCTAATGCTGGTATTGCCATTGTGCACTGGTATCAAGGGGAGTGGCTGCGCCATTACTCTCCTAACAGCAACCGTATTGTTGCTGAAAACACTGAGAAACTTAGCAAAATCGCTGTCTCAAACGCAACGAAGCGCAAGCAGGCGGGAGCAGTATGAGAATGTTGCAATTCCCAATTTCCCTATTTCCAATCATTCCTTTCAATGAGGAAGTGTATTGAGTGACTAGAGGGTTCCATCTTTCAGTCATGCATTCGACACATGGTATCTTGTAGTGCAGTCTATTAGTAGGATGAGTTACTCTATTGCCTAAGCTATCGAGTCTCAGTAGTAGACGATCTCTGGCTTCACACAAAAGATTTGGCAAAAGATTTTGTGTCAGTTCCTGCACTTGGATTCTAGAACTTAGGTCACACAGAAAGCTGCCTTATATTGAGGTTGATATAAGTGGACTAACATTCCAAATCTGGAATATTCTTTTTCATTTTTTTTCCAGCTTGCTAGTACGTCGTCAAATCTTCGCGTGTCAGCTGTGTTCCGTATCTTTGCATGCCTGTAACGCTTAAATTTTACGAAGCTTGTTGCAGCATCTGTACTACTCCAGATACTAATGGACAGGAAGCCTTCCCTTGACGCAGATTTCAAATAAGGTCAAGTCTGTATAACTTACTGTAGATTCGGGTATGAGTCGGTGCATCCTAATAGAAAGGAAATTTTGAGTGCCTGCCCTACTTTTACTTCAGAATTTTTTATGAATGAAAATCACTTTTTGTTTTTCAAAGTTTTAAAACTAGATTCTCAACTCAATTCTCCACCACAATGATTTAAACTCCAAACTCTCTGGCTCATAAATTTCAATTAAAAGGATTTGAAGTCTAAAAAACCTAAAATAGCAAGGTACAAATTTTTTCTTTTCACTTTGAATACTAATCTTACAATCTGCTTGGTTGAAGTTATGAATTTTTTCTTGACATATTCTCATGCAAGTTTAATGCAAAATCAATGCAATATTTTTGCATTGAAAATGGTAGCTTTGGAATGGAATTTAAGGGTTAAAAAATTCAAAATAAAAAAAATCAAATCAAATATACCATGACTTTTCAAGTACCCCTTATATAGAATTTATCCTAGCATAAGAGTGCAAAAATGTGACTTATAAAATTAGTATCCATATAAACTTGTGATTTGTAAAAACTAGAACAATACACATTAGAAAAAAAATGAAGCCACGGGAAGGTTGCTAACTTGGGTGTGTGTGGAATGATTTACAATGCCAACCTATTGATTGCCTGTGTATGTCCGAGTTGGCACTACTTGTGCCAGCACAACTTTGGAAAGTTCAAAAACCTATGGTTCTTTAATTTCCCGCGTGTTAGGACTGTCAGTGTGGACACATGGTTTACATTTTTGGATAAAGGCGCTTTTGCACTTGGCGTTAAGCTAGAGTCTTTTAGGGGTAGTTAGAAAGAGAATCGTGTGTGTTCGCACTTTCGCTCTTTAGCAAATGCCGATCCTAGGTGGACGTTGAGTTGGCAACAGAAAAGAACGATGGTCAAGTCAATGAATGAAGACACTGTTCATTCAGTTTCGTGAATCCCAAGAAATGTTACATAGCACCTCAATCAGTAGAAAACGTAGATTCTAGATTGTGAAGAGCGATGTTAGTTAATTGAGCTCCAGATGAACAATTAGTCATAGGGGACGAAAAACGTCCTCACAGTCTAAAAGTCAAATTCAAAGGGCTATAACTTTTGCATCCAATGTCCAAATTCAATAAAACTTATTGGAAAAGTTGCGCATACTAGTCTAGTTTGTGTGATAAAATTTTTAGATCAATACAAGATGTATAATAGTTTTGGGAGCCAGTCGAAGTTCACAGGTTCAATTTGAGCTCACCAAATTGCATTTGATGGCTGCAACTTTGGGGGCTTGTATCTTTGTAATCTAATGTTTGTTTTCAATCAAATTTGTTGGGTTTTGTTTCCACTGAAGTCTAATTATTGTGGTAAAGTTTTCATGTCAATCCGAGTTGTTTCGAATGATTGGGAGCAATTCAAAGTTCAAAATCCAAACGTTGGTGAATTCCAATGAACTTCGGCGGCTTATAACTTCTTCATGTAATGTCCAAATCCAATAAAACTTGTCGGAGAAGTTGAGCATACTAGTCTAGTTTGAGTGGTTAAAATTTCATAGCAATCCAAGAAGTTATGACTGACTGAGAAGCATTTTAATAGAAGGAGGTTCAGTCATAGATGTGATTTTTTGTTACTTTTTTCACTGTTTTCTAACATTTCAAATCCATTTTGCAGACACAATGATTCATTTTGAATGATATTTTTTTTCACCAAATTGTATGTATTCTAGTTTTGACTCACTTTGTAGTTTAAAGTTTTTTCATTTGAGTAGGTTTAGAAATCGAATTTCACCTCCAAATGTGTTTTTAAGAAAATTTCAGCACCTTTTTTCATCACTAAAACATTATAATCTTTCAATTTATATGGTCAAATGACCCCAACTTTGTTCCACACCATCCACAACATGCACACTACAATATTGTACGGTTAAGATCTTCATACCTTACTCTAATTTTGATTTTTCGGACTTGCAAAGGAAGGCAGTTTTTAAGCTTGGTTAGACCTCGTATGTTTAGGGATTAACTAAGAATAACTACTACCCATTATGAGGTACTGATGGCGGATTTTTATGGGCTACTCACACCTTTGGGTTGTTCTAGAAAAAACAAGCTCTTAATATACAAGAGGGGTGGTAGTAAGTAAAACAATCTAGGTGGGATATGTAAATGAAAATTAATATGAGCTCAATTGCTCATAATTAAGTCAAATATAGGAATTGTGTTTGAAGTAGAATTTCAAACCTCATTTAAGCATAGAAGAATGATTTTTTTTCAAAAACTTTTGAACTAAGAAAAGTTGGGAAATCAAATTAACATTCATCGACAAAAATCTATTTGATATTTAAAGCCTCTAGTCAAAGTTATGAACAAATTTCAGAGAGGGGTTGGAAGGGATATTTTCCTTGACATTTTTAAACACCTCTCTCTATAATTTTTTCATAACTTTTGATTAAAGAATTAAAATTACAAACAAATTTTTGAAAATTTAATTTAACTTGGTTCTCCAACTTCTCTTAGTTCAATTCTTTTTTGAAAAAAGATATTCTTCTCATCCAAATTTTCAATCACACTCACCCACTTTTTCATCCACATTCACCCAAAATCCCAATAACTTTCATCCATTTCTCATCCATGTTCATCCAAAATCCAACTACATTCATCCACTTTCATCCACTTTCATCTAAAAACCCAACTACATTCATCCATTGTCATCTACTTTTTCATCCATTTTTCAAATCCGCTTTCATTCCTTCTTTCATCCACTATCTCATTTTTTTAATCCTATTTTTTTCTTAAACCCATTCTTTTTTCTTCCAATATTACCACTCCTTGCTCACTAATGCCTGCTTCCAGCTCACCGCTCACAGACCCCCGCTCGCATACCAGCATTCCCCGCCCCACTCTTAAGAGGCCATATAATGTTCCAACCAGAGTAAGAAAATATAAATAGTTACTAGGATGTATGTCAGTAATATTTACAGATTCAGTGTCTCCAGGAGCCTCACGGTGAAAAAAACTCAGCATGAACCACTTGCCAAAATCACGGAGAGCAACACGTGACTTATCTTTTCCTGTTTTGCAAGACAAGTTGAGGCCCCCAAAACCACCCCCAAAGTTCATTTCCAAGAGGCGCCTTTCAAGAGTCCATCTGTTTTGGAGGACGAGTGGGTGGATTTGGAGGCCCTTAAGGTAGGAGCACCCATAAGCGTGAATTTAAGGAAAATGGAGCATGAAAACAGACAGAAGAACTCCGAAAATATTTTTGTGTAGTAAGTAGGAAGGAACTGAAATTTTTGGCGTGAATTCCACACTTTCAATTTCAAAAATGTGTTTGCAATAATTTATCGAAGTCCAAAATCAATCAAAATGTAAAGGTGTGTGTAGGGGACGCTCAAAAAGTTGCTTCCTAGAGCGTTCACTATGGTTTGTATGTACAATAATAGACTACACGTGCTTCTAGATTAGTGCTAGGTGGTATTCAAATCCGTCATAAAAGGGCGCTAAACTAATCCTACTTGGGAAAGATAAAAGCGAGGGCAAGTGGCTAGCCCTAAACACCCCTGGTCGTTATGGCAGCACCTACGTGTAGCGCCACCCGACCCAACTTGGACAAGCATGGTCCACACATCCGTCGTTCGAGCAAGCCTTTCCCGTTCATCGCGGCACCCTACTGTCGTTCATCACGGCCCCTTCTTCTGGACTCCGTCGCTCCGTCGCGGCACCAGGCTCACGGACTTCGTCGCCGCCCCTACTCCTGGACTCCTTCAAGACACCTTCCAGCCGTTGGGATTCCCGTTGAATGCGGGAAAGCTGGAGTGGGTCGCGGAATATTTTTGTTTCTGCCGTTGGATTATGGAGCGCTTCATCCGCGCCTCCTCCCTTCTGTCTCCGACACCTTCCTAGCTTTCTCTGCTGCTTTCCTCAGGCGCTCCCGCTTGTAATCTGCTCTCTTCTTCTCTGTTTGTAGTCGGAGGAGGACCTTGTTCGCTTCTCGCTTCGCCTTTTCTTCAAGTCTCTGTGCTTTCCGTTGCTCAACTTGAGCCTTTCGTTCCTTGCGTTCCTTGGCGACAACTTCCTTCCGTGCAGCTTTAGCAGTCATGGCAGAGATGTACTCGTCTGAAGTCATCAAAATAGATTTTGAATAATCTATGAGTGGCTCCGAAGCTTGTGATGCTTTGTGTGCGTGACATTCAACTCGTGGGAGAGGAAACAAATTCTGCCGCAAGTTCGTCCCTAGATCGTCGTCGCTCTGAGTACCGCTACTGCCGTTAGAGATATCAGACTCAGTCTCGATGAAGTACTGCCGCGGTGATTGCTGGGTTTCGGAGATGATGTCTTCTGTTCCTGCATCGTTGGAGGCAGCAAGCTCCTCTTCGGCATCTTCCTCGTCTTCAACTTCGCAGGGGTCGATGTAACAAGAGTTAGGAGCCATGTACTTGTCCATAGCACTGCGCTGTAGTGGCCAGATGCCAGTGGCTTCAAAGCCCTTCGTTATTTTTGATGATGTGAGTACCTTCTTCAATGTTGTACCCACCCACTCTGCTAGTTCTTCCTTCCTTGCACCTGTGCCTTTGTTTTCTATACTCCACCTGTCTCTACATGCTCGAAATGCCACTTTGAAAGGCTTGAAGATACTAACATCTAGTGGTTGCAATCTGTGGCTTGTGTGGCTAGGCAATGTGATAATATCAAGGCCTCGGGATTTGGCCTTCTGGACCACCTCTAGTGTCACATGAGAGCCGTGACCGTCTAGAATCAGTAGATGTCTATTTTCTTATGAGATTCCATACCTTTTACTGAGAATGTCAATGAAACGAGAGATCCAACTAGAGAATAAGAATGTAGTCATCCAAGCATTTGGCTGCATTGCCATGACAGCTTCAGGTTCACATTTGAGGATGAAATTTCTATGTCTTCTTTTACCTTTGAATATATATAAGTTTGGGACGTGATGGCCTGCAGCATTGACACATGAGAGGACAGTGAGGTGTTCCTTACTGTTTGGTACTGTTGTATGCAAAGATCTAGTACCTCGTCTTGCAAATACTAGAGTCCCTCCTCCACTCCTTCCCACTTGTGCTCCAGATTCATCAGCATTCCAAATGTGGGATGGTAGGTATCCATGTTGTTGGTATGCTGCTTGCAAATTGTCATAGAATGATGCCACGCTGCTCGGATATAATCCCTTAGCACGTGCCTCCTCCAAAGCTTGAGGAGATCTCAAAGTCAGCTCTGGATGGCAATTTCAAAACCATCGTAGCCATCCACGCCCAGGAATACCATCCTTGAAGGGTGTCCACCGATCTTGGGTAATCTCAGCCACTTTCCTCCTCAGTTCCATGATGCTAATAGGATGTGCATGCTCCTGCATCTCTAACATCCACTTGACCAATGCAGATTCCTCCTCCACGGTTAAAACCCCTTGGCGTCCTTTTTTTCGTTTGATTGTTCTTTCGTAAATGTGGTCCCTCAAGGACGTTGCAAGAACCCCAAAGTTTCTTGCCGCAGTTGCAAGCCCACAGCCTGCATCCATAGCTGCAACTGCAGCTGCTAGTTGGTCGTCTGACCATGTTCCCGTCCGCTTTCTCCTGCTCCTGCTCGATTCACTTGGCGGAGGTGCTGTTGGTGTAGGTTCGGAGACTGCTCCAAGCGCCGGCGTAGTCATCGACTTCGTGATGATGTTGTTGTCGCCGGGGGTACTAAAGTTGCGCTCCAACCTCGGGGCCGCACCGAAGTAGGGCTCCATCGCTGCCGACGCACCGCGACTATGCTCCATCGTTGCAGGTGCTGACTCGTCGAAGTTGTTGAAGCTGCTGTACTGCGGCTGTCTAGCTCCCCTCCAATCGCAGAAGCCAACTGCCGTAGCAGGTCCTCTCTGTGCATGTGGTCTTTGGATGTCTGGGTTGTCGAGTTCATTCTGCAGCGGAAGCCTTGGCTGCTGGCAATATGGTGACCACATTCCTCCTCCACGGTTTGCAAATGGTTGGCGCAATTCCGGTGTCCATGTTTGTGGAATGTCATGTTCGCTTCTAAATGAATGTCCCGTTTCCTCGATGATAGTATCCATGTGCACAGAATGTAATGCTACGTTCTTCTGATCTTGCTTCGATACTGATGCTACGTCGTTCTACAAGCTTTGGCGTGATTTTGGATACACTCACATAGCTACTAATCAATTCACATTTCTGAGTTGCTTGATCAATGACTGTAATGCGGTAATGTCACTAGATCAATGAGTTTGATCAACTCACTTGAAGCACTTACGGTCTCTGTAATGCGATAATGTCATTGGATCAGTGAGGTCGATCGACTCACTTGAAGCTCTCACGGTCTACTTGTCGTTACTACGCTCACTGTCGAACTCTCCCTGTCTACGATGCTTTCAATGGATCCCGTGAACTCTCCCAAAGCCTACTTGTCGTTACTACGCTCATTGCCGAACTTTCCCTGTCTACAATGCTTTCAATGGATCCCGTGAACTCTCCCAAAGCTTCAGTTAAGCATACAATGAACTGTAACTTAATTGAACTTCAGCTAAGCACACATTGATTAAGTTACAACGATTTGAATTTGCAATATCTTCACTTCAACTAAGTTCATGGTGTGAAGCAGCAGCAATTGTTGCAGTGAGGGCTACGCCGCCACTCTCATTTACAAATATGGCTAGCAATGATACTTAGTACTGCCACATTCATCCCCATAACCACATGCATTACCTAAGCAATCACCGCAGATTGTACTCATAAATGTGACAATTACACCCATCGCCACTGTGTAAGAGATTCAAAACCGCCGGCACATCCACATCTTTAATTTATTCAATGTTGTATGTATAGAACTATGTTGCGTCATGCAATGAATCTATTTCTGGACCCTCGTGTATTCATTTCCGACGCAGGTGTCACCCATGACCGTTACTTTTCCAGACTTGTCAGTTATGAGAGCAACAACTCATGGATATGGGTACCAAAATAGGTGTCGTCCATGGATACACTCATTTTTATGGGTGCTCCTACCTTATTAAGAGGCCATTTGGAGGCCATCCGGGGGCCATCCATTTTGGAGGATGGGTGGTGATGCTTTAAGGCAGGCTAACCTAGCCCCTTTTTAATCACAGACTGGTCCTCAAATTCAGTCAGTTGTTGACTAAAGGGCCTTTCGCACTTGCTGTTAAGGGAATTTTAACTATTACAAATAGAGGGGGTCCCGGTGAATTCACCTGTGATTGCCCCACCCCATGGATGGATGGGCAACGAGGACCTCTGGCCCCTCTGACTTGCTTAAAGGCCCATGCCAGTTACCTGGGTTTGTCAGTTTTTTGTTGAATCCGATCTGGTTACAGTAGCCCATTCTTTAAGTTTGCTTTGCTTCCACACAAAAGCCGGGGAAAAAAACTTCTCTTATGTAAACAACATTGAAAAGCTGAAAGTGCTAACTCACCAATTTCTATGGACAAGTAAAGCAAACTTCACTAAAATCAAGATAAATTGATGGACAAGTACCTTCAACTTCCCTTGTGCTCAAATGGGACTGGGAAGAAGCTTATATTCACAAGGGTGGTAGGAGGTAGAGCAACCCATGTGAGATATCTAAATTAGGAGGAGGAAGAGTTCCACCACTCATAGTTAAGTCTAAAGTACGAATTGTGGATTGCAGACCCCATTTAGGCAATCAAAATGGTCATAAATTAAGGCATTTAAACTTACATATGGACTTGTTGTCTTTAAAGCATAATCATTTATAATTTTTTTCTAATTATAAAAGTTTAGATTTTTACATTTCAAACTAATTTCTAGTTGTTTGCATCTTCGTGAAAATACATATGCCAAATCCAAAAAGTGCCAATGATTGATTCAATTTGAATTCATTACAAAATACTCAAATGCCTTTCTTGAGACCTCTTTCTTTAGAGCATTGTGTTTCTAAAATGTGATTCTAAATTATAGAAGATGAAATAGTTGATGATAGTTTTTTTCTTTTTGACTAGGTACTTGAAAATGTCAATGAAGTTTCCTTTTGCAATCTCTCTCTAAAATTTGTTCATAAGTTTTTATCGGAGTAACTAAATCTCAAACGGATTTTTGGAGATGAAAGATGTATTGATTTTCCAACTTTTCTTAGTTCAAAGTTCTAAAAAATAAGATGTTTTACTATGCCTAAATGGGGTCTACAATCCACAATTTGTACTTGAAACTTAACTATGAGTGGTGGAACTCTTCCTCCTAATTTAGATATCTCACATGGGTTGCTCTACCTCCTACCACCCTTGTGAATATAAGCTTCTTCCCAGTCCCATTTGAGTATAAGGGAAGTTGAAGGTACTTGTCCATCAATTTATCTTGATTTTAGTGAAGTTTGCTTTACTTCTCTATAGAAATTGGTGAGTTAGTACTTTTAGCTTTTCAATGTTGTTTACACAAGAGAAGGGTTTTTTTTCCGGCTTTTGTGTGGAAGCAAAGCAAACTTAAAGAATGGGCTACTGTAACCAGATCGGATTCAACAAAAAACTGACAGACCCAGGTAACTGGCATGGGCCCTTAAGCAAGTCAGAGGGGCCAGAGGTCCTCGTTGCCCATCCATCCATGGGGTGGGGCAATCACAAGTGAATTCACCGGGACCCTCTCTATTTGCAATAGTTAAAACTCCCTTAACAGCAAGTGCGAAAGGCCCTTAAGGGCCAGTCTCCCATTTCTTGGACAAATATACATGTTGGAGTGACTAGATTTCTAATTTATAGCTTAAGCTTGGTTCCAACAGGGCTGATTTTTTTCCTACAAGTCTCAAAATTAGAAGTGTGGAAACCTGATAATTACAATAGAGTCTAGTCTTTTATTTCAATTCTTATCAAAATTTAAGAGAAAGGTAGTCCAGAACTACAATCAGAGTATGTTTCCAAAGTTTAGAATCTGAGAGGGAAGAGAGGATCAAAATCAGACCCCATTTTAACTGATTTTATAAGTTTCAAAACAAATAAGACAAATACTAAGGGTAGTCTCACCTTCATTCAGCATTCAATTAACGGAGAACTGAGATGTGGCGCTTCTCCGTTGGCTGTCCGTATCTTGTGGAGCTTCCATTTCCTGTTAACTGAACCGGCCCATTCTCTTCCTTTGGTGCTAAAGAAATGGGTGTCCGGAAGATTTCACGGATATTTTTTGATCTTGCAATAAGGATTTTCACCCTTGCTTTGTCAATTTCACTATCATTTCTTACTTCATCGTCGTTGTCGTGGCTCAAGAGACTATTGCTGCAAGCTTGTGTTGTTGACGACTAAGCATTTCGGCGTATTATGTTTCTTCACAAAATTGCAATTTGTGGATGCTTTGCATATGCCAGTAGCAAGAAACCTCCTCAAACTATGCAAACTTACCCATTTAGTACAAGCATGTAAACCCATTCTCCGTTTTCCATCCTCAATGCTTTACACATCAAAAAGGGGGTCACACCTTCTTCATGCACAATAGTTCCCCATTGGCTCTTTTTTTCTCTCACCTATATCATTCTTGAAGAATTTTTGCTTCTTGGAGAAGGTGTGACTACCCCTACTCATTTGGGGGGCCAGGTAGGGAAGTCAACTAGACTGATTTAACTCTCAAGGCACTCAGTTCATCAAGTTGGGTCACCAGCATCAACAAGATATACTAGAAGCTCAAAAATCTTTGGCTACACATTGTGGTCGAAAATCAAGCTTTCAAAATGTGTTCTAGCTCTCAAAACAGCTCGTACTATGGTCTCTAGCATGTTGTCTTCAATCCCTTCACTACAAAAAAAATGAGTATATTTGCAACTACAAAGAATGACTTCATAACAATCATTCTGGACACTTTCAACTATAAAATGACTTGGGGGTCTTGAAGTCATTATGGCCAAGTGATGTTCAAGATTATTTTTAGCTTGTTGGAATTCTCTCTAAATTGAACATAAAGACAACATATTGATAAGTTTTATCAATGTTTTGTGAATTGTAATGATAGCAAATTTGAACTAGATATGTTAGAGATCACATAGGAAAAAAACTCACAACAACCACTTGTAGATTGAAAAATTTATTTACAGTGTTTGATTATGAAGGTGTTAAAACTATGAAAAGTGATTTGAGGTCTTTCAATCCTCTTTTCACATGTCAAATTTAAAAAATTGGTCACCAAAAAATATGAGGTTAAAGGGCATAACATGAAAAACCCCAATCAATTTATGGCTTCTCAAAATCTACTCTACAATATTTTTTAAATGAATTTTTAATGTGATTTTTTCTTCAAGATCTAGTGTATTTGAGGCTTGTTTCTATGAGCCCACAATACTAAAAAAATCAAGATTTGAAATGGAAAACCTTACACAAAATCTTGAATACAAAAATCATAATTATTTATTTTCATAATCAAAATTTTGATGCAAAAACTAGTCTTCAAGAAGAATTTTACAAGCATGAGAACTATTGAAAACAATAACTTGGGTAGATTTTATTTAACCTCAATGTAATGTCTATATCAAAATTTGGTACCTTTAACATTTAGAAGTTCATTTAGTTTTTGTGCACATTATTATCCATGTCACTTTCATATGAACACATGTGATGTCTTTCCTTGATTGAAGAATTGTTGAAGGTGAAAATACTTTTCTTCGATAGCAACTTTGGCATGTTGGTGCAATATTAAATTAAAGTACAAAAATAAGCTTTGGTGTTTCAAAATACAATTTTAAAACTTTCAGCATTAGGTTCAAAGCTATCAAGAAACTACTTATTTTGTGTTTATGGAGATGATTGTGAAGAGAAGAACTTTATACAAGTGGGGTGGTAGTATGTAAAATAATCCATAAGGAATATGTAAATTAGGATTAGTAAAAGCATTTAGGAAAAATAAAATAAAACATTTTCAAAAAATTAAGACAAAATTCAAAGAAAGGTTGGAAGGGGAATTTTGAACTTCCAGTCAAAAGTTGTGGACAAAATTCAAGAGAGGGGTTGAAAAGAACATTTCCTTTAATATTTTCTAACATCTTCTCTTTAATTTTGTCATAATTTTGTTTTGAGTCTCAAAACCACAAATGGATTTTACAACTTTTTTTTACATTTTGACAATGAACAATCAAGCTCTCATCTTCAAATTATTCCATACCAGTGAGGACTCATGATAGATAATAAATCTCAATACAAAATGGCTTCTCCACCCTTCATTCTCTTTCAATGTCAATGAAGTAATATCTTCAAAACAATTCTTCATGGTAGATGGTCAAATGACAAATTGGTATTTGACTCAATGGATTGTTAATGTATTCTCTAAATTTTGGCAAATCATCTTTATGCTATTTGTAATTTTATCTCTCTTGTTCAATATTTAGCAAAAAAATTGGCTATTTAAAAAAAATTAGAAGTTTCTATCTGGATAGAGGTAGAAATTGTTATTTGGATATAATATAGGCTCCTTTTTGTAAAAGCTGGAAAAATTCATCAACAAATAAAACAATATATGAGCTACAATACAAGGGTACCTACCCTAAATTTTTCATTTGAAATGTTTAACAATTGTTTGGAATATGGTATTTTTTGGTATTGAAAATTTACATGTTACTATACAAAAATAAAAGTGCCTTATGTTTTGAAAAAAAAATAAGAATTTTTTACATTCCTCTTCAAATCCAATTCATTACCTTATAAAATTTAATGGCATAACTACCAAACAACCCCATTGTTTTTAGAACATGTTAGAAAGGTTTGAACAAAATCCAAACAAGAAGACAACAACATTGCAATGGAACTTCAATCCCCGTGTAATACTCCATCTATCAAGCACTAAGGTAGAAGAAAGAAAATGGCATAGAATAAAAGTAAAAGCAACCCTTGAGCATTGTGAACATCAACACAACGCCACCAAACCAATGTGATAAACACTTACAACAAATTTCTAACATGTTAAAAATAGGGCCTATATTACATTCAATAGTCTCCTATATAATTGTTGTTTTAAGCCCTTTCTACAAGTTTCATTTTGGTATATTGGTTGCAATTGATTATTGCTATTGATTATTTGTTATTTAATTGACTTTGATTACTCATTTTTTTACTCTATCACTACTTGTGTAAACCTCTCACCATTAGTATGCCTCCTACTATGTGCCTCTATAGCTACTAATGGGAGGATGCAGTGATTTAGAATATTTCACATCATTTTGTTGGAGAAAAGGCAATATTGTAGTAGACTATTGAATGTTATCCATGTGTATCTTCTTTTGTAATGAGTATAAAGTTTTTCATTTGTGTAAAAAATTGAATCCAAATAGGGCCTATGTGGACAAAAATTCTATGTACCAATTCTCTCAACTAAGGTAGCAACATCCATAATTGTTAATTGAAGGGTTTGGGACATAATGTCTACCTCTACACACATCCAACAAATTATTGGACCCTACTAGCAAGAGAAAAATG
Organism: Climacium dendroides; assembly: GCA_950106755.1. Taxonomy (NCBI): domain Eukaryota; kingdom Viridiplantae; phylum Streptophyta; class Bryopsida; order Hypnales; family Climaciaceae; genus Climacium; species Climacium dendroides. The sequence goes on from OX467088.1 coordinate 21,540,440, forward strand.
AATCTTGTGCACTTTCAAATGTATTATTTAGATAATGTGAGAATAAGTTGTGAATTTTTGAAGAGTCAACTATACATGCACCTAATACCAAAACTAAAGTGATATTCAAATGTAGTAGTTACATCTTTGTAATCACATCTATTCACTTCCTAAGATTTTTCAGGATTTTAGAGGTGACGGTTATGGGTACAAATGACAGTTATGGTTGTTGTTACCTTATTGACAAGGAACTTTGTTCCACCAAGTTCTACTTAGCTCCATTTTGATAATTTGTTTTATAATATTTTGATTGAGCTTGCTCAATCTTCTAACCATGAAGCTGAAATGTTAATCAAAATGCAACATCTAAAGGACCATCTAAGATAAGGTAGTCTGTTCTAAACATCCTTCTCCTTCAAATTGTTTCTATTATTAATTAAAGAATGGAGATGAGGTGATTCTTAAATAGAACACTTTAGCCATTGAATGAATTGATATATTTAAATTTTTATTTAAAAAAAAAATATTATTTTGAAAATATCAATTCATTCAATGGCTAAAGTGTTCAATATCAATTCATTCAATGGCTAGAGTTAGTTGCCACAATCAATGTCTTTGTTGATGGTAATGGAGTGATTAATGACTACAATAATGAACTTCCACCATTTAAATGTAAGTTTTAAATGACATTTTTAGGCCTTCATGTTCTATCCAAGTTAGGAAATATTGTAACTCCTTTAGGTGAATAAAATGGCCATGATGGATACACTTTTGTTGGTTTAGGAATATATGATGGGCAAAAATTCTAAAAAAATTCTTTTAAATTCATACTTTGTTGAGAAAATATAATTTCTATTGCTATTTCCATTTATCACAGTTGTCTTTATGTGAGAAAAAATATCCACAATGGGTTGTTCTACCTTCTACATACTAATAAATAAGTCAAGTGATTTGACCACCAACTCTTGTCACTAATTTTCCATTTCCACAGCTATTTACAAATCCAACTATTGTATACAAATATCATTTAGTGTGGGGAATTGAAGGAAATAAATTGGTAGATTTTGAAGTTCAAAAAATAGAACTTGGTGACCATTGGGAATGAAACGGTTCATTCATTTTCTCTTCGACCAATTTCCTTTTGACACTAAATTTCTAAAATCTTCTAATAAATGTACCATTTTTTAATTTTCAAATTGAAATTACAAATTAATATTGTATCCTTGGCAAGAATTGAAGTTGGCTAGGCCCTTTATTATTTGAAAACAAAAGATCTTCTTAACTCATCCAAGATGAATTTGCAAATGATAATGAAGAGTTTGAATAAACTAAATCAAGACAATTTAGGAATAAAAGTTTTCACCTTTTTTAAGTGTCCCGTTAAGTGTTTCTTCTAGTTGCCTAGCATGGCCTTGTATCATGGCCATGATAATGTTCTAAGCAATAGATAAAGATTCAAAAAGACATGCTTTTTCCACCCCTACAACACATTTTCCTAGACTTGGCAAGTCTCTTGACCAAATTCTTGTCTATGAAATTAATGGAGATGATATGGTGGAATTCTTTTGGAATTCCAATAAGGAAGATCCTAATGTATTTTTATTCACTATCTAATGTAGAACCACCTATAGTTGATTACTAAAGTGATTTTTCATATAATTTGAAGTAGTATAAGTCAATGTAAATTTTTTATTGTGTCAAAAGATAGAAAATAATGACAAGCATTGCAAATATTTTGTTAATTTATTCCTTAAATTCAAATTATTATAAGTTTTGGAAGCCAAAAGTTGGTCTAAATCCATACCTAATGTATAAAGTCTTCCATATAACTGATCATTTTGAGACTCCTTGCTCACTTTGGCATGCAAGATGAGGGACACTTCCATGCCCACAATGCTTATACAAGCAAAAAAATTTATTTAAAAACTAGGGACATGTGTAATGACAAGCCACCATTTCCAATATCTCATGTAGTATTTTTTGTAACACTTTGAAATCATGTTAGTGCCATTAAGGTAAACCTAGTCAACTAGGGAGTGCCTTTTTTTCATTATGTGAAATTTTAGCCTTAATGCATGTAAGAAATGACAATCATGGATTGATTAGTGATCTCATTAGAAGGCTTCAACTTTTCAGAGGGAATTCAATGTCAAAAATGACTTTTTAGTCCTTTTTTAGAAAATATTCATAATTGCTTTGGGTGAATGACATGAGCATCGTGGAGTCAGATTTTGTTGGTGATGGGATGATCTACAAAATCTTTTGGGCTGAACACTTCAAAAATTCATAACAAATTCATACTTTGTTGTTAAAATACAATTTCAATTGCTCTCACTATTTCTCACACTTGCTTGTATGTGTAAAAAAACTGAAATTTTTTAGCAATAGCATGTGGTTGAACTCCTAATTCTGACCACAATAGGCTGTTTTACCTTCAAGTTGTCAAACTTTGAACCTTAGTACAACCATCCAAAAAACTATTCACAGAAATCAATCCCAACCTTTGTTGAAATTCACCCACCCTATTGGTTGCCGTCTTGCCAATGGGATGTTGGTTGGTAATGCGTGGTTCTACTAGAGTATGCGTAACTGAGCCTTCACTCCAAAGATATTCTAATATTGTACACTAGGGGGACAAAAAGTTTGGCGTTTTTGCCTTCCAACACAAGGAAAAATCAAGTCTGCAATCTTTAAAAAGGCACAAAAGGCACAAAAATTGTCCCCTACCTACCAAATTTGGAAGTTAGGTTCTTTTATAAGCTGATTACATGTTTGCAAAGTTTCATGGCCTAATCATTTACCAAAATGATTTTATATCTAATTTACCAACTAGTACCCTTTTTAGTACCTTATTTAGGAGGTACATTCTAAATGTTGAAGAGAATTAGACACCTCATGCTTCTAAAATTAAAATTTGTCATGGATGCTTTGTTTAGCATAGATATTACATAAAAGCATCATCCACTTGTCAATTTGAAGGTTTCCACTTGTCCTAAAAACATTTGATGTGTAAGTTTGAAAATAACAATAATTTGGTTATATAAGCAACATTAACTTTGTAGTTTAGACCACACAACTTGTTATTGTTGATATGAATTGAGTTGCAAATGTGAGATAAGAGAGTAGTAGAGAGTTGTTGAAGATATTGAGGATTTGCAAGATCAAAATTAGTGGGTGAGGAAGGTTTGTTTGGCTTCTGTAACTGAGTGACTGGTGATTTTGAGCATTGTCTCTGTGTTGATCTGACTCTGTTGATGTGACTCTGTATTGATATGATATTGTCTTTGTGTTGATACACTCTCTCTGTAACTAACACTGTCTCTATGTTGAATCAACACTGTATCTCTGTGTTGACTTGAATACTTTCTCTCTGTTAGTGCTGTCTTTGAGTACTCTCTCTCTCTTAGCACTCTGATTTCTTTTTTGAGGATTAATTTGGAGCTCAATTTGAAGACAATCATGACAATTTCATATGAAATTCGTGCCCGCATAGTGGGAATGAGTGAGGGGGGAATGAGTGGTGCTAGTATTGCAAGAATTAGGAGAGTCAAGTAGGACAGTGCAAAGAATCATCAAGCAATTTAGAGAGCATGAAACTTACCAAGCAAATTCAAGCACTGGAAGACCCAAGAAACTTAGTGAGAGGGATGTTCGTCAAATTTTATTATTCTCCAAAACTCATCGTTGATCATCACTTCAAGATATCACCAATGCTTGTCCTGTGGATGTGAGTACTAGGACTGTGCGCCGTGTTTTGCATGACCACCATTTTTAGTAGAATTGCAGTCAAGAAGCCTTTCTTGACACCTCTTCATATGTCACGGCGGCTACATTTTGCGAGAAAATATTGTGGATGGAGTGCCAAAGAATGGGAGCGTGTTTGTTGGACAGATGAATCTACTTTTGAAATTGGCAAAGATTCAAGGCAAATTCATGTTTGGCGAACGGCATATGAGTGATATTCATCAAATTGTGTAGTTCCCACTTTCAAGAGTGGGAGGACATCTCTCATGATTTGGGGAGGGTTTGGAGGAGACAAACAATCAGAGCTTGTGTTTATGCCTAAAGATTGTCGCAAAGCTATTGATTTTGTAGAATTGGTCTATGATGGCCATTTGCTTCAATTTATGGGCCAAGTCTCACGTGCTATACTTATGGAAGATGGAGCTCCAGTGCATCGAAGTAAAGCCCTTGAAGAATGGAGAAAATTATGCCTTATAGAGAAGCTCAAATGGCCAACAAATAGTCTTGATCTCAATCCAATAGAGCATGTCTGGAAGATTTTTAAAAATGCAGTCCAACATGGTCAGTCAAACCCCAAGTCCTTAGATGAGTTGAAGGCAACTTTACAAAGAGAGTGGACATTAGTTAGTAGTAGTCAACTTCTTACTTTATGTCATTCAATGCTAGCTAGATTATAATCTGTAATTGAGGCTCGAGGAGGGCATACACGTTGGTAAATTTGCAATAAATCCTATTTAACCTATTTTTAGGGTACTCAAATTTATGCTTACATAATTATCTTATAGATGAACATGTACTCCTATTTATAGGATTAGAAACCAATTTATGTGTCTTTGAAAGACTTTTAAATGTCAAGCATTATTTTTGCAATTGACAACATTTTCAGTGTTTTCTAAATTGTCATTCAAGCAATCATTGATGCTTCACGATGTCAACCAAGTCAAAGGTAGTATTATCATGTAAATGAAGTTTACTAATTGGTGTTTAACTTCTTTTTTCTCCTCATTGTATGGAATACATGCTAATATTAGTGACTAAAGGTACTAAAAAGGGTACTAGTTGGTAAATTAGCTATAAAATCATTTTGGTAAATGATTAGGCCATGAAACTTTGCAAACATGTAATCAGCTTATAAAAGAACCTAACTTCCAAATTTGGTAGGTAGGGGACAATTTTTGTGCATTTTGTGCATTTTTAAAGATTGCAGACTTGATTTTTCCTTGTGTTGGAAGGCAAAAACGCCTAACTTTTTGTCCCCCTACTGTACTGTACAGTGCTCAAGTAGACACTGTGAACATTACAGCAACTTCTTCATATCTTCAAGCTTGGAGATCATAGGAAGTACAATTCAAGCACTGATGCACACTTCCCAAAGTCAATCATGGGACCAGATTCTCATTTGTGCCAATCCTTTATCTTTAGGGGTTGGAGTTTCTCTCTTCAGTTATATTAGCAGCTTTTATACACATTTCAGTAGCTCAAGAGGATCATTTTTCTCTCTCATTTAAGTCTTGAGAGTCCCGTGGACTTCCAGAGCAAGATAGTACAGAATGAGACTCTTCTACTTACACTTCATCTTCTTGTTCGTGTTTCTTCACTCAGCTGCTAGTGACGGCACCCGTCTCGACTTCCATTCTTTCTCAGCTGAAGATGATAACATCAAGGCATTTGGAGATGCTGCATGCAATGGCAACAATCGGTCCTTCATCGTCGACGGGCGCGCCACGCAGTCGCGAGGGTCTTGTGGAGCGCTGCTGTATGGGAAGAAGGTGCGCATTCAGGATGTCGCAACTGGGAGAGTTGCTTTATGCAGGACCTCTTACTCATTCACCTAAACTCTCGCCTTGCCTTCGGATAAAAGCAGTTATCACACAGAGAGTAGCGGATTCGCCTTCGTGATTTTCAGGAGCATCATTGGATTGATTTTAGTAGCTCATCCCAGATACTAGAAGTGAGGCTTGTGAATGGGTCCCATCCCAGCGTGAAGAAACCTCTGCAACCTCTGCTGCGCATTCCCAACTACACATTGCCCGAGCTGCTTGGAGATGACGTGATCCTCGCGTTTTGGGGAAGCTCCGATGTCCAACACGTCGAAGCGCATGAGCTCTTGTCCTGGAGCTTCTTCAGTACTGAGATTCCATAGTCGAGTGTCCCTTCCTTTCAAACCCCAAATCTTATTTGGAAAGCCAGAACGAGGGCTAGCATCAGCACAGGAGTTCTGGGAATGCTTGTGGCAGCTGCCGTCGTGATTCTGTGGTTCATCTCTCGACTTCGGAGCCCATTGAGTAGTTACCGACGTACGCCACTGGGCCATAGCGCTCGTCCATATGTGTTCTCGTACACAGAGCTCCGGAAAGCCACCCACAACTTTGATGAAAGAAATTTGCTCGGCAAAAGGTGGATCGGGGTCTGTCTACAAAGGGTCCTTCCAAGCTCCAGGTGGTGTCCATTTTGTTGCCGTGAAACAGATCAGTTTCTCGGAGCCCAAGCAGGCGGAGTCTCTCTTTCAAGCCGAAGTGGCCAGCCTCGGCCAAATTCGGCACCGGAATATAGTGCAGTTGCAGGGCTGGTGCCAAGAGAAAGGTCGCCTCTAGACACATGGTCGAATTTCTATCCTTACAAAATTTCCATTTAAATTTTGAAAGTATTACTTAGTTTCAAATCCCATTCTAAATAGTCAAAGAAAAGAATTATTTGTAATTATGTATCTTAAGCACTAGTATTTATTCGGTCGATTTGATATAAAATTGCCATCCACTGCGATGCCCGTCCGCCGCGTTGCTCGTCCGGCCCAGTGCGTGGCTTCGCCCATGCCCATCTACGCGCCTGTCCATCCACCCAGATGCCGCGTCGGTGGCCATGACATCGACGTGCGGATCCATGCAGTTCGCACAATCTGTCTGTCCGCCAGTGGACCGTCCGATGCAAACAGGGCATCCGCCCATGCTGGTCCACTGTTGGAGCCTATAAAAGGCGTGGTGGATAGCTTCTTCTTCATAATCGTTCCTCTTCGGAGTGGGTTGATCCAGTGTCTTCGGGATTTGCACGCCCCTTCTAGTTTAAAGTGTGAACGATTGAGTTTGAATATTGATGGCCATATTCATTAAAATGAGACAAAGTGTAGTCTCAATTTTATCTTCGACTCAAAGATAAATCGTTATAACTATTCAATTTTGAGACTATTTGGTAATTTGAGACTTTCATATATTAATATACATAAGAACCTTTGATTGCCCAAAGGTTGTACTCTCATTTTATCTTCGACTCGAGGATAAAATCGCTATAATTGTTTTAGGGTTGAAGTCTCAAAATGATCATTTTGTCTCATTTTAACAAATATGGCCATATTGCATTGTTTTGATGCAATATTCAAATTACTTATTCATCGCATTGTGAACAACTTCATTATGGCAAAAGGAACATCACCAAAGAAAACAAACCAAAAGGGAAAAACCTCAAGACTTTAATTGGAAAGATTGGGAAGATCTATTGTGTGTAGCTGAACCGGGATGGCAAAATGAAACCGCAAAAGTGTGGGATTGTACAATGTGCAAGAAGTATGTGAAAATGACACACATCTCTAAAATTTGGCCACGTGATTGCATAGAGTTGCAAGCTTCCCGATGGGAAGAACAAGTAAGCACATGCCAAAGCAAACACTTCGTGCAATGTTATGCACAAATTGCACGCATTCTATCAGTTCAAAGCAGAAAATATAATGTAATGAATTATAACATTATGGCCATGGTGTGGGCGGAGATTGTGCTACACAAAGATGTAGATTGGCGCACAACTACAAGGCGCAATTTGGAAAATTATACTCGCGAAGATGTTGTGATAAGTATACAGTGGGTGGGCACAAGCAATTGCATGCTTGAGTGGTCCAACCGAGGCTATTTACAACAACCTGTGGTTGTGTTGTGAGATGCAGAGGATGAATGGATGGATGAATGAATGGATCACAGATGACGATGATGATGATAATGCTTCTGCACCTATGACATTTGGAGAGAGACACGAACGCCAAGAAGAACAAGAATATATTGTATATGAACAAGATTTGCAAAAGGCAATGCGTAGAAGCTTACAAGATCATGGTCAGCAACATGGACATGGCGAATCATATCAATGTGAACATAGAGCACGTGGAGCACAACAAGGAAGAAGTAGTTCATACCACAATAATGATCCACAAGTTGGTTCTCAAGGTGGAGGAGGAAGCCATGGAACCCGGCATTACGGTGGCTCTAGTGGAGGTGGTTCATACTATGGGACTCCTCTCCAAATTGACTCGTACAGTGGAGAAGGAAGCTATGGGATCCGCCATTATAATGATTCTAGTGAAGGTGGTTCATACTATGGGACTCCCCCTCAAGTTGGCTCGTATAGTGGAGGAGGAAGTCATGGAATCGGGCACTATGGTGGTTCCACCCAAGGAAGCTTCGAATACACTGGTGGGTATAGTAGAGGCGGTTCATACTATATCCCCTCCTTCCAAGTTGACTCTCAAAACAGAGGATGAAATTATAGAACCTCGCACTATAGTGGTTCCATCCAAAGAGGCTCTTCTTATGATGGTTCAAGTGAAAGAGAGTCTCAACATACTACTGCAGTTCTTCCTCTAACTTTTGGAAGATTGAACTACGGGAATTATAGACAAGGAGGTGGGCAAAGCGGGTATGGGGAGTATTACAAAGGTGGTCCATATATTGGAATACAATTGAGAGGCCCAATTCCAAAAGATGAATCCGATTCAGATTCTGAGTGAAGTAAAGTGCATCTTTGTAGTGCTTGTTTAATATACTATTCTTTTAATTTTACTCTCTACGAAATGTGTAGTGTAACCAAAATAGTTGAATTATAGTAGCATACTTTGTGATTTTTATGAAAGTATTGTATATCCGAAAAACTTGTATATTGTGTATTCCAAAAAACTATATACTATGTATTCCCAAAAATTGTGTATTGTGCTCTCCTAAGAACTGTGTATTGTGTATGCCAAAAAATTGTATATTGTGTATGCCAGAATACTAAGTATTGTCTATTGTGTATGCTACGAAATTGTTAATCTTTATGAAAATGTTCACATTTTAAAATAAAATTGAATTAATTTAGGACATCAGTCCGCACAGGCGGACGGTGGATTGTCAGCCGCAGCCCATCCGCATCGTCGCCGTCGTCCGCTTAGGTGGATGGCAGTTCGTTCGCCGTCCGCGTCATGGCAGCCGTCCATTAGGTCAGACGGTGGATTGTCAGCCGCGGCGTCTACATGCCTGCAACCGTTCGATGTGGCGAACAGTGGATCGTCCGTCGTGGTCTGACCGTTGGATTTGGCGGACGGGCTATCCGCCTCTCACTTTTGCCTTGCCCCTTGTTAATGCAAATGTGGAGCGGAGCGCTTGGTGGGTAAACCTCCATTGGTTCCTTTCCTTAGGAAGGTAAGAGTGATATATTGGAGGCCCTTTATTGTCATTTTTTTGGCAAAGTGTACGTGGAGTTTAAGTGCATCATCGTCAATAATTTATACTTTTTTTCAACTTTTGCAGTACATATTACTAGTACATCACAATGACAAGAGCGAAGAAGTTTGCAGAAGGGAAAAAGGTCATGGATGCAAGGCTATCGATGATGGAATTAGCTCGAGAAACTCCCTCTGAGGCGTGCAAGAAGTTCATGACTGAATGCATCATTTAGTTTTATGAGTCCGAGACAATTATGTACTTAGATAACAAATATATCAGATATGGAGAGGACTGCTCATTGAAATTCAAGGCAGACATAATGCAGAAGATGTTGAATGCTTTAAACGTTGCCAAATGGAGGGAAGACATGGAGAAGAGATACTTCCAAAAATGTTTGGAAAATAAAGCGCACGACGCGTTGTGGAACAACAAAGACATTTTGAAGCCGTATGGCAGGGAGTACCTACAAAATGATGAAGTGTTTCAACAAGTCATTCTCAAAGCGAATTTGTTCAGGGCCCAATGTGCTTTGTTTGCTAAGAGGCACAATAGGGTCGGGTCATTGTCTTGGTGGAATAGCAATGATGGAGTTGCTAAAGTAAATAGAGATAGACGACATCTCATAGCGCTTCCAGTTACGGCACATGTCATTCAAGTAGATGACAAGACAATGAGAGGAAGGTACGCAACGATTTGGAAGGTGTGAATCGAAGGATGTCCTAGAATATTACCGTATTGGGAGTTTATAGCAAAGAAATCCATCCACCATCGTACTCAACCTCAACTTGCTAAGTTGGAACACCAAAACAAGTCAATGGCTGTGAAGATTCCACATCCTGGAGTGATACGATTTGTAGCAGTGCATGCAACTACATACGAAGGCTACGCATATTGGTGGAATGGCGGAACCTTGAGACATATGTTGAACATGGATAGCGATTATCCAGACAAAATATACATTTGTTTGATGTATTCACATCCCTTGGAAGTCAAAGTAATACAAGCCCATCATCTTGCTCATTTTAGAAAGAAGCGCTTAGAGCTTGCATGGGCCTTCGTAAACATAATGAATGCAATGCATGTTGTTGGACATCTGCACAATGATACATCTCTAAACAATATCATGCTACATTTCCCCAAAGACAAGTCACGTGTGTACATTGGAGTTTGTGATTGGGGCATGTCCACCTTAGCTACTGAACTAATGAAGTCCTTGTACATGTTTACATTAGCAAGTGAGAGGACCGAAACTTTGTGTAAGAGATGGTGGGTGGACCTTGATATTGCATATTTGTACGTGAAAGATGTCGATGTGGAAAACATTTCGAAGTATTCACGCACATCAGAAGAATATGCGGTTGGTAGAATCGCTCAAAGAATCAACAAACAATGCATGTCAGAGGCCTACTTCAAATTGCAACGAGAGACTGAAGGAATGGGCATGTTTACCTTCAACATATTGGAAAATGTATTTCATCCATACTTGGATCGTCTTTGCATAAAGGGTTCAGGTCATCGTGGTGGTTTGGCCCATGTAATGACTAGATTCACTACTGGATTCAATTGGCCTATCCCAGATGAACACTTCTGCCATTCATATTAATAGAGTAGTAGTTCAATATGCTATAGAGAACTCTATAATTAGTTGAGGAATATAAAGTCGAGGAGGTACGTGTGCAAGTTTGCACCTATATCTAATATATAGTGTACTTAAACCAACATTGTATGCCAATAGATATGAATTGAAAATATATTTTGAATTGTTGGTTCATTTTGCACTTGTAATAGTTGAGATTTTCTTACATTATATATATATATATAATTTATGGTACAATACGCCCAAAATAGAAGTCAACGAGCAGCACAAAAAATATCAGAAAAAGTCAAAATATTTTTTTGAATATTTTTTTCTTAAAATCTTATATTTTTGTCTACATCTGAAGCTTTGATTCATTCTATTTGGACTAGTTATGAGAAAGTTATGGACAATTTTGTTTTGTGGGCAATCGAAGCATCTTCTATTCTTTTTGTAAAAATAACATGTAGGATTCATTTGTTAATGTAATTTTTACAATTTTTCAAAAGAAATTGTTGGAGAAGGTTAGATTTTCTTTCTAGAACAATCTCACCATTGGGATTATTGTATGTCATTTCCATCTTAAAGCTATTAATGATTTAGTGTTTCCTTCAATCTTTAATGTACTACTTAATAAATTTTTAATGAGTGAAAATGAAGTGTTTTTTTGTTGAACTTTTTTTCTTACATTCTAAACTCCACTATTCAATATAAAATTTAAAAAATCAAAATTAATAGTGCAAAACTTTCTAGTGAAAACGATTCAAAGCCCCAAAATCTAGTTAAACAAGTTACAAAAAATCTTCTTTTGCTTACTTTGGATGCAAATACCTTGCAATCTATGCAATGAAATTTGATGAAATGTTTTACCAAATGTTTTCAAACAAATTAAGTACAAGATGTAATGGTTGGATTCTTAAAAAACATACTTCTTTGGTTTTCTTAAGTGAACAGAGCAGAAATGGTAGTTTGAAATGGGTTTTGATAGATAACATTCTTTGGACTTTAGGGGTTAAAAATTCAATTTTTCACTTTTCCTTATTTTTTGCCAAGACTTTGAACTAAATTCTATACTGTATTGATTTTTAGCTGAAAACATGTCATATGGCAAATTATGAGATTAAAAATTTTAAACGAGTGTGGACGGTCAAGCATCCGCTGCAACAGATGGCTCCAACAAGGTAAATGCTAGGCCATTCACAATTGATATGCGCCCATAAGAGGCAGACGTTTCGCCATCCGCCTCAGCAGACGTCCAAATGGAGTTGACGATTGGACACCCGCTTTGGCGAACAGTCGACCATGCACTTCGGCGGACGATCGATCCAGCGGACGGTCAGGTGTCCACCAAAACGTCTGCTCGACCGTCCGCTGTGTGGAGACCGTCTGATTTGGTAGACAACCAAGAGTCCGCTGCATCGGATGGTCCCAATGAAGCGGACCGCGTGTCTACATCCGCGATCGCCCATCCGCCGGGCTGCGACCGCCTGTCCGCTCGTCCCCGATTGCTCGTCTACGCCCACTTGCCCGTCGGAAAACAACGTTTTCCGAATGCCTAGGGACATCCACACTTCAACGTCTACTAGACGTCCATCTGTGACGTTGGATGTACAGACGTCCATGCAACCCTGCTTATTGCATACTGTGGTTGTGTTCTTCTTGTGTTTTCAGGTTATATATCTATTGAAATCTGTTCCCAACTGTGTAATGGATGATCTGGGTTCTATGTTGTCCAAGTACTTTCATTTCTCCCAACCCTGACGGATCAATTGACCTAAATTGGACCTCATACTGTCATACAATAGTATAGGATTCAAATTCATGCCCTACAAGGGGACATGAATTTGAATCCTACACTACCGTATGACGTTGTAAACATGTCTTTGTTAAGTACCTGACTCTAATGCTTCAAAATTAGATCGTGTTTCTTCTACCATGTCCAAGCTTAGCGACCTCTAAATATAAAGAACAGGAAGCAAAATATAGACATCGTCACTATGGAACAAAGTAACGGATCCCTATGTTAAAGTAGCCAAACTCTTCGTTGGAAAAACAGACTACGTGCCTGGAAACCCTAGGGCTAGCAATTTGTATCAAAGTCGATGTACGAACAATAGCCCACTGCGATAGAAATAAGGAATTGTAAGGAACTAAAATGTCAAACCCTAGAGACTTAGATATGCAATGCTTATCTTGCATGAGCATCAAAAGTTTCTGGAGAGCACGATCTTACAAACTAACTTGACGGAGTACTATGAAGCAAACTGACCAAGATGATGTTGCAGAAACAACAAGATTGATTGTGGCTGGTTCATCGGCACCACTGCCTCCACATTTGAAATTGCCAACGTCCGATTGCAAACCCTACTCACAATGTAGGGCTCTTGGACACGGGATATGAAAGACAACAGACACAGCGCAAAGTTTGACCTAATTCAGAGTGACCCTACATACTTTGAAACTCAATGTATTACTCTAGCGAGAGGTGCACATTGTCACATAACGGACTGTAATAAATGCCAATGTATAGGTGAACACCACAGAGTCTTATACGGAAAATTTATTTTATATTAACAAAAGAATGTAAAGGAAAACATTGTTGCGTTTCACAAAACGCTTTCTACAACATAGGTAAATAACATTCAACGTTAGAAACGGATTTGAGTTTCTAAAAAAAAAGACCTCATTAGCATGTGTGAAACATTGATTTAAAGTGGAACATAACGATGTCATCCACAGCAAATAAAAAATAAATGAATTCTTAATGGAAATTGTTGTGCATATACTATAAATGCTGATGGAATGTACTACCAGGAGGACATCATTGTCCACGATGGCAGAGCTTGCCAGAATTCTATGTTTCATTTATGTTCCACTAAACAAGTCTAACAGCAAGATGAAGATGCAACATTGCCTCGTTCAACAGTTATGTTTCAAATGCCCTGGATTTTTTGCTATAACATACTAGTAAATGTGATTGCCATTGTCAACTATAATTGACATGGAAATGTAGTCATCGAACAAGAAAACATCAAGGCTGAACATGACCTTCAGCAGGATTTTCTTTTAGTGTTTGGCATCCGAGACCCGAGCAAATGTCTGAGACCCTCTCATTGCAAGGACATTTTTAGAGCTCTAGAGGCTGCCAAAGAGGCAGCAAATGACAGTTCTTCTTTTAAGAACGATGTCTAGTTGAGAAATGTTTTTGAACAAAATCCTACCCTTCCTCAAAACATTCATTTCTATTAATGGAATATCCAATCACGTGTTACATAGCAATGTTTATCAAGGTAGTCAGTGTACAACATGTGCACATACTTAGCATCATCCTAGTACATTTTGACACTCACTCATACATAGTTACAATCACTATAGTACAATAATCAAGACAAATCATAATTACTTTAGTTATTCACAAATGAAATACATTGTTTTATATGTATATGGGCTCTCAAGTAAATTCATGTCCATTTATGTAGTGGGTTCAAATCTTTTATAATTGTTGCGTACTTTAAGGCCTTTCATATGAAAGATCATTTCCCTTATTTCCAACTTTTTACTTTATTGGTTTTTCATTGCTCCATATCTTCTCAAAAATAGAAAAAACATAAATTTTTTGGTTTATTTTTTATTTGTAATTTAATGTATACTTATGGATTTGTCTATATTTATCTTTGATTTCAAAAACTTTATCTTTAAAATCTTGGGGCTTAAAGTCTCAAAATGCTAATTTATTTTCATTTTAATGAATATGGCCTTCTAGATTTAAGGTTCGTAGGCTCACCTTTCTAGGCTCATGTGCTAGCATCATTGTATCCTATGGTTCTTTCCATCCATTATTTTAAGGCTCTTACCTACACTTTATCATAGCATGTACCACAAGCATTGCAATAATAATAAAATTGAATGCTCTATTACCATACCTAGTGTATTAAATATGGCAAAAATTATTTATAAAACCAATGCTAGAATTCATGAGATAATCTATTAGTATTTTCAATTAAAGGAAAAAACTAATCTATGTTGTTTCAAGTATAATTCTATCAAATTGCATTTCCCAACTTTAATAAATTATTCAATAGGGAATGTAGATCTTTAACTCTATATACAATAGTAGGTGCCCCATAAAAAGTTCTAGAATTGGAAATCACATAGGAGTTTGCCATGCAATATATTGAAGAGATCAACATGCCAAACTCATGGCATTAAAGTTTAACTTTGAATAGGTCATAAGTTCAAATACTTGAAAGTCTCCTAATAAACTTATCCTTTACCTTTATCTATTTTTTTTTATAAAAATTTGAAATGTTACTAAGCATGGAAAGATCTTCACACATGCACATTTGTGCTCGTTGATTCACTTTCAATGGAAGAAGATTAAAACCAAGTTTCGCATAATTGTCAATCATATTCAAACCCACAAGTTGTAGAAATCAAGCTATATTTCATGTTGTCACTTTAAATTTTAGGCCCACAACAATGAGTATGCCGCATGTAATTGAAATCCTCTCCCATGCTACTATCCAGACTCCATTCAACAAAAACACTTGATAGATTTTTAATTCTTTTTGTTTCAAATTATACATATGGTAACCTAGGGCCTAATCAATAAACAATCTCAATTATACCCATGTCAAACAATATAAAAAGTGTCAATCATCTTTTTAAAAATTGCCAAAGCAAGAACTATCTACAAGCAATTCACTATGAGCTTCTAAGATAGGAAGACTATTGGAGCTCAAACTTAAAGAAGTTTGTGAGAATTCCAATGAATGGTAGAGTCCAAAAGGCTTGGTGTCTGGTAGGAAGGGCATTGCTATGTTAGAGATGGTAGATAGATTCTCCATGTCTCTTATTTGTTGCAATATTCTGTTCACTCGTCCCATAGATGGTCGGGCTTTTGGATTGGGAAGGCAACACAAGAGACCCAAACGAAGGAGATCTACAACCATAGTTGTATAGACTTCAATATCTATGTCCACAATCATTGAATTCCCTTGCACATTGTTCTCACTACCAATGTTAGTGTCTAAACGTAATGGAGGAAGCCTTGTTCCATCTATAACCTCATCCTCTTGATGAGGTGCCAACCTTAAAGGTTGAAGAGTTGGAGACAATCTTGGATCTACCACACTAAGAAGTGACCCACCTTCATGAGCTTGCCAAACCGTATGCAACAACACAAGATCCTCTGGTTTTGATGCTCTCATATCCAAGGGACGCCTTCCACACACAACTTCAAGCACCAAAATGCCAAAACTATAAACATCTGATTCTTTGCTTGCTTTGCCTGTGTACGGCAACTCGGGAGCCATGTAGCCAAGAGTCCCTGCCATCAAAGTAGTTTTGTCCAACTTGTGATGATCTATCAAGCGGGCAAGACCAAAGTCTCCCAAATGCGCTTTGAAATCCACATCCAACAACACATTGCTAGACTTGATGTCTCGGTGCAAAACACAACTAGAGCAATCCTCATGCAAGTATTCCAAAGCTGAACCCACACCCTCAAGAATGGAGTGCCTCTTTTTTAAAGAGAGGACCATCTCTTGGCTGGCACTTGGGTAAAGCCATTCGTGGAGGCATCCGTTAGACATGAAGTCGTAAACTAGCAGCAGGCGACCTCTCTCTTGGCACCAGCCCTGCAACTGCACCACATTCCGGTGCCGAATTTGGCCGAGGCTGGCCACTTCGGCTTGAAAGAGAGACTCCGCCTGCTTGGGCTCCGAGAAACTGATCTGTTTCACGGCAACAAAATGGACACCACCCGGAGCTTGGAAGGACCCTTTGTAGACAGACCCCGATCCACCTTTGCCGAGCAAATTTCTTTCATCAAAGTTGTGGGTGGCTTTCCGGAGCTCTGCGTACGAGAACACATGTGGACGAGCGCTATGGCCCAGTGGCGTATATCGGTAACTTCTCGATGGGCTCCGAAGTCGAGAGATGAACCACAGAATCACGACGGCGGCTGCCACAAGCATTCCCAGAACTCCTGTGCTGATGCCAGCCCTCGTTCTGGCTTTCCAAATAGGATTTGGGGTTTGGGAGGAAGGGACTTTTGACATCCCAGTAGTGACGAAGCTCCACGACAAGAGCTCATGTGCTTCGACGAAATGGACGTCGGAGCTTCCCCCAAACGTGAGGTACACGTAGTCTCCAAACAGATCGGCCACTGTGTAGTCGGGAATGCGCAGCTTAGGTTCCAGGGGCTTCTTCACGCTGGGGATCGAACCATTCACAAGCCGCACTTCGAGTGTCCGAGATGAGCTGTTGAAATCAATCCAAGCAGTGAAGATTTTCCCGTCGGAGAAATACGAGCAGTAGGTGCCGTTGTCGCAGAGGTTGTGCGTGTTTGCTCCGGTGTCATACTCGTAATCACGGGTTTTTGCGACCCTGATGTAGCAGTTGCTGGGGTCTCCGGAATCAGGGTTGTACTCAATGCTAAAACCAATAATGAAGCCTGGACGAGTGTATCTATGGTTTGGATCACTTGGACTGAGAGGAGTCTTGCATACACCAGAGCTTCCGATTTCGGATATGAGGCCTTGCAGCTTACCAAGCATCGTGTCCCTGATGAAAGTGAAAGTCATCATGTTCTCCTCCCTTACCCTGTGAGAACTGTTGTTTTTCCCAGGTAAGCCGAGGGTTGTGAAGGTGAATGAGAAAGAGGTGCTGAAAGAAGCAACTCTCCCAGTTGCGACATCCTGAATGCGCACCTTCTTCCCATACAACAGCGCTCCACAAGTCCCTCGCGACTGCGTGGCGGGCCGGTTAATCAGGTAAGTACGACTGGCGCCATTGTGTGCAGCATCTCTGAGAGTTATGAAGCTATCATCATCAGCTGAGAAAGAATGGAAGGCGAGTCGCGTGTCTTCGCTGGCAACTGAGCGAAAAATCATAAACAGGGACAAGAAGTGTAAGCAGAAGAGTTTCATTCTGCACTATCCTGCTCTACAAGCCCACTGCACACATGCACTCGAATTAAGTAGAAAACCGCTTCCCTTGTACGAGTATATGTGTGGGCTTCTGGCTTCAATTCTTGACGCCTTCAATGTCAAAGAGAATCCTCTCTCGATCTCGAGTTTGAAATTGGAATTTTGCGAACCAGCTCCTCGTTACATGAATGAAGAGCAAACCTTTCAGAGGTTTCACGGATCCATGGCGTCCTGATATATGGCGTCCTGCTAGCTAGGTTGTGAGAGTCCCAGCCCCTGTTTGTGTTTCAAGAATGGGCTTATGTACATAACATTCACTAGTCTCTAGAGAGGCTGCCTTTTCCTCTCTGAAGCCCTCATCTATGAAATTCATCCATGTATCATTATGGAAGCTTTGGTACTAGGATAGTGGCCATGCATTTATGGTGTGCTCTAATTGTGTTTTTTTTGTTAATTTTAGGATCAAACATACACATCAACAAATAATTGTAAAGAAAGATGGTTTGCCAAAGGTTCAAGAACCCTTTGAATTTACAAAAGCAAGAGAGTTTTCTGAACAGAAACTTTGTGGGGTCAGTGCAATCATTTACAAAAATGGAGTGGAATTTGGAAGATCCAACAATTTCATCATAGGAGTGGAGGTTGCTACGGTCCAATCTATGCCAATGTAGTGGAAAAATCTATATGACCTAAAGAGAGGAAGTGTGTACATTGTGATCAAAATTTGGAATTGTAAAGCATGAAAAGGATTGAGAACATATAGAATGAAATGAAAGCTATATGCAAGAAATGGAGTTGAAGACCTTACCAATATGATAGATGTGGATTCAAACATCTTAAAATTGGAAGTTTAGAAACCTCACCTTAGTCTATTGCCGGTATTTGGAACTTCACCACCAAGAGCCCCATCTAAGAATGTGACACATTCACGATCATTTTTAAGACTCCTTTGTGAATTAAGAAGTTGCTCTACATGAAGAAGAGAAGGACCTAGGAATGTTAGTATTGACTGTTATATACATAGAAGTCTGAATAGGTTTTTTTTTCTTAAACATTGTCAAGTGGTCAAATGAGGTACTACCATATGCATGTACAAGAAGTATAGAGACAAAGGAGCTTGGTGTCACACCTGGCAGCAAAGAACAGAGCTCGTGCTCCTTTGAATTGTCCCGTACAACCATCACTAAACACACAATGCTTCTCTAGTATAAATTCATTGGTTGTAAACAAACGCCAATGTTGCAGAAGACAATGTTGCACAAAAAGTGTATCATGACTTTGGTCATTGGAAATGTAGTAATGTATCTTCTTGATGAATTCGGCATCATCATTTGCATTGTTGAATCCACTTGCAGCATAGAAAGTGACTTGAATAAAAATGTTCACTTGTGTTGAAGCAAAGTACATAGATGGAATCTCATTCTGCATCTGAAAAGTATAATTCTTTGCAAAGTCAATGTGGGAAAGAATTGTATGCCTTTGAAGAGATGCCTGGAGTAACTTTGCTTGATCAGTTTGCCAACTTGACTAAAAATTGTGTTGGATGAAACGCTACATGGTAGGTTTGAAAAAAGCCATGAACTCCCAAAACAACATTGTGCGTAAAGCCTCTATTATACACTTTTTAGTCCGTCCATTAGTTGAAGAACCGACTACCTTATACTGAAACTACTTCCATTGTATGGCCACCCCAAGGACATCTTCCAATTCTCAAGGGCAAAGGTAGAAAAATGCAACACCACATAATTCACAATCACCAAGCAAGCATTGTAGTTGATGAAATTTGGCATCATTTGTCTGATTGCCTTGGGACATAGCATGGACTTCCAAAGAGCAGTGACACTTGTAAATTGAAAATTTCCAAGTTTGCAGAGTTCACCATTCGTAGTTGAGTACAATTGACAGAGGCATTCACAGAGAATGAGGAAGTGTGCTGCATTCTGTGGATCACAAAAAAAATTGAGTGCCTCCAAAAAGAACAATACTTGGACATGATATCGGCAACAACAAACGTTCCATTCCTTGCACTTGATGACAAAGAAAGGGCACTAACCATAGAAAGATCTATTCATAAGAGGGCAGTCCAGACAAGCCCCAATGAAACAATCATATAATTGCTTCTACAAGAATGCCAAAAAAAATGAATGCTGGTGATTAGGGTTTTGAAATATGTAAATGATGTTAATTTTTGTTGCATGCATTCACTAAATTTGCTATAATAGAAAGATGAAGGCATTTGTCAATCTTAGGAGCATAGGACATAGCAATGTAAAAGTATGAGAACATACAGTCACTACTATTGGAATACTATTTAGTACTGTTAGTGATCAATAGTACTGAATGATACCAACAATAGTACTAAAATGTAGTACTAGTAGTACCTACAGAGATGCATAGTAGTTGTGACAATGCAACAAAGTACTCATGTGTGCTTTGTATCCCACATACAAAGTAATAGGAAATACGTTTTCTATTAAAGTTGAGAAAAGTAGTACCCATTAGAAATGAATTGGTTATCTATAGTACTCAATGGACATTGATTCATATTCTATAGTTGTACGTATACAATGAACTGTACTAATGTTACAATCATAGTGAACCATGACTACATAGAGCAAAGACTTACAAACATGAAAGTATTACAAAATATGGATAAGACTGACCTATACAAGGAACTAATCACTATGATACAACGTCATGCAATACTAGTATTTGGATGGAGGACTAGATTTCTTGCATTGCAAATTTAAGAAAATGTAAGTACTAACTAAGAGCACGTAAATAAAACACGTAGAGCAAATGCACAAATGAAGTACAGAGTAAAAAGTTTAGGACTATCAAGAACAATTGTACTAAGTAAAAGTGACATTAAGTGAAAGACATGCACAAGTGCACCCTCTAGAAGTATTGACTTTAAGATAGGTATTGTCTTAGAAGGTTTTTAGTACTTTAAATATTGATACAAAGTAGGCAACCCAAACATACTAAACGATATGCTTTGAAATATGATACATTTTATGCATTAATTCATAAAATAGTACAATTTTATTCAATATGTCCTTGTAATACGACAAAGACATAGTCAACCACAGAAGAAGGTATTTATATAGCCTTTAGTAACCAACAATGAAGATGTTTCATACTGCCAGATCCTTACTCCTTGGACATGAACTTTGTCTATAGACTAGAAAAATGAAAAGTGAAGCGATTATAGAAAAGTTATATTCAAAAAGGACGTACTAAAAGTGCTCATGCAAAAACATTATTATTAAGCACTTTGAGTATGTTCAAAGTAAAGAAGCAAATATGAAAGAAAGAGAGGCAATTTTCATTAAACCTGAGTCTCAAGTAGAAGATGTGCAAGATGTATGTCGTACACATTCCAACCTAGTTGATTCCACTTGATGTCCTTTTTATTTGGATTCACGCAAGTTTGTTTGAACCACCACAAATTGATTGCTACCTTCACATTGTCTAGAATGCCTCCTTGGTGAATGGCAATCCTTTCTTCGAAGGACAAGAAATCTCTAAATGGAATTTTCGAATGCAGTGCACAAATATTCAACCACTCCAAGGACATTGTCCTTTTTTGTACTTAAAATCCTATAGAATTTACTAAAATCCGCTTCAATCTCAAAGACAACAGCCTCTAGAATGGAACATTTTTTAACTAATTTACTTGAGTTATGAGGAATTTTTCACCGCTGCACTTTCATTGTTGTCCTCTGTTGACTCCATCTCCAATGACCGTCTATCTTGTATGTACAAGCTCGAGGGGGTCACTTAGAGTGTCCATTAAAAACCAAGTGCGAACAAAACTTTGGGGCCCCTATATACATTTTGAACTTTAAATAAAATTCAATGAAAAAAATAGGAATAGATTTTTTTCCTTTAAAATTTTATGTTTTGAATTATTGATATTTTTATTTATCAATAATAATTAATTACAAATTTTGAATTAAAAAGATACATTGTAGAACTGAAAAATAACTTTCACATCCCTATCTTATATAAGAAAAATTGTCTAAAAAATGAACCATTTTAAAAAAAAATAACTCTATTGAAAGCTCATTTTGAGTTGAATGTAGATGCAATGGTCATCTAAATGTGTTCTTTAAAAATATTTGAGTTAAAAAAACATGCCATTTTAGTATATTTTTAACCTCTTCTAGAAATCATTTCATATTTTATTTGAGTTTGAAATTTTGGGAGTAGAATTCTATAATCATTAGTAAACAATGCTCAAAATTTGAAGTTAAAATTATAGTTTATTAGAAACCACTTGTTTGCATGTGGTTTGTTGTAGTAGAACTAAGTGCACCCCCCGAGCGTACAAGTTGCTCAAGTTGTTCCTTGCATGATTCAGTCACTTTTGCTCTCGAACTTGTTAGCAGTTATCTTCTAATTCTGCTTCACGTGTAGCTTTTCTAGTACAGGGTCCCGAGCACATAGATGCTCACGGTACTGGTGGTCGGCCTCTTTGTCGCCCTTTTCCTTCCATCTAGTTGTCAATCATGTACCCAACAGCATACAATGAAAGAAATAGCCAACTCCAAGAAGACACAATTTTCAAGCAAACAACATCTCAAGAAATGGATAGTGTAAAAATGTTGATAGTCTTCACGAAAACCCTAAGCTAGTAATGGGTCTTCCACTTTTGAAGCCGCCATCAATCGTCAATCATTTGCAAAAGTACATGCACAAATAAAAATGATTAATGGTCCTCAATGGTGGGTGCTAACTCTATTAATCTCGTAGGCCACGCGTATTGTTCTAATAGTCAGTGGGCCCACCACTAGTACTAACGAGTACTATTAAGTACTATGAGTACTATAGAACCCCAAAGTTCCAGTGAAAATTTTCTACTGAAATTTGTCCACTATAATTATTGAATTGAACACTTTGATTCACGGAAAAAAAGCAAGTAAGGAAAAAAAATTCAAAAATTAGCCATTTCTAATGACAAGATGCTAACAATATTCATCCAAAAAAAATTCATTTCACATTTGTCATTCTTTAAAAATAGACGCTCCAATTATCCCTCTTCACTCACATGTACAACACATAAAAAATAATATTTTTCCATGCCCTTCGCTAGACATACATTCACATACTATGTGAATACACCAACCAAATTTGAGGTCTATTTGAATCAATTTGGACACTCAAAACGTAGTGAAAACCTCAAAAATAAAAACTATGACATATTAACATAATTCTCTTTTATATAGAAAAATGTTTTTAAAAATTACAAAAAAATTACACTCAACACTATTATACATTGAACCATCTCCAATAAAAATTTCTTATTCATTGGACTTTGGATTCAAAAGTTATATGACAATACAACTTCAAAACTCAATACGTGACAATAAATAGTATTGGTGTTTCTTGCAATGACCCCGTAATGAAAGCCTTCTTTAATGTTTTAAAAGTTTTCTTTGCTTCTTGATTCCACTCCAATTTGTCCTTGCAAGTAAGCCATGTAAGTTGAGTAGCAATCTGAAAATAGTTCTTGATGAATATTCAATAGAAGTTTGCAAAGCCAAGAAAACATTGAATGTCATGTACTATCTTTGGTATTGCTCATTCCAAAATAGCTTGAATCTTCTTTGAATCCATTGATATGCCATTATTGGAGATGATGTAACCAAAAAAATTGACTTCAGATGTATGAAAAGCGCATTTTTTGAGCTTTGCATTTAGTCAAGCACTTCATGTGTTCTTCATATTGCTTCTCATCCTTGGAATATATAAGGATATCATCCAGATAGCAAACAACAAAGATGTTGAAGAATTCATGAAATAGATCGTTCATGAAATGTTGAAAAAAGATTGGGCCATTCGTAA
This sequence comes from Climacium dendroides, assembly GCA_950106755.1. Taxonomy (NCBI): domain Eukaryota; kingdom Viridiplantae; phylum Streptophyta; class Bryopsida; order Hypnales; family Climaciaceae; genus Climacium; species Climacium dendroides. The sequence continues at coordinate 21,563,983 of OX467088.1, forward strand.
GTCCAAAAGGTATCACATTATATTCAAGGGGCCCGAGAAGTGGCCATACCTTGTCCGAAATGCAGTCTTCCATTCATCGCCTTCTTTTAATACATAGTAGATTGCACACTCCTCATAGATCAATCTTGATATAAATCTCTGTTTGACTAAGTTGATCAAGAAGTTTGGAAATCAATGGCAATGGATATCAGTTCTTGATCGTCACCTTATTGGAACCTTGATAATCAATGCACAATTCGTAGGGATCCATCTTTTTTCTTCACAAATAAGATAGGAGCACCGACTGGAGACTTTGAATGTCAAATGAAGTTTTTTACCAAGTTCTCATCAATATATTTTCTCAATGTAGGAAGCTCCTCTTGTAATAGTTGTAGACAGGCCCAAAAGGTGGTTGTGCTCCCTTTTCAAGATTGATAGCGCAGTCATATGGTCAGTGTTGAGGCAATATATCTGCATTTTTTTTCTCAAAGACATCTTGATATTCTTTGTATAGCTCTGAAAGTATGGTTGTATCCGTATTCCCAATAGATGTTGAGTTGCATACGTTGCAAATACGGTACCAATCTTTGGAGCGCGTATAAATGCTCGGGCTCCAATAATAATGGTTTTTTGAAGGTCTGAAGGCGAGGTGTTTTATATTTGGAAGAGGGTTCTAATAGGGAAGACTCATAAAGAAGAAAGGTTATACTATAATTTGTCCATTCTATATGAGGGTTACATTTTTTGAACCATGAAAGTCCTAAAATAATGGGGCTAGACAGAGAACATATGACGTTGTAGACTATATTACATTTATGTTGTTGTCTGTAGCAGAATTGTTTCATGTATGACTTTGCTAGAAGATAAAGGTTGTCTAGCAATAACTTCAACATATATTGTTGTTGGTTTTTGGACTAATGGGATTCCACATAACTTGTCAAATAATTCATCTATAAAACATGTTGAAGGACCTAAATCTATCAAAGCATGGGTTTCAATCTTCTTAGGACTTAGAGATACTGGTATAATAAAACAAGGTGCAGAATCTGTGGATAGTACAAGACCTGAAGTTGTAGGTAATTTTGAAGAGTCTAACTGTACAGTCCCTATTGTTGCTAGACATTGTCATTTTTCCACTAAATATTAGTAGTCCAAATTTGAGGCGTGCATTGTTGTTTGTTTGGGCAGCCATCAACTTTGTGTCCTTGCTCTCCGCAATACAAATATAATCCTTCCATGTGTCGACGGAGCAAGAAAAAAAGTGAATTGCATCAATCTACATAGATAGAGTCAGTGGATTTAGTTGTGATTGTATCACAAAATCTACTGGATATGATCTTTGGGCCAATTTTTGTTCTTGGCATCATTCAAATAATCGGTTGTCACATCATACAGCTTGTGTAATAGCTTTAGATAAAGAAGTGGGATTAGGTAGATTGAACAATAGATCTTTAACATTGTCTTGTAAACTCCATCGAAATGCACTAATCAACGCATTGTCATCCCAATCTACATCATTTGCAAAGAGTCAGAATTCTTCAACATATGTTGAAGCTGCACGTGATTTTTGTTGAAGAAATCAAAATTTTGTTGTTGTAGTCCAAACTCTATCAATGTTGCCAAAGGTGTTGTTGAATATCTATCAAAAAAATATCAAAATCTTCAAGAATTGGAGAATTTTTTTCTAGTAGATCGAGGTGAAAACCATGAGAGTGCAGCTCTTGTAAGTAAAGTACCGATCAATCCTACTTGGGATTTTGCTGAAGGATATCTCTAAGGCTGCATACAAAAAACAAGTCAAACTTGATTGATGAAGTCTCAAAAAAATTCTCGAGTGCCATCAAACTTATCTAGAATGTTAACTCAAGGCTCCTTTGTTGATAAGATAGTCATAGCTATATGAAGAGGTGGAATAGTGATTGGATTTCAAGCAGCCTATAGCCACTCAAATGCATTTCAAAAATTGTTATTCTCTTCTTGTAACTGTTGTAAGGCTCTCTACAACTCTTCCATCAAAAGTCATTGTAGAGAATTTGTATTGTCCATCTTTAATCAGCTACAAACTTAAAATGAAATCTAGAAAGGAAAAAGCTTAGGAACAAAATAGAAACAGAAATAAAATTTTTGGTGGAACAGAACTCAATGCATCAGTTTCAACAAACTGTTAGGGATGGTCACAAAACATAAACAAGGTTGAGAAATATATATTTCATGGTAGACATTGAAAGGAGTTGTCAAGATTGAAGAACTTCTCAGTCTTAACCTCTTTATGTACTAGAAGAACTAATTCCTAAATATAAATTATGTAACTAGGACTTTAACTCAAGAAGTTTCTTCTAAAGTAAAAAGCTTAAAGTATAAATTTCTTGAGATCTTTTTATGTCTGTAACAATATGTTATTTTTTTCACTAGCCGAGTAGTGCAGGTAGATAAAAAAATCACTTTTTTTGAGAACAAGAATTTAAAATTAGTTTTCTAGAGTCATATATACTTGGAAAGCTTTGAATCATTCCATTTGATCAATGAGATGAAAATTATGAGCAATTTTTGTTTGTAGGCAATTATGGATTCTCTACTCTAAAATAAACTTTGAAGTCTTTTATCTTACTCAATTTTCAATGTTTCAAAAATAAAATAAAATTGTGGGATGTAAATTGTTTATAACAACATTTCAACCATTGGGATTGGCATATTTCAATCCCATAATTAAATCCTTAACAATTTAATATTTTGAATCATTCTCTACTATTGTCTACTTACTATTTTTTTCCTATATGTTGTACAATTCCAATTGAGTGAATTGACCTGAAATTTTTCAAGCATGTGACTAACTTGTCTAGGAAAACAAATCAAAAGATTAACCACCATTGTGGACATTTTTCATAAGAAAGTGAGCTTGTAAAGTGCAGCTGCCCTGTTTTTTGCAGGGTCAAAAAAATGATTTCAGGGGATTTGAATGCTTATATCTTATAATCCACGTGGTGAAAATTTTTGAAATTTTTACCACATGTTCTCAAATCAGCATACTACAAGATCCTATGGTTACATGTGTCAAAAAAAGTTTTTTTTCAAAAATTTGGTACTTGTACTAGAAATAACAGTTTTGGAGCATTTTTGGTAAAAACATAGTGAATTTATTTTACTCTATGAATTGAGTACATTTTTTAAAAATTTACTTAAATGATTATAAACATTTTTTTGCTATTGATTGAGTTATGTATAACTATACCTATGACCCATTGATTGTACACAACGCAATTACTAAAATTAAATAATTAAGCTTATGGTATTGACCTAGTTCCGTGCTTGTTATTTAGAATTTCAACAATTCTTGACGTGTATCTTCTTAGCTACTGATGGGTGCGGAACATTCTACAACATTCCATCTAAGTGAGAGCAATCTTTCTCATTGCTATTAAATGTTATGTGAACTTCTTCATATTTTGCTTTTGTGCATCAAGATCAAGCTTAGTGTGTCAAATTTACTATGTACAATTGACTTCAAATGTGGTTTGCAACATTTCCTTGACCCTATTCAGAAAGTACGAGACAAATGGGTTATTTCATGTATTTCCAATTGAAATTTTTCTTGCCAAATCTTATTTGAATTTGAAGCTCAGTCACTCCATGAATACCAAGAAGAAATAGAAAAAAAAAGATAAAAGCATCTCTAATAAGAAATATGAGATTCACCAATGTTTGAATGAAATTTATTATATTTGGATAATATAGTAGATGAGTGAATGATAGATGATCAAAACGGAATTGAACTGGATGTGTGCTCTTTCAAACAATGAATATTGAATTCAAAATTGGATGTAAATACAATTACACATTTAATAATTATCACAAACAAAAAGCCACTTTAGATAAATTCACCCAAAATTGTAGTGACAAAAAATCATTGTATCTTGTTGCTAAAAATGAAGATGTCAATTCTAAGGATGCACAACAATATAACCTTAGTTAGACTATGGTATTGATTTATGGTACACATATGTTTAATACTTTGAAAAACCATAATTTATTTACATGGTGTCCAAATGGTGTATACTAATATGCATTGTAATCTTCTATGAAACTCAATAAAAATAATTATTTCCACATAAAATTAATTATGATTAATTGCAAAGTGTGACTATTATAGGCGCACACACTTTAGTCAAGGGAACCAACAATAATCAACTAGTGATGAAATTCAACTTACATATTGATCTTCAAATGGAAAGACTCTTCAGCATTTCATTACAGAACCCTTGTTAACAGAGATGAAAATACTAGTTAATCTGTAATAGACCAATTCCATTACAAATTATTTATGATGAAACTCTTTTTTTACCTCATTTCAACGTTTTAAATCATGTTTGAATTTCAATGTGATATTTTGTATTAAGAACCTATGTAACATCTAGCAATGTGAAAATTATTTTTCATTATAATTATATATATGAACTAATAATTAAAAATAGATCACAAAATATAACAAAAAAATCAATTAATTTCAAATTTTTCCAAGAGATGAAAATAGCTTTGAAGAATAGTGTTAACCAATTTTATCTAATTGTTTTTTTACATCCAAAACACCTTTGGTAATGAGTTGCATTTAAATCATAATTACTGATGTAAATTTAGCATTTATACAATTTATGGATTTAATTTACCTTTTGAATATTTACATGTTTGAATAGACATCATTTCTATAGATGTTCTTTTTTAGAAATTTTAGTAGAAAAATGAAATTATTGTGATTTTAAAAGTGTTACATAATTACATATATAAATTCAAATATATACTAGAATAATTTGAGATTTTGACCAAAAATGAAGGTTAGAATGACAAGCAGTATTTTTTCAATAATTTTAAGTTGAAAATTATTTAAAAAAAAAAAATAGGAATGAAATACATACAATTTTGTGGTATTTGGATTTTAACACATGGAGCTTTCGATTGCAATAATTCATTGAAGTTTTGAAATTTAATTGAATTATTACTTATGTGGCTTTGTTTTCTAAGTTTAAATCTAAATAAAAGTTGAATATTTTGAAAGTTACAATCAAGTTTGAATAAAGTACATCTACTCTAGAGATTTTAGAAACCTTAAAAGTTGGAGGTTAAGCTATACTAATTGTTTCTAACTAGGGTCCCATTTGTGTAAGATAGGGTGACCTATTTTCATGAATGAGAGGAATATCATGATGCGATTAAGCAACTTCATTATTGTGTGATGAATAACACATTGACACCAAATGAAATCGCTACAACCAATTTTTAGTTTTGCAATTCTGAAAAAATTGGTTTACCTAGACATCAAGAACAAGCCAATCTATAATGTACACTTCCTTTATTTCTACTAGACATCAAGAGCAGGTCAGATTGTAATTTACACTTCCTTTATTTCAACTAACTCCAAATTTGATGAAAAATTAGCAAAAAATAGTACAATCTTCATTATTTCTAAATCCTTACATGTGAAATTATCCCCTACCATCACTCAATCAAACAAACAACAACCACTCATCAAAATTGACCCCTATTTTTAAAGGAAAATTGAATAGAAAGGATATCCAAAATGCTGCACATTACAAGGACATTAAAAGAAATCTAATCCCTATAGAAGACCGCAAGTATGATAGTAGTGCAATTACAACCAAAAAAAATATATTATAAAAAGAATTGAAATTTAAAGGGACACTTATAATGCCATGTCAGATTGGCACCTTCAAATTTTAATTAATTTTTATTTCCTTATATTTGCATCAAGGTCAAAAGTCAAATGGCCTTCTATAGGGTTCAAATTTTTCTCAATGACAAGTGTAAGGTGGAGTTGGTGGCCATTTTCAGTGGTGTGAAACTCTATTTATAATATTGTGGAGGTGACAACTTTAGAAGTGGTCAATTTTGCATGAACTTGTTTTAACCCCTAAAGAATTTTGACTATACATTAGATGAGACTTTAGCCCTTTGGAGGGCTGTGAATTCCCAGAAATTCCCAAATTGCAAGGACTACCCTGCACAGGGCCACAGCAATTCACTAATATAGTCGAGAGACTACCACGATTGAAAAAAATAATTTTTTTTAAGAAAAAAATGAATTTTTTTTCAACTTTTTTCTTCATTTCAAGATTGTAAATTTTTTATTTTTTTATTTATTTTTGAAATTTTTTTATTGAGAACAACCATTCACCAGAATTTGTAGGGGGGACTAGTATCCGGAACAGGCCTAAATTGGCCCTCCCGGTCCCCCAAAAATCATCTAATGGTTTTCACCCAAGATGCTCCAAAATTGCCATCTCTAGTATAAATATTGAAAAAAAAACATTTTTGACACATCTAACTGTAGGATCTTATATTACTCTGGTTTGAGAAGATGTGAAAAAAATTCCAGAAATATTCACCTTGTAGATTGCAAGATGTTAGTATTTGAAGTAACAAAAATCCTTTTTTTGTCCTTGTGAAAAACCAGGTAGCTGCACTTCACAAGGTTAGATCATTGTGAAAAAATATCCAAAATGGTGGTTACTCTTTGAATTCATTCTTCAAGGCAAGTTGGCTACATGCTTCAAGACTTTCAAATCATTTGGAATTGTACAATATGAAGGAAAAAAATAGAAAGTAGAAAGAAGTAGAGAATGATTCAAAATATTAACTTGTAAACAATTTATTAATGGAATTGAAAAATGCCAATTCCAATTGTTGTAATGTTGTAATAAGCCTTCTATACCTAATATTTTTATTTTTTTTCAAAAATATTGAAAATTGAGTTAAATAGAAGACTATGAGCTTCCATTTTGTCACTTGGAACTCATTGTTTTTTTGTTTGTTTTTTTTAATTATTTTGAGTACAGTTTTAGATACAAAAAACCTAAAAAAGAGTGTAAAATCAAAATAGGTATGTTACATACCACTATAAAATTTGGTCATAGATTGAGTGTTTTTATCCAAATAGAACCCAAACCTAGTTGAAAATAGGTTAGAACTTAGGAAATAGGGTAAATTATAAATAGTTAGTGAAAATGGCCAAAATAACCAAACCTACCCTATACGTGATAAACTATAACCCAATTGGTTTGAAGGAATCTAGATGAGAACCCTAAGATGATTTCCAAGGAGAGGTTTTAAGTTCCAAAATTATATTCCATTTTTAGTAGAACCCCCAATTATTGGCTTGCAAGTGTCATGAACTCAAGATGGGACTGTAGAGGAATCTACGACCAAGGGAGGGTGTTTTAGGGGCAGTTTCACACTAAAAACTCATAGGTGAAATCGTCTCACTAAGATTCTTCTTCGTGTAAAAGATTCCCTGAACATCGATAATTAAAGGATATGGTGGAATTTGAATCTCCTATGACCATTGTGCAAAGTAAGAGTATGAGCTTGCACATCTTTTGTGGGATTCCATGAGAGATTCTATAAGAAGTTTCGGAATTTTTTGACTTCCAGAAGATGCCTTTTCAGACGGTCAAACCGTAGAAACCTACGATAGGAAATAACCCGGGGTACGATAAAATCTCACTAAAAATTAGGATAGATTTTTTTTTGTTAATAATAAGCCCCATCAAGTTTTAGGACATTTCAATAGCCAGAAGATCCAAAACTAGCAAGATCCTCTCAAGACCGACAAATTTGAAGTCTACCATAGAGTTGACCAACATATTGAGAGTGTACAAAGTCGGAATGAGGCCCAAGATAGGTCTTTTTTTACTCCCTCATATTTACTTGAGACCCTAGGCTAGTTACTTTCTTTAGAAAACTCAACCTCCAAAAGTTGGGTTTTTATCCCTTTGGAGGTTCCAGTTGGTGCTAGCCTTTAGTGGATTTTTAGTGAATGAAAAAGGTGTGGGGGTTCTTTTGGACTAAAAATGGCCTTCTGAAGCCAATGGCGCAATCTGTTTGTGATTTGGAGTTAATTTCCAAAAGTTAGAGTTTTAGACTAGTGTAAAATGTCAAAATTGGTAAATTAGGATGAAAATCCTAAATGATAAGATTATCATGAGAAAATTAGAGGAGGTGGGTTCCCTTGGAAGAGTATAAAAAGTCACCCCTTCTCTCTTCTCACCCCTTATAGCCATTTTTTGGCTACGCATCCACGTTGGTCCATTTAATTGGATTTTTGGCCAAATTTGAGCCAAATTGTTGCAACGTGTGTACTTGGAGAATTTTAAACTCCTAGTGGTGTTTTTTGTTGAACTTTGAAGGACATTGGGGTCTCTTCAAAGTTTGCTAACCTTTGTTGTGTTTTTGAAAGAGTTTTTTTGTTTTTGTTTTTTAGTTTTGAAGTGTTTTTTTTGTTTGGCACAAACTTGTACTAATCCTAGAGCCCCTCCTCTTGTGATTAGCGATGCCACTTAGGGGAGCATCTAGTGTCTAACTTCTTGTGTTTATCTTGAAGTACTAACTTGTTTTGAGTATTTTTTTTATCATTGTACTAACATTTATAGTTTGTACTAACAAGTGTTTTTTAGGTGTTTAATTATTTCCTTGTCCCATTTGAGACGGCAAAGCTTTGACTCTGTGAGGAATAATTTTAGAGGTTATTTTTCCATTTGCCCAACTCATGGCGGAGCTTTGAAAACCGTGAAGACTTGAGTTTGTAGAATTTTTTGTGTTTTAGAAATCACGGTGAAGCTTTGAACTTAGATATAATATTTTCTGTGTTAGTTTTGTTTTAAAGGATCCCCAATAGGAAACCAAAAAATTGGTGTAAATCCCAAATTTTGGCAAACAACCGCCAAGGTCAGATTGTGAAGGCCAACAATATTGTTAGTTGATAGAGGGACAGTCTACTTAGTAGGTACCAAATTAGATCGGTTGCTTGATTGACCATTGCTATTTGTTCACATACCATTTGGAATTCTAGATATACAAAAATATCAAGCTCAAGGATGATGCCTTGGGGCCCAAAATTTTGAGCTTTCTTTGATTTTCTTTCAAATCCAGAGTGAACCAAAATTTCAGATTTTTTTCAAGTCCAGAATGAACCAAAATTTTAGATTTCTTTCAAAATCCAGAGTGAACCCAATCCCAAGTTGAAAACCAGGGAGTAGTTCCCTCCCCCCCTCAAAAATATTCAGATTTCTTTCAAAGTCCAAAGTGAACCAAAATTTCAAATTTCTTTCAAAATCTAGAGTGAATCCAATCCCAAGTCAAAGCCAGAGAGTAGGAGTCCCAAAAATTCAAGTTTCCAAAGTCCAAAGTGAACCCAAAAATCCTAGAGTTCATCCAAGGATTAGAATTCCCAAAAAATTCAGATTTCTTTCAAAGAGCTACTAGACTAGCTAGAGAGTATGAGGTAGAAGGCTTACAAAAAAAATTCAGATTTCTACACTTGAGAGGCCAGGCAAAGTGACTAAGTGAGTGGAGGGTGTTTGAAATTTCAATTTGTGAAGTCAACCAACGTTGACTAAGGCTAGAGCCACTCCAAAGGTGCTGATCAAGGACAAACGGATTATTAACAAACATTGTATTGATTTAGTGCCTTCATCACTACGTACTGTAATCGCCGATTATGTGCATTTTTATGCACTAAATCGGTGCAAAAACGATGAATATCAATAACGTACAATTTATGTGCTTTAACTATATGATAGCTGTGTCAAAACTACATAGCAATCATATAGTTAAAGTACATAAACTGTATGCTATTGATATTCATTGTTTTTGCACTGATTTAATGCATAAAAATGTGCATAATCGATGCGATTATAGTACGTAGTGATGAAGGCACTGAATCAGTACAATATTTATTAATAATCCGTTTGTCCTTAAGTTTGAGATGTAGGGAGCTTCATTGCAAGAAATCAAACCAAGCTTCACCATTTTGCAATTATCAAAGCTCACAACTTCAAGAACAAAATCACAAAACAAGTGCAAATAAAGGAGACAAGTGCATTAGTAGGAAGACTCAAATGAAGGAGGTCCATCCATTCAGGAATATTTTGAATCCCTTAATCAAGGTTTGACTTTGGTTAAGACAAAAGGAAAACAACAAATAGATGAATAGTGGATTTCCAAATATTCTTGAAGTTAGTTATTGGTTGGTAGATGCCAAAAGTGCTTTGTCTTCAACCATTTGTTTGATTCCCAAGCAAATTCGAGCATTTGGCAATTAGAAGGTTGATTAAATTTGATAGGATTTTATTCTTTAAAAGATATAGGAAAGAAAAAAAGAAAGAAAACATTCAAAAGATAAAGAAGAAGGAAAGGAAAGAAATACGGGAGAAGTATACGGACTTAAAGCATCAGCAAAGCGTGGAAATACAACTTCAATTTCTCAAATCACTGGAATGGAAGTCATTCAACATGATGACGTGGTAGCCATTCAAACAAACATGGAAGATGTCTTTGTAGAGGTACGTTGATGAAGCTTCCATTTTTACTTTCATTTCTTAAAAAATTATTCAAGTAGACTAAAATTAAACCATTAAAAATGATCTTAGTAGAATTCTTATTGGAATTAGACAACAATTAAGGAAATTAACCTAGATTAAAATATATGATAGAAGATGAAAGTAAAAAGTGACTTTTTACAACTCCAAAAACAAAAAGAATTTACGGAAGGATCTTGGTAAACCGGACAACGATAAAAGATCAGCCTGTAAATAAAATTTACCAAGGAAGTAAAAGTAACTTAATTTATCTTTAAGGATAAAATTCAAAAGCAATCACGTAGAATTAACTTTTATCTAAAGATTAAAATAGAATTACCTTTAATAACTTTCATCAATAAAATTCATCTAAAATTATCCAAGATGTAAAAGGTAAAAGAAGTAACAAGTGAATTTAGAATTTTAAGAATAATATTTTCAAGATTTCAGCACCCTCTTTACCTTTTGAATTGGATAAAAATCCAGAAACTTAGAGTAGAGTAAAGTTTCAACCAAAGTTACCAAGGAATTGGATGAAAGTCAACTATAGTTGACCAAAATAAACCAAAATCAGGACTTAGAAAGAAGATAAAAAATAAAAAATAACACAAAAATTCTCAATTGATTTCAATAGTTAGAACTCTCACAATTGACAGATGAAGTTTTAAACATTAAGTTAGAGTCAAAACTTCATCCACCATTATCCGTTAGGGATTTAGGCCAATTTGGAATTGCTTTATCATTTTGGAAAAGAAAAAATCATCCCTACACATTAGTCCATTTTTATTTCTTGATTGACTAACATCTTTTTACTTGGATTTTGGTTGTTATAACCAAAACCCAATTCCAACTAACAATTTGTTTCATGTGGTTAGTCATTTTCATAAAAGAAGTTTGAAATAGGACATACAACAAAAAGATCCATTGCTTAGAAGGCGCAACTGGATTACGCATTGTAGACACCCATGGGATTTACTGTAAGCAAAACACTAAGAACCTGGTTGTGTACACTTTATTCCAAGGGTGGGAATAAAGCGTTCACATAATGGTGCGTCTGCCGGAAGGTAGTAACTAGTTTACTACCAAGGCTTTGATACAATAGACCCGTAAGCCATATAATGGTGCAACCAACGGGAATTGTGAACACTATCCCACATGGTGGTATTCACAATGCTACTAAGCTATTAGAACGACTTCTTCAATCATCACTCATGAAGACGACTAAAATCAACAAATTGGTACGTGCCTCTAACAATCTCTTGTGCTTTCATATTTTGAAGTTTGAATATCCAAACACTTAAAAAATCAAAAAAAAAAAAGTGTTTGAATTTTTTTCATTTATTTCCTATTTTCTTTTATTTGCTATTTTTTTTCATTCATTTGCTTTCTTTCTTTTTATTTATTTGCTTTCAATCTTAAAATCTAAAACAACTAAAAATACCAAAATAGAGTGCTTGAATTTTCTTCTAAAAGTTTTCTAGAATCTTAGTATTTAGCTTTAGCCATGGTTGTGATTTTCAAAGGTTTTGATTGGTAATCACATGGTTGTGATTTCCAGTAGAAATTTGAATATTCTAATGGTTGATAGTATTCTATTGGAAATTTAGATTCTAAACAATTGTTTGGGCAATTGATTTGAAAAGACTCAGCTTCTTAATGAAGTAATTAAAGTTTGCTCACTCTTGGAAATGATGTAAAAATAAAGGTGTCTTAATGCCCACCATGCCCTAAACTAAGAATACTCTATTTGTACCTCTTTAATGGACGACCAAAGGACTTCGATTCTCTACTAACTTTTTACTTTGTCTATTTTTATTTTTGCTTTTATTTTCTTCTTTCAATCTTTGATTTACGTTTTTTTTTGTAAAAAATTTAAAAATCCTAGAAATTTAAAATCTTAAAAAATAAAAATAAATAAAAAAAATAAAAAAAATAAAAAATTTAAAGCATAAAATACAAGAAAAACTAAATTTACTTGGTATATACCAAGTCTTAAACCTTGACTTAATGGTCAAGTATTTGAAGATACAAATACCTTCTATTGGAAATCAAGAAGTTACATCGAGGCCTAAAATCTTTGATGCGTCATTTATTGAAGTTCCAAAAAATTTGGCCAAATATTAAAAAAAAAATTAAATCAAAATTTTTGGTGCGTCAAATAAATCTTGGTGAGTCAACATAAATTTGTGAAGCATTGACACCGCAACAAATTCTACTAAGGTACGTTCTCATTTTCATTTTCAATTATCAAATAGTTTTTTTTCATGCATCTTATTCACTATCATTCTTTTCACTTTTCACATTCACTTATCAAGTGTTGGTTGTGATTTCAAATTTAAGTCTGTGGTTATATTAGTCAATTTCATAGCTTTATAGGAAGCTTTAATTCCAGTTCCCTTGGGTTGTTTCTTAGATGTAAGATTTCAAAGAGAAGCCTTCTAGTTCCCTGAGGCAAACGTTAGGGAATAAGTCTCAAGAAGATATGAAACTACAAAATATCTACTCACTTGATTTGGACTAGCATAAAAGAAAAGGTATTTTTAACCATGAAGTCAAAAGTTATGAAAATTATTGGGCCTTAAAGCTACTCCTTGGGCACATGTTGTGTGAAAATTTCAGTGAAAAAAAATAAAAATTCCATTTGTAGTGAGCTATCCAAATTGCTATGTTGCCAAAAACACCGTTTGGTCCTTTAGGGGTTAACTTCTTCTCTATGCCATAATTTGATACTACCAGTGTCATTTCTTTATGTGCATCTTATGCATTTTGGCATCACCTACATGACACTTTTTGCACCAAACACCTTGCATCTTTGAAAATTTGTAATTCATTCACAATGTGTTCAAAATTTATAGAACCAATTGCATTTTAATTCATAGTCCTTCACCAATGTGCACAAATTGTTGTTCATTTCTATAAGCATATTGATTATGCCAAAGAGTGTATTCTTGCAATTTTAGGTGTAGTTACTTTATGGTAAAATACTTAACGGAAATAGGATGTATACCTTAACCCCTCGTCGCCTAAGGGGACCAAAAGTGTCTTCACATAGTTTCAAGTCCAATTCAAAGTGTTGTAACTTTTGCATCCGATGTCTAAATTCAATAAAACTTGGGAGAAAATTTGCGCTCTCTATTCTAGTTTATGAGGTAAAATTTTCAAATCAATCCAAGATGTATTGATTTCTTAGAAGCCAATCAAAGTTTACAAGTTCAATTTGAGTTCATCAAATTGCATTTGAAGGCTTCAATTTGGGGGGCTTGTATCTCCTTCATTTAATGTTCATTTTTCAATAAAATTTTAATGGGTTGTGTTCCTCTTGCAGTTTAGTTATTGTGATAAAATTTTCATGTCAATCCAAGTTGATTCAAATGTTTGGGAGCAATATGAAGTTTAAAATCTCGACATTGGATTATAGTGAACTTTGGCGGCTTGTTTCTTCTTCGTACAGTGTCAATTTTCACTATTCTTTTTGGAAAAGTAACGCATACTAGTCTAGTTTACGACCTTATGTGGTTCAAATTTCATATCAATCCAAGAAGTTGTAAGTGATTGAGAAGAATTTTAGTAGGAGATTCAGTCATAGATGTGTTTTTTGCAACTTTTCTTGCTATTTTCTTGCTATTTAAAAGCCATTTTGCAGATACAATGAATCAATTCAATGATATTTTTTTCACCAATTTGTTTGTGTGTTGGTTTTGAATCCCTTTATGATCTAAATTTTTTTTTATTTGAGTAAGTTTAGAAATCAAATTTCACCTCAAAATGTGTTGCTAGTAAAATTTCAGCATCCTTTTTCAACACTAAAACATTATAGTCTTGCAATCCACATGTCCAAATAACTCCAAATTTGTTTCAAGTCATTGACAATCCATACCCTACCTACAAGATTGTACGGTTGAGACCTCTATGACTTAGTGACATCTAGAACTTAACACTTCGAAAGCAATGATGTTTTTTGAACTCAAATATGCGTTGCTTTAGGTGATGAGGGTAGGGGACTAGGGGGTGAGGGGGTGAGGGTAGGAGGGGGTAATTGGAAAGACGTGCCATGAGTCCACGACCCACCTGACTCTTTACATTAATTGGCAACCTGGGCCACTGACTTGGACTTTATCAATTTATTGACTGAGCTTGCTTTCCCCATTGCTGCTGAACCTGGTGCAACTCATAGGGAAACCCCCCCCCCCATTGCTTTAGTATTGCTACAATATTATTTTAATGGGTTAACAGTATAGTACTGAAAGCATATTGTTGTAGTACTGCAAAAAGTATCGCAACAATATATTTTCAATAGGTGCACTGCAGATTTATTGAAATAATATTGTTTGCAATATTGCAACAATATACTTTCAATACTATACTGTTAATCCATTGAAACAATACTGCAACAATGGGGGGCTTTTTCCTGATGCGCCAATAACCTTACCTTTTTCCATCCATCTGTCAATCTGTGCTCCAAGTTTCGACGTGGTCTAACGCAACACATTTTTGCATTCAACATTGTGGGCAGGTTGGTCCAAAAACATAGCGCATGCATTGATTCACTTCTGTCCGTGGTCGTGCAAAAGTTCACACTTGGATCATTAATTCAGTTCTTGTAAAAGTCAGGCGGCCCTCGTCACTCTACTTGGCATGGGACACATGTGATGGAGGAACATCTTTGGTCCCTCATGGCGGCAGAAGAAAATGTATGGACTACTGACGCTCCTTTTTTTATAAGAGATGACAAAGTTTTGTCAACAAATGAAACAAGATGTGTGGTACAAAAGATTCATAGATTATAGATCAAAAGAACAATTTTTTGGTTACTTTCCAGTCCCTTAAATCCCAATTCATTGTCCTGTAAACACTAATAAATGGCATAGCCACCAAACAACCTTATTGTTCTTGGAACATGTTAGAAAGGTTGGAACAAAATCCAAATTCAAAAAACATTATAAGAGAGTTTCAATTAAGGTAGGTACACCCAAAGGTGCCACTAACCTTAAACCACCATCTATATTTTATGTACATCTCCAAAATCAGTTTTGTACCTATGTGGAAAAAATACTTTTAAAATCAAACTTTGTTCCTAACTTTGTATATAGTATCCAAATATCACGTTCTCTGGTGTATTGGAACCTTCTTTCACTTAATAACAAGAGTATATGAAAATTTGACCAGTTTAATAATAGAAAATAGACTCAGTAGCAAAAAGTGGTGGTGTTGGGGGTACCTACCTTATTCCTTTGTATTCAATCTATACAATTAGTAAGGTAGAAGAAAACAAATGACGTAAAAGAAAAGGAGAAGCAACCCTTGAGCATTGGAACATCAAAATAGCACTACAAAATCAAAGTATTAAATACTTACAACAATATGTGCACTTCTATTTACCGCAAATTGCAACAAAGCATGGTTTCTATTAAATGGCAAGATTTGTTTCTATCAAGCCAAATTGATAATGATAAGATAATCCAATACAATTTACAATGCATTATTTGAACAACATCCGGAACAATATATGAGTAAGTCATGAATTTTCCAAGTTTAAATGTCTAATTGTTTAGTGATAGACATGTGTACCATAAATCAATACAAAGTTCTAATATTTAACCTTTAAATGATGCCAAGAATATTTTCTAGCTAATAAATGACAAAGAATCTTTCTATACAGGACAGAAGTGCAACTATTCATCCTTCAAATTTTGTGGGAAAAGGGAATATCTTCTACAATAGTTTATCTTCCAATGAGTGCTTTTTCATTTTTTTAAACCAACAATTCACATTCAGGGGGGCACTTAGAGTGTCCATTTAAAACCACGTGCAAACAAAATTTTGGACCCCTATATACTTTTTGAATTTTAAAGTAAAATTGAATGAAAAAATATAAATAGATTTTCTACTTTGAAAGTTTATGTTTTGAATTATTGATATTTTTATTTGTTAATAATAATTAGTTACAAATTTTTGAAGTAAAAAAATACACTATAGAACTAAAAAATAACTTTCACACCCCTATATTATATAAGAAAAAATTGTCTAAAAAATGAATAATTTTTTAAAAATAACGCTCTATTGAAAGCTCATTTTGAGTTGAATATTGATGCAATGGTCATCTAAATGTATTCTCTAAAAGTATTTGAGTTAAAAAAACATGCCATTTTAGTGCATTTTTAACCTCTTCTAGAAATCATTCCATATTTTATTTGATTTTAAAATTTGGAGAGTAGAATCCTATAGTCATTAGTAATCAATGCTAGTTAAAATTATAGTTTATTAGAAACCACTTGTTTGCATGTGGTTCGTTGTAGTAGAACTAAGTGCACCCCCGAGAATTCACACAATATCCAAATAGATGATTTCCATGGTGACTGGCTCATTGTTTAAGGATTAAACTTTGTATATTCTGAAAATTAATGTCTTCATTCTACACAAGAATTTAGATGTGATATTTTTTGGTTAACGATGATTTTATACTTGCTTTAATTACTAGTACAAGTAGAAATTTTTGTTCTTGTCTGATACTTGTGAACTTTATATCTAAAAAATTGAAATCTCTATGGAGAGAATTTCAAAGCATTTTTGGAGATGCTTATTGAAAGGAAGATGTGCCTATCAATGTTTTCCACAAATCCGTGCAATTTAATTTTAAAAATTCATCACCAATGTTTTTCAATCAACTATCATCTAAAACCAAAAATATTAACTCAAAACAATGTTTTTCATTTTGAAGTTAAAATTTAATATCCTTAATTAGAATTGTGTAAGAATTGAATATTGATTATGCAAGACAAAATTGCTAGTTGAATTCAAAAAAGTGATGGCATATGAATATAGAATCTATGAGTTCATAGGCTTATTATGAATGCCTTCTATGGTTATAGGTACATATGTTACAATGTTACAGGTTCAAGGATTGTAGGCTCACAGCCCTGTGCTCATACACTAGCATTGTTGGTTGTATTTAATATCATGCAAGATTGTTTGAATGGCACAATAGGGAGTTTGTAAAATTATTGGACCAAAATATATTGCATCATAAGTGAATACATTAGTGGATGGATACTTTTAGTACCCTATGTGGTTACAATTTTTGATCCAAAAATCTTTATTCTAAGGTCCAAAACCAAATTATGCATTTTTATTTTTATTGGCCACTTAGGAAGTTAGGTTTGAAGTTTGCTTCAAATTAGATGCATTTTCCATATTTTTTATTTGTTGCAATATTTTGTTCACTTGTTTCATAGATGGTCGGGATTTCAAATTGGGAAGGCAATACAAGAGGGCCCAAACAAAGAAGATCCACAATTATAATTGTATATAATTCAACATCTATGTCTACAATCATTGAATTCCCTAGCACATTGTTGTTGCTATCCATGTTAGAGTCTAAAGGTAATGGAGGAAGCCTTGTTGCATCTATAACTTCATCCAACCTTAAAGGTTGAAGAGTTTGAGACAATCGTGGATCTACCACACTAAGAAGTGACCCACCTTCATGAGCTTGCCAAACTATATGCAACAACACAAGATCCTTTGGTTTTGATGCTTTTATATCTAAGGGATGCCTTCTATATACAACTTCAAGCACCAAAGTGCCAAAACTATAAACATCCAATTCTTTGTTTGATTTGCCCGTATATGGAACTTGGAAGCCATGTAGCCAAGAGTCCCCGCACCCAAAGTGGTTTTGTCCAACTTGTGGTGATCTATCAAGTAAGCTAGTTCAAAGTCTATCAAATATGCTTTGAAATCCTCATCCAACAACACATTACTAGACTTGATGTCTTGGTGCAAAACACAACTTGAACAATCCTCATGCAAATATTCTAGAGTTGAATTTACCCCCCTTTGTGAATGGAGTGGTGCATTTTCAAAGAGAGACCTAGTTTTGGGCTAGTACTTGTGTGAAGCCATTTGTTTAAGTCCTTCATTGGGCATGGTTGTAAACCAACAGCAAGCAACCTTTCTCTTTGCATTAGCCTTTTACATTAAGACCACATGGTACATATTTGGTTCATTTTGAGCCCAATTAGTTTATCAAATCGGCAACCTTGAAGAGCCTGTTGATTATGCAAGGAAAATACGTTTGGTTCACGGATTCTATTTAAATCACTCAATATGCACCACCCGTAGTCTTAACAATAGAGAGTGGGCAGGGAGTGCAAATTCTGTAGACCAGCTCACCTCAGGGTGAACTGTTGTTGCAGAATCTGCAAACTCCTGCCTGCTCTCTAGTACATTGCGGTGTCGAATTTGACCAAGGCTGGCCACTTCGGCTTGAAAGAGAGATTGGGCTCCGAGAAACTGATCTGTTTCACGGCAACAAAATGGATACCAGCTGGAGATTGGAAAGATCCATTGTAGATAGACCCCGATCCACTTTTGCCGAGCAAATTTCTTTCATAAAAGTTGTGGGTGGCTTTCCGGAGCTCTGCGTACAAGAACACATGTGACCAAGCCTATGGGACTTTATCGTTCACTAGAATTTTCCCAAACAAGCTTGAGCTCAACCTCACATGAACCTTTATCTATGAGTTCTAGATCTTCAGTTCATGCCGAGGCATGTGTCAGTAATTTTTCACTGCATCAAAGCATCGATAGTTTAGGCAAAGATGATTAGTACCCATTGCTAGTAGGTTGGATTGTTAATTTATCAGACCCTCCGTTGAAATATATTTGTTTCGGGACTTGTACAATCTCAGTTTTATCTCTCAAGTGTGCAATCACCACATAATTGAAGGGCACTGGCATCTTGATAGACTTTTTCACGCATAGAAGTGTAAATTACTGAGTACTAAATATTTGTCTCCAGATACTTCTTTGAACTTCTTTGTATGGGATAGTTCCATGTCCTCTGAGGGCATTGACAACCTGGAATACCATATTTTCTAATTAAAATGGCAAAGTTTAAGAAAACTGGAGATATTTGTAAACTGTCTGCATCCTGAGATCAAATATCTGTCCTAGTTTCTAAGTATCACTTACAGCTTTGCGCAATTGAATGTCAGGTTTTCTGGTGCTCTGGAACACAGTCAGCATTTTCTTGACAAACATGATCATTTTCTTGCTCCAATTCGAACTAACAATTCCTATTCTCTTCAAGCTCGTATCTCCAAATAGACTTTCTAAAGTGGTGGAGAAGTTATATTTAGTCGAAAATACCATATGTAACTTTGAGCACACTTTCTTGGCTTCCTATTCTACAAAATACGTTTTACAGCTTCATCCACTCTAATTCAACTGCCATAAAGAGTGCGGCCCTTGCATGAGCCCACAGACCTCGGCACCCACATGAAAACTTGAATGGCTCCCCAAAAATCCAAAGGAGGGATATTCCATTCCCCAGTACGCAGACACAGAAGGCGTAAGGGAAGAAATGCCAAAGGAAGAAATCTCTCTGTAATTAGAATGTCATGTGCGTGTCAAGTAATAGAAGTGCTCAATAAAAGTCGAAAGAAACCAGTTAACATGGAATAGCACTAAGCCCTCTGCTAATATTGTGCTCTAGCACCGCCACAATTTCCAGGTCTTTGAACAACTTCACTTAATAGTGGTCTTCTACCTCTCACTTTGAATGGTTGCATAAGAAATTCATACCTTGAGACATATATTTGATTTCAACAAATTTGGATCCTGTAAGTGATCTGTCCAGAGCTTTTAATGAATCTTCCAATTGAAGCACTCTTATACATATTGACAAAAAGGTTAAAGTTAGACGCATACAGTATCCTCTACCTTATGTGCACAGTTTTCTCAATCATCTTGATAGTTAGCAAATGAATCTTCCTGGATAGTCACTCACTCATACTGGTCTAAAACCTCCCACTTTGATTTTGCATAAGCACTTCTTACATAGTGATCAAAATTTGATCTCGAGAGATTCGTACAAAGTGATCTCTCCAGTGAGTTCTGTTGGGTGATCTCCCAATGCAAGCACACTCACGCACATTGGTTAAAATGCTAAGCATTGGACGCAAAACAGTATCCTCACCTTAAATGCGCCCATTTCTCTACGTCCGCAAACGAATCTTTCTAATCCATGCCCCGTGTTTCATGTTCCAGTGTCGGTGATCATGGTTGCTGCTGCGAGAGAAGCACCAGAAGCCCTTGTTGCCCCAGCAGAATCTCATTGAGGAAGCTCATAAGCGCAACCCAGATCACCGGGGCAACGTCCACTCCCCCCACGGGAGGAATCAGGCGCCGTGTGGGTCCGAGCACGGGCTCGGTAGGAGCATACGCCACGGAGAACGGGAATTTTCCAACGGGAATCTGTGGGTACCACGACATGATGATGCGCACGATGAAGAGGAGGTTGAAAGCCGTGAAGAGAGGCCCCAGGATGGTGATGGCCAGCTTCGCAGTGCTCGGGTCGATTTCCGCAGCTGAAAGGCGTAGTACCTCCCCGCTCGCCATCGCGGATGCGTCATGTGGAAAAATTAGGGCAAGTGCTACTGGACATGCCACCGCCATAGCCATCGTCAGTTGCTCCCTGGAGCTTTCCTCAAAGCCCTGCCTTGCACAAACAACCTGCTCAACAGAAATCCAACTCCAGACTTAGCAAAGAAAGCACGCGACGGAACAGAACCCCTAAACAACCGAGATTTCATGATTTCAGAATAACCAATTTGATTGTTCACACTACGGAAAATACAATTCAGACAAGGTCAAAACTTATATCAATCAACTCAGTGAAAACCGTTGCGTCCTATACTAAATGAAAATTGAACAATGGAGCACCCTCTACCTTACCCTGCCTTTGGAGAGGAGCGCCCGCTCCAAATTGGGTGCTTCAGTTTCCAATACCACGACATTCGAATCCGACGCTGCTGCCATCACAAGCATTGCATGATGCCGCCGTGAAACCATCCCTTTCGCTCGCCCATTCGCAACCAACCTCAGAATCCCATCTCGGACACGGGAAACTCCACCACCACATGGTGCCCCGAACGCAGGAGCCCTGCTCGCGACGAGCAAAGCTTGCATTGTGTGCGCAAAACCCCCCAAAGCTTCAACTTTCAACCCCCAGAGGCTCCTAAGCTTTCACAATCGACGAGACAATTGAATGTATAATTGCAGCCGAGTGAAAAATTCTCCCGAAATGTCACCAGCGGAGGCTGATTGTTCGTCGTCGTGTGTCCGCAGCTTTGCCACATCGCAATTTGCGACACGAAAGCTCAAGAATCGAGTCCGTTCGCAGAGGATTGCGCTCCTGGCAACCGACCGTCGGATGGCGTAGTGTTCTTGAAGCAGAGGATGATACTATAACGAACAGAACAGAAATAAGATGATATTTCTCTGTTCGTCCATGGGGTGCAAGAAGCACGCAGTTCAATTGACTGGACGGATGATTCTGTGAGAACAAGAAATGAAGATGTGTGGATGAACGTAACTGTAACGAACAGGAACGGTCAACAGTTTGTTTTCAGGCGAAAGCCATGGTGAACTGCATGCTCTTTCCTCTCTTTTCTTGTTGGGATTCTCCTTCAAAGCAGCACTTGTTATTCTTGGTTGCGTCGTCGACATTGCTCACAAGAAGAAGGAGAAGATAAAGAAAGCTTTTAGGCAAGCAAACAAGCTGCGTTCGATTGCGTCCAAGCGCGAGGGCCATAATGGGTCTGGTTTCGTTTACCAAGGTTATTCTGCCCGTCTTCGCTGGCACCTGCGTCGTCTCCTACGCCTTCTGGGACTTGACCAGGAACCGCAAAGTCTTTGGAGGTTAGGATTCGAGATTCTGCAATTTGTACAATTTCTGCTATCTCTTTTGGTGACACTCATGGCTTCTTCTGGGGTGAGTTCTTGATTGCGCGGGCGTTGGGGCGGATGTCGAGTTTGAATTTTGTGGCAGGATAATTTGGTTGTAGGTCATTTAGGCGTGGGTAGAGTGTAGCAGCGGCGACCTCGCCAATGGCGCCGGGAGAATCACCGGGCGACCCTTGCCGGGAGAGATGAAGTTTGTCGAGGTAACGGACAGATCGGGGAACGGACAGGGGTTGATTGCTCCTGTTCTTTTGGTTTTATAATAAAAATTCCTTCGTTTGTTGGACGGAAAGAAGGGGCGGGAAGGCACTCACCCGGCCATTCTTCCGGCAATGCCGACCGAGGTCGTGCACTCGGGGTATCGTGCTGCGTTTATGGAGGGAAGAAAAAGCTAAGTATGGGCGAGTTAGGGATCGTGCAAATTCTTGGAGGCATGGTTGTAGTTATAGTTGGCGACCAGGTTCTCGACTCGATTGAGGTTACTTGGAGCATTTTGGTTTGGCACGCATTGAAGTTTTCAGGTTTCGTGATATCCGTAGAGTTCAGTGATTGGGAGTCGCTCGCATGGGGGAGCTTTTTAGTGTGGTTCATGAGATTTGATATGACGGTATGAGAATTGGTCCGAAAGATTACAAAGCCATGAACAAGAAGTGGCGAACGAACGAATGAGTGGCGAGAAGCACGATGTGAATATTGCGCTCGTCGAAGAATCGCACATGTATTGTTGTAGCATCCTTTGTGTTTCTTGTAGCTGCTGACCTTATCGACAATTCCGTTAACTTGGCGGTGTTCCATGTGCCATTTCGACATTCACATTAACTTGTTGTGCCCATAGATGTGCAAATTAAAATGCAAATTGCCTTTGGTCCACAACATTGTGCACCGCTAAGCTGAGATTTCAACCCCATTCATTTCCTTCCTTGCTTGAGTGTCCATCGCGTCATTATAACGAGATTGGTGAAATTGACGTTCCTTGTGATTATCGCCGTTGCAGGGACGGTGCCCCACACGATCCAGGGCAGTGAGTGGGAGAAGGAGACGAACAAGAGGATGGATGCGTGGCCGCGAGAGGCAGCCGGACCCGTAGTGATGAACCCGATTTCCAGACAAAACTACCACAAGGCTTGAGCGTCGAATAGTAGGGCATTATCATGGATGGCAGGAGGTGCAATGAGAGTTGGTCACACATGATGATGGTTCATAACAATAACTTAGGCTGCTTAATGAGTTAGCGCATTCTCCAATGCAATAATCTTTTTGTGTCAATGAAAGATCCCATTGTTCAAGTGTGCAGCCTTTGGAATGATCGTCCTCATCGCCTTTGGCGTTTGTTACAATAGCTGTACAGTTAGCTTTTTGTGGAATTCCTTGAAGTGCATGTTACATTGATGACCTTCGGCAATGAGTACAAAAACGGCTTAACAGGTTAGTGATTACGAGACGAGTTGTGTTCTCTTGCTTTCCCTTTGGTGCTGCGTATCCCTCACAGCGCCTGCATTTCAACTCTTTGCAGTCTATTCTGGAATGTGAATAAGTCATAGTTTGTACCTTGAAAACACTAGTTTTGGTCTCAATTCCACTCGATGCTTCAGTATCCTGTTGTGTCAGAGAGACAATGTCATTTGGTTATCGTATTACAAGGTAATTGAAAAATAATGGTGTGTTTGATGGTTTTGTATTTTATTTTGAAAAGCGAATTTTACATGCATGCACCCAATGTGATTGAAATTGCCCAATTGCTTGGACAACAAGCAACTAATGGCAAAACCACATTTTTAGCAACCATTGAGGTACAAAAGCACTTTGGTGTTCAAAATCCAAAAAGTTCTATAATTTTGCACACAATTGACATTGAGAAAACACTCAACTTCATTTGTGTCATAAATATGATTCTAGATCTCTTTTCACATTTTTAGGATTCTTTACTATCACATTTTAAGGTAGTTTCTTGTGATATAATAAGGTATGATTGGGGAAATAAAGAGTATGCTTTGAAATGGGTACACTAATTTGTCCTATTAGTGTGTGACATTAATTTACCAACCACACTATTATTTGGTAATATAAATAAATTAGTGTAGATTATTGTACACTAGTTTAATTATTATATTATTGTATAATAATTATATTGTACCAATTTCTACAAAAATGAAATTTTGTAGGTCACAAAACTTAGTGACACCATTTTTTTCCACCCTCACTAATAAGACAAATTGAT
This sequence comes from Climacium dendroides, assembly GCA_950106755.1. NCBI lineage: Eukaryota > Viridiplantae > Streptophyta > Bryopsida > Hypnales > Climaciaceae > Climacium > Climacium dendroides. The sequence goes on from OX467088.1 coordinate 21,588,289, forward strand.
GTACAAGAAAACCCTTTTCTAGTGCATCCTTTCTTATTACATAATATGCAATAAGAGAGTTTACAAACAATAGGTAGGTATGCATGATTCAAAATGGAAAGCTAAATTAAATGTTTACAGTATTTGTGTTTTTTGAAGTATCTAATTTATTGATTTCTATGATGGATAAGTAGGTACAAGGAAATTTCTTTCCAAAGGGGGTCAAGGCAGATTTGGAACACATGTAATTGTCTACAATAATCTCAAGAATCTTATAAAAGGCAATAGTTTATTATCCATTAATTTGCAAATAAGGCGTAGATTACAAGATTAGTCAAAATAAATACACTATAAAGACAAGTATGAAATTACTATGATGGTCCCAACTAGAACATGTAACTTCCTATCTAGCTTGCCTATATGGATGGGGTAGCTTTGCAATTAATTTCTTCATATGCTCCTAGTCATTTTTATTTTCAAACTTTATTTTAACCCCTAAATGCCCAAACTTCATTTTTGGGGGGCATTATAGCAATTTCGGGCAGCTCATTACAAATGGAGTTTTTTTTTTTTTTCTTTGAAATTTTTACAAAAAAACCATACCTACTCACAAACTAAAAATCTTCATAACTTTCATCTCATTTATTGAAATGGAATGATTCAAAGCTTCCTATGTCTATATAAATTTGTACAATCAATTTCAAAAAGAAATTTTTGAAAAAAGTGATATATAAAAAAAAAAAATTGGACTGCCCAAGCTGCTTGCCAAACGTTGAAAATGACATATCATGCAATAACTTTTTAACTGTATAGTCAAAAGGTATGAAAATTGTTGGACCTTAAAGCTACTCCTTGGGCACATGTTTTGTGAAAATTTCAAAGAAAGAAAATAAAAACTTCATTTGTAGTGAGCTGCCCAAAATCACAATGTTGCCAAAAAAAACGCAGTTTTTGCATTTATGGATTAAGTAACCCAATTTTAACATTCCAAAATGAGAATAAAATAAATACTCCAGCCAGATTTAAATAAATATGACCTCTATAAAATGCATAAACCTCTCTTAGTCCCAGCAATGCACAAAGAGAGTCAACCTCAATTAGGAACATCCATTCCCTGGGGTAGGGTTTGCTGATAGGGAGTTTTAAGGTTTTGACTGCAGAGTGATTCCACGACCAGAGGTCAGAGGCGCACTCTGAGCTCCTCGTTGCGTCATTTTAATTTGAGAAACCTCAACTCGCGGTGTTCGGGGTTCGCAGATTGCCCTCACTACTGCAAAGAATCCGTGATGAGTTGTTGTAGAATACCTCCCATGGTATGTAGATTGTCAGTTTGTGCTCAGGTGGCAGAATTGTAGACCAGAATCGGACTTTGTTTTTTTAATGGAGCCTAATTTGTGGACGCTTTGAAGAGCGGTGGATAATTTACGGTGCTGTAAAGATTATCGATGCAACCATCTTAATCTGGTATGTGTGTTAATTGATCGCCAGATGCGCAAATTTTGCTCATTATTAGAGTGGAGGTTCAATTTCTTAAGCTATCCTCGCTTGTTTTGTTCGGTACTCTGTTTTTGTATGTGATGTAGGGTTACTGTTTTTGTTACAATTAGCGTGGAAGTTTTTTTCCGATTGGACAGTGCATAGTGATATTTCCTTTCTGTTCTGGTTTCGTGATGCTTCTGTCATCAGGCTTACATGCTCTTCCTCTTCCTTATCTCCGGGGCTCGTTTCTCTGTTTTCTAGTAGTGTGTGAATTGCGAGATGGGAGCGTCCACAAAATAGGCTCCGTTCAAGAAACGCTCACTGTGATTTCCAATACTTCTCTAGAGTATGTTGATCGGACAAGTTAGCTCATTAATTTCGGGACGTGACTTTAGGATCAGGGCGTCGTGACGGCAGCGTACTCCTTAGATATGGGGATGATAGAGATTCCGGTTCTTCTGGTGGTGGCTTTACTTCTGGTTTGGAGCGCTGTCGAGATAGCTTGTAAAATTTTCATGCAACCAGGCCGATCAGCGTTGAGCAGGTCATTGGATCCGGATTACGACCCCGACAGTGAAATTTCCAACGCCCCTTACGGGAAAGTTCCACATCCTGCCGTGGAGCGCGAAAGCCCTAAGAAACCATCCAAGGTGGCCCATGGCGAAGATTGCTGGTAACGTTAAGTCCCTTATCGCCCTTTCGCCTTGGATTTGGCGATCCAGTCATTCTCCCCGACCCTTGATAAGGTTTTTGCCTTGATGCGTCCTAATAAGCAATTGAGCATTGTTCTTCATGCCTTCTTTTTGGTTGGATCTTGTTGGAAGTCAAAAAGAGTATTCTAGATTTTCTTATGCATTTTTTGGACATAGTAAGAATAAATATGAAGTTTAAACTGCTGAAAATAGGTGTACTCAAAAGCAATCTTAGACTCTCATGAATAGAGGTAATATATTTTAAGCAAGAATCTCTATGGGTTAGTTTTCCAAAGGGGTCAAAATTAGGTGAAGTTACCTTATAGGGCTTAGACTTCTAAAGGTTGCATTTGTAAGGAGAGTTTGGTATTTTTATTTGAAGAATTGTGGATGACTTCCATTGTATATAGTATGGTTTCATAGAATCTTCTTCATTGGATGTAATGCATTAGGGTAGATAAGTTTAATGGCTCTAGACCTAAGGTTCTATCTTTATAGCATTGACAAAAGGAGCTTGTAAGGAAACTTGAATTGGATCTTATTAAAAAAGTAAGCCAATGCTACAAAGATAGAGCCTTTGGTAGTGTGAGTGCTTGTTGGATATGATGCTAAAATGTCCTACTAAATCAAGAACATTTTTATGAGTGCCTAAGTGTGTGTTGGTGGATGTTTCACTAGTTTTTAAGGGAAAAAATGTGATAATATTTATTGCTTTATCATTCATTGATAGATGCTAGCACAGGTTTTGATTGTTGATTGAGAAGATGTTGTCCATCTTCCTTTTTGTAGGACTTAAACCATTCTCCTATCTTAACCTCTAAAAGACCATTGTTCCTTCGGGGGACAAATTGGATTTTGGGCAGGTACCTACGGGCTAAAATTTTATCATGATGTTTTGAAATTTTTTTGGAAGATAGAAAAATTGATGAGCTTCATGGGAATATAATTTTTTTTTCAATTGATCCTCAAGAACGAAAGTTATGTCCGAATAAATTCAAAATAGGGAAAAGAGGGTAGCAAAAAAAATTTCAAAAATTTGAATTTTTTTTCTAAATTTTTTTTTTCATAGATTATATTTTTGTCTACATGAAAAGTTTTTATTCATTCCATTTGGACTTATTATGAGAAAGTTATGGACAATCTTGTTTTTTGGGTAGTTAGAGCATCTTCCTGAAAAAATAATTTATAAAATTCATTTTTGAATGCAATTTTTATAATTTTTCTGAAGAAAATTTTTTACATAATTTTGTTGCTTGCTAGAACAATCTCACCATTGGAATTAGTTCGTTTTAATTCCATTTTAAAAATATTAATAATTTAAATTTTCCTTCTTTTCCATACCTACTTCTACTTAACAACTTTTTTAAGCATGAAAATTAAGGGGGTTTTTGATTTTTTTTTCTCTAGACTTTCAACTCAATTTCACACAATAAGGATTTAAAACTCAAAACTCTGTAGTGCAAAAAATTTAAGTTAAAAAAGTTCAAAGTCAAATAATCCAGTCCCACAAGGTGCTGAAAAAATTGTTATTTTCACTTTAAACACAAATATCTTTTAATCTATGTGGTCAAAATTTCTGAAATTTTTTCCACACATTTTCATACTAATAAGTTACAAGATCCTATAGTTGGATGTGCAGAAAAGATAATTTTCAAATTTTTCTTACTCTTTGCTACAGAAATGACAGTTTTGAGTGTTTTTTGGCAAAAATAAGGCCTTGGTCCTTTAGAGGTCAACACCTATTATAGATAAGGAAGACTAAAGTGATGAGTTAAGAGGGTCATTTGTAAGATACACATCTGTAATATGGAAAGGGTAATCAATGGTGAATTTTGAAATCTTGGTGTGGGTCCAAACTTTTGAATGTAAAGTTGATTCTTTTCCAAGACTTGAAAACTCTATGTTGGAATCAATAATTTGGATTTATAATTATTTGGGGCTAATTTTGGAAAAAATATTGAAATTGCAAGTTTAGATAGCCCATAAAGTTTAGTCAATTATTAGTGTCTATTAAGATAATAATAAGAATTAGGTAATCAATGCAACAAAATTTACAAAATATTGTCTCATTGCATTCTTTGTCGTGTAAATAAAGATTGTAGCATACAATAGATCGAGTGCCACAACTAACACCAAATATGCAATCAAATTGTAGTGTTAGATGAAGAATGGCTCTGATGTCACCTCACATAACATCTTGTAAAATTAACTACATGATTATCTCAAATCCAATGGTGTTTGCAAAAGTATATACAAATAAATGTAGATAGCATTTCATTGCACAATGTTTTTTAGAGCATGGATTTAGAATTCTACTAATTGATACACAATTATGGTTGTTAAAACAATCTGGCTTAATTTTAAGTGATCTTACTTTATGCGGTGAAGGAATTGTCACAATATAGCTACACCTAATTGTGCCCCTTTTATTAAGCCAACCCCTCCAAATTTGAAATTCTCTTTTAATTGCTAATACAACTCATCAATAAAAAAGTAGGATATGATTTCTTCTTTTGGTTGATGTATTTTGTTATTTTTATTGAACCTTCATAAATTATTTATTCCCATATTTTTTGAATGCTTTAAATGTATTTTGTATGTAACTACTTAGATGAGCAAAAGATGTTTTACTTGTCCAAGTAGTATACAAATTTGTTTTCCCTCTTAAAGTTTGTATATTTATTATTTCTATTATTTAATTATGTGATCAAAATAATGAAAAATTTGTGAAGATCCTTGGATGAATGTTTGTTCAATGAATTTGTGAATGAAAATTAAAAGTTTTCATTGTTATAATCACTTGAGCCAATATGAGACCTCTATGATAGGAAAATGCACCACTAAAAACTACTTCAATCAATTCTATAGAGACCATGATTTGCTCTTCTTTGATATCTTATTTAAGCTTGATAAGAAAGTAGGGAGATTTGATCAATATCTAAGATCCTAAGAGGTTTGTACAAGTTAAAGTTGTCTATATCCTACATACCTAAGACTAGTTTACATTTGAAGGGCATGGCTTTTTTGTTGTTTTCAATGCCAAGATTAGATAGTACCCTTTCTAAAAGAATGAATGTCCTTTTTGAGTGGGTATACATAGGTGTAACTTTGGGGACTAATGATGGTTTACTTGACAAGGAACGGTGATGAATGTTGAATGACATCTAGTTTTTCAAGGTTGTATTCTTGTTTCTATAAAATTCAAAGTAGTATTTTATAAATTTTATAAAAAAACAAAAGATTTGTATGTATGGTGGCAATACAATTGAAAAATTACATGACATTCAATAGTTGTCAACTTGGTTGTTTTTCCTCCAATGGAATAATGTGGAATATTTTGCATCCATCAATAGTGTAGTTACAAGGGGCAAGTAACATTCAACAAGACACTTGTCAATGTCATACCTAAATATTAGCTTTAGGAATCTATTGCCGAATATATGATTCAAATATATTAATAAGTTTCAATGATTTCTTTAAAGCAAAATTTTTAAAAATTCAACATTCAATTCATTGTTCTCAATGAATTCATCAACTAGCTTTCATCACTTTAGAAACCATATATTATTTGTATTCTAAAGTGACAAGACAAGCTCTTTAAATATGCATGGGGTGGTAGGAAGTAAAACAATCTGTGTGGGATATGTAAATTAGAATTAGTAGAAGCTTCACTACTTATAGTTAAGTCAAAACCAAGAATTGTGTTTGAAGTAAAATTTTAAACCTCATTTAGGCATAGTAGAATAACTTTTTTTTTAAAAATTTGAATTAAAAAAAGTTGTGAAATCAAGTTAAACTTCATCTTCAAAAATCCTTTTGAGATTTTGAGCCTCTATTCAAAAGTTATGAACAATTTCCAAAGAGAGGTTGGAAGGGACATTTTCTTTGACATTTTCAAATATCCTCTCTAAATTTTGTCTATAGCTTTTGATTTAATTCACTAAATCTTAAATGAAATTTTGGAGATGAGATTTAGCTTAATTTCACAACTTCTTTTAGTTTAGAGTTTCTTAAAAAAGATTATTTTCTTGTGCCTAAATGAAGTTTAAATTTTATTTTGAATACAATCCTATGTTTTGACAATGAACAATCAAGCTCTCATTTTCAAATTATCACATCCCCTTTGAAGATTCATTGTGGACAATGGATTTGATTATAAAAAGGATCTCTCTACCCTTCAACACCACAAATTGTCAATAAAGCAATCTTTTTAGTTTGTCATCAAAAGAATTCTTGATGGCAAATTGTTAAATGATATTGGTATTTGACTCAATGGAATGTTTGGATTTGTGGCAAACCATCTTTACATTTACTTGTGAATTTTTGTGTTTGGTCCTAGAATTAGCAAAAAATGGGCATGCATTAAATGTTCTACCACTATTTGGTACTAAAGCATACTTTAATTTACCATGATATGTGGATGAATTTTGTGGATGAGAACTCATGAGAAAAAAAGACAGCTACTCTAAAAGCTACTAAATGTTATGAACACTTAAAATTCTTTTACTAAAAAACTGTAAACCAACAAAGTATGTCCACCTCACCATTTTGAGGGCACATTCCTCGCACATTCTTTGCACATTCTTACTCAATACTTATGTTCTTTTCTAGATACTTGGGTTTTTCTTAAGGTTTTATATAAGGCTCTTATCTTACTTAAGTTTTTTATGTCTATATGACTAGAATAGCAAAATTATTGAATTTCAACTATTGATCACATTTAGATTTATTGAAATGATATTCACAAATAAATGTGACATTGAAGTTGCATTTCACAATAGTATGAGATTGTCTTTCTATATAGTATTGGTAGTCATTGGAGAAATTTTGGAGTCATTACAGGGCCTTTTGTTTAGGAGTTAAAATGACTTAAGACAATGGTTATAAGCACTCATAAGGTGCTTGTTTATTTGAGGAACACTCAAAACAAAGGAGACACTCCCAAGAAGTGATAATGACAACCTTAGTGGCAACCTCATGGATGATGGTCTTGGCTTGATAATTAATGTGCGGTGGTACACTCTAACTTGTTAGTCCCATCATGAATGTCATTTCAATTGAAACCAACATAGAATGCCCCATACCACTTCAAAACAAGACAATAAATGACAATTTCCATTTAATGCAATGTTTACATGATGATCAAGGCCCATGACTCACCCAAAAATCTTTCTAATGCTATACAACAAATATTCTAGAATTCTAGCACAAATGATCATGTATAAAACATACAGCCTTTAATTTATACAAACAATTTATGGAAGATGCAACCTCACTACTTGAACTCTGCGGAAGACCTCTTGAACGACCATTGACCTTTCAATCGTCAATGAACTTTTGAAGCTACATTCTATACATCCGAATAGGTTGTTGCAGGCATACTCCTACAGTTAGAGTTCAGAATTGCTGGTGAAATAATGAGTTTGATCTTGGGGCTTCTCTTCCACCCAATTGTAATAGTCTTCAAGGAGTTGTTGCATGAACACAGGCACCATGCGGTCCACTATAGCTTGCAAGACTCTGCATTCAAGAAGAAACCATTATAAGCACTGCTTGCAACGTGTTGAAGAACTCACGTAACAAGGGCTGCAATATATGGATGAAATTTTCAGTCACAGTTTTGATGACTTACGCATTTCCTGGAGTCTCCACCGCTGACAAAGGCAACATCGTGAATGGTAAATTATGAACCTGAAAAGCATAAGTGATATAGCATGAATCTACTGAAGGACAAATTGAAGGCAAAGAACTATGCATAACATTTTCACTACCGGTACTAAATTTCAAGTATGACTTCGAAGCAAGCAAAAAAGGTGCTGAATTGGCAGACGAGGAAGATTAAACTATCACCTCAATTGATACACCGATATTGAGATTAGTACGCAAAAGAAGTTCCCCATCCTCACCGTACTTCCATTGCAAGTGATTCTTCATGTTCGCTGCCAGAAACAGGACACATTTTATATTTAAACATAACGGCAGACCATTCGCTAACTCCACGACTCTTTGCCAATATAATATGAACAAGGACAAGATCTCTACTTGAGAAGTAAACAGCAATTCAGAGTGATTTACATCTAAATTTGCACCTGAGAATCTCTCTACTTTATCACCGGAGGCACCTGGTGCTTCAAACTGCATAGAGATCATAAATAAACTCCATCAGTGCTGTCAAAGATTCGGAATTGCTGAAATTACCACCGTTGAAAGACACCCTGAGTTTGCTGAAAATCCTTCAATAAAACATTCTGGATTTCTAGGATTTCGGATATTCCAGATTAGGGTAAGAGTGTCCACCTTACAGGCAATCATCTCCACCACGCACTCCGCTTCGGTGGCATTGACGAGTAGGTCCATCACAGGAGCCACTTTGCGACCGAGAACAGAGATCTCCGGCAGGTAGCATCGGAATACATTCTCCCCCAAATACTCAAAGTCTTGTAAATAGTTTGTGTTCAGCATCGATTTCATTCCTGCTGGCTGCTGGAGGAAATGGCTCAGGGAATGCGGTGATCCTTGCTTATCCGTGAAAGTTGGAAGGGGCATCGTTTGTTCTCTCCCGGCGCTGAGCTGAGCTTTTCTTTGCTTGCCAGTAGGTCCAGCTAGGATCACCATACATTGTGTTCGACTATATTTTACCCTAATTTACTCAACCTTGTCAGACTCTTGCTAACCGCAACAAGAATTTGAGATATACGATCAGATTTATTGATAGTTAATGAAAATAGGTGAATGGAAATAGAAACCAGCTGGTAGTTCATTATATTCTCACCTCATTTGTATTGAACAGTTGAAACAAGCAAGTGATGTCCCCCAACACGCCTTTGCTGGCAAGCGCACATTCTTGGTCTGCACTAATGTCGAGCTACCGTAAGAAATATAAAATGGAATGGAATAAACAGGATCTAAAATAAAACCAAATGATTGAGCAAGAAAAATAGAGGATTCAAAATCGGTAGGAGCTCAAATACCTTGGTGACGTAGCAGCTGGTCGAAGTCCCAGATGAGCTTGCACTAAGCGCTAATCCTTCCATCTCAAGAGCAGTGAATCGTTATTGACCAGCTAGATCCTGGTACCTAAAATAAAACATTAGCAAGACGAAAGTGGATTCTGCAAATCTTCTTTTGGCAGCTAGGTGACTAACTCATGTGATCGATCCACAGGAAGCAAAGAAGCAGCGTTATGTGCATCCTCGAGTGCATCTTCGACAGTATGTGTTCGACTAACGTAAGATTGAGAAAATCAAATTGTCAAGAAAATTCGCGCACAGAACATGCAATCGCGAAGAAGCACGATCTCACCGTTTTCTTTGCTACTCGAATTGATTCAAATTACAACAAAGTTGAACGTGATCAATGAGAATGATCCATCTCAAGAGCAGTGAAAATTCAGTGACCAGGATGAGAATCCTGGCGTGAATCTTCAACCGCACGTGTTGATCAAAGCTACGAGAAATTCAAATTTTCAAGATTCTGCTCCTGCAACGTCTAAGCGTGAATTGAACAAACGTGCAAAATTAAATCGATGATATCCCTCCCACAGTCTCATTCACGCACAAAATTAAAGCACTTGATGAAACGCAGAGTAATCCCAGTCTTATTCGCATCTCGAATTCATCCAAACTAGAAGAAAGACGAAGTACCTAATTAAGGAGAATGATCCGATCTCCCCGCAGCTCACTTCTCCCTCACTCACACGCCTTGAATTGAATGTCTTCGGAAATATTGCTCAGTCTTTACTTAACGCAAAGGTTGGCGAAGCTTCTGAACCCGTGCGTCATGAGAATAATAAATGACATTGCTTCAGCTGCAAGGGAGCTACACTAATCAGCGGCAGAAAGTGTGAGCCAACTTGTAGAAGATGCCGTGCTCTGCTTGGGGATGAAGGGAGCCTTGAGTCCTTTTGTTTTTCAAACGCTCCGGCGGACAAGCTGTGGGAACGGGGACGTCAACTATTGGCGGGAGACGGTGTCGGAGGATGACACGTGTCAAACCAGCATCTGGACACGTGTCTGTCTGGTTTTGTTCTTTTACTAAACTATGGTCAAATTTCGAATTTTCACTCTGACAAGTAAGTTTAGACATGTGATTTCACCTCTTACTGAAAAAATAAAAATAAAAACATTCACTCATAAATAGCAACAATATGGAGGATTTTGAGGTTTGAAAATGCAATTATAGTGAGACTCTCTGGTTAAATATGGCAAAATAAATAAATAAAAATTTATAAAACTATGCTAAAAATTATGAGATAATCTATTAGTATTTTCAATGAAAGGAAAAAACTAATCTTTTTTGTTTCAAGTATAATTATTTCAAATTGCATTTGTCAACTTTAATGAATTATTTAGTAGGACATGTAGACCGTTAACTTTGGATATTATAGTAGGTGCCCCATAAGAAGTTCTAGAATTGAAAATCACATTGGAGTTTGCCTTGCAATATATTGAAAAGATCAACATACCAAACTCATGGCATTAAAGGTTAACTTTGAATAAGTCATTAGTTCACTTGAAAGTCTCCTAATGAACTTATCTTTCATCTTCATCTATTTTTTTTAATAAAAAATTGAAATGTTATTAAATATGGGAAGATCTTCACACAAACTTATTTGTGCTCATTAACTTACTTTCTAAGGAAGATTAGGTATGGTAATAGAGCATCCAATTTTATTATTATTGCAATGTTTGTGGTACATGCTCAAGTTGATTGGACATCTCTATGATTACGTTCATGATCATGGTAAACATAAAATCATTGCTTGTAAAGATAAACCATTTGATAATCAACCTACAAAGGTGAAGTTCTTAAGAATCATAGATAACAAGATAAGCATGGGATTTGTAGTAAAAAAGATTAGAAAATTCTTCTCCAATAATGTTTGGTTCAATTCATGAACTATTTTCTATATATACAAAACTACAAACTCTCAAAAGTTTGAAATTGATGAGACTTTTAGACCACAATTTGAATTAGAAAACATAATGTTGAGCTATAAAGAAGATTGGGGAGACCACAAGGATTTTGAATTTCATTTTTGGTGATTAATTAAGTCAGTTTTTCAACAAGACTAGTTTCATATCAAATGGACCTATGATGAGGTGATGGCAACCGTTTTAGTTATAGAAGGTATGTTTTTGCCTTGATTTGGAGCCATGACTTTGAAGAAGAAGATCAAGAAGTCAGTAAGGATTTTGAATCTCATTTTTGGTGATTTGGGTTTATAGCCATGTCAAGCTTTTAACAAGCCTAGGCTCACATCAATTGCATACACTATAAGGTAGTGGTAGACATTTTAGCAAGGGAAAGTCATATGGGTTTAGTACTCTCTTTCTCTCCAACTCTCTTGATATTAAGAATGGTGAATCTTGACCATTAGTTAGCAATTGGGAAGGATAAGAAGATGTTTGCAACCATAGCCTTTTGAGTGTTGAAAATTTGATGTCGATTTGGGGTTTTTACATAAACACTCAAGGTAGTTCATTGTTATGATAAATGAATTGAGGATTTCAAGATGCATTGAATTTATCAAGTTGGCAATTACTTGAGGTAGCTTCCTTGAGCTACTCCTAATTTCTAATGCTTTAAGTGATCATGAATGGATTGGTAATCTTCAAATTACATTTTTATTGTGGCCATGCCAATGAAAAACACTCATAGAATTGATACGTGTATTGGGAAGGAGTATTAGGATTTCTAATTTATAGTACAAGTTTTTTTTGAGAATTTTTGTGGGTTTCTTGGAGCATCTTAGAGGAACTTGGAGTTTGTTTTGCTTTTACTTTGTGAATTAATTTGGATGAATGAATGACAAGATAACAATGAATGAATAAACAAAGTCCTTCAGATGATATTTTGTCCAATATTATGTCATTCATCCAAAATATGAACTTTGGGCCGTTCAAGGGATGTAGGGGTTAAGGATATGATAGAAATAACCCAATAACATAGTAAGATATCCGAAATTGGTGTTCTAGATCCTTTTATCGTCTTTTCATTATTGAACACCAATTTTGGATCCTGTAGACTTTGTAGTATAAGGTAACAGGTCCAAAAATCACCCATCTAAGAGTTGAAACTAAATTTTGGGGGAGGCAAAGCTTCTTGAAATAACAAGTGGAATTGGCATTTAATTCAAGTCGTTTCATATATTTTGGAGCTTTGTGGAATTAATTATAAAATTTTAAAGTTGAAATGGCATAGGGCTCTAAAATTGCCCACCTCCTAAAATGTACATTGCTTGTACATTGCTGAAGGCTATGAAAAAGCAACATGTATACACAATGTACATTTGAAGATATGAATGGTTTTAGAGCCTATGCAATTTTAGAGCTTGTTACCTTAGTTGGACAAAATGGAGAGTAGAACACGAATGCAACCTTTCCTATAGGAGGAGGTCCTTAAACAATGCGGGCATTTATAATCGATCCTCGGAAAAGTCCATAATCAATGAATGTGGTTGCTCAAACAGATTCCATTTTTGAGGTAGGAGAATGTACCTGCAAGTGAATGATTTTAGAGTAGTGAGTAGTGCTTTTGGACCACTATTATGTGTCATGTAGGAATCATGAATGCATCATTTAATTGTGAACACAAAATTTAAAATGACAATAAGAAAGGAGTGATAAATATTAATTTTAGAGTACGTATTTCTCTTGTTCAATTTAGGACTCTGTATTCATGCATTATGGAACTTTCCTAAACATACTAAGCACCCTATTCGTCTTTTGGGGGACTATTCTACTCTCTTCAAAAACTCATGTTAATTCAATACTGCTAGAGTCTATGACCATCTATAGTGACCTATAGTCTCTTCCCTTTGAAAAATTGTATCTAAATCATTTTAAGTAAAAAAATTTACAATTTTCATTGCAATTTATTTCTTTTCCATTTCTTTGTCTACAAATTTTTTTGTAAATCATTGGCTGACTATTTTCTTCTACACATTTGTTTTTCTCCTTAGTTGTGCCATTCTTGAGGCTTCTACCCAAAAGCCCAAGAGATTCCAAGAAGCTGGCAATCACAAAAACCACGTCACATGTTAGAATAACTAGCAAAATACAAATATCGAAGATGAAATGATACTTGCGCGACTACCAAGACACTTCCAAACTCTCAAGCACTTCAGCTCCAGGGGGGGACAGTTATAAATCAACAAGCACCTGGCTTTCAAGTGATGCCAGAACTAGTTCATGGAATTCAGTGCAATATGCTACCAACTTTGGCTACCTGGAGAGTGAGTAGAAAAGAGAGGATTTTGCAATTTGTAAAGGATTATTGGGAGAGATATAACACAAAATGGACTAAGTAGATGCTAATTTCAATGTGGAGGAAATTGCAAAATTGGCTATCAAATTCAATTGGTTGTTGCAATCTTGGTTGAAATCTGATTTCTTCAAGGATTTTCTCCAATGTACTGTACATTTAGCTACTGAAAATTTTAAGTAGCAATGGATCGAATTTTAGCCAGTTCTGAGAACGCTGGATAGAACTATACAGAAGAATTAGTTGTTGCAATCTTGGTTAAAATCTAATTTCTTCAAGGATTTTCTCCAATGTACTGTACATTTAGCTACTGAAAATTTCAAGTAGCAATGGATCGAATTTTAGCCAGTTCTGAGAACGCTGGATAGAACTATACAGAAGAATTTGAGGCCCAAAGACATATGTTCCAATTAATTAATTCATCCTCCACTTGTTCATCTCCAGAGAATGCATCCCAATTCAACATACAGAAAGATGAACGTCTCTGCAACAAATGGCATGGTAGCAAAAGTATGCCTGCAATCAACCAAAGCGCGCCAGAGCAACAATGAAGCTGGCAACAGAACTACAAAAGGAGGAGAAGAACAGGGTGCTTAAAATTACAAGGAAGGGATTTCAATTGAAGAAAGCATTCAGGCCAAGCTAGAAAAACACAACGCAAAAACATAGATGATGCTCTTACACATCAATCTCCAGCATGATCAATAAGCTAGAGAGCAGTCAGAGGTACAACAAGAAAACACGTACTTGGTTGTGGTCTGAGAATGCACGGTAACATTATGCCAAGTATAATGGGACATGTATGCACCTTAAGTTCCAAAAGGCTTGGTGTGTGTGTCCCATTATTCTGCTATAGCATTCAAGTATTCAACCGTTGCAAAAAAGAATATTTTGCATGTTTCCCTAAATGTAAGTAAGTGACATTGATTGTGATCGATCTTGCAGATACTCTTCATCTCTGGAGCTTTCAGTGAAAAAGTTACATGATCCTTGGCAATGATGACAATTCTCAAGGCCAATTAGATTTCTGTGAAGAGAGATTTTCTCTAAGTTAACTCATCTGATTTCAGTTTTGATGCCCCGTCCAAGATCAATGAGCTGAAGAACCGCGTCAGTTCCCAGCTGCAGAGAAACTACGTCAGTCAATGAGTCATTTCCGTTTGAACCGGAGTGCCAGTGAACTGGACAAGAGCCTAGTGACGGTCACAAGTGCACAAGAATATAAAGGCGGTCATACGCATGAAGAGCATGACTGTGTGACCAAAGAGTTCTGAGCAGGTAATTTGCATGATGCGACGTCCTTGCAGAAGGCTTTGGTCAGTCCTCGGGAAAGTGAAGTAACCGCGGATAGCTTGGGAAAAGACTCTCAACCAAGTTAGGAGGATCGTAAACTTCTTGCAGAATCGAAGATCAGTTCAGCTAGTTTCGACAAGTATTGGGGCCAGTTCAAGGCACAGAGGTGAGCTCAGAGTGTCTTGGGTTTGCTCCCATCCTACTATGCTTTAGTGTTGGTTTGTTGTCGAGATATATACCCCAGGTTAGTCCTGGTGGTGTTGGTTCTTGTTTTCTTTCTTGCCGTCAAAAATGTGCTAACATCTAAAATTGTCCACATCCAAAATTGTCCACATAAACATTTGAGCATGGTCCCAATATTAAACTGTTTAAGTGTTTGTTGAATCTTGTTGAGAGTCAACATGATATTCAATATTCTATTTGTATGTAATTTTTCGACAAAGTATCAATCAACTATGAATTTTCAAAGTGCTTTGGGCTTACATCTTAGGCAAGTTTGTAAATGGAATGGTTTTTGAAACAGCTCACAATTAGGAGTTACCTTATGCATCTTTCTCTTGGCCAAATTTGATCTTCAGCTAACTTTTGCTTGCAAGGTAGTATGAACCGCACTCTTGCTCCTCGCGCAATTGTGAATTTGCCAGTTAGTTTTATCGACTCAATTCAATTCACGAATCTTTCATTACTGTTTGTACGTGCTGCAATTGGTGACCTATTGTGGAAATAACAACACAACAGTTTCCGTTTTTCCAAGCCTCTCTGGTTGTCAACGATGACTTTCTTGTGCAAAATACTACACACATACTCACGACCGACACCAGAATGTTTATGCTGAACCTAACTCTTGAGAGATCTTTGCGTTGGATAAGTGGACGATTTGGCCACAATGGTAGGGTATTGCATACCTGCCTTGAAGTCCACATTATGGTGGACGTGTTCTTCCTTTCCTGCTCCAGGATATTCTGAGCAAGGGTACACGAGATGTCTGGTTGAGAGGCTGATTTGCTCAGTGACTTCTATTTGTTCTATGGCTTCTCCTGAGCAGTTACTTTCGTTCCCTCTGATGCGCATCAGTGTAATGAATTGGTAGAAGTTGCGCGTCTTGGCTTGTATTTGTCGACCGTAACGCTGCGATATATTTTATATTGACAGTCGGGTTCAATTTCGTTAAAAGTGACGCAATTCCATTAAAATGGCACAAAATGGCACTGCAGACACTCAAGAAAGGAGGAAATGGAATGACTTGGGGAGTTGAGAGGGGTTGGAAATCCTAGTTTAGCAGTGTGCACAATCTTGTGAGTGAAATGTAATTTGCATGTTAATTTTCATATCTATGGACATATCACGATAATGTAAATGCCAGAAACGGCGCTTGACACAGCCATTTTAACGAATATGACGTTTGCTGCTTTTAACTAGTTGGCTACTGAAAAAGTCCAAAATGAATTTGTGAAGTTAAACCTCTGTGAGGTTTGCTCTCCATTCATGTAACGACTACAAAATTCCAATTTTATACTCGAGATCGAGAGAGGATTCTCTTTGACATTGAAGGCGTCAAGAATTGAAGCCAGCCCACACATATACTCGTACAAGGGAAGCGGTTTTCTACTCAATTCGAGTGCATGTGTGCATTGGGCTTGTAGAGCAGGACACTACAGAATGAAACTCTCAGAGATGCTGCGCACAATGGCGCCAACCGATCGTACTTACATCGTCAACGCAGTCGCGAGGGACTTGTGGAGCACTGTTGTATGGGAAGAAGGTGCGCATTCAGGATGTCGCAACTGGGAGAGTTGCTTCTGTCAGCACCTCTTTCTCATTCACCTTCACAACCCTCAGTTTACCTCGAAAAAGCATCAGTTCTCCCAGGGACAAGGACTACAACGGAATGTCCTTCGTTTTCACCAGGGGCGGGATGCTTGCAAATGCGCAAGACCTCGTCTCCGAACTAGGAAGCTCTGGCGCATGCAAGACTCCTCTCAGTCCAAGTGATCCAAACCATAGATACACTCCGTCGAGCTTCTTTATCAATTTCGGCATGGGGAGGTACATCCCTAATTTCGAAGATGCCAGCACCAGCTACATCAGGGTCGGAAAAAACAAGTATGACATTTTTGACTACAAGTATGACATTGGAGCATACAATCGCAACCTCTGCGACAACGGCACCTACTGCTCGTATTTCTCCGACGGGAAAATCTTCACTGTTTGGATTGATTTCAAAAGCTCATCTCGGACATTCGCAGTACGACTTGCGAATGGGCCCAACCCCAGCGTGAAGAAGCCCCCGCAACCTACACTGCGCATTCCCAACTACACGTTGACCGAGCTGCTTGGAGATGATGTGTACCTCACGTCTGGGGGAAGCTCCGGCGTTCAACGCGTCGAAGGGCATGAATCCTGTCCTGGAGCTTCTTCAGTACAGTACTGAGATTCCAGAGTCGAGTGTCCCTTCCTCCCAAACCCCAAATCCTATTTGCGAAGCCAGAACAAGGGCTGGCATCAGCACAGGAGTTCTGGGAATGCTTGTGGCAGCCGCCGTCGTGATTCTGTGGTTCATCTCTCGACTTCGGAGCCCATCGAGAAGTTACCGATATACGCCACTGGGCCATAGCGCTCGTCCAAATGTGTTCTCGTACACAGAGCTCCGGAAAGCCACCCACAACTTTGATGAAAGAAATTTGCTCGGCAAAGGTGGATCGGGGTCTGTCTACAAAGGGTCCTTCCAAGCTCCGGGTGGTGTCCATTTTGTTGCCGTGAAACAGATCAGTTTCTCGGAGCCCAAGCAGGCGGAGTCTCTCTTTCAAGCCGAAGTGGCCAGCCTCGGCCAAATTTGGCACCAGGCACCGGAATGTACTAGAAAGCGGGCAGGAGTTTGCAGATTCTGCACAACAGTTCGCCCTGACGCGAGCTGCTTTGCAGAATCTGCACCCCCTACCCGCTCTCTATTGTTAAGACCAAGGGTGCGTATTGAGTGATTTGAACAAAATCGGTGAAGCAAATGTATTTTCTTAGCATAATCAACAGGTTCTTCAAGATTGTTGGTTCTGTAACTAATCAAGCTCAAAATGAGTCAAATATGTACCATCTGGTCTTAATGTACAAGGCTAATGTCAAGAGAATTGTTGGTTTACAACCATGCCCAATGGAGGCCTCAACAAATGGCTTCACATGAGTACTAGTCCAAATTTGGATCTCTCTTTGAAAATGCACCACTCCATTCACAAAGGGCTAAGTTCAACTCTAGAATATTTGCATAAAGATTGTTCAAGTTGTGTTTTGCACCAAGACATCAAGTCTAGTAATGTGTTGTTGGATGAGGATTTCAAAGCATATTTGGGAGACTTTGGACTAGCATGCTTTAAAGATCACCACAAGTTGGACAAAAACACTTTGGCTGCAAGGATTCTTGGCTATATGGCTCCCGAATTGTTGTACAAAGGCAAAGCAATCAAGGAATTAAATATTTATAGTTTTGAAATTTTGGTGCTTGAAGTTGTCTGTAGAAAGCATCAAAACCAGAGGATCTTGTATTGTTGCATATGGTTTGGCAAGCTCATGAAGGTGGGTCATTTCTTAATGTCGGGTAAATCCAAGATTGTCTCCAATTCTTCAACCTTTAAGGTTGGCATCTCATCAAGAGGATGAGGTTATAGATGAAACAAGACTTCCTCCATTATCTTTAAACTCTAATATAGGTAGTGAGAACAATGTGCAAGGGAATTCAATGATTGTGGATAAAGATGTTGAATTCTATACAACTATGATTGTAGATTTTCTTTATTTGGGCCTCTTGTAGTGCCTTTCTAATCCAAAGTCTTGACCATCCATGGGACAAGTGAATGGAATATTGCAACAAATAAAAGACATGGAAAATGCATCTAATTTGAAGCAAACTTCAAACCTAACTTCTTGAGTGGCCAATCAAATAAAAATGCATAATTTGGTTTTGTACCTTAGAATAAAGATTTTGTAACCACATAGGGTACTAAAAGTACCCATCCACTAATGTATTCACTTATAGTACAATATATTTTGGTCCAATAATCTTACAAACTCCCTATTGTGTCATTCAAACAATCTTGCATAATATTAAATACAACCAACAATACTACTGCATAAGAGTAGAGTCATAAGCCTACAATCCTTAATCCTAGTTGCAGATATGCACCTACAACCATTTGAAGGTGTTTGTAATATATGTACTTCAGTGGATTCGGATGATCCTTTTTCCAATACTCCTAGTTGCAGATATGCACCTACAACCATTTGAAGGTGTTTGTAATATATGTACTTCAGTGGATTCGGATGATCCTTTTTCCAATACTCCTAGTTGCAGATATGCACCTACAACCATTTGAAGGTGTTTGTAATATATGTACTTCAGTGGATTCGGATGATCCTTTTTCCAACACTGGAATCGAAAAGGAAGGTAAAAAATCTTGAGATGATTCTTCTCTTCCTAAGATAACCATAGAAGGCATGTATAATAAACCTAAGAACTCATAGATTCTATGCTGACATGCCAATACTTTCTTGAATTCAACTAGCAATTTTATCTTGCATAATCAACATTCAATTCTTACACAATTCTAATTAAGCATACTAAATTCTAACTTAAAAAAAAAAAAAAAATTGTTTTGACTTAATATTTTTGGTTTGAGATAATAGTTGATTGAAAAACATTAGTGATGAATTCTTTTAATTTGATTGCAAAGATTTTTAGGAAACATCCATAAACACATCTTCCTTTTAATAAGCATCTAAAAAATTGTTTTGAAATTATCTCCATAGAGATTTCAATTTCTTAGGTGTAGTCCCAATGCAAAGTTCACAAGTATCATACAAGAACAAAATTTTCTACTTGTACTTGTAATTAAGGCAAGTACAAAATCATCATTAACCAAAAAATGTCACATCTAAATTCTTGTATAGAATGAAGACATTGATTTTGAGAATGTACAAAGTTCAAATATTAGAACTTTGTATTGATTTATGGTACACATGCCTATCACTAGACAACTAGACATTTAGACTTGAAAATTTTATAACTTACTCTTACATTCTTTGAGACATTGTCCAAATATTGCATTGTAAATTGTGTTGGATTATCTTATCATTTACCAATTTGGCTTGTTAGAAACAAATCTTGTCATTTAATAGAAACTATGTTTTGTTGCAATCTATGGTGAATAGAAGTGCACATATTGTCATAAGTGTTCATCACATTGGTTTTGTGGCATTGTTTTGGTGTTTCCAATGCTCAAGGGTTGCTTCTCCTTTTGTCTTATGTCATTTGCTTTCTTCTACCTTAGAGATTGTCTAGATTGAACACATAGGAATAATTGAAGCTCTCTTGCAATGTTTTTTTTTCCTTAAATTTGGATATTGTTCCAACTTTTCTAACATGTTCCAAGAACAATGAGGTTGTTTGATAGCTATGCCATTAATGTTTAGAGGACAATGAATTGGAGTTTAAGAAACTAGAAAAAAGCCAAAAAAAAACTATTATTTTGATCTATAATATATGAAACTTTTATTTTTGGTAAAATAATATATAAATTTTCATATCCAAAAATACCATTCATCAAGCCAATATTATTTAAAGCATTTCAAATGAAAGATTCAGGGCAAGGACCCTTGTGATTGTACCGCACATCTTGTTTCATTTGTTGACAATACTTTTCCATCTCTTATAAAAAAAGCCATGAAGGGACCAAAGCCGTTCATTCGTCACATGTGTTCTCATGCCGAGTCACAGTGATGAGGGCCACATGACTTTTACAAAAACCAAATTAATGATCCAAGTGTGAACTACTTTGCACAACCATGGGCGGAAATGAACCAATGCACCCGCTATGGTCACCACGTCGGAACTCTGAGGCTGGATGGACGGATGGATGGATGGACAGATATGGATGGACATGTAGTCAGATGTGTGGATGAACAGAAAGTCAGATGGATGGATAGCCAGATGGATGAAAAAAAGGTTAGGTTACCCAGCCAGGTTCAGCAGCAAGGGGGAAAAGTAACTTAAGCTGAGAGTGGAAAGCAGCCCAGTCAATGAATTGATGAAGTCCAAGTCAGTGACCCCCAACAATGGACAGACAGCCAATGTTGCCAATTAATGTGCAGGAGTCAGTCAGCTGGGTCATGGACTCATGGCATGTCTTCCCAATTTCTACACACACCCTTCATCGCCTCATGCAACACATGTTTGAGTTCAAAAACGTCATTGCCTTGCAAGTGTTACAGATCTAAATGTCACTAAGTTATAGAGGTCTCAACCGTACAATTCTGTACGTAGTGTACAGGTTGTCAATGATGTGAAACAAATTTGGAGTTATTTGGCCACATAGATTGCAAGACTATAATGTTTCAATGTTGAAGAAAGATGCTGAAAATTTTCCTAACAAGTGAAGTTCGATTTTTAAACCTACTCAAATGAAAAAAACTTTAGACCATAAAGGGATTCAAAACCAACACACAAACAAATTGGTGAAAGAAAATATCATTGAATTGACTCATTGTGTTTGCAAAATGGTTTTCAAGTGTCAAGAAAATAGCAAGAAAAGTTACAAAAAACACATCTATAGCTAAACCTCCTCCTATCTCAATCACTCATAATTTCTTGGATTGGTATGAGATTTGAGCCACGTAAGGTCATAAACTAAACTAGTATGCACAACTTTTTCCAAAAAAATAGTGAAATTTGACATTGTATGAAGAAGAAACAAGATACCAAAGTTCACTATAATCCAATAATGTCAGGACTATAAATGTCAAATTGCTCCCAAACATTCAAATCAACTTGGATTGACATGAAAATTTTACCACAGTAACTAGACTTCAAGGGGAACACAACCCATTAAAATTTTATTAAAACAAACATTGGATGAAGGAGATACACTAGCCTCCAAAGTTGAAGCCTTCAAATGTTATTTGGTGAATTCAAATTGAACTTGTGAACTTTGATTGGTCAACGAGAAATTAATACATCTTAGATTGATTTGAAAATTTTATTACATAAATTAGAAAAGAGAGCACAAAAATTTTCCACAAGTTTTATTGAATTCAAACATTGGATGCAAAAGTTACAACACTTTGTATTGGACTTGAAACTATGTGAGGACACTTTTGGTCCCCTTAGGCAATGAGGGGATAAGGTATACAACATGTTTTTGTTAAGCATTTTAGCATCAGGTAACTACACCTAAAATTGCGTGAATAAGCTCTTTACCATAATCAATATGCTCTTAGAAATGAACAACAATTTGTGCACATTGGAGAAGGACTAAGAATTAAAATACAATTGGTTCCATAATTTTTGGACACATTGTGAATGAGTTACAAATTTTCAAAGATGCAAGGTGTTTGGTGCTAAAAGTGTGATGTAGGTGACGCCAAAATGCATTTGATGCACATGAAGAAATGACACAATAGTATCAAAGCATGTCATAGAAAAGAAGTGAAAACAAGTTCCGATCCCAAATTGACTACTTCTAAAGTTGCTACCTCCTTAGTATTATAAATAGAATTGCACACTACTCAAAATGGCCCCCAACTCCGCCTTACACTTGTCATTAGGAAAAATTTGAACCTTGTAGAAGGCCATTTAACTTTCAAGTGCGATGCAAATATAAGGATAAATAAATAAATAAAATTTTAAAATCACCAATTTGACATAGCACAATAAGTTCCCCTTCAAATTTCAATTTTTTTTTATAATTTATTATTTGGCTGTAACTACACTGCTGCCATACTCGTGGCCCTCTACAGGGATTAGATTTCTTGTAATGTCCTTGTAATGTGAACCATTTTGGATATCCTCTTTATTAAGTTTTCCTTCAAAAATAGGGGTCAATTTTGATGAGTGGTTGTTGTTTGTTTGATTGAGTGATGGTAGGGGATAGTTTCCCATGTAAGGGTTTAGAAATAATTAAGATTGTACTATTTTTTGCTAATTTTTCATCAAGTTTGGAGTGAGTTGAAATAAAGGAAGTGTAAATTACAATTTGACCTGCTCTTGATGTTTAGGCAAACCTATTCTTGGAACTGTAAAACTAAAAATTACTCTTAGGAACTTCATAAGGTGTCAATGTGTAATTCATTATACAATAATGAAGTTGAATAATTGTAGCATAATATTCCTCTCATTCATGAAAATAGGTCAATCTATCTTACACAAATGGGACCCTGGTTAGAAACAATTAGTATTGCTTAACCTCCAACTTTGAAGGTTTCCAAATCCCAAAGTAGATGTGCTTTATTCAAACTTGATTGTGATTTTCAAAGTATTCAATTTTTATTTAGATTTAAATTTAGGAAACAAGACTCATAACTCATAATTCAACTAAATTTCAAAACTTCAATGAATTATTGCAATCGAAAGCTCCATGTGTTAAAATCCAAATACCACAAAATTGTATGTATTTCATTCCTATTTTCTTCTTTAAAATAATTTTCAAGTTAAAATTACTGGAAAAATATTGCTTGTCATTCTAACCTTCATTTTTGGTCAAAATATCAATTTATTCTAGTATATATTTTAATTTATATGTATATGTGACATTTTTTAAATCACAATATTTTCATTTTTCTACTAAAATTTCTAAAAGATAACATCTATAGAGATGTCTATTCAAACATGTAAATAATCAAAAGGTAATCCATAAATTGTATAAATGCTAAA
Source organism: Climacium dendroides (assembly GCA_950106755.1). Classification (NCBI taxonomy): domain Eukaryota; kingdom Viridiplantae; phylum Streptophyta; class Bryopsida; order Hypnales; family Climaciaceae; genus Climacium; species Climacium dendroides. Next base: position 21,611,689 of record OX467088.1, read on the forward strand.
TTTAGACCAATAATTATGATTTAAATGCAACTCATTACCAAAGGTGTTTTGGATGTAAAAAAAACAATTAGCTTGAAATCTTTTAACACTATTCTTCAAAGCTATTTTCATCTCTTGAAAACATTTGAAATTAATTGATTTATTGGTAATATTTATCAATCTATTTTCAATTATTAGTTTATATATATATATATATATATATATATATATATATATATATAAATAAAAGTAAGAATTTTCACATTATTAGATACCACATAGGCTCATAACACAAAATATTACATTGAAATTCAAATATAATTTAAAAGGTTGAAATGACATCAAAAAGAAGTCCCAATATAAATACCTAGCAATGGAATTGGTCTTTTATAGATTAACAAAATATTGAAATGAAATGCTGAAGAGTCTTTCTATTTGAAGACTAATATGTAAGTTGAATTTCATCACTAGTTGATTATTGTTGGTTCCCTTGACTAAGTGTGTGCACCTATAATAGTCACACTTTGCAACTAAACATAATTAATTCTATGTGAAAATAATTATTTTTATTGAGTTTCACTTGCTAATAGAAGATTGCAATGCATATTAGCATGCACCATTTGGACAGCATGTAAATAAATTATGGTTTTCAAAGTATTAAACATATGTGTACCATAAATCAACACCATAGTCTAGCTAAGGTTATATTGTTGTGCATCCTTAGGATTGACATCTTCATTCTTAGCAACAAGACACAATGATTTTTGGTCACTAAAATTTTAGGTGAATTTACCTAAAGTGGCTTTTTGCTTGTGATAATTATTAAATGTCTAATTGTATTTACATCCAATTTTGAATTCAATATTCATTGTTGGAAAGAGCACACATTCAGTTCAATCTTGTTTTGATCATCTATCATTCACTCATCCACAATATTATCCAAAAATAATAAATTTCATGCAAACATTGGTGAATCTCATATTTCTTATTAGAGATGCTTTTATCTTTTTTTTTCTATTTTTTCTTGGTATAAATGGAGTGACTGAGCCCCAATATCAAATAAGATTGTGGCAACATGTTGCCAAGAAAAATTTCAATTGTGAATACATGAAAAACTCCATTCATCTCTCACTTTTTGAATAGGGTTAAGGAAATGTTGCAAACCACATTGAAGTCAATTGTACATAGTAAACTTGGCACACTAAGCTTGATCTTGTATGTGCAACAACAAAATATGAAAAAGTTCACATAACAATCAATAACAATGAAAAAGATTGCCTTCCCTTAGATGGAATGGTGTAGAATGTTCTGCACCAATCAATAGCTAAGAGGGCACATGGCAAGAATTGTTGAAATTCTAAATAACAATCTGCAACCAAGTTAGTAGCATAAGCTTAATTATTTAATCGCTATGACTACATTGTGTACAATCAATGGATCACAATTATTGTTATACATGTCTTGGGCAATAGCAAAAAAAAAATTTCTAAGTTTTTTAATAAATCTTCAAAAAAATATATTCAATTCATAGAATAAAATAAATTCAATGACTAAAATATCTCACTTTGCTTCCCGAGCCATTCATATTTTGCATCTTGAACTATAAAATTAATCTCCTCATATACATATGGGGTGCTATCAGGTGAAACAACCCATGTGAGATATGTAAATTAAAAACAGTATAGTAGGACCTCTTGAACTGCTCATAGTTAAATCAAAAGTAGGAATTGTATTTGAAGGGGAATTTCATACCTCATTTAGGCATTGTTGTGAAGTGAAGGCTGGGCCGGGGGGAGGGGGCACTAAGCTCCCCTTCACTTAAACACACACAAAAAAATTACATCAAATTGGAGGGCACTCCATTACCACTAGAATAGAATAAAGGTTGCCATTTTAAGTTAAATTGAGTTTGATTGTAAGCTAAAAGTTCTTCATTTTTAATAACATAATTAATATATTTCCAGATGGACATGCCGGTGTGGATGGTGGAGAGTCAGGTGGAGTTGAGGGTCTTATGGATGCTGAAGTCCAGCGCTCCATACTTCTTGTTACATCTCCCAAACCATATATGCCATATCAGAAAGGACCTCATCAAATCCTAAGGTTGATGAATGTAAATGTACTTCTGTAAAGCACGAGTGGTGAAGTCAGTGTCAATGACCAGCACTGCATGCTGGTAGCAGTTAACTGTGGAGGCATTGTGAAAGGCAACGAGATTGTTAACATGAGTCCATAACTCTTGGGTGTAGGTACACTTCTAAAAAAGATGGAAAGCAGTTTCCATAAGATGATGACAAAGGGGGCAAGAGAAGTCTGCTATTGGGATTCACCATGAGAGCCAAGCTCTTGTGACTACTCCTTTATTATGAATCTAGCATAGGAGCATAGCCTGCTTCATGGGCCTGGCTTTATGCTAGAGAAGTTTGAGAATGTATGATCTTTGGGATTCTGAGAATCAGTGACAAGTTAGATCCTGTATATCTATAGATTCTTTACCTTTTTATCTTGTAAACCCTGCAGGTATCCTTGTTTGACCGTATAAGTGAAGAAAGGGTCTGTTTTTAGTTGCCCAATTATATTCTAATACTACTGGCTGAGGTCCCAGGTAAGGTTCTGTGTGATCCTTTCTCTATACAACCAGTATGTACAATTTTCAGACTCTATTATTTGGGGATTACACTTCTAGAAGGAACATTTGCCTTTATCCCATTTTACAATTCTAACCTATTGTAGATGGTTTGTTGGAAGGGAGAATTCTCCCTCATCTAAGGTAAGAAGGCCTATGTCTGAGGAATAAAAAATTCTAACTATGTGTTGATCCCTAACATTGACAAGTCTGTGGTAATAAATTTGGTTACTACCCAGTTGACTGAGCCATGCAACTATCGACCTATCCAGAAAAACCTGGGGATCCTATGGGATGTGAGACAAAATTTTGAGATGTCTAGCTCTTCTTTTTTCAATAACAACACCTTTCCAAGGCAACAACTTCTTGATTTCCTCCATTGGGAGCCACTCATGTCTCTCAGAGTCCCATAAACCCTTGACTGATTAGATGCCAGTACAAGTCTAGAGGTGGAGACCTTGGTTGGGACCCATGCCCAGTGGAGTGTCATCTCCTTCTAGAATGAGGGGATTTCCAATCAGGGGTTGTCCACAATGGAGAGTGATTGGCATTCTTCAAACCCTTATTGAAGAACAACCACATATGGGATTCATGCCATTTGGCATCTCTAAGTGGTTTTTCTATAAGCAATTTTGTCTGCATGAGTATTTTCTGTAGTTTAGTCCCGGGTGTTAAGCTCCTGATTACTAACTTGGTGAGGAAGGCTTGTGTTTGTAAAAATGGATCTATAATACCCAATCCGCCTTTCTCCTCTAGGAGGATGCAGGCTTTCCATTTAACCCTCGCGGTGTAGCGTTCCTCCTCTCTCCATGTCCATAGATATTGCATTACAAGACCTCTAATCAAGTCACAGTTACAGACTGAGATGGCACAGCAAGATATCGTATACAAGCACGATGCCAAGATCACTTGATTGCATATTAAAACTTTGCTGGCTTGAGAGACAATTTTTGATGCCCAACTCCTCAATTTGGATTGCAGCAAGTCCATTAGGGGGAGGGTATTGGCATCTTTGGGTAAGTGGAAGCCTATCAGAGGTCCAAGATACCTCACATTTGAACTTTTCGGGATCCATTTTAATCCTAAATCTTATCCCTAGTTAAAAGGCTTATCTTTCATGGAAGCCCATATTGCCGCCGTTTTATCCCAGTTGACTTTGGAACTTGATCCAAGACAGAAAATCTCCAATACTATGCGAGCTCTCTCAAGATTTACGACTATTTCCAACAAGTACAGGGAGGCGTCATCTACAAATTCAACGTTGGTCACTTGTTTCCCATTGGGAAGATTAAGGCCCTAAACCCCATATTGTGGGTCCTCTAGCATGAAGCCTAACTTATTAAATACTACAATGAATAGAAAGGGAGCTAAGGGGCAACCCTATCTCACAAATTTAGTGATGTCAAAATCTTCCTTAACTTGGCCATTCATTAAGACTAATGATGTTGTGTTGGTATACAATGCCATTACACCCCAAATAAATTCTGGATGGAAGCCTCTCTTCACCAAAATTGCCTTCATAAAATTCTAGGAGATCTTGTCAAATGCCTTCTCGAAATCTAGCAGGAGGAGAATTAGGTCTTGGTGTGATTCCTCCGCATAGTGTAAGGATTCCTGAGCTAAAAAGATGTTATCGATGATGCTCCGGCTATGAACAAATCCTGTCTGGTTAGGTCGAATGATCTCTGGAAGAATGTATTGGAAACGCCTGGCAAAGATTTTAGCTATGAGTTTATAAAAGGAGGAGAGAAGGGAGATGGGTCTGAAATTCTTGATCAGACTAGAATCCCCTCCTTTTGATATTAGGGCTATGACTCCTTTATTATGAGCTTTGGAAAGGCTGCCGGTTCTTAGGACTTCTCTCATTGCTTCTAGAAGATCAATTGCGATAGAGTTTAAGCAAGCTTTAAAAAAATCTGTCGATATTCCATCTGCACCCGCTGTGTGACCAAATGAAAGCTCCCGAATGGCATACTATAATTCAGACAGTGATACCGCATTTGAAAGTTGAAGGTTATGTTTGTCCGTGATGTCTTGGAGAATACTAAGTAAAATCTGTCTTTGGGCATTTAAAATGTCCTAGTTTTGGGGGCCTTTGGTGTAAAGGTTCTTGTAAAAGCTAGTGATGGCTAAAATTTTGTCTTGCTACTCCGTCAAGATCTTGCCACTCACCTACAACTGGGCAATGCTCGTCTTCTTTTGGAAGTCCTTATATACTTAAAAGAATTCCTATGTGCACCTGTCCCCATTCTTTATCCATCTGGCTGAAATTGCATGGAACTGGACATCCAGAAATTCTATTGTGAGCTCTTGGAGTTTTGTTTGTGCGCTATTCAATTTTTGGGCCGCCTATATATCTGTTGGGTTTCTCTGAAGCACAACCTCTGCCTCCTTAATCCATCTCAAGGCCCGGTTCTCTTTTTGAAATTTGAGGACGCGCTGGTGCTTGTGGATTGAGTTTGCCTCTTGTAATACCCTGTGTCAAGCAGATTCAACCCAATTTAGCCATGATTCATTCCCTATGGGGGCATTTGCTCTGTGCCACGCCTTCTCTTAGCTTTGTCTAGCCATGTGCTTACCCAAGATTTCAATGTTGAAATACACTACCCTCTGCATAGGCTTAGCTTGAGGAAAAAGCTTGATATGGACCGGGGCGTGATCCGAAAGTTTTGTGTGAGGGTGAATGGCTGTACCAAGAGTGAGTTAGATATGTATATTCTATCTATGCAGGCACATCTCAACCCATGGCCTATTCTGTCATTGGTCCAGGAGAACCATTTGTCTAATGTTTTCTTGATAAATTGTGAGGTCCACGAGTCCTCTAGATCGTAATGGTTCAATAATCTGGACCAAGCTAATTTTTCCTTCCGGGTAGGGCTTTTGCAATTAAAGGAACAACCAAGGTAGTCTTCTTTTTCTGTCACCATATTGAAGTCTCTTGCTAGTATAAATCCGTCTCCCGGCAAGTTGGAGTTGACCAGAAAATGCCATAACTCTGCTCGCTCCTTTGAAGAACAAGGTGCATAAACATTTAATATGGTGAGAGTAAAGGTTGAACCCAATTTTAATGAAACAAATTGTGCCCCCCGACCTTCTTTAAATCTTTAATGATCCCTATGGACAAGACTCTAGCTGCTTGTAGTTTATTGATCAAAATTTTGGTTCCCCCTCTCCATTTGCCGATACCATTAGTTGTCTGAGTTGCCAGGTTCCATAGCCTAGCGCCATTTGGGAATGGAAGGCTTCTTGTCTTCTTCTTGCACCTCTCTGGACATAGCCAATGTTCTTGAATTAATATAATGTCATTCTATTCATCCATGCGGTTGAACATGTGGCAAATATGGACTTATTTTTGTGAACTTTTGGTGCCAACCCTTCCACCTTTGATGTTTAGGGTTGCTAAAGAAATTGACAAGTCTGTTAAGATGATTGAGCTTGGTGAGAATCACCTTGCGATGCCACCAACGAACTAGACACCGGTATGATGAAGCTGGATAGCTTGCCATCTTGCTTCTGTTTCTTGGTCACAGGTCTGGAAGAAGCTTGAAGGCCAGGGTACTAGTCTTCTTTGAGCTCCTGAAACAACTAGACTCCTGTCTAGGCCTCCATGAGGGTATTCGCCTTGGAACAACCTTGCTCTACTTCCAACTGTGTGAGTAGCTGGTTCGGTGCCCAATTTGGTGTGATACCTTTCATTTCTTTTGCTTTCTAGGTGACCTTGATCACTGCCAGCACCATGAGCTCTTGGTCATTGCTTTCCCGTTCCCACCATGAAGTCCATGAGATGGAGTCCCAACTAGCCAACTTCGGTGGTTTTTTGATGTGTAGCTTAAGGTGCTTCAGCATTGCTACAAAAATTTTGGCCTTGATACAAGCCAGGTCACATTCTGCTTCTGAGAAGGAGAGACATAAGGGATTAAGGAGGCTAATCGTCCCTTCACCCGGGTTTATCATTAGAGTGCTTTATTTTTAGCACACATCTTATAGATGACTGGCCAAATGGATAGAAATTTGTTCTTGGAGTCTAGATACCTTGTTGATGGTATGCTGAAGGCATCACTGAGTTCCCCATTTGCCCATGATGACCACCACTTGGCTGGAAAGTTTGTCGATGATCGTTCTGTCTTTTGCTACTAGAATTTTTCATCTAGTGGAGGAACTATGAGACGATTGGATTGATTTGAGGAAGCTTGGCACCCAGGTTGTGAGAAAGCTACCTTCAAGGGTGGAAAATCTTCCTCCTACCAAACCTGCTATGTAGGGAATGGATTCTTGGTGACCACAGTCAACATAGGCCCTGTCCATTCTACATTATGTGGCCACTGAGCTAGCTGAGTGACCAAAACTTCCTCCACCCTTTGCAAAACCTACTGATCCTTTGAAACCTCCACCTCCATATATGTTGCAGTTTACTCTTCTTTTGTAGGTTACTCAGGTTCCGTGTTATCTACGTCCTCTCCAACTGGCAGAGAGGAGTAAGGATTGACCAAGAGTATAGTATGTGCAAAGGTCGGATCCACTCTTGCCTTTGCCTTGGCTGCTTTGACTTTGATTGGTCTTGGTTCTTGTTGTTTCTGAGCAGTCCCTTCCTAGCTACTTTCTTCAAGCTGGGGCGCCATTGGCTTGCTCCCTGCCTCCGTTTGTGGAATTGCTACTACTGCTTCTACTGTCAACTCTGCTCCGTCCGATTTTCTGATCCACTGAGCAATCGCTTTACTGCCTTTTTCTTTTTATTCTTCTTCCCAACTAGTGTGAAGTCATCCTGTTGTTGTTCAGCTAGAACTGGGTATCTATAGCTGCACATTTTATTGCCTGGGATGACTTCTTTTGAGCCTTTTGCTGAACAGTCGATGGACAATTGACTATATTATATCCGAATTTCTTGCACTTGTTGCATTGGTTGGGCAAACTTGAATAACTGATTGGTTGGTCTGAGAATACGATATTCTCTCCCTCCTTATTCAAATATGGAATTCGTACAAAGCCTGGGAGTTTGACTATGTCTGCCACCCTGATTGTGATAATGGAACCTACAGGATGCTTAGAAGCTAATTTTGGCGGTTCTACCATCATCACTTCTCCTATAGATGTGGCCAAAGTTTTCAACCAATCCTTAGATTGGAAAATTGGTTTGATGTTGGAGAATTGTACTCTAATTACATACCCTAAGTGTGAAGCTCCCATCGGGTGGTCCGGTGAGAAACCTTCATACCACGGGAATGCTCTCACTCGCAATCCAACACCCGTTGTTCAAGGCAAGTGGACGCATCCTCTGCCTTGAAGAATTCAACCCTGACAAAGCCTCTAGGTAGATTTTGGACTAGCTTAATCTTGTCCAGAAACTTGGAGAAAAGAAGTTTAGGTGTTGTTGTGTAGTTAGGGGACCCTTCTATACATCGCCCGACCACCAGTCTTCTCTTTAGATCCTCCCTTGCCAGCGTTAGGTGCTGAAGATGCACTTTTGAGAGCGAGACTTCTATCTTCCATTCTGTGTCAATTTTGGAATGCATAGACTCCTGCTCCTAAGAATCTGGGATATTAGAGATCACCGCTAATGGTTCCCCCGTGTCTGCTGTTGGTTTTGAAATCGACTATGGCTTTGCGGTTGGTCCATCGGAAGCTTGCCAACCCTCTTCTAAAGTATCCGGAAGTTGCATCACCATATCAATCTCCATTGATGCGTGTCTGTATAACTAATTCAACAGAACTATCTCGTGCGATTAATGGTGGTTACACCCTAAGGTAAGGAGCAAGCCTAATGTTTTAACAAGTGAAGTGAGCACCTGCTATAGTAATGAAAGACAGACCTGTGCAGACTAGTTAACTAAGTTGAGTTGAAGTCACTTCAATTATCGTAAACCCTAATTAGGCCTCAAATCCTAATTGGACTCTAAAACCTTAGTGAAAACCATGAATTCTACCTCAATTCTACTCAAAATGCTCTCAAAACAATCACAAATGAACCCCTAGGACAACGCAAATACAATCCTACAATAAAACAAGCCAAAAACACCCCGGATGAACACTATTACGATTTTCAACCGCCTTTGAAATTTGCAGCCAAATCCTAATTGCGCCTAGAGCCCTATAACTCTTATCTCTCTGGAAATTGGTGTAAATCGCTTGAAGTTTGCTGCTAAATGACCTCTATGACAAAGTGTTCATGATTTTGCAGAAAAAACAAGCTAGAAACTACTCCAGACAACAAAATTAAGATTTTTTGTTGCTACTGAAATTTGCAATTAAACCCTAATGTATTCCAGGACTATGATGATTCTAATCCTACTCTAATTGTATCTGAATGATCTAAAAACTATTTTGTTCTGACTGCAAAGGCTAGGTGCTCCTAAATCTGCAAGAAAACAAGTTAAAAATCCCAATCTCGAACTACTAAAGGTGTTTATGTGCCGCTGTCAGAATGGCCAAACCCTAAAACTTGTTGAAACTGAAATTGTTGTTTCCTTAATAGAATTGTGTAATGAGACCTATCAATCTGACTGCGGCAACGGGTAAGTGTACACTAGACCCTTGTACTTTTCACATCACAATTCAATTTTCTCAGAGGACATGGTTTTCTACTTCTTGGTACTCAAACTTAAAAGTTGTTTTTACAACTTTTGTTTTATTTTCCTAAATGCTACATTTGTATAGTCTACATGTGCATTGTTGGATTTGTTGAGAAACTTCTTTGAGTGTGTTAAATTTGTACTTTTGTAGATTATTAGTAAGAAGTCACAATCAATTTTGTACTACAATCATGTGAAAAAGTACAATTTTTTTGGCCTTAGGAAACTTCAATTTTGATTTCTTTTCTATAGAAAAGACAACAAAATATCTTCTATTGGAATCTACTATTGAATTTATGAAAATGTCACTCTTGTAGTAAAGATCTAGGAAAATAATACTATTTGAGTTGACAATGGATAATTCATTGAAAAGTGTGTCTTTTCAAAATTGCCTTCAAGATTCTAGATATTATTGGCTAGTTCTAAAATGGCTCTATGATGGAATTTGAATATTTTTGTTTTTCCACCTTCTATTTCATTTTCTTTAGTAGATTTGTACTTTTAGAACACCAAAATTGTGCCAAAAGTGTATGGGGCCTAGTGTACTTTCACCCCAATACTCTGGAGCTGAATCTAAGTTGAAAAACAGTATTAAACCATAATAAATTAAGAGAAACTAAGAAATTTCGGCTAGGGGAGGTCTCTCATGGGGTGGGAGATTGATGGTTGATGGTACCTTGCTACCCATTTAGGCATTGCAAAATAATTTTTTCAAATTTAATTGAACTAAAAATATTGAGAAATCAAGTTAACTTTCATATCCAAATTTTTTTTAAAGATTTTGAGCCTCCAATCAATTGTTATGAATAAATTTGAGAGACGTTGTCTTTGACATTTTTAAACATCCTCTCTAAAGTTTGTCCATATATTTTGATTGGATGCTTTAAATCTCAAAAAAAAAAATTGAAGATGAAAGTTATCTTGATTTACCAACTTTTCTTGGTTCAAAATTTCTTAAAAGAAGTTATTCTACTATTCCAAAATGAGGTCTAAAGTGCTACATTGAACACTATTCTTGCTTTTTGACAATGAGCGGTCAAGCTATCATCTTCAAATTATCCCATGCCCCTTGAAAGTTCATGATGGACAATGAATTTCAATATAGAAATGACGTCTCCATCCTCCTTACCTACAAATGTCTATGAAACAACCCCTTCATTTTACCATCAAAGTTACTTTTCGATATGAGATGGTTAAATCACAATGGTTTTAGAGTCAAAGGATTCTTGAATCTTTGACAAACCATCTTTCTTTACAATTATTTGTTGATGTGTACGTTTGATCCTAAAATTTGAAAAAACAAATGGAGTGCACCATAAATGCATGGCCACTATTCCGGTACCGAAGCTTCCATAATGATACATGGATGAATTTCATAGATGAGGGCTTCAGAGAGGAAAAGGCAGCCTCTCTGAAGACTAGTGAACGTTATGTACATAAGCCCATTCTTGGAACACAAACAGGGGCTCAGTCTCTCACAACCTAGCTAGCAGTGTTTGTTCACCGTGAATTACATGAAGCTTGTTTATATCAGGACGCCATGGATCCATGAAACCTCGGAAAGATTTGCTCTTCATTCATGTAACGAGGAGCTAGTTCGCAAAATTCCAATTTCAAACTCGAGATCGAGAGAGGATTCTCTTTGACATTGAAGGCGTCAAGAATTGAAGCCAGAAGCCCACACATATATATACTTGTGCAAGGGAATTGGTTTTCTACTTGAATTGAGTGCATGAGTGTGCATTGGGCGTGTAGAGTAGGACACTACAGAATGAACCTCATCTACTTTCTCCTGTTTGTGATTTTTCGCTCAGTTGCCAGCGAAGACACGCGACTCGCCTTCCATTCTTTCTCAGCTGAGGATGATAACTTCATAACTTTCAGAGATGCTGCACACAATGGCGCCAATCATACTTACATCATCAACGGGCGCGCCACGCAGTCGCGAGGGACTTGTGGAGCGCTGTTGTATGGGAAGAAGGTGCGCATTCAGGATGTCGCAACTGGGAGAGTTGCTTCTTTCAGCACCTCTTTCTCATTCACCTTCACAACCCTCGGCTTACCTCGGAAAAACATCAGTTCTCCCAGGGAAAGGGAGGAGAGCATGATGGCTTTCGCTTTCATCAGGGGCACGATGCTTGGTAAGCTGCAAGACCTCATATCCGAAATCGGAAGCTCTGGTGCATGCAAGACTCCTCTCAGTCCAAGTGATCCAAACCATAGATACACTCGTCCAGGCTTCATTATTGGTTTTAGCATTGAGTACGACCCTGATTCCGGAGACCCCAGCAACTGCTACATCAGGGTCGCAAAAACCCGTGACTACGAGTATGACATCGGAGCATACACGCACACCCTCTGCGACAACGGCACCTACTGCTCGTATTTCTCCGACGGGAAAATCTTCACTGCTTGGATTGATTTCAACAGCTCATCTCGGACACTCGAAGTGCGGCTTGTGAATGGTTCGATCCCCAGCGTGAAGAAGCCCCTGGAACCTAAGCTGCGCATTCCTGACTACCCAGTGGCCGATCTGTTTGGAGACTATGTGTACCTCTCGTTTTGGGGAAGCTCCGACGTCCATTTCGTCGAAGCACATGAGCTCTTGTCGTGGAGCTTCGTCACTACTGGGATGTCAAAAGTCCCTTCCTCCCAAACCCCACATTCTATTTGGAAAGCCAGAACGAGGGCTGGCATCAGCACAGGAGTTCTGGGAATGCTTGTGGCAGCCGCCGTCGTGATTCTGTGGTTCATCTCTCGACTTCGGAGCCCATCGAGAAGTTACCGATATACGCCACTGGGCCATAGCGCTCGTCCACATGTGTTCTCGTACGCAGAGCTCCGGAAAGCCACCCACAACTTTGATGAAAGAAATTTGCTCGGCAAAGGTGGATCGGGGTCTGTCTACAAAGGGTCCTTCCAAGCTCCGGGTGGTGTCCATTTTGTTGCCGTGAAACAGATCAGTTTCTCGGAGCCCAAGCAGGCGGAGTCTCTCTTTCAAGCCGAAGTGGCCAGCCTCGGCCAAATTCGGCACCGGAATGTGGTGCAGTTGCAGGGCTGGTGCCAAGAGAGAGGTCGCCTGCTGCTAGTTTACGACTTCATGTCTAACGGATGCCTCCACGAATGGCTTTACCCAAGTGCCAGCCAAGAGATGGTCCTCTCTTTAAAAAAGAGGCACTCCATTCTTGAGGGTGTGGGTTCAGCTTTGGAATACTTGCATGAGGATTGCTCTAGTTGTGTTTTGCACCGAGACATCAAGTCTAGCAATGTGTTGTTGGATGCAGATTTCAAAGCGCATTTGGGAGACTTTGGACTTGCTCGCTTGATGGATCACCACAAGTTGGACAAAACCACTTTGATGGCAGGGACTCTTGGCTACATGGCTCCCGAGTTGCCGTACACCGGCAAAGCAAGCAAAGAATCAGATGTTTATAGTTTTGGCATTTTGGTGCTTGAAGTTGTGTGTGGAAGGCGTCCCTTGGATATGAAAGCATCAAAACCAGAGGATCTTGTGTTGTTACATACGGTTTGGAAAGCTCATGAAGGCGGGTTACTTCTTAATGTGGTAGATCCAAGATTGTTTCCAACTCTTCAACCTTCAAGGTTGGCACTTCATCAAGAGGATGAGGTTATAGATGGAAAAAGACTTCCTCCATCACCTTTAGACTCTAACATGGTTAGTGAGAACAATGCGCAAGGGAATTCAATGATTGTGGACATAGATGTTGAAGTCTATACAACTATGGTTGTAGATCTCCTTCGTTTGGGTCTCTCATGTTGCCTTCCCAATCCAAGAGCCCGACCATCCATGGGACAAGTGAATAGAATATTGCAACAAATAAGAGACATGGAGAATCTATCTATCATCTCTAACATAGCAATGCCCTTCCTACCAGACGCCAAGCCTTTTGGACTCTACCATTCATTGGAATTCTTACAAACCTCTCTAAATTTGAGCTCCAATAGTCCTCCTATCTCAGAAGCTCATAGTGAATTGCTTGTAGATAATTCTGCCTCTGGCAATTTTCAAAAAGGTGATTGACACTTTTTATATTGTTTGACATGGGTATAATTGAGACTGTTTATTGATTAGGCCCTAGGTTCCCATATGTATAATTTGAGACAAAAAGAGTTGATAATCCATCAAGTGTTTTTGTTGAATGGAGTCTTCATAGTAGCATGGGAGAGGATTTCAATTACATCCAGCATATTTATTGTTGTGGGCCTAAAATTTAAAATGCCAACATGAAATATAGCTTGATTTCTACAACTTGTGGGTTTGAACATGATTGACAATTATGCGAAACTTGGTTTTAATCTTCTTCCATTGAAAGTGAGTCAATGAGCACAAATGTACATGTGTGAAGATCTTTCCATGCTTAGTAACATTTCAATTTTTTATAAAAAAAATAGATAGAGGTGAAAGATAAATTTATTAGGAGACTTTCAAGTGTTTGAAATTATGACCTATTCAAAGTTAAACTTTAATGCCATGAATTTGGCATGTTGATCTCTTGAATATATTGCATGGTAAACTCCAATGTGATTTCCAATTCTAGAACTTTTTATAGGGCACATACTATTGTATATAGAGTTAAAGATTTACATTCCTATTGAATAATTTATTAAAGTTGGGAAATGCAATTTGATAGAATTATACTTGAAACAATATAGATTAGTTTCTTCCTTTCATTGAAAATACTAATAGATTATCTCATGAATTCTAGCATTGGTTTTATAAATAAATTTTGCCATATTTAATACAGTAGGTATGGTAATAGAGCATTCAATTTTATTATTATTGCAATGCTTGTGGTACATGCTATGATAAAGTGCAAGTAAGAGTCATAAAATAATGGATGAAAAGAACCATAGGACACAATGATGCTAGCACATGAGCCTAGAAAGGTGAACCTACGAACCTTGAATCTAGAAGGCCATATTCATTAAAATGAGAATAAATTAGCATTTTGAGACCTTGAGCCCCAAGATTGTAAAGATAAAGTTGTTGAAAGCAAAGATAAACATAGACAAATCCATAAGTATACATTAAATTACAAATAAAAAATAAACAAAAAATTTATGTTTTTTCTATTTTTGAGAAGATATGGAGCAATGAAAAACCAATAAAGTAAAAAGTTGGAAATAAGGGAAATGATCTTTCACATGAGAGGCCTTAAAGTACGCAACAATTATAAAAGATTTGAACCCATCACATAGAAGGACATGAATTTACTTGAGAATCCATGTACATATAAAACAATGTATTTGACTTGTGAATAACTAAAGTAATTATGATCTGCCTTGATTATTGTACTGTAGTGATTGTAACTATGTATGATTGAGTGTCAAAATGTACAAGGATGATGCTAAGTATCAAAGTATGTGCACATGTTGCACACTGACTACCTTGGTAAACATTGCTATGTAACACATGAATGGATATTCCATTAATAAAAATGAATGTTTTGAGGAAGGGTAGGATTTTGTTAAAAAAACATTTTTCAACTAGACATCATTCTTAAAGGAAGAACTATCCTTCACTGCTTCTTTGGCAACCTCCAATGCTCTAAAAATGTCTTCGCAACAAGAGGGCCTCAGATGCTTGCTCGGGGCTTGGATGCCAAACAACATCTCCATTCGTCCATTGACCTTTCTCTGCCACTTGTGTTCACTTTGCGAAAAGCCATTGTTGGAAAGAGACCTATACCCATGATGGGGCGGCTTTGGTATGGGTCTATTGATAGTGCTTATGTACGGGTTTGTAGTAGTATTAGACCGTGACTCCTTTGACTATCGAATGTCTATAAGACTTTATCAACGAGAAATATATACTCTAGAAGGCAAAGATTTGTCTCCTATGGAATTATAGGATATAAGACCTCTCCCTTATAGTGGAGGTGATTTTTGTATGTCCACCACTTAGAACAATATCCCCACTAACTTCCAGCGATGAAAGTCTCTCCTTAACCCAAAGATCCTCTACCTCTCCTTTATCATCATCATACAACTATTTGTGCGGGATGTTTTGCATACGCAGTGTTGGCGACAAAGATTGCAAGCGACTAGGTGTAAAAGCCACCCGCTTTAGACTCGGTTTTAGAGGTGACACTGAGCAAATTGGGGTCATGACGGGACCTTGACTGGAGGAGCTATCTACGGCGCCCTCCTCCATGCTCCCCTTAGATTAGTTGATGTTCGCCACCGCATCCGTGGCCACCAGTCTGAGGTAAGGCCATGAATTGGAAGAAGGCAAGCAGCTCCTTCCATCCGAGTCAGACCTCCTTGACAGCGAGGCCTCAAATCTAGACACCAAGCTCCTTGTCAATGGTTGCTACCCCCAAAACATCTGCATTATAGATCCTCCTACCTACAACACCCAAAGAACACGAAGAAGCCCACCCATTTATCCTTGAAGCAAGGATAATCGACAAGGCCACGAAGACAACAAACCAGTGCAAACAAAAGGCCACAGATTATGTTTGAAGAAGTGTCAAGAACTGAACCAAATTTTCAAAATTATAAATTTTATACAAAAAATGAGATGTTCAAAAAAATACATATTTTTACAGAGTGTCTTGCTAACAATTCTCTAGCCGAATACACACGGTGAACCGCACTACTTGTTGTATTTCTCTTATTCAATGACTAGATTCATCTCCAACAACACAAATCAGGGCCCACTATTTTGAGCGGCCTCCCTCAACCTCTCTAGAAACAAATCAACATTATACAAAGAAGGTATCATGGCCAATTTGCTGATTTGGTATGTGTCTACGTAATCCCGTAGCCTGCTGTGAGCGCTTATTTATTCACCCTTGGTAAATCAACGTACACAACCAAGTTCTAGTAATTATAGTTAATTCTTATGAGTTCCTAACATTGATTCATTGTGCCCTCCAAGCAATGAATCTTTCTCTAATGTTATGCTAACTCTTTTATTTTGAAATTAACCAATGAAATCTAGCCAAATTGAAAAATTAATGTATATTTTTTACTAACTTGATTTTTTAGGCCACGGCGTTTTTTAGTTAATTGAAAGACAGTCTAAATTAAGACATCCTAAGTGATAGAACACTTCATGCCATTTTTAAAAATATAAAATTCATCCTATTCCGACTTTCCTAGTAAAAGTTATAGACAGATGAAATTTAGTCTTTAAGAGGCCCTAAAAACTTCATTCAAGGTTTTACCCTTCTTTCCTATTTCAATTTACCTTGAAATTTTACTCCTATATTTAAGTTACTATGTTCTAATTAAATTCCAAGTCTTGACCTCAATGGATGTTTTTTGCTACAAGTCATCCGATTTTTAACCTAAACTTCATCCTTCTATATCTTTCTTACTTTAATTCCAAATTTGATGTATGATATTTTTTTGAAAAGCTACAGACTTATTCTACAAGTTTATGAATTAAAACTTTGAAATTAATCTAATCTAGACTCTCTGAATTGCATTTGAAGTTTGGCTAAACATAGAAATAGCTAATATTGGAATTTGACTAGAAATTAGAGAAATTAGTAGCTTGTCTCTGAATTTGCCTCATCCAGGAGGTGGCTGAATACTCCTTCCAATTCTTTATTGTTGGCCATGGTTGAATCCTTCATGGAATTTTGCTCACCGTTTAAAATGAGAGTTTTGATACAAAGTTGGGAGATTTAAACTTCTTTCTACTTCTACTCTTTCCTTTTCTTTCTATACTATTCTACTTCAATTATTTACTCTTATGTTGAACTTGGTGGAATAATTGACTTTTAATTTCTAAATAATAATTGACCTTTGAACTCCTATCCTTATCTTGCTCAATTGTTATCCTATCCAAGTGATTGATGGCTCGAAACGTCTTTCTAAGATTTCCTTCAATTCTTCAATTCAATTTGTCACTTCATTTCTTCATTTGCAATTGAAGCTTCTTTCTAACTTGTTTCTAAATGCCTCTTCCTCTTCTTTGACTTCTTTTACCTCCTATGCTTGACTCTTGATGGCAATTGATTTCTATTTCTAATCTACTCCCTCCCTACTATCTTCCTATGCTACTTAATTTCTATTTTCAAAAAATTTAGTTCTAGGCCTATTTGATTTTTATGGATTTTTCTTAAGTCAATGTCAAGAGACAAGGTTAGTTTTCAAAGGTAGCATTTTAGTTTCCAAGAAAGAATGTGAGTAGATAATCAAAGACTCGATCCAGTTCAGAAAATAATCAAGGCTTAGTTCAGTTTGGCGGCCCTTGCAGTTGCCACATATCGTGCTGGGGAAGACCCGGCTTGATTGATGCCCTTGCCACGGCTTGGCTGATGCCCCCATATGTCTCGGTTGACCCCTAGCTATGGCCGGTTGATACCCGTCTATCTACTCCCGGCTTGCTTGGCTGCTTTCACTACTCCCCAACTGGTTTGTATTTTTTGGGCACCTTGGGGCTACCAAACGTGTTTTGGAACACCAGTTTCTAATTTTTGGAAATTTGGGAACATCAAGACACTACAACAAAAACAGTGTTTTATGACTACAAAATATGACTGCAGTGAGTCGTAAAATCAAAAAATATGACTCATGTAGAAATCACTGTAAATGACTCGGAATATGACTGACTTCAGTAATTTAGAAGCAGTCGCTTCAAACATCAATCATATTGGCAGTCATATAAGTAAAGGGTATAAATATCCATATTTAGTCATAGTATGTCAACGTGGCGTATACTTTGACTATCCTAAGGGGGACTTGACTTTTTCTTGAGTTGCCTGGGCAAACGAAAAAATCCTACGTGGAATATGACTGTAGTGAGTCATATTTTTTGATGACATGGAATATGACTGCAATAAATTGTATTTTGTAGTGATGTGGAATATGACTGCAGTGAGTCATATTTTGCAGTGATGTGGAATGTAACTACGGTGAGTCATATTTTGCAGTGACATGAAATATGACTCTTCTGAGTCATATTTTGTAATAATTTAAAATATGATTGTGGTGAGTCATATTTTTTTTATAACACGGAATATAACTACGATGAGTCATATTTTTTGTTGATGTAGAATGTGACTGTGGTGAGTTACATTTTTTGATGACATGGAATATGACTACGGTGAGTCATATGTTTTATTAGTTGATGTAGAATATGACTCATTGTAGTGGAAGATAGTTTTATTGAGTTGTAAATAGCTTCCAACAACTTTGTTCCAACTTTTCATGTTTGCATACATACAATTAAAGAAATGGGAGGTTAATTTTTAGTGAATGATTAATAAAGCTTAACTTTCAAAAACTTACAACAATATAAAATATGTAGTACAAGTTTAATGTAGGAAGAATAACAATGATAATGAAGTGAAAAAGAAGGAAAAAATAGTAAGTGTTAAGAAATAACAACAAGCAAAAATTAAATGCAACAAGGAACTACAACTAAGAGACAATAAGAAACAACAAGAAATGAGAGTTAACATGCAACAACAAAAAAACTAAAAGCAAAAACTAAAAGCCAAGAAAAAAAAAGAGTTTTGATGCAGCAAGAATTTTTTTTTTTGATGCAACAAGAAGAAACAAGAAGTATGAACTAAAGAACAAGAAGAAATAAGAGTTAAAATGCAAGAAGAAGAAAGAATTTTGATGCAACAAGAAATAAGAACCATGAATCAAAGAGCAAGAAGAAGCAAGAGTTAAACTATGAACTAAAAAGCAACAAAAAGTAACAACTAAGTAGCAAAATTAAGAAGCAACAAGAATTAAAAGGTAAAAAACAACACAAAACAAGGTAGAAGAGTTAAAAAAAGTGGTGGCTAGGGTTTCAAAACTTTAAAAAGTGGCGACTAGGGTTTTCAAAACCCTAAAGAAGTGATGGTTAGGATTTCTAAAACCCTAAAACAGTGGTGGCTAGGGTTTTTGAAATCCTAAAGAAATGGTGGCTAGAATTTTCAAAATTCTAAAAAAGTAGCGGCTAGAGTTTTAAAATCTTAAAAAATTAGCATCTAGGATTTTAACATCCTAAAATAATGTCTTGACCATATTTTTTTTGGATTGCCCATATTATTTTTGAATTACCTATATTTTTTGAGGACTGCCCTAAAAAATATGACTAGAAATATAATTGAACCCAAAATATGACGGGGCATTTTTTTCAACAATTTCCTTGCCCAAATTTACTTTGGATTGCCCAAAACAAAACAATGTAATCACTATAGAGATATGATTGCAAAATATGACTCAAAAAAAGTACGACTGTAAAATATGATTCTATGTTTCCAAATACATTCTCTATGGTTCCTTGTGAAGTATTTGGCATTCTCAATGGGCGTATACTATACTCACGTGAAGTACAAGGTTAAAATATGACTGTGACTAGTCGCTAGTTATCCTCAGTCATATTTTCGCAGTCATAAAATTTACAATTTCTAGCAGTGAGAGCTGCTTTTCTCTTGGCAAACTAATTATACACTAATTTGGAATGCTAAATTGGCACTTGAGGCACTAATTTTGGAGGTTAAACTTTGAAGAAATTCCAAAAAATTTAGAAACTAAACTTTGAAAAATAATTTTAAGGAAACCAAAGCTTTACCGTGACTTGTTAAATTCTAATGACCAAGAGCTATAACACCTTAAATTCTAAATATAAAAGACTATAGTTTGGACGCAATTGCACCACGTACTAAATTCCACCACAACTAACAACTTGGCCACATGAACAACACCTCAAGGTTACACATTAAGCACTAAAGTTCCTCCAAAGTGACATCGCCAAGGTATAGTGAGGGGTATTTTTAGGATTAGTACAACAACATAAACTCAATACTAGAGATTCCCCTAAGCGGAATTGCTAGTTATAAGGAGAGAAATTTCTTTAGGATTAATACAAATGTTAAAAATAAACCCCAATTTTTTTTAACAAAGTACCAAATTCCAACAAAACATCAACCAAAGCTTCCAAAACTTCAACAAAAACACAACAAAAAGAAAGATAAGCTTGAAGGGACCCAAGTCCTGTAAGAGAGCTTCAAAAACAACAACAAAGAAGTTTGAAATGCTCCAAAAATAAGAAAATTTGGCAACATGGCTTAAATGGCCAAAATCCAACTAAATGAATCCAAATGAAAACAAGACCATTCAAAATGAACTTAAAGGGTGATTTGAGAGAAGAATGATCCCCCTTAAATATTTTTTCAAGGTTGCTCACCCCACTTCAATTCCTAAACCGTAATCTTATCAACTAAGATTTTCATCCTAATCTTTAAGTTTTGATTTTCTATGCTGGATCAAAACTTTAACTTCTGGAGAAAGACTCTAAATCACAAATGGATTGCGCTATTGGTTTTAGAAGGCCATTTTTAGTCTGTAAGAATCCTCCACTGTTTTTTCATTTGCTAAAAAACCACTAAAAGCTAGCACCAACTAAAACTCCAAAAGGGGTAAAAATTCAATTTTTGGAGGTTGCTTTTTCTGAAGAAAGTAACTAGACTAGGGTCTCAAGTAAGTATGAGGGAGTAAAAAAAGACCTATCTTGGACTTTATTCCAACTTTGTACGCTCCCAATTTGCTAGTCAACTTCATGGTAATATTCAAATTTGTCGATTTTGGGAGGATCTTGCCAATTCTAGGTCTTCTGGCTATCGAAATGTCTTGAAATTCGGTGAAGTTCATTATTAACATAAAAAAATCTATACTAATTTTTAGTGAGATTTTACCGCAGCCTGAATAATTTCTAGGAATTTTCCATCATGACTTTCAGTGGTTGATTACTCGGAAAAAAATCTTTTGGAGATTAGAAAAAACCAAGAATTTTTGTGGAACCTCTCATGAAATTCTACAAGAGATATGCAAATTCATATTTTTACTTTGCACATTTGAAGAAGGAGAATCAAATCTTGTTACCTCCTTTAACTTCTAGTGAATAGGGAATCTTTTACACAAAGAGGAATCTTGGCGAACCGATTTTGTTGTTGAACTCCTAGCATGATTTTCTCCTAGAACCACCATACTTATGTCGTAGATGCCCTTCTCTGGTTTGTCTTGAGTTTCTTCACCTACAAGTTAATAATTGGGGGTTTTAATATTTCGTTGGTTTGATAGGGAAACTGAAACCTCTCTCCAGGACTAGTTTAGGATTCTCACATAGGTTCCCTTGGACCAATTTAGCCATGTCTTTGTCACATGTAAGGCAGGTTTGGCTATTTCAGATAATTCTACTTAAATACTATAATATGTACATGTTTTGGGTTTCTACCCTATTTACATGCGGGGTTTGTATTACGTTTTGGGGAAAATATGCTAATTAGGACCAAATACTATAATGGCATGTGACACACCTATTTTGGCTTTACACTCTTTTTATGACTTTTTTGTATATTAATTCACACTCAAAAGACTAACAAACGAAAAAAAAAAAAAAAGAGTGAGTCTCGAATGATAAATTGGGCACTCACACCTGCCTAGTTGACAGTCCTTGTGCAACCGCCTGAGCCACAACACGAGTGTCCCTAGGAGGACATTGTCCTTACAGTGGTAATTATTCCACCTCTTTAGGAAAATATCGTTGTCATTCTCATTGAAGACACCATTTTGCGAAGAGTCGTCAATGAGAAGCATGTTGTCTTTGTGGAAAGATGTGGGATCGTGGAGTTCCAAGAACAAATGCTCCTCTAGCACTTTTAGAAACGGAGATTTAAATAAGTTTGAGCCCTCAATAATGGGTTTTTCTAGATAGATTTGGATTATTCTGCACTTATTTTGTCCTAGGATGTCAAAGGAAGGCCTATGGTTTTGGAACAAGAACCAAAAATCATATTGGTATTATTTAGAATCATTATAGCTTTAACCCCTAAAGGACCATTGTCCCTTCGGGGGACAAATTGGATTTCGGGCAGGTACCTACGGGCTGAAATTTTGTCATGACTTTTTGAAACTTTTTTTGAAGATAGAAAAACTGATGAGCTGTGTGGGAATATAATTTTTTTCACATTTGGTGCCCGGAAACAAAAGTTATGACCAAATAAGCTCAAAGTAGGGGACGGGGGGCAGTCCGGGCAGCAAAAAAAAATTTGCAAAATTTTGAATTTTTCTCTTTTGGATTTTTTTTCTTGCAGATTATATTTTTTTCTGCATGGGAAGCTTTGATTCATTCCATTTGGACTTATTATGAGAAAGTTATGGACAATCTTGTTTATTGGGCAGTTAGAGCATCTTCCTGAAAAAATAACTTATAGAATTCATTTCTGAATGCAATTTTTACAATTTTTCTAAAAAACAAATTTTACATGATTTTGTTTGCTTGCTAGAACAATCTCACCATTGGGATTAGTATATTTTAATTCCATCTTAAAGATATTAATAATTTAGATTTTCCTTCATTTTCATACCTACTTCTACTTAACAATTTTTTTAAGCATGAAAATTAATCTTTTTCTTAAAATTTTCTTTTTTTCTAGATTCTCAACTCAATTTCCCACAATAAGGATTTAAAGCTCAAAACTCTGTAGTGCAAAAAATTTAAGTTAAAAAAGTTCAAAGTCAAATAATCTAGTCCCGCAAGGTGCTGAAAAAATTGTTTTTTTCACTTTAAACGCAAATATCTTTTAATCTATGTGGTCAAAATTTCTGAAATTTTTTTCACACATTTCCATACTAGTAAGGTATAAGATCCTACGGTTGGATGTGCAAAAAAAATAATTTTCAAATTTTTTTACTCTTTGCTACAGAAATGGCAGTTTTGAGTGTTTTTTGGCAGAAATAAGGCCTTGGTCCTTTAGGGGTTAAGTTGTATTGTATTGAATCAATTTCTACAAAAGTAAAATTATATAGTGACTTATTTTTTATTTGACATTAATTTTGCAGTCTCGCTTGTAGGACAAACTATTGTAGTTGTAATATTCATTTGCTCCACTCGTACTGTGCTAATTTTTTCAACCAAAAATAAGTCTTTGGTAAATTTGAAAAATGTTTTTAGTCTATGAATGTTCAAAGAGAGTTATAGCAAACATGTGACATCTCTAATATTTAATTTTTAAATAATATATTAGGCCTTAGTAGGGCAATTTAAAGTTGGATTTGAGAATCTTTTTTGTAAAAACATCATGAAGCTTGTGCAAACTACCAATCAATAGGTGGGCCCAATTTGAAGGACATTTTTTGAAAAGTAGTATTGGAAGTTGACATTTGTTAGGTGGCCATTTGTTACACCTCTCTAACATGCATAAACTTGTCTTAGTGCATAATCCCAACACCATGTACAAAGAAAGGTTCCACTTGTAATTCATTCAGTGACCATCCCATATCCATTTCAGACCTACTTATTGTCTATTACAAAGCTTCTTGTAGGGACGCTTTGAAGAAGAAGGTCACAACAATAGTCCACTCTTATCATATATTCACTGCATCATCAAGGAGATTCTTCCACTGACACACTCAAAATGATAGAAATTCTTGCTAAATTCACATTCGATCTTGTGATCTTCAAGTACAACAATGCCTCACTACTGTTGTTTTGTGAACTGTAAATCTTCACTAGGAAATGTGTAGTACATTCAACAAGTGGGTCCCGTTGTGCAATCAAGTCATAATGCTTAGTTATGTAGTTTTGCCTACATAATCGAGCATTACAATTTTTTCATCCGACATTTGGAAGTTCATCCCCAAAGTTCATCATGTTCTACATGTACATGACATTTCCTAGTCGCGGTTTACACTGGGCAGCGTCCCTCATCGTCGGGCACTTCGCAAAATAAAGGACATCCTTGTTGAACTCCACCCTCCTTGTCGGCCCTTTATTTTGCAAAATGCCCTCATCCTCGGGCATTGCCCTATACATAGCATGCAAACCCTTACGAACCTTTTGTAGAATTCCAAAATATACGAAACCTTCAGGCCTTGGTGACGAAAATTTGGAAACTCAGAACCCTCACCTTGGGGGCAACAAACGAAGGGCTTAAACATATTATGACCACTTTTACATGACATAGATCATTTTAAATACCTTTACAAAGTGTACTTTTTCCTATTAGCGAGGGCACAAAATTTGCCCCCCCCCAATGTAAATTTAGAGATTAACCTGCACTAATTTAAAATAGTGTGATTTTAGTCATTTGCTATGGCACGCACTAATCAGGCAAAACAGTGTAGTGATGAAATTTTCAAAACAAGCCTGATGAAAGGCTTTCACCCAAAAATCAATAACAAAAAAAATCTAGACACTCTCGTATGTATAATAAGAATTGCTCATGAATTCTACAGCTACGACCAATGCCCCTCCTGATAAGGTAGTAAGTTAATTGAAGTTAATACTTGTGTGTGAAGTGAACCATTCAGTACTTAGGATTTGACAACACTGCCCACATTTCGCAATCTACACTCAGTTTCCACGAATCAACAAATCATCGCCAGAAAAAGAAAAGAAGAAGGGTTTGGAGATGAGAGTTCCTTAACAAAAGACTGAGCTGAAATTCGAAGAGATGGCAATTTGCTTACAAGAATTTCAGCGTTTGTGCTACTTTTCTCTCCGAATTAGGAACAGCGAGTGCAGTCTCCCCAGGCACACTTCATTCCACATCTCCGTACTGTACCACTTCCTAAATCGAGTTGGCAAGCAAGTAAAGGAATAGCACATTTTCTTATGTTTTTTACACAAATTAGGAAACCTAATAACTTGCTGTTCGGTGCACGAATATGCATTCATATCCTGCTGACGCAAAGACGCACAATACTTATCAAGTAAGCGGTATAAATTTATACATTATTCTTGCACGCAAAAATGGCTTAAGGTTGTTACTAATATTGTCCATAAGGACAGCTGCGATCAGCATTCTGGTCTCCAGTACCCGAGCAGCTAGATCCAAAGCTAGCAACAATTGTAAACTTGTGAACACACCCCTATTTCTCCACCACGAAGGGAGCAAGATCTTTAGCAACTATTTTACAGTGTTTTTCTCCGCTCGCAATGGATTGCATTTGTTTCAAAAAAAATAAAAAATTACAGCATGAAATTGTGGAGCTTCACCAAACTGTGTACAAACGAGCAAGAAACGTGTGCAGCGAGCTAGCCACAGATCGACAGACGGACGCTGTTCACCAATGGATCAGAGCCCGATGTCGAAAGAGCAATGGTGGAGACGAAAATTTCGAGACAAAATTCGCACTCAACACCGAAAATCACACGCTCGGAGCGACCAAATTAAAATCCACAAATCATGTGCTTCGGAATTTTATTTTTCTTATCATTCACGCGTGTCTCCGGCCATTCGTGCGCATTTCGTTAGAGGAGAAATATCTCTCGATCACCTTCATGCCAACAATTCGTCGGTGCGCAGGGTCAATTAATTTAAGACAAAATGTTCGATCACTCCCCCACGTAATTATCCTATTCGCCACTTTCGTTGATGCAAGGCAATAGGTAAGGTAAATGCCACATTAAGTACACAAGAAAATTATAACCAACGTGATGTGCACAGTGTGCGCAAGCAAAATAATGCGGCCCAGACATCATCAACCGCCAAAGCTCATTCGCAACAAGTGCGGGCGCAGTGCACAAGTGGCGGCCGCACTCCATCCCTACAGAGAATTTATTTCTGTCAACAAATACCTACAAACCGAAACTTTAAAAAAAGGGACACGACTACACGGAAGAGAAAAAAACAATCAAAAAATTTGGACGCGTCAGTAGGATTGATTTTCCCACGAGACTACCGTATACATCACTGAATACTGGATAGAAACAAAGAAGCTCGGCGCGGAGGCGCAATATAGCCCTTGACTCTCGAGGACCCCTAGCATTAAATTCGACAGAGAATCACCATTGACTCCTGGACCACCCATACCCGGAGAGACGAACCCCCACATGACGATACCCTCTCTAATTTCACGCAGGTATCGACACCCGGGTACAGCACACAGCCGCCGCCGCCATTTCTATATGGGACTCTGACATAACCGGTTGACACCCTGAGACATTCACCTAGGTATCTACAACTGCCTGGAGCCCTGGACGACGACGACGACAATAATAATAATAATACAGACTTTCGTATCCTACGGCTGATCCAGAAATAGGGTTTGAGGAGATAAGAGGCTTGCAAAGAGATCCTGGCCATTGATGGAGAACTATGCACGCTTCTTTTGGAGGGCTGCGATTCCAGGTATTTGAGATTGGATTCTTCGAGGAATACACGTTGGCTCGTTGCTGCTGCTCTGGCATTGTGTATCATTTCATTCTCTGAAATGATGGCGGGGGCTTAAGTAAAAGACTACAGTGACGGAAATAGGGGACTGATGTTTTTCTTTTTCTCTTGTGTGAGAATCTGGTCGAACATGACCGGTTGACTGAGCCGCCCGCCGGGGTGCTGAACCTGGAAACTTAAAGTGTTGCTTTCCGTGGGCCAGGGAGGATTGACCGATGGACCCCTATTGCCGGTCAGTGAACCGACCCCCTTGAGGGAAAACGCTGACATTTTTATTTATTTTCCATGCATGAAAAAATTTGCAAATTTTGAATTCATATTTACAATCAGAAGCTCAGGTGAGCTAGGGAAGGTGTAGAAAATAAATTCAACCAAGCACAATATAGGGGTCTTTTTTCTTACATGAACCCCCTTGACTTGGGGGGATGAACAAGGGCTATCCAAACAAACCATTTCCACGGTGATCGGTTTGTCCTTTAGGGCCTGACTCCATTGGCAACCGGACTTCCGATGGACGGACAGGGACGGAACTCAGTGGGACCAAAGCTAACCTATTGACTTATGTTCAAAGGCCTATAGCGCTATAGCACTTGACTTTTCAAGACTGATGATAAAAAACGATGGAAAAGTCGGGCCTGAAACTATGGCAATTGTTGCAAAGAGTTTGTCTACTAGTTCGGATTAGGGAGTCCGGCCATCCTCCGGCACATTTCTGAAATGCAAAGGCCAGAGGCCGGACAGGTAGCCGAAGGTCCAATTCTACCTCCCGAAGCGTCAACTACCAATGGAGGCCTCCCAGAAATCAGACGTCCGGGTTGCCAATGGAACGTGGCACTTAAAGGTTAAGGCTCATGTCACTTCAGTTGTGGTTGGCGGTTTTGTAAGGTAGGGGATGTAAAAGCGATCTGTCTCTAAAAACGATCTAGTACATTTTGCCTCTAACATATACCAGAAGTGTACATTTCAGAAAGGGTCGCTTAAACCACTATGTTTTCAACTTCAAAAATTCATAACTAATTTCACGAAGATCCAAAAAATATGAAACAACTTGGGTTAGATGCCAATTCCATTTTTCTTACCACGAAAATTGACTGAAAATTATATTAAGCAGTTTAGCTTCCCCCAAATGCAAATCAGCTCTTCAAGGGTCGCTTTTACATCCCCCTACCTTATGCAATGAAAATTTCGTTTCCTTTGCAGTGTCCAAAATAAAGTTTTAAAAAAAAGGAAAAGGAACCCCCCCGAACCCACTCTAATAATTCAGTCAACCTGACGGAAGTCTGGATAGGGTGTGGATCGGCTTACTACTTCCTGTCCACCTCCGTCGTCATGCCGCTTGACGCGTGGTCGGTGAAAGGACACGGCGCTAGCTGCCTCCACCAGGAGGTCCTGGTCCGCCGGCGGCAGCGTCCCGGGAAGTTTCTTCCGTCGAGAGAGAGAGAAGTTACTTCCTGTGGTGGTACATCAAGTAGTGCCTTCATTCATTAATGAAGCTACCCTACAGTAGTAGTTGTAGTAGTACTCCCTGGTCAGTTTCTTTAAGTCGTCGGATGAGCTTGCTCTCCCTCCATTGGCCCTCCGGGGAGTTTCTGAGGCCTGGCTGTTGTCAGGCTGCAGAGCCCAGGCGGACGGGATCTTCAGTTTGCGGTGTGCATGGCAGCACGGAGTTGTGTGGAAAGGAAGGGAAGGGAGTAAATGATTAGGAGTTAATAAGTTAGACCAGACGGAGTCAGTGTACTGCAACGTTTGCTTGCAAGTTGGAGCTGGGAAGTTGGAAGGGAAGGCAAGGGAAGGCAAAGGCAAGCATACCCGAAAAGCATCTCAGCATCATTCGAATACTAAGGTAAGGGAGGAGGTCCATGAAGGGACCATCTAAGGGAGGAGGTCCATGAGTCGCCCACGTAAGAGCTGGAGCTCAATTTTGGGAGGTGAAGAGAAGCCTCGTGAAATATGTAAGATAGGTGGAATTGGCATCAAACCCAAGTCGTTTCATATTTTTGGGAGCTTTGTGGAATTAGTTATGAAATTTTGAAGTTGAAATGGCATAGGGCTCTAAAATCGTCCACCTCCTAAAATGTACAATGTTTGTATATTGTTGAAGGTTATGACAAGGCAACATGCACAAGTAGTTTACATTTAAGGAGGTGGGTTGTTTTGGAGCTTGAGGGCCATTTTAGAACCTCCTACTTTACAGTACACAAAATAATGAAATTAGGTTGCCCACACTAATTTCTCGACATTATATACTATATAAATATTTTCGGTTATTGTACAAAAATACATTACTTTTGAATTAGGTATTGTTGTAACTGGGACTCGTGAACCTCCATGTGTACAAACGGAAATATTTTTTAGAAGTGTTTGTTGACTTATATGACTTCTAAAGTAACTTTCTTGTTGAAAGGCAACCTAATTGGTAAGGCAACCTAATTGGTAAGGCAACCTAATTTCACTATCAAATTGCGTAGTGTGCCATATGCCGTTGCCACAGTCAAAAACAAAAACAAAAATAATTTTCTAATTTTTTCACTCATATATTTTTTGAAATCCAATATCTTTTCTAGTCATAGATCCAAACTTCACGATACAAAGCCCATGCACCCCTCCTCACCAAGGGCTTTCCGATAGTACGAGGCACACGTCCAAGAGACGCACGGTTTAAAAGATCTTAGCACATTAAAATTATCGATACAATGATTTATTTATTTTTGGCCAATTGGCTAATTTTTTTGTGAAGGAAATTTTCATTTGGGGGCTAAAATTTGAACTAGGTACCACCTAGTCTAGATTTCATGATTACCAAAAAAAATCACTGGAACCACACTGGAGTTGAGTTATTTGCCGCCAGTTCACACGGGTCCCACTCGTTGAAGTCCGTCGTCCACCGCCTAGCAGCATTCAATAAGTGATCACCTCCCTGAGTCACGTCTTTAGTTAACTCACTGTAGCACGCGAAGTCCAGAAAGTTCCTCCAAACTAACCTCCAAACTAATAACTTAACCTAACCCCACTTGAGGGGGGGTAGGGCACGATGGGTTTGATGGCGTCCATGGTTGAGTGTAGGGAACTTCTTCAGAGCCACTAAGGATAATTTAGTGTGATTTGTCGTGGACCCAGGCCGTAATTGGCAGGGTTGTCTTATACGAGGAGGTTCTAATAGCCTTCAACAATGTATAAATAAATAAGGTAGAACCACCCATAATCGGTTGTGGACTTTTCAACGCTAATGTGGCATCCCATTGGCAACTCGTTACCATTGCCATTACAAGTTGCAACTCATAACCTTCTTTTCTTTCAACATGCTTCCTACATCCTTGGATCGTGAAGATTAAAGGTTGTGATTGAAGAAAGTACAACCGGTTATGTATAATAACCTAGTTGCCGATTATTGGTTATCAGTTATCTAATACATAACTCATTGGTTATCTAATACATAACCTTTAATCTTCATGATCCAAGGGTGTAGGAAGCAAGTTGAAAGGAAAGAAGGTTATGAGTTGCAACTCGTAATGGCAATGGTGACGAGTCGCCAATGGGAGAGTGCCACATTAATGTTAAAAAAGTCAACAACCGGTTATGATTGAAAAACGTACAACCAATTATGTACTGTACAACAACATGTTCACTACTAGCGCAGCTCATGAAGTTATCTAATATATAATCGACCAAATAAGCAACTATGGACATGATGTGGAGCATAGTAACAAAGGTAATATTTCTACGAGTGCAAAGATAGAAATGAGGAGGATTGCCAAATTTCGGTAATTTTATCACTTGAAATGAAATTATGATGAATTTTGAAAGGCCAAAGTTGGTCTAGATCCATGTCCAATGTGTAAACCATTCCAAAACTGCTCATTTAAGAGACTACTTCTTCACTTTGGCACTCCAAACGAAGCAAGCGTGTCATGAAAAGAATGGAGGATTTGATGGGTGGAAATCAAGAATTTGTATTTGGATATTAGTCCCAGCCGCTTTTGAATTTTAGGACTACTATTGATTGTTGATGGAGTTGTGGTTGGTAATGGGTGGTTCTACCTTAGTGTACATTTGAAGACGTGGGTGATTTTAGAGCCTTATGCCATTTCAACTTCAAAAACTCCATGGCTAGTTCCATAAAGCTCCAAAAAATGTAAAATGACTTTAGTTAAGTGCCAATTCCACTTGCCTTTAAAAAAAATTGTTGAAAAGTATTTCAATAAGCTTCACCTCTCCAAAATTTGGTTTCAGTTCTTAGGTGAGCAATTTATGGACCCCCTACCTAAGGCAATTTGTTTTGTTTTTTTAGATTTTTAGAAAAGTCTTGAAGTGTCAACATATAAGAAAATGATGTACCCAAATATTATAGTATTCATCTATATTTTGGATAGAATTATATTTTCATCCACATATTTGGATGGGGTTCATTTAAAATTGACAATTTTATCCAAATTATTATAAAAAATTGGAATAACTTGGCATCATCATCCAATTTTTTTTCAAATTTTTCCTTCAAGCTTGATGCTCTCCAATTATTTTTTGGTGCTTTTAGGCATTGAATTGTCTAAAAAAATTCCTAACATAATGTACCTACACCTATAATTGACCAAATAAACAATTCAACATGGTTCTTATTTTTATATTGAATTTTTTTTTTGGTGGATCTTGTTGGTAGTCAAAAGGGATTCAAGATTCTATTAGAATACATTTTGAAGACACCGTATCAATGAATTATGAATATTCAAAGTTATGAAAATAAACATTTCTAAAATTTACCTTAAACCCTAAAGTCCCAAACTTCTTATACGGGACTCTTGGAATTTTGGATAGGTTTGTGTGATCTCAATTTTTGACATAATTTTTTGAATTTTTTTTCAAAGATAGGAAATCAAATTAGCTTTGGGGGAACATAATTTTGATTTCAATTGGTGCTTGGAAACAAAAGTTATGCCACCATAAGACTAAAAAACAAATTGGGGGGGGGGGGGGAACACAAAGCAAATCACAAAAAATTTAATGTAGAATTTTTTTCTCTCAAAGATTCTACATCTGAAGCTTTGATTCATTCCATTTCAACTAGTGATGAGAAAGTTATGGACAATCTTATATTTCGGTCAATCTAAGCAATTTTTTTTTGAAAAAATAACTTATAGAATCCATTTTTTAATGCAATTTTTATAATTTTTCAAAAATAATTGTTAGGTAGGGTTAAATTTACTTGCTAGAACAATCTCACCATTGGAGTTATTAATGGTTTAGTGAGACTCCATCTTAGAGCTATTAATGGTTTAGTCACGGATTTAGTGATCCCTTCAATCTTGAACTTACTTCTACTTAATAATTTTATAATGAGTGAAAATTAAGTGCTTTTTTGTTGAATTTTTTTCTCCTAGATTCTCAACTAATTTTTCAACATGAAATATTATAAAATCAAAATCAATCGAGAAATCAATAGTACAAAAATTTTAAGTTAAGAAGATTCAAAGCCAAAAAATCTAGCCGATCAAGGTATTAAACAAACTTATTTTCTTCACTTTAAATGCAATTATCTTGCAATCTGGGCAATCAAAGTTTTTTACACTTTTTCCACACATTTCTATTCTAATGTGGTACAAGATTCTATGGTTAGGTATGCAAGAAAAAAAATAAGTTTTAAGTTTTTTGCTCTTTACAATAAAAATGGCAGTTTTGAGTAGGTTTTAAAAATACTTTAGGGGGTAAACTTTCATGAATAATGGGAGTACATTTTAGGCAAGAATCTATAGGATGTGGTTTTAAAAAAAAGGGGGAGAAATTGGGTGTAGTTATGTTATTCTTTACTTTGCAATGAAAGTGCCTTCTTATGTGTGTGATTCTTTTAACTCTTAATGTCTTATTGCTTCAACGTCCCAATTTTAGACAATGAACAAAAAAGTTACAACAAAGATTTTTTTTTAGCACAAAATGTATCATTCATCCAAACCAATACTTGACTTTTTAAAAATACATTTTCTATGTGATGAATTTGATGTAATTGAGGTGAATAATATGTATTCATAAATATATAAGTAAAAAAGGTATGCAAAAATCAAGAAAGGATTTGTGCACTAAAGGGAGATAGGTTTGAGAAGCCCAATTTTGGATTGTAGCATGACGTAGTTTTGTGTATTAGACACACAAGGTGCATGAATAGAGTGATGTATGCAATGGTTACAAAAGTTTATATTCATGTTGAGACAAGTCCAATAAGACTTAATACTTCCAATTTAAATCATTATTGCACCTCCTATATGTCCGAGAAGTTCCAAAATGACAACTTTTTCTAGATGCCTTGTGCCGTATTTGAATATACAAGGTTTAGATATTAATTCCTAAAGCTCCAAATTGCATTTCTTTGGCAACATGGCAATTTTGGGCACCTCAATAAAAATGAAATTTTTATATTTTGTCTTTGAAATTTTCACACAACATGGGGATGAGGTGTAACTTTAAGGTACAACAAATTTTTATAAATTTTGATTATATAGTGAAAAAGTTATTGTATGGTATATAATTTTTATTGTTTAGTGGGTAGTCTAGGTGCTCAAAAAGATTATTAAAATATTATTTTTTAAGAAATAAAAAATTGAAATGGATTTTTAAAATTTATATATGAGTGGAAAGCTTTGAATCATTCCATATTGATTGATGAGATGAAGGTTATTAGGAGTTTTAGTTTGCAGGCAATTATAGATTTTCTACTTTAAAATAAACCTTGAAGTCTTTTATTTAACTCAATTTTCAATATTCTTTGAAAAAAATAAAATCATAGGTTGTAGATTGTTTATTACAACATTACAAGCATTGGGATTGGCATTTTTTTCAATTCCATAACTAAGTCTTCACAATTTAATAATTTGAATCATTCTTTATTTCTTTCTACTTATTATATTTTTCCTAAGTATATGTTGTAAAGTTTCAAATAATTTGAAGTTTTTCAAGCACTTAGACAACTTGCCTTGAGGAATGAATCCAAAGAAGCACCAATTGCATAGACATTTTTTCATACAAATGTGACCTTCTGAAGTGCAACCACTTTGTTTTTCGTAGGACTAGAAAAAGGATTTTTGTCACTTCATGTCTTGCAATCTACGTGGTAGAAATTTATAAAAAAAATTTCACATCTTCTCAAACTAGCTTACTACAAAGATCTTACGGTAACATGTGATCAAAAATGATTTTTTCCTAAACTTTGGTCCTTGTACTAGAAATGGCAACTTGGAGAGTTTTTGGTAAA
Source organism: Climacium dendroides (assembly GCA_950106755.1). Classification (NCBI taxonomy): domain Eukaryota; kingdom Viridiplantae; phylum Streptophyta; class Bryopsida; order Hypnales; family Climaciaceae; genus Climacium; species Climacium dendroides. The sequence goes on from OX467088.1 coordinate 21,645,247, forward strand.
AACATAGTCAATAACTTTTAGGGGTTAAAATAACCTCTAAACAAAAGATGTTAGTTGTTTAATTTTCAACCCATCAATGCATTTCTAGCCATATTTATAGTACATACTTTGTATTCTAAACATACTAGCTAGGGCATATGGCAATTTTGATAATACACTAGAGATTGTTGGACAATAAAGAGATTGAGGCATTACCCAATTTCAGTCATTTCTCTATCGATTTTTTGTTTTTTTATGTGCTCATTCCAAAAGTTTGTTTATGGTAACTAATTTTGGTGAAGTTATATAATATTTTTCTTGAATGATTTAAAAAAAAATCATCAAAAATTCTATAAAATTAATCAAATAATTCCATTTTGTCTTTGTTGCTTTTGAAAGGATTGTAGCTAGATCAAGATATTCACTGAATTTTGGTTGTATTTTGTCTGGAAAATAATGTCTGTCTAATTCAAAAATAAACTGTTTACAAATTTCAATGTATCAAACCCTCAAATTTCTTTTTAACACTAAACCAAACTAAATTTCTTAATTTGAATATGATGCATATAATGGAATACATTCTAAATAAGATGATTTATGAATAATGATTGGTCCATTAGCTATACATTTACTTGGCATAAATAACATTGTTAATATAACATTGTTAGAATAGCATTTTTACATGGTCTAAATCATTCTTTCTTGAAGGAGGGATAATGCTTCCGTAAAATGCCTTGAGTGAATACAATTGTAATCTACAAAAAAATCATTGGCTAGCTCAAAAGTTGCAATGCTAATGTCAATTGTTGATTTGAAAGTTGTAAAGAACCATTGGCTAACTTATTTCGAAAGTTGCAATACCCAATTTGGGAGGGGGGACGAAAGGGCCCCCCAAACATTGGTTAACAATGTCATGAATATACTCAAGTTGCTTGAAAAATGAATGGAACCATATGTTGAAGTGTAAATATAGAGAGTCCTAGTAAATGTGCTCCAATGGTTAATCTTACAAAACCAACCGAATGAAGCTTAACCCTTAAAGAACACTTTGACTGTTTTTCGGTTGACGAATTCGTTTATGTAGGACAAAAGTGCAACTATTCATCCTCAAAAAATTTTGTGAGAAGGGAAGGTCTTGTACAACAGTTTGACTTCCAATTAGTGCTTTTGGATTTTCCTAAACCAATGATTCACCTGGTACCCAAAGGGATGATTTCCATGGTCGCCACCCCATCTTTCAAGGGTTAATAATTTTAAAAGAAAGAAAACAGCAAATGTGCCCCTGATTTTTATTGAGTTTTTTACTACCAAGAAATCTACCCATTTGAAAGAATTCCACAGAGAACATCAAGACTTGTTCAAATTGGTTTTGCAATGGGCTGTAAATATTGAATTAATCCACATTATTATTGGTACTTACCTTTCTATTATTACGCGTACCTGAATTTAGAAAATTCCTGATCATGTCTGGCAACTGTCTGTAAACAATTATGCAGACGGACTGATTAGTGTGTTCTTGGACTCCCCCCCAGACCTTTACGTTTCCCAATCACTAATCCCAACAACCTGTCTCACTGTAACAAGCTCCCCTGAGAACAATAAGCCTGAGGAAGGGTAAACAAATCACAGTAAAGTACTGTTGTACCAACGTATGTATTTGCAACGGCATAAATTATAGCACCAATTCCCCAAAAATATAGTCCCCCAAAAAAAAGAGAGAGAGGGAGGGGAAAAAAAAAAGGATTAAAATTACCAAAAGCTGGCAAAGAGGCCCTAAAGGCGTCCAAGAAATGAGTGGCTCCATGTCAGTGGAAACGTGTCATCGAAAGATCCTATGGCAGGCTGGCTACTCCTAGCTTGATTGGTACCTTCCTTGGGGTGGGTTGGCAGGTACCTACTTTACCAGCTAGGTCGGTAGACCCGGTCGCTGCCAGGGGGGAAGCTAACGCGCTGGGGGGAGCCTATATTGCCCTTCCCCTCCTTCGCCACTTGCCACAAAGCTCTCCCGGCCTCGATCAGTAGCTTGACCCGGACATTTGCATCGTAGGCTTGGAAAATTTCTCTGGAAGGAGAGGAGTGTTGTTCACGCTGGAGTGGACCAGTGCGACTTTAGGCCCGAATTTTGGATTCGGAAGGTCTTCTCTAGTCTGTGAAAGTTAGCGCTGAAGAAGTTGAGTTGAGTTGGTGGCGTGTTGTTGCTGATAGTGGTGTGAGAATTTTGGAGTTGGAGAAGAATTTGGTGGAATTCTCTAGTTTGGTGAAGAGAATTTTGGCTGTAGGGAACTTTTTGTAGTGGTTCTTGATTGATCTGCCGTGGGGTCCAGTGAAGAATCGTCCGAGGTTTTGTTCGTTTGAGTGGGAGTGTCAACTCTTTTTGTCTTCGAGTGTTTGGACGTTGACGTACGAGGAAGCGCAATTCCTTTGTGTTTTTGCAAGAAAGTACTGTCGTGGTGGAATTTGTGTGTATTGAGGAGCTGTTGTGTTGAATTGTTGGAATGGCGGCTACAAGCATGCTGGTTGCGGCGTTCTTGATGTTCTTCGTTTTCTCCGTGTCGGCGAGGAGTACTCCTCTGTTCTCTATTCTGGAGTCGCCTACAGAGCCCGACGGTGATGTTACGAGCCCGATGTTCTCCATCGTCGAAGTTCCTGAGATTGATACGGGAGTCGAAGATGCGGCATCGGTGCGCGAGACTTTTGACTTACGATACCACAGCGGGCCGTTGCTAACTGGCCCGTCGAGCTTGAATGTGTACCTCATCTGGTACGGGAGCTTCAGCAGCGGCCAGCGATCGACAATTTTGGATTTCTTTGAGTCTTTCCAAGACTCCGACGCAGTGGCGCCGTCAGTACGCTCTTGGTGGAAAACGACAGCCGCATACAAGGATTTCGCCAATACGGGAGTGGCACCGAGTGTCAAATTGGCGGGGGAGATGCCGAAAATCGACTACACGCTCGGCTCGAAGCTGTCCCGGTGGGAAATTGAGTTCCTCGTCCTCGATTCTGTGAACTCCTTCCCTGCGGACTCCAAGGCGATCTACCTTGTGCTCACAGCGGACGATGTGCACGTCGACGGTTTCTGCATGAGCACCTGCGCATCGCACTCGTTCCTTGTCTCCGAGGGGAAGCAGCTCCCTTATGCTTGGGTAGGAAACGCAGAGACACAGTGCCCTGGCAAGTGCGCATGGCCGTTCGCTCTCCCTCATTTTGGTCCTCTGGGAGCTTCGCCTCTAGTGGCGCCAAATGGTGACATCGGTGCGGATGGAATGGTCATCAACATTGCTAACATGCTGGCCGGCACTGCCACGGACCCTTACATCAATGCATGGTACCAAGGCGATGCTGGTGCGCCTCTGGAAGCTGCCACGGCGTGTGCGGGGATCTATGGCGAAGGGGCTTACCCTGGTTATGCTGGGAAATTGCTCAAGGAGCACGTTTCCGGTGCTAGTTACAATGTGGGAGGTCACAATGGACGCAAGTTCTTGTTGCCTGCACTCTGGGACCCTGTCTCTCGGACGTGTGCTCCACCTTCTTAGCTTTACTTTAGACATATGTGTTTCTTGTACATAGGTAGTCGTAGAGGCTGCTGCGGATCTCGAAATTTTGGCCTTTCTTGTATATCCTCTGATACATATTTGAGTCTTGTTCACAGCGGCGGACATCTTTAGGAAGTGTAAAGTAATGACATGTGAAAGAAAGTGACCTACAGCCAAGCTACTGGTGCTATCCTGTACAATTTCGTCCATTGATGTGTGTTGTGATCACTCTTTGCATTTTTGTCTTCCTTTCAACTGTTTTGCAGTTAGGATGTTCATTGAACTTTGGATGCATCATATCTCATCGTTCTTGTATATTGTCTTACAGGCGGCGGTGTATTTCGCAGTAGTGGCCTTTCACACATGTCTTGAGACTTGTTATAGTCGCGAAGAGCTCTATTTAGGAAGTGTGAAGGAATGTCATACGAAAGAGGCCTACAGCTAAAGCGACTGGCGCACATTCTCTTGATCAATTTTTCTGTTATCATGCTTTTTGTTTTTGCCTTGTGCTGTTAAGATGTTCGATTGAAACTCTGGCAGGCCTCCCTATCGTGTTGCACTGTTTTATCCTCAAGTTATTCATGCATTTGTGTTGCTTTCTTGTTGAGTTCCTGTCCTTTTGTTCAACTGAGTACTTGAGAGGGTGGCGTTTTTCTGCTGGAAGTGCTTTTGACAAATTGTGTGTGGTTTGCAGATGTACTTTGTCTGATTTTTACCAATATTGCATGAGCCTGAAAGGGCAAAGCAATTCTGTTAACCCGAGAAGGACGGGCTGGTCACCTTGGAAATCATCCTTTTTTGGTACCGAGGAACACTTCTGACTTACATCGACTTACATAGAAAGATTCATTATCACCCATCAAACACTTTTACGTTGTTGCATCGTAATAGGCATATTTCAGGCAAAAATTGTGAAAACTGCCACTTTTTAGGGCAGTGAGAAAAAAATAAAAAATAAAAGTTTTTTTCAAAATTCAATTGTACAAATGTGTACTAGACTACTATGAAAATGTGTGGAAAAAATTTCAGAAACTTTGACTGCATAGATTACAGTAGAACCTCTCTTAGTGTATGGTGTTGGGACTATGCATGAAGAGAGATTTATGCATTTGCAAAACTATAATAATAGCTAGTAATTAATGTGGTCTCTAACTAAACCATTGTTGAAAAAATATCTTTGAAATTGGGCCATGTACTAACCTCCATCAATGCATGTCATGCAATATCATGTACTAAGAGAAGATGCAGTGAGGGTTTTTATTGTTCAGGGAAGATTGATCCCTTTATTGTCCCATTCAAGGGTAAATGTAAAAATTGCCACCTATTTTGTGTTGCATCAATTTTGTATTTTTTGCATATCTCAACTAATTTTGGACCTCTGATTGCAAATATGAATTCAAAATTTCCAAATTTTGTGATGGACAGCAAATAAAAAAATTCAATGTTTTCTACAGGGTTAAAACATGGGACAATAAGGGGGTCAATCCTCCCTGGTTGGTTTTTACTATATAATGTTTGAAATTAGCAGAAAAAGTTTTTCTTTGACCATGCTCAACAAGGACAGCAACCTATAACTCCTCCCAAAGTGAGATTTTTATATTAAGGTAATATGCTATAAAAGCGACCATTTAGGGGTTGGTCTTCCTTTTTCAAAGATTTTCATGAATAGAAATATTTTTGGATCATTTTTCAGAGAAAGAAAAATGGATGCGGAATGTCACACAAGTGGTTTCATATTTTTTGAATCATTTTTGAATTACTTATGAATTTTCAAAAAAACTATTGTAGGCACTTATTTGTGACCCTAAGTCTTCCAAAATCCGACCACTTGCAACTTCTAAAGTGATTTGAGTAAATGAAGGCCAACAATTGTCTCTTGCAATAAATAATGTTTTTTTTTCAATTCTCTCAATGGCTTGAGAGGTCCATTTAAGTACCACCTACTATCCATTTCAGACCTAAATATTGGGGTAATTTGAACAGGTTGCTCTCTTTTAGAGCAAACTACCTTACACATGGTTAGGTTTTTTGACATTTGCTACTTATATCATATAAGTTACATACCTACCAAATTTCAAAAGTAAAGGATGAGTATTGTAAAAAATTTCCAAAACTGCATAAGTTGCCAGAAAAGTTCAGGGCAACATAACTTATGATTTAGTCACCCGATCGTAAAAAAAATAAAACTCTCACTAAGGGAGTATATGTTCACACCTATCAAAATTTTGTGAACATCTAACTAAGGAACCTACCCAAATTTTCAATTGTTCATTCAACAAATAATTGTCCTTTAGGGGTTAACCCATATAGTGTTCAATGAATGACACATAATCCTTCTATAGGGCAAAAATGCAACTATTTATTCTTAAAATTTTGTTGTGGAAAGAATGAATATTTTACAATAGTTTGACTTTCAATGATTGTTTTTTGCATTTTTGCAAGTCAATGATTCCTATGATACATGAAGGAATGATTTCCATGGTCATCAATTTGTCTTTTAAAGGCTAAGGGTCATTAATTGGATCATTTTTTATCAACTACTTTAGTCATAGGTTGGTATCCTCCTACAATTAACCTTGGAAGAATTTCATCCTATTACTAAGTTAATTAAACTATATGACCTATTTTCAATAATGTTAAGTGTTTAACATGTGTCCAATTGAGCGATAAGTTTCTCATATCAAAGAATAAAAATAATGAAGATTGTATTATTTTTTGTTAGTTTTCTATCAAGCTTAGAATTAGTAGGAATTAAGGAAGTATAGATTAAATTCCGACTTGTTCTCAATTTATAGGCAAATATCTTTTTGAAAGAAATGAATTAAAAACTAGTCTTAATAACTTTATTAGGTGTCAATGTGTGTTTTGTCACACGATAATGAAGGCCTTAGTCAACATTATGTTCTCTTTACCCATGAAAATAGGTTACCCTATCTCATGCAAATAGAGCCCTAATCAGAAGGAAGAAGTCATATACCTTAGCCAAAAAAAATTCAAATTCATGGATGAATACCATAGGTGCATTCATCATCTCTACGGGAGGCAACTCATTTTTTTATCACCCCCCTAAGCTAGAGGCACCATTACCAACTAGTGCCCCATAGGCAATCAATAGAGTGTCTCAAATCCAGGAGAGGGTGGGACTCATTTGCATTAATTTCGAATTCAAAGAAATTGGGTAACTAGGTTCTATAACCAATGTGGTACTGACACCGCTACAAAATTTGTGCCTCCTTTTGTGTGCCAGAGTTATCTACAAGTACTCTCTTAGTAATCAATTTTGTAAGACTTTAGACATTGGACATGGATCGAATCCAACTTCAAGCTTTCATAATTTATAGTAATGTCAATTCAAGTTGTCAATTCACCAAACTTTCTACTACAATGCCATTTCTATCTTTGCACTTCAGTAAATATTTGCTTCGCCAAATACTACTGTAGATCATATCCGCCGTGGCTTAAGTTATCGGTCATGGGTGGCTTCATCTTATTCTAGCAATGTAGGATGCTCTCTTTTCATGCAAGAAGAGATGAAACAATGATTAATTGTGGCACAATTTCTGACCCCATTTTGGCGCATTATGATTGGTTAAAAGACTCTCAATATTGCAATCAACCCTTGGTTGGAAATAGGAATGTCTACATGATCAGTACAGATCAAATAAAATCTTCATCTAAAAATTCATAGAAATTATATTTTGAGAAATAAGAATTTGAAAAACTGTGGAAACCTTTTGAACTCTATTTCTCTACGCGGCAAATTTTCCCCACTGAAGAAACCCGCCGTGCAGATACGTGTATTTGCTGAAGTGGTCAGAAATTGGTTGCCTCCCAAAGTAGTACTGTCACATGGATTGAGAGTTAAGTAAAGACTTCCATCTTCACAGTTACTCCACTTCATGCATGCATGCGCACGCCTCCCGATCAATTTACAAATTGCGCCTGCGTGCCTCTAGCTGCGCGCTTCTGAATTACACAAGCAAATTCCTCCTGAAGCACAAATGTTAGCCGTGACTGTCTGTCCGTCTCTGCATTATTTTTCAATGCAAGTTTCTGCTGAAAGCTGTGGCAATGGGGGAAAGAAACCACGGCATGTGCAGCCATGATTTTTCCAGTGAGGACGATGCGCGCCTGCCTGCCTGCCTGCTGATCGATTGCCCCGTCGTCGCAGCCACTTGTCTCGCTCCTACACTAACCCAAGAAAACGTGGTCACTCTTGTTCCATGTGTCTACGTCCCAGCTAAACCCAGCCGCAGGGCCCCTGCAGCGTCTTGTTCATAGTGCAACGTATAATTGGACCTTAGGCTGATCGAGCTTCCCGGAAGTGCTGGGTCTGGAGAGTTACAACTATGCACAGCTAAGCTTAGCCGCAGGTCCTAATGGCTGGGTACCAGTTGACGAAGGAACTGCTGTACATAAGTAAGCGACCGTAAGTACGTTGTCAGATTTGCAACCGGAAACTGTGAAGATCGAGTCAGGGTTGCAATGCAATGGAACCTTCACTGTACGTGAAGTGTGAGCTGCTGGCGCCATGTAAGCTTACCTTACCTTACCTTATCTGATCGATCCTTCCTTCCTCCACACACTTGCTTCTTCGATCTGCAGCCAAGCCAAGTTTTTGTAGCATGAACTCTGAAGCTTGGGCTTGGCAATTGCACATGCAATGCATGCATGGAGATGATGCAAGCAAGCTAGGCTTGACACTGAAGTCTGACACTGAGCAACAACCTGACCAAATGGATCCAGCAAAGTTTTTGAAAAAATGAATAAGGTTGAATTGTAATCTACACTTCCCTGATTTCTACTAATTCCAAACTTGATGAAAAATTAACAAAAAAATAGTGCAATATTCATTTCTATTCCTTGATAAGAGAAAATTACCCCACCACCACCATTGTTCAATTCGGCGTACGCCAAAACTAACTTAACATTGTCGGAAATAGGTTATATGCCTTAAAGTATATCAAAAACCTACAATACAAGGCAAAGAAATAAGGCCTTTGTAATAGTACAATTTTTTTCTCACATTTGCTTATCCTCACACATGTCTAGATGACCTTTGAGTGCATATATAAGGCGGGTGCCTCCTAAACTTTCACTTTTTGTTGTTGAGCATAGTTATTGTTATTAAGTTGGTCAAATTTTCATATTTTCTTGTTGGCAAGTGAAAGGAGGTTCCAACGCACCAACGAATGCATCATTTGGATAACATATGCAACAGTGTTAGTTCTACACTCACCCCGCGTTATAATGTTTATTACAATTAAAAAAAACTTGTTTTATTTCAATCGCATAGCAACTAAGACATGTTCACTTGAAAGCTTTTACTTGAGCTTTTACAATAAACATCTGGTCATGGCTCTTATTGATATACTAACTTAAATTTCTATTGAGTCTTTATGACCTTCAAAAGGAGATTCAAACTCAAATTACCCCCAAAAGGACCAAGTGATTGTTGAACATACACAAAAAATCTTTGGGAGTTGCACATGAGGTCTATTTTGGTTTAGGGTTCATAAGTTTTCTGACACAAGGTGTACACATATCCCTCCTTGGTGAGAATTTGATTTTGTATTTTTCCAATTGGGTTCTTGATTCAAAATTTATACTACCTTGAACTCTTCGGGCATCCTAAGCAACATGTGCAAAACTCATCCTCTACTTTTGAATTTGATAGATATGTAACTGACATGGTATAGGATGCAACTATCCAAAAAAATCCACCCACAAGTAGTCCACAAACTTCATTCTAGGAAGAGTTAAAGTTTGTTGACCCTACTGAGCAAGGTAAAAATAAATTTTTTTCATCTAACTTCAAATGCTATATTCTTTTGATTTGTGTCCTTGAAATTTTTGAATTTTTTTCCACAAATGCCCATAGTGGGCTAGTATAAATTCATACATCTAAACTTTTTTTTCTCATTGCCCTAAAAAATAATGACAACTTTTACCTAAAATGTGTCTTGGTCCTCTAGGAGTTAATAGGTTCATTTTGTACATTATAGGTATAAACAATGACTTTTTTGAAATGCTAATTACAAGCATATTCAAAATAAATTCTAACTTCTCTTGGTCACTGACTATAGACATTCTAACAAGAATTTAGAGACGGTTTTGTTTTCTTTTAAAAAATGAAAGAACAATTACATTTAAAAAAAGTCACCATACAAAAAAGCCAAGCCAAAGGTTGTACAATGAAGAGATATGAGCATAGATAAAAGGAAAAGTCACAATGGAGCTATAAAATGAACTAGAAGGCAGAGGACACTTAGTTCAAATAATGCACTCTCCATTCCTATTGACAAGGATCGAAGAGTGAAGCCAAATACTATCAAAATTAGAGACGTCTCTTTGGATAATTAAATTAAATGTGAAGTCTTAATACTTGGGGGCCACTATATAGGAACTCCGTTGATCACATGCAAACAAGTGGTTTCTAATAAACTATAATTTTAACTTCCAATTTTGAACATTGTTTACTAATGACTGTAGGATTCTACTCCCAAGATTTCAAACTCAAATAAAATATGGAATGATTTTTAGAAGAGGTTAAAAATGCACTAAAATGACATGTTTTTTTAACTCAAATATTTTTAGAGAACACATTTAGATGACCATTGCATCAATATCCAACTCAAAATGAGCTTTCAATAGAGAGCTATTTTTAGAATTTTTTTTTTCATTTTTTAGACAATTTTTTCTTATATAATGTAGGGGTGTGAAAGTTATTTTTTAGTTTTACAGTGTATCTTTTTACTTCAAAAATTTGTAACTAACTATTATCAAAAAATAAAATATCAATAATTCAAAACATAAACTTTTAAAGTAGAAAATCTATTCATACTTTTTTCATTTCATTTTATTTAAAATTCAAAAAAATATAGGAGGTCCAAAGTTTTGTTTGCACACTAACATCAAAAAGGGAATATGCACCCCTAGGTCCTGGTAAAAAAATTGTGGTCAAGGTCCCAAATAGAGACTCTTAATTCACATTTGTTCAACTCATAAAAAAGGACCACTTAAAACTACCACTTCTACTACAATCACTTACAAAATAAATTTTAAGAAATACTTTTAAAAATCTAGCCATAGGATCTTGTTCTACACTTGTCTTAGATCATGTGATAATTTTTTGTGATTTTTGACCGTATAGATCGAAAGATATTAGCATTCACAGTGGAATTTTTTTCCTTTTCAAGAAGTCGCTATGATTGCCTGCAAAACAAGAAGCTCCATAACTTTCACATTTCTAATCCAAATGAAATGAATCAAAGTTTTCCATTTATAAAAAATATAATCTACAAGAAAAAAAAATGTTAAAAATTTTATTTCAATTTTTTGTGGATTTTTTTTGCTGCCCGCTCTCCCCCATTTTGAGGTTATTGTGGCATAACTTTTGCTCCTAGGTACCGATTGAAAAAAAAATTATACTTCCTAAAAGCTCTTAAGTTTTTTTATCTTATGAAAAAATTTCAAAAAGTTTCAATAAAAATTGAGATCATAGGAGCCTGCCCGAAATCCATTTTGTCCCTTATAGGGACAATGGGACTTTAGGGGTTAATCCTACAGTCCTACAAGACCAAGGCACAATTTGGGCAAACATTGTAAAAGGTAACCACTTTATATGGGAGTGAGAAATAAATGAAAAAATAAATTCAACCATATAAATTTGTACTAGACTACTATGGGAATGTGTGAAAAAATTTCAAAAACTTTGACTGCACAAATTGAAAGATTATAACATTCAAAATTAGAAGAAAAAGTTTCTTTTTGACCTTGTCTAATTGGGCCAATGGACTTTTTCTCTTAGATAGAGATTTTTGCATCATACATGATGGAGTTTTTCTTAAAGTTGCATCCTATATCATCTTAGTTACATACCTACTAAATTTCATAAGTATAAAAAGAGTTTTGCACATGCTATCCAAAGCTACCTCAAAGTTCAAGGCAACTTAACTTTTGATTTAGGTAATAATTTAAGTAATTTTAGTAACTACTTGGTCACAAGAGCCCAAGCATTCTTCCAAGGTTAAAGAGTGAAGATAAAATCAATGATAGTTAATTGACTAACAAAACATCTTTGTTTGCATCTCAATATGTGAGTATTCTAAAATTAGGAAGTTTCATGGGGCAATTTGTACCTGAATTTCTTTAAATACTTCACACTTGTTAAAACTTTTAAAAAGTCAAATTTAATTGTAATGCCACAAAAAATTTCACATTCCAGAATAGGGGGCCCTCTATAATACACTTCAAATGATGATGTTATTATCATATGTGAAGGTTAGATTTAGCAAAGAGTTGACAAAATAGAATTTCCACATCAGATTATGGCAAGTCCAAATCACCTTGCACCAATCACTAGATGTAATGTGTCACTTTTAAAAAGTAAAAAATAAAATAAAATAAAATAAACCCCTAAACTAAGGCCCAAGATATTTTTTGAATACTAGCTTGCAACTTTAGATGACTTTGATCACCATTTGTAAAACAAATTGCACTATGAACTTTGAATTTTAAAAAAAAATTGCGTTGAAGAATTGAATTGAAAGTCTAGGAAAAAAATTTCAAAAACAACACACTTGATTTTCATTCTTTAAAAAATTGTTAAGTAAAAGTAGGTCCAAGAGTGAAAAGAAAACTAAATAACTCTAAGATGGGATTGAAACACAATAATCCAAACTATGAGATTGTTCTAGCAAGCAAACTTAACTTTGTCAAATAATTTTTTTTTAAATTGTGAAAATTGCATTAAAAAATGAATCATGTAAGTTAATTTTCTAAGAAAAGGTGCTCAAATTGTTTGAAAAACAAGATTGTTCACAACTTTCACATCACTGATTCAAATGGAATGGATCAAAGCTTCAAATGTAGACAAAAATTATGATCTATAAGAAAAAATTTCATTTCATTTTTTTGTGAATTTATTTTTCTACCTACCAAATGAAAATTTGGGTTTTTTTGTGATGTAACTTTTGCTCCCAAGCACCGATTGAAATAAAAAGTTATATTTTCACAGAGTCAATAAGTTTTTCTATCTTATGAGAAAGTTTCAAAAAGTCTCATTAAGAATTCAATTCATAAAAATTTGCTGGAAATGCATTTTGTCCCCCAAAGGGACACTGGACCTTTAGGGGTTAATTTATGTCAAATCTGACCTTCAAGTAAGATAGTTCAATTTTTGCAACTGACTAGCTATGAAATTTTCCCTCCCTTGTGGCATCTAGTATAAGGTAGAACTACCCAATACCACCATTCACCCAATTCCGCCACCTAGAGCTTCCTCCCATTTCCGTGACTGGCCCATCTTATTACCACAATCTTACTAATCCATGATCATGATGGCAATGCATTGGGGAGCAGACACATCAGCCCACTCTTCAACAATGGTCTCATCATGCTTCAACAAGCCAGGGTCTACTAACAGTTTTACATTTTCGCTTTGAATAATCACAAAAAATTCAATTCTTGTCAGAATGTCTCCATTCTTTTTGCAATTGACTTCTCTCAAACAATTCAATCTCTGAAAGATATGAAAGCTGATAAATAGCTTCTCCAGAGTACCTAGATTGCAAATCTGTATGGTAATGGGTAGTTCTACTTTTGTTGGCAGGCAGTGCCAGTGACTGAGCGAGTGCGGTTCCACTGACCGACTTCCTGCAGATGTCGTGCATCAGATCAGACACGTGAAATGTGAAGCCGTTCCCCCATTTCTTGCCATGGACAAAGTACTCTACAACACTTGAACGCACGCGTAGCCCATGTGAACTTTATCCAAGAATCCGGTACCACGTGATCAATCTTACCACCTTTCCTCACCCTCCCTTCACTAAGCTAATCACGCTTCTTCCCACCTCCATTTTTTCGTTGCCAAGCTCAAGATCTCATGAATGATAGCATATCATATTCACGCAATTCATGAAATCACGGTCGGTTGGTTTGTTTAGATAATTTGGGCACCAATTGAGACGAACAAAGTTCAAGTTCCATTTTATTGGACATCGATTCAAACTTTATTGGTCTTGGAATAATTGATTAACCCCTGAGCACCTAGCCCATGAACACAAGAAAGTAGGGGCCAATGACCTATTTACAATTGAACTGGCGCCACTACCGCGACTTTGCCATCTACGGGATCTGACCGTATAGAACGGCAGTTGAAAGTTAGGGGATTGATCGCAAGTGTTTTCACCAAATGAATGAGGAGATTATATCAATCAAATGTTCGTTGACAATGGGCGAATGGCAATTTGGAGAGGCATGATCCTGTTGCTAGGTCGTTCATCTCATTTCATTTTGTATAGGGCAATGCCTGAGGAGGGCATTATGGAAAAAAAAGGAGCAGACGAGGAGGGTGTAGCCCAACGAGGAGACCCCTTTTTCCCCATAATGAGGGCCATTGTTTGACATAAACCACAAGGGGGATGAATAGAAAAAATTGCTTGACATAAACCACAGAATGAAACAACATGGAATGAATAGAAAAATTTGGATGAAAAATCCGTAATGCCCGATTATGCGGGTAAAACCACATAATCAAGATGGAAAGCCCTAATTATGACTTAAAATTTGCTCCCAAAATGAAATGGACATTTCCGCAGTGGTTTACATGTGGTAGTAATAATAAGTTTTGAATTTTTCTCAAGTCTGTTGACAGACACAATCTGCCTTACCTGGGTGAGTAGTACTTGCTGTGTGTGTGCCTTCATTTCCATGATTGGAATGATGAATTCTTTGGGGTCCATTTGCGAGGGACTTGAGAGTGGTGGAACTTGTGGCTCACAAGCTCTTTGACAATTCCCATTGGAAGTTTGAAGTACAATTTGGGGTACTCATGGGCCAAGTGAACACTCACTGCAATGGGGTATGTAAGTTACTCTGACTAGCGGAAAATGAGATGGATGTGATTTGCCCTCTGCCGCCGCAAAGGGCACCTTCAAAATTATTATTGGATTTCAGATTGGTTAAGAAACAAATGAGCACCCAATGGCATCAATGTACCCAATGGCCTCACTTTCTACGGACGATAATCATTTCAAAACTTAAATGTAGATAAACTATAGATAGCTTATTTTTATTGACCAAAATAATAAGTCATCTATAGTCTATCTACATTTACATTCTTGAATCATTACCTTACCTAGAAAGTGACACCGTTGGGTACACTAACACCTTTGGGTGCTCCTACCTTAATTCTATTCTATGAGCAAAGAAACGGACAAGTGACAACCTTCCTTCTAGACTTCTTTGACCCTTGACCGTTGCAGCGGAGGTTTGGGGGACGTTGAGAATCGAAAATATCTGAAAGCACATGTTCATCAAACATTAGAATCTCTAAGTCCATATGTCGCTCATCTAAGAGCTGGAACCGAATTTTGGAGGAGGTGAAGCTTCTTGAAATGTTTTTCAGTGAATTTTTCTTGAATGACAAGTGGAATTGGCATCTAATCCAAGTTGTTTCATAATTTTTGGAGCTTTGTGGAAGTAGTTATGAAATTTTGAAGTTGAAATGGCATAGGGCTCTAAAATCGCCCACCTCCTAAAATGTGCATTATTTGTACATTGCTAAAGGCTATGAAAAAAGTAACATGTACAAACAGTGTCCATTTCAAGAGGTGGGCGGTTTTTAGAGCTTGTGCACTTTTAGAACCTCCTACCTTATCTTAGTTGGCTCCAAAATTCAACCGTAAGGTTGTTAGTTAACAAGGCAATTTCAAAAAAAATTCCGTTTTTCCTTATCAAATGTAGAAAAGCTCCTCATATCTGGTGTTTGGCTCATGAAGTTTAGGGGTTGATGATGACTTTCTTCTCTAATATCACATCACTCTTCAATAGGGCTTTTTTTTGGCTTTCTAGTACTAGATTGCACTAGAAAAAAATTAGGCTAAAAAATGTCAATGAACTATGAAATTTTTCACCATGAAACTTTGAATTAAAAAGAATCTTGGATGAAATTGCTAGATTGTGGATGAAAACATAATTACGGACATGTGGTATGTGTTAATGTGATATTTTCTATCCAATATGTGGATGAATTTTGAAATTTAGAGCACCACTATAATATTTCATGTCACCACTTTGGCACTTCATAGAAAATGAAAAAAAAAACTGCACCTCGATCTTTGTTGAATCTAAAAAAATGCTAGATGTACCAGGCAAGATAAACCAATCCCCTTACTCATGCTTGAGGGAAATTGCTAGAAAATTTATTTGTTGCATATGGTAGAATTTGCAAAATTTGCATTCATATTTGTAATTGGAGGCTTGGAAATTATCTTGGAGGGGTGTAGAAGATATATGAACCCCTGAAGGACCGAAAAGACCACTTTGGACTTTTTAAGAACTTAGCCAGGTTCTATTGACTTCATAATTTGAAAGTTTTTCATTAATTTTTTAGGATGCATGCTATTCATCATAATCTACATCATTTTGATCAATATTGCAAAAGTTAGAGTTTTTTTTAATTTCAATGTCAAATCGGGTAGCAAAAAATATGTTTTAAAAAATATAAACTATTTTGGAGGGATTATATAGATTGATAACTTCTCAAAAAAAAATTAAATCTTTAAACTCTGAATAGGGAGGTAAAAGTTATGAAGATTTTTGATTTGCGGGCAATGAAGTTAGAAAAAATATACAAAGTCATCTTTTGCTCTCAATTTTGAACTATTTCAAATAAGAATTGAAATACAGGATATTAATTTTAAACTATAACACTTTCACCATTATGATTATTCTCAATTTTTTTGTGAAAGTTATAAGCATATTAGATTTTTCTTTAATCCATTACCACCTTCCACTTTATATTTTTTTAAAGATCAATATGAAAGTTATTTTGGTTAAATTTTTTTGTCACACATTTTCAACCCATTTTCCAACTTGTTGACAAAATTTACAAGTTATAGGACATATGATACTTTTTCTAAAAATATAAAAGACAAAACTTCACCTTTTAAAAAGCCTACATTTTGAAATTTAAGTGCATTGAACTTGCAATTGGTGGAGATGTTTGCTTTCAAAATTTTAAGGCAATGTACTTGAACAAGTTGACCAAGAGATTCTTTGGTTGGATTTGTTAAAAAACAATTATTGATGAAGATTTTGACCTTGCTTTGGAGATGAGTATTTTGAAGCGGTCATGGGTCTTTAAATATGATGGTCCTTTAGGAATTAATCAAGTACAAAATAGGGGGGGGCTTTTATTTTACATACACCTGTAGAATGGCTTTGGAGAGACTGAGAGAAGGGTTGATTCACCCTGGCTAATGTACCCAACTCAAAATTTGTAATTCAATTTGTAATCTTGTTATTACAAGAAGTCTTAATAAAGGTATGTACACACTTGGTGTTAAAAGTGTTGTTATTGAGGGTCTTAGGAACAAATTTTGACCTACTTTAGACCAAATTCACATTCTAAACAACACCTCTAATACTAAGTGTGAACTCACTATTAGTTATCATTCAAATATGACAACAAGAAAATTTAACAAATGGAAGTTTGGTTTCAATTTTCAAACCACATGCTTGTTATTGCAATCCAAAACAATTTTGTTAAGGTAGAAACACCCAAAACCGTTACTTTCATCAGTTTAGTATAGTTAGAGGCATATTTTTCTAAAACTAATATTTTGTAGTATTAGCATGAGAAAATCACGAATATTAAAAAAAATAGAATTTTCCAATGTGATATGTAATTTTTATGATTTTTCAAAGTGGTAGGTCTCTAGAGCATTGGAATTGACCCATAGGTGCACCCAAATCTAAACTTTGCAAAATTCAGCTGTCAGCAAATCAAAGTTCAGTATGTGTCCTTCAAGTGCGTCAGCGAATCACAATTAAACATGTGTAAGACACATTAATGGAACTCTATGGAACAAAGATTAGGTACAAGGATGGTTTTGGGTGTATCTACCTTATATTCAACAAATGGCTTTCCCCCTCCCAATCCATGAATAAGTCATTGATATTAAAATCTACATAAAGTCTTTGACTTGGCTTTAAATAGAGAGCTAGCAAGAAATTAACTAGACATTGCATGTGTGTTCTACAAGGAAAATGTGGTGAAAGTGTGTTCCTGTCTTTTGAACGCATAGGCACAGTGAGGTTACATGTAACAATTAAATCCAATTTAATTTTTTTTTTAATTTTCCTCCACCCCCCAAAACCCCAACCCTAACCCTAATCACCACCCCTATTTGTAATTTCAAATCGATGTGGGATATGCAATCGATATAGAATATTGCTACATTGCCGCATTGTCATATCCATATTTGTATTATATATTTGTATACATCTTCCATATCCATATTCATACTTGTGTTCGTATTCTTATTTGTACCCCAAATCCATGACTTGGAGACTAGTTTCAATTTTTTTTCTTGTGAATAGATCAATGATTTGCAATTTTTGAGGATCAAAAGTGAGGGATTAATAAAAAATATGCCATTTGCATCTTTTCACCAGATAGTGTCAATTGTGTCACATTTTCACCCATCAAAGATTGACATGTATTGCTAATCATTCAAGTTTCAACCTAAAGATTCATGTGTCTTAGGAGAATGTTTGTGTAAGCGTGGTGTTGCAAATTTTACTATGAAGAGCCCTATTTTAGCAAAAGATAGAAGGAAAAACATGCATGATCATTTAATAAAAATGTAGATTGGAGAATGCATTTTTAATGTAGCCAATTAATGATGATATCTAACAATTAATTTACAAATGAAACATGGCCATGCCACTTGTTTTTAGATTGAAGCGAGATTGTTATAATTAAAAAAACTTTATGAGGAAATATATTAGCACACTATTTAGCATTTGCCTAGTGCTACTTGGATAAAGTATTGATGTTCGTTTCATTTATATCTTGAGCCTTTTTTCATAAATTAGTAAAACTTTCAATTTTGACCAATTATAGAAAAATTTAAGTATTCAAATAGAAATTATACTTTTTGGTGAATATGCAAACTAATATGAATAGACATTTTGTACTTTGATGCTTACCATTATCTCCATTGATGCAAACTATGGAATTCAACACATTTGACTTTTGTCCAAAATCTTAGGTTTTTAGAAGTTAGTCCCTTCAATATATGCATAAGGAGTGATTATAATTAAAGATGCAATTATAAATGACTTTTGCAATGTTTTCCCATACAAGACTCTGCAAAGAATCATGATTTTTATATTATGTGTACATATGGATATTTAAATATTTAAATTTAAAATTATTATATATATTTTAAAAGAAATTTCTATATGTATATACTCAAAATTTCGAAGAATATTTTTAATTTGAAGTTTGGTATGATTGTTTAAGACTATGAAACATTAGGAAAAGTTTTAGGCCTGAAAAGGATGATAGTTTTTTTTTTAAAATTTGTATCTTTGGCACCCCGTCAATGCAAGTAAAAAAGAAAATTAAAACATATATTTTTATTTAAAAATTGACAATCTGACGTGGTACTGATGTAGCACTAATTGTGCATTGACAAATTCAGAAATATATATATAAATATATATTCTCTAATTGCACTCCAACCTCTAATAAAATTCAAGTTTTCAGGGGATCTTAAAATTTTCCAACAAAATAGGAAATACTTGGGATGCTTCATTTGCTGCTTATACTTTATTAGGAAAAAATTGAATGTAAAAATTAAGATCTTCAAAACAAAGAGGTAATACTGCTAAAATGTCTTACATGGATATTTCATCTTTTTAATAAGGCAAAACTTGATGTACATTTAAAAATAATTAAACTGACTACAATTTAGCTGAATGATGTGAATATAGATTATGTTGTGAAATTTCTGAGTAGTGTAATTTATAATTGTGATTGGAGTCAGGGGGCAATGTACATTAAAAAAAATGCACATTGTGAATGAAACATTGTTTGTTCATCCAATTTTGCCAATATCATTCTACCTTGAATTTTTTGTAGATGAATCATAGCTAATTGACAAAATCAAAAATGAATATTTTTTCATGAAGGACTCTAACTTTTTCTTTCAAAATTTTCACAAAGAAAACCTCTAATTTATAGCAAAGAATCCTAAGATTGACTACATGGTCATAGGCTCCATCTTTAAAGAATTAACCCTTAAACGACAACTTGGTGATTGTGGAAATCATCCATTTTGATACCGTGGAAATCATTGGTCTAAAAAGAATCCAAAAGTACTCATCAAAGTCAAAGTAATGTAGAAGATCTCTCCTTTTCACACAAAATTCTACAGATGAATAATTGCATTTTTGTCCTACACTAAAAGATTCTTTGTCATCCATCGGACACCAAACATCCTCCTTCAATTGACATTTAAGGGTTAAAGAATTGACCCCTTCGAAAGCCTTGATGGAAGAGGGTAGGAATTTGGAACTTTTCAAGACTAAATATATTATACCTTTACAAAATTGCATGCATAAAAATAAATTATGGCTAGACAAGTTTCTATTTTCTTCTCATTCAAACGTAAACTAATTTAAAAATTTGCACAAAAATTATAAAGTATTGAGTGAACAAGCTAGTCTCAACTTAATAAATTTAGACAATTTTTTTCATTTCCACAAATTTGGAAAGTGCTCCATCTATTTCATATAACTCTTAGGATAAATTCATAAAAAAACACTCACTATTCATATATTGGATGTTGAATCTCTTAGAGCATTGCCACTATTCTAAAAAAATTATTTTTTCAAAACATTAGGTTGTTGTTTTAGAAAGTGGAACACTTGTTTTTTTTCTACATGTACAACTTGCTATTTTAACTTCTAGTCAATTGCAATTCTTCTATTGTGCAAAAGCCAAAAAATCTCCATCATTTATTAAGCTAGTGTCTAATTTATAAAAGAAAAAATTGTATTTGGTAGAGTTGAGAATCTTAGCAAAATTCCTTCTTTGTTGTTCAAAAGTTAATCTTTTGATGGTAACAAGCCATTGCACGTTTTTTATTCAAAAAATTGCATTGTTTTGTTGAACTCTGGAATACATTTTAAGGGTGATGTTTTTATTTTAAACTTTGGAATACACTCTAGCAACCTTTCTATTAATTGGAAGTTGACCATTGAAAGACATTTCATGTCTAACTTTGGTCAAACTTCATTAAATTTCTAAATTAAAATACACAATTCCAAAATTATAATATTTTTTATCAAATGTAGTAAATATATGTTTAAAATAAATTTTATTTTTTCATAATTAAAGACAGCAACTTGAATTTTATATGATTTTTTTAAAGAAATTTCTTTATAAAAATTATAGTAATTAATTTTTAAAAATATTATGAAATTTTAAGAAAAATGGAAATAATAGTGAAAAACATCAAGGTGCCATTGATGCACTCCTAGAGTTCACACCACAAAAAATTTGATAGAAAAAAAATTCAAAAATGGTGTATTTTGAGCTTTAAAGATGTTATATTCAAAGTGTTACAAAATTTTAAAATTTTAAATTTTAGAAAAGAATTAAATTTAGTAAGAAATATATCATTAGAGCTACATTTTTTTGTTAACTCCTAATGACCTAAGGGGAGTGTACTTTCAAAATAGATCAAAACTGCTAATAACTTGAACAATCTGTTTGTTCATTTTTTCTTTAATTGGGTAGAATGTAACTGTAGGATCTTGAAGTTCATTGAGAGTGAGCACCTCAAAAAAATTCAGATTATTTGACCAGACAATTTAGTATATATATTTAGGTTTGAAGTATTATTTGGATTTAGGGTTGGTATTTTATGAGTGTGCAAACATGAGCATGTGGGCTTGTGAACATACAATTTTTTAGACTGAAGACCTATGATTATAGACATTAGAATAATAGAGAATTAGGGTTGAAGTATTAAACTAATCTTTTTATTTTGTCAATAAATGGAAGAATAGGAGTTTAGGTTGTTTGCACTATAATATAGAGAATTTTTTTGAAACTATAACAAGTAAATCACAGTACAAATTGAAAATTTAGGGAAAAAAATATTAGCTATAGTGCCTTCATTGATGCCAACAATTTCCCTAAATCTAAAGCCAATTGATAAAAAAACATCTAATTCTACTAATGAATGACCATAAATTGAAATTGAAATGGCATCATAGTAAAAATAATTTTTGATTTTGAAATCATTGGTGCCGAGCTTCTAGCTCCCATCAATGCTACAAGGTATCAAGCTAGGTAATAAAAAATTAACCAAATGTTATAATTAAGAGTTGAATGAAAAAAATAAAGTACAAATTTTGTTTTTCTTTATCATCCACTACTAGAAAATTTAGTTTTTCTATTGCTTTAGTCACGTTGATTTGGTTCACTTTTATGTTGATTTTTGTCCAAATCAACAAATTATTGTCTAAATCAACAAAAAAGCGAACCAAATCAATATGATCAAATCAACAAAAAAATTGAATTTTCTAGTAGTGATTGGCTACTTGGCTAGGAGATCCCATCGCCACTGAAAGTTCCCTTGAACAACTTAGCATGTGATAAAAATACAATTGACTTTTGCAAAAGCATAGTTAGATTGAACCTAAGCTTTAAGCTTTAAACCAAAATTTTAAAAAATCTCGTATACACAAAAAGTTGTCAAGAGTTGGATGAAAGAGTTAGTTACATGTAATTCACCATTTTTGTACTTGGTCATATGAAATTGCACTTATTAATTATATAGAAGATTCATCTCATCACCAATAGGGAGTACTTGGCATAATTTTCCCTATGGCGGACCCCACCCACCCACCCAAAAAATATATAAAAATTTAAAATTATATATATATAATATAACATAATCTATGGCTAGGGGGCTCTTTTTGGCACTAAGAGGTCCCAAGCAACAAGAGGGAAGTGATAATAAAAATCTAATTAAATGTCAATGGAACAACCTCATTCCATTTCAAAACAAATCCCGATCACCAATTTTTTTTGCTTAAAATGTAGCAGAGTTCAATAAGTAGCAAATCAAGATGGCAAGCTTTCAATCCATCCTTTGGCCTTGAGAGGTTCCAAACAACAGAAGGAGAGTGGTCAACTGAACAACTATTAGATCAAGACAAGCAAGTTGGATCTCCCTAGGAGATTTCACAAGAGAACAATAATCAATTAATCAATAATTTAGTATACTTAACCTCATTACTTACAAAAATAATCCCTATCAACTAAATATTTTCTTCCAAAATCTTAACAAGTTCAATTACTAGTACATCAAGACAAAAGTGTTGGTACCTTCTAAGAAGATTGATATTGCTACAAGATAGTGATCAACAAAAATGAAATTTAGTGTAGCTAAGCTTTTTCCACACATAAAGGATTCCTATTTATTTAAAAAAATCTAAAAACGTTCACAACTTGCAAATCAAGAAGGAAGTATTGGTACCCTCCCATCACCCTCAAAGGGAGCCATGATGCTAAAAGACAATGGTCAACAAAAATAAAATTAAGTGTGACAAAGATCATTAGATATAAAAGTAATCCTTATCAATGATTTCTTTTGTAAAATCTAAACAAGTCCAACAATAGTACATCAAGAAGAAATTATAAATTATATCCAATCGGCCCAAGAAGATCTATGCTACTACAAAACAATGATAACAAAAATGAAATTCAATTTGACAAAGCTCTTTCCACATGGAATCAATCCTTCTTTACCAAATTGTCTTTTCTAAAATCTAATCAAATCCACCAACCCACACATTGAGATTGAAGGGTTGGTTCTTTCCATCATTCCAAACTATGAGGACATTGATCAACAAAAATGAAATTTGGTGTGGCTAATTCTTTTCATACAAAATGAATTCATATCAACCAATTTAAAAAAAAAATCTAAACAAGTCCAACGATGAACAAATCAAAATTGAAGTTTTGATTTTCTCTACTGACTCCAGAAGGTCCCAAGTTGTAAGAGGGTAGTGGTCTACAAAAATGAAATTTGGTATAACAGATTGCTTTCCATTTCAAATGAATCCAAGAATGAATCTCAATAAACCAAAGCAATTGGTGTATAAAAAAAATTTGGTGTAATAATCTCACTTCTTTCTAAAATAATCTTTATTAATTGAAAGCTTGTATAAAAACTTGAACTCAAGTCCATAAAGCTTCTTCCATTGGCCCGAAGAGCTCTACAAATCTATAGTCATGTCATCAAACAAGCAAACATCCAAGTCGAATAAACAAAACAAATTGAACCCCAATTTCAAAAAACTCAAAAAACTCAAACCTAAATAATATAGTTAGAGATTACACATTTAGCTTCAAAACATTAATTCTTTTTTGGATCAAATATTGCAATTTCATGGAATATTCTAGAAATCCAAGTTATTTCCATCTCCATTCATCTTTTACATCGATTGACTTTTTCATCTTTGTAATGTATACTACCAATATTCTAGATAGTATTGAGAATTATAATTTTCATTTGAATTCTATATAATTGTAGCAATAGGTCCTTGGTAATAGGTTCATGGCAATAGGTACCAAAGTTTACTAAAAATAGTATGTTTGACAAAAATTTAGATAGAATCATTTTTAGAAACATTAGTGAGTTTCCTAATGCTTTTTCAAAGTTTTGAGCCCAACACTCACATAATCCTAGTTTAGTGCTCAAAAGCTCATGCTCGCACACTCACAAAATAGCACCGCTAATTTGAATCAATGGAAAAAAGGCAATGCACTTTGAAGAAGCATATGTTAGTGAGAATCTTTTGATACAATAGACTTTTAGCTCAATGAAATACAAGAGAGTTGAGAATGCTCATCTAAAATTTTACAACATTTCGAGCATTTTTTAATTTGTGGTAGAGCTTATAATGCACAATGGTCACTAAAAATGAAAGTAGTGCTTGTAAGAAAAACAAGAATGGAACACTTGTCTTTTCCTTGAGCTCCTTGGATTTGCCCTCTTTGAGGTGGATCTACCCATTGATTGGCTAACTTCTTAGTCCATGTCCAAATTGAACCTTCCAAAATTGTGTTATAAACTATACTACACCACTCAACTTTGAAAAATTCCGCAAAATTGAGTTTAACTCGGATTTTGATGAAACTACTACTATTAGATTTTTTACATAGTCAATTTTTTAGAAATATTTTTTATTTTTAAAAATTCAAAATTCGAGAACAAAAAGCTCAAAAAAGAGAGGTAGATATTAAAAAACAGTCGCTTAGTTCATAAGGGGTTAAACTTTAAAGCATTTAAAATTAAAAACTATGTGAAAATTTATGTTTCAACTTTCAAAATGCCCAAAGGGCTTGCAATGTCCTTTAAGAATTAATACAGTGGATTAATATCTTTAAACAAGTAGGATAAACATATAATCTATTCTCTCAAAAATTAACTCAATACTTTAACAAGATGACCTTTTGTAGGAAAATTAAAGATGTTTCAAGGCTTAACCTTTTTAGGACCAATGTTCAAATTTGAACAATGGATGAATGCAAATACATTTGAAGCACATAAAATTGTAATTTTTCATCCATTTTATTATTATTTTGAGATTTTTGTATTAATTCCTTAACATTTTTATAGTATAGATTCTAAAGACTTTGTTTTGTGGATATTCTATAATTCAAGGGGAACTGGTATGTTTCACCTTAAAAAGTAACTATTCCAATTCGAAAAATGTCTCTTCAAAAATGACTTCAATGAATAAGTAAAATAAAAATCTTTATAAATTACTATAATTAAAGTTGAATATTATGAAAGTAAACAAAAATATTCTTGCACATATGACAAATATTCAATCTAAATTTAATTTATGATATTTTTTGGAATTTTTTTTTCTATAATTTTATAACTCATAAATGTTGGTTAGTGCAATAGACAATAGATCAAAGTATACATATATGATCTATGAATAATGTTTTACAATTTTTTTAGAAAGTCCTCGTTTAATTTTTATTCTAAATTGCATCTTATAATACATCTTTATAATTTTGGAAATTTAGACTACTGCTTGGTTCTTTGATGCTATATCTACATCATTGACTTAGATTCAAGACATTTTAGTTGTTTTTGGATTTGATATTAATGGAGTAGTTTATTAAAAAAATGGTACACTTCAATACTTTTAACTTTTTTCCTCTTAAAAACTTGACTTTGACATTCAAAATAATTTCTTTTTCTTTTGAGAACAAATGTAGTTTCCAAAATATAGTTTCTATGCCAAATTTAAAAATAAGCATTTCATTGAAGTTTAAAGTTGGGTATTTATAACCATGTTATATGGTATGATACGGAAAATTTACTTTACACCAAAATGTTCCACACTATAATGTACTTCTATTCTAAAAATTTCAAACTTTTTGAGCATGATTTGTATTTTCAATGAATTTTCTTCATTTTTACTTCAAAAATTCATAGTAATTTGAAATTTTCACAAGAAATTCTGAATTTTTATGTGACATATATATTAGACATACAATTTCATTCCTGAAAAATAACTCCCAAAAAATTCACTCACAAATAGCAAAGAAATGGAGGACATAAGGTGAGAGAGTTTCGAAGTTTGACTACACGGTCATAGGCTCCACCCTTAAAAACCAGAAAATGCTGTGTGAACAGAGTTGATGTTCAGCGGTGTGAATGAGGTGTCCTCTGTCTCCAGGCGTCTGTCAATGGAGGTGCGAGAGAGACGAGTTTCCCCTGGCCGTAGCTGCCTTACCTCGTGAGCTTGAGCTTGAGCTTTTGCTATTGCGATATCAGAAACGATCATCACCTTCGCATTGCAGAGACCACACACTGATATCATTGACTTCCAATGACTAAACTTCTTGGTGAAGGCACTTCAAAATGGCGATGGAATTAGGACGGATGGAGGTCAGTGGAGTGAGCATCTTGAAGCAAAGAGTTCCATGCTCTATGAATGCGTGACGTAAGTATTTGATTTTGCATGCGCATTGGGAGAAGGTAGCATGAGTCCCAGGCTCAGAATGGGGGAGAGTGGCGAGCGAGGGGCCATGAGTTTGAGGCAGCCCAAATGGGCGCAGAACCTGCTCTCGCAGCAGCAGCAGCAGCAGGCCGTGGCGAATAATCCTTCCGGAGGCGACGGCAACGAGGGCCGGGAACAGTCGTCGTCGTCGTCACCCGTGATGGATCTCGTCATGGCGCTCTCGGATCAGCGCGTGTACCGGGAAGTCGTGTGGTCGCTCAAGCGCGGCCTGCACGATGCGCGATCGGAGTTTTCGTTTGTCCGAGTGCGCGGGTTGAATGCTCTTGCCAAGCTCTTGGAGTCGACCACGAGCTCGGAGAAGGCTATGGAGCTTTTTCGGGACAGCCAGAGCTACCGAGAGCTTCAAGGTTTGTGCTTCTTTCTTTCTTTCTTCGATGCAATGTCTTATTCTTTGCTTGCTTGCTTGCTTTGCTTGTTTGGCGTTGTCTTTAGGGCTTTGTGGAATTCTTTTCGTTGCAAAATTTGAATAAATTTAGGACATCGTTGGAACTTCTGTCGTGTATGTCATCTTTGCTTCTGGGAGACCGTTCGGATATTCTATCATTGCACATCATCTTGAAGAACAGAAAACGATTCTGCCCTCGATATGACTCTGAGGTAATAACCACACCTAAGTGCGACACTTAAAGCACTTAGTATGTATAATATTATTTAGGAAATTGAGGGTTTTAAGTGTTATTGTGAACGAAGTAAAGAAGATTTCAACGCCCCAGAAAATGGATTATTTGGATACCATATGCAAAAGTTATTAGGGTTCAAAGTTGATGTCCTGAAATTGAGACGAGTTCTGATGTTGAGGTGTTGTACATTCTCAAAATCAATATGATCCCATTGTGCATGAATCTGGGGTGTCATATCTATCTAGGTGTCGTTATAGGTTTTTTCTCGCTTACAGTGTATTCTAAAACCCTACACATCTCCGAGCATTGTGAAGAACAAATTTCTCAGCGATGCTTTCAACCTTAGGTACTTGGTCAAGGGAACTGGACCTGATGATGGTTTTGATTAAAGTGCATCGTTGCAGTGCTATGTGATATTTTGGAGATAATAGGAAGCTCAACCATGATCAATGCCTTGCCTTGTTAATTTTATCAGTTGTTCCGGTGCTCTTTGATTACACTCTGGCTCCACGGAAGCGAGTAGCCAAGAACCTCGACGTTTTTGTGGGTGCTGAAGCCGGTTCGGATATGGAGAGTTCTCCTACTACGGTGGAGGTGGCTATTGCGCTTCGTGTGTTGGAGGGTTGCTGTCTGGTTTCTAGTGGTTGTCGAACCACTGCATCTGAGCACTCAGCTGTTTCGGTAAACTTTACAGTCTAAATTTCAATTGCCTGTTTTACATTAATGAAGCGTATTCTCTGGTTAGAGTGTCCCTCGGTGTGAAAGAATATTCTACTAGTAAATAGAAGCTGCGAGAGTCACATTGTTCTATGCACCTTCTCATTACTTCGTTGATTGAAAGCAGGAACTTATTGATTTCTTCTTAGCTGGAAGGCCATCAGTACAGATCGTCTGTTTGGATGGATTGCTTGCTGTCATGCTAGATTCACCGCCCAACCAGAAGGTAAGCATCTCTATTGTTTTACCGAAGGACGTAGCATTGCCCCGTTAAGTCAGATTGCCGGAGAACAGGATGAACTTCATTAAGCGGCAAATTTTGATTGATTCGGGTCTCCTGGTGCATTTTCTTATAGGACTAGTGAAGTCAGGATTACATTATAGAAAATTACCCTGTGTTGCTTGATGCCTTCCAATGTTTGCTTTTCTCAGTGAAGTGTATGCTGTCACAGGAGTTTGAACGAGTGCATGGTCTGCGGAAAATTGCTGAGATGTTCAGAAACAATCATTTGGATAACGACATTTTGTGAGTGAACCAATTGTTGTTTATTAGGGCTTTTTTCTTTGAAACACCGTAGCATGTTCCTCTCTGCATGTTTCTTTGAAGCACCGTTTATTCTATTTATATTGACTCTGGTCCGAAGGGGCGGAGGCTTTGTATTGACAGAAGTTACCCTTAGGAAGTTTGAGTAGCTACCTTACTTGAAAAGCGAGCCAGTGGGGACAGAACCTCTCGTAGTGTACAGCAGTGTACAGTAGCTGCTTGTTGTATTTAGTGTCGCTATGTAACCAAGTTGCTGTAGGCTTCGTTTTTGTCAATATATTTTCATAGACATAGTCATGTTGAAGGGGTCTACAACTAAGCTACTAATTAAAACATACATCTCTGGTATAAAGCGGTTGCCTGAAGTGATTTTATTTAGGTAATAAACTGCGTAGTTGATATTTTACTTTATTCCTGAACTCCATCCGTGTTTAACTTCCTGACAACTGCATACCAGATTGAAGATTGCGGAGTTCATCGTGATCCTGATTAGCAAAGTCCTTCCAAACGCAAGCTTCGGTTCAGGAGAAGGTCCAAAATCAGCATGGATGACCAAATGGGCGCAACAAGAGCTCGTTGAGATTCTGGGTGAAGAGAGCAGTACAGTGGTAGACAGCATCATTGATGCAGGTCGCCAAATATTCTCCGATCAAGAAAACCAGCAATCAGCGATGCTTGGCTACGCCGAAGAGCTTCTGCATTTGGCTAGGTGATGTTAGACTCAAGATCCACTCATGAATTTAAATATAGTCTGCTTTTTGTATTTTACGACAATGGATTCAGTACCACACCCACAGCTTTCTTGCCAGCGCACACCAAGGAAGAGATTATTGATATTCTTTGGCTTGGTTTTCGTTCTTGTTTTCAAAAGTAGTGCGCTATTCTAGATTGCCAAGAGCAATTGTTGACAATTCGCGGATTGCCTGTCCTTGGTTCTTTTGATTGCCCTTCTTTTTTTCTGTTGTGTTCACTAAAGTCTTTGACCAGCTCGCACATACAGTCTTTGTGTGTAGCTACATAAAGGTACATTCTCACCTGGAGTTTGCTAATTCTAAGTTTTAAAAGATAATACGTCCATGAAACATAGAAATATTTAGTTTAAATGGTAGGCTAGTTCGACAAAATTGTGCTTGGGCTAAGTTTATCTTTTGTTCACACATGGGAATTCCGGTGCTAGAGCTACACAAGAAGTTGGGAGCTAAGCTGGCACTAGAATTTTGGCCTTCAAAGCATGCAGACGAAAATGTAGATTGAAACCAACAATCTTTTATAACGTGCAAAGCACAACTTGCAACTAATCAATCCCTCTTACAAGTTTGCAAGTTCATGAGATTCAATTCTTTTCAGAAATTGTTGGATTGCTTGAATCTTTGGTATACCTTTACCAACAATTTGTTGTCCAGATTGCTTGACAATATCGTGTAACCAAAGATGCAATTGACTCGGTAAAAACTACTGCAATCCTTGTCCTAAGGTCCTTGCAAAGTTGACTTTTGAGCATAAAATAAACAGAATTACAAACTTGGATCCTAAAGATCAATCTTGGAAATGAAGTTAAGAGTGGTACTGTGTATTACGTATTGTGCCTCAAGGTACAACATTATGAAATACTCCCCTTCATCCCATAATACTAGTCCTTTTTTGTTGTAATGAAAGTATTAACCCATGAAGGAGGAAAAAATGAAATGAAAAGTTCTTTTTTCAAAAATTAAATTTACAAATTTATACAGGGAATGTGTGGAAAAAGTTTCAAAGACTTCAACCATATAGATTGAAAGATTAAGGTAAACTAGCCCATTGTGGTTAGAATGAGGAGTTTGGCATCATCTTGTTGCTGAAATTTTTCAATTTTTTTCCTACATTAGTACAAGTGTGAGAAATAGCAAGTGCAATTGAAATTATATTTTTTTGACAAAGTATGAATTCGCTAGGAATTTCTGAAGCATCGAACCCAAAAGAGTCTGTAGACTACCTTAAGACCAACAAAATTTGAATCTATAATGTTCATTTCACTGCCTAATGCAGTCAAAATATTTTCTATTACAGAAGGCCAAAAAAGTCAATTTTTACAATGGACTGCACACTGAAAACTTAGAAGTTCCTAACAAGGGCAGTGTTCATTCCATTGCTATCATGTAAGACATGCATTGTTGCCCGCATCCCACATCCTGAAAAAAACTCACAATGGGTCATTTGACCGCAATGGGTTGTCTTACCTTATAACGTTTGAAGTTAGAAAAAAAGGTTTTTTCTAATCTTGTTATGACAAGGCCAACAAACTTTAACTCCTAAAGTGAGATTTTTATACTATACATGGTTATTTGGAGGGGAGGGGGGAGACATTCCCATTTAGTATATTATGTAAGTTATGTATCTTCAAAATTTCAAAATTATAGAGGGAGATTTGTACATGCTATTCAAAGTTGCCTGGGTTGTCTAAAAAGTTTAGGGCAACATAATTTTTTATTTGAGCACCTAATTGAGATATAAAAAAAAACTATAATTTCATTAAGTGGGTAAATGTTCACACCTTGTGTCAAAATTTGAAGAACCTCTCTTACTAAAGAAAGATTAGAAAGTATGAGGTTGCAATAGATACAAAGTGCCACATATAATTCAAGGATAGGCTTTATAGAAAAAGAAGGCTTCCTTTGTAACTACCTTGTCCCTCCATGTGTTGTTAGAATAATACAAGAATACATAGGAATTCAAGAGATTCAATGAAAAGTTCAATGTCTTTTGGTCTTTGATCCAATCAACTTCAAATTGTTGTAAAAATTTAAAAATTTAAAGTTTTAAACTATACATCTTGTACTTCATTTCATTAGTTAACATTAAAAAAAATCATCTTTAATCCTAAAATCAAGTTTGAGGTACATTGCTAAAGGGGACAAGTAATTTGGAACAAATGAATAAAATGAATAGTATTTTGGGATCTCACATTCCTAACATCTTCATTTTTCATAGATTCAAAGGTCAAAATACCTACTATGATTAATTGAAAGTAAGGTAATGACAACCTAATACATGTCATTAAGCTTGGGCCTATAAGATGTTATATTGA
Source organism: Climacium dendroides (assembly GCA_950106755.1). NCBI lineage: Eukaryota > Viridiplantae > Streptophyta > Bryopsida > Hypnales > Climaciaceae > Climacium > Climacium dendroides. The sequence goes on from OX467088.1 coordinate 21,676,624, forward strand.
TTTGGCAAATACTAAGCATCATATGTGTGAATAACTAATAAAAGAGGATAGCATAAAGTAAAATAACAATTATTTAACCTATTAAGGACCAAAAGGTCCCAATTCACAAAATATGTAAATGTGTATTATAAAATACAACTTTGAACAAATATTTAATGATGACTAACAATTATTTTAATGCTTCTATACTTATGTATTTTGTATGTCCACTAATTAGAACATCAAATCAAACCACATTCAAATCAATGAGATGCAAAATTGCACTATTTGAATTCTTGAATAATTTGAAACAAGTAAATTGTTCTTCAACTACAATAGTATATTAATATCTTTTATATTGAAAGCATAGTGCCACATACTCTTATCATGTTTACATTTATATTAGTGAATATATGGCCTCCAAAGGAACATATACAAATATAATCAATAAATTAACCATCTATGCAAATCAGAAATAAATAAATAAAATATTGATTTACCCAACCATTTGCCAAAACCAATTTTTTTTAATATGGGTATGATATATGGAATACATATGGAAACATAAGGAATACAAATGTCACTTTCTCATATGGAATATAAATATGGATATCACTTTCTCATACATGCCTGAAACTAGATGCTATTGAAGAGCTAACTAACAATGTATCTTAGTTCAAACTTCATTTGAAAGCTAGAAACATAACTTAACCACTAAAGTCCCAAGGCCAGTTTTCTATCAAAAACCACTCAAAATTGCCACTTTCTTTACGTTCACCTACAAAACTAAAAATAAACAAATTTAGAATCTAATTGTAGGATCTTGTTCTATACTTGTCTTAAATCATGTGAATTTTTTTTGTTTCCCTTTAGGTACAAAGGGACTTACTTTAGAGTTTAAGGTTAGTGCTTATGAAGCAACCCTTTGAATTCTTGAAATATTTTTCAGTAAATTTTTAGCGAAACAAAAACAATATGGACATCTAACCCAAGCTGTTTCATAATTTTTGGACCTTCATTTGTGGAATCAGTTTCAAATTTTTGAACTGGAAATAGAGTGATCACTAAAAACGTCCCTTCCTAAAATGTTCACAAGTTGTACATTGATGGTGCACCAATGAATGCAATATGTACCTCTATGTAAGAGGACGCTTTTCAGGTCACTTTTTGAGCACCCTCCACTTATTTCTTTTTCTTTCTTTTTCTTTTTCTTTCTTTTTTCTTTCTTTTTCTAACTCTTATTCTTTCTTTTGTTGAGATGGTGCCAATTTTGGAACCAGGTGACACTCCAGCAGGCAGGTGCCAGTTCCATTGAATTTTTGACTTTGATGCCATCCTTTACAAGCAATGTAATCAGCACGTGGCAGCTTTCCATGTTGGCAAGCCAGGGCATCCATACCTTAAATTTGACTCTTTGTTTGTTTTGTTTGTTATGTTGAAATCTCTTGGACCGTGTGTCCCCCGCTCGCGTTCTTGGTACCATCGGAAAGCTCTCGGCAAGGAGGGGTGCATGGGCTTTGTTTCGTGGTGTTTGAATCTATGGTGAGAAAGTTATTGAATTTTGAAGTTTTTAGGAACTAAAAAATTAAAAAATTACTTTTGCTTTTGTTTTGACTGTGGCAACGGCACAAGGCACACTAGTCAAGTTGAAAACACTCAAGTGGACACCGTCTTCTTTGTTTTGGGCTTTCTGGTGCCAATTTGTACCTGAAAAAAATAATCTACCTGTAAAATGGAAAAAAAACTTGGATGCAATCGTCAAAAAACTTCAAATTAAAAAATCTTGGATAAAACTGCCAATTTGTGGATGAAAATCAAATCATAAACATGTGATTTTGTATCGCCACTTTGGCACTTCTTAGAAAATGTAAAAAAAAGAAAAAAGAGTTGATGCCTTGTGCCATTGCCACAACCAAAATCTAAGTAAAAGTAATTTCTTTCTTTCTAATTTAAGATCTAAAAATAACTCAAAAATTCATAGCTTTCCTACTATAGGTCCAAATGTCACAAAACAAAGCCCATGCACACCTCTTGGCTAAGAGCTTTCCAAAGGTACCAAGAATGTGACTAGGAGATCTCAATCTAATAAACAAAACAAAACCAACAACCTAATTTAATGGATGGATTAGTATGCCCTATCCCATTGCCACAAATCAAATAAAAGTAAAAGTCATTTTCTAATTTTCTAATCCATAAAAACTTCAAAATTCAATATCTTTTCAACAATGAGTCCAAACATCACATAACAAAGCCCATGCACCCCTTCTCACCAAAGGCTTTCTAACAATATGAAGTACGTAACTGCTAGGGGTGCACTTAGTTCTACTACAATAGACCACGTGTGAACAAGTGATTTCTAATAAACTATAATTTTAACTTCAAATTTTGAGCATTATTTACTAATGATTATAGGATTCTACTCCCAAAATTTCAAACTCAAATAACATATGGAATGATTTCTAAAAGAGGTTAAAAATGCACTGAAATGGTATGTGTCTTTAACTCAAATATTTTTAGAGAACACATTTAGATGACCATTGCATCAATATTAAACTCAAAATGACTTTCAATAGAGATCTATTTTTAGGAATTTTTTGTTCATTTTTTAGACAATTTTTTCTTATATAATATAGGGATGTGAAAGTTATTTTTCAATTCTACAGTGTATATTTTTACTTCAAAAATTTATAACTAATTATTATTAACAAACAAAAATATCAATAATTCAAAACATAAACTTTCAAAGTAGGAAAATCTATTCATATTTTTTTCATTTAATTTTATTTAAAATTTAAAAAGTATATAGGGGGTCCAAAGTTTTGTTTGCACATGGTTTTTAATGGACACTCTAAGTGACCCCCCTGAGCATAACTGGGATGCACGGGTCAAAGAGATCTTGACATAAAAATAAAGTAAACAACCTAACTTAATGGGTGGATGCTGATAGAGAATTAATTATAAAGTGTGGAATGAGGGAACATGAGATGGAGTTTCGAAAATATACAAGACCAAATTTCTTGAATTGAAGCATCCAAATTGAGGAGTAATGGTCTTTGGTGTTGTATTTTTTGTATCAAGTTATTTTTAGTTAACCTTTTAACCCTTAATGGATAGGCCTATAATTGTGGAAATCATCCCTTTGGGCATTGTGTGAATAGTTGGTTTTAAAAAAATTCTAAAGCACTCATTAGAAATTAAAGTATTGTATGAGACCTCTCCTCATACAAAATTCCAAAGATGAATAGTTGCACTTTTGTCCTAGACACAAAGATTCTACGTCATTCATCAACCAAAAAAAGCTACAACTTTTGTTTATGGATTAAAGTTTGCGATCCAAAAAGTGGATGTGCCTCAATCAACTTCATTTGTAACTTTCAAAACATCCATTATTAGTATGTGTTTTAAACTAAAAAAATGAAGCATGATTTAAGTTCTATCCCATTTTAAAATATTAAATAAATAAAAGAAATTATAACAATTGCTAGCTCTAAGTGTCAAAATCCATATTGCACTATATTGTATGTTTTTCATTAAAAGTTTCTTCTTTTAAAATGGTTTATAAATTTAAATTATAAAATTATGTTCTTCATTGTAACCTTCATAGTCATAGATTATTCTAATATATATTATAATTGATATAATTTTATTTCCACCTTTTACTATAGAAAATTATAATTATTTGATTTTTCCATCAAAACTCATAAAAAAGAGTGTCAATAGAAAATTCAAAATTCTATATTTCAATTATATCTTAGGATAAATATATCTTGATTGTGAAATTTGACTTGAAGATTATTGCCAAAGGTGTTAAGGGTGTAAAAAATAAAACAACTATTTGAAAAAAAATTTATGCTAATTTCCATTGCTATTTGTACCTCTTAAAATAATTTCAAATTAATTGGACTATTTTTGCCATATTTATAATTTACTTTCATTTTTAGTCTCAAAATTTGGCTCAAACATGATGTTTGATTCTTTCAAAATGGATCTACTTGTTTAGGGGCTAAGCCTTCCTCTAACACCTCTTGTATAAATTGGGGTCACTTTACAATTAACTCTAATATCACAAGAACTAGTATCCTTTGGAATGCTAGAATTTATCAATTTCCTAGCAACCCACTGATTTTCCACATATATTCCTATCCATTGAATAGATACATCTCCCTCCGTATTCCCCCATTGTATTTAAAATTAAAAAATTAAAAAAATGATTTGCCCACTCAACCCCCAAAATCAAAAAAACTACAATTTGGAAATGATATATAGAATACATGTGGAATTCATATGGGTATGATATATGGAATATGAATATCTAATATAGTATATTGGTATGGTATGATATATAGAATATATAGAATATGGAGTGTTAAAAATAGAATATTGATACGATATGACACATGGATACATGTACAAGATATGGAATCTGGTTGTTAATCCATATCCATGGTAGTCTAACATGTTTAGACAAAATATAGATATAAAGAAATAATGGAAATATAAATATGGGAGAAATGAAAATTTAGTTACTTAATTGAATTGATGACATTCTATCACTATCCAAATTTTGTAGTGTAGTACAACATAATATTATTAACCTACCTTAACCCCTAAAAATTCTTGACAATATTCTCACAAAAAATGCTCCAAAATTGCTATTTGTAGTATAAGTACCAAATTTTTGAAAAATATCATTTTTTGACACATATAACCATAGGATCTTGTAGTACTTTGGTTTGAGAAAATGTGGAAAAATTTTCAAAATTTTCTACCATACAAATTGTAAGATATTAGTGTTTGAAGTGGCAAAAATCTTCTTTTGCATCACAAACTTTAGACCCTATGGTTTGGCAATAGTTATCGTTCTTTCATGGGTTCGCACGTTAATCGTATTGTTATCGCATCATCACAATGCATTGCTTCGCATCGTTATCACATCGTTACAATGCATTACTTGTAACTGCATCGTAACGATGCGAAGCAATGCACCGTAATGATGCGATAACAATGTGATTAACGTGCGAACCCATGAAAGAGTAATAACCGCACGATAACTGTTACCAAACTATAAGGTCTAAACTTTGTGATGTGGCCCTACGAAAAAATGGGCAACTGCACTTCACAAGGTTAGGTCATTATGAAAAAATGTCCAAAATAGTTGTGCTTTTAAAAATTCATTCTTCAAATCAAGTTGGCTACATGCTTGAAAAATTTGAAATCATTTGGAATTGTACAACATATAGGAAAAAAAATATTAAGTAAAAAAAAGTAGAGAATGATTCAAAATACTAAATTGTTGAAAATTTAGTTGAGGAATTGAAAAATGCCAATCCCAGTGGTTATAATGTTGTAATAAACAATCTACACTCTACAATTTTTTTTTCAAAAATATTGAAAATTGCGTTAAATGAATGACTTCAAAGTTTATTTTAGAGTAGAGAATCCGTAACTGTTTGCAAACTAGAACCCTCATAATTTTCATCTTATTAATCAAAGTGGAATGATTCAAAGCTTTCCATGTATATATAAATCTAATGAATGAATTTCAAATTTTTATTTTTAAAAAAATGATTTTTTCTAATCAGCACCAGATTGCCAAAGTTGAGAAACAAACTACATATCACACAATAATTTTTTAACTATGTAGTCAAAAGTTTGTATGAAAATTTTTGGACCTTAAAGCTACTCCTTGTCCACATGTTGTGTGCAAATTTCAAAGAAAAATTAAATTAAATTTACGCTCACATGTATTTGTCCAAAAACGTTATGTTGCCAAAAACACAAGGCTGGTCTTTTAGAAACACATATGAATAATGGAGGGGGTACATGAGTCATCTTGCTATTGGTTGTGAAAATGAGATGAGTATTTGTGAAATTCTCACCTACAAGTCATATTTGTATTTTTTAAGAAGCTTTTTGGAATGCAATCAATATGGGATATCTATTGCCACATGTACTTTGTATATATCCATATGAATTTGTATTTGTATTTCATGTGGATACACATATATCTAGTATTTTGCATGTATTCTATATGTATTCCATGTATCATGTATATTCCATATTCATATATGTTTTCCATATCCCAAAGCACCAAACCCTAATATTTTTTATGACCAAAATTCCCACCAAAATTGTCTCTCACAAAGACACAATCAATGGTGATTGTTTATTTATTTTTAATTGGAAATCAATGGCACTAGAAGGGGACTTTTTTGGTAAGATGATGACCATGGTTTTTTCATTGAGGAGGGGGTGAAGAATTGCAAGAATTGAAGGTGAATGTATCTTGTGGGAGCATAGTTTGACATCTAGTGTTTTGTTGAACATATGTTTAGAATACTAGAAATCCTCTTCACATATTCTCAATTATCTCCAAGTGTCTTGGGAACATTTTAGAATATTGTAGCTATACTTCAAACAACTTTGTGGGTATCAAATGGAGGGTGAACTAGAAGTCATGTTAGATGCCTTGTCCATAAATTTAATAAAACAACATTGATAAGGTTAACTCTTCAATGCCTAAAGGATTGTTATGTAATCAATGAATAGTTAGAAAATACACTAGCAACATATCCATTTGGAAATAGAATGTGAAGTATGAAAGTTCAAACAAAAGTTAAGATGTGACCATTGGTTGTATGATGAATATGTTCTAATAAAAATATAACTTAAACAACCACTAGCATGTCAATAGGTGGTTGAAAATTACAACAACAATATATCTGTTTGAAAATGAAATGCAAAGCATGAAAGTTTAGATGTGACCATGGTTTATATGAGAAATATGTTCTATTGAGAATCTAACTTGGAATACGACTATGGTGTAGTGTAAGTTGTAGTATATCAATTTCAAAATGGGAGGTGATGTATGGAAGTTCAAACAAAAGTTCAAATGTAACCATGGTTTGTATGGAAAATATGCTTTAATAAAAATATGACTTGGATGACAACTATAGAATAATGTGAATAGGTGGTTGAAAATTACAATTGCACCATATCCTTTTTAAAATCGGAGGTGATGTATAGAAGTTCAAATGAGAATTCAATGACTATAATTTGTATGAAGAATATGCTTTAGTGACAATATGACTTGGATGACCACTATGGTATAGTATGAGTGGGTGGTTGAAAATTGCTCAAGTAATATATTCCTTTGGAAATAAAAGGTGATGTATAAAAGTTCAAACAAAAGTTTAGTAACCACAGTTTATACAAAAAATATACTTTAATGAGAATATGACTTAGATGACCACTATGATGTTAGTAGGTGGTAGGGAATTGCTCTAGCAATATACTTGTTTGAAAATGGAATGTGAAGTATAAAATTTTATATATGACCATTGTTTGTAAGTAGAATATGCACTTATAAGTTTATGATATGGATTTAGTACATCCTTGAAAAATATATGATTGTGTTTAATCACCTAACTTAGGTACATAAGTGGTTATGAAAAACAAGTAGCGTTAGGTTGAATCTCATGCGATGGAAAAGATAATGAGAAGATATATGGGGAATTTCATTAAAATGGCGAATATTTTGTGAAAATAGCACAAAGGAGGCCTACAAAATGGAAGAAATTCATAGAAAGATGACACAGAGGTGAAGAAACATGGGAGTTGTGTTGCAATTTGGACTTGTTGGGGATAGAATTGGCACATCTATGAGGTTGACATGCCGAGAAGTGCAGTCATGCATGCTCTTGACATGGCGTAAATGGCATGCAGAATATCGCCATTTTAATGAAATTCCCTATATATGTGATTGGAATTTGTCATAAAATATAATAGATATAGAAGCTACACGGTAGATGTATGTAACTTTATAACTTTACATACAATGTGATAATTCAAAGTCAAATAATGTTGATTTAAAAAATATATATCTATGATGTTATTTCAAATCTCTATGTCTTTATTTTTTCATACCTAATCTTGGCCTAAAATTTCTTGAAATAGTTCTATCTTGGTGTGATTTTTCTTGAGCATTATATGTTTATGGAAATTATGAAGTCTAAAAATCAATGAAAATTCTTTTGGAAAGCATACAAATAATGTTTCATCTTTTAGTAGTCAAGTACACACACTTTTGAATTGGTTTACGATTACTATTGGGAATTTCATTCAAATGTAATACAAGTACTCTCAAAATTATAGCACCTCAAAAAATCTCATTTTCCATATTTGATACACCTCATATAAAATTATGACCATGAAAATACATTATTCATTGGTCATCACTTTTTTGTAGTAGTTGCTTCTATAGAATATGTGTATTTCTTTCCAATTACATGATTGACTATATTATTTCATGTACAAACATTGGAAGATATATTTCAAGCAATAGGCCAATAATGTGGTCAAATACTACTGCAATATACTACAATATCCAATGCACTAGTCACAAGGATTAGTTATCCTATGCCTTGGTAGAGCATGTCCTAGTTCTCAAGAAATCCAAAAAGGTTCTTTAGTCCTTCAAGATTTAGGATAGAACAAGGCTACACTTCTTTGTTCACATCTTACATATATGTTGGCCATCATGCCATATCTTTTCAATCTTCTACAACTAGGCCAAGCCACAAGTCTATACTTATCTCTTTGTCAATTACATCTTATATACAACAATCAAATAGCTTTATCTCTCTATTCCTATCTAGAGTATGTTTGAAGCAAGTTAAATTAAATGTACTTTTGATGAGCTCAAGTTTTGGCAATCACTACCTTTTTTGAGAAGATAGTGCTTAGCATAAAATAGGGTCCAGAGAATGTGGTATTATTGGAGGTTCATAAGAGTAAAAAATCAACAATTTTCATGAGACAATCATAGCGTTTTTTTGGCCATGTGTCACCTTGTTGGCTTCAGTGTAGGCCAATTTTTGAAAGGGATGACAATAGAGAGGTAAGAATCTAGTAGATTGAGAAAAATTTTACTCAAAATGAAAAAATGTTGGAGCCCGTGGGACCTAATTAGAGAAGTTCAAAAGTAAATGTTCTAGTTATAGATCAACTGAAAACCAAAAATGGAGAAAACTAGTAAGTAGTGTGTTGTGAACTAATGGAACCAATGCATCTATGCACTGGCGTTTTTTTCCACTTTTGAAATAAGAAGTGGCAGACATCGTGTCACCTGTCACCTTGTTGGCTTGCTGCATAGGCCAACTACGAAGAGAATGACGACAAAAAAGGTCAAAATCTGTTTGTTGGCTCTACCACTCTATTGCGTGTTAACTTGTTGGCTTGCTGCCTATGCCAACTATGGGGAGAATGACGACAAAAAAGGTCAAAATCTGTTTGCTAGCTCTACCACTCTGTCGCGTATTAACTTGTTGGCTTGTTGCATACGCCAACTATGGGGAGAATGACGACAAAAAAGGTCAAAATCTGTTTGTTGTCTCTGCCACTCTGTCGCGTGTTAACTTGTTGGCTTGTTGCATACGCCAACTATGGGGAGAATGACGACAAAAAAGGTCAAAATCTGTTTGTTGACTCTACCACTCTGTCGCGTGTTAACTTGTTGGCTTGTTGCATACGCCAACTATGGGGAGAATGACGACAAAAAAGGTCAAAATCTATTTGTTGGCTCTGCCACTCTGTCGCGTGTTAACTTGTTGGCTTGTTGCATACGCCAACTATGGGGAGAATGACGACAAAAAAGGTCAAAATCTGTTTGTTGGCTCTGCCACTCTGTCGCGTGTTTACTTGTTGGCTTGTTGCATACGCCAACTATGGGGAGAATGACGACAAAAAAGGTCAAAATCTGTTTGTTGGCTCTGCCACTCTGTCGCGTGTTAATTTGTTGGCTTGCTACATACGCCAACTATGGGGAGAATGACGACACAGAGGTCAAAATCTATATGTTGGCTTTACCACTGTGTTGCATGTCAACTCATTGGCTTGCTACATAGGTAAATTATAGAAGAAATAATTTTGGGGGGGGGTCAATTAGAGTGTTCATTAAAGACCACTTGCAAACAAAACTTTGGACCTCCTATTTACTTTTTGAATTTTAAATAAAATTAAATGAAAAAAAAAATGAATAGATTTTCCTACTTTGAAAGTTTATGTTTTGAATTATTGATATTTTTGTTTGTTAATAATAATTAATTACAAATTTTTGAAGTAAAAAGATACATTGTAGAATTGAAAAATAACTTTCACACCCTTGTATTATATAAGAAAAAATTGAACAAAAATTGAACAAATTTTTTTTTAAAATAACTTTCTATTGAAAACTCATTTTGAGTTGAATATTGATGCAATGGTCATCTAAATGTGTTTTCTAAAAATATTTGAGTTAAAGAAACATGCCATTTTAGTACATTTTTAACCTCTTCTAGAAATCATTCCATATTTTATTTGAGTTTGAAATTTTGGGAGTAGAATCCTATAGTCATAAGTAAACAATGTTAAAATTTTGAAGTTAAAATTATAGTTTATTAAAAACCACTTGTTCGTATGTGGTTTGTTGTAGTAGAACTAAGTGCACCCCCTGAGGAAATGACGACAAAGAGGTTCAAATCTATATGTTGACTCTACTACTATGTCGTGTGTTACCTTATTGACTTCATTGCATAGGCCAATTACAAGAGGGATGATGACAAAGAGGCCAAAATATATGTGTTGGCAAAGTCTACCACTTTCGATGCAATAGTATTCATCTCTCTATTTTTATGTGGCATACATTTAAAGCCAAATAAAATGAATGTACCATTGAATAGCTTTAATTTTGGCACAATTATTGGTTCATTTCAAGGGATAGTGTTTATCTCTCTTTTCTTATATAGAATATGTTTATAGCAAGGAAAAATGAATGTACAATTGAATAGTTCAAGTTCTAGCAATTATTGCTTCTTCTAAATGAATAGTGCTTCTCTCTGTATTTTTATAAAGTATACGTTTAATGTAAGATAAAATGAATGTATTGTTGAATAATTCTAATTTTGGTAGATATTGCCTCTTTTGAGGGGCTAGTGCTTATCTCTCTATTTCTATGTAATGTATGTTTAACCCCTAAAGGACTAAATGGCGTTTATTGGCAACATAGCGATTTGAGCAGCTCACTATGAACGGAATTTTTATTTTATTTTCTTGAAATTCTCACAAAACATGTGCCCAAGGAGTAGCTTTAAGGCCCAAAAAATTTCATAACTTTTGACTACATGGTTAAAAAGTTATTGTATGATATGTAGTTTTCTTTATTCAGCGGGTGGTCCAAGCACAAAAATTGGTTTTTAAAAAAATAAAAATTTGAAATTGGTTCTTTAGATTTATTCATACATGGATATCTTTGAATCATTCCATTTTGATTAATGAGATGAAACTTATGAGGAGTTTTAGTTGTGGGTAGTTTGAAGGTAGTTATGGAATCTCTACTCTAAAATAAACTTTGAAGTCTTTTATTTAATTCAATTTTCAATACTTTTGGAAAAAAATAAAAACATTAGGTGTAAATTTTTTATTACAACATTATAACCATTGGGATTGGCATTTTTCAATTCCACCAAAAATTGTTAACAATTTAGTATTTTAAATCATTGTCTACTTCTTTCTACTTACTACTTTTTTCCTATATGATGTACAATTCCAAATGATTTGAAATTTTTTAAGCATGTATCCAACTTGCCTTGAAGAATGAATCCAAAAAGTAACCACCAATTTGGACATTTTTTATACAAATGTGACCTTGTGAAGTGTAGTTGCCCAGTTTTTTACAGGGACTAAAAAAAGGGTATTTGTCACTTCAAATGCTAATATATCGCGCAATCTACATGGTGAAAATTTCTGAAATTTTTTCCATGTCTTTCCAAACTAGAGTACTATAAGATTCTATGGTTATATATGTCAAAAAATGTTTTATTGTTAAAATTTTGGTACTTGTACAAGAGATAGTAGTTTTGGAGCAATTTTGGTGAAAACATAGTCAAATACCTTTAGGGGTTAAAGCAAGATAAAATGAATGTACTAGTTATTGATCCTTTAGAAGGGATAGTACTTATCTTTTTATTCTAATGTAGCATACATTTAAAGCAAGATAAAATGAATATACCATTGCATAGCTCAAGTTTTAGTAGTTGCTGCTTTTTTGAGAAGATAGTGTTGTTCTTTCTATTTTTATATGGTGTATGTTTCAAGCAAGATAAAAATGAATGTGCCAATTGTTACCTCTTTTGAAGGGATAGTATTCGTCTCTCTATTTTTATTTAGCTTTCGTTTGAAGCAAGATAAAATGAATGTATTGTTGAATAGATCAATTTTTGGCAATTATTGCCTCTTTTTGAGGGAATAGTGCTTAACTCCCTATTTTTGTAGCTAACAATTAAAATAAAATAAAATAAATGTACTAGTTACTACCTCTATTGAGGAGATAATGCTTATTTATTTATTCTTATGAAGTTTACATTTAAAAAAAAGATAAAATGAATTTACTATTGAATAACTCAAGTTTTGGCACTCATTGCCCCTTTCAAGTAGTCTTGGCAATCATTGCCCCTTTCAAGGGGATAGACGTGCTTATCCCTCTATTTTTATGTGGCATAAGTTTGAAGTCAAATAAAATGAATGTACCATTGACAAGCTCTAGTTTTGACAATTATGGGTTCTTTTGAGGGGATAGTGTTTATCTCTTTATTCTTATGAAGCGTATGCTCAAAGCAAGATGAAATGAATGTATATTGAATAGCTCAAGTTTTGATAATAATTGCTTCTTTTGAGGGGATAGTGCTTAAATTTCTCTGTTTCTATGTGGCATATGTTTAAAGCACAATAAAATAAATGGACCAATTTTTGCCTTTTTAGAAGAGATAGTGCCTATCTCTCTATTTTCATGAAGTTTACATTTAAAGCAAAATAAAATGATTGCAGTGTTGAATAACTTAAGTTTTGGTAGTTATTGCCTCTTTTGAATGGATAGTATTTATCTTTCTATTCTTATGTAGCATAAGTTTGAAGCAAAATAAACTAAATGTGCCAATTCATGCCTCTTTTGAAGGAGTAATATTTATCTTTCTATTATTATCTAGTGTACATTTGAAGCAAGATAAATGAATGTATTGTTGAATAGCCCAAGTTTTGGTAATCACTATCCCTTTTGAGGGGATAGTGCTTGTCTCTCTATTTTTATGTAGCGTACATTTAAAGCAATATAAAATGAATGTACCATTGAGTAGCTCTAGTTTTGGTAGTTTCTAGTTCTTTTAAAAGGATAGTGTTCATCTTTCTTTTCTTGTGTGGCGTACTTTTGAAGCAACGAATATTGATTGCACATGTTATTGCATGATTGAGGGAATAGTGCTTATCTTTTTATTTTTATATTGCTTATGTTTAAAGCAAGATAAAATGAATTTATTTTTATCTAGCTCAAGTTCTAGTAGTTACTACCTATAACTACCCAAATTTATAATTTGAGTATTTTTTTATATGTGTTTATTGTTGCTTGTATTTTTTTGAAAAAAGATTAGTTGAGTTGAATTAAATACAAGTGAAATCATATTAATCCAATTAGAACTTGAATTAAATATTAATTTTTAAACAAAAAATATAAAACCATTAGTAGGTAGGGTTCATGATTTTCTTAAAAAAAGGTTCAAAATCAATGACCTAACATCTTAATCCCATTTGATGGAAAGCACAAGTTCTACATCCTAAAAGCCCTAGTCTTTTATTGGTCGAATCTACAACTTAGAGCATCTGATTCACCACTGGAGAGGCATTTTGCAAGCTGATTTGGCATGTAAAAAACAAGCTCAGTCAAGTATGTAGGCTAGGTGGGAAATGGCCGCCCCATCCATGCGCTCTTAAGAGGCCCATATGACGTTCCAACCAGAGTAAGACAACTTGGCGTGAACCACTTGCTAGAATCGCAAAGAGTAACGCGCGACTTGTCTTTTCCTGCTTTGCAGGCCGAGTTGAGGCCCCCAAAACCACCTTCATATGGAGGCTAGAGTTCATTTCCAAGAGGCACCTCTTAAGAGGCCATCCATTTGGGAGGACGGGTGGGGTGGATTTGGAGGCCCCTTTTAAGAGGCCATCCGCAGGCCATCCATTTTGGAGGGTAGGTGGTGATGCTCTTATTGTGACAAGTATTTATTTATAATTTGCCCACCTAAGTCAAACATTTATTAAACAACTTCGTTATCAACCTTTAACCATTGTTAAATAGATGTGAATTTGATATCATTATTTGACAATAGCACCCAATAGCAAAATTAAATTACATTACTTACATATCCTATAGAAATGGGTGGAAGACTAGTAGAATGGGAGGATCCTATAGATGACAAAATTAGGTGACTGATAGCAATGGGCCAATTGACTCCAATGCTTATCTTTTTGTTTTGATGTAGCAAACATTTTAAAACAAGACAAACAAATAAACTGTTGAATATCTTAAGTTTTGACAATTATTGACTCTTTTGAGGAGATAGTGTTGTTCACTCTATTTTCTATGTGGCGTACATTTAAAGTAAGATAAAGTGAATGTATAGGTTACTACCCTTTTTGAGAGGATAGTTCTTATCTTTGTATTTTAATGTAGTGTACGTTTAAAGCAAGATAAAATGAATGTACCATTGAATAGCTCAAGTTTTGGGAATTACATTTTTTTTTTTAGGAGATAGTGCTTATTCATCTATTTTTATGTAGCTTGTATTTAAAGCAAGATAAAATGAATGAACATCTTAGTGCCTCTTTCAAGGGGATAGTTCTTATCTCTATATTTTTACGTGGCTTACATTTAAAGCAAGATAAAATGAATGTATTGTTCAATAGTTCAAGTTTTGACAATTACTCCCTCTTTTGAGGAGATAGCAAGAAATTGTGGCTTTCTAAGAAAAACATTTATGAATAATAGGTGGTGCATACATATCAATCGGCCCCTAGTGGTGAAACTTTTCTAAAATTTTTAAAAGGGGATGTATGTCATTTGCTATCAATTAAAAAAATGAGAGCAAGTATCATAGGCAAACCTTCAAAAGGCACCTAAAAAATTACCACCTAAATTATCTATTAAGTACACTATTTCAAACACAAACTTTTCTTTGTTTCTACAGGACATTGTAAAATACTCATCCGTCACCCCATATGAGTACTTTTCTGAAATCTTTTTGGCTTGCAAATGATACAGGATATCCAAATGTATTTGCTATATGAATTTCATATATATCTATATAATACATATCTACATTCCATGTCAATGCATTTGTATTCCATATGTATTCCATGTCTGTTCTACATACCTTATTCCGTATCATATTTTGTATCCTATAGAGCCGATGGCCAAGCTTGTTTGTAATGACAACAATCAATGGTGATAATTTTTTTTTTAATTGGAGATCAATGGCATTAGAGAGGCCATGGAATTTGTTTTTAACTAAGATCAAAGGCTTTAAATTTTTTTCAAGGAAAGGAAGGAATTGCAGGAATAAGACTTGCTTGCATCTTTTCAAGGAATAGTTATCCCACTACATCCTTACGAGTTGCATCTTTATGAGTTGCAAATAAATTATGTGAATGGATAAGTGAATGTGACTATCATCTGTAATGAAAAGGTGTTATGATTAATGACACTATCTATATATTAGATACAATAATATTATATATATTGTGAATTAGAAATATTACAAACAATGTGCATGTGGCAAATCAATGTCACATGTACAATTAGGATAAAACTCTATTGGGTTATTAGCATACTCTATCTCTTGCAAATTTTCACACAATAAAAAGTTAGAAACAAAAATATAAGAATCTAATACAAAATTTTCTACAATTTTAAATGAAAGCTTTGAGAATCACTTGTTTTTTTTTAAAGTTCGTGTTATTGCCACGATAGGAATGAATCAATATAAATGTAGTCATAACACAATGTTTGACTCACACTCTCTCTTTATACATTAGAACTTCTATAAAGTGAACTTTTGTAAGCCAACAACCTTTTGAAAGTGATATCATTCCTTCTATCCCCGCCTAAATGCAATGAAGATGTACAAAAAATAAGTAAAAGAAGAAAAAAAAAAACTTTCATTAAATTTCAAATCCAAATGTCGTTATGGTGAAGGTGACTTTCAAAAATCTTCAAATTAATGTCATTAATATTGCAACCCCTTTTGGGAGCAATAACCTCTCTGATGTAATATTCTCCTTTAGTTCTGGAGCTATTACCTCATGAAAATTCTACAATATATGGATTAAAAAAATACAAAAATCCATTGGAGACTAACTTTCCAATTCAACCTCCTGCATTTTAGTTCCTCCAATGTTTATAAACTTATTATACTTTCCGATTATCAAGATTTCAATGTGAGAAGTATTTAAAAAAAAATTAAGATTGTAGTGGTGAATTAAGCATACCAATCAAACCTCTAGTTATTTACTGAGCTATGTCATTCATTCTTTCTCACCTTCATAGGATAGGTGTAGATAGGGACACACTTGAGAAGCGGATCCATGATGAATATATGCCTACACTATTTAGCTAGGGGGACGTTAAACCCTACCCACAAGATGGGCCCAATAGGCTGAATTTACCTCGGGGGAAAACACAAGAATTTTTTTTATTTTTTATATAAATTATTTTTTTTCAAATTTTGAATTCATATTTGCAATTAGAGACCCCAAATTAGCGAGGACAGGTTTTGAAACATACCCTCGACACGGCTCAAAATAGGGGGCATGTTTTTACTTTTACCCCAGGAAAACCCCAAATTACCTATAATTTCCATT
The DNA here is from genome assembly GCA_950106755.1 of Climacium dendroides. NCBI lineage: Eukaryota > Viridiplantae > Streptophyta > Bryopsida > Hypnales > Climaciaceae > Climacium > Climacium dendroides. Next base: position 21,693,322 of record OX467088.1, read on the forward strand.
ACCTCGGAAAATTGAGATTGCGATTGGCAATAAAATCCCTGAGAGGTGGAGACCCTGACTGGCTGATTTGACAGAGCGCTAAGTTGAGTTAAGTACTGTCCATTTCAAGGACTGGCCAAATCCACACAGCAATGGGCAGAAATTAACATCAAGAGTACTGTGCCATTTAAATAAAGGGATTCAAACCACACTATATTTAATGACATTGATTTGGGGCCCCAGTCAGAGCCGTGACTGAAGAATTGTTGCACCCAACATCACACTTGGAACTGTGACCTAATCAATAATTAACCCTTAACCCCTGAAACGTCCTGATCCTTTTTTGAATTTTGGCACATTTTTGCTTATATCTTTGTTCAAAGACATATCATTTATCGCAATTTCTTGAAACTGGTCATTGAGAAAGGTTGTCTTTTCAACACTCAAGTGTTACATTGGATGAACGAGAAGTTGCTTGCACGAAACAAGTGCCTACAAACCCTCTGTTCATCGTCCAAAATATGGATGTCGGAGTGTTTTAGGGTTTAGGGTTAAAGGATGACGGGGTGACTTTGGAAATCATTAGTTTTGATGACCGATTGAAGCCAATTTTGTTAAGCATTGGCTTAACAAAATTGTAATTGCACTCATTGCAAGCCACAAACTTTTATAGAAGACCTCTCCTTTTCTTGCAAAATTTTGAGGATGAATAGTTGCACTTTTGTCCTACGTAGAGAGATCCTTTGTCATCCATCGGATACAAAAACGTCTGCCTTGATGTTTAAGGGTTAAATGACAAGCCAGTCATTGTGGAAATTATGTGTTTGGGTGTCGTGTGAATTGTTGGCTTAAAAAAAATGAAAAAGCACTCATTGGGAGGCAAACTACTGTAGAAGACGTTTCCTTTTTCCACAAAATTTGGAAGATGAATAGTTGCACTTCTATCCTACATGAAGAGATTATTTTTATCATTCATCAACCAGAAAATGTCCGTTGCGTCGTTTAAGGATTAAATCAACCCTCTAGCCCTCCCTACCCATATTAAGATAGACAACTCATTTCTGACCACTTCAGGAATTACGCATATTTAGAGCGAGGGTGTTTTGAGCGCCGAATTTTTCCCATGTAAGGTAGGAGGTTGTGAAAGTGCATAGTTTCAAAAATTGCCCACCTCTTCAAATGTACGCTATTTGTACATGCTGCTTTTTCATAATCTTCAATAATGTAGAAAAAGTATACACTTGAGGAGGTGGGCAATTTTAGAGCTCTATGCCATTTTAACTTCAAAATTTCATAACTAATTTTACAATGCTTCAAAAAATATGAAATCATTTGGTTTAGATGCCAATTTTACTTGTTTTTCAAGGAAAATTTACTAAAAAACATTTCAAGAAGTTTCACTTCTCCATAATTCAATTTCAGCTCTTAAATGGGCAATTTATGAACCTCCTATCTAACAGAAATAGAGTTTGTAAGGATTGCAAATTTTTCTAAAACTTTATTGCAAAAATGTAGTTACTATGAATTTTTTAGTGGAAGATTCTCTTTGACCTATAATGGTTATATAGACCTTTTTGTTTCTAATCATAGTTTGATTGAAAAATCAACCATATGATGGTTACAATATTGATAGCCCTAATCACAATGTGCCACAATTGCTCTTTGGACTACACCACCACTTCACAGAAAAACAAACAAACTACAAATTGGAAATGGGGTGGTGGTTGGAAATGGGGTGGCTATTATAATTAGGTATACAAGCCTATTACCACCATGATTAGCAATTTGAATATCTTGGGGCCAACCAACCTTTATTTTTTACTTTATGAGAGAGTATTAAGATGGTGATCACTTAAAATTTGGTGAAGCATTATATTTCTACATTCATCCATCTTTTGGATCCCAAAACACTTTTCGATTGAATTAATGCACTTTTTCATCCAAATTTGGTGACTTCATCTACATTTTAAATAGAAACAACAACTTTTTGGAAAAAAAGATAATTTTGTTCTAGCAAAAGGTAGAAATTTACTTTGAAATGATGCAATCTAGTCCAATGGTGCCAAAAGAACATTGGAGCCAACTCCAAGAAAGGCACATATTTTTCAAAGGTGTGCACTTGTTTCACAAACCAAACTTTAATCCAAGTGGAATTATAATTTTTCAATTAAAATTGTAATTTTTGTGAATTTATGAAGTGGTCTCTCATGGAATTATAAAATTATACTCATAGAGTGAAGTCCTAAATGTCCTATAAACAATCCATAATCACCTTTCTATATATTTAATATTCACCATTAAAGGACTAACACATTTAACCCTTGTTGGCAATAATGTAGTGATTTTGTCAAAAAATGAACATATTTAGATGTTTTTAGGGATAGAATTGGGATCAAAAGTAGGATGATGGAATTGGGTAGCGAAGGAATTGGGTTGTTCTATCCATACTAAAGTAGACAAACCTATTGCCATCTTGATTAACAATTTGAATATCTTGGAGCCAACTCCAAAAGAGGCACATATTTTTTAGAAGTGTGTAGTTGTTTTACAAATCAAAGTAAAGTAGAATTATAATTTTACAATAATAATTGTAATTTTAGTGAATTTTTGAAGTGGTCTACCCTAAAATTTCACAAAGTGGAATCATAAATGTCCTACTAACAACTCAAAACTACCTTTCCATGTATTGAAAGGCACTTAAGTATCCACCAATAAAGGATTAACATGTTACTTCTTGTTGGTATTGATGTAGTAATTTTATTAAAAAAAGAATAGATTTAGATGAGTTTTGGAATAGAATTGGAGCCAAAAGTAGGATGACAGAACAATAGGCAATTGGTAGAAAACATGTTGGTCTACCTTATTTAGATCTAGCAACTCCAATCCAACTAGAAAATGCAGGACATTGGTAGTGGTTATATGACATAGGCCCTATAACATGAATTGATAAGTAGGAAAACATTAAATTTTTTTGTTTTATCCTCTTGTGGTAAAATTCAGAAATTTTAAATTCATATTTGGAAATTAAAGGCCTCTAATTAGCTAGGAGAGGTGAAGATCAACAAATTAAAAAAACATAGTTAAGAAAACAATTTTTTACAATTACCCTACAGAATGGTACCAAATTCACCATGCAAGATCCACTTGTATGACCACTTTTAACATCTTGGTGGAAACTACCACACCAATGGCACAATGAGGGGCCAATTAAAGAACACATTCTAATGTAAATTACATTGGACTTTCTTTATTTCGAGCCCCACCATTATTTGTTTTAAGTCTAACAATTCAGCAAAATATAGAAGGCCTGCAAGTTGTCTCACAATAGGAAAAGTTTGGATTGTCATATCTTTTCAAGCCTTGAGATGTGTGCCAACAAATTGGGATCGACTTCCCTTTTTGTATGAAAGGTCTTTTTATCAATGTAGAATCTTTCTTTCTCTTTCTTTTCATAATGCGGAAAAGTTCATTTGAATTTGAATTGTCGGCTTTGAAAGTTACCCGAACGGAATGAAATCTGACTCCCTACACTTCAAAATCCTCAAACGGTCTTTATTTTTGTTCTTGCATTGAGCTGCTTTCACTACTCCCCGCTATTATTCCATTCTACCACTAACTCTTCCATTAAATTGGTTTGATTCTAAGCTCTTACTACTAGCACTACATACACTATTTACTAGCACTAATTTTAAGTTAAGCTCATTAAGAGCTTTTCATTCCATTGATTTGTCCTGTTAGTGAAGGGGGATTAGTGTCATGTAATAAAATGGTGTCACTACAATTTGGCCATATATCAACCTACAATAATATGATTATTTTATAGATAATATCGTTTTGATAAATTAATGTCACACACACCAATAGGATAAAATCAATTTAATCCTACCCACACTATTTACTAGCACCTCAAAGTTAGGCTCAAGTGTTGTTTATACATATTTACAAATCAATAAGTGGGCAACGATATAAACCTAATTTAATAAATTGAATTTTTAGTAATCAACATGAGAAGGGTCAACTAAACTTCACATTGTGGAATTTGGACAAGGCTATATTAGTAATCCTTTGAAAATATCTTGTAAGTGTCTATAAAAAGGACTTTTCAAAAAATATACCATGCACACTTCCTACACAACACTTGCTGACCAAGTCACTTAACTTTCTAATGAGTTTTTATCAATGAGCCTTCATTGTAAATTGAGGTCACTACAATTGATTTAATTTGTCCTCATAGTACATGTGACACTAATTCATCTAAATCACACTATTTTCAATTAGTGTAAGTTGAAATATTACTTGTATTGTACCAATTTCCAAAAAATAATTTTTTTTGTGGTGACACTAATTTTGTCGAGTGAGACTAATTTCCTCCTTCACTAATAAGGGAAAAATCAGCGTAGCCCTACCCATACATGCTGTACTATTTAGTAGCCCCCCTTCTAATTTATTAGGCCCAATCTGATGATGAACGACAAGGAAAGGGCAGGACGACGACGACGACAGCAACGACGACGGAGAAGAACGGAAAAGACTGGCAGCGAGGGGAGGAGGCGTCGTTGCAGAGGAATTCAAGTGGCTGCCGGTGCTTCCGAAAGAAGCCAGAGTTCGGCACTTCCCTCAGCCGCGATTGATTGGGCTTTTTGCATCCACCTTTGCTGGGGTGGGGGCAGCGTCTTGCACGGGCATCGCCATAGCCACCATAGCTTAGCTTCAACTTAGCTTAAAACTTCGGTGCTTGCTGCTGCTCCTCTTCTTCTGTTGCTGCCAGCAACTTAGCCTTCACCTCGCACTCGTTCTGGATTCCTCACATATTCTCCACATCCTTTGCTCATTCCCAGACTGTCTGCCTTCGTCACATGCGTCTCTCTCATGCACGTTCACCGGCTGTAGGTTTAGAGTGGATTGCAGGGCTGGTTTGGTGCCGCCTAATTCTGGTTCCTCCGGGGCCGATGTGAGGATGCGCCGCGGAAGCCGGAGCCGCTGCGGGGAGCCCAGGCGTTGGAAGAACGAGGGAGCGCGCATGGGGATGATGCAAGGTGCGTGATGCGGCGCTGCGGTTTCTTCTTGTCTTTGTTTCTGTTTTTGGTGTGGCGGTGTGGCGGTGTTTGGGATTCTAGTGTTTTAGGTCGATGATGGAGTGTGTGATGCTGTGATGTTTGCCTGGGAAGGTCGCCCGTGCATGGAGGGCGCCGGGGTGCTTTGGCGTGTCGGTAGAGATGAAGAGAGGGTGGAGCGAGGGAGAGAGAGGGAGAGAGTGCGAGTTTTATTATATTATATTTTATGCCTGTCGAATTTGATGCTCTGCGAAGGGACAGTGGACTGGAGGAACTCAAAGAAAGTATATTACGCGGATTCTGGAACCCTAATGATTAAATTCGCATTCTAGGAATGTCAGAAGTTGCTGGAGTGCGTGACTAGTTGTGGTAGACTTGCATGCGGTGTAATGTGGAGGATAATGGGGGATTACGGAGGGGTGCAACAGTTGTTCGTGTGGTGGATTTAGGTTAATTCTGATGTGAGGTCCAAACTTCGTTTTCGGATTTTAGGTCCAATCTCTTATTTCGAAATTAACACGAAGAGAAGAGTTGACGTGGTAGACAAGGGTTCGATTGCAAAGAAAGAGCGATCAGGCAGGGGCTGTCAAGTATTGTAGGGATGATTGAGGATTACGAAGAAGTGCAGCAATCGTGCGTGCGTTGCTTTTTGAATATTTTCCATTTTAGGTCCAAACTTCATTTTTCGAATTCCTTCGCGATGAGAAGAGTGTACTTGTTAGATGAGGGTCGGCTTATGAATAAAGCTTGATTTAGACATGCTTTTGTAAGAAAATCGAGCAATTGTTTCCTTATCGTGTTATTAGCCGATTTATAACTGTAGGTTGTGGAGCGCAGGGGTGCATTGAAGCAATAAAGGTTGCAATCGTTTTTTTTTGACGCAAGGACAGTTGACTCTGAGTTGCCATGAGGCATGGACCACCCTTGGTTGTATCTTTGAGGGTTGATGGAGAGCTCGCATTCCACTCTGGGAAGAAGAATACAGAGGTTGAGTGGAAGACGATATCAGATTGTGAGGGCTAGGTCTACAAGTGACTTTTTACACAGTTATGGCTCCTACTGTACATTATGCAGACCCTGACGGAAGGGATAATCGGGATGAGTCAGGCCTCGCAAATTTACAGGAAGGGATTATGCCAGAGACAGGGGATATACAGCAGCCAGAATCGAATCTGAGTAAGGAAATTCCTGACCTTGGAACGGCATCTGAGCTTCCTGGCCCGAATGACGGAAGACGGCGAAGCTCCCGTCTCAGGGGAAAGGGCGCTTTAGGAACTACAGGATCAGGTGATGGGATCCCGCCTGTTAGTAGGCAATCGTCAGGAAGCGCGAAAAGGGGTAGGCGGAAGAAGGCTCCGGTGCTTGAGAGTGTGCAAAGCATTGGAGATTCGGTTGAGGAACTGAAGAATGAAGTGATCGTTGAGTCTGTTTCTCTGAAACTGGCCACAAAATCTGCGGATTTAGGAGCTAGTCCAGACGGCGATGGTATTCTAGCACGTACCGTCTCGATCTGTGGGGAACCGACATTGCCACATGATAACGGGAAAGGGAATGCGTCCAAAGTCGTGAAACTGGAGGGCGTTGACGTCTCGGGTGACTCCCCTTGTGACGATATAGAAGTTACTGGAACTGTCAGACCCCTCGTGGACTCAAGAGGCGATTTTTGTGATAGTAACATATTCGAAAATCTTCAAAGTATTGTGATCCTTCATCCAGAAGAGAATGCAATTCACAACGATGTTCCGAGTACCTCTAAAAAAGAGACCGAGGAAAAGATTGAAACCCAAGTGGATGATTTACTTGAGGCTAACCTGACGAAAGAAGGGATTAGGGTAGAACGTACCGGACTCATCAACGTAAGCATTGAAGACACAGGCCCACAGAAATCCACTGATGAGGAACTCGTAACCCTATCGATCGTTCAAGCAAGCTGTGAAATCACTCTTCAAGCCTGCAAAACCCTGACGACAGAACCTGTGGAGTCAGATCTCAAAGGGGAGGGTGCTTCGAGAGGTAGTTATAGTACCTCGAAGGTAGGGGAGGATGGACCGAAATTAAATGAGGAGGATGGAGAGGACGGATCGAAATTGAATGGGAATGATGGGGAGGACTCGAGTTCTGTGACCTCTCGGGATGATGTTGAGCACACTACAGCTACATGCGAAGACAAAGACTTTAAGGCCACGTCTGGTGACAATGCAGGAGGTGGTAAGCTTCAAATGGGGTTATCCTGTCTTTTGACTCCTTTTTGAGTGCTCGATCTGCCACTCCCGATTTTGTGTTCGTGCGCGGTGTCAAATAGCAACAATGTAAATCTGCAGAAGTTTCTGTTGTGTTCCTTCGCAAACTGTACCACTGTCCATGTCGGTCGTTGCGAATGTGTTTGATTTTCTTATACTGTTTGCAGGTGTATCAAAACTCGCATCTGAGGCGTCGTTGAATGATGTACATATGGCTACGAACTCTGAATTGCTGGTTGAAGAGACCATTGCCGTGCAATCTAGGAAAGGGATTTCCTTTCATTCTAAGGAGCCACATGAAGATGATGACCAAGTTGGAAGTAGGAGCAGTTCGGAGGCCAAATTTTCAAGCGTATCTCCGTCCAAAAGTAGTATATTAGCTCTTAGCTCCCAGGTGTTAGTGAATGGGAACGATGACCAGCAAAATGCTTCTTCAATCGTTCTAGAGAGAAGGGCGATATTGCAATCAACTTCAGAAATTGCCTGCCAGCGATCAGGTAACATAATTGCGACTAAGTCACGTGTGCTCGTAAGCTATCTGAAGTATGTGTTGCTTGTGATGAAATAGATTGAAGCATAGGTTTTCGAAGCGTCTTCTTAATTTGAAATGGTAGCAGCCGGAATTGTAAGTATTTAATGAAGTCAAAGATAAGTTGAAGGGCTCGATGATTTGCACATGGTTAGTCTGGTCTATATTATCCCAGTGGATGATGATCAAGGTCATGAAGGTGAAGGGGCAGGTAATTTCTGAAGTTGGCGTTGATGAGGTTAAAGTCATTGTTGGTTTTGTATATTATCAGGTGAAGAAGAAGACCCTCTGCAGCTTGGCAGAAAATCTGACTCGATTAAATCAGTCAATCAAGAGATAAGCGTGCGTGATGATGGTGTTCCTAGCGCCTTGAAGGTTGAAAGCAAAGCTGGTGAGTTCTCGTTCTTTATTGACCTATGTTGAACACTGAGATGGATTTCTTTTCTGAAAGTATTTAAAGTTTTATTTATTATTAATTCGATAGATCCCTTTCAAATGCTTTTTTCTTTTTTTTCTTTTTTTTCTTTTTCTTCCAGAGGTTAGACGAAGTCTCTCAAGGCATGCCGTTGGTGGAGAAGACGATTCAAGTGGTGTTACTGAGGGTGATATTAATACTACCAGTGAGAAGATGGATGAGAGTGTTGGCATCAATTCAAAAGCCGGATGGGTTAAGTGCGATGACTGTAGAAAATGGCGCAGCATTCCGGTGGATCTTGCTGAGAAGATAGGGGAAACGAATGCCTACTGGTAATTTTTATTTCCGCTTTCCTGAGCTGATTACAACTTGCTACCATAGTTATGACTGATTTCTGTGTTATTTCTGAATTGTGGTGACTGAGCGATCAAATGTTTTAGATTGGATCTAGGCCTGTACGAATGCAGGAACCAGTCTGGGTTCGAGTTGCTGACACTCTAGATTCTATTTAGAGTAATTAATATGACATTTTCACTTGATTCTGTTTGTAGTTTGAACTCATTCGGTGGTCAGAATTGGGGTGTACCTTTGGATCCTGTCCTCTGAAGGAAGGATAAGGTTATTGTTTGGCATTAGTTGGCAAGTATGTGTTGGGGAGTGTTTTGTAAATTGATCTGGCCTTTCACATGGGCTTTGGATAGTGGTTTTGGATATTAAAGTGAGTTTGAACTTTCCCACATCTATGATCTTAAACGATTTGACTTTTGACTTGAGTTTTAACTATTATCCAAAGAGGAGCAGCATGTTTGTACTAGACAACTGGACAAGGCACTAGACCCGAGTCGGTTATCGGACATTATCCCGTCCTCCCCGCAATCTTTGAGAGAAGGAAGATAGTTTTAGAGGCATAACCCTATCCTCCCCACAACATTTGGGACAGTCATAGATCTCTAAGATTTGACGGTCTTGGTCTAGTTTGAAGGAGAGGGTTATGAAGCAAAAACCAAGGGGCCCACTTTTAAAGACTCAGATGAAGATTAAGCCTACTTGAGTTTTAACTGTTAATCTATAAGTGAATTACCAGACCTTCTCCATGACAATTGTTGTGGACACGGTCATCGTACATACTATGTGCTCATTGCTTGGTATGTGATATTTGAAATTTGCCACATCATGTTAGTCGGTCAGCGTGTACACTAAGGTCTTGAGAACAACATCCTGGTGTCGGATAGGATGAGTCTATTTTTGGGCACGGCCTTATTTTTTTTAGTGACAAGTCTTGTTGGAGTTTTAATTTTTTTGTTTCTGTAATCAAATTCTAGACTGAATTTCTTTGGGCAGGTCTTGTAAGGAGAATCCAAACAAAAAATTTGCAGACTGCTCTATCCCTCAAGTGAAAAGCAACGAAGAAATAAATAGAGAGCTTGGAATCTCTGAAAGTTCCTTCTGTGATGAAGATGACGATGTTGACGCAACTTGTGATTCTAGGCCTTTGTACAATGGTATACAAGGTATGAAAGATTGTGTTTTTAAAAACCAGTGTTTACACTTGTAAATATTTTATTGAATGACTTGTGATTTATAAATGTAGTTCATCTGTTTGTACTTTTAAAATGACTTGTATTGAATATATACATATGGGACATTTGAGATGGATTGTTTGGCCCTGACAGAGAATGGCCAAGCTGTGTGGACGCTGATAAAGCGAAATATTTTCAAGCACCGCAGTCAAAAACACCAGGATGCTGATGAGGTGGGTCTGAATATGAATTCATTTACAGGATTTGTTGTCTATCTGTGGAACAGATAATGTATTTCTAGGAATGAGGGTTTCTGTATTTGTGCTGATTAAGCCTTTCTTTTGTCCTTTCTATCAGGCAATGGTATGCCAATGTGCTCCTCCTAAACCCGGAGAAGTGGGATGCGGTGAAGACTGTCTAAATCGAATGCTCAATGTTGAGTGTTTGCCACAACAATGTCCTTGTGGATCATTGTGCACAAATCAGCAGGTGATCATTCGGATCTCTTAATAACTTTGTGCTTATAGATTGCGACATCCCAATAGCTTTTAAAAAAAAGTTGTATTCTATCTTTTGGGTGGAAAGAATGTTTGTTATATTGAACTTGACCTGTAATATGATGCAGTTTCAAAAGCGGTGTTATGCAAATGTGGAATTATTCCGATGTGGGAAAAAGGGTCATGGACTTCGGGCTCTGGAGAACATACCAAGGGGTTCATTTATAATAGAGTATGTTGGGGAGGTACGTCCTTTCTTCGGGCAAGCATGCCTATTTCTAAATTTTTCGCTTAGTCTGCATTTTGCCAAGGACTTTGTTAGTAGAAGTGCCAGATAGGGTAGATCCTGATTGTTAACCAGATAATGCCAGTTGAGTTTGTGATTTTGGTACGTCTTATCTGTGCCTGTACCTTCCACTTGGGTCTCGTCGTGCAACTAACTAGATCTTAATTGTCAACTTCTGTTGAACTACAATGGACGGGCTCAACCAAATCTCCTGCTTTTTTTTTTCCAGGTGCTGGACATGGCATCATTTGAAGACAGGCAGAAGGATTATTCTTTGAATTCTCAAAAGCATTTCTATTTCATGACTTTGAGTGCTAATGAGGTAATTTTATATCTTCTTACGGTAATTACCGTCTTGTAAAATGTAGACTATCAGCAGTACATCCAGGCTTTTATTAATATCTTACGCCCCAGTTGTCAGAAGTCAAATAAGCTCTATCGTTGTATTTGTCGCATTGTCCCAAATATAGTTTAAACTGTTCAGAAAAGAGGACTCAAAGTCTACGTGAGATTTTTGAACACCGAGGATGCATTTATTGCATAAGAGTCTGAATTGAGACTCATTAGCGCATGAGAGGAATTATTCTTGCAGATTATTGACGCTTGCAGCAAAGGCAACTTGGGGCGTTTCATCAATCACAGTTGTGAACCCAACTGTCAGACAGAAAAGGTACCCAAGTTCATGTTGTATTATTGAGTGTTGTGACACTGCTATTACATGGTGCTTTTCATGGTTACACGAGTGGTAAGGCCAAACTTTTGCCATTCCATCAATCGCTTATGGGCATGTCGCATCATTTTGATGTAGAGTGGTCAGGTGTTGGCAGTAGTTTGAAACCGAGTGAGGATCTTCTTAACTGGATGTGCTGTCTTTCTCACCTGAGGTGTGATTGATTGTAGTGGATGGTGGATGGGGAAGTCTGTATTGGGCTTTTTGCTATCCGTGACTTAAAAGAGGTACATCTTGCACTTTCTTTGTAGGATTCTGGTTAATTTTTGAGCTTGTGATCATTGAATACAGCAGTCGTTTTGTTAGCGTTTAAGACGCTTTACGTATTTGGCGATTGACTCGTCTTTTTCATATCATTGCTAAACAGGGAGAGGAGATCACTTTTGATTACAACTTCGTCCGTGTTGGTGGCGCCGATGCCAAGAAGTGTGAGTGTGGTGCGAGTAAATGCCGGGGTTTTATTGGGGTGGATCCAGACACTCCACAGAACGTTGTGGATATTGATAGTGATGAGGGGGAAGACCCAGAGCCCATCATGTTACATGCAGAAAGCGATGAAGAACTCGATTACAAAATAAAGGAAGGGACTGTAAAAAAAGCAAGAATAATTGCAGTCGGTGACAGCAGGTATGAGAAACTCGGAGGTGTCAAACGCAAGTTCTACTCAGGACCGGCTAAAGACATAGAAAGGCCAAAGAGAAAGAGGCGAGTGAAGACTGCAGCAAGTTCTAAAATAGGCAGCCACGTGCCAGCACCGTCGAAACTTTTTGCTGGGTCTCGTTTTGGCATCCGCAATACATACCACAGCGATGGTAAGATACTGATGACTTTCCACATTCCTCATCACGTTCATGTTTTTCTTTGATTACTTCATGCCTTGCTTGTGACATATATTATTGAGGAAGTGACGATTACTATCGTCTCCTTAAAGATGTCCTGTTACTGCCAGTTATGTGTCATACCTGTTTGCAGCATGTGTCACATTCAAGTGAGCTTCTGTGTACAAGCATGCCAATATATTTTGTCGATATTGGTTTTGTGGAGATGGGTATGCACGAGCTAAATACACATTCGAGCATGTTGGCTTCGAGTGATTGAACTCAAACCTGCGGACTTGTATGGTTTTCTTTTTTTAATGTTCTGCTCTTGTTCTGCAGTTGAAGGAAAATTGGGAGAACTAACAAATGAGTCTGGAGGACTTAAAAGGGTAAGTCATCGATGTCTTCTACATCAATTCTTCATCCGTGCATCTGCTGTTCAGTTCTACGAAGAATTGAATATTAAACTGCGTGGAGTGTTGCTTTATAACTTGTTGTACTCATTCCAGGACTTCTTCTAACTCCTAACATGACGGAAACTTGTGGTTGCAGGATGCTGCAAAACAATACCTAAAGCTATTAGTGCTTACAGCAGCCTCGGGAGGCACTGTAAATGGGGCTGCCGCCTGCAGGTCTGTTGTCATTTACTATGCTTTTGTTAATGAGTTTGCGCGTCAATAGAAATCTAATGAGGAGCAGAATGGGAACAATTCTCAAGTGTCTTTTCAATGCTGCAGTGCTCGTGACCTGTCGATGCTGTTGGAGGCCCTTCTCAAGACTCAGAAGTTGAGTTTGCTGAAGGACATCATGAACAAGAATGGTATGGGTTCAAATTCCCGTTCTGTTAGTTCTTCCAATTCTACTCTATGAATGCATTCTCATTTTCAGATTCGTACTTGGATTTTGTCTTTGGAAGTTCATACTAGGTCCGGAGTAGCATATCCTACCTATGAATTGAATTCTATGATCGAACTCAGATTATGCGCTGTGATCTGTTTAATTTCGGATTGCTAATGACGAGGTGGAGTTGCAGGTTTACAGATGTTTCACAACTTGCTCAAGCAGTTCCGGAAGTCTTTTGAAAAGAGACCTATCCTTCGTAAGCTGTTAAAGGTGTTCAACTACACTTTGAACTGCCTAGCACTTGGTTTTGCATGTCGATTTTTCACGAATCTGAATTCAGATTTAGTTGCTGCAATTTCATGAGGCACTGATTGCGTCAACTTGTATAATTGATCGTAGATTGATTGTTCTCTAATTTTTTTCTTACTTTCGTAGGATATGGGAATACTCGTACTGATGTATATATAAATTTCCTGTCGACAGGTTTTGGATCATCTAGCAAAAAACAGAGTCTTGACTGTGGAACACATTTACAGTCCCCCTCGATCGGGCACAGAGTGGTAGATCTCATTGTTGTTTATTTGCTGGGTTGATTATTTTTTGCTCTGTCTCTTGCTGTCATACAACATTTTGCAGTCATCTGGGTTCTCAGCCTGGGGACGTCTGGATTATGGGTTCATTGTCTATTGGAGATGCTGAACAGTACTCTGATCGTAATTTTGATATGTGTACAGCTTCTCCGACACGCTCTTTGACCTGTCGAGGCATGATGATACGGAGGTACTATTCAGTCCAATTGGAGTGTTATGCTATTTTTCAGTTCCTTTCCTCACTCTCATCGCTCACAATTGTTCAGTATGGTAAGGAACCTTGTGTGTTTAGGGGCTTGAGCATTGTGTGAACGTACTTTGCCAGGTTTTGGGATACATGGTTTTGGCCTAGCTTTGGTCCTGGGCGATTAGTTATTTTAGTTCTTACGAACGCTGGGAGATATAATTGTGCAATTTTTGACGAATAGTCCTTCAGCGTGATCCTTGTACTAGGAATCAAAACTGCAGGACAGTTTTTCTCTGAACATAGAAAGAAAGCTCTCTTTCTGGTGTTGTATTGATCCTTGTTCTTAATGATGCAGGTTCAGAGAATGGCCCGTGACTTTAGGAAACTATACGTGCCACCACGCCCTCATAAACCAGTCGTAAACATTGAGAGGCCTCTCGTCAAGTCACCTTTGCAGCAGGCATCTGTGACTCATTCCTCATCGTTAGTGATTGAGTCTCCTCTAGTGGGCTCAACAGCTAGTAATTCAGCAGAGCAAACACCCACTTTGCAGGGAGGGGCAGTGGAAGAGAAGGCGGCAAACCCTCCTCCCGCTACTAGACGGAAACGACCCAGCCGTTGGGACACCGTCCCTGATACTGCAGCTGCTGCTGTAGCCAGTGCAGCTTTCGGATTACCTAATTCGGCGGCAGCAGCATCGCTGCACGGCCCAGTACGTCATCTTCCAGCAGTTTCAGGATCGCACCAAGTATCCGTGTCAGTTCCTTCTGACCCCTCATTAAGAGTTTCAATGTCTCCGGCACCACCAGGAATACCAGGACGACCTTCGGGTACCTTTCCGCCCGTTCATCCTGGGGGCTTGCAACATCATCAAGCATTACCTGGTCACCTATCGGTAGGATTACCAGGTCAAAGGCAAGCCATTCCACCGGGGCTCATGCACTTGGGCGTGCAGAGGGTTCCCAATAGTAATGAGTTGCCTCCGGCCTCTCAGAGACCCTATGCTGGACCGCACCCTATGCAGGTTCCCTTACAAATGCAGTCAGTTGCTGTGCATCCTGTACCCTTCGCATACAATCGAGGACAGCCTGCTCCATCCATGCATGCTGTACCCCCTGGGCAATGGGCTTTGATGCACCCAATGGGTGGTCCTATGTATGCTGGGACTCAGTATGCACCTCCACCGCCACCTCTTCCCCCTTCAGTACGACCTGGTTGGGGCCATAATGGCCCAAGACAGTCGGATGGGTTTCCTGGTCATGTGAAAACTGCAAGCATTGAGCCCGGAGAATCAGAGGCGGCAGGAGAGCCTCCAGTTCCAGGAATGTCGCCTGCAAGCCTCCGGGGTAGTCGCAAATCAGAAAATTTCTCCAGCGGGGTCCCAGAGGTTGCACCTGGCTCTGCTAGGAGCGCGATAAGAGTTGAAGCTCCTCCACGATCTCACAGAGTTGATCTCGGGACAAGAGTAGAAGCTCCTCCTCGTTCTCACAGAGATGAACTCGGGACAAGAGTAGAAGCTCCTCCTCGTTCTCACAGAGATGAACTCGGGACAAGAGTAGAAGCTCCTCCTCGTTCTCACAGAGATGAACTTGGGACAAGAGTAGAAGCTCCTCCACGTTCTCAAAGAGATGAACACGGGACAAGGATATCTGGACATGATTCAAATGTTATAAATCGTTCCCGTAGTATACCAGACAGTAGAGAGTCTGCGCAACAGGCATACTCTCATCCAGATAGCACGCAAGGGAGAAACTCTCATCCAGAAGGCAAAGGACAGAGGGAGATGAGCTGGGAGACTCCTGAGTGTTCAAGCTTCCACCACCATGTGAGAACTCGTGCACTCTTCATACTTTGAAACTTTTCATTTGTGTGAAGACACTGTTCATATGTGAGAAGCTCTGTAAGTCCATCTCTAATTCGTTTCTACTCTTCTGGATTATTTACAGGTTTCTGGCATGATCCGTGCTCGGGTTGAGATGAAGCAATTGGTAAGTTGAAGCTCTTTGTGATTCTGCACCGTGCTTATTTTACGTCGACGTCAGTTACAGCCGAGTCTGTTTTCTTTGTGAACCTGTTAACGACACTGCTGATTCTGATTTCAGGTACATTACAAGGATTTGGAGAAGTTTTGCAGCAAGCTGACTGAAGTTGTCACTCGTAAGGAAATTAAGAAGTATAGGGAGAACAAAATTCAGGTAAGGGGGGATACTGTTAAACGGCTTTGACTAGTTAATTTTGTTCTAAAACCAAGTGTATAATTTATTGTTGTGGAAGAAATAATTATATTATACAGATGATGTAAATTATTCGGTTGATTGCAGGGGATGACTAAAACGATTCTCAGAAGCAAACTACTGGAGAAGGTGGATGCTTACGTAGACTTGCAAATTGAGCTTTATAGTAAATTGAAGAGTGGCGAAGGGCAATCCTGAAGAGAGGTGCCAGCTCCTGGGTCAAGTTCAATGGCATTTGTACAGTAGCCTCAAAAAAGAAGCCCCTTCCAACTTTTGCGTTGTAGCGTAGTCTTAATTCTTCAAAATAATGGCAACAAACACGGGGCACCACTTGATGTGTGTGTCCCTTCTTACAGAAATTTACATTGTTGTGGCAACCATTTACCCCAGGTTAATGGAACAATTTTTCCTTCCAGGTTCGAGAAGTGATATAGTATGCTTGGTAGGTGGTGTTTCCTGGGTTGGACTGCCTTCATTATTTCCCCATCTTTTAATCCTCGGCGTGCTCAGGTAATAGGTATTATGATAACCTGTTATTTTATCGTTGCATATTACTCCTAATGTTCCTGAATCTCTGCCGGATCAGGCGTTATTCATTTTGATGCTTAATGCTTACATTTATGTTGATATTCAGTTATTGCGTCCGTTATGAGAAAACATTGGAATTGGATTCAGCCCATGTCTAGCGTATGCTGAATTTCCTCTTTTGACATGGACTTATCAATAGTTTTAACTATTGCTTTGAAGTCTCTTAATGCTTACCTTGGATTGCCTGCAATTCGACTAGCTAAGTGCTCCATTTTCCCTTTGAATTGCCAGCAGGCTGCTTGTGGAGAAGGCCAATTTGTAGCCCATGTCCTCGGAGTTGAGGTTGGTTCAAACATCGGGGGATTCAGGGAACTCATAGGTCAAAATCCAGGGTTTTTCTGACCTCCATATCTTGGCTGTCAAAGGCGAGTTAACCACCACCACCGTGCTATCTCACTAATTTTCATCTAATTCTTTTGTGCAAGATACAAGTTGTCGTATAATCACTACTTCCTAGTAATCAAATTTTAGATTTTATTGCTTTGGCAGAAGTGCATTTGTTAAAAATCTCATATCTTAAATATAATTTGCAAATTTTCAATAAAGCCTTTTTTGGATGTTCATTACACTATTTTACCAATACATGACGGTTGAATTTGTAAAGTTTTCAATAGTCTTATGTGGATGTTCAATACACCATTATACCAAACTATAGGACAGCTGAAGGCTCCCTCGTCTTAACATATTCATTTTCAAAAATTCTGATGTTTATTCACTAGAGTATCATCAGAAAACAATTAGATGCAACAAAACTCCCGATTGCAATTTATGGATTACTTGTGTCAAATGACTCAAAAAAATTTTGACCTCCTCAAATATGGCTCACATATTGTGAGATTGAAAATTTTCAGCAATAGTTAAGCATGTTGGAGTTAATCATCTTGTATAAAATTGTGTTTGATTTTAAAAAATAGATATAACTGTACTTTAATTGGATCAAAATTGTTTATAAAAGTAACCATTGATACGAGTACAGACTTCATAAGATTGTCTAGGATCATATGCTAAATTTTATTTGTATTTGAATTTGATTATTATGGAATTTTCATAATGACTTTCAAGGGCTAAGTATTAACAGAGAATCTGTATTTAGTGTCATCAAATATATAAATGTCATTGTAAATTTTATTGTTTTTAGAATCATATGCTAAAAAGTTTATGAATTTTTGGGTTTTATGAAATATTTACAATGATTTTCTAGAATCATATGGTAAATGAATTTTGAGTTTTATGGAATTTTCAGAATGACTTTCTAGGATGAAAAAAATCAAGGATCAACTTAGAATCTATACTCATTCTAGGATTAAGGATCAAGGATCAATTTAGAATCTATATTTATTGTTATTGTCACTAAATGTTACATATAATAATGTTAATATAGTTGTTTGGTGTTGTAATTAGTTTAGGCTAATCCTTAAGAGTTCTTGGTAGGAAGGTGAATGTAGATTTTGACTTCTTTTTGCAAAATAAATAATAGAATTTAGATATTAGGTCCTCATTTTTGTAAGTTTTTCTTTGCTTTCCATCTCTGCATGATTTCATTTAGAACCTTGCACCATGTTCATGAAGTACCAATTCATTTAGAACCTTGCACCATGTTTATGAAGTACCAAGCAACGTTACTAGTTTCATCGTTGAAGAATTTATAAAAATTGCTATTTTGTTGTACATCTATGAGCTATTGAAAACATTCATAATCCATCTGATACTAGTTTCATTGTTGAAGAATTTACAATTATTGCTATTTTGTTGTACATCTATGAGCTATTGAAAGCATTCATAATCCATCTAATGGACGTTGACTCTCTTTGGGTTTAATATTGCTTTAATAGTTTAAATTGCAAAGTTTTAAAATAAAGAAGTGATTTTAGATGATATCATTTGAAAAGATATTCACAAATAGTGTTGCTTGTACCTAATATCAAAGAAGTGGATTTAGATGACATTATTTTGGAATTACAATTAGTGTTGGCATAAGAGATATGTTTATGAAATCATCTCCTAAAGTGTACAATGTAATTGAAGTAATCAATATGATCTTTGATCACATTTATAAACTAATTGTCTATTTCACACATGGTGCTACATTTTTTACCTTAAACCTCTAAATGACTAATTGACCATTTTACAGACATTGACCAATTTTCTTCTTGAATGTGTTTAAAGCATGCACAAATATATAGAACACTTTAAACATTAGAACAATACAACTCTGTTGTATATTTGTCAAGGAAGTTTAGGTGATTCCTACTTGTGTTTGTCACCAATGGTCTATTGATTTGAACTTCATCTTTCTCTTAATTTCTTGAATGTTTTAGTATTGATCATTGTTTTGCCATATTGATGTTGTGAAGTAGCTTAAGAAGCCATAGTTAGACATCCAAACTCACATCTTTCTTCATTTTCAAAGTCTTTAGATTCTTCAGCACAAGACAAGTCTTGTACTACAGAAAAACTTAGTTATCAAAGTAGAGTCTTCTTTGGGGTTGCCAATAATTGTTGGTAGAGTAATTAACTAGTCTCTAATGATTGTTACTTTGGTGTTGACATGAATAGGAGGAGCTTACAACCTTGTTGCCACTCTAGTACGATGTATATCAAATGGCAGTAAGAGAGCAACTAGGGGTGGTGCTTTTACCTTCTATTGTGATTGAGGGTCCTTGCAACTCCTACTCCATCCGGATAGGATTTTGTCTGTGGTGGCCTATAACAAAAAATTTGTAAAAGAAGGTAAGTGTCATATTGAAGCCATAGAATTTTTTAAATAAGAGTGAATAGAGTTTATCTATTTTCCTATTATCCATTTGTAGGGTAGGTGATGCATAATGTTTGGTAAAGGAAGGGGAAATGGATGTCAAGCCAAACCAACTCTTAAGCACTTTTAGCAAGTAGTTATGGTTTTAAGACTTTATACCTACTCACAAACTAAAACTCCTCATAACTTTCATTTCATTAATCAAAATGGAATGATTCAAGCTTCTTACTTATATATAAATATCTAATTAACCAATTCTCAAATTTATATTTTTTTGAAAATTGATTTTTAAAGAAGATTAAAGAAGATATATTGTGCAATAACTTTTAACCATGTAATCAAAAGTTATGAAAATTGTCAAGCCTTGAAGCTACTCCTTAGAAAAATGTTGTATGAAAATTTTAGCAAAAATAAATAAAAATTTCATTTGTAGTGAGTTGCTTGAAATCACTATGTTGCTGAAAAAAGTAGTTTTTATCTTTAGAGGTTAATGAAGACGATTTTGCTACACTACAAGTTGAAGCAACAGTAGAAGTTGAAAGGTAGATTACTCTCAATTTGAGTTCCAGAACTCACAATGCTTTGTGGTTGCCAAAATATATTTGAATTAAAAGTACATGCATACCAAATTGAAGCTATATAAATTCACCCTAGATATAAGTCCGAGGGGTGCACTACAAAGGAAGTTCATGGGTGAGGAGCAATTAAATTTTGGACCCCCTATATTATATCCTAAAATTTTATTTTTTTTCTAAAAGAAAAATATGAATAGATTTTCCTACTTTGAAAGTTTATGTTCTGAATTATCGATATTTTTTATGTTAATAATAATTAGTTGCAAATTTTAGAAGAAAAAAGATACACTGTAAAGCTAAAAATAACTTTCACACCCCTATAGCTATGAAGGAAGTGCATGGGTGAGGAGCAACCAAACCTTCCTTTGTAGTACAACTTCTCTAATGTCTAGTAAAGACCATGTCATACCTATATCCAAAACTTAGTTCTAATTCTACACTAACAATACACTCCTACATGTATAGGTTGGAATTAGTCAATAGCTTCCTAAATTTAATTTGGGAGCATCCTCTCATGTTGTAAACAAAGGTAGGAAATAAAGTTGACCTACCAATATAATATCAAAACACAAGTAAAGGGTTATAACCTATGCACTTCACTATATTTGCATTCATTGTGATTTTTGAGTTCCAACCACTATCCATCTAAGATTGGCACAAATTTTCATTGACTTACTTAAACATCCACATTATTGCTATCATGTGAATGTTTAGGGCTACAACAAATAAATCAATGAACACTCCAAGTGGCATGAACTATAAAATTTGATCCCATTTGCTACCTATTTTTGGCATGATATTTTGAAAATCAAGTTATTATGCTTGAAAAGATTCCCTCCTATGTATATCAATAACGGCTAATCTATTGAATTGAAATTTGAAAGAGGAATAGGCCCCAGTAGTGTCCAAATATACTTGCCAAAGATCAAAGGTGTAAATAGCATTGTAAAAGAAAACCACATCATTGTAGTTCATTGTGTGAATGTTGGCCCCAAGTGAACTCACCAATTTTTTCTATTTCAAGAATGCACATTGGGATCAATAATGTCAAGAATGCACATTGGGATCAATCCAATTTTAAAACTTAGATGGGTACAAATCAAGCAATGTTTAGACCACAACTTTTGACTTAGAAAGTGCAATCCAAAGTGAAAAACAAATTGAAGAATAGATAAGGATTCAAAATTCAAGACAAGAAAATTCAAAGAATTAAGTTTGGGTTTTGAAAGATACAATTACAAGAAGATATCAAAGACAATTCCATCTCTAGACATACATCCAACTAACAACGCATGCTTAATATGAACAACTGAAACCATAGTAGACCTTACACTGAATCAAAACTTCAAAACATTTCCTTATAATCCTTGGTGCAACCTCCATTTTTACCCATCATCATTCATATCTATAAATTTATCTCAATTTTGTGTGGTATCCAATTCCCTTCATTGTCTTGAGCATAGTGCGAAATATTTACAATGTCATTCTAAAACTAGAAAATTAGCATTTTAGTTATTGTTTTACAGTTCAAATTACAATAAAACATTTAATTTCAAGAATTTTAAAAATTTCCAAATTAGAATAGAAACTAGGTTTGTTAAACTTCATTTCAATACACTACTTTGTCCTAATAAGGAGGAAGGGAAATTAGTGTCACCACAAAACTGTCTTTCATATAAATTGGCACAATATGATATTGTTTCAACTTGCACTAATTCAAATAGTGTGAATATGGTAAATTAGTTTAATACACATTCTAGGAACATATTAGCATAATTGAATTCAAATTTGAAAAAGGTCAATGTTACATCTAAGATGAAAATGAAAATAAGGAAACAACAATTACAAAATACAATCCATAGTGACCCTTTGATTTCCCATTTTCTTGTGTAGGAAAGTCCAAAAATATCATTAGGAAGGAATATCCAAAAACATTTACAAAGACCAACTTAACAATTCCTCCCAAAAAAATTTGATGAAAATATGTCTTTTCCATCGTCACCCTTAACCTTGAAATAGACACTGAAAATATGTCTTTTCCATCATCACCCTTAACCTTGAAATAGACACGGACGTTTGATATTTGATGGATGACAAGGAATCCTTCTAGTAGGACATAAATGCAACTATTTATTCTTAAAATTTTGTTGTGAGAAGTGGAAGTCTTCTACACTAGTTTGACTTTCAATGAGTGCTTTTGCATTTTTTTTTTAAGGAAATGATACACACAGTAACCAAAGCAATGATTTCCAATCACCAATTCAGCCAATTCGATGTAAATTTAAAGGTGAACAATTTACAATTTCTCTTACTTAACATGTATTTTAGTTTAGCCCTTCAACATCAAGGCAAACATTTTACGTCCAATGAATGACAAAGAATCTCTCCATGCAAGATACAAGTGCAACATGCAAGATACAAGTGCAACTATTCATCCTCCAAATTTTGTGGGAAAAGGAAAAATCTTCTCCAATGGCTTGTCTCTCACGGTACCCGAACACATTACTCCAAAACATGATTTCCACGGTGACCGGCTCGTCGTTTAAGGGTTACGGTTAGTTTAGGGTTTCACTTTGGCAAGAGGAAGCTATGACCACGGTCAAGGTCCGACAGTCCTCCAAAATTTGACGTCAGCCAATCCCTGTGGTCACGGAAATAGCCTTGTATAGCAAAACGCTAGACGCAATCTCAGTGTCGTGCAACTGAGTCCCAAATTTTCCCTTTGCAAGCGCTTCAATCCAAACATCTCAAAACTACTTAGTGAGAAGTACCAGCAATCAATGTTGTTTTGCACTATGTTTGAAAAAAAACAAAAAACATGAAACAGAAGTTGGGAAGCAAATTCTACACGCAGGACTTGAAAATTACCGCGATTCAATCAATATTATAAATTGAGGCCATCGTACTAAAACAAAAATTACAAAAATGAGAGCCTTATTCTGGGAATGCATCCAGGACTCTTCGCGATTAATATCTCTGCAGGCAGAATAACTTCTAAAAGAGACGTGTCTGGGCAGAACGGAGCCCGTCAGTCATTATATTCAGAAACTATTTAGCCATGAATAAACTAAGCTGTCGGCATCAACATGCTCCCATATAATTTCGCATCGTGGATGTCCAATCTTGCAAGCCACTTGGAAGAAATGTCTAGAATGTCACTCACCAATAACCGGCATGTACTGCAGGTCCCTCGGTCAATGAGAACTGATACTCTATTCTTAGCTTCGACAGTGTCACTCGCGCGAATAATACACGTCGATGGTGTATACCCAGGAGTTCACACAGCAATTGCTGCTGAAGATTGAAGCTGCTGATGGAGAAAAAATGTTGTCTTCCTACCCATGGGTGAGGATAAGATCGCACTTGAAGGCTAGCATCCACCCCAATGTCTCTAATGGCTTCTTCATTAGTAATAGCAGTAACTATCTAAATTTTGAGGACGCAAGAAGCGCCCCTGTGCAGAGCTCAACTTTGGAAGTAACTTACAATCCCGCGGTCTTCTTCAGATGTTTCTTGAAGTCCATGATGTCACCGTTCCATCTAGTGATGGTCTTCTTCTCACACACCCAAATCTCTTTAGCGACCTGGTTGATGAGTCTAAAATCGTGACTCACAAGAACAAGCCCACCGTCCCACTCATTCAGAGCCTCGGCAAGCGAATCAATGGTTTCAATATCCAAATGATTGGTTGGCTCATCCAAGAGAAGCAAATGGGGAAGCCTCCAAGCCAACCAAGCAAAAATAACACGACTTTTCTGTCCATCGGAAAGATTGCCCATCGGCATGACCTGTGCTTTCCCCGTGAGTCCAAAGCGCCCAATCGCGGATCGCATTTTCTCCTCCTCCAAACCAGGGTACTCAGACATCATATACTGAAGCGCTGACAAGTCCAGGGTTAGAGTTTCTGCGAGATGCTGGTGATATTGAGCGATGCGAAGATGATTGTGTCGACGAACCATGCCATCCAGAGGCTCTAACTCACCGGTCATCAACTTAAGGAGAGTACTCTTCCCAGCTCCATTGGGTCCCACCAGGGCAATCCGAGAATCGAGGTCAACGCCGAAATCAACCTTCTCATAGATCAGCTGCTCAGGCGTGTAGCCGAACCTCATGTCAACAAACTGGAGCACAGGTGGTGGCAGTTTTCCAACATCCGTGAACCTGAAAGTCAGGGTCTTGTCCCTCACAACCTTCTCCGCAAGTCCACCCCTTTCCATCTTAGCCAGGGTTTTCTCTTTACTTTGAGCTTGCCGGGCAAGCTTTGCAGATCCGTGACCGAATCTAGCGATGTATTCTTTCATTGCTGAAATCTGCTCCTGCTCCCACCGGTATTGCTTCATTTGATTCTCTTCCAGATCTGCCCGCGTTTGGCAAAACTGATCGTAATTTCCTGTGTAAAACTTGAGTTGCTTGTTCTGCATGTGAATTATGTTTGTGCACACACCATTCAGAAAATCTTGAGAGTGAGAGACAACCACCAAGATCCTCTCAAATTTCTTCAGGGTCTCCTCCAGCCACACACAGGCCTCCAAATCTGCAAAAATCAAACTAAGGACACTCAGCATGTGATAACTTATGAGCTGAAATTTCAGGTACCACTATCTATGCAGCAGGTCACACAACGATAACCGATGTCGAATTCGACTAAAACAACGCACCGAGATGATTTGTAGGTTCATCCAGTAAAAGAATAGTTGGATTCATGAACAATGCACGTGCCAAGGCTATCCTCATCCTCCACCCTCCAGAGAAGTCACGCGTCTTCTTATTTTGCATTTTCTTCGTAAAACCTAAACCATGCAAAATTTGAGCTGCTCGCATCTCTGCGGTTGCTGAATCCATCGCCTCCAACCTCTCATAAATGCGCTCCAAAGGCTCACCCCCACCATCATCCTGTAAAGATAAAATTAAGTCAAAAATCGTCAACATTATCGAACATTAAACCTAGGACCTACAGGGCAACAAGAGAAAACAGAAAATTAAAAGTTCGAAAAATAAGCAGCAGATTCGGCACTCACTTGTTGGGCAAGTTTTTCCGCCTCTTTTTCCAGAACCAACCTCTCCTCATCTACGTTCATGACTGCCTCAAGAGATGTCATATCGGTGGCATCAATCTCCCTGGTCAAGTGGTAAATATCCATATGTTCTGGAATTGGTACTTCTCGAAGTCCAATCGAAGTAAGCAACGTCGACTTTCCACATCCGTTGAGACCAAGCAGACCATATCGCCTGCCAAGAGAAGAACGAGAATAAGTTGCCATGTCCTAACTACTACATTCACTTCACCAATTTCCATAGATGTCTATTCTCCCCTACCTCGATTGTCACAAAGCTTAAATAGAGCCAACCATGCTTTCATAAGCAGCTTGGCTCTAATTAAACGGAAAACCATATATTGCACCAATCCTAGTACAGAAATCATCCGAGTGGACGGGCATAGGAGTTGCAAAACCGCTCAACTCAAAACGAAGATGCACTTGAAATTATTACTAAAATAAATATTTCCAATCAGCAAAAAGCGGAAACTAGAAAAATTACAATCATCCCGTACCTTCCATAATTCAGTTCGAGTGTTGAGTCAGCTACCAGCTCGTGGCCATGAAATGTCACAGATAGAGATTCAATCTGCACAAACCAGAAACATTTCCTTAATCAAAACGTAAACGTCTAAACTCTTTAAGAACATACACGCCACGAAAAACGACCAAATTTAAATGATGGACATCATTAAGCCCCTCCACAACACTTGTCATCCTACGAACAGGCATGAGACCGGGCTGACCGGGCTTGCATAAATGAACCCCACAAGTCCTAAACCAGGCGATTCCCATGAATCAAGCAACAGATCAAATTTTATTCCAACAAGTATCTTTTAACATCAACCCCAAAACTTACGTGAATATCCCTCGATTGTGCATGCGATGCTAAAACGCCCGTACAAGTCCGATCTGTGATGTTGGCGGCAGCCAATTCGTCCGCCAAACTATCAGCGGCGGCTCCGTTGGTCACATCTTTCAGCTTCGTCTGTGCAACCACTGCAGCTGCCTTGGATCCACGCTTCTCCGCGGCGGCCAGCTTCTTGGCAGCGGCCTTCTTCTTGCTTGCATCAGACACCATCGTAACTTGTGCCTAAACGCACACACGAAATCTAAAATCTGCGTACAAGAAAAAACATCTTATCAAAAACTAAATAACCACAGCAGCCTCCAGTCCCAAAGACTCAACAGACCTCTCAGAACAGAAACAAGTTCGATCGCCATCACAAACGAATCTCATAAAAACCCGTCAGCCACACCTTACCACAACAGATCCACAAACACAGCACAAACCAAAACTCTAGATGGCGGTTTGTTCATGAAAGTTAAAATTACATGGAGATCGCTTAGGGTTTACCGCCGTGGAATTTAAAACCCTAGCAACCATGCCACAAAGCGCGCAAGACTCGCAAAACACCGAAAAGCCATACCAAAATCTCTAGAAATTTACGAAGATTCAAAGGTGCAAAGGAAGAGTCTGACCTAACCCCAGTCCAGCAGCTTCGAATTCTGAAACGCAGAGATGCAAAGAAAGAGAGAAAGAGAGGGAGAGAGTGTGTGCGCAAGTGTGCTGCGGCGGAGACGCAGCCTTGCAAGTGAGCCTCCTCGTGGCTCTCCCTGGACCTAAAACGAGTGAGAGGAAGGCGGCCGCCGGTTCTCCCGACGTCACGTTCGTACTTTTCGTTCGTTTGAACGACCGTCGAAGTTCCGTTTGCCCCGGTGGTCCTCCGTCCAAAAGATCTCGGACACGTGCTGAAAGCTGAGAGCGCAGTTTGAAATTAGAAGCTTATATGGGTGGCTCAGCAGCTCTGTTGAGGGCACCTTTTTGCTGGAGGAAAAGGGTGGTCCGTGGTCCTCGTTGTTTTCGTTTAGAACGGTACACAAGCAACCCTACTGCCCATAAAGGTTTAAAAACCAATAGCCCTAAAACCCCTAAAACCCCTAAATGCAAATGCAATGCCCAAGCCCCAAGGCATCAAATTCTTGTATCAACAAATTTTTGAAGTTAAAAATAAAGCCTTACCAAGCTACTAGTTTTAGTAGTTTGCATTTTCGACAAATTTTTTCCGAGGAATAGTTTTAGCATCGAAAATCTAATTTCGAAAATGAAAGATTACGATTTTTTTTATTCAAGACTTTGTGCAACAATGGTGTCTATATGAAATCTTGATTTTTTTTTGGTGTTGAGAGCTCTTGGAAATGAACCTTGACTATACTAAATCTTGGAGAAAAAATCACATAAAAAAAATTCATTTAAAAAAAATTGTAGAATAGATTTTGAAAAGTGGAAAATTGATTGGAGTTATGCATGTTGTGCCCTTTAACCTCATATTTTTTTGGTATGTTGCCAATTTTAAATTTGACATGTGAAAAGAGGATTGAAAGACTTTAAATCGCTTTCACAATTTTAACACAATGGTGACCAAACATTATAATTATTCAATTCACAAGTGATATTGTTTGGGGGGGGCCTATAGGATCTCTAAATTGAATTTATAGGATTATAATTCACAAAGATTGATAAAACTTATATAATTCACAAAGATTGATAAAACTTATCAAATGTTGGCTTTTGTTCAATTTAGAACAAATTTCAAGCAGCTCATGAAAAGCCTTACGCATTTAGAAGTTTAGGTATAAAAACTTAAAAGTGTCACCTTTTAAAAATCCCACTATCTTGGTAGTTGAATGGTTTTCTTTTGATGAGATTATTAACAAACTTGAGAAAAATCTAAAGGCCTCTTCACACCTTGAGGTTGGGTCAATTTCCCTTGAGGCCAACTACACAAAATTTAAATCCCTTTTAGGCTTTAGGCTATTCATTAAAATAAGACTTATAATGGGGCTAATTCTCTTCTATGTAAAGGCATTTATCTAGGTTTAAAGCAACCCTAATATAAGTTGTTTTATAATTTTTTGACATTTAGGTATTATTTTTTAGGTAGAAATAACTACAAATTTGAGCAATCAACGAAAGATGAAAAGTTTTTTGCATTAATCAAAATGAGGGTTGAGTCATTTTGTGGATGATGAACAAAGTGCTTAAAGCCAATGTTACTTTGAAATACCTTCCATTCATACCAAGCAGTTCTTGAATATTTATAAAAAAAAAACTTTCTCTATTATTGTTTAATGAAATTGAGGTACATAATATATTCATACAAAAATAAAAGCAAAAATGTGCAATTTTTTTTTTAAATGTTAAAACATTTACCCCTGAAGGACTAGGTGTCCAAATTTCAAACAATGGATAAAAGCAAACACATCCCAAAGCACAAAAAAATACATTTTTTCATCCATTAATTTTTTAAATGACTCTTCTGTTGATTCTTTAGCATTTTTACTAGCGGTTGGCGCTTGCTATGCTACGCATTCACCATTAGAATTTCATTAGAATTTTTTTGTATTAAATAGAATACAGAGTAAGAATTTCAATAAATCTTCAAATAAAAATTACTAAAATTTTAATATATATATTTTTATAAATAAGCATATACTAAAATAAACAATAAAAATTTAATGAATAATGAATGAAATACATGCAATCATGAGTACAATAAAAGATACACATACATTAGAATGCATTAGAAATTTGACTCAATTGTTACAAACAATGGCAACCCAAATAGAAGAATTTAAAGGAAAAATTTGTAAATCTCAAAAGCTTTATGAACAATTTAATTGTTGTGAAATCCAAAATCGGTTCAATCTAATAAATTTCTCAAATTACTTAGTAGTAGCAATAGAAAATTGAAATTAGAAGCTCAAAGCTTACAAAAGCACAAAATTATAGAAATGCAAAAGAAGTATAAAGCCAAGAAAAGCAATGGAATTGCTACCTTTATAATATCACCATATTGATCTTCTTTAATATCACCTCAATTGTGATGACTATATTATTTTTATAATATCACCATTTGTAAAAAGTAATATTACAGAGGTGATTGTGAATTGTTACTCTATTTCAGTAATATCACATTGTGTGAAAATATAATTTCTATGTATGCATGATTGGAAATATTTTTATAGAATAATTAAAATAAGGAGTAGCTTCAAGATCCAACAATTTTCATAACTTTTGATTAGTACATGGTTAAAAAGTTATTGCATAATATGTCATTTCATTGCTCAAAGGACAATTCAAGTAGCTCAAAAAACTTCTTTAAAAATCACTTTAAAAAAATAAAATTGAAATTGATTCTCTAGATTTATATATAAGTGGGAAGCCTTTGAATCATTCCATTTTGATCAATAAGATAAAAGTTATGAAGAGGGTAAGTATGAAGTCTTTAAAAACCATAACTACCTCCAAACTAAAACTCCTTGTGACCATCTTTATTATTGATCAAAATAGAATGATTCAAGGCTTCCCGCTTATATATAAATCTAGAAAACCAATTTCAAATTTTTATTTTTTTAGAGTGATTTTTAAAGATGTTTTTGCATTGCTTAGGCTACCCGCCAAGTAATGAAAATGATTTATTGCACAATAATCTTTTAACCATGTAGTCAAAAGTTATGAAAATTGTCAAGCCTTGGAGCTACTCTCTGGGAAAATATTGTGTGAAAATTTCAGAAAAAAAAATCCATTCATAATGAGCTGCCAAAAATCACTATTTGCCAAAAAAATGCAGTCTAGTGCTTTAGGAGTTAATCTAGTTTAGTATCAATTAAATTCTTGTTTATTATTCATTATCATTTGCATACAAAGAGACTTCAAATTCTTGAATTCAAATGAACACTACTATTCATATCAATTTTGTTATTGTTCAAATGAATTTTTCCTAAACTCTACTTCTAATAAAAGACATCAAGAGAAAAAATTTGTACTAAGGATTTCTAAACCTTAATATTGATGCCTCTATTATTTGGTTAACCCGTGAAGGCCCAAGGCCATTTTTCTATCAAAAAACATTCAAAATTGCCATTTTTGTTGCATTTGTTCAAAGAAATAGTTTTTTAAGAATCTAACCATAGGATCTTGTACTTTACTTATCTAAAATCATGTGGTAAAAATTTCATAAAGTTTGAAAATATAGATTTAGAGATATTAGCATTCAAAGTTTATTTATTTATTTATTTTGAACACTACCCTACAATTTCACATGACTTTGACCACCATTTGTGAAAAAAACTTGCACAATTAATGGAATTTGAATTTAAAAAATTTTGTGTTGAAAAATTGAGTTGAAAAAGAAAACTTGATTTTCATTTTTTTTTAAATTATCAAGTAGAAGTATTGAGTAGAAGTATGGAGTAGAAGTATTAAGTAGAAGTATTAAGTCCAAGACTGAAAGAAAAATTAAATCATTGATAGCTCTAAGATGGTATTGAAATACAATAATTCCAACAATGAGATCGTTCTAGCCAGCAAACTTAACCTTGTCAAACAATTTCTTTGAAAAATCGTAAGAATTGCATTTAGAAATGAATCCTAAAAGTCATTTTTTCAAAAAGTTGCTCAAATTGCCCCAAGACATTATTGTTCATAAGTTTCACATCACTAATTTACATGGAATGAATCAAAGCTTTACATGTAGACAAAAATATAATCTATAAGAAGAAAAAAAATTTAATTTCAAATTTTATTGGATTTCTTTTTCTACCCATTGACTTGAAAATTATGTTTAGGATGGTATAACTTTTGCCCCTGGGCACCAAATTAGAATAAAAATTATCTTCCCATGAAGCTAATAAATTTTTCTATTTTTTGAAAAAGTTTCAAAAAGTTTTAATAAAAATTGAGTTCATAGGAACTTGCTAAAAATCCATTTTGTCCCCAAAGGAACAATGAGCCTTTAGGGGTCAAGTTCCTTTCAATTTAATCTCTTATGATGATGATGCTTTAATGTTATTAATATATTTTCTAAGTGTTCATTAGATGAATTATGAATTTGTGCATATTAATCATATAGAAAGGTTATACGCATTAGCACAGATCTAAATTTTTTCCTAATTCATCTTACTTCAAAAATTTCATATAACAACTTGAGTTTTACGTCATAAACATTTATTCAATATGAAAAATTATTCATCATTATTTCTTTCATTTTTATGGCTGGTGCTATAAATGTTTTTAAGTTATTTGAAATGTAATAACCTTAATTAATCCATATTAATAGCAAGATTAATAGTAAACTATATTATTTATCCTAGGATCAAATTTTGGACTTTGTTGCTCCAAAAAATTTACACATTATCTCTCAATAAGGTCCAACCATCATATGATAATACATGAATATATTGTCTAATTTTGAATTATTACGTACCAAATTTGATGACAAAGAAGTATACATGACATCCCAATTTTTACCTCCTAAATGTTTGAGAGGCTTCAAAGTGGTCATGCATTTTAGATTTATGGTATCATGTTCAATCATGATGAAGTTTAGATGAAAATGTAACACTATAATGAAACTTACAATTCTTAAATGATTAATCCAATGATTTGATGCCATTCTTGTTATTGAATTTTGCAAGTGTTTGCTTAGTTTTTGCAAATTTTTGAATGAATATATCATTATTCACCCTTTTCCATCCTTGAAATGAGAATTTGTATAATGAAACAAGATTAGAATACAAGTTGTTGCTTCAAGAGAGAGTTTACCACATTTTGAAAATCTCAATCCTCAATCCAATCAATATATTGGCCCTCCAAATTTATTTATATCTTTGGGTTAATGTAAATTTAGAGCTTGTAATTATTACCATTGGAAGAGAATAAAATATCTCTCAAATAGACACAATAAAAAATTTAATTGGAAATTAGGCAATCGAAGTAGCATTTATTGAAAGCAAGAGTTCTAAAAGACAAATTTGATAATAGATAGAAAACATTTTCTTAACAAAAAAAATCAAGTAAAGGACTATTCCAATTTCTTAAATTTGAATAGTCATTTGCTTCAATTTTTCTTTTTTGGACATGATTTAAAGAGGCCTCTATAATTTTTGTCTTTTAATCAATTTTAATGGCTTTTAGGTTGATGATCATGTATCTAAATTTCTCTTTTATTTTGTCTATTCAAAGTACTTGTGGATGCACTTCCAATTACAATAATTTCAAGTTCTAATTATATACTAGTCGAAAGTTAGAAATAAATTTGGAAGACTAAAATCTATACCTTAAGTTAGATTGTTTGTTTTGTTTATTTGTTATGGTGAGATATTTTGGATTGTGTGCCCCTCAAAGGCGTTTTTACTATTAGAAAGTCTTCTATGAGAAGGGGTGTATAGGCTTAGTTTTGTGGTGTTTGGACATATGGTGTGAAAGATATGGATTTTTGAATTATTTTTGAATAAAAAAATTTAAGAAACTACTTTTACTTTTATTCTATTCTATTGTGAGTCCTTCGAAATATTCTTAGTATTGTTGGAAAGTTCTCCCTGAGGAGGGGTGCATAGACTTTGTTTTGTGGCATTTAGATTTATAGTGTGAAAGTTATAAATTTTGGAATTATTTTGAAATTGAAAAATTAAATTAAATTGTCTTTCAAAGAAAGACCATAACTTTCACATTGCATGTCTAAACGCCAAAAAACAAAGCTCTTGGAGTCCTTTGTGCATAAACTTTTTTATTTGTATCAAGAACACAACCTCTCACAAGACAATGAAGTCCTTGCATTCCTTAGAACATTAAAGACATCAAACTTCAAAGTTTTTGTTATAATTTTAAAAATTAAAAAAATCATTTTTACTTTTATTTTGGTTGTGGCAATGCCAGAGGATACACTAATCTATACATTGAATGAAAAATGAATTTGTTGCAATGAGATCTTCAAAACCGTGCATCCCCCAATTGCATTCTTTGTACCATCAAAAAGCCTTCACTGAGGAGAGGTACATGGACTTTGTTTCACGATGTTTGCACCTACAGAGTGAAAGTTATGAAGTTTTGGAGTTTTTATGAATTAAATTATTAAAAAATTACTTTTACCTTTACTTTGGTTGTGACAATGGCACACGACACACTAAGGTACGAGGTCCTTAAATTGACCAGGTTCTAAATGCATCCTCTATGTAGAAGTAAGTGACATGCTTCTTGAAATATCTATTACTGTCATTGACAGGATAGGTAAGATTAAATGGGCAATTTATGGACCTCCTACCTTAGTACCACTTGAATGAGGATGCTCTTAACCTTTTTAACTCCAAGTATCCTGGAAAGGATGATACCACTTTCCGAGAATCTAGGGAGGGGGAGCAGTGATACGTAGGGGTTAAGGGTTTACAGTACTAGTAACCAAAGCGAACCTTCCAACTCTTCATCAATCCCATCACTAAATTTCTGCATGCAGTGTCTTGTCCTGGTAAACGTAAAGCCCCCATTCCTGGGCCAGACACCGGTCGTTGATTGGACGAAGAAATCGAAGTATGACATCCATGACCAGGTCAGTTCACGGACTTCCAAAGTACACCTGGGTGACAGTAGCAGGCTGGACCACTGGACAATTCATAGGATTCAGGCCGTGGGAGCGCGTGGAGGCAAGCGAACTTCGCGGAACGACACAATTCCTGTGGTCGGTGATGAATTCAGAATTCAAATCAAACGCTCCGTCACCATGGGAACGACTTCTCCCAGTAAAATAAGCTACAATGTGAGACAATTAAACCACCTGCACAACCACAGAGCACGCCCAGCACAACCAAACGCAGCACAATCAGAAATCAAGTATCCACCACGGTCGTTTACAGACGAGTTTATTTGGTGGCAAAAAGGATGCCAATGGATCACAGAATATCTGGAAAACAATAGACTTTACAGAATGATTTAAAAGCGTGACCAAATGGTCAAACAGATTCAGAAGGCCCTCCTGTACCCATCATCCTCACTGCTGCTAATTCTCTGATTGGAAGCTCAAGTGCATTAAGAAGCTTAAAAGATCTTCGAAACCGGGGGACAAACTGCACCTGAGCTTTGCAATCCAGAGCAGTTACTAAACGACTGAATCTGATGTACTATGAAGAACCACAACATGCACCTGGAAGCACTTCACAAACTGGTCTTCCGTATGCCAAAAAAAAAAAAAGAATCCGGACTTCCAAAAGCTTATCTCAGAAGCCACCACCTAAAGCATGATATGGGGATGCCAATGGCAATGACGGACTAACACCTATGGATCAGAATCCTAAGTAATACTACGTGACGTCTGAATGTGCGAAGTCACCGTTTTGAGCCCCACCCTAAACTGCATCACTTCAGTACATATAATCTCAAAACGGGAACTGCACATAAAATTCACCAGTCTGGAACCTACACGACCCCAGGCCCTTCTCACGTTCTCACGAGAACCTTGTGCCTACTTGATGTATTGTGACATCCACTTGATGCCCTCACCGTAGCCCATCTTCCGCACAATACTGCACATGAACACCTCAATAGGTCGTATGTTTGTCTCCCCAAGATTCACCTTGCCCTTGCCTGTTGTATAATTGCTCAGACCCAACGAATACCGCAACTCATCTTCAGACGCTGCGTAAGGGATGTCAATCTTGTTCCCCAGAATCAAGAAAGGGACCTGAGCCAGTGAGTCATCTGACAGCAGGGCATCGAGTTCTTTCTTCGACTCTGAGAATCTCTCCTTGTCAGCAGCATCCACCAAGTAGACGATACCGTCAACCTGTGGAGTTGAACATTGTCAGCAAATACTATAGTGTGCGAGCAACACTGCCTCTGTCCAATTAGGGTTTTCATTCTTTCTGTTATGAAAGGCGATTAAAAATACAAACCCTAGATTGGACCTGATAAATAATAAGTGACAATTTTGTGCATATCTCCAATCTCCAATCAAACCTAAAAAATAGAAGTTCAGAAAAAGCAGGTGGGTGAACACACAGCAGATCAATGTAAGACCACATATGAACAGGCCAGAGATAACTGTGACGTCAGTAACCCTAACAAAGACTAAGTTAAACTCGTAGAAGCAAACTAAATCCCTCAGACAAGTCAACATCATTGCTCTAAACCGTAGTCAAATAGATTCGTAGCAATATCATCACATCATTCAGGCGCATCATTCGTAATGAGAACCAATCGGGAAACATCCACTCGGTTTAGAAACCCTTGCATATCCATCTCACACAAACTCACCACCCCCCTGCTTCACCTCCAATCCAAATTCAAAACGCAACATAATCCATCACTCCATCTCACATACAACAGACAATACAAAACCAACCTTGGCATAGTAGTCCTTCCACACTCGTCTGGCGATCTGGTGACCCCCGAGATCAAACGCTTTGAACTTGATTTTTCCGATGCTCAACTCCTCCGACGTAGGGTATTGCGTCGGTTGATGTTGCGCCAACCTCTACGCTCACACACAATTTCGTCAACAAACACCAAACCAAACACCAAACCAAACACCAAACCTTCCTCCTCCTCACCAACAGATCGCCAAC
Source organism: Climacium dendroides (assembly GCA_950106755.1). Lineage (NCBI taxonomy): Eukaryota > Viridiplantae > Streptophyta > Bryopsida > Hypnales > Climaciaceae > Climacium > Climacium dendroides. Next base: position 21,728,596 of record OX467088.1, read on the forward strand.
ATCTTCCATCTTCCACCACCCTAACTCACGACAATGTCCAAACACCAAAAACGAAACAGAAAACACACACGCACACACACACATGCACACACATGCACATCACATCACATCGCTGGATCTTGAGAACGGGCTATACGGTACCTCATCCTTGAGCATGTGCAGTAGCGTGGTCTTGCCGGCGTTGTCCAACCCCAGGAACAAGATTTTGGCCTCCTTCTGCCATAACCCTAGGGTGGCGAGCACACTGTAGAACCAGTCGAACAAAAACATGGTGGCGCTTGGAGCGCCTCTCTCTCTTGGTGTAGCTACTTACCCCGCACTCCGAAGAAACTAGAGTAAGTTAAGGAAGCAAGTCTTGTTGTTGCGAGCTGTGAAGAAAGGGAACAATAGCAGAAGTGCGAGAAAGACGACGACGACGACGACGAAGGAGGAACAGAGAGTGTGAGAAAAATGAATGTGACGAGCCAGTCTCAGTCGTCTTTGGCGCGTTCAACTCTCGTTGCCACTTGAAATTTACTTTACTATTTTTAATATGTGACGTAGTCCAACCTACCGGTATGTGACACGTGGCATTGTGCCTAAAATAGCCTTTTGAAGAGATTTTGCCCTTGGGAGTAGGAGAGTTTAATATAATGTAATGCCAATCTATTGCGTGATTTAGTAGAAGCTCCAATGTCCGTTTTCAAAGTCCGTTACAATGTCTAGCATTTGACAACATGGGTTAAGGTTTGGTGAAAGTCTTTATTGATTGCCAACCAAGATTCATTATAAATTAAAAATAGTAGGAATTAATAATAGAAATTACGTACAAATTATGTCTGTTGGGATGCTTTGAAGGCAAGGTTCATTGTACCTCTCATGTTCCGTTTGTTAGATAATGACGTAGTTCAATCAATAGTTACATAACACGTGGTATGTTTCTTCAGATTTCACCCTTCAAAGGTGGAAGTATCTAAAATTGTTCATCTCCTTGTCTCTGGCAATGTCGTTGTAGATTTTTTTTTCAATTTTACCTATGGTGCATCTTTATTTTGTGTATCAACAGTCCAACCTATTGTTATGTAACATATGGTGCATCTTTGTTCTATGCACTTACTGTGTAGCTTTGCGACATACATGTCTTACCATGCTCCAAACTTTGCTTCCAAAAGTAAAAATATCTAAAAACTCTTCAACCCCTACTTTTATAAATGTCATTGTAGAATCTTTGAACTTATGTATAATGAAAAGACTTTATGCATGATTAATATGATTGTAGATGAATAGAGTTTGTGTTCTATAAATTTATAGAAATTACAAATATTCTTGATTTTTATTTTTCTTAAATTGAAGTTTATAATGTCTATTCATATTTATATGTAAGATAACCCTTTAGCTATAGTACCTAATATATGCTTTAATTCATTTAAGTGAATTGTTGTACAGATTCTTAAATAAACCTATCATAGTAAGTTTAGAAGATATTATAAAATTTCTTACGATTTTCCTATAATTTTTAAAATGAGAAAACTATTAGTACCATAAATTCTTCATTGTGCTTTTGATAATAAAAAAATTGTAGCTATATGGTAGAATTGGTGAATATTAACTAGAGCTATTTTGCTCTTTCCACTATTTGTGATGCTTGATGGAAGGTTTCCGGGCCCCATTTTGGGGTGTACAAAGACTTTGGCAACAAAAATTTTGAATCAATATTTTACGAAATTTTCTAGGATTTTGGAAAAATTAAAATCTTATTTAAACATCAATATATTTTAGGATCTAAGCAAAATATCCAACATAAGACAATTTGTATTGATCTACTAAAGATGGATCAAATACATTCCCGGGATCTTGCTAATCATATGCATTGCCTAAGACCCGTATAAGACATAAGGCTTTTGCACATTTTCAAGTCTATCTAGATGCAAATAAGTATCAATACCTTAGAGAAGAACAACAATAATTTCTATTTAAATTTTCTAATCTAAATATAGTAGAAAATAAATAGAAATATATATATTTTTGTTTCCTATAGAAGTTATAAATAGGAGCTCATAACAAAAACAACATAAGAGTGTTGAAGAGGAGAAAATATTATTTACCATATATATCCTTCCAATCATTTAAAATCACTTGTAGATCACCTCCAAAATAGCGCCCATAGAGTTGACTATCTACCCATGCCTAGCCATGATGCTAGGCATCTTTGATCTTGCCTCGGATCTTGCCTCGGATCTTGCCTACCTAAGAATCACAAAAAAAATTTGATGTACTATACAAATATGTATAGATTTTTGGAATTTTGCTCTTAGAAATGCCAACTTTTTCATTTCAAATTTGTCAAATGAAGTCATTAGTCAAAACCTTCTCATATGGTAAGCATTGATATTTAGAGTAAAGTGCATACTATATACGGTTTCAATTGATGGTTATCTTGTGATCGCTTTAAGCTTGAACGTTGCACCACCTAATGCACAATCTGGACAAAAATGACCAAACAAACACCCCACACAACATTAGTAGGTGCCTTACATTGTCCCAGGTATATATGTGTATGCATAAGTAGTATAAGGGTTATATACCTTGATTGTGATGTCCTCAATGCCATCAATCATGACAACATGAATACATGGACTTTTATAATGGGCATCATTTGTTGGGTTGAATGTAAAGAATTTTTTGCCAATTGTAACAACATTTGTTGTAGGTACATATGTAGTTTAGCTTCAAATATGTTTATAGTAGTGATGATGAAGAATCCGAGGTATTGGAATCAATCATTCCAGATGATATAAGAAGCTTGCTATCATTCAATATGAGCATATCTAAGGTAACTTTGTCAACAACAAATACTAATCAATCACAATCATTATTTGTATTGAGGAGAAACAATATAACAAGACAAATGAATAGTGCAAAGTAAATAAATTAGATCTAGGCCTATCCCAATATATAATAAAAAAAGTGTGCAAATCTATCAAAAATAAAATTTGAACATGCCTTAAAAGTTAGAATAAGAGTCTCCTCTTTAATAAAAGAACTAAAGTTGTTCTAAAAAATAAACTATTGGAAATCTCCATTTGCTGATCAAGAGTTGATTTTTTAAAACTTTTCTATTTAATAAAAAATCCCGAAGGGGGCCATGTGTCACTAAAGTACAATTAGTAGATTTTTTCATAAAAATTAATTAATGGTCCCAAAATTCTCTAGAATTTGGATTTATACAAAATTTTGAAAAAAAGTCTAAAAAAAATGTGCAAAAATTTATTCATACCAAAAATTCAATAAGTATTTCAGAATTATTTCAACTCAATACAATATAATTGAGCACAAACAACAAAAATTATATTATAAAAATGTTGCAACCACAAATAGGTGACATGAATCTCACCCCAGGCAACACACATAAATAGAAATATAAAATTCACCACCCTACAATAAGATTATTGAGTGCTAGGATGTGATTGTCCAGACAAGCCATCCAAAATCCTACAATTAAGCTTAACCCTTAATTAGAAACTCCTACCATCAAAAGCACATATGCTCAATTTGCACTCTAGTCAATCCAGAGCCAAAATTTGAATCAACATGGTGACTTACAAGGCAAAGGAAATGTATAGAATACAAACTTTGATAAGCACAATGACCTACCAAAAACTCACAAATAAACTTGTCATTGTTTTGCTATGCATTTTCATTGCCAAATAATTGATCAATCAAAGCGCTACATAAAGAAGCTCCATCCAAAACAACTTGAATATGGAAGACAGCAAGAGATGCAATGTCTAAAATAAAACCCTAGCAAGTTTCATCTATATTTTATCATTGTGTTAGTAGTGTACTTGTATGGACCCTAATTTCAATTCAATTTTTTCACTTTAAGGACCCCAAATTTCTAGGACAAACAAGTTTCCACCTATTGAGGGGATAGTGAAGGAGTGTGTGAATTTGATATTAATTAATATAAATTAACAATAAAATGTTTAAAAATAATAAAAGCAAAACAAAACAATGTACGTGTACCAATTTTCAATTCAATGGTCCTGAAAATGTATTTACACAAAATAATCTTGAAATTTTAAGAACTAAATTGCCTTAGGATTTGTTTTTTATTTAGCTTCTACAATAACCTAATGTGACTTGTATCAAAATACTGAAGAACATGTAATTGCAATCTTTCTGCTACTCATTATTTGTAATATTCCATGATGGATGGAATGTTTTGAGAAAATAGACTAACCTAAAAAAGATTGCATGGCCCAAAGTCCACAAGTAAGAAGTAACAACAATTGTGCTTAAATCTTATTTATTGTAGAATGGTGGCTTTAAATTGAATGCAAAACTACAACGAGGCCATTTTAAAAGTTTTCTTACTAAACAAAGTGTTTTAATGGAATAGTTCACCTTACTTTGAAATAAATTTAACATACACATGCTTGATTGTTGGGGTGATAATTACATATGATTGGATTCAGAAACAAAAAAGAGTCTGCTACCTTTGTGACTTTGTTTCAAGAATGTTTAAATACAAACAAAAAAATGAAGCAAAACCAATCCAATATGCACATGCTTGTGTATGACATTACTTTTTGTTTAAATTAGAACATCTATCTAATATCTAATAATTTGCCATTAATGATGTTACTATCAATTATCGTGATTTGTTTAATAAAATTTTGAAGTAGATATCTAAGTCTCTATTTTTTGTTTGAGCTTTGACTTCTACTTCTACAATGCTTCTCTTTTATTTGCAAAGTAACTAAATTTTTTTTTGTTATTTAAATTCCAGTAAAAAAGACTTTAATTGCAATAAGTGTTGATTATAGGTGCTTGTATCTTTATTTTTTTAAATTATGAATTGTTACCCCCTATTGATGATTTCTATATTATAAATAGTTGTTGATTTGAAAAATTACATGTCATTCTATTCAATTACATTCCATAAATCCGTTCTATTCTAGCCTATCTAAATAAATAAACAATAATAAATAAATTCCAAAAATCAAGCCCCTAATTACCAATCCAAACTAGGAGTAAAACTATGGCATCCAAATTAAAAATACCAAGCCCAAATAACAAAATAATACTTATAAATATTTGATTTAAAAAAATAATAGTTCTTATAGAATGTATTTTTATCCTTATAAAAAAATTTGATTCATTCCATTTGAATTACTAACAATGTAAAAGCTATGAAGAATCTTATTTTTCAAGCAATTGTATCATCTTGAGAAAGTAATGCATGGAAGTTGTTTTGAACTCAATTTCCACAATTTTTAAAAAAATGGTTTAGAAGGTGTAGATTGCTTACTAGAACAATCTCACCGTGATGATTGATGTCTTTCAACTCCATCTTAGAGTTATTAACTATTAAAATTTTTTTTCCATCTTGCATCTAATTCTACTTAACAAGTTTTTAAGAATGAAAATCAAGCTTCCTTTTTTGAGTTTTTTCTTCTAAACCTTCAATACCAATTCTTCTCTATAGAGTTTTTTAAGTCAAAGTTTTTTAGTGCAAAGTTTCAAAGCCTTATAATTTAAAATATGGAAAAGAGCAAAAAAAATGTTTTTCCATTTACACTCTAATGTCTTGCAATCTATATGATAAAAGATTCTAAATTTCTTCCATGCATTTCTATACTAGTCAAGTTTTACCTAGGAAGGATATTGAGGCCCAAAAGTTGCTGGTGGATGACTTTCTAGAAATGAAGAATTCATCTATTGGTTCAAAAATCATATCATATTGGGCAAAGTGCCTTGATGATAGGTCTTGAACCTGTAAGAGTTTCTGAAAAGATAATTGTGACTTTAGGGGTGATTTCAATTTTTTCAAGATTTTTTAAAAAAAATTCAAAGAAAGAAAACCAATTAGCTATCTAAACATATAATTTTTTAATTTCAAATTATGCCTAAGCCCTAAACAAAAAAGAAGGGGTAGCCAAAAAAATCAATTTAAAAAAGAAATTGTGTGTAGTTTAGTTTGGTTTAAAAAAAATCTCAACATTGAGATTGGTGTGTTTTAATTCCATCTTAGAGCTATCAACAATTTAGTTTTTTCTTCTATCTTATACTTGCTTTGACTTAACAATTGTTTAAAAAATAAACATTATAGGGAGATTTTATTTGTCTTTAAATTCTAAAACTCTCAACTCAATTCTTCAACATATAAAAATTTAAATTCACAATCTCTTATACATAATTTTAAGTTAAGCGGAGCCTTATAATCTAATCACGCTTAAAACAAAAAAAACTCTTTTTCATCACTTTAAACACTTATATTTTGTGATCAATACAGTCAAAGTCTTCGAAATTTCTTTCAAGCATTTTCATACTAATTTAGTGCACGATCACATGGTTAATAATGCAAAAGAACACTATTAGAAAATTTTGACCAAAACAACAAAAAATTGATAATTTTGTGTTATTATGTGCACTGGCGCCCACTACTTAATCAATTTGACAGAATTCTATAAAGACATGGATCGATTTCTATTGTTCTAGGCACTTCAAATTTTTTTTTGACCAAATTAATAGAAATTCAATAAATTTTACAAGTAACACTTTTTTATTTACAAGTGCCATGCAAATTCAACCATGGGATATTGGTAGAAAGATGTAAGGTAAGTACACCCAAATGTGCCATTGACCTTAAACCGCCATCTACACTATACGTACATCTCCAAAATCAGTTCTGTACCTATGTGGAAGAAACACTTTTAGAATCAAACTTTGTTCCTTCATAACTTTTGCATACAGTGTCCAAATGCCACGTTCTCCGGTGTGTTGGAACCTCCTTTCACTTGCCAACAAGAACATGTGAAAATTTGACCATTCTAATAATAGAAAATAGGCTCAGTAGCAAAAAGTGGCGGTTTTGGGTGTACCTACCTTAGTTTGCAAAGGCGAAGTTTCGGTTCAAATCTGGGTGCCAATGCTTGCTCATGTGGCAGCTGATTATACATTCTGTATTGTTGATGTGGCAGCCTATTTGCATTACTGACTTGGCAGGGGGCTATGTAATCAATCCTTCTGACATGGCAATCTACTACATTGATGACATGGCAATAGATTGTACATTCAACATTGATGACATGGCAACCTGGAGTGTTGCTGATGTGGCAACTGATTATACAATCAACATTGATGATGTGGCAGTTTGTTGTGTTGATAATGTGGCAATAGACTATACAAGGTAGTATGTTCTAAAAGCGAGCGGCCTCTTCAAATCGCCCCTATATTTAGGTCTGAAATGGATACTAGGTGGTCCTTTAATGGACCTCTCAAGTCATTGAGAGAATCGAGAGAAATGCATTATTTATTGCAAAAGCCAATAGTTGGCCTTCATTTACTGAAATTACTTTAGAAGTTTGCAAGTGGTCGGATTTTGGAAGACCTAGGGTCACAAATAGGTATCTACAACAATTTTTTTTGAAAATTCATAAGTAATTCAAAAACGATTAAAAAAATATGAAACCACTTGTGTGACATTCCGCATCCATTTTTCTTTCTCTGAAAAATGATCCAAAAGTATTTCTATTCATGGAAACCTTTGAAAAAAGGAACCCAACTGGTAAATGGTCGCTTTAAGGCCATACTACCTTAGTCACCATTAGAAAAAAAAGGAGCCCTCAAAGGTGTTGCTTCATAGTGAGAGTTCCCTTCAATGAAATTTACAACCCTTTTGAGGAATAATGAGCATTGTTCATCATCAATGATGAATAGTGGCTATATTAAAAAATATTAAAAAAATATCACAATATCAAAAATATCAAAAATATCAAAAATCATAATTAAAAATATTTTCAAATATTTTCAAAAAATTTCAAAAATTTCAAAAATTTCAAAAGTTTAAAAATAAAAAATAAAAAAAATTTTATTTACGGTTTTGGGTGTTTTTACAAACCATCCGAGTCAGGTGGAGCAATTATAGGGTCCACAACTCCACCCCTCTCCTCGCCCGCCACTTGTCACCTACTCAACCTCCCTACCCCTCAAACTCTCCACCTGGACCCTGCCCCCACAACCCTTCCCCTTTGCACCGTTCAAACCCCTCTCACTCCAGCAATCCTCTTCACAAGGCAACGAATCCACAACCACTGAGTATCACCAAGTTTGTTGTGAAGCTCACAAACCCATTTCCGAAAGAGTTGGCGACCGATTTCACCCCCAAAATTGCGACCCATTCTCGAATTTCGGGGATTCATTGCAACATTGCCAGCTCCAGTTTCTCGAATCTCTCGAATTGAGGTGAAATTTGGTGAATTTCGTGGTGGCGATGGCGCAGCCGAAAGCACAGGCGCCGTTCATTCCGGGGCAGAAGGAGGCCGCCGACCTGGTGCCGGATGAGCAAGAGCGCAAGCTTCTTTCAAGTACTACTGCGCGTATCTTTGTTTTTGTAATTGAAATTGCTTATGATCTTTGAAGTCCTCGTTGCAACCAACGTACTCACCTGGAGCTTTTATTGATGGAAAGCCTTCTCTTCTTCTTCGGTTGAGAGTCAATAATGTGTCATGCTTTTGTGCTCAGTAGTATTGCTGGTGATGCATTACTGCAAACATGAATTAGTCTCTTTGATGAAGTGGGTCTTCTCATGGTTGATGGTCTCTTAGTCTACGCAACCTAGGTCTTCTTGTGGGCATTTTCCTTCTGTGCAAAGACCATCTCTATTAGTGGTGCCACAAGAAAGAAAAATTCTGTAAAACATCATTGCATGAGAGTGGTGAGAGATGTAATGTCTATAATGAGGTTGTTCTTTCATTTTATTAAACATGACTTCAATAGTTGAATCTTGTTGAATCTTGTTCTATGTGAAGGGTCTAATTAGCAATGCTAAAGATGGCTAGGGTTGTGAGACATTACAATGTTCCATATATAATACTTGATTGCCACCTCTTCAAAAATGAGCTCCATTGAGGTTTAGGTAATAGTTAACACAACACTTGGAAATTGTAATACTAAAGGAGCAAGAGCTCTATAATAGGATGTGCATTGATTTGAGGTTTCAGTTGGGTGATTGAATTTGTGTCAATTTCATTGAATCTGCTAGTTTAACAAATGTGAGGTTGAATGTAACTTCAAATGCTAGGAAATCTGAGATGAGATTGTCAATCTTTGAGGAGTTGTGTAAATGATCTCTTCAACTTTCTAGGATGAGAATATTGGGTTTTAGAATACATTATTATATGTGATTCAACAATCTTGCTTACATGAAAATTGTACCTTTGTCGATAAATTTTTCAATTCAATTGAGTATATTGTATCACATTCTTCAATGTGCTATGTAACACACTTATATTATTGGTACTATTGGTATCCTTTCACTTATTCTTCCAAAATTTGAAAATACTTTGGAATTTCAAATCCAATTCTAGCAAACTAAAGAAAATATTATGTTTTTTATGTTGTTGTATACATTGCAATTGTTGTGCTACTATGGTAGTGTGAGATTGCAAAATCTAAATCATAAATTTACTTCATTATCAAAATCATAAATTTCGTTGCCATTGGTTTACAGGGGCAGAGACTGACGAGCATGAGCAAAGAAAAGAGACTAGTGGGACAGTGGTGAGTGGGCAAGGCTTAGTGGAGGCAGGGAAAGGGATGGCCATGGAGGTGAAGGAAAAGTTGGTCGGGTTGCACTTGCTGCCTGACTCGTTGAATACAATCAAACGGACAGTGGAGACAAGCCTCAAGGGAGCCTTTACCACCACTAAGGACGCTGCAAATCAAACAAAACAAAGTCTCTTGGACATTTTGCCTTCGTCTCTCTCCTCATCAAGCACTACACAAGCACATCAGGTGAGTAAGTGGGCATTAGTCTCAAAACTAATCCTTCTATAAATTTGTTTTCTAGTTATAGTACAACCATTGTAATATTTGCTCGGACCCCTTTGCATAACCAATATACTCCCTTTGTCTCAAAATAAGATTCAGTGGTATTTCTTTTGTAAAATACAAAGGAAACATCAATCTTATTTTGAGATATAGAGAATAGTTTTTCTTTAGTTTGTCATAATTGTATTTGAAACTCAAGAGCAGATCTTAACATTGTGTAGTTTGGGACATAATGCTAAGTTATTGGACATAATGCTAAGTTGTATTTTTAACCAAAACATTTAAGAGTATAGTTTTTTCTTCCTTGGAGGGCCTACATTGTACGCTATATTCTAGGTTGATACTCACTCCATGGAAGAAAACATTTACACTTATGCATTATGATTAAACCACTTGTTTAGTCAATTAATCATTGTCTATTGTAATAAATTGATCACATTTGCTTAAATGTGATTGTATGGTAGCACTAGCTCATTGAATCCATGGCCATGATTCTAGATTGCAATATGGTTTGTAGTAGCTAGTTTGCTAGCAAATGGCCATAAATTGGATCATAGGTTACACCCATTCTTTTTTTTTAGTGTCATTCACAATTTAGTGCTCCACCCCAATAATGCATCATACGTTAATTGAAATTTGCAGTAAATAGTGCACTTGGTTTAACTTTGAGATCACCTTCAAAAGTGAGAAAGAACCTTTGTTTGAAGTGCATTCGGAGCTTTGGATACTATATAACCTTTCAATCCTATCCAAAGACACATAAAGAGACTCCTTGTTGTCTAAGTTGGACAGTAAATCTACAAAATCTATAGTGTATCATTCATCAATTAATAAGTAGAATAAATGACAATGGACATAACTGTTGATTCTCACCTTTGGAATACAAGAAAAAACTCTCTTAGTGCATGATGTTGGGACTATGCACTAAGAGAGGTTTAAGCGTTTACAGAGGTGTAATAATGGCCACCTAACTAATGCTAGCTCTAACTACATTGCTTTTCAAAAGAAGTGCTTCAAATTGAGCCCACTTACAAACTGCATAATTGATAGTTATGCACTAAGAGCGGATGCACCAAGAGTGTTCTTTTTTCTTGTAACTTAAAAGCAACCCGTGATGCTTGTAGGTTGTTGAGGACGTGGAGAAGGACATGTTGGCGAATTCAGAAGGGAGTGGGGAAGACCTGTCACAAATCCAAAGTGAAGCAGCTGCTGAGACTGCTCCTGCTGAGACTGCTCCTCAGTTCATGCGTGCGAAGTTGTGAATCTCTCTTTTCTCTCTGATCCTTAACCCTTAAAACGGCAGAGTTTTTTTAGAAAGGAAGTACACTGAGAAGCCATGCTGTTTGAGGATGAATTGCCCAAGTTTTGTAGTTTATTGTGTATGTATTCCGTGCATCTTCAATTGCAAATTTCTGCCATCACAAGCACGACCGATTGCACACAGATAAATCCTTCGCAATGCCAATCTTTTAGCCTGGAGTCATGCAAGCACAGACTGAGTTCGAGATTGCAGAAACTGTGAGTTAATTATTCTGAGCTGAGCACAGCGGGAGATGCCGTGACAAACATTACTCTCTGACTTTGATGAAATCTTTTAGCCTGGAGTCATGCAAGCACAGACTGAGTTCGAGATTGCAGAAACTGTGAGTTAATTGTTCTGAGCACAGCGAGAGATGCCGTGACAAACATTACTCTCTGACTTTGATGAAATCTTTTAGCCTGGAGTCATGCAAGCACAGACTGAGTTCGAGATTGCAGAAACTGTGAGTTAATTGTTCTGAGCACAGCGAGAGATGCCGTGACAAACATTACTATCTGACTTTGATGATGATGGCGTCTTTTTGCGACATTTGAAATAGAGAGGTGCATTTCGTGCCTTGCAAGAAATTGTACCTTTTATTTAGCTTTAGAGTCTTTTGTCTTTTTTTCAGGGTACAGATAGGTGTGAGAGCATCTGTGTTGAGCATTGTTAAGTTTTAGCATGTGTCCCCATTTATAAATATCAATATTTTTAGTACCTTTTAGGCATCATATGGGACTTTTCATAATTTAACCTCCTCATAACCACCAAGTCACAAATTCAATTCTTTTGGTAAAACTAACCACTCTTAAATTATTGAACATTAACTTACTTTGGGTCTCAAGTTGGTCAATATGTTCTTGCATCTCAATTACACCACATGAAACCCTTTGATGCAAACTTCAAAAAACTTATGGAACTTATATTTTATAACACATTTTTAGTCACTTGGGCCTGTTGGGGGTCTAAACAAGGAAATTTACATTGACTTCCCTCAACCCAAATGTTGATTCCCATCAATTTTACAAACCAACTAACCCAACTCCTAAAAAAACCCAAAACAGGAGACCCAATCCCTAAACAGGAGCACTGCAAATGTGAGCCTTTGGCGCCCGTGAGTCTGGAATAAACGTAAAAATGATGAGAGTGACTATCAAGCAATGCGCAGAGACGAAACATTCCTCTTGTAAATGTTGATTGAATCCTAAACTGAGTCAAGACGGAGATGTTATCATAGATTGTACTGTACACAGGAACAAGTAATCTCTAATCCCTAAGGACTTCACTCTTTGTGTATTCATTTCCTTCCTCCCATTGTCATTTACTTTAAAGATTTGGTTCGAATGGGTTTCTAAATTAAATAATGTATCAGCTCCTGAAAATGATAAAGAGCACCGTCCAAAAATCTAATTTGCGTAGAAGAGCTTCAAAAAATCTTTCTTTTTACACTAAACAGGAACATCCAGCATGCCCCTCTTTTGCAGAGATCTGCAATGCGGGCAATACCACTTGCCCTTGAACCGAGTCTCGGAACTCAATCCTACACATTGGTAGTGAAACCATTCTCCACCTTCACACTGCACAATTCCACATCACCAATTTAGTTTAGTTTACACTTGTTGGATTAACGAAATTCATCAAAAGGAAAACAACAATAATCAAGAAACTCCATTAGTGATACCGGTAGGGGATGGTCTTATTCTATCAGACATGGGGTGACCTTATAAGCGCACCTTCTCATTATCACAGGCAATCATGTCTCCAAACGAAACCTGTAAGAAAAATCAGCAATCAGAACATGAGACTTGTTTCCCGGAATGCAGGGACGGAACCTAAAGTTCACATGAAATCCAGCTTAAATTTTGGATTGGATATTTATTAAGCTTGTCACGGATGTAAAGAAGGCCCAAATAGGATGAGCCAATAAGTGTCCAAACGGGTAAAGTGGCTACTTCCAAGTCTATATGAGTTGAAGCTCAAAAGAAGTAACAAAATGTACTGACAAAAAGAAGAGATCATACACTTCAAATTTGAAAGATCCTACGATCAAGCATTAGCTTCCAAATTGGATTTGCTATTCTAAGCTTGGGAAAGTAGAGGTTCCTAAACGAGACTATATAAATACTAACCAAAAGTCACCACAAACAAGGCAGTAGAATTAATTTAACTATGCAGACCTGGCCACAAGTGCAGTACGTAGGTTCGTTAGGATCAATGGGCTGATCCACGTCTGCTGGAGCAGGAAGACTCTTCTTCTTTTGACTCCCAGGTGGTGGCATCAACTCGCTATCCCTATCCCGGTCTCGGTCTCTCTCTCTTTCCCGAAAACTTTCAAGCCCCCTGTCCCTGTCCAGTTTGGTATCCAGACGCTTGCCAAGTGGAGTAAGAAACTGCAGCTTTCGTTTCTCGTCCTTGGGAGTCAAAGGCGAAACATAGGGGTCATCATTTAATACTTTGCCCTCTGTGATCAAATATGATAAACCAGATTAGTGAGCTCCCTGGCGAGTAAGTTCTTGCTAAAAATATTCAAAGGCATGCCACATGTGAACAAACTAACCCTCAGCGACCTCCCAATAAAAAGTACACTTAAAAAAGTCTCAATGACTAAAGACAGAAACTTTCTAATTACATCTACACCATACAATATTGTAGCACACATTTTCTTTCCATTCGTACATTAATTTTCCCTTACAAGAAGCGTCCAAATGATTCATTTGAAGTCTATAAATATGCAAATGCAAATGGACATGTTGGTGGATTTTCTATTTTCAGTTTCGGCACTCAAAGGTTAAACGTGTCTGAGTATCCACGAACAAAACAAGAACTGATTTTCAAATTGGAACACAGAAAATCCACATTGTTGCCACAGAAAGATGCTCTTCTGCGAAGCTCTCTAATAAGGAAAGGAAATTGCTACTACCTTGCTTCAAGTCCTCTGCGAAGCTGTTCAGGTCCTCATCAAGACGCTTCATATGGGTTTCAATCTGCGATGTTCAATTGCATAAAAATGAGGATCAGGACGGATCGCAACCACGACAAGGATAACCGGGATTCAAAAATTGTCAGACCATTCCTCACAAGTCAATCACTCACAGCCAGAATATAATAACAAACTCTATACAGTAGCTGACTTCCAATTTACTGCTGGAGACAAATTGAGAATGTAGTTGCCACCCAACCACGCAAAGAGATACTCGGCAATTTGCTCAAGTGTATCTCCTTCAACAACTAAGCTAAAAATATACTATCTAGATGTCTTTCTGCATACTATAGAAGTTGTGGGGACTTCCTCAACTCACTGTAGACCTACTATTGATTTGGCCCTTTGGTCTTCTGGCTACCATTGTACCATAGTGCTCCCAACTACCTTAACAGTTCATAGTCTCTTGGTTAATCAAATTCCGATTGAGTACCTTAATTCCAACATTTACAAAGCACAGGCACGTTATAGACAAAATTTCGGCTTGCCCATACTACTTCATTGGCTTTCCAACCAGAATTCACAAAGGACAAACCTTTCATTACCAGTGAGTTCAGTGAGTTCAGCTTTACATAGAGATTCGGATATGGACCATACCAGGTCATAAGCCTGCTGTGCAAGAAGCACTTTTTCGGTGCAAAGCTTCAGCGTGTTTGTTTGGTTGTTTTCGATCTGTTGCCTTTGCATGTCCAATGCGGAATCTGAGTCGGAACCATCCCTCTTCTTCATTAAACAGGCCCTAACTTGCTCCCTTGTCTGCACCATCATATCTGCACCCCAAAATTCTAAATTAAAAAGACATAAACATGTAAATAATCAGTAGTCTAAGTACATTTTGCTACTAATCCCCTAAAGGCCCAAAAGGCCCCAAATTGGGAATCCTGTTATACTAGCAGGCCTATCAACACAAACAATGTCCATCACTCATTCTAGTTATTTAATATTCAACCCCATCCGATCTCTATTATTATCAAAATAAGGACCAATCATATTGGTTATTTAAAACCACGAATCCTAGATGAAAAAATATCCAACACTGCAATTCAAGACTAAAAGCAACCGTCTAACAGCACCTGATAAATCATCTCCCTGTTTTGATTTTGATTTGATTTTAATACCAATCACAACACTCAATTACATGCACGTAGAGTAGAAAAAAAAAGAAAGGTTCTCATTGTAAAGTACTGAAGACTACCATGCAGATGCTTAATTTACCCAATTCCAACGTCAAGAAATTTCACGAGAAAAAGAGAAATTAAGCAACAGGGAACGCACTCTGAGATCGTTCATCAAGTTCCCGCATCGTGGACAATAGTCTCTGCAGCTCCGATGGAAGCGAACTGCAAACTACACACACAGACACCAAACGCAAGAGCGAAATTCATGAAACCCTAAATCATGAAACCCTAAAAAAACTCATCGGAACCTTGAAGTCGCTCAAAATCGTCCTAACCGAAATTGAGGTTCTAGAAACACATAACATGGTCACCGATGCTAACAAAATATGCAATTGAATATGAAAAATATATGAAAATTGAAAAATTGCGTACAATCAACGTAGTCGTCCACGTAAACCCCCGTTCTCGTCATGATCGTCCACGGACCGACGAGGCGACTAGAAACGCATTTGGAATCGCCGCTGCAATAGCGAGTACGGCCACGAACGACAAATTGTTGGTGAAATTGTGGGTTGCGAAATTGTTGGCGAAATTTGAATCGCGATGGTCGTCGCAACGCGATGCCTTTGATACCGACGGACCGACGAAAACCTAACTGCGAAAGTAATCCACGGAAAAGTAGATTTCAGAAATTCGTAGATTTCAGGAATCTACTGCTTTTACTTACACCTGAACCATTTGCAAGCCCAAGGAGCCATCTCCATGTCCCAATTAAAATTCCTAGGCCACTGCTTGCGCACACTCTCCTTGCTAGAAATTAATTAATCGCCATTGTACTAAACCCATGAATATGAAACTAAAAAATCAGTATATGCATACTAAAAAAGCAGTATGCATGAACTCATGATCCTTCAGTTTCTTGTGAGACCCAGAGTGCGGTGAGCTCAAGCAAATGTCTCACGGCCGGGGCACAAGTAAGTTAAGAAAGCTAAATGGAGGCAAATGCAATCAATCGGCAGTCCACATAATGAAATCCCCACATTGGTTAATTCATTGCAATGCCAACTTGTTACGAAGTAAATTCTCGACATAATTTAGTTGTTGTATAGAATCGAAACATCTCCAAGAGATTGGGGATTTTCTAGCTTGATCTGTGTGCATCTGGACCCCATATATTTGTCCCAACTCTGGCTAGCTTTAGTACATAATCTGTGCACTCGAATGCGTATCTCACTGAAATTTCCGGCCCCACCTGTACAACGATCTCATAAAAACTATATCTCCCGTTTTCTAAGATTTAGATGTCTTACCGAAATGACTATCCTCAGGTCGACAGTTTGATCGAGATTCAAAGAGAATTAGAGAAGATAATAGGGTGATAGTTGTTGACAAAAATAAAATCGCAAGTGCAATATGAGAAACATGCTGCTAGCAGGCTAGTAGAGTGGCAGTAGTAGAAATCAGTGAATATATTGATGTTCGGCAAAGGCTCTATCTTTCGATATACGCTAGCTACAATTCTTTCTGTTTAGGGGTTCTATCGAGCAAGTCCAAGGAGCCATCTCCATGTCATCCTCTTCCTCTCAGTTGCGTCTTGTTCCTCGGTGATAGTTGTGTCAGTTTCACTGACTTGTGTGCTAAAGAAAAAATGGCAGGCCTAAGATTCATAATACATCAGCCACACATCGATCAGCATCACTTAGCCATTAACTGCAGCAACACAAACACATAAAACTTCAGCAACAGAAACACATATAAACTTCAGCAACACAAACACATAAAACTTCAGCAACACAAACATAAGTGACAGTAAGTGACTAATTCAAGAAGGCATGACTCATTGTAATTATGGAATTGATCATGTCAGCTTCGTATTTACATCGAGAAGGACAGGAACATGCTCTTAGTATAGTAGAGCAACATTGCTTCATGTTCAGTAAAGGCTCTGTATCTTTAAGCACCTATATATAGAGAAGCAATAAATATACACTACAGTCGCTAGAATTCTTAGTAAGTTTCTTAATTCTATGTAGCCAAAGCCCAAGGAGCCGTGTCCAAATCCATCTGGAAGCAGCAAGCAGCAGCGTCCCCATAGCTCAATATTGTCCAAATTGTCACCATTGCCAGTCGAAGAGGTGAAATTAGCCTCATAATTCTCCTCATTTGCCAATTCAGCCCCAAGGAAATTGGAATACTGCACATTCTCTTCACCCATCTCCGGGAGCAACCTGGCGTCGGGCTCAAGGGGCATCAGTGGATCAAAGGGCACTGGCATGAAGGCCCCATCAAATGGTTGGTAGCTTCCATCCTAGCTCAAAACTGCTAGAAGCATTTGGGAATGGCTCGGGTACGCCTTGTTTCCGACGGGAGGGGGCTCTCGTAAGTTGGGACGAGGTGTGCACCAGGTGCCTTCCCTCGCCGGTCCCCAACAATCGCATTTGGAAGTGTTTTCCACAGCTCAAGCATTTGAAGCGCGGCTGCAAGAGGTTGTTATTGTTATAGTACTTGAAGAGTGCATTGTCGGCCACGCCACAATGGCGACACTGGCGCGGCAGGCTCTTTAGCTCCTCGGGGTCCTCGTTTCACTTCTTATAAGTCTTGCCTTGCGGGCGACCGGGCGACCTCAACGTGAAGTTAGGAACAGTGAGAGTGTACAGCATTGGGTGCTTTGGAGTTGCGCGAAGATCATAAGTTAGTTGCTGTAGTGATAACGTACTCGATGCTGGATTGGATTGGAGTGTTATCAGTCTCTGGAAGTCAATTTGAGGTGTAATCCTGTTCAAACGTTGGATACTATTTCAATTAACTGTCCTGTTTGTGATCATCCTGAGTCGGTCGGTGTTTCTGCTCTTCTTGCAAGACCAGAAACAAGCTGCTCGATGTGCACCAAGTGCGTTCTGACTCTTTGGGGCTTATGAGTGGATGACTCAGTTGGGTGCGACAATCAAGTAGATGGGTAGACGATGGCGTGCATTTGAGAGCTCTTGCGCAGGTGAGGGTCTCCAGCAACATGTTCGTAAGTTAGGCTGCTTCATCTTAATGTTATAACCTACTAACTGTTGCAATTGAAGCATGGTGTCCAGACTGCTGGATGATCTCCTCCATCTGAAGGCAAAGCAGGGTCTTCTCAACATGACCAAACTATTGTAGACAGTTCGATGATTAATCAGATGGGGATTACATTTCTTGGATCAAATCCATTTCTCTATTGTCATTCAATCGTTCTAAAAGGAACTGTTCGGGATTATTCTATGCTTGGGTCACTTACACGCAGGACCTCCAATTGCCTCTTTCGTAAGGAAAGTAAGATAGAGATGATCTGGATTCCGGCACAGTTTTGGTGCTGAGTTTTCCACAAAATCAATCCTCGGCCAAATACAGTGACAATCATCTTCAACATTCAATGTAATTTCATCATCCTGATGTGATCTTCATGACGAAGTTGTCGTCTGCTGAACATAAGCTTCGTTGATTCGTTTTCATTCAGCAGTCCGACACTCTAATATTTTTGACTTTTAGCACATTAGAATCATTTGATCTCTTTGATTGCTAGAGCATCGCCACCTGTATAGCAAATAAGTACAACTATAAGCCTTGGATTGAAAATGCGTAATTGATACATGGACTCACCCAAAGATTAATTTTGGTATGACAAAAATTGCCAAGGTTCACAAGCCTTCAAAATATTATGGAGTATTTTTTTTCTTGACAAACAATACATTGACATCATAAATGATGAAAATTCTTCTTGCTTTTTCACACTAAGAGACTTTCAGCTACTTATAGTGAGATGGGATACCATATGTGAAGGTTTGACTCAACACTTAGGTGCCAAAATTTGAATTTCCACATCACATTCTCAAGGGTTCACGTCACATTGCACCAATCACAAGATGATATGTGACACTTTTTTACAAAATGAGTTAATTTATGCCAAATCTAGCCTTCACACAAGGAATCCCTTCTCTAAACTGCACTACTGGAGTGATTTTACATAATGAACGTTGTCCAAATGTTCCACCTGCATCCAAATAGTTTTATTGAGAATTTCACCAAGCCTGCAAGTGTCATTAGTCTCAGCACTTTAGGTTTCCTTACATTTACTGCATCCATATCCCGATTCGTCTTCTCCCCATAAGGTATGTCCCCACTTGGTGTTTGGTAACATTGGTTCTGAAAAGATAATACTCTGCACAAAGACCAGCAAGCTTGTTTTTTATGGAGACGCATTTATTGCGTTGGTTCGGTGAAAATGGATTCTAAAGAATTTATCCAGCATTTAGATATGAAACCATAACATTCAACGACCTTCACAGAAGTTACCTTCTCCTCTCCAGAGTCCTCATCCTTCAATATCAATGTCCTTTGACCATCTTCCACATAAGAAATTGATGGCAAAGTGAAGGGATTGCTTCTAAGACATTTGTGGGCTGCAGGGAGGGATGTCATTTTTATATTGAAATCAATTGACCATCGTGAAACTTCAAAGGTTATGGGATAATTTGAAAATGAGAGCTTCACCGCTCATTGTGAAAACATAGGAATTATGTTTGAAGTAGAATTTCAAACCTCATGTAGGCATAAAATTATTAATTTTTTCAGAAAACCTTGAATTAGTAGAAGTTGATAAATGAAGTTAACTTCCATCTCCAAAAATTCATTTGTAGTTTTGAATTTCCAATCAAAAGTTATGATCAAATTTCTAAGTAGGGTTGAAAGGGACATTTTCTTGGACATTTTCAAACATCCTCTTTGATTTTTGTGCTTAAATTTTTGATTAGAGGATCAAAATTACAAAATAATTTTTGGAGATGGAAGTTAACTTGATTTATCAACTTCTACTAGTTCAAGGTTTTAAAAAAAAAATTATTTTACTATGCCTAAATGAGGTTTGAAATTTTACTTCAAACATAATTCTTGCTTTTGCTTTTGCTTTTGACTTAACTATGAGCGGTTTAGGTCCTCCTAATTTTCATTCAAATATCCCACATGGTTTGTTTTACTTCCACCCCATATGTACATAAAAAGATTGTATTCACCCCGAAGTTAAATATTTGAGTGTGTCTCTTCAATTCAAGCTGTGGCGCTCTTTGGAAGAAAGCCACCACTCTTTCCCAATTGTCCATCCGAGGTCCCTTCAACTAAGACTAGTGTGCACTTCCTAAAATCCACATTTTCAGGAGATTCATAAGCTTTAATTACAAGTGATTTTGGCAGTGGTGGACCAGAGTTGGTAGATGATTTAATAGTCTTCTAACTGCTCTTACCTCAATGCCACATCAAGCGCCACGTTGGTTCGGTGAATACCAAGCAACGCAGGTGTGAATGAGCTGTAAGGTAGGCACACCCAAATGTGCCACTGACCTTAAACCGCCATCTACACTGTATGTACATCTCCAAAATTAGCTCTGTACCTATGTGGAAGATATACTTTCAGAACCAAACTTTGTTCCTTAATAACTTTTGCATACAGTATCCAAATGCCACGTTCTCTGGTGTGTTGGAACCTCCTTTCACTTGCCAACAAGAACATATGGAAATTTGACCAATCTAATAATAGAAAATAGGCTCAGTAGCAAAAAGTGGCGGTTTTGGGTGTACCTACCTTAAATTCTTCACGTAATACTGCTGCTTAAGAACCCTGCTAAGACCAAGTGTGGACGTACCTATATTCTCAAAATTTTACAAATGTCAGAACATAGATGCACATGGACGTACAGAGAGGATTCAGAAGAATTCAAAATCATTTCGAGGATATGCTGATGAATTGATGCTCTGGCTTTCCACTTGTTGCTATCACATTCCCTTTGCGTTGGCAATTGAGAATCTTCACATGCAAACCTCTTCGCCTTCCTTGTTTCAGTACCTTCAATCTCTTCTCCAATGCCGCAGCTCGCTTCAATGAATTCACGGTCTCACCTGGCTACTCTCAATTGAGTGATCTTGACCCTCGTCAGTTGAAACAACAGACACGAATTCTCACTTTCGACAGGGAGCATCCTCGCAATGTACCTCTCACATTGTCCACAACTGAAGCTACGACATGCCATCAGTTCTTCAAAATTAGGGTTTATTACCCGAACCTCTTTGTCGAGTTCCAAATTCAGCGCCATTAGACGAAACTCGAAAGGTCTTCGTAAGCCAGAGCTCTCGATTGCAAGGTGTAATGGCAAGGCAAATGATGGCGAACAGAGAGTGGCAAGAGGAGGTTCTTGGGGTGCGTTACGCAAGCCGATGTTGTTTTTGAATTTGGAGGAACTTGCGAAGAGATTGTCCCCAATGGAACGGAAGCTGTGGGGCGCGGGCATCGTGTGTGTGTTGGCAGGGATTGCTTGGTTTCGAAACTTGGCTGTTGCAGGCCTTGTCGATGACACGGAGCCTCTCTTTGCGGAGGCCGCTCGCCAAATGTAGGTAATCTGAAGCCCTAATTGCGTTTTGGGGGGCAGTAGGTGATTTTCTTTTGCACTATCTGATCAATCGAATCGGTCATTTGAAAACTCTCATTCTTTGAGTCTTCAGGGGTTAACTCTTGTGTGCGCATGAGTGTGATTGCACTCCTAATAAAGGATCAAGAGGCTCAAATTAGGTCTCATGCTTTTTGTTTTAGGGTCATATGGAGACTTCCATTTGTCCAACTTTTACTGATCTTTAGACCAACAAATGCAATGATCTTCACTGATTCTGGTGATATAGAATTTGGCTCCATCTGAATTGTATTTTTTACAGTATTATCAATCGAATGGACCATTTTGAATCCAGGAATCCTTCGTCTTTTAGGATTAAGTCTTGTGTTCATTGCAGTGTCGTCTCACGTCATGTTAGTGAAATGGTGTGTGCGCTAGGTTATTGACAGGCGATTACATCACTCCGCAGTTCAATGCGCAGCCTCGCTTTGACAAGCCCATCCTCATCTACTGGTTGATGGCCCTTTCGGTAAGCCACCCCAAATTCTGACCAGTAGTCCCAAATTGGGCCGTATGTATTTTTGCATTTTTTAGTAGGTCAACCTTCTTTATTTATTTGACCAACACATGCAATGTTCATCACTGATTCTGGGGATATGAAATTTGACCCAATTTGAATTATATTTTGATTAATCAAATTGATCATTTTAAAACCATGATTTATTGATTCTATAGGGGCTAAACATAATGACCCTCATGAATCCTCAAGAGTTCGTGATGGTGTTTGAATTGCAGGCGAAATTGTTGGGGCCGAGTGTTTGGGCTTTGAGGTTGCCATCTGCTGTCTGCGCACTAGGGCTTCTCTTGGGCCTCCTTGTGACCGTGAAGGAGTTCGGGTTAAGGACGTCGCTTGATACACAATCAGATGAATTATCACCTACGGGAGATCATTATGTTCCTGCTGTCATCACAATTGCCGCATTTGCGCTCAATCTCGAGGTCAGTTCAAAACTTATCGTTAACCTCTCTAGGACCCCAAAAGGATTCATAGTTTTATTCGATGTAGAATGTTATGGACCCAATTGATTGGAGTCAAATTTTATATCACTAGAATTAGTGAAGAACATTACGTGTATTGATGAGGGATTAAATATCATAGGACAAAAGCAAGTCCCCAGGTGACCTGCTGAAAATGACCTGAGGCCCAGTTTGGGCCTCCTGTTCCTCGAGGGGTTAATCGATAAAGTGAACCTGCAACTGCTGTTATGTTTCATCTATTTGTACGTTTGTATGTGAGGTTGTGTGAGTTCTTTATGCGTGATCTGCATTAACCTGTTGGTGAAGGTTGTGGCGTGGGGAAGCACGGCTTTGTCCGACATGCTTCTGACAAGTATGCTTGGGGGATCACTGCTGAGCTTTTTCTGGGGTTATGTTGGCCGTAAGTTTACCCCTTCCAAGCACGAATGGGGTTATTCAGTCTCCGCGATTTTTATGGGCCTTGCGTGTCTTTCAAAAGGACCCATTGGGATTGCATTTCCCGTGAGTATATCTTGCATCCTAATGGATGTCAAGCTTGATATTTGCAACTGGCAACCAATTTTTGAGTTCAAGGATGCATTTACGTGTTTTTGCTATCCCTGAGGCTGTGCATCTCCTGGAGAAATACTTTCGCTTGCACTTTTTCATTTCGTTGTGCTTCAATATTAGTGTGTGGTGTACCTGACGGACTCGGTTTTGAGACTGCAGGTCTTGGTCTGTGCGTTGTTTCTTCTAAGTACGGGAGAGCTTTTAGACGTCCTTGTGTAAGATCCGTGATGCTACTTTTTATTAGGATATCGGACCGCTTTGATGTGATAGTGGGCAAGTGGATGCTGCCCATGCGTTTTTGTGAAGGCTCTGTGCACTGCATTCTAGATCTTATGAATGTCTGTGGCAACCAACATTGGTCGGTTGGACAATTCTGCTGAGCACAATTTTTGAGCACACTAAATTTCTCGATTGATTTTCTGCTAAGTATGTATGCCTAAATGCATTGTAATTTGACACTAGTATGGTTGCTTCTTTGGTGTTGCTGGCAGTGAGGAGATGCCATATTGGAAGGGTATCCTGTCGCTACTACTTATAAATATACCTTGGTATGGATTAATGACTGCAAAGCACGGAGTTGCTTACATTCACACCTTTTTTGGCTACCACAATATTGAGGTACTAGCTTTCTACACTCCCTCGACCTGTCTGGAATAAACATGAGACATGAAACTTGTTGTTTGTCCGTCTTTCTTGTCAATCATGCAATTTAACGAGAACAACTGTGGCATGCAGCGGTTCACACAAGGTGTCAATCATCATGGAGGTAGGCCGTGGTGGTATGGTTTGGCTGTGGTAGCTGTTATGTATTTTCCTTGGTCATTGTCGCTACCTCCAGCACTTCTGCAAGCTGGTCCATGGAGACAATCATGGCGAAAGACCAAGAGATGTCAAAAGCTCCCTTCGTTTGCAGCAAGTTGGCTGATTTCAGGTTTTGTGCTCTTCGCGTTCTCCTCTAGTCAGGTAAATAGTTCTGGAATTTCTTGTGTTTCTTTATTAATAGTATACAGAAGCCACATGTAGAGTCTCAATGATCTGGGTGGTGTTATTAAGCTTTTGTACTAAACAGAGATGAGTGACAGATTTGTAGCACTAAATTCATTTTTGATTTGCACAGCTGCCGTCATATTACTTGCCTGTAGCGCCAGCAATTGCTCTACTTGCCGCTGTGCATGCATCCCAGGGTGCATCGCAAGAGAAGGGTGGGGTACTCTCATGCCTTGTACCTGCAATATTGTATCTATCAGTAGCGGTAGGGTTCTGGATTTTACCAGCCTGTCTCCAAAATTCTGGTGATTCAGTGGTAAGTTTCTTGATTCCTATGTCTCCTGTGGAGCAGTTGAGAATCATGTATTTAAATTCTCACCGACTGACTGGATTGCGTTTAATCACTTGAAAGGAAGAGGGAGAACCAGTCATTAGATGTCTTGTCTTGGATAAATGTTTTCATTATCACGAAGTCTGCCCTCGAATGCAGGCTGCCGAAATAGGAAGACTCGTAAGTGAAGGGCGTCTGCATCAGTTTGCGGTTGTGCTGTTTGCGCTTGCTGGAATAGTGACATTTCGAACAGCAGAGTTTGGTTCGTGGCTCCGGCCAGTGGAGATTAAGGAAGAGGCTCAGTCTGCGAAGCCCATTCTGCCAATGTGGATAGTCCACACAACAGTGATGGCTTGTTTTTTGGGAACATTTTTGACCCCTGTGTACAGTTTGACTGATAGTGTTCGCCAAGCTCCTCTTCGGCATGTAGCATACGCTGCTGCAACAGAACAGGTTCATACCCTCCCACTGAAACCCTGTCAATGATGGTCGTGCTTTTACAGTACCATGGACCTATTGGTCGTTTAGGCTGTAGTGAGTCTGTAGCAGTCAAATTCATAGGTAGCATCGTGGGCAGGTGTGCCGTGTGAGGAGGTTAATTCCACAGATTTCCCTCTAAAGTGTTGCATTGCTTCTACCTTGTGACTAATAGATTACTTCCACCGGTTATTTCAAGTTTAGTGAGGACTTTCTCATTTGCTATTAGAGTAAGGCACAGTGTTCACTGTGCTTATTGTCTCCACCCCAAGGAGAGAAATGGTTTGAAAATTTAGAAAGTTCTGGTTACCAAAGAAAACAAGACGTGTTAACAGCAGTAGTAGGATGTTTTGCCCATCATTCCAAAGAATGAATTTCTTATGTCTTATAGAATTGTGACATGTTGTAGGAACAGTGGCGTTCTAAGATTGTCAAATAGGGTTTAGGGATTTTTTCAAGCAGCGGGATTTTGTACTAAGGACCATTTGGAATGAAAATTATACATTTCTATTTGGGTAGTAGGAAAACTTGCTGAAATGACGTTTGTGTGTAATCTTTTGAGCAGAAAATTGGTGAGCCACTTGTTATGGTGGGGACGAGGATGCCAAGCGTGGTTTATTACAGCAAGTAAGTTTCAACTTCTTTGTGAGTAGTACCTTCTGTTGTGTTCTTCTCATTACCTCTGGCATGTTTCGGATGTGGGAGTGCTTGTTGATTGCAAATTGACCAACCAGTCATAATGAGTCTGAATTTTGTAGGCTGCCAACAGCTTTCTTCAACTCACCTCGAGAGGCAATTGTTGCGATTCAGGAAGAAGCAACACCTTGGTACGTTTCTGGTATTTTGGACCATTGTATCTTGTACTTGAGGACGAGGACGCTCGAAATACTGAAGATAATTAGTTCCTAGTTTTATCCTGGTTTCAGAACAGTACTTTTTACTCATCTGTGAGTCCATTTATCTGCGCAGGGTCACTTCGGCTCTCGTAATCACTGAAATCGACGCAGGTCTCTTTCAACCTCCACCAGACATCCTCGACACCTCTGGAGACTACAAGCTATTACGCTTCCACAGGAGATCAAAATCGTAGCAGCTAATATGATATTCTGCTCATCAACTGTCGAGTGCTTAAAATGTTTCCTGGGCCGTGTCAGGACAGCTTCACTGTATGCGGAGAGCAGCTCATAGTGTACCACTCTCCAGCCCTGTGGATTCATATCTACAAAGGTGATATCTCACTCACACCAATCTGCAAGTGCTTGTTTTATTTTTGTTTTGTTTTGTTTTCCATAGCATTATTTGACTATTTATCTGTGCATTTGCACAAGAAATTAGTGGTTGGTTTGGTTTGGTTCAGCTGGTTCTGGAATCACTTTCATATCTCTCAATCATGGAGTAGACAGTTATATTCTTGAGATTGTCAGGAAGCCTTAGAAATAGAGGGTTTGCACATTGCATAACATTCTTGAAAAGATGGGACACCCTGGACTCATTTACTACATATGTAGAGTGTGGGTATCTGAAGAATCTCGGTATTGTAATCCATTATTTATGTGAATGGAATCTTCATGCTTAGTCTCTTGTGGATCAGGGGTATCAGGGATAGTTCAGTTTTTGAAAATTGTAAAGATATATATCATAAAGTGCATTTAGAATAATAATCTAACGATGGCTTATAGACAGAAGATGTAAACTATGATTCATAAATCATATCCATGTGGTTAGACCTACTATAATTGCACTTACCAATATTTTTCAATAAAATTTGAAAATTCTATCTAAAATTTATTACAAATTATGTGTAATTCTTTTTTAAAGTTTAACATGATAGAATTTTTTGATAATTTAAAAAAAAAACTGTTTTCTTTTTCTATTTAAGTTGTTTTTTCTGATTTAGAATGAGTTGCTTTATTGATAATATAAATGACTCTTGAGATATATTGGGGCTTTCCACAAAAGATTGCATATATTGAATTCATTTTTAGAGATTGTAACTATTTTTCAAATACTCTTAGAAAACATGGCCACATAAATTTTGCAGTTTTGTAAGTTGGTAAACGGATCTACTTGAATTTTTACTATTTATTATTGATTTTTTATATATTATGATTTTCTTCATGATAATTGATACTTTTGGTGAAAATTCTAATTCTTCAACTAATGATGTAATTGAGTTTACAATTTCTTTCACTTAAAAGTTTTTAAAAATAGATATCTGATTTTTCACCAAATTTTTTTATTTATTATTCTTTACAATATACACATGGCTTGAAGTAAAAAAATATAAAATGGTTTTGCTTTTGCAATGTGGCAAATTTGGATATGTAGTTTGGCTCCATGATTATAGTGACTTTAGCCAATCATGAATCTAATGTACAATAATTTTTCAGCAAATTTTGGAATTGGAATACTAAGGTAGTATAATATTCTTTTGTGATCAAAACAAATGTTATTACTCAATGAATGAAATACAATCAAAATAGATGAATTTTTGTCACAATGTATGAAAACAAATAATAAGTTCCTATATGTTTTTTGGAAGGGGGATTTGGAGTTGGGACCATAAGAATATATAAGACTTAACCCTACCCCTTCCAATTGCAAACTAGGTAATGTGAAAATAGAGACTTATTATGAGAAATAACATACCAAACTATGGTAGTAGCAATAGATGTTATTTCTTATAACGACTATTTTCACATTACATGCCATAACCTCAATGTTAGATGATGGGATCTCATTCAACCATATGCAATAAAAGGTTTAAAATAAGGCTATTGCAATATTGAAGCAATTCCATATTATGAAAAAAAATAGCATGTCTCTCCTCGTCCAATGATAGACCTTCATTTTAAATGGGTTTCATTGAGATTATGACTCTCATAATTGTATTCCAATTCCTTCCCCAATTCAACTTTTCCATGCAAAAATGACTAGGGTTTGAGCTAAATGTGCAAAAAATTAGATTGTATTCAACCAAATTCTAAAAACACCTAAAATGAATAGTGTGGAGAACTTGAAGGCACTTGTGACCTTAGCTAAGTGGCTTTGGCCTTAGGTGGTCATAAGTTCAAACCTTAGAATTAGCAAGATGTTTACTAGACTAGATCAAATGACCTTGTCATCATGTGAAGACTTTAGAATTTCTTAGGGAAAGGAACATATTGGTTATTTTCTCAAGTCTATCTTTTAATGAAAGCATCAAGGATGAAATTCACCACCTAGGTTTGTGAGAGGTAGATAGTTGAGCCATTTCTTGCATGCTACTCTTTCATATTAGAATTAATCCTGTTGAGCCTAAATCCTTTCTTGAATTTCAATTCATGGATATTTTTGTTTATATCTTTATAAAAAAAAAATTCATCAAATATATAATACAACAAGCGAGGGTTTCTAAAAGTCAAGCATTGGTTTGGATGAATGCGAAGTTTTGTAGTCAAAAAAGTTCCTAAAACTTCTCTATTCTTTGTCCAAAATTGAAATGTTGGGACCCTAAAGGTTTAACCCCTGAATGCCTGAGGCACCAAATTTTGAGTGTTGGAAATTTTTTTGAAGTTAAAAAAAAACTTATCAAATTTAGATTTTTCTAAAGACAAATTCTTTTTAAAGTTTAGTTTTAGCATTGATAATTTGATTTTGAAAATGAATGATTATAACTTTTCTATTCAAGATTTTGTACAAGGGTGTCCATTGCAAATATTGATTTTCTAGTGTTAAGGGCTCTTGGAAATGAGCCTCAAATACACTAGATCTTGGAGAAAAAAATCACATTAAAAATTCATTTAATAAAAATGTAGAGTAGATTCTAAGAAGCTATAAATTGATTGGAGTTATGCATGTTATGTACTTTAACCTCATTTTTTTTTGGTTACCTCAACTTTAGATTTGACATGTGAAAAAACGTGAATTGAAAGACTTCAAATCATCGTCGTAGATTTTACCACCCTCATGATCACACATTATAATCTTTCAATCTATAAGTGATTCTATTCTATTTCGTTTCTTCCATGCGATCTCTACCATGTCTAGTTTGAAACAATATAGTTACAACTAAAAAAATTTGATAAAACTTATCCAAATGTTGGCTTTTTGTTCAATTGAAAGCAAATTTCCAAAAGCTCAAAAAAGACCTTGGACATTTCAGGTTTAACCACCTTTTCCTTTGGGGGGGCTTGAAGAGCAAGGCATTGAGTTGCTCCAAGGACTCCAAGAGGCCAAGTTCAGATGACCTCCCTTTCACCAACACAACCAACAAATTCATATTTTTTTTCTTCAATACTCATCTGATACTTGGTTGATACTTGGTGATATCTATATAAAAACTAGGCAATATCCAAGATCTATAAATTGGAAAAAAAAAATCTGGCTAGTAGCCTTGAAATATAGCAGTAACTTGGCTATTTCGACCCCCAAAAAATGAAAATTTCTTTTACAAAAAATAGCCAACATCTTTTGGCTGTAGTGAATTGGCAAAAAAAAATGGTGCGTAAAAAAAACACCGAATAGATTTGCATGTGGAAATGATTCCATCCCAACGGAAAAAAAAAGGGAAAAAAAGCGTGGTTCCCAACTATTGGGGAAAGTCACACCATTCCTCAGAGCGTGGGCCTCAAGAATGGGGAAAAAGCCAAAACATACGGAAAACAGAATGTATGTAAAAGTTACTGTACTGGGTACTGAATGTAAGCTAATCCATCCCCACCTTGGAGGCTCCTTGGCTTTCTCCATGCAGTCCTGGTAGTAACTTTTAGAGTGGGCTTCCATGTGGAGTCAAGGGCTGGTGGAGCTTGCCACTCATTGGTGAAATGGGCATCCCTGTTTTGTTTTTTCAGAAACACCCACCATTTGACCGATGATCAGCAGGCTCCACCAGCCCCAAACTCCACATGGAAACCTGTCCTTAATCCTCCTCCTAATAAATTAAGTATGAAGAAGATATTGGTTCATGAGCTTTCCCATGTGAAAAGTGAGCATTGGCTTCTCGAACAACGACACACACATGGGTCCCTTCCCCTACTACTTGAAGAATATAAGGTGGAGAATATCTTGCAACATATGCGCTACATTGTTTACGATTGATGACTGATGGGAGAAACATGTAAGCTTTAACCCCTAAAGTCCCAAAGTCCTTAATAGTTGGGGGGGGGGATTCTTGGGATTTTGGATAGGCTTGTGTGATCTCAATTTTTGACATAATTTTAAAAAAAAAATTCTGAAGATAGGAAATTAGGTTAGCTTTTCTAGGAATGTAATTTTTATTTCAATTGGTGCCTGGAAATAAAAGTTATGCCACCATGAATCCAAAAAACAACTCGAGGGGCATCCCCCTAAAAAATCACAATTTTTTTTTATTTTTAGTTTTTTCCCAAAGATTATATTTTTGTCTACATCTAAAGCTTTGATTCATTCCATTTGGACTAGTAATGAGAACGTTATGGACGATCTTAGTTTTCAGGCAATCTAAGCATTTTTTTTTTTAAAATTTGAATTTGTCACTTTGAATGCAAATATCTTGCAATCTAGAAGGTCAAAGTTCCTGAAAGTTTTTCCACGCATTTTTGTACTAAAGCAGTATAAGATCTTATAGTTAGATGTATAAAAAAAACAATTTTTTAAAGTTTTTTGCATTTTGCAATGGGAATGATAGTTTTGAGTTGATTTTAATGGAAAAAAGGCCTTGGGACTTTGGGGGTTAAGGTAGAATTACCCACAATAGTAGCTAATTGCCCATTTCCAACCATCACCCCATTTCCAATTTATAGGTTGTTTTCTTTCTATGAAGTTGTGTTTTCTTTCCGTGAAGTTGTGTTTTCATTCCATGAAATTGTGGTGGATTTTGGGGAACAATTGTGGTGTATTATGATAGGTTGCAAGGCTATCAATATTACAACCAACCCTTGGTCAATTTTGCAATCAATCTATGGTCAAAAATTGAAAGGTCTATATCATCATCACAGATCAAAGATAATCTTTTATTAAAAAATTCACAATAATTATATTTTGTATAATAAAATTTTGAAAAAATATACAATCCTTTCAAACTCTATTTATGTATATGGGAAAAATTTCACAGTCAAAAACTTGCACTTTAAATAGAAATTGGGTAGTTTTGAAAAGGGATGATTTTTTTGGATAGGGAATCTTAGGCAAAATATTTTTGTTTTTTGGTGGATGAAATCACCAATTTTCTATCACATCTAGGATAGTATTGCGCTATTCTAAATAAATGTACATTGCTTTGGATGAATAAATGAAATTTCATCTATAGATTATAGGATTCATCTACTTTTGTAGTGCTATGAGCCTTTCAAAGGAAGTGGTATTTTTTTAATGCTCGTCATGGATGTAAAAACGTATGTCCTATTTAGGATTGCCAGTTTTGTATCTCAAGGTCTCTATTACTTGAATTTGAGTCTAGAATTCAAAATATGGATTCAAAATTTTTGAATTTTATAATTTGTGACCAATATTTTGTTTTTGAATTTTTCTTGAGGTAAAAAGTTGGAGAATTTTTTTTGCCTTCTTGAAGTAGGCTTCTAGTTCTAAGGTCTTGTCTAAGGTACAAGGTTTTGAAAGTGACCATTTACGAGTGGATTTGCAATTTTGATAATTTGACCTCTTCAAATACCTCTTAATAGATTTTCTTTAAAAGGAAAAAAGAATTGGCTTTTAGTCCACATCATTTCATGTATTTTTTTTACCTCTTTAGGATTAGTTATGGATTTTGAAGTTGAAATTACAAAAGGCTCTAAAAATATCCACCTCTTAATATGTTCATTATAAAGTACATTGGCAAATGCAATTGGTACATTGGCAAATACAATTGATACATTAACAAATGCAATTGGTACATTGACAAATGCAATCGGTACATTGACATGTATTATTGGTACATTGACAAATGCAATCGGTACATTGACATGTATTATTGGTACATTAACAAATGCGATTATTATATTGAAGAACTCAAAGCAATATGTACCTCTATGTTCAAGAATGCTTTTAGAGTCCTTATTGTTTTTAGGACCTCCTATCTTAGTATAGACAAAATCCCTCCCAATCATGGTAATTTTTTTCTATATTGAAAATGTGACAATAAATTATAAGATGAGAAAGCCTATTTTACTATTTTTAATTCTATTGATATCTATTGATTCATTTGAATTATGGAATTTACTATAGTAAGATGGCAAAATCTACATCCAAGCTCAGATGAAATTGACAAAAAATTGTTCTAAGAAAATTCAATTTCCTATAAGCTTGTAACTAACTAGGTCCATTTTTGTTAAGTTATAGTAGTGGGCTTTCATTGCGATCCTCTTCTTCAAACAATTCCCGTAAGAAGCTCTAAAATAGACAATAAGAGGTTCTAAAATAGATTGCGCATAATGTGAGAGCGTAATAAGATTTGTTAGATATTGGTTCATACTTTGATACCGATGGAATAAGAACCATAGTTGGTCCATTTCAAAGCCACGGTGTGTCTACTTAATTTTTTTAAATGAGAATCGATTGCCTAGTTGCTTGCTAACAGAATGTAGGGTCTGTTGAAGTGCATTTAGGAACCTTGTGTATTACTTTTTGCATGCCACAATACTTGTTTTTGATGAAGTCATATCTTTCTTCAAACTGCGCATATGTGGGTTTTGCAAGGCCTATGATCAAGAATAAGTGTTTATTGCAAAATTCTTCAAAAATTCATAAGTAATTCATTAATTATCCAAAAAATATGAAACCACTTGTATTAGATTCCACATCAGTTTCTCTTCAAGTGAAAAATAAGGAAAAACACTTTCGGTCGTCGGAAACCCATTGAAATGGCTGACAAGCCATTAAAGGGTCGCTTTATGAGCACACTACCTTAGCGGCCCTAACCTTAAGCCCCCAAGTAAAGCACCTCGGCCAACTTAGGTAATTCTAGCAAGCCCTAACTAAGTTAAGCAAGGGCCCTCTCCAGTCCCTCCTTCCCACCTAAGGCCCCGTCGGGTGCGCTCCCCCATGCACCATTCCCTTTCTCCCCTGTTCGTTGTTGCCACGCTCTCGAGCTTTGGCGGCCGCTCCAGACATCCCCGCCGGCTGCTCCTGGCCCCAACGCCTGTCGCCATCCTCCCCGCCGCGTTCCTCCCATTCTCCGCTTCTCCCTCATTTTTTTCTCGTCTGTTTTGGTGCAGTGTTCGGGTGGCAGGGGTTGTTTTCAGGGCAGGCGGTTCGGGGTGCTCTCATTTGCGCTTGTTTGCTTGCGGAGGCGTGGCACGAGCGTGTAGAGCTTCGTTTATCTACTACGGCATTGTTTTTAATATTGTTTTTCTGTATTGTTTGATCTCGGTGAGTTGGAAGACGTTTTTGAGGTGAGGATTTTGGTTTATGAGGCCTTGTGGAGGGTTTAGGTTTGGGGATCCAGTAGTGGCTTCAGGGTTTCATTTTGGTTGGAATTTGCGAGTTCAGATTTTCTGTGGTGTGTTTTGTGCAGTCGCGCGGTTCTTGGTTGAGTCGCCGACGTTGATTAGGGGTTTGATTTAGGGTGAGTAGTGGGGAGTAAGGGATTTGCGGGGGTGTTGGTGAGAATATTGAGGGTTTATTGGGATTCGGTGTGGCTCGTGGCGCTTGAAGGGCTGTAGGTAGCGTATCTGCATGCTTGGATTGACGGACGCGTTGCACACGGGAGCGCCACACGAGGAGCGGCATTTTTGGATGCTGGATCGGTGCTGGTGCTGACGCTCCCTTCTCCGGCGGTGACACAGTGGAAATACGGGTTTGGACATCAGAGACTCTGAAGATTCGATTTGATTTTGGGAATTCGAGCCGGAAATTCCCCTAAACAGATGTTGCACAGCTTTGCATTTTAATTTTCGTCTTCCTCGCGGTTATCTCCACGAATTACGAAATTTCTCGACGAGGTGCCGCTCATTGCACTTGAATGGCGAGCAGATGGTGCCTTTCAGATGACCAGATTGCATGCGATTAAGGCACTCGAGGAGGATCCAGTGAGGTTTTGTTGTGGCAAGTGGGAGCACCTTTGCGAATATTCGCTCTCGATTACGAGATTTGTAGTTTCTCCTCCCAATAACAGTGCGTGAGCTTGGTAGCTGGCCGAATTTATTCACTGGTAGCTGCAACCCGATGGTTTCTCAGACAGATGTGACGTCCAGGTTCAAGAAGTTTGCGGGCCAGGAACCTCCGGAGGGGAGTTCGCAGGGGATGGGGCAGGGGAACACCGTGTACTGTCAGACTTCTCCACTTTACGTTGACGGCAAAGATGGGGCAACGGGCAAGTTTGTGTCGTTGGCAGAGGAGGCGAGATTTGCGACGGAAGAAGTGAAGGCTCCTACTAGCAATGCAATCCTGTCCGTCTGCAAATCTCTCATTGCTGGAGGCGTGGCTGGTGGGGTGTAAGTCCTGCGATCCTTTCCGTCCCTTCCGCAGTACTTGCCTGTTGTTATGGTGAACGGTTATTTTTATTTTGTAGGTTTGTAATTCCATAATCCTAACCTGTCTCTGTCTTTCGATGGTTTCTTGCGTTAGTGAGATGACCTTCTGAATAACACATCATGACTCTGTTCTTGCTTTTGCGTACATGGAAGAATAATTAATTTTCTTTGGTTGCCGGTTCCTCCCAAAATCAACCCTCGAGTACCGCGTAATAATTCTCTTACTCTGCTTTGAATGCAGCTCTCGCACTGCTGTTGCTCCGTTGGAACGTATTAAGATTCTTCTGCAGGTGTGGTTCGCTTTCTCTATTTGTTCACGACATGGTAGTCGTATTTGAATTCTCAAGATTCTGCTGAAGTTTTTGATGCACCTGTAAGTGCTAAGTAATACGCGGGGTGTGGTGCGCTATATTTTTCTTTGTTGTAATTTTGTTTACTTCAAAATTGAACTTCGTGGATCTTATTGGTTTGGGCTCATGTCCTTGTGAAAGTATTGATTGCTTCAAATGGCTCTGCACGTTCCTTCGCACGGTTTGAAAGTATATATTTGCTTTCGATGTCGGATGCATCAGGGAAGTGACTGATTTTTTTGCTCGTGTGCAGGTACAAAATCCGTTCAGCCCAAAGTATAGTGGCACTATCCAAGGCTTGAAGTCCATCTGGGGAAGTGAAGGAGTACGTGGATTTTTCAAGGGCAATGGTACTAACTGTGCTCGCATTATTCCCAATTCCGCTGTGAAGTTCTTCAGTTATGAAGAAGCGTCCAGGTTTGTGCCGTTAGAAAATGAACTTTATTTCAGTGCAAGTGGAGGCTCCATATTGTGCAGATCTTGCGATTTTCGTCATTCGATACTAGGATATATTATTTTTGTTATAGATTACTGAGATGTTATGTAATTTTTAGAGATTACATTATAATGTTTCTGTTTTGAATTTTTATCCTGCAGAATGATTTTGTGGGCGTATCGAAAGGAGACGGGGCAACGTAATTACTTAACCAATGCTATTGGAATATGTTTCTTGATGCTGTAAATGCCTAACTTTCAGTAAAGAACCGTTGTGAAACGTACGGGCCTTATATAAGAGTTTATTTATCAAACGCTGATTAGCTTGGATCTGCATTATGATCCCGGCAGTTGGGGGATCCTTTATTTGTCGTTTTGAAATTGTAGCTGTCAACCGTGTAGATTTACAATGTTCAGGTCTTAAGTTAACTGGGTGAACATCGTGTTGTTTGCAGCTGACGCTGAACTAACCCCTGTTCTGCGTTTGGGCGCTGGAGCAACGGCGGGGATTATCGCAATGTCAGCCACATATCCAATGGATATGGTGCGAGGGAGGTTGACCGTGCAGGTGGGTTTAAAATTGTGAATAAGAACGTTGATTCATCGAATGATTGTAAGAATCATCTTATACAAGATTGTAACCCAGGTTTGGTGTTTGAAATTAACTGTAACAATGAATTATATATTTCAGGATAATAGTTAGAAATGTAGGCAGAAGCAAACTGTTTACGAACTGGACCTGACTATGAGTTTTGTAGGAGATGCAGCTTTCCTCCATTGTGCATTGTAATTATGGTGTGTACAAATTGGTGGACAGATTCCTTTGGCTGTGCCTACAACCTTATTGAATGTGAGGGGACTTCTTGATGTTATTACTTCTTTGTTCGGCGTAAGTAGTATCGTGTTCGTGCGCTTTTTTTTTTTTTTTTCATATTTCAGTAAAACCCTTACATTGTTGTACTGGGTTGCGTTCCAGTCGGAGGGTTCCGCAAATCGTTACCGAGGCATGATCCATGCTTTCAGGACGATTACTCAGGAGGAGGGCGCAAGAGCTCTTTACAAAGGATGGCTTCCATCTGTTATTGGAGTGGTATGCTACCATGATTCACTTTGATATTCTGAGGCTGTGTTTTCTAGTGAGATGGCAGTTATATCGGTGTTAGATTTGCACTATCTGATTGTGGAATTAGTTCTGCTGTTTTTAGTTATGGCTTTGGCAAAGACAAATATCAGGAGTCTGTTGTTCAAAGTCTCTACGTACTTACACTTGTCGTGCTGCAGGTTCCGTACGTGGGTCTTAATTTTGCTGTTTATGAATCTCTCAAGGACTGGATTCTGAAGCATCCTCAATGGCAACCTGATGATGGGGCCGATTTGCATGTTCTCACAAAGCTGGGCTGTGGGGCAGCTGCGGGTACCGTAGGCCAGACAGTTGCTTACCCTCTGGATGTCATTCGTCGACGCTTGCAAATGGTTGGCTGGAAATCTGGTTCGCCAATCATCACACCGGATGGGCAAGTGAAGCAGCCAATGCAGTACACAGGCATGGTAGATGCTTTTAGAAAAACTGTGAAATATGAAGGTTTTGGAGCTCTTTACAAGGGACTTGTGCCCAATTCTGTCAAAGTACTTGTCTTAACCATTCTCCCATTCATTTGCATTGTTTGTGCATGTCATCATGAAATTTTCCCGAGCATTAACTCCCTGTTCATGTAAGGGCTGCTATGCCAAGTTGAAGTTCATGTTAATGTCAATTTAGTGTAACCTCAACAGTAACTTAATAACTACGGATGTAGCGTCAATTCAACCCCAATGATGTGATGTTACTTTAATGTTCTTTCAGTACAATTCTATTAACATGAAATTAGAATAACATAAATTTATTATTAGCTTATGTGTGTTTGCTTCGTCCAACCATCAGGCATTGAATATCATTAATATAATGACCAGTGATACTTGTGATGGTATTGACCAAGTGTTTGTGTGTGTCTCTTGCTAACTACCTCTTGTGGTGTTGACAGGTCGTGCCATCAATTGCACTGGCATTTGTGACATACGAGTTGATGAAGGATCTTATGGGTGTAGAGATGCGGATTTCAGATTAAGCCAATTTTGCTACTATGGCATGAGAGATTTTACTCCTTAGAGGCTAGCTCCGTCAGAAGTGTATTGTCATTAGGTAGTGCAGGGAGGCCAGTCTTAACTGAATACGTGTTTGTTGCCAGTTTGGGTGTTCTGATGCTGATCCTTTTAGGAGTGCGAGGAATTGACGTATTGTTGTGTGTCTCTCTACACACGGCATCTCTACTCAAGCAGAATCAATGTTTTACAGGAATGAAAAAGAACAGCAAAACCTGTCAAACCGTAGACGGTTGAAAAGGGATGAGCATGCTGTTTCGATGACCCTCCACAGAAGTTCTGTTGCAAAGTGCATTGGATCTTACTTTCGGAGGTTTCCTTGTATGCGTTTCTACTGATGGAGATGGCAGCAACAACTGGTCACATCTGGAATTTTAGTTGTGGTGAGCAAGATCTGTTTGACCCTTTGATTAAATTATGTTATTTCAGTTGACTGCTGAGTGATGTTTTCTCAACTACGCCTGTACAGTATACTGTCACAGTTTGGAATGAAGGTACTGTGATAACATGTGCTCTCAGTGAGCTTGTCATTTAATGGAATGTCTTTCTTCAATTCTAGTACTGAACTGTCTTGTTTGTGATTGGAATAAGGAATTTTGTTTTTATGTTCATTCAGAATTAGAACTCAGTGTATTAGAACCAATTTCAGTTCGTACAGAATCTCGATTTTCAAGTTTTGTACTTGTGCGCCATATTGATTCTACAGAAATCAATATGGCCGTTGGTATTTTCTTGCCTGTTCCTAATTTAGTTCATGAATTCGATTGTCAATCGCAGTTGCCACCATCATAAAAATGAAGTTTGGTGCAAGGT
Source organism: Climacium dendroides (assembly GCA_950106755.1). Lineage (NCBI taxonomy): Eukaryota > Viridiplantae > Streptophyta > Bryopsida > Hypnales > Climaciaceae > Climacium > Climacium dendroides. The sequence goes on from OX467088.1 coordinate 21,766,761, forward strand.
AGGATGACCCGTTGTGGTTTGTGTACTTACACCGATCGGGTTCACGTTTTGGGGGCAATGGAGAATGTCTACAAACCCTCCTACCCTTTTTCAGTCTTCACATGATCTTTTTATTGAGAATGGTGTGACGTCCCCTACTGAGTTGTTCCCATGATTCTTTAAGCACGCTTGGATGATTTTTCTTAACCCCAAAACAATTCTACTGAAAACAAAAATCCACTTAATGTTTTCATACCTGTCAATAGAAAGATACTAAAAATATTCGAATCACCTCCATGTATCATTTGTGGTAGAACTCAAAAAATGGATGGATGAGGTAATGTCCGTTGATAAAAAATTAAGCATGAAAGATTTCATTTGCAATATAATATGTGGATTTTTAGATGTTTAGAAATCTATACATTCAATCTTCATGAGTGAGAGCATTTAGATGTTTACAACTAATAAATGTATTTTAAGACTAGGAAAGGGGAAGAAAGAGGGGTGTTAAAATGTGGTCACTCAAAAAAATTTGATGGAAGATTTTGTATCCAAAACTATTTAAAGAATACCTCAATGGAGTTTAATAGGAAGAAAATATAAGAGATATCTATAAAGTGTGGTTTAGAATTAATCCATAAACGATGCAGTGGACATTTTTTGTTTGATGAATGACAAGGAATTTTCTTGTGTAGGACAAAAATGTAACTATTCATCCTCGAAATTAGGGGTGGAAAGGGGAGATCTTGTATAGGAGTTTGATTCCTAATAAATATTTTTGTTTTTTTTAAACTAAATGATGTCACACGGTTCCAAAAGGGCTGATTTCCTTAGTCACTAGCCTGGCATTTAAGGATTAACTTGTAATCACCTTAGGGGAACAAAAATGTCTTCACATAGTTTGTAAGTTGAATTTAAAGTATTAGCTTTTGCATTTGATGTTTGAATTTAATAAAACCTTATTGAAAAATTTGCATTCTCTTTTCTATCATATGTTGAGATCAAATTTTTGAAAATTTTTGAAAATTCATTTTATTGGGTTCAAAATATTTCATGACCTTTAGTATAGTTGAGAATATTTTGTGGCCTTTAGCAATAATTAAGGATTTACCAATACTTACAACTTTTCCTATATTCACAACTTTGACTTTATAGGTTTTATGAAGATTAAGATTATTTTCATCAACATTTTTTACACTATTCAATTATGCCACATTATAATTTCTGAATTTCATAAATGCTTCAGTATTTTGATTTATATTTTAACAAATCTGACCTTAGGGTAGGGTAATTTGTGTACTAAAATTTTCAAATCAATCCAATCAGTCCAAGATGTATTGATTTTTCAAAAGCCATTCCAAGTTCACAGGTTCAATTTGAGTTCACCAAACTGCATTTTGATGGTTGCACTTGGGGGGCTTGTATCTCCTTCATCCAATGTTTGTTTTTAATAAAAAAATTATTGGATTATATTCCCCTTGAAGTCTAGGTATTGGGGTAAAATTTTCATGTCAATCCAAGTTGTTTTGAATAACTGGGAGCAATTTGAAGTTCAAAATCCAGACATTTTTGGCTTCGGTGGCTTGTTTCTTCATTACAGTGTCCATATCCAATAATTTTGGGGGGGGATCGACACAACTGGTGCTTTCCATGACTACAACTTCCAATTGCCCTGCGAAGCCCCCTTCTGTCCTGAACAAAATTGTGCAAAGATGGATAATGGCAATAGAGTCACATAATTGCACCGACCGCTGAAGAATGTCCTGCTATTCACCTTGCACATTCTCCTTTGTATTCCCATCATCTTCCTTGTACCGGAGAACACAAGGATTTGGAAGAAAGCGGTAAGGCACTTCGAAGTCCTCCAGAGCCTCTTCGAATTTCCCCTCCTTCCACTTCTGCAGCCCCTGCTTGTACTGAAAAGTCTGAGGATGTGGGTACATCTCATAAGACAGGTCCAAGTCAGCTCCAGCACCATCAAAGTCCCCAAGCTTGAACTTCACCTTGGCCCTCGCCTTGTACGCGACTGCACAATTGTAAGGATTGGCCTCAATGGCTCTGTCGTAGTCACTGAGCGCTCCCACCAGATCAAATGGGTAGGCGGCTTCTCGCAGCATGCCCCGGTGAAATAGCGTGAGGTCGTGCTTTGGATTGATCGCCAGAGCTCGAGTGTAAGCGGTGTCGGCTCCCTCGTAATCACCTGTGAAATACTTTGCTTGTCCCAGCAGGCTCAGGGTTAGCACGTTGTCGGGATCATGAGACCTTGCTGCTTCCAAGTGAGCCATGGCGCCGTAGTAATCCCCCAGTGCAAAACACTTGATTGATGCCTCCAGTCTCAATGCTGCGGCTCGCTCAGGTTGCGTGTCATTGACCTCCTTCCAGGTTTTCCATCCCAAAGCTTGCTTTCCTGGAGATTTTGAACCATGCGAAAGAAGGTGCAATGAGTTGGTCTGAAAGAGTGTTAAAAAGTTGATTTGTTATACACTAAATCCTTAACCAATGTGTACCATGATAGCCTCGTTTATGAGTGTAAGATGGAACATGATAGAGTTATTTGTAAAGTCAAACAATGCACCATGAGTTAACAAATTACCCTCTTATTCACTCTTATCATGAGTAATGTCACTCAAGTAGTAATAAGAAATGGAAGCGCCTGGTGGTCTCTCCATATTAGGTGTGCAAGAGCTTGATTCTTCCAACTTACCAAAGCATTTGATTTGACAGACCACATAGCTCTTACACCTAATTATGACTCTAGTGGAGAGACCACCAAGTGCTTCAATTTATTAGAGAGGCAAAACTCATGGTACAAAGAAGGTCAAACTCCCAGTTCGTTGATGAAAATTAAGGATAACTCTAAGAGCACTTTAAGAAAATAATAGACTGCAAATTTAGGACTTGAAAATCTTGCCTGGAAACGATTCTATCTGTGCATCCGCAGACGTGGTGAGCTGCCTGGCTTCTTCACTGCCTCCAGCATCCAGAAGTGTTAAAAGGGAACCTTTCCAGTCGGTGAGCATAAGACACTTGTCGGGGAGCATAAGAACCTTGTCAACCCTGTCCAACACATCTTGTGGCAACGTCAACCCCGCAAGTTTTCGTGCTGCGGTACACTCCGATAACTTCTTCATGTCTTCCTGCAACCCCTTGTTATCGTTGATAAGCCGTCGTAACGCCCCTCGTGTCAGATAGGCGAGCTCGCTCTGAGGCTCCAGATCCACCATTCTGTCGATGAACTCCGAAGCTTGGACCATGTCATTCTGCAGAACCTTGGTCCGCGCTGCCTGCCGCAGCATCTCGACGTCCATTGACACAAGTGTCAGTTTCCTCTGCTTTGCTTCGTCTATGAATGCTTGCACCTCCAAGAGATGAGGGTCGTCGTTCTGGACACTGAGAAGGTATGATAAGTCTTCCTCCGCCTTGGCATATTTGCCTTGCCTCACATTCTGCTCGCATCGGGACAGAAGGAAGCTGTACAATGTGACATAGCAAATTCGTGAGAGCATGGATATGGAGCTTGGATGCGGCAGCTTCGACAGCTCGTAGCATCCGTCGAGGCATAATATGTGCAAACCTGTCAGCTGGCCGAAAGTTGACGGCAAATTCTGTAGGCACTCACAGCCCAAGAGGTTCAACTCTCTCAGATTCTTCAGCTCCCCGAGTGAATCCGGTAGCGTTTTCAAGCTCAGACAACCAGTTAAATACAGGACTATCAGCTCTTTGAAGGTGCTGATCTCCTCTGGTAGACTTTCAATGAGCTTGCACTCAAAGAGAAACAGCTTCTGCAACCAAGGGAAACTGATACCGCGGGGAACCTCCAGAAGTTTGGGGCCATGGATACAGAGCTCATTCAGTCCATGAAGATGCTCAATGAACGAGGGAAATGCTGTGCCATTGCAACTCACCTTTAGAGCCGTCAGACTATGAAGGTCTCTCATGGAGTCAGGAAACTGAGTAATCCTGTTGCACAAAACGGATTCAAAATTCACCAAGTGCCGCAGCCTCCCCACTGTCTCTGGAACCCCCTCCAGCTTGTAGCATCTAAACAACAGTAACGAAGCTAGTACCTCACAGCTTCCGATCGCCTCTGGCAATGACACCAGGTTTGAACAGTCTGTCAAGTCCAAGCGCGTCAAACTGCTCATCTCTCCCATAGACTCGGGAAGATGCACTAATTTCGTACATCCACGGAGTTTGAGATCCACCAACTCAGTAAGGTGCCCAATGGTCTCTGGAAGGCTCTCTAAACTGGAGCAATGCTCCAAATACAAAGTGTGCAACTGTTTCGAGCCACTGATGGAAGCAGGTATCGCTTTTAAATCTTTGCAGCCATCGAGAATAAGTGTTTGCAACTTTGGACACTGAAACATGCAACGCAAAAAGATTATTCGAATCTAATAGACATGCCAAGGTGGTTACTCAAACTTCCACTTAGCTCTGATTGTCCGCAAAATAACAGAATGCCTTCAGGGTATTGACGGAACAAAAGATGACTCCTTCACTTATAATCACTGCGCATTACTTTGGTGTCTTTTATCCTTTGGAAATATGCGGCAGACAAAAAAGGACACATATATTTACATACCATGACGTTCGAGTCCGGGTCCCAGAGGTGAGTCAGTTTGCTCGATGTCAAGTCAAGCAACACTAACATTCGCATGTTCACCAGCATCTCACAAGGCAACGCCTCCATAGGCAGTCTCTGCCACCTGACATACTTCAAAAGACTCGGAAATTTGATGAGGTGTCCACCGCAACCGTCCAAATTGAGTAGTCGCAAAACCTCCATCACTTTCAGGTTCTGCTTGGAAAGGTCGGTCTTGCTTTCAGCAAGAGAAAATGTTTGAATCTTCTCTGTCACCTGTACAACCAGAAAGTCAAATTAGAATACCTATGTAGCTGATATGGAAACATGGAAACATGGAAACAGGATACTCAATTCATTCTCGACGCGTACACCTGTTACTTCAAGTAATAAGATCTTCACCAAAAGCTACCACACCAGTACTACCTAATTGTGCAGCATCTTAAAGCCAAAAAAATTTCTCAAGTGCCAGTCTTACCCCTTCGTTTAGCAGCGTTTCTTCCGACTCGGGCATCCATAAACGGCTGCGCTTCCCTGGATTTAGTTCTGCCTCCGAGGCGACGATCGTGTGACCCAAGTCAATCAGAAGGTCGTGCATGGTAAGGCGTTGTTCGCCATCGATCTTCAACAAAGATTTTTTCAAGAGGTTCCGGAGGCCAAGTTCCCCTGACCATCCCTGAGATACCCAAATATCCTTGCAAAAACGCATCGATGTCCCGAGCAAGAAGCAAGCTACATCGAGGAACATATCCTTATGTCTCGGTTCTAAAGAATCATAGCTGATCTTCAGTCTTTGTAATAGCTTGTTGTGGTCCTGCAATGTGTCATGCTTCTGAAGACGCTCCAGAACCTCTCTCCATACTGAACGGTCTTGTTCCAGGTTTAGAAGCCTGCCTATGATCTCTAATGTCAAGGGGTGTCCGCGACAAGCCAGAGCTACCTCGCTTGCCAGCTCCTCGAATCCTTGAGCTGCAATAATCGAACCAAATGCATGCCAACAAAAGAGCTGCTTGCCCTCTGACGGCCTCAGAAACTCCATCTCAAACACCGAATTCGGACCGAACATCAAAAACATGTCCACATTCCGAGACGTTATGATGCAACAACTACCCACTCCAAGACTACCGCTGGGACACAAAACATCTCTCGGGAAGAAGCTCTCGACGCCATCCAGAACTATAAGCACACGCTTGCTCTGTAACGACTGCCTCAACCGGGTGCTCACATCTCCCACGTTGACCTCCTCCTTGTTCCCACTCAAATCGTTCAGAAGCTGACGTTGTAGAGAAACAAGCCCTAGGTCACCTTTGGATAGCTCCCTTGTAACATCGGCCAAGAAGCTCGATGCAGCAAAATCAGTTTTTAAGCGCTTGAAAATGGCTTCTGCAAATGTGGTCTTTCCAATGCCACCCATGCCATGGATTCCCAGTACATATGGCCCTCTCGACAGGTTCTGTAACATCACGGATGACAGCTCATCAGCTCGTTGGTCGAGTGCCACTGGAAAGAGCGACTTCAGGTATTGAAGCACTTTACTAACAATTGCCTGCACAAGGCTTGTCTCAGACCTGCACAACAAATACATATTAAAGACTCATGCTCACAAACACTAATTACGCAATTCAGAAACCAAGCATCCTGTGAAATAGTAGCAAATTCCAACAACTCTTTCAAATACCATGCGTTTAGGGGATGTTCTGAAATACCCGAGGAAGCGCTCGAGTTCAAAGCCGTATAGGTCTGCAGACCGAGTAAGACAATCTCTCCACTCCTCCATCTTTTCTCTCCATTCCTTCATCTTTTCTCCTCCATAGCGTCCTCTCTGTTTGCTCAATCCTTCGGCAAATGGAGATGAAAGATCTTCTGGCCTCCGTAGATGAAAGGGTTTGACATGATAGAACACGGGCAGAATCTGCTTGTCGCTGCTGCGGTGGATCGCCGCAAGCTCGTCGAGACACCAACTGGATTCGGCGTAACCCGGCGAGAAAACGCATATGCACACCGGCGCTACTCTGATAGCTTCCAGGATGGAATTCCACGTTTTTTTACCACGCTCGATGCCGTGCGCGTCCAGGAAGGGACGCACCCCCGCAGCCCGAAGGCCCTCGTACAGCTTCTTCACGAATGTGTCCTTCACGTCTGGCCCTCTGTGGTTGAGGAACACATCAAAGATCTCTTCAGATTGCGGCCCTGCACAAAAATGGATATGTCGATATGGATATGTCGATATGAGTGCAGACCACAAACTTAGCACGAAATTTGATTCCTCTCTCTTTCTCTTCCACCTAGGGTTCTAAACCAGCAGTTTCTCTTGTGAAATTCTAAAACGGACAGCATTTTTCTTGAAAAATAGCAAACCTGAAGTATGGGTGTTGTTGTCGCTGGCCATGACGGATTCCTACGCAACAGTAGGTGAAATCTGGTGAAACCGCAGCTCGATTTTCCTCGCATCTCATCACATACATATCTGCATTAAATAATTTCCAGTAAGCCCAACGCCATTCACATGAAGTAGTCTCAAAATTGTCCACAACAGTACGGAGACACAGCAGATAAACATCACAAAGCGAGAAACATCAGAAGTTGAAATGCTAAAATTCTAAGAGAAGAATTAGTGGAGTCTTACTCAGATGTACGTGTAGCCATACCTAGAAATTCAAAACAGGTGGACATTCGTGCGACCAGATTTCTTCTCCAAACCCTAACCCAAGGCCATTTCTAGAAATCGCCGAAATCAAAACATACATTTTTCAAGGTAATATTTTCATGATATTAATATATATAATTAATTAACATACTGTATGTGATCATATTTACATTTATATTATAAAATAGATATATATATTTCGCCGCGCGCTCGAAGCGGATGAGGAATTCCTACCACAGGGATATTCTTCCGCCCGCAAGACGTGCGTGATCCACCCGCCCATGGACGTGAAGAGCTCTCCCAAGTGGTAGATCAGTAACCGGTCCGGGAACGCGCAATGATTCTCCAGGGGCCATGTCCCGAAGTTCGCGAGCGCCGAGAGCGCGTGCCAGATGTTGTTGTAGTCCCTCAGCCACGCACATGCTCTGTAGTTGTCCGCTACGAAGGTCGTGCCGCGCCAGAGGATGGCGTTCTGAGGGATCGATGTTTTGTAGAAGAGGCCGTAGGTGTTCTTGGCGCCGTCGCGCTCGTCGTGGCCGCGGACGGAGGTCGAAGGTCTCGCCGGTGCCTTCCGAGGGAATGCGCGCGCGCAGCCCGCTCATGGACCAGTTCGTGTCTGTGTCAGACATGCCCGGGTGGCGCGAGTCCTTCTGCAGCAGGAATGTGTTTTCTGGTGTGAAGTCTGCAAGCTTCTCATTCTTCGTGCTCGGAGACGGTGTGTCTTGGATTGGCTCCTTCTCCGACCACGCTTGATGAGCGGAAGACGAATCTGTGCAACAATCAAAGCAGACAACCTTAACCTCCACAGACATAGCCTACTCCGTTTCAGTACAGACGCGATGTCTGAATTTCTACGACAATCAAACATCGAAGCCTTCGAAATCTCTACAGAGTACAGACACTACCTAATTTGTTTCATTACAGACACAAATTTCTACGACAATCAAACATCGATCACGACCTTCACACCTGCAAATAAGGCCTAATGAGTTTGGGTGTGAGTTGCAAACACGCAATAATTTTTACTGTACAAGGACAATCAGAGCTACCATAGATGTTGATAGTGCCTTAGGTGCCCTGCGATCTTATCATATGAGGAACAGCAAACATCATTTAGTATGCCTAATCAAACCCACAACTGAAATCCCAACTATATTGCAGATATCTCTAATATCCAGAGAGAAACCACACTCACGTCAACTTGCTCTCAACCATCAACCAATTACTGGGATTATTATCATCATTATTATTATAAAAAGAGACTATGCGTCTCTCAGAAAGAATCACCTTGACAATGTTGAAACTGAGAGCAATTAGTGAAACAGGTGAGAAAATCATGATCTGTGGCTAGCGGTGAACTAACCCTGGATCTTTGATGAAACGGACATGTTGCACATAACGCCTGTTTGTACGCAAGCTCTTCCAAAGATGGCGTAATTAGCTATCCACAGATAGTCTTTTCTCTGGACACTACAGTAATTTGTCGTTTGCATTGTCTCCACCAAACAACTCCACGAGTACCCCACGAGCTATAATGTCAAACACGCACCGGCTGACAGATTCCACTTCACGTAACTTAATTGGCACCTCCAATCCTCATACTTTCAAGTAAACCAAGAATCTGTCATTCGTCAAATCCGGAGCTCCCTTCACAAGGTCGGGACTCGGGACTGCAAAAATCGGATGCCGTTCTAAACCAATGGAGTCATGCATCTGACTTCTTCTGTTGTTGCTGCCAAACTTTAGGTACACAACAAGTTCTCAACAAATTAACATCGTAAAACCTTCGGAATGCAGATTGGCAATATACGACAGTTTGCAACATGAACCTCAAAACCGGCGTTCGATTGGTCACAGGTGCAACCTGCATCATATATACTTCTGGAGCTTCGATGGCCACTCAGACATGATTCCTGGAAGCTCCTGATGGCTCCTTCATGGCTGCTCCTGGCTCTGTATCTGATGGATGTCAAGTCTCTGGAGAAAGTGAACATCATAAATTAGATGTGCTTCACAATCGGCGAGCACTAGAGGATGCTCAAGTCAGCTGCGATGTTTCCAGTGAGAGCTGCTTCGAGGTTGTTTGGAGTAGCGGTCGCGATGAACATTTTGTCAGCTGTAGAGGACGAGCAGGAATTCACGATGAGCGAAGCGGTCGAGACGGTGACACGACAATGTAAGTCCGACCTAAACCCCAAACCCTAGAAAGGATTTTTGAATTTGAGTCCGAACAGCCCATTGTGGGTTTTTTGGAGTATGTGAGATGTGGGCCACAATGCATGTCTTACACAACAGCAATGGAGTGAACACTGACCTCATTAGGAACTTCTGATTTTTCACTGTGAAGTTCATTGTAAAAATTGACTTTTTTGGTCTTCTGTAATAGAAAATAAGGTAGAACCACCCATAGTCGACCAGTTAAGGTATTGCAGACATGATCTGGGGTGCTGTGAAGCAAAAAGAAAATTTTCATAGTTGCAGACATAGAAATGAGGGAGATTGCCAAAATTTTGATAATTTTTCACTTTGATATGAAATTACTAGGAATTATAGAAGGTGCCAGAGGGCCTGGATACATGTCCAAACTATAGAGTCACACAAAATCGCTCAGAGAGACTTTTTCATGTTAACTTATGCATAAAAATGAGACACATGCGTCATACAATTTTGGTAATGAAAATACCATGTGTCATGTCATCCAACTGAGAAGCCTTATTAAACCATTCCCCCCCAAAATCTGAAATGAGTGTCAACCTTTGCCACATTTCTCCTACTCTACTGGTTAGTAATGAGGTACTGGTTAGTAATGGGTGGTTCTACCTTATTTTGACTGCATTAAGGGAGCCGACCCATTTCCGACCAATTAAGCAATTTTGCATATTTGGAGTGTTGTTTTCTTGAGTGGAGAAATTTTCCCACGTACAAAAATAGAGTTTAGAAGGATTCTGTATTTTTCCAGAATTTTATTTCTCAAAACATAATTACTACAAATTTTTTAGTTGAAGATTCTATCCGACACATTTTTATCATGTAGGTCCTCCTATTTCCAACCATAGGTTGATTGTAAAATCAACCAAGACTGCAACCAATCATAATGTGCCTTGACTGCATTGGAGATTGTGCCACAATTAATGTCATATTTTTTCCTGCTAATTGGAAAGAGTGTAGTCTATATGAGGGGAATGAGTCCCTGGTTGGGAATGGGTTGCCTCCCTTGGGTAGTGAGATGAGCATTATAGATTCAAATTTTGTTAGTTTTTTTCAGTATGTGAAATGTGGGCCACAATGTATGTCTTACATGACAGCAATGGAGTGAACATTGACCTCATTAGGAACTTCTGATTTTTCACTGTGAAGTTCATTGTAAAAATTGATTTTTATGGCCTTCCATAATAGAAAATATTTTGACTGCATTAGGTAGTGAGATGAGCATTACAGATTTAGATTTTGTTGGTTTTAAGGTAGTCTACAAACTCTTTTGTGCTGAACACTTCAGAAATTCCTAGTGAATTCATACTTTGTCAAAAAGAATTATTTTCAATTGCACTTGCTATTTTTCACACTTGTACTAATGTGGAAAAAAAATTGAAAAATGTCAACAACAAGATGATGTCAAACTCCTCATTCTTGACCACAATAGGTTGTTTTACCTTAATCATGATTTGTTTCTAGTTTTAGAGTGGCATGGTAATTTTGGTTTATGACATTAAGCACTATACATCTATACTAAAAAATTTCAATTTTTTTGATTATGTTACATCTTTGATATAAATTTTCTTCATTTTTTTCTTAAAAAATTCACAATAATTACACATTTTTTCCCCTAAAAAAATTGAAAATTTTATAACTTACCTATGATGCCATCTCTAAATTATAAACATAAAAGTTTTCATTCAAATCTAATTCCAAAATGGCATGAAGCCAAGTGGTAGACATTTGTGATCATGGGTATGCCTTTCCAAGTTTAACCTATAAACAACGTTGAGGATGTTTTCCAGCCAATGAATGACAAAGAGTCTCTCCATGCAGGAACTACTCATCCCCCCAATTTTGAGCGAAAAGATACAGTCTCCTACAATATTTTGACTTCCAATGAGTGCTCTTGCATTTTTTTTAAGCCAACAATTTACATGGTCCTAAAACAAATGATTTCTACAATGACCAGCTTCTCCTTTAAGGATTAAGTGTCAAAGTGCCTTTGTGACTTATGAAATGGCCGAAGAGGATTGACATTATATTGCTCCTTCCATCCAAGGGTGAATGTAAAAATTGCCCCCTATTTTGTGCCGCGTAAATTTTGTATTTCTTCACCTCTCCTTGCCAGGTTGGGTCCACTAATTACGAATAGTAACTCAAAATTTGCAAATTTTTTCATGGGGTGGCAAATAAAAAAATTCATAAGTTTTAGACAGGGATAATACACGTGGCAATATCCTGGCCCTCTGACGTGGAACTGATAAAGTGACGTGGCAATGAGTCAGCATTTGCACTGTCATCATATTAACATAGAGTGAGTCAGACTGCGTGGTGATTGGCCCACGCAGATCTGCAAACGAGGGCCATTGTTCTCTTTTCCAAATTCCAAGTATGTTAAATTATTATTATTAGTGTGGCTGGAATGTGAGGCTCATGGCAAAATTCCACCCTCCAAAATAAAACTTTGATTGAATCTGCTTCAATCTCTTTTAGAAGATAGTTTCAGATTTAGTTTAGTGTTCGGAAAAAACCGGTGGCTAGTTCAAAGTTAGCCGGAGGAATTGGGAATAAAAATCTGGTTGCAATTTGAAAATATCAATTGGCAAAAACCCCGGTGAAAAAATCTATAAAATTTTGGTTTTGAGTAAAAAAATAGAGAAAATAACCGGACTTAGTTCTTTAGAAAACAGTTCAATATGAGAACTAAAGGAAATTAACTAGTAAAACTCAAAAAAATTCCCAAACACTATCTTTATTAAAAAAAATTGGACTCATCTTCATTCTTCAAGCTTGGAGCATGGCCACCTTTGCTCCATATATGGGGCTGGAATGGTCAAAAGGTGTCCCGGTCTCACTTGTTGTCCCTACTACAGCACTACACTAAAATTGGTAAATAGTGTTGGCTACACTAATTGTCAACAATAACACTAATTGTGATTTGCAAGGTTAGTGTTAGAACATTATTTACCCATTCTAACACTATTTTAGCTCTATAGTAAAATTTGGTCATTTCAACATTTCTACAAGAGTGCATTTAGTGTTAGATGGGAACAAAATGTAGAAATTGGAATGGTAATATAATAAGTTAAAAGCTATGATCCAATTCACTACAACACTAATTATCACCCAACACTATTTACCAATTTTAGTGTAGTTGAACCCGTTTGGCAACCAGATGCATCAAAAATTTAGAATTTCTCCTCAACAGAGCATGGATGGGAAAATTGAATTGTACGTGGAGTTTCATGATTGTCTGTGTTTTCTGAAGCAATCTTATGCAAAGCAACAAAGCTTGTCCTCAAAAACAAGTTGGCAATTACTATAGCAAGAAATTCCGTGAATATTTGGGGTCTTTTTTTAAACTATGATGTGTTGAAATTCATGGAAGCTCAAGCCAACACAAGGTCAGCAAAGGATTGGAGGCACTTTGGCCGTCTGAACGATGGGGAGTTCAGTGGCAACAATGGATGGGATACTATTGTGACACACCAAGCAACCTTTACCGTGGGGGATTGGCTGCCCCATAGTGGCAATGCTCTTAGGGTGGACTTCCATGTGGAGTTAGGGGCCAATGGAGCCTGTCGATCATCGGTCAAATGGGCATTCCTGAAAAATGGGGATGCCTATTTCACCAATGATCGGCAAGCTCCACTAGCCCCCGACTCCACATGGAAGCCCACTTTTACTAAAGTAGCATGTACATATTCTAAATGCTCCAAGAACTACTCCTACTTTTGTACCATAGACTATTACTATATGAATGAAAATTGTCCAGCTACAAATTAGTGCCAATTTCGGATTCTGGTGCACAATTTAATGAGTAGTTGGGGACTCAATTTGATTTGGAAGTAAACACAATCTCAGTGTAAATAATGTGGAATTATGAATGGTGGGACACATTGTGCAATCCTACGCAATTATATGCACCTTGTTGTTTAAGTTTAAGGTTTGCATGCCTTCATTTTTTAACTCCATTTGCACCATTGTTGGACAACTCTGTGACATTTAATGGTTGTACCTATTTTGTTTGATATGGCGAAATATCCTCAACCGTGCATCTCCTAGTTTCATGCTTAGTATTATCAAAAAATTCTTGGCAAGGAGGGGTGCACAAGCTTTGTTTCATGACATTCTGACTTACAAAAAAACTAATTATTGAATTTTGAAGTTTTGATGAGTTAAAAAGATTATTTTTACTTTTATTTTTACTGTAGCAATGGCACAAGGCTCACTAGTTCAATTTTAAGTCCAAAAATTATGAATCAAATCATGATGGATGTATCTTCTTTTCTTCTTTCCCTAAAAATTTGTTAAAAAAAGCTTTGATCCATATAGAAGACAAAGCCAATGTGCTCTTAAATGGGTAGTTTTGCACCTCCTACCTCAATGTCTCCTATGCCATTGTCAAAATTAAAATAAAATAAAAGTAATTTTCTATAATTTAACCTCTAAAGCCCCAAGGGTGTTTTCTATCAATAACCACTCAAAATTACCACTTTTGTTGCATTCACCTAAAATAACCAAAAAAATACCTTTTAAAAATCTACCCATAAGACCTTGTAATTAACTTGTCTAAGAACATGCCGTAAACATTTCATCAAATTTGACCACATAGATTGCACAATATTTGCATCAAAAGTGAAGAAAACAAGTATTTTTGTAACTTGCTTGACTAGATTTTTTTAGCTTTGAATCTTTTTAACTAAATTTTTTTATACTATTGATTTTGATTTTCTAAGTTTTAATGTTGAATAGTTGATTTTAGAATCTAAGAAAAAAATTCAACAAAAAAACACTTAATTTTCACTCATTAAAAAATTGTTAAGTAAAAATAGGTTAAAGATTGAAGGACAAACTAAATCGTTAGTAGCTTTAAAATGGAATTGAAATACAATAATCACAAGAGTGAGATTGCTTTGAAAAGTAAACCTAACCCTATCTAACAATTTATTGGGGGAAAATTGTAAAAATTGCGTTTACAAATGAATCCTACAAATTATGTTTTCAAGAAGATGCTTAGATTGCTCCAAAAAATAAGATTGTTCATAATTTTCACTACAAATTTAGACAATAGGGGGACCTACCCCAATTCAAATTTTCCCCTAAGTGGACAAACAATCCTTTAGGGTTAAGACCCAAAAATAACTCAAAATTCTATAATTTTCTCACCATAAGTCCAAACATCATGAAACAAAGTTTGTGCACCTCTCCTCACAAAGAGCTTTCCAATTGTACAAAGAAAGTGCTCAAGGAATGCATAGTCCTAAAGATCTCAACATAACAAATAAAACAAAATAAACAAAACAAAAAGCCTAACTTAAGGTAAGAATTTATACCGTTCATTCATATAGAATATTTCTTTTCCTTTCCATTTAGATTGGTGTATGTTGTACAGTTGCTAAAGTCAAAATAAAAAATAAAAGTAATTTTCTAATTTTTTAATTCATAAAATCTTCAAAATTCAATAACTTTTACACTGTAGGTCCAAATGCCATAAAATAAAGCTTGTGCACCCCTCTGTATAGAGTGCTTTCTAATTGTACCAAGAATGCAACTAGGGCCAAATGCTGCACAATCTCGGAGATCTCAACTTAACTCCTAAATGTCCAATTATTTTGAAGTTTGTTTTTCCTATGAAAAAAAAATATGGGCTTATAATTATCTCCAATCAAGAAAATTGTTTTTCCCAAAATCTAACTAAATATTTGTTTAAGAGCTTACTTACTAGTGTGTATTCTAGTTTTGAGTGTGAAATTGCATAGGAGTTGTGAGATTTTAACAAGAAAAATGCAATTATCCAATTTTTAATATGCTATCCCTCTCCACAATGTTTGAGAAATTTGCATATAAGAGTTTGGAGGGATTGGAGGTGACATGAGCAACTAAAAATTGTATTAGCATACTAAAATGTATTTTCAAAAAAAATAAATTTAAACGAAGAGCTATCAAACTCATTACACAATCCACCTTGCAATTGTTGAAATAGATTTTTTAATAAATAGGAATCTTGAATAACTCAAAATCAACATTTGCATGTTTAAATTTTTGATGGTGGAAATCATGAAAATATTTTATTCTTTCCATTGGAACCATTTTCAAAGGAAATAGATACAAACAATTTTTTAGATCTCAAATTAAGTGAAATTGGCAAGCTTTACTCTTCACTAACGGCACATATATGCATTTGAGGACCTCTCAAAAATCAAATGTTTATCTTTTTGAGTGAAAACTAAAAACTTCCAGTAATTAATCTTCAAAATTGCCCATAAATTTTTTCATAATGGTCAAAGGAATTTAATTGCCCACACCAAAATGAACTTGGATTTTTAGATCAACCATTTATGGTCTATTGGGCAATTAGGGGTTAACAAACAAAACAAAACAAAACAAATAGCTTGCAACTTAAGGTATGGATATTGCATGAATATTTTCGAAGTTTCCTTGATGAATATAAACCTCAAAAAGCTTGGGAGAACCAAAATGTCCTTTGAATGAATGTAAATCACGATTTCATCTATTATTTGCATTAATGTTGACACAAGGTTTGAGGAGCTCCTCGTGGAGGCAAAAGGTCAAATACTTCTTAGAAGAACCTAAATGAGAAAAAATGGTGAAGTTGCTTGATTTCTTAGAATGATCATCCAATAGACTAAGTGTATTTTGACAATTTGTCCTCTTGAATATGAATTTAAGTTGCAAAGGTGATCTTTTTTGAATTTGAGACCAACTAGTAAAATGACAGTTTATCAACTCTAGTTTTAGTCCAATTTTAAAATTTTAAAATTCCTAAGCTTTAATATTTTATAGCAATTTGAACTTTGAACCTATCATCATAGAGTCCTAATTTTCTAATTAATTTTAGAATGACATGAGACGAACATTTGTACCATGGTATTCTACTTTGAAACATATATATATGAAAAAAATTCAATTTTTTAAGTATATTTTGTATTTGATATGAATTTTTTTCACTTTCTATTAAAAAATTCATAGTAACTTCAAATTTTCACAAAAAAATCTAAAATGTTTATAACTCCTAGAAATCATGTAATTACATCTTTGAAAATAGTTAATTTTTAAAAATTACATATAGTTACAAAATGATAGTATAGAGAGAGAAAAACTTCAAGGTTTGGAAAAGTAGTTATAGGCCCATTTCCTAGGATTAATTAGATAACAAATATTTATGACTCCACTCTATAGACAATTTTATAATTTCAGGGCAAAACCCACTTCAATAATTTACAAAATTTATAATTTTAATAAAAAAATTTATAATTTCACTTGAATTTGATTTGTGAAACATGAAATGGGATCTCAGGGGTATAAAAAGCTACAAATTCCTAGATTGTTGGGAACTAGCGCTTCTTTTTTGGGCGAAGTTTTTCCAATTCTGATAGAAACGAATGAATATAGTGAAGCCCTTCCAAATTTAACGCAATGGCATGCTACAAAGAACACAGGTTCTACAGTTTAAAAAAAGCATTGTTGGGAACATGGAAACTATGCCAAATCAACAGTATGACTTGGTAGAACTATTGCCACATCATATAATAATATTTAATTATTTTTTTAAATGTTTATTTTTGAAAAAAAAAAATTTAACAGTGACTAGTTCACAACATAGGAAACAAACCTCAAACAGCCCTCCTCCAATACCCCCCAAAATATCTCATGCAAGCACACACCGGGTCCTCTGGAAAATATGTGCCCCTGTTGCTAAGATAATTGCAAATCAGGGTGGAAATAGGCTTGTCTACCTTACATGTGGCCGGGGAGAACTGACCCCCTCATTGCCCCGGCCAGGGTTAATTGTGAAAAAAAGCTCCCTATTTTTTGCCATGATTTTTTTATATTTCTATACCGCCCCTAGCTAATTTGGGGCCGCTGATTGCAAATCTGAATTCAGAATTTGCAAAAAAAAAAATTATCTGATTGCAAATAAAAAATTCCACAGCGTTTTCCCCAGGGGTAAAACGGGGCAATCAGGGGGTCAGTTCACCCTGGCCCCTTACTCATAATTGTAACTGCAGAATATGCCTGTGATGTGGTCCAGACCTCTATTTCAGTGTTGTTTTAATTTTTTAATTTTTTAAAAGTGCAATCCCTTCATATGCACGCCTCCCTGTGGAGTAACTTTTCATATTATTCCGGTATCATACAGTTGCTTACAGTACCAGCAACTGATAAGGTAAATCTATGTCTGTTTGGAATTTTCTATGGATAATAATACCTGTAACCCTAACCCTTAAACGACGAGCCAGTCACTGTGGAAATCATCTGTTTGGCTACCGTGTGAATTGTTGGCTTAAAAAAATGTAAAAAAGGTACTCATTGGAAACAAAGACATACGGAATACTACTATAGAAGACCTTCCCTTTTCACACAAAATTCAGAGGATGAATAGTTGCACTTCTATCCTACATGGAGAGATTCTTTGGCATTCATTGGCCAAAAAGGAGCTGGAGTGTTGTTTATGGGTTGAAACCCTCATGTAAGGTAGGAGGTCCATAAATTGCCCGTCTAGAGGCTGAAACTGAATTTTCGGGAGGTGCAGCTTCTTGAAATACTTTTTCAATAAATTTTTCTTAGAAGACAAGTGGAATTGGCATCTAATCCAAGTCATTTCATATTTTTTGGAGCTTTGTGGAATTAGTTACGGAATTTTGAAGTTGGAATGACATAGGGCTCTAAAATTGCCCATCCCCTAAAATGTATTGTGTTTGTACATTGCTATAGGCTATGAAAAAGAAACATGCACAAATAGTATACGTTTGAGGAGGTGGGTGATTTTTGAGCCCATCTACACTTTTAGAACCTCCTACCTTACATGTAATCCACTAGCTTCAATTTTTCTCTCACAAATAGAGAAGAATACAAAAAAAAAATACATGGCAAATGTTGCCTCATGTATTGTACACATTAGGGTTAGAATCTTGTAACACAATTATTGGATAGAGTTGGGGGGGGGGGGAAATGGTGCCTCATTTTATAAACTAAGCATTATGGTAATTTTCACCTATCAAATCCTACTTTTAAGTGGTATATGACACTCTATCATTCATTCTTGGTACCAAATTGGTCTAATTTCATGCCTACTATACTTGTCATCATTCCTTGGAATGCCATGAAGGTTGTCATTGTCGCTTTTTGGAGAGGGTTTTTTCCATTTTATTGAGTGCTCCTTAAACAAGCATTCAACACCTCATGAATATAAGTAACCCTTGTCTTAACCCCTAAAGTCCCAAAGTTTGCTCAAGGGGCAAAATGGATTTCATGTAGACTTGTGTAACCTCAATTTCTGAGGCAATTTTTTGAAATTATTTATAAAGATAGAAAAACACAATTGCTTTCAAGGAATATAGTTTTTATTTCAATTGGTGCCCATGAGATAAAGTTATGCTACAATAAGTTCAAAATGAGAGAGATGGACAATATAAAACCCCGAAAATACTTGAAATCAACTTTCAATTTTTTTCTCATAGATTTTTGTCTATACAAAAAGCTTTAATTCATTCCATTTTAAAGTTATAGACAATTTTGTTTTTTCTTCAATCTTGTATCTACTTTTATTTATCAATTTTTTAAAGAATGAAAATCAACTGTGTATTTTTGCAATTTTTATCCTATTCTCTCAAATCAAATGTACAATATAATTTTTTTCAAATCAAAATATTAAGTGCAAAAATGTTAAGTTAAGTAGATTTAAAGTCAAATAATCCATTCATAGATTGTACTCAAAAATTTGTTTTCTTCACTATAAACTCATATATCTTACAATCTACATGGTGAAAGTTTTTGAAATTTCTTCAACACGTTTTATATTAGTCTTTTGTAAGATCTCATGGTTAAATATGCAAAAAAAGACCTTGGTAAAGTTTTTTGCTCTTTGCAATAGAAATGGCAATTTTGAATGTTTTTTGATGAAAACAAGGTCTTTGAACTTTTTAAGGTACAATTAATCCATTTTGGTGCCTAAGCAAAAGGCCCTATTGTGAACCCAAATTTTCTTTAATGTAGATAGCTCTATACATGTAGAAGCATCTTCCTAGCAATATGCAAATTTTTTGCAATCATTTATTATTATTATTATTATTACTAATATTATTAATAGTTGAATTAATCAACAACTACTACTACCACTTTGTGCTACCTCCATTGGCATCAATTATAGCTTGCATGCATTGTAGCATGATGGTAGAAGTGATAATAATCTTTGTTCATACACAAGGTCTTTAACAATGCGTTGTGTGGAAGGAATTAAGATCAAATAACACTTGTTGGTTGTAGTGAAAATACTCTATACCATTTTGCTAAACTTGAATGTTGACACTAAGTATTGTGAATCAAATTTTGGAAAAGTAGTTGACCATATTTGAGTTTGACATGAATTCTAACCAATTTCAAATGATGACTCATTGCACCAAATAACCAACCTTCTTTGTTGTACAATAAAATCCAAATTTTATACTCTTGCACAAAGACTAACCTTTGTTTCTTGTATCTCTAGTTCGAGAAAGTTTTCTTTTGTGCAATTTCTTGCAAAATCTAAGTCTATGCTCCTCTTTTTAGACATGTAGCATTGGCATTCACTGAAATTGACAAATTATCAATAAGTTCAGCAAGAAGCACACAACAATTCTTGACAATCTTATATCTTAGATTTCTGTAATCACACTTCTATAGCTTTTGTAAACATTTTAATTTTTTTGTAATTTGTACTAAGCTACTCTTTCAATATCTTCTCAAGACTTATGAAATAATCTTTGATTTGTCAACTACGTTTGATATTTGGCTCAGAGATGATCTAAACATGCTCATTTCTACAATAGTATTCTACTCTTCTAATGTTAAGGAGTAACCTAATTGATGGTGCTACTCAAAATAACTCAAAAAAATATTGTTGTATAATTCATGTGCAAAACAATTCTATTAGCTACTATATCAACATCTACAACATAATGAAATATTGAAATTTGTGGCAAAAACATGCAGACATGTGTAACTATTTCAACTCAAAAATCAATACAACTACTTGTCTTCATCTCACTGCAACCAAAATCCAATGAGTTGTATACAATATTAAAAAAATCTTCATTTAGAGTCGTCACTTTAATGCTCCAAAAACATTACTTATCGATAGCTATTAAACAAGTTTTGTAACATAATGTAAGAATCGACTACCTAATTTGAGTTACAAAGCAAATCGTCTTATCACATATATAAATGGCACCTAGGAAGGTACCTTACCTTTTGAAGGGTACTATATAGTACTATTGTGTCATCTACTCTTTAAGGTAAGCAAATTCAATATGGACTCCACTCACCCTAGTCCAATTTGGATCTACAATTTGGGTTCTAATTTATTTATTTCCATCTTAATTAGTGAAAGTTGCATTCACTATGAAATTGGGGTTCAAGGGTTTGGAATTGAGTTGAAAAATCACCATTTTATAAAATCAGTGAATAGTATCATGTGGCTTTTGTACATTGCAAAAGGTTCATTCATTATTCCACCAAGTGAAGGAACATTTTTGGAGTGGAATTGAAATTGCATAGGGAATTAAAAGAGCCTCATTAGTATTTCCAAAAGGTTTTGTGCAGTTGTGTACATAGCAAGTGCATACAAGTGTGCAAGGGTTGTGATTGACCATGGAATTCCAAAGCCTAATCATTGCCCAAAGTAGAAATACCTATTGCATTGTACATCCACAACTACATTCCCCCATCCCAAAGAACAAGAATAGTCCCACCTTAGGATATCTAGTGGGGAGCTATATGCTTATGTGCTTGGGTATACAACTCTTGTATACAAAGGTTATCAGCATTAAAATAGCATAGAGGGCGGCTTTGTAAAAATTATATCAATTTTAAAAGACCAAAAAGTTAGATGAAGACCAAATTAAATAAAATGAAATGTAAAAAATGTTGGGTTGCATATTTATTAAAAAATCTATCTATCTATATATGAAGAATTGAAACCTATACAAAGTGTTTCCTCTAATTAAAATTCACTAGCAATGTTTTGTTTTTAATAAATTAAAAAAATATTATTAAAAAAGCCTCCAAAAGTGGGATAGCTTGTCTAATGATATATCTATTAAAAAATTGTATAATTAGATTTTCAATGCCATTATTGTCTTAAAAAAAATTCATTTATGTATATAATTATAATTTTGGATTCCTTGTTAAAACAGCTACAAGAATCTTCTACATTAAAATAAATTATACTTCTTGAGATTGAACTAAAATGCATTATAAGTTATTATAATTAGGGCCATATAATATAGGAATTGTGTACCTGGGGCTATGTGATTTTGTTTTGACTGCCTATCAAATATATCTTTTTGAAAAAAAAATGAAATGACCAAAATACATGAAGACTATTTTCTATTTTGTTGATATTTTGCTAATTTTTTTGTGAATTCACTATTTGTACCTATATTCAATGCCCCAAGGGTCCACAATCAACTTCCTACTTTAAATGACTAAGAGCATATGAGTTCTCCCTCTATAGCTATGAAAAATTATAGATATTGTAAAATAAAAAAATAAATATGCAATGCAGGCAACCCATATAAAGGTTGTGATGGAAGGTAGAATAGCCTATTGTTGCCACTTTGATCATTGTATATATTTTGTAGGGTTATTTATTTTATAATATAAAATCAAGTTCAATTATTTTTATAATAAAATATTAAATTGAAGGTCATTTCAATTTTCTATCTATTAATTCAATATATTAAAAAGCTTTTCATTATGGACATTTGGAAAGGATTATCTTTGGCCTTTTCTATACCATTTTGATTCAATTGAGTCCCTATGTCATTAATATGATTATCTAATAGAATCATTTTTTAAATGTCTTGTAAGATGTGAGACAACGATTGGAACCTTAGGTAATGACAACCCTTTCAAAGGTTAATAAACACTAAAAACAATGGATAAAGCAATGGATAAAACAAATGCGTGAAATTTCCAAATCCCTTCCAAAAGAACTAGTAGTTATACTAAGCAAGGTTCTATTCCATTTCATTTATCGAGTAAGATAGCTGTACAAATTTCTTCACAATAAGGTAGCAACACCAATAACCTTTAGGTGTACCCATAACCATTTCCTCGAAAATCTTGAAAAATCTTGGAGAAGTGAATAGATGTGATTACAAGGATGTACTACATCTGAATATCAAACCCTTGTATTGGTATTAGGTACATTTATAGTCAACTCTTTTAAAATTCACAACTTATATTCACAGCGTCCAAGAAATACATTTGAAAGTGCATATAAATTCTTTTTGTCATGCTAGTAGGGTCAAATAATTTATTGGATGTCTATGAATAGACATCATGTTCCAAGCTCTTACATAGACAATTATGGATGCTGCTACCTTATCTTCTCTTCTGTGAGTTACATGAGTTTCGATGAGGTCCATAAGTTCCATTCATGGATGAGACATATAGCTATGAAAGACTCTATCCATTTTCTTTTTACACACCTACAATACCCCATTGCATGTTGCACTTTCAACAAGAAACACCAAAGCACCAAATATTGTATTGTATGTCATAAGGTCTATTTTGGCATTTAGGTGCCAAAATTGAATTTCCATGTCCAATTTTCGAGGATCCACATCACCTTACGCCACTCACAAGATGACACGTGACATTTTTTTTCACAAAATGGCTTAATTTATAACCTTCCCTTATGGGTCCCTTTTAGATTGAATCTTCCTCGGAGCCTTTTCCCGCCCCCTTTTCTTTCGCTTCCATTTCTTTCTATTGCTCGGGAATTTCTTTCTCTTTCGGTGGAGAAAGTGTCGCCCGTGCAGTCAGGGAGGACGCCTGAAGCCAAGGAAGGAAGCGCAGCGAACTCCAGGCAAACCAAAGCGACTGTTGCGTAGACGCACACGCCATCACTTGGCTCCATCCACTACTATCTGGCGGGGTCCAAGCCAGCAAGTGGGTCGGATGATTCCCCTGCCTTTTTCTTTTCTTTTCTTTCCGATCAGATCACACCCACAATACGATCCACCAACAACGTCCCTCCAATTCGCTCCACCAGTTTGTCCAATTTGCTGTTCTATGCACAAATTGTACACTCTCAGGGACGGAGGAGTCTGCGCTGGGAGCTCACGCAACGGGGCTAACGTGACGTAGTCAGCACGCATTGCTCTGTTTCGGAGCTTTTGTGGGAAGGTACTTCGCTGTTTTGGTGTAATTTTGTGTGAGGTTGGTGGAATTGTGGCTTTGGGTTTGAGGATCTCAGGTGGGTTTGCGTGCTTGCTGCTGTGGGGTCAGTTTGGGGATGAGTCTCGGTTGTTGGCGTCGGCATGGTGGATCTATGAGTTTGTGTTTTGTTTTTTCTTGCAATTTGCGTGCAATTCGTGTGGAATTGTGAGAAATTGTGGTGGCGATCTGTTGTTGAGCTGCGGATTTGGCTTGGGTTTTGAGAGGAGTGAGTGAGTGCTTTTGAGTCGTGTTTGGATGGATGGCTGGCGTTTCGTTGGTAGCGCATTGTGATGGATGGTTTTTCGGGGGTTGAGCTGATGTGAAATTATTCGCAAGATCTTGTTGTAGTTGTCGGTTCGAGAGTGGTTTGCTGTGAGATTTTCATGCTCATGTGCGTTGGAACTTTGAGCGTTGAAATTTTGCTGGTGGGGCTCTTTCAGTGTCGTTTCCTGGGTGGATCTACGAATCTTCCCTTTTCTTCCCTTTCAAATTGTGTCAAATTTTGTGACGATCTGTTACTGAAGTGCTTCTTTTGGAGCTTTGGCTTTGTTTTGTTTTCTGACTACTGCGTGTATGTGTGGCGAGGCAGCACACATTGTGATGAGTAGATTTTCTATGACTACCTTAATCTGAGACGCTAAATAATTTACATGCTGTGCAGGTATGCACTAACTAACACAGCCATCACCCCATCCCATCCTCTCCCCATCGCCACCCATTCATCAGACTTCGGTCGTAGCTCAACCATGGCCGCCCCTGCAGCAGCGATCAGCTTGCTCCACAGCCACGCCTCCCACATGAGCTTCCACCACCGCCACATCCCCAACGCCTCCTCTCTCGGTTCCGCCCGCAACGCCCTTCTCCGCACAACCATTCTTGGCGGCGCCACTCGTTGCAGCTTGAAACCCATCAACACCAACACCCCTCGCTCCTCCTTCTCTCGCCGCAACTCCAGCATGTCGTTCAACAACGGCAGCATGGCGGAGAATTTCAGCGAGAACGACGAGGACTACGCGGACTCTTCCATCGTGGAAGCTCTGGAGGTCAAGAGTGGCCCTGATGGGTTCGTCATCAGGATGCGTGATGGGAATGTGCTCAAGTGCGTGCACAACAAGAGCGATGGAGGGAAGCTCCCCGTGTATGCGCCGCAGCCAGCCATCGTGCTGCAGTTGAACGATGGATCCAACTTGCTGCTGCCGATTATTGTGCTGGAGTTGCCGAGTGTGATGCTATTGGAGGCCGTGAGGAATGTGCAGATCTCGAGACCGACCGTGTACCAAGTAATGAGCAAGATGCTGGAGGTTTCGGGGTACACAGCGAAAGTGGTGCGCGTGACGAAGAGAGTGAATGAGGCGTACTTTGCGAGGATTTATTTGGTGAAGGATGGGGATGAGAGTGCGGCGACTGTTAGTCTGGATGTGAGGCCCTCGGATGCTATTAACCTTGCTGTGAGGTGCAAAATCCCTATTCAGGTATGACCTACACTTTCTCTTGACAACCTTACGATTGATTTCATCAAATGTATGTGAAAAGTTTTTTCATTAGAATTGACTGCGTCAACGAGAATCTCCGCCGTGATTCGTGGGGAGATTTTTGCATGGTCACATGGATGAGTGGGTGACAAGGTTGCTCATAGATTTATGATTTTTTTCTCTTTTGCAGGTCAACAAGGACTTGGCGTTAGGAGATGGTGTCCGCATTGTGAGTGAAACGGAGAAGCTCCCATCCAGCATCGTAAAGAATGGACAAGTCATCACTGACATGGACCAGCCCCTTTCCGGAGATTGTGAAGATGCCAAGGAGTTCATTATAATCCGGGACATGTACATTGCAGCTGTGGAGGAGAGGTTCATTGACGCAGCTAAGTTGCGTGATGAGCTCCAGCAGCTCAGGAATGCGAAACAGCAACAGAAGCAAACGTGATTGACTGGATCTACATTTGTAAGGTCATGCGTAGAATCTGGTGGTAGTAGTAGTAGTAGAAATTGATGAAGCCTGGATTGTGGCTTGCCAATACTTGATCCACAGTACATATTAGGTTACTAGGTTGCTGGGTAGTATGTCTCAAAAACCCTATTTGGTGTTAGCACGTGGACGTCACTCATGTACAAAACAGGGGACTGAGGGAGGTCTTCACAAAGGTTGTCAAGCTGAAGCAGAGACGAACATATGTACAGGACTGCCGAGTCTTCTTCACAGCCCAGACGTTTCCAAGTTCAGCCATCTTACGTACTACTCAACATCATCCTCAAACCTGCTTTCAATTCGTTCTTCTGATTGCAACTGGAAATTCCGCTTGTATGTATAGTTACTACATAGAAATACATCCATTTAGATAATTAGACCAAGGGAATGTAGGAGCTGGAGGATTTGGGGTCTTTTAGATCGATTATATATACCGTATATAGCTTCTGTATAGCATGTAGTTACTTGCATATGTGTTCTTTGATAGTGTACTATCAACGGATCCTTCGTAAGAATGGATCTTGGTTGACTGGTTTGCTGTACTAACTCGCCGACATTTTTACGCAGCACTCGAGGAGAGTTCTGTTGTTAATTCAATTCTCAAATTTTTTGAGGCATGATTCTGGGATATGCTACCCTCTTGCATCCGTTACAGTAATCTGTTTTGCAAAGTGTAAGCTGGTGTATCATTCAGTACGAGGTTCTGCCTAAAGTATTTTAATGTGACTTTGATCAATTATGTGTATTTCTTTCAATGACCCCTGCAGAAGTTGTGAATCGTCACAAAGGAATGTAACCCTGGCCTACCTTACCATCATGGCAATGCTTTCAAAAAGGTCTATTTCTACTTGAGTGCAACCTACTCGAGCTTCCACAACACTTTTTTGCATTTTCTAATTCATTGTAGCTCTCGACAATCTGTACCAGGGAAATATCCCTACAAGGGGAAATGTAAATTTGAAACTTTTGGGGCAAAATAATTTCTGAGCTTTTGAAGGAATCGTGACATAAAATCTTCATTTTTGCAAGTTTTTCTTTACTTCCCATTTCTACATGTACCAATTTAAAGCCCTACAAAAAATCATGAAGCACTTGAGTGGCTAAGCAAGTGACATCATCAAAGAAAAGACAAAAATTACTTTCACTCAGTATACTTGAATATATAGCAAGGGCTAATAATCTTACAAACTACTTTTTGTGCCATTCAAAGAATTCTACATAATATAGAGTACAATTGGCATCTTTTTGTCTTGCATAAATGAACATTTAATTCTTATGTAATACCAATCAAGGATACCAAATTTTAGTTTTGAAAAAATAAAACTTTATTTTTGGTGAATTTTTTTCATTTAATTTTCATAGTTTTACATGACAATTCATTGAAAAACATTGGTGATGAATTTTATAAATTTGATTGTGGAAATATGTAGGAAATATCCATGCACACATCTTTCCTTAGATAAGCATCTCCAAAAAAGTTTCACAATTTCCTCTATAGATATTTCAATGTTGAGGGGACAATGCTCTAATTTTGAAAAATAGATATTTTTTCATTGTAATTAGATTTTGGCAAGGTAATTGTGCCATCATGATAAAATGTACAAAACTAGTTAGAGAGTGAAGGTCAAATAGGAAAATCTAATTAAAATACAAAAATATCTATTTTTCTACGTTTGGTCATATGACACCTCACATTGAACTCTTCCTAGATTACATTTTTCTTACTTAATGGGGTTTTTTTTTAATATGAAAGATGTGCATATGGATGTTTCTTACATATCTATAAAATTGAATTTAAAAAATTCATCACCAATTGTTTTTAATAAAATATTCATGAAAATTGACTCTAAAAATTCATCAAAAATGAAATTTTGCTTTCTAAAACTAAAAGTTGGTATGCTTGATTGAGATTGCAAGTTTTAATTATGCAAGAAAAAAAATTCCAATTCTTTATTATACTATGCAAAATAATTTGAATGGTAGAATAGGCACTTTGTAAGATTATTAGCCCCTACAATACATCATCCATTTCGTATAGCTCCCATAGTAAGCTTTTGAAACTCCAATAAAATACCAATTCAAAATTTGAGAGGTAGAGTCAATAGAAGAATATTTTATAATCCCAATTTCACCCTTCCTTTTTATAAAACTAATCTCTCAAAGACATTTATTTTGGTGAATTTGTTTGTTTTATTTTGAATTAAAAAATAATGATGATGAAATTTGAAAATCTCATTGAGCAATTGAACAATTATATCAAAACATCAATTTGCCTTCAGAATCATTTAGGACAATTGCAAACATTTTCTCCTTCAAATTCCAATCACAAAAAGAAGTCAAAACTAGTCTTGGGGGTGTGGGTTGGTTTTTGGTGATACCAAACAAGTAATGATATTCATTTTTCAAAGGGGATCTTTGAGCTTGAGGTTACTCGTTTTAGAATGCACTTGAACAAAGAAACAAAATGTATCAATAAAATTAAGAATGTCTTGTGGATATCAATGTATTGTTATGAGTTTCAACTTTTGGAAATGGCATACCAAACTAGTATGTCCAATAGTATCAACCAAGACTACCCAATTGTTGAACACTTAATGAGTACTTTTAATTCATGTATATATAACTCAAGAATCTAATACAACATTATAGGAAGGAGTGAACTTTATGATCTTGTACTTTTTTAAAACCTCAACCGTTACAAAAAATAATTTTATTTAATATTGCAATACTCCTCATTTGATTGAAATTCTTGAAATTGCAACAATTATATTTACAATGACTACTGAAGCTACTAACAGATTTAAAGTCCTTGAACTATATTGATGATGCTCCCCATGATGCTCTTATAATTTTCTAAATTGCACTTATGGTAATGATATGAGTTAAGGTTTCATAAAAATTGAAACCTCCAAGATCTATTAACAACCATGGCACTTCAATTGTATGTTATTATTGCAACATTTTAATTGAAGGTAGTATGATAAATTTGAAACCAACCTCGTTTGGGGTTGGAATAATACTATTTAGAACTGAGATGATATACAATTAAAATGACACTCGTGCCCAATTCTACAGATTTATTTTGAAACATAAGGAATATTATTTTTGTAGTACACAATTTGTGGCATGCATGGGCACAATTAAGGTATTTGAGTTGACTTCTGTCTTGCTTGGTAAGGAACAGAGCCTTGGCAAGAGACAACAAGAAGTTAAGGTAAATTATCCCATTCTAGACCAAATAGGAGCAAGTCCATTGCAATTATGGTAGTGGTATACGTTCAAGTTTCGAAATGTACACCATTAACGTAATTTAACCCACAATGAACTTGCTCTCATTTAGTCTACAATGGAGTAGTTTACTTTATATCAATGAACTCCTAGCAATGCAACAATGATTTCCTACTTCCTAAGTTAGTATGGTCCTCATTTACTACCAACAATATACTCACTATTTTGTAGGGTTTAGATATAAGGTAGATGAACCTATTACCACCACCTTTATCAATTCTGCCCTCATGAATCCATGGGGTACATTATTGAAAGGGAAATGTACACCTTAGGAACACAAAAATTGAAATATGAAAGGTGACAACAATGGGTGGGTTCACCTTGTACATGTAGCATTGTTAGGGAGGCAAAATATGCAACATTGAGAGTTTCCACTACTTGAAAATGACATTCAAATCAATGAAAAATCAACAAATTTTTATTTAAATAGATACCAGAACAATAGTTTTTAATTCTTTTTGTTGATTCGGCACAAGTTAAAAAAATGGCCACATAATTTTTGTTGATTCAAATAGTATAACAACCAAATCAACAAATTTTTGTTGAATTTTTTGAATTTTTCTGAATTTTTTTGGAATATCAACAAATCATCATTCATGCAATGTTTAAATCACCAAGGTTGGAATTTTGTGTACAATGAAAATATTTTTTTTACAATTCAAGTACTATTTTTTAACTTGGTGGTTGTTTTGGTGCAGAAGAATAACTTTTTGTCAAAAACTTTGAATTGAGAAAAGTTGAAAATCAAGCTCATCTTCATCTTCAAAAATCCGTTTGAGATTTTGAACCTCCAATCAAAAGTTATGTACAAAGTTCAAAGAGGGATTGGAATGAATATTTTCTTAAACATTTTTAAACATTGTTTCTAAATTTTGTTCATAACTTTTGATTGAAGACTCAAAATGACAAATAGATTTTTGGAGATGAAAGCTATCTTCACTTTCATTAGAATAAATTTTTTTGAAAGTAATTTGTTCTATTGTGCCAAAATGGCCTTCCAAGTCTGCTGATTTTACAAAGTAAATGATAAACAATTGCGAAAAATAAATAAATACCACACCACATATAGCCAACTCAACCTATACATGGTGCAATGGTCAATGCCCTTTGACCTCATTCATGAGGTTCAAAGTTCAAAGCCCTATAACTGTGTTGAATTGGGCTCTGCTTGAGCTTTTTCTTCTTTCTACTCTTGCCCTTAGAATTGGACAATACCATTTAACCTTCATCTCTGTTGCCCATTTTTGTTGACTAAACTCCAAGGCTTTCTCCACATAAATCCTACTCTTACTTCAATAGCCTCCATTATTGTAGATTTCACTTCTAAGTGCAAAAAAATAATTTGAAAAACAATATTCTCACTCCTCAACAAATTGTTCCATATAGCACTACATGCTCAAACAAATAATATACATCACAAAGTCTAAACCTTACAGTTTGTCAATAGTTATCATGTGGCTATCGTTGTTTTATGGGTTCGCATGTTAATTACAATTTATCGCATCATTACAATGCATTACTTTGCATCGTTACGATGCAATTGCAAATAATGCATTGTAACAATGCAATAACAATGCGAAGAAATACATTGTAATGATGCAATAAATTATAATTAACATACAAACCCATGAAAGAATGATAACCACATGATAACTATTGACAAACCGTAAGGTCTAAACTTTGTTTTATTTATATATATATATATATATATATATATATATATATATATATATATATATCAGTTCCTTTGAAAATGAAATGTTCTCAAATATTCTCAAATCCCCCCTCCAAAGGCCATACGTTTCTCATTAGTGGTACATATAAAAGATATTATAGCATAACACCCAAGTATGGTGATTTTCATTTCATACAAATCCACTCAGCACTACCACTTGTACTAAGGTGGAGCCACCCATAACCAATAACTTAAGTCATGGTGGATATAATCTACAACAATATTTGCTAAAACAAATATTTACAAAAGTGCAAAGATAGAAAAGGCGAGGATAGCCAAAAATTTGGTAAATTTACAACTTGAGCTATAAATTATAAAAGCCCAAAGTTGGGCTTGACCTATACCCAATCTATAAAGTTGATCACTGGGAGAGTACTTGTAGGTAACTCAAAATACACAAATGGAGGTACAAGTTTCATGGTAGTGTTAGGATCACATTGGTTACAGAACCCAATTTCTTTAAATTCAAAATTAATGCAAATGAATCCCATCCTCTCCTAAATTTGAGACACCCTACTGATTGACTATAGGGTAGTGGTTGGTAATGGGTGGCTCTACCTTACAAAGTGTTGAAAACTTTGACATTGATTTTCTCCTCATTTTTCTACCCATAAAACACTCATTCAAAAATGTGTAGAATAAACTTCATGTGTAAAATGTGTAAAATGTGTACCATATGCATTGCAAGACATTTGCATTTGAACTAAAGAATAAAATTTCTTTTGCACCTACCTTGGCTATATTTTTTGGTTTAGACTGAAAGTAACTTCAAATTTTACCACCAATGGTTTTGAATTTGTAAGAATTGAGTTGAAGTTGAAAGTCTATAGAGATTTTTTTCCACGTTTTTCTCTGTATGAACTCTTCATTGAAAAATGCCAATCTCAATCCCAATTGCTTTAATGTTGTAATAAGTAATCTACATTCAAGGATTTCATTGTATTTCCAAAAATATTAAAAATTGAATAAAGTAAAGGATTTCAAAGTTTATTTTAGAGTAGAGATTCTATAACTACCACAACATTTGAGTATTACATTGGATGAATGAGAAGTGAGTTAGACTAAACATTCCATGCAAGTCTCCTATTCACTGTTTAGAATATGGATGTTGGAGCACTTGAGGGTTAAAACTACTCATCAACCATATGTTGTGTGAAAATTTCCAAAAAAAAAATGGAGATTTCATTTGTAATGAGTTGCCAAAAATTTTCTATATTGCCAAAACATATTGTTTGATCCTTTAGGGGTCAAGACCAATACCCAAATTTTAGCTAGGTATAACATATTTTTGATATACTACCTCCGTTTCTGAAATAAAAACCATGTTTCTTTTGTAATTTACAAAAGAAACACACGTCTTTTTCATAAACAAAGGGAGTAGGTATTACCAAGTATTATGCGAGTATTGAGGAAATACTATATGTTTAGGTCAAATTTAGGGCCTTGGTGTCAAAATCATTTAATTTGGGCGTTTGGACAATTTAGCACCTTAATCCCATGTTCTTTGCTTTTGGTAGGTTTGCTAGAAGAAAACTTTGCTGCAGTTAATACAATCTCAATGACATTTTTTTGTTTCCAATAATAAAAAACATCAAATTCAATATGAAATTTGTGTTGAATTTGACAATTTTTGTTCCAAAAAACAAAAAACATCATCTAGATTGCATTGACTACAGTAAGCTTTTCTTCTAGTGTGCTCTTCCTAATTTTTTGACACTTTGATGAGATGATTTGATTTTTTCTATTCATATGTGAACGTGTTCCTTTTTCTAAATTTTCTCAACAATTATTTTTGAATATTCAAAATTTTCAAGAAATAGTTTGCAATTTTTCATATTTTAGACATGCTCCAATTTTTTCTTAATTATTTATGAAATTGACCTACACGTCGGATAGTTGGCTACTTCTCCAAAATCCATACCTTAAATTTGGTTGTTTGTTTTATTTTGTTTGTTACATTGAGATCTCCTAGCCCATGCATCCCTTGGTCGCGTTCTTGGTATCGTTAGAAAGCTCTTAGCAAGGAAGGGTGTACGAGCTTTGTTTCGTGGTGTTTGAACCTACGATTCAAGAAACAATTGTGCAATTTTTCATATTTTAGACATGCTCCAATTTTTCCCTAAATGGGGAATTTCATTAAAATGGCAAATATTCTGTGACTTTGACATCCCACAGTTCAGACCAAGCAGTCTGAAATCTATACTAATAGATTTTAGACCACCCGGCCTGAATGGTGGGAATAGCACATTGTGAAAATGGCACATGGAATATCGCCATTTTAATGAAATTCCCCATCTAATTATTTACGAAACTGACACGTCGGATAGTTGGCTACTTCTCCAAAATCCATACTTTAAATTTGTTTGTTTGTTTTGTTTTGTTTTGTTTGTTACATTGAGATCTCCCGGATTGTGCGTCCCCGGTCGCGTTTTTGGTACCGTCAGAAAGCTCTCACCAAGGAGGGGTGTACGGGTTTTGTTTTGCGATGTTTGAACCTACGGTAAGAAAGTTATTGAATTTCAAAGTTTTTATGAACTCAAAAATTAGAAAATTACTTTTACTTTTGTTTTGACTGTGGCAACGGCACACGGCACTCTACAGTAGTGATAATAAAAAAATAAAAAAGTTAAAAAAACAACAACACTGCAGCCACGCCACGTGGAGTGCCAGGAGTGAGTGCCAGGAGTGAGTGCCACTAACTTATCACATCAGCGTGGGACCAATAGAACAACGCACACGGACACGCCGCCCATTCTACGTTCAGCAGCAATCTCCCTCGCGAGCTCCGCCGCGACGGTCCCGAGAGTCCAAGCGACAGACCGGCAGCACATGATTTCTGCAGGAGCACTCTTCCGTGAACTTGGACCACCAAGTGCACCTGGCAATCCCACCCCAACCTGCCGTTTCCCCTTCCCCAGAAAGCAGCAGACAGTTGATTAGAATCCATATTTTATTTCCTAATGGCCGTACTGCAGGTGGTCGTTGCAGCAGCAGGGCGCTCCCCGGGCGCCATCGCCACCAGCACACGACGCCAGGATCTTCTCTTAGTTGGCGACACCCGCACCTTGCTAGCGTTTCCACGTCTTCTTTCCGGATCCAGAAGAGTTTCAAACACGCGGCCAGTGGTCGACGTTGGGTTGTCGAAGGCGCATCTGGGTTCCCAGGAATTCGCCGGTAAGCTTTGGAATTCGGTACGTATGCACAGGTTAGGAATTCGGTAAGCATTGGAAGGAATGACATCGATTTGGAGATTTGGGAATTGCCAGAGTTCAAAAGTTCGGTCTAGATTGGGAAGATCAGTACGTTAGGCTGTGGCACGCAGATATTGTGTACATGCATCCGTTCTCGCGAACGGAAACTAGGTGTCACCTTCAGGAGCTGCTGAACTTTTCTCTTCTTTCTGTTACGACTTTTTTTATGTTTGGGAGTTGAGGTGGAGAAGATGTACGTGAAGTGAGATGGGGATTTTTGATGCTGAGATGAAGTCGTAGGAGACTGAATGTATGGTGCCCGGGATGGTGTGAGTAGCCGTGTTTGTTGTTGGTAGATTTTATGGTGGGATTTAGCTTGTGTGGCTGTGCATTGTTGTTAGCTGGGTTTGCGCATATTGTGAGTGATACGGTTCGGATGGTAATTATGGTGGTTTTGTGCGTGATTTGGGTTCGCAATCCTGAAGCTGCGATCGGTTAATTTTTTTTTTCCTTTGTGTTTGTTGCAGGTGATTTTGGTTTGGAAAGGAGGGCGTTTTTGAGGAATTGCGTAGCGTCTTGGTTGCTTGTGTGCACGGCAGCTATGGCTGAAACAGCGGGAGCGCAGCCTAGTGCAACGAGTACGTGTTGGTGCTTTAGCTGGAGTGTAATCGTGAAGCTTTCTAAATTGTGGGAAGAGCTTTGGTTGTGAAGTTGAAATTGGTTATGGAACCAGTTTAAAACGATTGACACGGTATTTGGAATGCAGATTCGGATGGAGCTCAAGCTACTGTGATCTTCTACAACTACGCACTTGCGTTCAACCCTGCCAAGGCAAGACTTGCTTTGGAGGAGAAGAATATTAAGGTAAGTCAATCTTACATACCAATGCTCATCACCTCATGCTAATATCACTCACTTCAGTGTTCGATTTCGTGTTCTTATGTATCCCTCTGCTGTCAACATCAGTCTTGCCATTCTTTTGGGGCTATGTGTCGCCCGATGTCAACAAATAATTTTGTCTTGCTAGAAGCCCATTGTAAGTTGAAATAGGGAAAACAGTTCTTAAGCCAAATTTCAACAAAACTTGTTAAGAATTGCCAAAAATTGTATTGTAGCTACCAACATCTATTATGCAAAATTTATCAGCATCAGGAGCCTCAAACAAAAATTTCGGAGAGCGCCACCCCATCGGAGTATTGAAAAATGAAAAAGAACAGCTAGAGCTGTCGATCGCTTGGATGAAAGGGTTCTTATAGTTGTAGCATCGAGGATTTAGGGTCTCCGGATCGTCCTCTCTTCCGATTACAATGCAGGCACTGTTTGTTTGTTTACTTCTCTGTCTGTCTGTCTGTCTGTGAACTTGTGAACTAGTGTCATTGTGCATTTCCGAAGAAGTTTTCCCTCCATTCTCGCACTGGTTGTTTGCTGGTTTCTTCCTTTCTTTCTTTGTCTGTCTGTCTGAGACCTTGTGAAGTAGCCATTCGAGCATTGTCTGAAAACTTGTGAACTAGCCATGATTCTTGGTGCAACTTCAGAAGGAGTTTGGCAGGATTCGAGCACTGTTTATTTGTTGGTTTCTTTCTTTGTATATTTCCTCATCTGTCTTGTCTGTTTGCTTCCCTGCCTCCAGTACGTGGAGAAGAAGGTGGACATCTTCAACGGCCAGTCCCTGGAGCCCTGGTACCTCAAGCTCAACCCCTCCGCCTCCGCCCCCACCCTCGTGGTCGGCACCGAAACCATCCCCGAGTCTGCCGATATTATACGCTGGGTCGACCGCCAAGGGGCCGCCCCCCTCGGCGGCGACTCCGTCGACAAATCCTTCGTCTCCGCCTGGCTGTCCAAAGTCGACGCCTGGGACGGCAACCTATTCGCGACCGCCAACACCGGTGCCGCCGGCGCCTTCAAGGCCGCCACCACCTTCAAGATCAAAGTCGCCGAGGCCAATGCAAAGCGGTACCCGGACATGGCGGAGCTTTACAAGCAGAAAGTGGAGGTTCTCCAGAAAACCATCACGGAACCCACGGATGCAGCCATTTGCGACGCCAATCGCAAACAACTCGTGGAGCTTCTGGATGAAGCGGAAAGCAGGCTGGCTGGGAATCAGTTCCTGGCTGGACCGGAATACTCTGCGGCTGATGTGATCTTCACGCCTGTGTTGTACAGAGTCTATAAATTGAACAAAGACAAGGAGTATCTCGAGAATCGGCCGAATGTGAAACGGTACTATGAGGAGTTGAAGAAACGGCCGAGCTTTCAGAAGGTGTTCGGGGTTTCGGAGAGCGGGATTTCGAGTGCGCAGGAGATTCTTCCTGCTTTGGGGAAGATTTTGTTTTCCAAGGTCACGGGGAAGTACTAACTTACGGGGCATATTACTTTGGGAAGCCCACGATTCATGGCAATGTTGTCACTAGATTGTCGAACTTACAAAGGTTTTAGACTTGGAATCCATGATCTATGTGGAGCTTTTGCTGATATAGGTAATTATAGCTCTACTGATTCTCATCTGTATAATTTAGTTGCAGTTAGTAGTAGAAGCATTGTAAAGGATGAGTCTTTGAGCCCCTACGAGTGTAAGGGGAGCCGACCCATTTCCAACCATTTAAGCAATCCAGAGTATCTGGAACTCGGGTTTCTTGAGTGGGGAAATTTTCCCGTGTACAGAAATAGAGTTTGGAAGGATCTCATACTGGTGATGTACTGTAGATTCTTCCTATTTTCGACCAAGGTCTCGAAACAAAATCGACCAAGAGTTGATTGCAATATCAAAAGACTTGTAGCCAATCACAATGTCCCACAACTGTTCCATAACTGATCACTATTCATCTCTACCTGAACAGAAAGATGCGTCGGCTACTGTACATTTTGTTGTGAAGGATGAGTGTGTCTCTGTACATTTCGTAGTTGGTTTTGGATTGTCGGCGATAGGAATGTTTTGTCTGATTTTAGATGTTGAGTAACAGGAACAGTCACTGGCTGGCTGGGGGGCTTACAATGCGAACCCCTCCCGCAATTTCTGTCATTCTTTCATTGATTGAATGAAGGTTATAGACTTGTAATCCATGATATCCTATGTATTCAATGTTTG
The DNA here is from genome assembly GCA_950106755.1 of Climacium dendroides. Taxonomy (NCBI): domain Eukaryota; kingdom Viridiplantae; phylum Streptophyta; class Bryopsida; order Hypnales; family Climaciaceae; genus Climacium; species Climacium dendroides. The sequence goes on from OX467088.1 coordinate 21,803,661, forward strand.
AGGAATTGGTCTGTGAAGGTGATGGAGCTTTTGCTGGTTTAGGTATTTTAGGTTTACTGATTGGCACTTGTATTTAGTTGCAGTAGTAGAATCTTGGTAATGGATGAGTGTATCTCTATGACTGCATTTTGTAGTTGGTTTTGGATTGCTGTAGAGAGGAGCATTTTGTCTGATTTTAGATGCTGAGTAACGGGGATGGAACTGTAGCCATTTGTGGATTCAGACTTGGGAGATACTTGCAAGTAAAGGGTGTGAATAATGTGTTTCGAAGGAACTCTTCTCTTGGAGGTGAAGACTTCTCTCAAGGTTCCATTCTCCATGTTCCACACACCAAAAATGGGTGTCCCACCTTCTCGCACAACGATTTCCTATTGCTCTTATTTTACTCTTTAATCCCTAAAGCTTCAAGGGTGTTTTTTATCAAAAAACACTTAAAACTACCACTCTTGCTGCATTCACCTAAGAAAACCAAAAAAATATGTTTTTTAAAAATCCAACTGTAGGATCTTGTACTTAACTTGTTTGAGAACATGTGGTAAAAATTTCATCAAATTTGACCGCATATATTGCAAGATATTTGCATCCAAGGTGAAGAAAAAGTTTTTTTGCAACTTGCTTGACTAAATTTTTTGGCTTTGAATCTTTTTAACTAAAATTTTTTGCATTGTTAATTTTTATTTTCTAAGTTTTTATGTTGAATAGTTGAGTTGAGAATCTAAGGAAAAAAATTCAACAAAAAAACACTTAATTTTCACTCATTAAAAAATTGTTAAGTAGAAGTAGGTGAAAGATTGAAGGAAAAACTAAATCATTAATAGCTCTAAGATGGAATTGACATATGATAATCCCAATAGTGAGATTGTTCTAAAAAGCAAATCTAAACTTCTCTAACAATTTCTTTTGGAAAATTGTAAAAATTGCATTCACAAATGAATTCTATGAGTTATTTTTTCAAGAAGATGCTTAGATTGCCCCCAAAACTAAGATTGTCTATAACTTCTCATAATTAGTCCAAATGGAATGAATCAAAGCTTCAAATGTAGACAAAAATATAAGATTTTAGGAAAAAATATTTTGACTTTTTCTAATTTTTTTGTACTGTCCGTTGATTTTTGTTTTTGGCTTATTGTGCCATAACTTTTTCTCCCAAGCACTAATTGAAACAAAAATTATGTATTCACAAATCTCTCGGTAAACTCCACAACTTCAAAAAATCTCAAAATCAATCACTACAAATTGAGACAATAAAAACCTACCCAAACCCAAATTGTCCCCTAAGGGGACAAATAGTCCTTTAGGGGTTAACTTCTCATTCTTCATAGAAATTTCATTTTGGGAGAAGGTGTGACTAAGGTAGACAAGCCTAATACCACCTTGATTTTGAACATAAACTTGATACCTCTAGTTACATTCCAAAAAATCATCAATTTGTAACTTGCATAAGGAAAATTTTCCTAAATAATTTGATGTAAAAGAGCTTTTTGGTGTTTTTATGTAAATAGTTCTCCAAAAATCATTCCAAAATAATAAACACTTATTTTCCAAAAGGTAGACGATAAGAAATACAAAGGATTTGGATTTCCAAATATGCGTAATTGCTTAAGTGGTTCTAAGGTTTGATGACATGGTTATGGTCTGCGTCCTTAGGGATGGTTTATTGCGACACTTGGGTCCACTTGGGACGGACCTCGAACTCTTGAAGGCTAAAATTAGGGTTTGGCGCTCTGTTCGAGAGACGTACTCACCTTTCAAGCAATCATTTCTAGACAGCAATTTGCTCCAATTTCTTCTGCAAGATTGCGCTCTTCGATTGATGACGAGTTCTGCATTTCGAGTAGACAGTATCGATTTTTGTATGCACCGCCAAACTTATCAGTGTCCGATCTCGCCACAGTTTGTTGGAATGATTTCTTGAATAACAGAGTGCCGGAAGCTCGGAGAACACAGCTCCATCTGATTTGCGCTTATTTCTGTCCCTGTAATTTCTATTTTTCCTAGCGGTATGTGAGATAGAGTATGAATTTGATTGCGCTTGTAGAGATTGTGGACTTGGTGCTGGCGTATTTGGAAGCGGCATGGCGGCGGTGTGCGCGCATAATGGGGACCAGGACGCTCAATGTGGCCTACGTCCTCGTGCTGGTAGTCCTCTCCTCGTGGCTGCTCTTGGCGAGTTTGACTCGCATCCCACGCATTCGTGTCCAGCAATGCAGGCACATGCATTCCTGGAATGACAGTATGGTCACACTTCACTTTGTCTAGTTTTCGTTTTCGCCGAGCTTGTAATTTGTACATCAGATTCTTACTTACGATGCGATCTGTGTGTCACGAAATATCTGGTTTAGGAGAATCAACTCGATTAACCGCGATTAGGAGACTTTTTGTTTCATTTTTGAAACAAGCAGGCAATCTACTCTACTGCTGCAAAGCCATGAGAATTTGTTCATTGCTTGATATGTATGATTCGGCTGTGTCTTATAGCTTTTCGTGTTAATGCAATGCTTACCCTTGGAGTTAATAAAGAACTTGTTAATGTCTCCGTAGGGCAACTTTGTTCTTTGCAAGGTAGATCATGCCATAATTCTCCGTTTTGTAGTATTTGAATCTTATTTTGTTGGCGGTGATATTGTTTCTCATTGCAGAAACCGCATACAGCTATCAGAATTACGAGCGGTCGAAGCTGTATGAGAATATGGCAGCTGAGCTTGGGAAGCAGGGGCCTGTATTTCTTGGTGAAGGCGAAACCTCACAGTCTCTGAAGGTTCGCTCATCTACACTGCGTGATTGCAATTGGTAGTTCTAGTGGTATGGTACTGTTGATGATGCTTCTTCACGAGGATAAGATTCACCGACTCGTTTCACCTACTAAGGATGATAATTGTTCTGTGAACGCAGTTGTCGGAGCTGTTTTCTGTGTCGAAAGGGAAAATCGTCCCCATCCATAAGGTGTGTCTTATAATCTCCGAATGGATGCTTAGACGCAGTTGTGGTGTCGTTGTGAGTGTGAACTCCTGTGCCTTTCAAGAATGTGATACATTTGAGCTAATCCCTGTTCGCAGTTTTATATTGAAGTTATTTATACATGTTTTCTCTTGAACAGGCTGCAAACCCACCGGTGCGGGCAGTTGTCTTGTATCTCGACCCTGATGCGGCTCATGAAATCTCGTATGTTTGTTCTGACTGCATTTTGCAATTTGTCAAGTCATTCTCCGATAAAATAGAAATTCCAGTTTGGAAGCTAGTATGTGATTATAGTAACTTTCAAAACAAGTTTCCTTGCTTCAAAAATGTAGAGAATGACTTCATTCAATCGGTACTTTTGTTACAATGAAGCTTCCTAATATATAGAAGTGACCACATTAGGTCATTTAGGCACTTAGGGGTTAAAAATACCTCCCACCACAGTATCCTGACTTGGTCACAAGCTCTTTAATGTTCATTAATGATATTCGAGTTCGTGCAGGCGGACAGTGAAGAGTGTTCTTTCTCCTCATTTTCCGGAATCAGGTGAATAAAATATCTACTGAAGTCTTGTTAATATTTAGATTTGATGCATATAGTTGCGATTCAGGTTTAGATTTATCATGGGAATATTGTGGCGTAACTTGAATGCAGGCTATACCTTAAACGTCTTTATACGGGGTTATGTTTTCAGGGGTATGGTATCAAGATCCGGATCTTTACCATTTTAGTGTGCATCATGCGTCACACCATCAAAACCCTGTGCCTGCCACCTCAGAGGAGGTAAGGAGGTCCCAGACATCGACTTATAGCTGATTAAGTGCCGACAGAAATGGAAGACTAGACTTCAGACGAGGCAAGCTCGGCATGTTACGATATTCTTTGTTTCGGTTGAGTCGTGTCACATGTACTCTACCATAGGTTACCTCGTTGTGTAACACGGTTGCTTTTATTGATCCAGGTAGAGATTGAAGCTGCCGCAGTAAGGCATGTGGCAGATGAAAGTTTCCTTTTGGATATCGAGCTAGAAAGAGTAGTACTTACTCCGTCAGGCGTTCTCTTAGGATGCTGGCAGGTGCTTTCTCTACTCTTCCTCTTCGCAACCTCCAATCTTTTGTCAATGAAGTCTCTTGGCTCCTTTCGTTCTGTCCTATTGCCTCTAAATTTTTTTTGGAGATTGAAATGCAATGAGGTGATCTTTCGTTTCGATGTCCCCCTGGGGAATTGAAATATCGCTACGTGACTTCTGCAATTTTTTGGAGCTTTCATACCTTGTTTCCAGCAATGTTTAGGACAGTCGCAATCTGCAATGAACAGGTACTGAAGGGTACAGAGCCGTCGGTTTTACGAGAAGAGCTGAGAAAGGCTCTCCCTCGTTCGCCAGCAACGCAGGTGGTGAGTCCTCACTCCTCAGTAAATCATCAACTTCCGCATTCACATGCATTCAAGACCTGAATTGGCACGTATGCAGTCAGGCTCCAGAAGTCTACCTAAACTTGAGATATTGAGTTCAAAACTGTGCAAATGGTAACTATTTTGGAGTCATTGAGTTATTTGCTTTGCAAATCTTATGCATTGACATATTTTGTTTGCGGAAATACCATCGCTTGCATGCCTGTTGTTGCAGTATAACCCAGCTATATTTTATACTTCCTTTGCAAGAATTTTGAGCCCGCCAATCACAGCACACAAGGTGAGATAAACACCATTCTACAGTCCGTAGACAGATTAAATATCACAACTGCTAATCACCATGCAACATGCAATGATGACACTTGTTCCAGTAGAAACTTTCATTTTATTTAATGCTCGAAGCCAGAACTTGAAATTTTGCTGAATATTACTCAACTGCAGTTTCTTAGGAAATCTTTTTCATGTTTTTGAACTTTCGCAACCTCCTCTACCTAATGGCTCTATAGGACCAATCTGTGGAGTCGATGCTGGAGATTTTCAAAGAGCTTGTTTTGGAGGCGAATCGGAAGCTTTGTACCAAGGTACGATTTCACTGAAAAATTTGATATTGTCCATCATGTGATTAGTTTGCTAACAAGAAAGGAATTTGGCGTGTATCCTCAATGAAGGGGTATGATGGTACCTAATAAAGCACGTTGGGAGTCAGTATCAGATTGCTTTCTTAGTAACTCCTTTGATGTGACTCGTCTTAATCTTTCATTCAGTTCATACATGTGTACTAATTGCTTCCATGCACAATTGTATGTTTGCAGGCCAGGGTCAAGGAGCTGTGGTATGTCGAAGAACTTGACATTCTTGCCTTGGCCTTGAAAGGGAGAACTCGGATCAGGCGTTTTAAACTCCAGCATCAACCTCATCCAGAAGACGAACAAAGGGAACATTAGTACCAGATTCATTGGTATCAATCCTTCCAATGGCGAGAAATATTCACCATACTTCTGTTGTGCAAAATGAGAACATTTCACCAATATTATCCAACATTCTCAATTGTTAGAGATTGACTCATTTTTTAGCATTAACAGTTAGCAAATTGGTGCATTGTGGACGGTGTTGAAGTTGTTATGACCTCCCTCCGTTTTTATTTGCTCTGGCACTATATCAAGGGTGTAATGTTATATCCTACTTAGAACCCTTTCCTAATGGCTTATATTGAGGTGACTTTGTTTGTGAAGTTTATTTTGGTTTCAAATATTTTCCCCATTTTGTCAGCGTTTTGTGCCTGGTCATCATTCTGCAAATAAGTTGAGGTTCAAGAGGGTAATGTGGACCAATTGTCCATACTTGAGAAATTTTGAATGACAAGTGATCTTTAGTACAATCCTCTATTTGATTATTATATAAAAATCCCTATGTAACATTGGTAGAATGTTATTTACTTCTAAATATTCACATGTCACTATTCTACAGTACATAAGAAATGAATTCTTAAGAATGATGTGTCTCAACATGCAACTATTGCTTTCAACATATGTTTCATTTTCATTTGCCTATATAACTTTTGAACTTTCATACCATTGCTATATCTCTTCCTATGGGTAGAGATACTAAATGACAACAAATAGTAGAAAGGTCAATGTATTGTGGCATCCAAGTACAAAATCTCTAACAAGTGCAAATGTCAAGGGCCAAACTAAAAGTTTTAAAAGTTTAGAGATTGTTAATGTCCTACTTCTAAAACAAGACACAAGCAATCTCCAAACGATTGCAACTTCTTAAGGGACATGCATTTAGAAACATCTATCAAATAAATTTGCAAGCTTTTTATTTTGAACATTTATCCAAAAATAAAAATTTCTATTTTTGTCATTTGAATTCTATTATAATAGATTAAATCAATGAAGTGATAACATAAGATAATATAAAATATTAAATGATTTTATTATTTTATTTGCATTCAAATTTCTAAACATTTGAACACATGAATTTTAACAAAGAAAAGCTTTGGTTGATTTTTAATTTCTTATATAGTATGGTTTACATATATAAAAATCGATATAGAGAGAGAAAGAGAAAAATAATTCCAACCACTTAAGTAGTTGGCCTACATGATAAATCTGTCACTCCTAAACTAAACTAAATATCTTTGTAAGAAAGGAAACTTGGCACTAACTAATTTAATTAAGAATCCATGATTAGTAACTTCCTTATGCACTCCAAAATGTCTATGCCACCTTTACAACTAACATATGAATGCACTACAAATATTATCAAGTAATTTGGGCCTTCCTTGTTCAATTTTTCATCCAACAAAGTGACAATACAATAGAATTGCACCAATGCATTAGTTTTATGAGTAGAATACCTTATGAAAATTACACTACAACATCCCAAAAAATCAAAATAATTATACAACAATCCCCTTGATAATTTATGAGGTCGATTGGAAATCTTTTGTATGTATAAATGCATTTTTATATCCTAAAATCTACACTCCATATTGTAAGGAAAGATGTATTGAAGTTCTTTTTGTAGTTAAAGTGACAAACTTAAACCCTAAAGTTTTTTCATGTTCAGGGGGCCAAAATTGCTTCAAAATATTTGCATTCAAAGTAAGGTCAAAATCTTCATCTATATTTATTTTTTTACAAATTAAAACATAGAATTTTTTAGTTAACTTATTTCAATACATCCTTCCAAAAGTTTAGAGTAAATATTCCCACTAATTGCAAGTTCAATGTGCCCAAACTATTAAATGTAGGCTTTTCTTGCCATTCCAAAAGGTGAAGTTCTATCTTTTAACATTTTTCCAAAAAAAACATGTGTGTCCCATAACTTGTGCAATCAATCAATGTCTTGAAAAATGGGTTGAGAATACATATTTTTTGTAAATTAACCAAAAAGCCATTCATATTCCTCTATGATTAAAGTGAAAGATTATATATTGACAATGAAAGAAAAAACTAAATTGTTTGACAATTTTTACAAGAAATTGAGAAATTATTAATCCCAACGGTAATAATGTTCTGGTAAAGAATAAGTATCACTTTTGTTTTATTTTATTAGGAAATTTTAAAAATTGAGTTCAAAAAATGACTTTCTATATTTCTTCTTGCTTTCATTGCTTGCAAAATAAGACTCCTCATAACTTTCACCTCATTATTTGGAATTGGATGGTTCTTATATACTTGCAATACTCATCTGTTACCGCTTGTTCATGTCTGATTTGGCACTTGGGTGTCAAAATAATTTAATTTTGGCATATGAACACTTCGGCAACTTGATTTGCTTGTATTGGCTTTTTGGCAAGTCGCTATCCCTAATTTTTCGACACTCCTCTTTACAATGATGTTTGGGTGCCGTTGCTCCTCTTCATGACAATGTTTTTCAAAATATTCTCGAGAATAATTTTTGAAGATTCCAAATTTTCTTGGATTTTCAAAAATAGTTGTACAAATTTTCATATTTTAGACATGTTTCAATTTTCCCCTGATTCTTTCTGAAACTGACCTGCATGTAGGGTATGTTGTGTCGAAATTGACTGAAAACACTTTTTTCACTTTTTAGGGTTTTGACCTCTCACTCCTTGGAAGAATTTTAGGCCACAAAATTCTTCATTCCCACCAAAGAATTTTTGGGATCCTTCAGAGGACCAGCTCTGACAGCCCCTTTTGAGGGGAAGAGAATGCACGGGACCAAACCAATGAAACAAACGGTAAAGATAGCGAAGGCGGGATTAGGGTTTCGAAAGACGACGCTTTAGCTTTAGCTCGGGCTTTCAGGCTCCGCGGTCGCCACGGCTCTCTCTCTCTCTCTCTCACTCACTCTCTTTCTCTCCCGCGAACCCTGTTTTCTTTCATCCCAACACGGGAGCCTTTAGTATTTGCCTCATCCAGGGATTCTTCAAACGGTCTCGTTGGAATTCCAGACACGGACGGAGCGCTCTACTTCAACTTCTTGAGTTCGAACTTGCCGTTTCAGAAAACGCGCCAGCGGGCCATGGGCGCCGCCGACTCTCGCACAGGTTCCATACTCCGCTTCCTTGTGCTTTGCGCTGACCTAGGCCTCGTACCGCATTTTCGAGCAGGCCTACATAATGTCTGTCCTCTCTCTGTTCCCTCTGCCTGTTTTCTGTTGTGAAGTTTCCTGGATATGTTGCAACGGTATTTTTTTCTTAATTTTCTGTATTCGTATGGTTGTAGTCGGCGACGTCTCGTCTATACGGGCTCGGCATGCGAGTCTAAATTGTATACTACCAGTTGTTCTTTGTGTTCATTTCTTTCCCGTGACCACTGGACGGAGGTTTAGGTTTAGGAAATCACTCAAGCAGGTAGTCGTTCTATGAGGCTTTTCTTTGCTATTTTCTGATATTTGGATCCGATTGGGGCCAGTCGCGGTTTTTTTAAATGCGATCTTACCACGCTGTGTCAGCGTATTGTGGAAATGTTTTCGCTGCGGAAGTTTGGTATGCTGACAGAGCAGGCGTTACGTATGTGATTGTTCGCCTGTGCAGATTTCGAGATCAGACTTCACTGTTGACCCTTGCGGCAGTGCCGAAGAGCTTATTCAGCGTGTTTAAATAGTAGGTTGTAGATTGCAAAGAATTGCAGAGCGAGTTTTTCAGTAGACGAGTAATAGCGGTTTCTTGATAGAGATATGCCATCAACATGGGCAGAGTCGCCACCCGAAATGGTGGCTACTGAGAATGGCAGTGGAGCCGGAGGAAGTGGTGGTCGTCCTGTTAGAGCATCGTACGTGCCTCCTCATTTGAGAAACCGTCCCCAGGGTAGTCCAGTAGCAGACGGTGTAGGCGCAGGTCCTATTGTGAACAACCAAGGTCCTCCCAGGGGCGCACCAGGAGGTCGACCAGCTTGGGGAAACCCTAACGCAGTGGCGGTTGCTCCGCCTCAAGCGGAAGCCGGGGGTCCTGGCAAGTCCGTGAACGGGTCTGGTTGGGGTGCGAGTGGAGCGGTGAACCATTCCGCGAGTTGGGGCACTTCGAACGGTTCCGGCAGGAGCTACGGAGGGGGCGGTCGAGGGAACAGGGGAGGATGGGAGAGGGAGGCGAACCCTTTCGCGAACGACGAGCCTGTGTCGGAGACGATATTCGAAGCCGAGAACACGGGCATCAACTTCGACGCGTACGAGGACATTCCCGTGGAGACGAGCGGGAATAACGTTCCGCCTCCGGTGAACACGTTCGCTGAAATCGACTTGGGTCCGGCGTTGAACGAGAACATTCGTCGTTGCAAGTACACGAAGCCTACGCCTGTGCAGAAGTATGCGATCCCGATCAGTTTGCACGGTCGTGATCTGATGGCGTGCGCGCAGACTGGGTCCGGGAAGACTGCGGCGTTCTGTTTCCCGATCATCGCCGGAATCATGAGGAACACTCCTCCGGGTCGTCCTCGTGGCGGAAGAAAGGCGATGCCTTTGGCTCTGATCCTTTCTCCTACAAGGGAGTTGTCTTGCCAGGTGTGGAAGCCGTTTTTTTTGTTTGTTTCTCTTCCTTCTGGATTGTTGTGAGGACTGGTTGTGTTCAGCGAGAGTGCATGGATTTTTGTGTTTCGTTTTTATGGTTCGTGGGTGCCTCTGATTTTCCATTTTGTCGCTTGATGTCCGAGGAATTGTTGTCGCTGCTGGTTGCTTAACGTCGTCGAGCTTTGTTGACGGGATTGTTCCGGTTGTGCAGATCAGCGACGAAGCGAAGAAGTTCGCTTATCAGACGGGCATCCGAGTGGTGGTCGCTTACGGTGGTGCTCCGGTCCATAACCAGGTATGCTGGGTTTTCTCTGTCTGTTCTTATTAAGTTTGGTGGATAGAGCGTTTGATTGAATGCACTGTTGGTGGGTCATTGGCCGACAATGTGCCCTTTCGTGATGATTTTATTTTGGAGCATCTTTGGTGTGCGTTAGAAATGATATCGACTTGAATGGTCTATTTTTTCTGGTCTTGGTAGAGACTGTCTTGCAGGCAGTATAGCAAGGCTCTGGGGATGTTTCTCTTGAGGACCTGCGCAGGACTTCGCGGTTCTTCACTGTGCTGCTTGTAGAAGTTTGTTGAGAGCGATGGCTGTTTTCGGTTCGTTTACGTTTGTGTTGTGTTTGTGTGTGCAGCTGAGGGAAATGGAAAGGGGAGTGGACATCCTTGTGGCGACCCCCGGTCGTTTGAGTGACCTGTTGGAGAGGGCTCGGGTATCCCTTCAAATGGTTCGATACTTGGCATTGGACGAGGCCGATCGAATGTTGGATATGGGTTTTGAGCCCCAGATTCGTCGGATCGTGGAGCAGATGGATATGCCCGCTGCGGGTGATCGTCAGACCATGCTTTTCAGTGCCACATTCCCTCGCGAAATCCAGGTACTTGTTTACGTTGATGAGCGGTTGAAAGTTTATCGTTCGATTTCGAGATCAGTTGTTGTGGCTTGGGCCTGCGAGCGAATAGCGCTCGATTTCGACTTGGCAGTTATGATCTGTTGAAGTCGTATTTTTCACGGTTTGGAGCTTTGAGTGTTTCCTTTTTAGTGGAGAGACATCTGTGGAGTATGGTAGGGTTGAGAGTTGCAGAACGTCGCTTGAATCGGTTCACAACGTTGTTTAGGGTTCAGGAAGGGAGTGTGTTTCCTGAGTTTGTTCTGTACAGTTCCTGTTGTGAAGAAGATGTTTTGTTGTTGACCTAGTTTTTTTTCGATTCGTGTTTTTTCAGAGGTTGGCATCCGACTTTTTGTCGAACTACATTTTCCTTGCGGTGGGAAGGGTGGGTTCGAGCACGGATCTGATCGTGCAGCGCGTGGAATACGTGCAAGATGTGGACAAGAGGAGCATGTTGATGGATCTGATCCACGCTCAAAGTGCCTTGGCTCCCCCTGGTCAGCAGTCTTTGACGCTGGTCTTTGTGGAGACGAAGAAGGGAGCTGATGCTCTGGAGGATTGGCTTTGTCGCATGGGTTTCCCGGCGACGACGATTCACGGTGATCGTAGCCAGCAGGTCTGTTGATGATTCCTTCTGGTGTGTTGTTCTCTTTGAGTAGTTCTGTGAGGTGTTGATGAGCCCGAGTTCTTTTTTGGAAGTGTGAGCGAGGGCCACAGTTCAGGGTCATGGCCAAGCAGTTGAACTACCGATTCGATCCTTGATTTAGGGGACTTGGATATGTTGATGAAGCCCCAAGTAATCGTGCTTGCGATGCTCTATTTCGGCGCTTGCAGGTTTCTGTTTTGTTTGTGTTGTACTAATTGCCTTGCCATAGTGGATGAGGTTTTTGGTTTTGTTCCGTTCTTGGAGTGTCCTGTGGGCTGTGGGTTGCAGTTGGATGCGTTTTGTGGTCGTAGGTTTTGAGTGTTTTTTGATGTTGAACGCAGGAGCGCGAACATGCTTTGAGATCGTTCCGGACGGGTGTGACTCCCATTTTGGTTGCGACGGACGTGGCCGCCCGAGGGTTGGACATTCCGCACGTGGCGCACGTGGTGAACTTCGATTTGCCGAGTGACATCGACGACTACGTGCATCGCATCGGTCGTACCGGTCGTGCTGGGAAGAGCGGTGTGGCGACGGCGTTCTTCAACGAGAAGGACCAGTCGTTAGCGCGTCCTCTGACGGAGCTGATGACGGAGTCGAACCAGGAGGTTCCCGGTTGGCTGACGAACTATGCCACGCGAGCCAGTTATGGAGGTGGCGGTCGGAACCGCCGTTCGGGAGGTGGCGGTTCGCGTTTCGGTGGTCGTGACTACCGTCGCGAGGGCGGTCGAGGAGGAGGTGGCGGAGGCGGTCACCACGGTGGCTATGGTGGTGGTGGCGGCGGTGGTGGCTATGGAGGTGGAGGGTATGGCGGGAGCAACAGTGCTTGGGATTAGTTGTATTTGTGTCTCCTCCCTGCCCAGCTTAGATTTTAGGTGGTAAAATTTTGGTAGCTTCAGCCACAGTCCCTGGTCCGCTGGGAGTTCTGTGCACAGTTTTGCTCACAATTTCTTTCTCGGTTGTTTAGACATGATGAGTGCCCCCCTTTTTTTTCCTTCTTTGAGGTTGTTGATAGGCTGGTCGGCTCTAACTTGGCCGGGTGTATATTAGCGCTCAGTACTTTGGGTAGAGCTGAAGAGTCATGGATAGCCGGGGCCTGCATTTGTCATGGGGTTCTGTCCCACAATTGTCTGCAAAATGTAGAAGAAGCTACATATGCAAAAGTACACTTGGTATCGAAATTTGTTCAAATTGCTTTCATTCATTTTGCTGGGGTGCTAATTTAGGGATTCGGAGGAGATTAGGGAAGAGCATTGTCTTACGTTTTTCCTTCACTTGTGTATAACTTTCTATTAGAGTCTTCAAATCAGAAATCGTGTAATTGAAATGGTAAAAGCATAATTGATATCCTGGTGTCTCAGCTGTCTGCAATTTTATAAAGGTTGATCTACAATGCTTGAAATTTGTGTTTTTCTGCGGAGACTGGGAATAATTTGATCTTGCTGGAAATATCCTATATCGTTTGAGAATTGATGGAGATCAATGATCATTAACGCAGTATAGTGACGTCTGCAGCCTTTATCAAAGTTAGCTAGGAGTATCCCCACAGTTTGGGGCCGCCAGTGGGAAATTGCTGAACAGCGAGCGGTTTTGGTTTCGAAGACCGCGCCGGCCCTTTTCTTACTTGGAAATTGTAATATGTAAAATTGTCCTTTGAGTCCATTGAGAATTACCTCGCATAGCTTCAAATGCATCTCCAACTGGTTTTCTGAATTTTCAATTGGGAAGTGAAGGTCTTTATACATATAGTGGTAGGAGGTAGGGCATTCTATGTGGGATATCATAACTTGACTGCACTATGAGCACTGAAACTCAACTAATTTGAATTAACAAATCTCAGATGGATTGTTCTTCCTCCTACCACCTCGTGTGTATATAGTGAACTTCTCTTCCAAGAAAAAAATTTTAAAAAAGTTGATAATCCATTTTCTAATTTTCTTTTGGATTCAAGTAAAGATTCCTTTATTTCAAATGAAATTGCCTTTGAGAATTTCAATTGTTCCAAAAAAAGGGATTCAAAATGAGCTAGAGCTTTTTTATATGCCAGTTGGAGGTTGTACGAGCATCTGCAATGCATACTCAACATACAAGCAAATGGTGGGCCGTTCACTGTTCCATGAAGCTTGTAGAGTGTAGATTTTTTTGTATTATAAAAAAAAGGAAAGAAAAGAATCTACATTAGAAAAAGACTTTTCATAGAATAAGGGAAAGATGAATTGATTAGCACACATATCAATGCTTGAAAAATGTTGACAATAATGACTACTCCTACAATAGGCCAATTTACGGGCCCTTCACAAGTTGCAAATTAACCAATCTTGGGTAGTTGCATACCAAAGGTGTAGAATTTGAGGCCCCAATAACAGTTACATTCTAGCACAATTCTAATTAGAAATAATTTTGCATACAACACAGTGTTGATATTAGCCCCAATAATGGATGTATTGTAGTTTCTCTAATTTCATATCACTGTACAAATGTATGTTTATACTCATAGAGTATTGACACATAATCAAATTCAAACAATTGAGTTTTTGACATTTATCTAACTTGAATTTCTATCAAACTTCCTAGTGGCCTATGGTAGTGTGGAAATTCCCACGATTGTATAGAATTCAATATAACCAGAATTGAAAAAATTTAAACATTACAATATAAAAAAATACTTTCTTTGTTTAACTCTAAAAAGAAGGGCCTATGACCACTTTTCAAACTTCAAAGTTCATGACTATGTATGTTTCTTTTTTGCAACTATATATGATTGAAATTTTTATTTTTATTTTTCAAAGATGTAAATCCATATCTTCTATAAGTCATAAGAATTTCAATTTCATTTTGTGAAGATGTGAAATTACTATGAATTTTTGAATAAAAAGTGAAAATTTCATAACAAGTACAAAATATACTTAAAAAATCTGAAAATTTCTTCATAGGTGTATATTATAGTTCAAATGAACATGGTACAAAAATTTAGCGTGTCATTTTAAGATTCGAAAATCAATTCCATGGTTTTAGGCCCCAAAGTTCAAATTGCAATAAAAGATTGAATTTTAAGGGTTTTCCAAAATTCCAAGTGGGAGTAGGAATTAGACTTGAAAAGTCTTATTTAAGCTTCATTTTATTACATGGACTAAAGCTCACAAGAAATTCATTTTTATTGCTAAATTTCAAATTAAGAGAAAAAAACAAAAATTACTATGGATTTATCATTTTTTTACGTAGGAAAGTCATAATATCACGAGTGAATATTTGACACCTTTCATTGAAATTAGGTTCAAGCAACTCCCCCCCCTTCCCCCCCGAAAAAAAAAGAGGATGAAAATCTTTTTTTTTCATTCGTGAAGCCTCCCTAAAATTATCCATAGCAAACAAAACATTAAAGGTTTATGGGAGTATTATTATTGAACACTTACCAAACTCTAAGTGTGAAAGTACTTTCAATGCTTGAACCTTGGAACGCCACAAGCACCATTCTATGGCATTTGGATGACAATCCAAAGTGTTGGAAAGAATTTGAAAGCATTTTTTCATCCATATTCTTCTTGTTGACCTTTTATGTTGGCTTATGAAGAGTATCCAATTGAAATTGTAGTCTTGCTATTGTTTGTCTTTACATAAATGAGAAGTTAGTAAAAAAACAGATCATAAAATATGCCTTTTTTATGTATTTTGAAAAATTGTTGCTCTATGCTCTAAATCTGAAATTTCTCCACAAACATGAAAGTTTGAGTCCATGAAAGCTTGAGTTAGAGTCCATCTAACAAAATGAAGGTCACCTACTCTAGTTTCTATCCCAATTTGAATTTTGAAAAAAATTCCTAGTATTCAATATTTTATTGCAAGTTGAACTTTGCATGTATGTTCAATGTCTATTGAATTCTAATTATAGAATGACATGAAAATTGAGTTCACACTATGATGTTCTTCATTGTAATATATACACATGGTGAAATTTTCAGATTTTTTAAAATAGTTTTCTATTTGATGTGATTTTTCTTCATTTTTTCTTCAAAAATTCTAAAAAAAATAAATAAGGAAGATATGTAATTTCATGTCTGAAAAATAAATATAAATTTTTTCATACACATCCAGTTGCAAAATGACAGCAAATTAGGCTTGAAATCCATGGTCATAGGTCCGTCCTTTTAAGGGTTAATCAAAACCAAATATGAAGGAGCATCAGCTTCACAATTAGGTCATCTCAAAGACATGGACATCTAATCTACCTGTAAAGTACAAAGCTACTGTAGTTCCCCGTAATCCATGTCATGCCCTTAACTCACAAAGCATTAAAATACAGCTCCACGACGTGATGAAACGTTAATTTGCTGCTTTATTTCAATCCTGACTCTGCGTGAGCGAAATTGCACTGCCAGCTATGAAAAAGGCTCCGAGTAAACCTATTAGTGATGGAGTTTCGCCCAGAAATGCCACCCCAAGCAAGTAGGTACAGATTACCTGAAAGTACAATGAAAATTCGATTATCAATATACAAAGAATCGATGTTGGGAGATGAGCCTTCTATTAGAAAAGTTGAGCATGATTCACTAATATACTCCGTTAGTTCATGCACAGTCAGGTTAAGCGGGATCTCAATAAGAGGTGAGAGATTATTGCCTTGAGATATTGTAGAGAAGTTGCCTTCGCTGCATTCTCCAGCTGCAGGCCTCTTGTCAGAAATACCTGACACATGCTCGAACTCAGTCAGAGAAACGTTCATAACTATCATTTCGTCAAGTGGTAGAATATTCATCATAGTGTCCAAATGGCCAAAACTGGCTGCATCCATATCTACAGGAGTCGAAATAAATCATTTAGGGAAGCTCGAAGGCAACGAAATATACCAATTTTTAGGTGACATCATGTCCCACAATTTTGAACAGAAACATTTTTGAAAGTTACTATACTAGGCTGCTATCTTCCAAAAGAGAATTTCTATTTTCAGATTCGGCACTTAGAAGTTAATGAAGTTTAAGTCAGTAGAAAGGACGTGAAACTCCAACCTGTGCAGTAAATGCAGTCAATCCCACCATCAACAATCCAGCTGCCTCCAATGGAGTCGGAACTTTGACTCCCTAGGAAGGAAAAAACACGAAAATTAGATGTTACACAGGCATGAGAATACTGTAGCAAACCCCCAGAATCCACTGCCTTGTTCAGTAAATCAGAAGTCGAACAATATTCTATGATGGAAGCTCTACCTGGAAGAACATGGCCACTGCAGAAAACGGAGCAGACAAAGCAGCAAAGGCGAAGACGCAAACCCTGTAGGGAACCCCACAAGAAAGGACTATTACTGTTATTGTCACTTATAACAGATGTAGCCACTCTGTACCACCTGACCAGTGAAAGAATATGTTGGAACTCAATGTCTCTGAAAACACCTCACTTTTCTACAACCGTGCAGTACATGTATATGCACCAAAGCAGTTCCAAGTGAGAGGTCCAACAGCTAAGAATGCATTCTCTTACAATGGTGGTTCCCCCAGGCGACCAACTGCTCGCAAAATGATGTACGAAAGAGCTCCTAAAGAGGATCCTAATATGGCTGCAAAGATGCCCACGTATGTAGAATTTGTAGAGTGCACTGTTGTCCCGCCTGCGATAAGAAAATGTTGCACAGTACTGGTCATGATAAATTGTATCCTGAACGCTACTCATACAGCTTAAAGACCTTGACAGATGCCCTTAGTGTCCCTTCAACTTGCAAAAAGGCACTGTTTAGGCTACAGATCTGTTATGCTTCAGAGATGATGGTACTTTATCAAGTCATCCTGATGATTCCTGTAACAAGATACTGCAAAAATTATACGTAAAAGCGTCCAACGAATCACCTACTAAAAAACTTATCATATACGGAGTATAATTTTTGACTTCTCACAACTATGCAGTCCATTTGACCATTGACATTTGATTAGCTTGATCCTTTAATTTACAGTGTTTAGCCCAGAGCGTACTGATGCTTCCAATGAGGGTTTTAAGCTGCGTCATTCTTACATATCATGCATTCTTCCTTTGACCATACAGCTAGGTGCATGCCGAACATTGCTTGCAGTACCAGAAAGCACATCAATCCCAACGATAGTTTATAGAGGCAGTAAAGCGGAGAGCAAACCTGGGAAGATGGACTGCGGTTGTGAGACAAGAACGACACCCAAAAAGCTGAAGAAAGTCCCTGAAATTACAAAATTGAAACATCCAAGTCATGTCAATAGTAGGCAAGTTATCAACCAAGTCCTCAGTAAATCGTCCATATGGATTTTAAGAGCACGAAACTCTTTCATTACGGAGTGAATACTCTTCAAGGTTCAGACACCTTGATTGTCAGCACTAGCACACCATATCTGATTCATTGTATTTAGTTTTCGTTACCTCGACTTAAATCGAGTTTCCAGCCAAACGTACACTCTGATTTACCATCCATATACGCTTGAATTGGTGAACTGACTTACCGACAACTTCACGTGACCCCCAGCTTTCATTCAGTATAAGAGCTGCCAAAATTGCCGTGAAGATGGGCATTGTGAAGTTGAGCACTGTTGCATCTCGCAAAGGTAACACTTGAATGCTGCACACTTTTCAAACAAGTTCATAGGCTCATGTTCTCTTTCTCAAGGATAAAAAACACGAAACATGCAAAGTGTGCAGTAAGTCCAACCAAATTACTGAATAGCCACTGACAGCATCACAATTTCAAAGAGTACCAAACCAGCTCATAGGGTAGAACTCTCTCACCATAAGAGACACACCAGGAATCCTAATGATCAAGTGTCAAGCAAGAATCGAATTTCCAAACAGGGTAAGGATTCAGACGAAATATAGTTACTGCATATCACACTGCCGCACCTCGGGCCACGGTCTTTATAAGACCTTGATAATTTAATCTCGTGTTATTGATGTGATCAGAAATATCACCTGTAGAAATAAGTGGATAGGGCAAAGTAACCCACTACAGCTCGAGCTAACACTAGGTGTCTCACTTTAGAGCTGCCGAGTAATGGATGTCCCATCCTCTTTAGTCCTGCTCCAGCAAAAACTGCTACGACAGTGCAACGGCACATCACCGTTTCTGATGACGGCACTCCGCTCACTGGAGAAGTTCACCAGCACATTAAAAGCCGCAAAACCCAGCGAGTACGGCTTGATTAGATTGACAATTTATGCTATCATAACTATTGATACATGTCGAACATTCACAATCCGATTCATACACACGCAACCAACAGAATCAAGTACCACAACATGAAATTTGAAGATGTGATTCTAGAATGCTTTAGTGAATATAGGCTCAAATTTGGTACGTATAATCAATGGCTTACCTAACAAGTATGTAGACAGATTCCGCAAAAGGTGATAAGAGTTGGCAAAGAAACTACAAGAAAGAAGTATGTGACATTTCTCGTGAATGCGCGCACCTGATAGCAGCTTCACAAAGAGCCCCATAAAGCTGTAGGCAACAGATGAGATCACCATGCAGACCATGCCCGAATATCTTGAGCCACCCCATACCCACCAGTTACTCAGCTTGCTACCAGTTATAAGAGAGACCTCGTTCGAAGGACGGGCGACTCTGCTACTAGATTGCCGGCTCAATAGCCTTGTTTCTGTGCTTTCGCTTCTTCTGACAGGAGAAAGGATTTGAATGTTAAACTCCGCCTTCGATGATTCCTCACTTGTTGACATGATGATTGTCGAGCTAGATCAGGCCATGTCCTCTGAAAACATGCGAATCAGTTTCAGGTAATTCGGTTTTGCCAACACATCATCACATCACATCACATCACATAACTGAAACCCTCTCCAATAGTAAAGAAATTATAATAACAACTAGTCTGGTCATCAAAGTTTAAAGTGCTGGTTCTAAAATTGAGGTGTTTGTTGGTCCCTACAAGTACATATGAAAGTAAAAGTAATACATCCCAGGGCAAAACCCGACTGGAAAAGGTGCTTCCTCTTTTGCGAGGAAAAGAGACTAAAGAATACAAAAAACGTTGGGGACCTGATCCCGCCTCCTATTTTGACCGCTGTTACCAACACCTCATCTATTCTCACACATGCTTCATCTTATTAGCATGGCATGGCTGAACGTCTATGGGCACTCATCTTTGAATAAAAATGGGATTGTCTACTGCCACTTACAGTAGTTTACAACGTCCCACTTTAGATGATTACATCCGAAATTCATACACACAGTCTGATCTCAATAGATTTTGCCCTCGTACCCAAAGATCTCTCCACAGCTCTGTACATCTCGCAAAAATCACATTTCTAAACACGCTAAATTGCTTAGTGTGACGCAAATGGCATCCTCTACATTACTTATTCATATTTTTCTTCCCGTAGAAATGTACAAATCTCTGTAGATTGAAAGATTGTAATAAACCAAACGAGGTTGCAAATCTACTTTCTTGCCAGTTCGGATATCTGATCTCATCAGCAATAAACGAACGCAACCTCAAGAAGCATCTAGCTGCGAGAATTCGGTTCTATAACTGGGCTTTCACGTACTAAACGGACCACGTTCTCATGAGCAGGTCAACCTTAACTGTCCACTCTGATAAAGAAAACATCAACACCAAGCATTCTTCCCATTCAATGCTCTTCAAAATGTAGACCGATGAGCTTCACCTCCAAGCACGTAAACCTCTAAACCCACATTTTGGGGAATCTCATTCATTCCAGAAAATCCAAGCGATTTGAGCCCGCCAGGTTTCTTATTTCCTTACACAAAAACTAGGGATTTTCCGTGAGGCTCCTGCAATCTGAAATAACTTCATGGAACCATCGATCGGGAACCATTTCACATACAATAGTGAGGAACTGTACCTCGGGGGATGAGTGAAGAGACAGAGGTTGCCGATGTCGCAGATTGATCGCAAGAGGCTTTGAAAACTAATTTCCACTTCGCGAAATGCCATCCAACTCGCGAGAATCGTTCGTGATCCGCGGCACACGAATGGGCTGCGAAATCGGAATGTCCTTCATTTGCTGCTGCTGTGTTCACAATCGTGAACATTGCAGATGCTAAACCCTAAACCCTCTTCAGGACTGTGATTTCATGGTTAGAAAAGGATCGACTGGAGTGATAATATGGAATTGAGAACATGGGTCAAATTTATAGCGGCATGAATGTGCTGGTCGATGAAGGACTATTTTTGAAGAAAAAAAAAATTGCCACGTGACCCACTTGAAAGTGCTAAACAATAAGGTACAAGGTTCTAAAAGTGCACACACTCTAAAATCATCCACCTCTTCAAATGTACACTATTTGTACATGTTTTTTTTTGTAGTCTTTAGCAATGTACAACCGGTGTACATTTTAGGGGTGGGCGATTTTAGAGCCCTATGCCATTTCAACTTCAAAATTTCATAACTCATTTCACAAAGCTCCAAAAAATATGAAAGAACTTGGGTTAGATGCCAATTTCACTTGCCTTCCAAGCAATATTTACTAAAAAAAATATTTCAAGAAATTTCACCTCTCTAAAATTGAGTTTCAACATTTAGGCGACTTTAGGTGGGTGATTTGTAGACCTCCTACCTTACATGAGGATTTGAACCCATAAATAACATTGCGGCTGTTTTTTGGCTGATGAATCTTTTTACGTCGGACAAAAGTGCAAGTACTCATCCTTCAAATTTTGTGTGAAAAAGGTATGTCTTCTAGAATAGTTTGACTTCTAATGAATTCTTTTGGATTTTTTTAAACCAATGATTTACACAATACCAAAATGGATAATATCTACAGGCACCAATCCATCCTCTAAGGATTAAAGAAAGTGTGAGTTCTTATTTTGGCATGCTCTTGGGAAGACGCTAGTGAACTAAGTTAATTTGTTACTCCCTCCATCCCTAAATCAGATCATCTTATTGGACAAAATGTTATAGATTAGAGCTGAAAATAACATTTTTCAAACCTCTTTTGAGGTTTAAGTAGCATTTGATGCACTCGTATTGTTCTAAACCAAAACCAAAAGTTAACAAATGAACTAAAAGAAAAAAATCATAGATATTAAGTTATAAATATTTAATCTATAACCAATTTTAGAACCAAAATTTTCAATATAGGTTTGAAATTTATTGAAAAATGTTGGTTATTGTAGAAGTTGATTTAATCGTATGAATATAATCAACAAATTATATTTTTTAACTTTCTTTAAAATTTATCATTAAATTATTCATTTAAATTTTATTATATGATATATCTTAAAAAAAAAATTGAAATTTGGACTATTACTGGGGCATTCAATGGTTAGAGACTAGGTGTAGTCCATAATTTCAAAATTTACAAAGACTTATTACGAAAGACATCTAAAAAGTATAATTTGATGACTAGTTTTTTAAAAAGTTGTACAATATAATCCATAGGGTTGAATCTGCTACTAACTACACAAACCAATATTTATTAATAAAAAATTTAACCAAAAATTTTGAATTCCTTTTAAAATCAATAGCTTTTCTAATTTCCACAAGAATTGTTTTAATGTTCAAAATTTTATTTTCTAATAACAACAATTTTTTTAAAGATATTTTTCACTTGTTGATTCAAGTTGTTATTGAACAGTCATTTTTTGAACTAATAAAGTTGCTTATTGAGATGAAACACAATTATCACCTTTGAGTTACTGAATATTTGCAAAGCAACGTCTTGAAAATCTACATTGTAAAATTGTTAGAAAACATACACAAGAATTTGCAAACAATTAGATGAATGGATAAATCAAGATTATATGTTCATGAGGCATGCATCCATATTTTTCATAATAGAAACACCTAGTTCTTAAAGGATTAAAGTCTTACTGTAACCCTTAAAGGACAGACTAGTGATCATGAAAATC
Source organism: Climacium dendroides (assembly GCA_950106755.1). Taxonomy (NCBI): domain Eukaryota; kingdom Viridiplantae; phylum Streptophyta; class Bryopsida; order Hypnales; family Climaciaceae; genus Climacium; species Climacium dendroides. Next base: position 21,825,881 of record OX467088.1, read on the forward strand.
ATCCTTTTGGATAACCTACATGAAGGTCAAATTTGTCAAAAATTAAATCAATTTTGTAAAAAAGTACTGCATGTCATTGTCTAAGTGGTGTGGGGTGACATGGACCCCTAAGAATCTGACGTGGAAATTCAATTTTGGAACCTAAGTGCCACATAAGACCTTCATGTACAGTATCTCATTGGAAGTAAAACTACCGTAGAAAACATTGAGAACATTCAAAATGGTGTTTGATGAAATCAAATTGTTTCAAGAATGTAAAACACCATTGTAGGGAGATGGATCATAGGGAGTTGAGCTTAACACAAACATCACTTAATGCACAAATATCGCAGACTTCCTCATATATCATAAGCTGGCCTTCCAACGCATTACCAATTGAATTTTCTTGCAAGAGCTTGACACACTGCCTTGCTCAGTAACAGATTGCTAAAATAATTTACAATAGCACAACTCCTGACTCATGGAATCTTAAGTTATTCAAGTAGGGGGGTAACTTAACTTGAACTCCGCTTGCAGCTACAGTCGTGTCAACAAAAGTGGAAAAAAGGAGGTCTGACTATGTACAATCCGTACGATTCTTCTATACCACTTTGATTACGTCACTAGCGCAGCATCACTTAAGCTTAACTGAATGCTACCCTTGCACTGTAACTCCGATTCCATCATCAACTCTGCCGGCACAGAGAAATATAATTCAATTTTACACTCCAATGTGCTGCAATCCTCATATAATCTGATACACACACCAGTTGAAATGTAGTAGGAACAAAAAAGATTAATACTGCTCTCTAGATAGGAATACTGTTCAAAACTTGATGCAAAAGTCGCCAACAATTGAGCCTTGGCTCTCACCTCAAAAGGATTTTCATCAGTTACAGATGAGAATGTCGTCAACATCAGCGTTCATTGAAAGTATTACGTTTTCCTGACTTCACGGGCTGCCAAACAACCAAACCACACCGTGCTCAAAACTATGGAGTTTGGATTACGTACAACAAAAAACCAATAACTGACTAATGCTCTGTCCCCTTAATCTGCACAAGATACAACGGCACAATTAATGTAAACTGAGAACATTCTGTGTCGGTGAAGCAGTTGCTATACAAAAGGGTGGGGGTATACAGCAAGATGCACTTACTCGACATGCTCCAGCAGCTCACAAGATACTCTGACAAGTAAATCCTGATATGATAGCAATAGGAAGCAAGCCATGGACACAGTTGCTGCCTGTTGGTCATGGCCTCCCCAATTGGCATCCTAAATTATAAGAGCGACAAGTCAGTTAGACTAATTAATTGCAGCAACGTCGTTAGTGTCAAATTTCTGCAAAAGGCGCACAAAACGGGGGTTGAGAGAAACTAGGGTTTAGGGTTTAGGGTTTGATTGTTGCATACATACCTTGCACTCAGTACTTGGAGCCGTTCTTAGACCTACAATGCGTGATGACGGCTGCTGCTGCTGAGAGAGCTGCCCATGGTTGCTGTATGGGGCAATGCTCTTCCTTCCGTCATTATCGGTGAACTTGGCTGAGGAGCCTTTGGTGTACAGCGTCGTCGTTGCTGGTTCATTCTCGAAGCGCCCCACTGAAGGAGACGTGGTAATGGTGCCCTGAGGAGGATGCCATCCCTTTCCTGAGGGACTGCTTCTCTGATTTGACATAGATCTTCCCTCTTGCTAGGCACACTTCAAACTGCAGTCCAGACATGGAAAATATCACTTCAAATGTTGTTCAAGCATTTTAACCAAGAGATCATGGTTGGAAAATGATTTGATTGTTCATGCTGTGAAAAAACAATATTTCAGCTGAGCCAAATGTTCTATGACCAGAATCCGTGAAAAGCATTACATGCGTTGGTCCGAAATGAATAAGACGGGACAAAAGAAAAGTGCTCCATATGACCTACTGAAAGCTGTTAGGAAAAACATGAGGCCTGATTTGGGCCTGCAGGGGTTAAACGCCGAATATATGTGGCCAGAACCGCAAGGATATAGTTATTGTGATACACCGACAATCGACTTCTGCATGAAATAGGGAGGAAAACTTTCAATCATCGCATGACTGTTGGAGTGGTACTTCACAAGTCATGTAATGAGGCGTTCATTGCATTTCAAGTACTCCCTCGACTATCAATCGACACAAAGCTAGTTTCTCTGAAACAGCAGGATTCATTTAATGTTCGCTTCCAAACACGCCAACTCTTTCTCACGACCTAAAATCCTGAGATTTCAGAGGCAGGGGGACGGGAAGGGGGGGGGGGGGGGGGGGCGCATGAGATGATCTGCCCAGAACGGCCAAAACACACAAAATCCAGTCAAGATAGTAAACCACAACTTGTCAATGCATTCAAGGGAGGTACAAATCCACCCACCTTCAAAGTCTTAACAATACAAGACCTAGAATAGCAGCTGTCAGCAACAAGGCAACACAGCACTGCACACGGCTCACCCTCCAGTTTCTACAAAACAGAATGCCCGGTAACACAACCAAGGAACTCGAAATTTTTCCTAAAATGAAAAACAGGAAGCATCGCATCGCCCACCGCCCACCGCCCTATCCAACCTTGATCACAACTCGAAAACCAAGGACAACAAGGGAGATTGCATGCCACGCTACACGCAAGAACAGAGTGCAACAATTGCACCAGACCAGACATTTCCTTCTTCACCAGATCGATCTTCAAAATCACTCGCAACACACAACTCCCAAAAGAATTTGGCATTCAAGAAAACTCACCATTCAAGAGGACAAAGTCCAGAGCCTTCTTCACCGCTTGCAATCGGTGAGCCTTTGCTACTGAAAATTGAAATCCTGAACACCACAACAATAAGAAGGGGATTCAGACTGTGCCCACTTGCGACGAGATCATGGTCGCTACCTGGCACTCGGGCGAGAAAGAATTGATTTGATGCAGCAACAGCCAGGATCGCACAAGTTGCAGCTTGAAGTGGAAGAAGGTCGGTGTGTCGATTCACCAGGTCGGTCAAGGAGCTCCGACACAGTAGTTTGTACAGACACATGGCGAAACCTCTGTACCCCGCAGTCGCTACCTTTCGGACTCCCATAACATTGTTAACTGGGGGAACCCTTTCCTGTGAGAGGAAGTGAATTCCCCACGGATGCCTGGGACAGCATTACGTTATAATCTCAGGGATCTAATTGGCTTGGTGGAGGAACGTGAATCTGCCGTGGGTGGACAGATCATTCACTTTTCCTGTTCATAGCACTACGTCACACTTATTATAATATTACTTGGTTAGTTGCCAGGGAGGATTGACCCCCCTTATTGCCCCTGTGTTTTCACCCTGGAGAAAACACTGAAATTTTTTATTTGCCACCCATCACAAAATTTGAAAATTTTGAATTCATATTTGCAATCAGAGGCCCTAAATTAGTCGAGGCATGCAAAGAAGTACAAAATTGATGCAGCACAAAATAGGTGGCAATTTTTACATTTACCCTTGAATGGGGCAATAAGGGAGTCAATCCTCCCTGGCCTTTGTGTTGGGGGGCTCCCCTTTTTTTTGGAGGGGGGGGAGAGCAAAAGGGACCCCCAAGGGAACGTGAATAATGTTATGCCAGCAGTGCGCCATCACAGTCAGATAAGTTAACCCTTAAACGTTGACGAGGATGTTTGGCATCCAATGGATGATAGACTGAGAATTTAGTCAAGGTGCAGTTATCAAGTGCAAGATAGGGGCATTAGTTTTTTAGTGTGCACCCACAACATCATCCCATTTGCTAGGAGGATAGAAACTTTTGTATTGTAGCCCTTGCTTGCATGTTATAATAAGAAAGATTGTTGGGCCTTAAAGCTACTCCTTGGGCACATGTTGTGTGAAAATTTCTAAGGAAAAAAATCAGAATTTTTCATTTCTAGTGGGCTGCCTAAAGTCAATATGTTGCCCCCCAAAAGGTCATTTGGTTCTTTCGGGGTTAATGAAGTGCCCAAGTGGTAGTATAAAATGTTATAGTGGTGCTTCAAATTTCAACACTCATGCACAGATTGGATAGAAAATATCCCACCATATCCCATCATATCCCATGTCTGTCCATAATTCTTTTTTCATCCACAATCTAATCTAGTGATTTCATCCCAGAGCCCCCCTGCTACTGCTCAATGCTTGTGAGCACGAAGCCCCAAGGACGGTTTGGAAGCCGTAGCTCAGCTCAGCTCAGCTCAGTTGTGCACCACAAGTGTTGGAGCTTCCAAATATCTGCACCGCCCGCTCTTCAGTTGTCAGCCACAAGCTGGGTCCCTGGAACAGAAGGGCCGGGCAGGCACTGCCGCCCGCCTCCCTCAACACTTCCTGACTGGAGAGGACTGGTGGTGAACCCTTCAACGCTGGGCTGGTGACCGTGGAAATCAGACCTTTGGAAACCGTGTGACATCATCATCTACACTAAATAGTGAAATTAGGTTGCCTTACTCAGGAAAGTTGCCTCATGACTCACCACTCGTCCAGATGGAGGCACAAGCAATTCTCTAAACTCGAGTCATGAACCAGTGCACCAACCCATGCAACACACATGGTTCCTACATTATTGCATCCATCTACACTAACTATACATATTTATATAGTGTGGAATGTCGAGAATTTAGTGTGGGGCAACCTAATTTCACTATCTAGTGTAGTTTTGAAAAAAAAAAAAAAAATAGTCATTGGGATGGGAGCCAGTCTCCCCTTTCCACCCCTGTTTCCAAGGATGAAGAGTTGCATTTCTGTCCTACACAAACAGGAGAATTTCTTGTCACTCGTCGGACACAAAAAAAGGCCCGCCTTGATGTTTAAGGGTGAAATGCAAATAGTGACCGTGGGAATCAGTCCTTTGGGAACCATGTGACATCATCATCTAGTTTTGAAAAAAATACACAAAATAGTCATTGGGAGCCAATCTACTGTCGAAGATCTCCCCTTTCCACCCCTGTTTCCGAGGATGAAGAGTTGCATTTCTGTCCTACACAAACAGGAGAATTTCTTGTCACTCATCGGACACAAAAAAAGGCCCGCCTCGATGTTTAAGGGTGAAATGCAAATAGTGACCGTGGGAATCAGTCCTTTGGGAACCGTGTGACATCATCATCTAGTTTTGAAAAAAATACACAAAATAGTCATTGGGAGCCAATCTACTGTCGAAGATCTCCCCTTTCCACCCTTGTTTTCGAGGATGAATAGTTGCATTTCTGTCCTACACAGACATGAGAATTTCTTGTCACTCATCGGACGCAAAAAAGGGTCCGCCTCGATGTTTAAGGGTTAAATGCAAATGTTGGGTTGGTGACCGTGGGAATCAGCCCTCTAGGAACCGTGTGACATCATCTAGTTTTGAAAAAATAAAAAATGTTCATTGGGGGTCAAACTACTATCGAAGATCTCCCCTTTCCACCCCTATTTCCAAGGATGAATAGTTGCATTTCTGTCCTACATAGACAAGAGAATTCCTTGTCACTCATTGGACGTAAAAAAAGGTCCGCCTCGATGTTTAAGGGTTAAATGCAAGCGTTGGGTTGGTGACCATGGAAATCAACCCTTTGGGAACCGTGTGACATCCTCTAGTTTTGAAAAAATCAAAAATATTCATTTGGGGTCAAACTACTGTAGAAGATCTCCCCTTTCCACCCTTATTTCCAACGATGAATAGTTGCAAAAAAAGGTCTGCTGCGGCGTTTATGGGTTAATCCTTAAATGTCGGATTGGTGACTGTGGAAATCAGCCCTTTTGGAACCGTGTGACATCATCCAGTTTTTAAAAATCAAAAATATTCATTGGGAGTCAAACTATTGAGGAAGATTTTCCCTTTCCACCCCTAATTCTGAGGATGAATAGTTGCACTTTTGTCCTACACAGGAGAATTCCTTGTCATCCATCAAACGCAAAAATGTACGCCGCGACATTTATGGGTTAAGGCAGTATGTTGTAAAATGGACCCTTTTCCTTCCAATGGACCTTAGTTTTAGGGGGAGAATGGAGATGAGGTGATCTTTGAATGGACCACTTTAGCAACTGAATGCTTCTAGGAAAAATTATATTTTTCTATTGCAAGAACCAATCATAGTCTTTGATTTCTGCACATCATTGCAAGTGGACGGATTTTGGAAGCCCTATGGTCACAAATAGGTGCCTATGTCCTTAATCTTTGAAAATTTACAAGTAATTCAAAAATTCTTGGAAAAATACAAAACCACTTGTGCTAGATTCCATGTCTATTTTTCTTTCTTTGAAAAATGATATAAAAATATTTTTGTCCACAGAAACCTATGAAAAAGGCGGATGAGCCCTTAAATTGTTGCTTTTAGAGCATACTAACCTTAATCATAAAGTTTGTCCTGTGTTTGTGAACCTGTGTCAGAGGAAGGTTTAATTAAGAATAGGACAAAACAAAAACGATACCAAACTCAACTAGACTTGAGTTTGGATGTTCTAAAGAATTTGTTTTAGTGATTTTCTCAAACTCCAGCTCTTGGTCTTTCTTTATATACACTCTATGATTAACTTTGATGATGAGCTTGGATGTTTGTTTTTTTGACAAATTTAGGCAATAGAAGGGCCACACTATACACAATCAATGGACATTGGACCCATCTCACAAAGTCGGACCATCAAGTTGAAAATGTAGGTATTTTATCCTAGGGGAAAATGCAAGAATTTTTAATTTTTCACACATGAAAAAATATTCAAATTTTGAATTCATATTTGCAATCATAGACTCTAAATTGGCAAGAAGAGGTCAAGAACATACCCAAAAAATGGCACAATTTAGGGGACAAGATTTTACTTTTACCCAAAAGAACCTATGATATTACCCTACTAGACACACTTTGGGGGACGGGTTTAGTGTCTTGCTACACTTTCACTTTAGCCATCATGGCTTAATAAGGCATAGGTCCCATTTGGCTTACCCCAATCCAAGATGACTTTTTATTTATTTTTTAAATTATTTTTTGGACTCAAATGAGATCTTATCATTTTTTATTCAATTGGGTTGTTATGATCCGGACCCACTCCATCATCTCACTTCCGGTCTCCATGATCAATTGTTGAAAAATCTAACTCTTCAAGTAAGCTCAATCCCAATCATCTCATCCAAAAATCAGAAAGAGCTACAACATACACTTCGAAGCAAGAAGGGTTACAATAAATAGCATAGGATTGATAAGATTCATTGGCCAACAATGCTCCTTCCAAAGCCCCCCCAAAACTACATTTCAAAGCTCCTCAATTTCAAGCCCAAAGCTCAAAGTTGGAGGATGATAGGAAAACATTGTTAATTGAATACTTTATTTATACCTCAAAATAGAATTAGAAAATATTTACATTTTACCTTAATTCATAACATTTTGTCAAACATGAAGATCATATTGGAATGGAGGGAGTATAATTAAGTTAGATTGCTTGACCCCTGAAGGACCAAACGGCATTTTTTTTGGCAACATAGCAATTTGGGGGAGCTCCCTACAAATGAAATTTTCAATTTTTTTTTGAAATTTTTACACAACATGTGCCTGAGGAGTAGCTTTAGCCTCTAAAGTCCCATGGCCATTCTTTGCCAAAACCACTCAAAACTACCACTTCCATCACAATCACCTATAAAATAAATTTTAAAAAATATTTTTTATAATCTCACTATAGGATCTTGTTCTACACTTGTCTTAGATCATTTGATAATTTTTTTGTGATTTTTGACCATATAGATTGAAAGACATTAACATTCAAAGTGAAAGAAAAAAATTTCTTTCAAGAAGTCGCTATGATTGCTCACAAAACAAGAAGCTCCATAACTTTCACATCTCTAATCCAGATGGAATGAATCAAAGCTTCCCATTTATAAAAATATATATAATCTACAAGTACAAAATTATTAAAAAATTTATTTCAATTTTTTGTGGATTTTTTTGTTGCCCAGTCTCCCCCATTTTGAGGTTATTGTGGCATAACTTTTGCTCCTGGGCACCAATTGAAATAAAAATTATATTCCCAAAAAGCTCTTAAGTTTTTCTATCTTATGAGAAAGTTTCAAAAAGTTTCTGTAAAAATTGAGATCATAGGAGCTTGCCCAAAATCCATTTTGTCCCCCATAGGAACAATGGGATTTTAGGGATTAAGACCCAACAATTTTCATAACTTTTGACTACATGGTTAAGAAGTTATTGTATGATATGTAATTTTCAATGTTTGGCAGGCAACTCGGGCAGCAAAAAAACTTCTTTAAAAATTATTATTTTTTAAAATAAAAATTTGAAATTGGTTCTCTAGGTTTATTTATATATGGAAAGCTTTGAATCATTCCATTTTGATTAACGAGATGAAAGTTATGAGGAGTTTTAGTTGTGGGTAGTTTGTGGGTAGTTATGGAATTTCTGTTCTAAAAATTAACTTTGAAGTCCTTTATTTAACTCAATTTTCAATATTTTTGGAAAAAATTAGAAACATTAGGTGTTGACTGTTTATTACAACATTGCAACCATCAGGATTGGTATTTTTCAATTCCTTAAATAAATGGTTAACAATTTAGTATTTTGAATCATTCCCTACTTTTTTCTATTTACTATTTTTTTCCTATATGTTGTATAATTCCAAATAATTTGAAATTTTTGGATTCACTCTTCAAATTGGCCAACTTGCCTTGAAGAGTAAATCCAAAGAATTACAACCAATTTGGACATTTTTTCATAATGATCTGACCTTGTGAAGTGCAACTGCCTGTTTTTTGTAAGGACTAAAAAAGGATTTTTGTCACTTCAAACACTAATATCTTGCAATCTATATAGTGAAAATTTCTTGAATTTTTTATGCATCTTTTCAAACCAGCTCACTTCAAGATCCTATAATCATATGTGTCCAAAAATGTTTTTTTTCAGAAATTTGGTACTTGTACTAAAGATGGCAATTTTGGAGCATTTTTGGTGAAAACATAGTCAAAAACCTTTAGGGGTTAATGAGGTGCTAATGTAGCCATGTATCCCTCCTTACAAAGAGCTTTCAAACAATACAATGAATATGACTACGGGCACACAGTTGAAGAGATATACCCTATCAAACAAAACAAAACAAATAAACATCCTGACTTAAAGTATGGATATAGACTAGTATACATGTGCATCGGAACACCACCAAACAAAGCCCGTGCACCCCTCCTTGTTGAGACCTTTTTAACAATTCTAAGAACGTAGCCAAGGGATGCATGTCCAAAAGATCTTACCATAACAAACAAACAAACACCCTAACTTAAGGTAAGGATTGAATAAAGAAGAGTTGTTCACATTGTTTTTTATTTCATTTTTGTCTTTGAACTTCACTTAAATATATTTGTTATAATAAAAATAAAAGAACTAGCTAACGTAGATATAGTATCCCTAGAATCTCTCATGTTGTGTCTACATGTTATTGGATTAGACAATATTCAAATACAAATATCTTTTAAAGGCACTTCTATATGGGAGCCATTAAACACTTAGTGCTCCTACATCCTAATTTTGGACAATGAATAAAGAGATTTTATACAATGAATGAAATTGAGATAAATAGGATTAAGGCATTAAAGGGTTAATACAAAGGGTTGATAAGATATTTCTACATACTCATAAGTAAATCTAGTGACTTGACTACCATCCCTTGTTACTAATTTTTCATTTCCACATACCTATGAGTCAAGCTACTCTATAGAAGTCTTTTTAGATTCCATTTTTTGGCATGGCCTTGTGGCATATTAATATACCCTCAATAGAATATTCTTTGAAAAAGATATTTGTAGACCCCTAGAAGACTTTTTAATAGGCTCACTAATGTAGCCTTGCTTGTGACTTGCCTAAAATACTCACTATGAAATTGGCCTCTTTTATATGGTGACTATAAATTTGGGATATTAAATTAAGTTGATATTGTTCCAAAGTGGCTCACTTGTGAGTATGTGTAAATGAATTTTGAGTATAGGAAGTTTTCCTTTTTGAGAAATAATATGCAGTTCAAAACATTTTCAAGGGTTTATTTAGAGATGAATTCTTCTTTTCTCAATGGATTGTTGATGTGCTATAAATCTTGGGCCATTATCACAATTTGGGATGAAGGTGTGAAGAGATTTTCATTTCAATTTCATATATTTCATCCCAAGTAAACATGATCATACCAATATATATTTGAATGAATAGTTTGAGGGAATTTTCACCCTAATTCTATATGTTTCATCAATGTAGATAGCTTCACCATTTCAGGTAAGTTTTAATTTTGCACTGCTTAAAATAAGGTTTGGTTCTCACTATGTTTTTTAAGTCCCAATTCAAGGCCAAATCCTAACTTCTTTGGGTTGTAATAGGTGAAGAGAATCTTCTATTAAAAAAATTCATAATAAATACGTTTTGTGTAATAAAACTCTGAAAAAATATGCAATTCTTCCAAACTCTATTTCTGTACTTGGAAAAAATTTTGCACACAAAAAATCTGCGCTCCAAATCTGTGTAATTGCTTAAGTGGTTGGAAATGGGTCGACTCCGAGACAGCGAGCTGAGCAAATATCCACTGAGGATATACATGACACATCAATAAGGGCCAGGGTGCATATTCAATGCACAAACTGATCAAGAATTTATCAAGCAGGTCATCTAAAATATGCCATTGTGATAAGTTTGTACAGTCAGGGTCCAGTTCATTTACAAACTTCCTGTTTGAGCCGTGCACATTTCTTTGCATAGCGTGGAAGAGATTTAGAATTTTTCATCTTGCATTGTTTACACTCAATTCTCACACAATCTCACTCAAGCCTACCAACTTTCAGCTGGAAAAAAAAAAGCAAAATCCCATTTTTGGTGAATTTTTGAAGTCAATTTTCATGGTTTTACATAATATTTTATTGAAAATATTTGGTGATGAATTTTTTTAATGCGATTGCATAAATATGTAGGAAACATCCATATGCACATCTTTCAAATTCAAAAACAACCCATTAAGTAACAAAAATATAAGCTCCCAGTAAGGGCTTAATTGAGGCATCATATGACCAAACTTTGTGAAATAGATATCTCTATATTTTGAATTATAGGCTTAAGTGCAATTGCGTAAGGATGCAATGATAATTATCTCTTCCAAAATCTATCAATTATACTCTACATTATAAAAAAAAATTTGAATGGCTCAAATAGGTAGTTCGTAAATGAACTAGACCCAATTGTACACTCACGTCTAGTTCAATTATGAATTATGAAACTCTCCCTTGTCTAAAACTATGATATTGTCCATCATTCTCACCCTCCTTGCCTACATGCCAAAAGGTTTCTGGATGCCTACTTTCATGGCCTAGTGCCCCATGTAGTCCTCCACCTACAACACATCAAAATACCGCATTCCTCGATTGTGATGTCAAATTATAAATTTGCATTCCATTAATGCTTCAAGCATTGTTAATATTGACACTTTCTTCCCCATGCTCCCTCACCACCATGGCCTTCCCTAGAACGTCCCCATTTGCGCTCCTAGCTTGGTCCTCACTTCTACTCTGGAGCAGCACAAACCAATTGATTTTAACTATTTCCATTTTGCCGCATTAACGCTTTCATTCGCAATTTTGCCTCAACACTCCGCTTTCGTAATTCAGGCCATTTTTTTGCAAGGCTAATACTTGTCTGACCGAACTTGACCCATGGAGAACTACTAACACTTATGGTTTAAGTTTTGATCATTTATTGATCCGCACCATCTTTTAGGCTTGGACTCCATTCATGATTTGTAACTTTCATCCATTTATGTTCCGAACCAGGTTCTCCTCACAATTCTCATTTGACTTTCTAATTTGGATTTTGCATGGGATTATTAGAGTGTGTATGCTTTGATGATTGCTTATTCAAGTTGGATCATCCTTCTTGTTTATTGCAGATTGTTTGTCAATTTGCTTTTACACTTCATTTTTTACCACAATTCCATCAATTTTCATCATAATCAATCATTTACTACTTTGATTTTTCTAGATTACCATGTGCACTTGAATGTTGAGTGATCATGAGAGTCTCAAATTGTTCTCTTCAAGACCTAGCTTGGCTCGTCATACAAGGTCAACGTCTTACTTTGGCAACACTTGCTGAAATGTTTGGAGTTCATCGAAACACCATCCCCAAGTATATCTGGTGACTTGAATTTGAAAATTGCAATGCTCCAAGAAACCCCTATCTTAGTGTACTACATAGAAATCAAAGATTGGCATTTGCTCGCAAGTATTGGTGTTGAACTATTGAAAACTAGAAGAATGTGATTTGGATAGATGAGTCTTCCTTCAAACTTGGCAAAGAAAATCGGTGCATTTGGATTGGAGAAAAGTGCATGAGAAATATATAGATTGTTGCTTGGCGCCCACTTTCAAATCTAGAAGAACGTCAGTCATAGTATAAGGCACATTTAGTGGATTTGACAAATGTCCGCTTGTTTTTATGCTACAAGGGGAGCGAATTGTTAACAATTTTGTGAATCATGTTTATGAAGGTATTTTTTCTAAATTTTACTTCATACATGATTCACTACAACTCATTCTCATGGAAGACGGTGCTCCTGTGCATCATGGCAAAGTTCTAGAACTTTGGAAAAAAGCTCATGGGATACCCCAATTGCAATGGCATCCAAATTCCACAGACATGAATCCAATGGAGAAATTATAGAAGACCATGAAAGATTTCCTACGCTACTACAAAAAACCAAGCAATAAAGTTGAAATGATGGAAACCATGAAAGCCGTTTGAGAGGAGGTTTCTCTTGAGTAATTATAGAACTTGATAACAAACATGCTAGATTGAATACAAGCAGTCATTTCAACAAGGGGTGGTAGCACTAGATGATAGGTACTATATACAACAAATCAAAAATGTTATATGATATTCAAGTTTACATGTAAATATTTTTATAGATAATAAACTACTCTTCACTACTATTGGTGTGCCTTATGTTGTTGCCATAGTCAAAACAAAAATGAAAGTGATTTTTTAATTTTCTAGAACCAAAAATAACTCAAAAATGTATAACTTTCACATTGTATGTCCAAATGCCATGAAACCAAGCCGGTGCACCCCTCCTTGCCGAGGGCTTTCCGAAGGTACCAAGCATGCAACTGGAAGACCTCCTTGGTGAGGACTTTCCGAAGGTACCAAGCATGCAACTGGAGGACGCACAGTTTGGGAGATCTCAATTAATTTGTCACAGTAAAACTAATTTTCTAATTTTTTTCAGAAAAATAAATCAAAAATCCATAACTTTTCTATTGTGAGTTAGAATGCAACAAAACCAAAGCCCATGTCACCTTTCTATGTGGAGGAGTTTTTGATGGTACCACCTCTACACCCTTCCTCACGGAGAGCTTTTCGATGGTACCAAAATTGTGACCAAATATAAATAAAAATAATTTTTTAATTTTAAAAAATAAAAAATAACTCAAAAATGCATAACTTTCACAGCATACGTGTCCGAACCAAGCCAGTGCACCCAGTGAAGGGCTTTCCGACGGTACCAAGCACGCGACCTGGGGGTACACGGTCCGGCAACGTGACAAACAAACCAAACCAACAAACCAAACAAACAGCCTGCATTTGTTAAGGCATTTGTTTTTGGCTGTGATCTGGCTTCTCCAAGTTACATAATTGAACTGCACCTGACTGTACAGTACAGTACAATGGACACTCCAATCAAGTACACCAATAAGCCCTTCTCATAGTGGGGAGAAATTAACGCCACCAAGAAAATTAGCAAACATAAAAGTACTTTGTGTTTCCGCAAGCAAAGATAATACTACAGCCTGCACTAAATCAAAACAGTATGACTTCGGTATATTAAAGTCGCAAGAACCAATAGGACAATCGTAATGTCGCAACCCGTAAACCATGACAAACCGTAAAACCAACAAATTGAACAACAGCAATTTGAACAAATTTCGATACCAAGTGTACTTTTGCATATGTAGCTTCTTCTACATTTTGCAGACAATTGTGGGACAGAACCCCATGACAAATGCAGGCCCCGGCTATCCATGACTCTTCAGCTCTACCCAAAGTACTGAGCGCTAATATACACCCGGCCAAGTTAGAGCCGACCAGCCTATCAACAACCTCAAAGAAGGAAAAAAAAGGGGGGCACTCATCATGTCTAAACAACCGAGAAAGAAATTGTGAGCAAAACTGTGCACAGAACTCCCAGCGGACCAGGGACTGTGGCTGAAGCTACCAAAATTTTACCACCTAAAATCTAAGCTGGGCAGGGAGGAGACACAAATACAACTAATCCCAAGCACTGTTGCTCCCGCCATACCCTCCACCTCCATAGCCACCACCGCCGCCACCACCACCATAGCCACCGTGGTGACCGCCTCCGCCACCTCCTCCTCGACCGCCCTCGCGACGGTAGTCACGACCACCGAAACGCGAACCGCCACCTCCCGAACGGCGGTTCCGACCGCCACCTCCATAACTGGCTCGCGTGGCATAGTTCGTCAGCCAACCGGGAACCTCCTGGTTCGACTCCGTCATCAGCTCCGTCAGAGGACGCGCTAACGACTGGTCCTTCTCGTTGAAGAACGCCGTCGCCACACCGCTCTTCCCAGCACGACCGGTACGACCGATGCGATGCACGTAGTCGTCGATGTCACTCGGCAAATCGAAGTTCACCACGTGCGCCACGTGCGGAATGTCCAACCCTCGGGCGGCCACGTCCGTCGCAACCAAAATGGGAGTCACACCCGTCCGGAACGATCTCAAAGCATGTTCGCGCTCCTGCGTTCAACATCAAAAAACACTCAAAACCTACGACCACAAAACGCATCCAACTGCAACCCACAGCCCACAGGACACTCCAAGAACGGAACAAAACCAAAAACCTCATCCACTATGGCAAGGCAATTAGTACAACACAAACAAAACAGAAACCTGCAAGCGCCGAAATAGAGCATCGCAAGCACGATTACTTGGGGCTTCATCAACATATCCAAGTCCCCTAAATCAAGGATCGAATCGGTAGTTCAACTGCTTGGCCATGACCCTGAACTGTGGCCCTCGCTCACACTTCCAAAAAAGAACTCGGGCTCATCAACACCTCACAGAACTACTCAAAGAGAACAACACACCAGAAGGAATCATCAACAGACCTGCTGGCTACGATCACCGTGAATCGTCGTCGCCGGGAAACCCATGCGACAAAGCCAATCCTCCAGAGCATCAGCTCCCTTCTTCGTCTCCACAAAGACCAGCGTCAAAGACTGCTGACCAGGGGGAGCCAAGGCACTTTGAGCGTGGATCAGATCCATCAACATGCTCCTCTTGTCCACATCTTGCACGTATTCCACGCGCTGCACGATCAGATCCGTGCTCGAACCCACCCTTCCCACCGCAAGGAAAATGTAGTTCGACAAAAAGTCGGATGCCAACCTCTGAAAAAACACGAATCGAAAAAAAACTAGGTCAACAACAAAACATCTTCTTCACAACAGGAACTGTACAGAACAAACTCAGGAAACACACTCCCTTCCTGAACCCTAAACAACGTTGTGAACCGATTCAAGCGACGTTCTGCAACTCTCAACCCTACCATACTCCACAGATGTCTCTCCACTAAAAAGGAAACACTCAAAGCTCCAAACCGTGAAAAATACGACTTCAACAGATCATAACTGC
The DNA here is from genome assembly GCA_950106755.1 of Climacium dendroides. NCBI lineage: Eukaryota > Viridiplantae > Streptophyta > Bryopsida > Hypnales > Climaciaceae > Climacium > Climacium dendroides. Next base: position 21,841,510 of record OX467088.1, read on the forward strand.
CAAGTCGAAATCGAGCGCTATTCGCTCGCAGGCCCAAGCCACAACAACTGATCTCGAAATCGAACGATAAACTTTCAACCGCTCATCAACGTAAACAAGTACCTGGATTTCGCGAGGGAATGTGGCACTGAAAAGCATGGTCTGACGATCACCCGCAGCGGGCATATCCATCTGCTCCACGATCCGACGAATCTGGGGCTCAAAACCCATATCCAACATTCGATCGGCCTCGTCCAATGCCAAGTATCGAACCATTTGAAGGGATACCCGAGCCCTCTCCAACAGGTCACTCAAACGACCGGGGGTCGCCACAAGGATGTCCACTCCCCTTTCCATTTCCCTCAGCTGCACACACAAACACAACACAAACGTAAACGAACCGAAAACAGCCATCGCTCTCAACAAACTTCTACAAGCAGCACAGTGAAGAACCGCGAAGTCCTGCGCAGGTCCTCAAGAGAAACATCCCCAGAGCCTTGCTATACTGCCTGCAAGACAGTCTCTACCAAGACCAGAAAAAATAGACCATTCAAGTCGATATCATTTCTAACGCACACCAAAGATGCTCCAAAATAAAATCATCACGAAAGGGCACATTGTCGGCCAATGACCCACCAACAGTGCATTCAATCAAACGCTCTATCCACCAAACTTAATAAGAACAGACAGAGAAAACCCAGCATACCTGGTTATGGACCGGAGCACCACCGTAAGCGACCACCACTCGGATGCCCGTCTGATAAGCGAACTTCTTCGCTTCGTCGCTGATCTGCACAACCGGAACAATCCCGTCAACAAAGCTCGACGACGTTAAGCAACCAGCAGCGACAACAATTCCTCGGACATCAAGCGACAAAATGGAAAATCAGAGGCACCCACGAACCATAAAAACGAAACACAAAAATCCATGCACTCTCGCTGAACACAACCAGTCCTCACAACAATCCAGAAGGAAGAGAAACAAACAAAAAAAACGGCTTCCACACCTGGCAAGACAACTCCCTTGTAGGAGAAAGGATCAGAGCCAAAGGCATCGCCTTTCTTCCGCCACGAGGACGACCCGGAGGAGTGTTCCTCATGATTCCGGCGATGATCGGGAAACAGAACGCCGCAGTCTTCCCGGACCCAGTCTGCGCGCACGCCATCAGATCACGACCGTGCAAACTGATCGGGATCGCATACTTCTGCACAGGCGTAGGCTTCGTGTACTTGCAACGACGAATGTTCTCGTTCAACGCCGGACCCAAGTCGATTTCAGCGAACGTGTTCACCGGAGGCGGAACGTTATTCCCGCTCGTCTCCACGGGAATGTCCTCGTACGCGTCGAAGTTGATGCCCGTGTTCTCGGCTTCGAATATCGTCTCCGACACAGGCTCGTCGTTCGCGAAAGGGTTCGCCTCCCTCTCCCATCCTCCCCTGTTCCCTCGACCGCCCCCTCCGTAGCTCCTGCCGGAACCGTTCGAAGTGCCCCAACTCGCGGAATGGTTCACCGCTCCACTCGCACCCCAACCAGACCCGTTCACGGACTTGCCAGGACCCCCGGCTTCCGCTTGAGGCGGAGCAACCGCCACTGCGTTAGGGTTTCCCCAAGCTGGTCGACCTCCTGGTGCGCCCCTGGGAGGACCTTGGTTGTTCACAATAGGACCTGCGCCTACACCGTCTGCTACTGGACTACCCTGGGGACGGTTTCTCAAATGAGGAGGCACGTACGATGCTCTAACAGGACGACCACCACTTCCTCCGGCTCCACTGCCATTCTCAGTAGCCACCATTTCGGGTGGCGACTCTGCCCATGTTGATGGCATATCTCTATCAAGAAACCGCTATTACTCGTCTACTGAAAAACTCGCTCTGCAATTCTTTGCAATCTACAACCTACTATTTAAACACGCTGAATAACCTCTTCGTCACTGTCGCAAGGGTCAACCCCAAAGTCTGATCTCGAAATCTGCACAGACGAACAATCACATACGTAACGCCTGCTCTGTCAGCATACCAAACTTGAGAGGGGAAAAACGTTTCCACAATACGCTGAAACAGCGTGGCAAGATCGCATCTAAAATCACCACAAAAAACGCCGCAACTGACCCTAATCGTACTCAAAATATCAGAAGAAGAGAGCAAAGAAAGGCTTCATACAACTACCTGCTTGAGCAATTTCCTAAACCTAAACCTGCGTCGAGTTGTCACTAAAACAACGAACTAAAAGCAGAATTCAATTTATACTCAAGCCGGTGGCACGCCACCGAGGCCACACCGACCAAGACACAATAGGGTATAGCTTTTCACGCTGTCCAGGAAACTTCGTACCACTACCAACGATCGGAAGCAAGAGAAAGAGCGCAGACACAAAGATTACGTAGGCGAAGATGCTGCGTGGGGGTCAAGTTAGGTCAGCGAAAGGCACAAGGAAGAGGGGTATGGAACCTGTGCGAGAGTCGGCGGCGCCCATGGCCCGCTGGTGCGATCTCTGAAACGGCAAGCGCAAACGAAAGGAGATGCAGTGGGACTCTAGGTCCGAGACCGGAATTCCAACGAGACCGTTTGAAGAATCCCTGGAAGAAGCAAACTAAGGAGTCCCGTGTTGGGATGAGACAAAACAGGGTTTGCGGGAGAGAAGAGAGAGAGCCGTGGCAACGGCGGAGCCTGGAAGCGCGAGCAAAAGCTAAAGCGTCGTATCCCGAAACCCTAATCTGAGCTTGCTTCACCCCTTTTCCCACGGCATCTTTGGCTCCTTCGAAACTGTTATTTACACAGCCTTAGGTCAGATGCGGTATATATCGGTAATTTAGTGTGCCCTGCGCCGTAAAGTAAAAGTAAAAGTTATTTTCTCAATTTTTAATTCTTAAATACTTCAAAAATCATTAACTTTCACTCCATAGGTTCAAATGCCACAAATCAAAGCTTATGCATTCTTCTTCACAAAGAGCTTTCCAATGGTACCAAGCACACAACCAAGGGACGCATGGTCCAAGAGACCTCAACATAACAAACAAACAATTTAAAGTATGGATTTCTATTAAAATATAAATTTTCTTAAAAAAGTGTCATATGTTACCTTGTGGTCAGCTTTAGATGACGTGAACCTTTTAAAATCTAATACAGAATGTACATATTGACATTTCCTTGTTAAGTATGTCCCTTGTGTAGAGTGTTATAGGATCTACAATTGTATCACATGATTTACCCAAAACTAATTGAAGGACAAATTAGTCATTGTGGAAATCAACCTTTCAAGTATCATGTAAATCATTTGCTTAAAAAACACCAAGAGCATTCATTGGAGGTCAAACTACTATGTAAGACCTCCCTTTTTCACACAAAATTATAAGGATTAACATTTGTACTTTTGTCCTATATCAAAGGACTCATTGTCATCCATTGAGCACTTAGTATCTGAGGTGTCCTTCTAGAGTTAAGACAAATTTGGGTAAAATTTTATTTAAAAAGTTGTAATCAAATATCAAATATATTTATTGTGCATAGAAGGCATCCTCTCCTATACTTTAATGTACAATCTTCATATCAAATCCAAATTCAAAAAGCTAAAAGAATCTTATAATTGAATGTTTAGTTTTATTCAAAACAATGAGTCCTTCAAAAGTTAGTTAATGTTTATGTATTATGCTAGTTTTCTTGTAATTTGTCCTATATAAACCAATAATATCAAGATGAATTGTTTTTCTTATACCATCTTGGCATACTATCAATACATTTATACCAAAGAAGATATTTGAACTTTGAGAAGAATTAAATGACTTCTAATATGATGAAGGATTGAAACAAAAGTTGGTAGGTGGGATACTTTTGATTATTTTGATTGTATAGATTTATTTTATCATTTTCAAGATTACGATATTTTTTCCTTAATATAAACAATTTCTATAAGATAAGATAGACTATAATATCTTATTTTTACTACCAAAATTTGCACTCTTACTTTGATTGTAATACACCATATACTAATAGAATTATTCATCCAAATCAATGTTAGTAGGGTGCCTTTTGAGGATCATCCAAATCATGCGTCAATTTACCTTTGGCACATGTCTCTTATTTTCTTAACTATGAAAGGATGAGATTTGTAGCTAAGGAAAAACAATTTGATTTTTGAACCAATAGATGCATTCTACATTTTAAGAAATCCAACATTTTAGGGTTAAGTGGTTAAGGGACCCTTTTAACCCTTAAAGGAAATCATCCATTTTGGTATCATGTTTAAACGACGAATTGGTGACCATAGAAATCATCTATTTCGATATTGTAAAAATCATTGGTTTGAAAAAAATCCAAAAGCACTCATTGAAAGTCAAAGTATTGTAGAAGTACTAGTGTACTTCTATCCTACACTAAAAGATTCATTGTCATCCAAATGTCTTTCTATCCTACACCAAAAGATTCTCTCTCATCCATCGGACTTCAAACGTCTGCTTCAACATTTAAGGGTTAAAAAAATCCAAAAGTACTCATTATAAGTCAAACTATTGAAGAAGATATCCCTTTCACACAAAATTTGGAGGATGAATAGTTGCAATTGCAATGCCATTTATGGGTAACTTAGAAAAATGTCATGCAATTTTCAAATTCATTTATTCACCAATATGCATATTTATTTCATCTAATTTCAGATCATACTATGCACTGTAAATTTCATGTTTACATATTTAGATGCTATTTACACGACCGTGGTCTTGTTACAGCTTTCTGAATGAAAATAAATCTACCATCGATTAAGTTTTTAGAACAAAACTGTATTTTCAAAAGACGGGGAAAATGAGATCGTCTAATCTGTTGAACATGAAGTGACCACTGGAGCTAACTGGCAACAGATAATCTTCCTGGTTTAATTCACCTTTACTTCACAGCTCGAGACAGACTGACATTCTCTTAGAAGAAATCCTGATCACTCTCGCAGACAACCTTTTCCATTGCTTGAAAGATGGTTAGGTCAGTGACTCCATCACAAAAATGTGTAGCCGCAAGGCCCATATAATTTTTTTGAAATCAGTTCACTTAACACCATAAGCTCAGTTGATTACTGAATACAGTGGTGTATTGTCCCCAAATATCCAACTCAGGCTCATTTATCTATGAACAGGCTTCAAAGATTCTGTAATGTACAAAATGATTCTGTAATGTTTCTGAGAGATCGTGAGGAGTACCTCACAGTGCTTCACTCGAGAAGATCTGTCTGCAGTTGAAGCAGGAACTTGAAGGTTTCTACAAGAGAAAATTGGAACCACTACCATAGAGTTGGGCGGACAATATGTTGATATCCACGAACACTGATACCATGAGAAAGAATCCATTCACGGGTCAATCACAACTGACCAGTCGCTGTCAACATGTCCATATTGAACGTCAAGAAGCGCTCTACTAAGACGACCGCAAAGGCTGAAAGGCTCTCCCACTGACGAATTGGGAGAAGAAGCTAATCCGGGTGGCTTCGCTATCCAATGCTTAGCAGCATCGTCATTGAATGGAATTGTAATCTCACTGTTTTGCTTGACAAGGCCCACCACGGGCTGTATCATGCATGCTGTGCCCGTACCAAAGACTTCCAATAAGCGACCACTTTCCGCAGCTCGCTCCACCTGTACATGTTCAGCATATCAAAAGATGCAAAAAAACAATTGGTGCTTCTAAATCCATACTCACTTATGAATCAGTGATGTTGTAATCCTAAGGATCAATGTATTTAGTTGTCGAGACCCCGGTCCTGCATTAAACCGCAATGCAAACTCACCTCTTCAAAACGCAGAGGCCTTTCAGACACCTTCATATCTCCAAAACCCCGGGCAAGTTTAAGCACTGTGTCCCTTGTAACACCTGGCAGTATCAGGCCATCCAAGGGAGGAGTTACGAGTTCCAGCTCCCCATTCTCTTGCCGAATGAGGAAAAACAAATTCATCGACCCTGATTCTCCGATTAGACCACCCTCAGGATTTCCATCTTGAAGTACGAACAATAACTGCGAGCAGGACACAAACGAAACAATGTTTCAAGCGACCGAAGGTTGAGAGAGCTGGTCACCCGAGGTATTTCAGGCTATGCAAGACAATTTTAAATGGTATAATGTTCTGGAGGTGATTGACAAATCACGTACTTGCGAACAGCCCAGTCGAGAACCTCGCAGTTGAGACAATATAGTGGGGGCGTAATTACCACCTATCTTGTTATCTCCTACACCACCAGGAAAGGCACGCACATTTTCTGTCTCAACGTACAGTTTAATAGGTTTCAAGCCGCTGGGAAAATATGGACCAACTGGTAGGAGAACAACATACAGCATGGCCTCTCTTGTTGGACAGATCCCAAGAAATGGATGGGTGCCAATAAAGGTTGGTCGAATGTAGACTGAAAACCCCTCCTCATCCGGAACCCAGTCACGCTCCACTCGCACAAGCTCTTTTATACATTCAAGCAACTCTGCCTGCGCACAAAAGACAGAGAGTCGGACTCAGTACAGTAACAATTGCTACGCGGAAGACATTTCCTTAATCCTCAGAATTGAAAAGCTCATTTCCGTTCAATATTAGAATGAAGAGGAAAAAATTAATATTAGTGATAAAGCAATTAAAAATAGAAAATCCTTCTAGCTATCATTCTTCACACATGTTGACAGTGAAAGAGAAATAGGAATTGAGTGACCAGTGCTAAGTTTCAAATATTCTTGAAATTTTATTCAGAGGAATTTTAAAGCAGATTATCCAGTTTGACAGGTCTTGAAAATCTGTACCAAATATGCATCATGCACAGAATATTCTCTAGCCTTCAAACGGTGGGAGGACAGAGTGTCAACCTTATCAAATTGAGGCAGGGTAAGACGAGCAGCAGAACGAGCCAATCGATCCATGTTCATCTCAGGGCGAAATAGCCTCAATCGGCCATCCTTACCCTTATAGACCTTCATTCCCTCGAAGCATTCGACCGCATAATGCAGCACCTGAAAAGAGGAACTCCAGCAATTTCAATTTCAACTTTAACACAACTGCCTCAGACAACAAGATCCACTAAGGTGAAAACATTAAAAACCGTCCCTGAACCCGTAGACTTCCATTGAAAGTGTCCCCAAGTGTCATTAAACCTTTCCCTCAATTGAGTTTAGTTGATTGTCGATTCCGTAGATTTCAATTTTATGACCAAGCTACCAGTTGATTGTTGATTCCCTCAATTTTGATTTTGTGATGGTTTCAAAAGCCTAGAGAGCTTCCACTTTGAAAATTCATAGTAATTACATGTCTTATCTGGAAATTCTATTTAAAAAAAAAATTATTTCGTGATTTCAATTGCTCATACCACTAAAATGTTTTTTCTTGAAAAAGGTTCCTCCAATTATGCTGAATTGCTTATTTGGACAGGTTTGGGTGTCTTCACCTTATAGGTCTAGTAAATACAGTACTTTCAATTAACAAGGTTATAATTTTATAAGCGGTAAAGTTGACTTTTCGGTCACACGTCCAATGCTGTCATTATAAGTTCTGCTCTCAAAAAATTCACTCTGTGAAGGAAAGAAATGTGGACAGAGGAACGAACTTGAGCACATGGATGAAGAGAAATAGGGCCAAGCGGGTCAATCGAAGGGGTTGTCCATCCGAGACCATCCTTCCAAGAAGCTTGCAGCATGTGGTCCGTGTACACCGCCCCAAACTGGAGTGTCGCCGCATCTAACCTGGGTTTCACCTGCCATGGAGATTTCTCAGAAACAAGGGAAAGACGATAAAAAAAATAAACTGTACGACAAGTCAGAACAAGGATTTCAATATATGCAATGTCAAACCCTTAGAGGAACTAAGGAGCTGGAGGTAGGCCCGTCTTCTATGGCTTCAAACATAATTATGGCTTAGATTTTAAATTGTGTTGAGGCATATCGGAAATTTTGGATCCCTAAATACACACCAAACCCCCTTCTGCATCTTGGTTCTCGGAAGGCACAAACCTGTAGGTGTTTCGATCTTGTGATAACGAGGTCCTCAGAGCGAATATCAGATGGCAAAGGACCCAAATCGGGCACCATCTCCGTCATCCCTTGCTGCAATGGCTCTGCCACTCGAAGTCCTATTGTGCTATGCATCCGATGCCCGGAAAAGGCTCCCCCTTTCCACATGCCCTTCGAGAAGCCAGAACATTCTCCATTCAAAGTAGCAACTGCGCTCAGTTCTGTCAACAGGGGACTGCTCCCTTGAAAATAGAGAAGCGACGAAAGATGCGCGGGTTTCGAAGAAGCCTCATTATGACACCTCGCAAGAGCACGAGATCTTCCGAGAAATTGTTTCGCTGAGCGGGTCAACATGCTTTACCTGTTATAATAAGGCGTCAATACAAAAGCTTTAGAGAAAAACTAAACAGCTCAGTGTCAAACCAATATTCAAAAGAATATTACAAAACACAAGACCAACAAGATCACTGAACACTGACTCATTAAAATTCGACAGCACAGCGGCCTAACAATCGATGTAGGACAAAATGAATAGCCGATGAAAAGTTAAAGACTTAAAGCCATCTCCCAATCCCAACTAGAGCACTAGCAAAGCGATTCGGAACAGAGAGACTGAAGCCTTTTCTAAGTCTACTGTTACTGAGGGACAGTCGATCTATCAAAGGTTGGCACAGCGCACTTCTTAGATCTGGCCTAACTGAGAACATCCTCCGAATATTGCACACAAGCATTCTAGCTCATCGACTTTTGGGATTAGCAAAATTGTACATATATGCTTGCCATTCCACACCGATCCAGGCCAAACATCACAAAATAAAATGAATGAAATAAAATAATGATCCGAAGCTCTCCTCTTCGCTAATGACCCTAATTTCTAAAATTAAAATAAAAGAGACGGACTATACTGCAAGCTCCGATCTAATTTCGCAAATAAACGGACCGAAAGAGAGAATCCTCCCAACAACAAATACATAGCACGACAAGCCAACCGTGGTCTGCACCTCCAGAAATGCAAAATCATGAGAAGCACGCACAAAATTCGGAACGCAAAGGTAATTGATCTAATGAGCAAAGCAACCTCTCCCAGTCTCATCTAAAAACATTGCAGAATTACAGTACTACGAAATACCACTCAGCAACGAGTCATCCGCACAAACTAGATAATCCATTTCTCGGGTTCCATTTCTCGGGTTACGTTCGCTAGAACCGCTGTAACTAATTACCGAATTCCCTTGGAAATGCATCCCCTATCAACACCAAGCCGCGCCGTCACACACGCGGTCGCACACACAAACAAAAAAAAAACAGAGGTACGCACGGAAATTCAACACACACGCTCCGCTGCAAAATGGTAGTGTAGGGAGACCAACGAACAAACCAAAGCCTCTTCAAGCCGAAAAAAAATTCCTTTCAAAAGAACGAAAAGAAAACTCGTAAGTCAACCAATTCCTCCAAACCAATTCGTAACGAAATCACGCCAACTCTTCCAAACCAATTCGTAACGAAATTGAAATCACGCACCTGCAGCAAGGCTGGAAGAAAAAAAGAAAAAAACAGAAAAAAACGTGCTCAGCGCAGCTTCCAACACCAAGCCAGAGCAGGATGAGACCTCAACGCAATGAAACTCTCTTTTCCAAGATCGTTTCCGAAGGTTATTAGGCGCTTCCTCTCCCCGTAGCCGTGACACATGTACCAACCGCCAGAGCTGTCCCAACTGCAGAGCGACCGGGAACAGCGACGCGTGAAGCGATCGTGAATTCCGAAGGCCGGAATGGAACGAAACGAGTTCCAACGAGCGGGACTTGCAAGCATGCGGTGCGATGGAATGGAATGAGCGGCAGTGAAGATCGGAAAGTGCTCGCGGCAGGCTGACTGGCTCTGAAGCTTCCGTCCGCGGCTTCGTCACTTTCAGTTACAAGCCTTGCAAGACGCCTCGGGGGCGCGGCCGAATCTGGAGCCGAATCCCTAGGGGTGGGGCAGCGGACATCATCCGGGTCTTGCCAACTGCCGGTTCTCGAATTGAAAGGGAATGGAGTGCTGGTATGGTGATTTGTTGTCAGTGGTTTGGTTGGTGGCAGGTGGCGACCTTCCGACGTGGCTGGGTCCACTGCCACGCTGGGCCTCCTCACCCCGCCCTTTTTCCACCTCAGCGTCCTGGACTTCCTGGCTTCTTCCACTTCCAAGTCAGCTTCCGTCAGTCATCTGTTCTGTGCTGGTAGAAAAGTTTGGGGTTTGGGGGGTCTTTTGAAGAGGAGTGAGGCTAATCTACTCGTAATTCAATTCGTAGCACGAGTCTATTGTAGAGTTCTTTTGACCCCAACAATGTTAGCATGCTACCACATAAATGCAAGCCTATGAACCTTAACCATATAAGGACACAATCCCCATGACCAAGGCAATCACCAAAACTCTCTGATTATTGGACCAATAGGCCCGTCCACTTTGCTACATTCAACAACAAAGTCATCCATCAGACCATTGTGGTCCAATGTCCTTTTTATATACATATATAAATAAAAATAGATATTTTACCATCACTAAAAGTTTCACATATATTATGAATACCTATTTTATAATCATAGAAATTTTCAATGATATATATATATAATATAGGTATAAACATTGATTCCTGTATTCATGTGCTCACAATTCTAAGCTCATGTAATAGCTATTGTGGTTTTGACCCCTCGAAGTGATAGGTGGGCTTAGAAAAATGTTTACTACTTTTTTTTTTTCAAATGGTCGTAAAAAGAAGTGACTTCGCTTGTGGCTTCCAAGGGTCAACTTATCAATCATTAAACCAATCATGTTATCAACCAAGAGGAGAAACTACCAACGGATGGCCGGGAGGCGGTTTTCGTGTGGACCACTGCACTACAGTACTGCACTGCCATTCGGATGGCTGCGTTTTAATGTTATAAATTTAGAAACAAACAGAAAAACTGAAAGTACAGGACAATGGAAACTGGGGATGCCTCACGTTGCTGGGGCCTGTGGGGTCCACAGCGGCAGGAACCCAATCAGTGATAACTTCCTGTTCTTAGGGTAAGGTAGTCGGTCCATAAAGCGAGCATGTAAGGACTGAAACTGAATTTTGGGCAGGTGAAACTTCTCAAAATATTTTTCAGTAAATTTTCCTTGAAAGGAAAGAGGAATTGGCATCTAACCCAAGTTGTTTCATATTTTTTGGATCATTTTTGAATTAGTTATGAATTTTCTAACGAGATGTGGTATATGTCCCTAGGGCTTCCATGACCTGTTCACTTGCAACTTATGAACATAAATGGGAAAGCAAAGAGTATGATGGGCTCTTGTCATTAACAATGTGCTTTTCTTTCCATTCATTTAAGGACTACATAGATTCATTTAAGAATCACTTCATATCCATTCACAACCACCTATATGGGCAGTTCTTAATGCTTGCTCATATTTTGAGCCGCCTACCTTAGTCACACTTTCTCCAAGAATCGAACTTCTATGAAGTTGGAGAAGTTGGTGAGAGAAAAAAAAGGAGCCAATGGGGAGTCAATCTACATGAAGAAAGTGTGACCCCCCTTTTTGTTGGTGAAGAGCATGGAGAATGGAAAATGTGGAGAATCAATTATCTAAAGTTAGAGGGGGTAATTTTGACAAGGAACAGGGGCCCAATCAGCATCCACATTAGTGATCTTATCACATACACATGAACACATGGTGATTGACTACCTGTTTGACTTTCATTTAAGCTTGTTTGGTGATTCATTACCGTAAAATACAACTATGACAATTTAGACATAGGGGCTTTAATTTTGCCCATCTAATGCCGAAACTTATACCTTAATTTCTTGATTCAAAAAGAAACACGAAACCCAAAAAACATTCTCGTTTTTTTAAACACCAAATTTATGATTACGTGAAGAAGGAATTCTAAAAATTTGTGATTTTCCTAAATCCAAAGACGACATTATGATTGGCTACCTACATTTGGAAGTCTTGACCCTAAACCCTACACAAAAGCTTCTGAGATTCAATTGTCTTGGAAATCACGAATACATACAGAAGAACCTAAACTATTAATTCCAATTTGACCAAATTGCAATTATTTGAAGGAGTGCAGTACCTTGAACGCAAAAGAGTACGAAACCACAACCTCTCTAACCACCAAGTTCATTGACGACAACGACAATAGTGAAGTCCTAAATCTAAAGTAAAATTTTAAAAAAGTGAAAGTCAGTAGTGAAAGGACGGCTGAAAATAAAACCGTGAAACTTTGGAGTGCAAGATCAAAAACCTTTGACAATTGAAATTCAAGCCTGTTTCTTCACCTCTCGAGGAAAAGAACCAACAACCTCTAAGGTCGAAGAATGACGTTTCTGCAAGCTACGGATAGCCAACCACGACATGCCACACGTATCAATTCTTGGAGAACTAGACTGAGGTTGAAGAAGGTGTAATAACCCCTATTGTGTATCCAAAGCTCTGACACTTAGAAGAGTTCGGACAAGCAAGTAATCTCCATTGCAACTACCTCCTCAAACCAGAGTACACGAAGCAACCGGAGCTCAGTGGAGTTGCTACAATGTGATTGGTGATGATGCGGAGAAGTTGAAGTTCTGTTGCAATTCCTCTTGTTGTCTTTCCAAATTAATCCCCCCCAAGCTAGGGTCCAATTCCTATTGGCTTGCAATTCTGCAATTCAAAGATTAGAGGTTGGAGGTCCAATTAGAGGGGAGAAGAGAGCCCAGAATTCAATGGAACCCCCTTGCTCGTCCAAAATCGGACGTCAAGGCGGGTAATGGAGACTAACTTTGACTTTAGTGCAAAACCAAGAAAACACTATAGTAAGTTAAGAAATACTAGTGTTGTTGCCACAATCAAAATAAAAGTAAAAGTAATTTTCTAATCCCTAAAAAATTCAAAAATCAATAACTTTCACATTATGAGTCGGAACACCACAAAATAAAGTTTGTGCATCCTTCCTTGCCCAGAGCTTTCCAACAATCTCAAGAACGCAACTGGAAGATACAAGTCTAGGAGATCTTAACATAACAAATAAAACAGAACAAACATTTTATCTTAATAAATGAATGATTGAAATACCTATGATAACTTGAACATTTTAGCTTGTATGAGGAGAGAAATTTGTTGAGAAACTAAGTAAGCTCAATTTGTGCAAACATAAGGATGAGGAAGAATGCAAAAAATAGATAAATTAATATCCAAAATGAATATTTTATTCAATGTAAACATGGATTTTTCATTGGAAACCATTCCGGTCTCATAGATTCACTTATTGTGGTTAGCTTTGGCACTTCTCCCTAAGCAAGGAGGCAAAAGAGATGAGTGGATGAGAAGGTGCAAACAAATAATCTTTCTAAATGATAAATGAATAGTGCATCCAAGCATTGTTTATAATAGGTGAGCCTAAAAAACTATGATAGGAGGGGCTATCTTAAATAGGTGCTTCTACCATTCCATGTCCAATTGAATAAGCTTAAAAGTAAGGTAGAAGTAACTATTTCTGAGAGCCCCCATAATGGCTTTAAAGGGTGACCTATTGTGAACATTTGGATGTAGTGTTCATTGAAAAAGATTTTCTATTTGTATCTTCTTGTACTTATTTAGGGAGAAGTGCCAAAGCTAATTGTAATAGGTGAATCTATAAGACTACAATGAGTCCAAATGAAAAATCCACATTTATATTGATTAAAATATTCATTCTTAGAAAAAAATTGTTTTCTTTTACATTCTTCTTCAACCTTATGTTTGCACACATTGAGCTCAATTTTTCAATAAATTTCCCATATCCTACATGTTGAAATACTTAAATTATCAAAAATAGGTACCTCTACCATAGCCTATCCATTTTTGATCTCCTCCATTTTGGCAATGTTGGGTGCTCTTTTTTTGTGCCAGTAGAGATGAATTAATAATCAGTTATGGTGCAAGTTGTGACACATTATGATTGGCTACAAGAATCTTGATATTGCAACCAAACCTTAGTTGAAAACATGATCATCTATATGACCAATATAGAATGAATAAAATCTTCACCTAAAAAATCCATGGTAATTTTGTTTGGAAAATAAAATTATAATTTTTTTTTATTGTATTGTTCTGAAATCTATTTTTATACACATGGAATTTTTTCCACCCATGAGCTCCAGATACGCTCAATTGCTTAACTTAAGTGATTGGAATTGGATTGGCTACCTATACCTTAGAGAGGAGTTTAGGTGCCACCCAAAAATATATTTCATGCATTGATAAATCATAGTGGAGGCAAACAAAATTAAAATCTTATATTTTGGATTAAACAAGTTAGAATTTATGTGAATTTTCCTTTGCGGTTTGTTCCTCTCACAGGTTTGTGGAATTGTTCATACAATAGTAGTCCAAAAGAAACGTGTACCGGTAACCAAACATAATTTGAACTAAGGTAGAACAACCTATTACCACCCTGATTTGCAATCTAACTATCTTGGGTACAAAATTGGGAAGCAGACAATGATGGGCTGATCCACCTTATAGCTCACGAGTAAGGCAGATTCTTGAACTACCCAAAATTAATCCTACAATTATTTTTCTTATTTAAATATTTTGCTAATGAATACAAAATTCAATTGAAACAATCAATCTTATGATGTAGGAATTTCTTAACCCTGAGAGTTTCTTAGATAAAATTTAGATGTGCTATGAAATACGTCGAGTTTTACAATGATATTGAGTTTCATCCATATCAAAACAAATTATGTTATGTATCATTAAAGTAAAAACTATCTATATTATTTAAATAGGTTAATTTTTAATTTTTCTTTGAAATTGATTACAAAACATTTCACGTTGACAATCCACCAAGAATATATTATATTAGGCATGTGATAGTTTTATTTATTTTTTAAACACATGGACAATTTTCATTAAAAAGAAAAACAATATTGTGAACCAAAGTCAATGCCCAAGTGAGACCTTTTACATTTTTAGAAAACTAATAGAGCAACCACATGAACACCAAGCCCAAGCAAAGTAAGTGTCCGGAGTCGCAACGCAACGAGTCTATTTCAACTATCCAATCTAGGGGCAAACTAATAGCCAATGCATCTCTATGTGAGAGCAGACATCAAAAAATCTAATTGAAACCTTCTATTGTCGAACCGGTGGAGAAATATGTCAACTTTGTTCAAGTAAAGTTCACAAAGCTTGGACATCTTGAGTTAGGTTACCTAAGCACGGTCTGTGAAGACCTTCCGCAATACGTTGTCATATAAGGAAACATTTGCCTCAGGAAATCACAAGGATATTGATTACGACTGCAATGACTCATGAACAAAAGTAGATATTGTTGTATAAATCTTCAGTCTCAAACATTGAATCTTCTATACCACTGTGGAACTGCTCCTTGTTGACCTACGTTGTTTAGGCTCAAGTTGGCTCATGGGTCAAGATAGGGATAAGAAACTATGAGATTAGGGATTGGTAGAACCAATGGCATACCACAAGATATCATTGGTGAATATGGCTCTTAAGTTTTTAAACTCACAATCCACTAGTCTAAACTCATAAAACTCTAGTTAAGACAAATAATAGCTTTTTAGAAAACTAACAATATTTCCTATACTCTCTCAAATTTTCATTGCAAACAAAAAAAAATTGGCCTTCTATGGGCAAAATAAATCTCCACCCCTTCACATAGGAGACAACAAACCTTCCTCCATTCAAACTAGCACAAATCATGAATGTCAATTTTAAATCAAGCAAGTGAGGATTTTTGGATATATCACACTATGATGCACAACTCTTTAAATTTTCATTATCAAATTCCTCATACAACAAAAAATCTCTTTCTTCCAACATTTAGTTCCAAATTTTTTTCAAGCCCGAAACTTCACATACTACCAAATCCAGCCTTGGGGAAACTTCCCAAATCATTTTTTAAATACCCAAAGCCACATGGACTAGCCCATACCCCTCTTTCATATAGATGGGATTCTAAACCTTAGCCAAATAGTTTTTTTATTAATTTTTTTAACTATTTTGTAAAACTCAAACAAGAAAGGTAAAATAGTCATTACCTTTCTACTAAGCAATAAAGACAAATCAACACAAATACTTGTGAAATTTTAGTATGACTAAATTTTTTTTTAAAATCAATATGGACAAAGACTAAAATGCCCAATAGAAAGAAATTGGTCGATAGAGGCAATAAAACCAACTGACATCCAAATTCAGTTGTCAAATTGCAAACTTGGTCATCTAATTTGAAACATCAATGGTTAACCAACTTGTATAGGTTTCAATTCTTGTCAAGCTTGTTGACTAGTTTGGATAACCTATGGCTTGGCAACGTTAGTAAAGTAGGAATAAGCAACTAACCTACTTCCCCACCGTTAGTATGTGATAATTTTTTGATTGGCTAAACTTTCATCTAACATTGATTAGCATAGATTGAATGGTCAAAGAGTGATTAAGAAGACAACATTATTTTTCCCATACAATAATTTTGTAACACTTCATAAATTTAATTTAAAGTAGAGATTCCATAATTATCCACAAATCTAAAGAATTAATTTCAAATTTTTATTTTGTAAAAAAGTGATTTTTCATATCTGCCCAAGTTGCCTTGCCTCTATAAAAAACTACATATCATGCAATAACTTTTTAACCATATAGTCAAAGGTTATGAAATCTGTTGGGCCTTAAAGCTACTCCTTAGCCACATGTTATGTGAAATTTTAAAATAAAAAAATAAAAATTTCATTCATAGTGAACTGCCCAAAATATCTATAATGCCAAAAAAATGTTGTTTGGGCCTTTTGGGATTAAGTAACAATTTACATGTTTAAGGCATTGTTCCCACTTGATGTTAGCTAAAAATTCCACATTCATTTTAAGAGTGTTTTGAAATTTTAATAAGCTTCAATTTACACCAAGGTAGGTTGTCAACTTGATGTATATGTGATTAGGTAGTTTTGTCAAGTTAGAACGCATGTTCCCATTCTTATTATAAGTTTAATATGCACCAATTAATTGAACCACCTAACAACTCATGCACTACTCTTTCCTTAATGTTCCACCCATCCCATGTAGTAATCAAGAGCACTTGCAAAACTTTGAAATCTACTTTTCTTCAATATTTAAAAATTTCACTTGACAACTATATTGAAAGTGGTAGGCATCCAACTAGTGCTCATTAATTGTCTATAAAATTGATCTTAGAGGCATGCCACCTCAATTGCCACCTAGATTTAACATTTGTCAATATACATAGGTGGGAATGTACTTCTCCTAAAATTAAAACTTTAACATTGTCTCCAAAGACCAAGTGGGAATGGACCCTAAAGACAATCCATTTTACAATTATGAATAAACAATTGTAATTATAAAAAAGATAAATTTTGTAATTGAAAAAGGTTGGTTAGAAATTGATAGCAACCACAAACTAAATGAGAAGGTTAATTGAATTTAACCTCAAAAACTTCACATTTATATTTTGGACAATAAATACAATGACATCACTAGTGAAAATGATCCTCAAGCATGTATCGGGTAGAAATTGAAAGGAAAATTCTATTTTTAAATGAATTTTTTATTTTATTTTTTAATGTGTGTTTATGTCAACAATTACATTGGACATGATTGTTGACATAATTCTTTCTTAGCATACACATGCAACACAAAAGGCTTCTCTGGTCTTGGTAGGAACTATAATTATTTGCAAAACATGCAATTGTAGCATGTCATAATTGGATACAACTTCAATTCATAATTTTAATGGAAGTTTAGACTTTAATGTGAATTTATTTATTGAATTGTGTTTTTTTATGATGACTTTTGGCACCATGGTTCCTATATCTAGGTCTAGAAGATCAAAACTTTAAATGAAACCAATTAAAGGTTCTACTCCACAACAACTAGAGAGCAAATCAATGGAGTGAGCATTGTGTCAAATAGGGCCTTATTGTTCTCAAAAGCCATAATATACCTATTTGCATTGTAATACAAATGGATGGATGACCCTATATGGCAAGCACAATAAAAAAAATCTTTTAAAACATAAAAAAGAGCCTTAGAAAAAACAATTATCTATCCAAACTTTTGAACTAAAGTCCTACAAAATTGTATTGGAGGTGGTGCAATTAACAACAATGTTGTTTAGCTTCAATATGGACTTGAACATCATATGTATAAATAGATGGGTTTTTTTTGGTGTTCCATGTTAAGGCTTACAACTATTCATTGTCTGGTTGGATTTTTGCAAAAAGTTTTGCGATATGTCATCCGTATTGATGTCCACTCTTTATATTTCAATATTATATTTTAATTTTAATTTTGAATTCTTTCTTTAATTTAATGACTTTGTTTATACTCTAATACTATATTAAGTACAAAAATCAATTTTTGTCAATTTTAATTCTATCAAAATGTACACTTTTGGTGAACAATATTGCATTTCCAAAAATATGGAGTTCTAATTTCAAAAACATAACAATAATTCTATCTAATTTAATTTGAAAAAAATTCATTCACATCTATGTATTTATAATGACAATAATTTTTTTACTTTCAATTCACAATTTGCTAAATATATCTATACCAATCTACTCTTACAAAATCCTAAGAAAAAAATACACTTAAAAACAATCATTATGACTCTAAATGTTCTTGAATGTGAACCTTCCAACCACTATGTGGTAAGTTGAAGGCTCCACCTTTGTACAAATATATAGGCTCCAAATATATTACATAATAATATTAAAATAAAATATCATTTACTATATTAAGATTTCTTTTTTATGACCCATCACTATGCTCCATTTCATCATAATTTTTACTAAAGATTTAAAAGTACTTTGTCTTCTACTTTGTTTCAAGAAAGTTACAATATTTTTACTATTTTCTTTAAGATATACAAATATAGCTTACAAAATAAACAAATTGACATTGTTTTTTTAATATAAATTAATAATATGGAGAATGTGATATTCATTTAATTTTAATGTAATAAATAGATTTTTAGATAGTATCACTCTTTAGGACTATACTATGTGTCATGTTTTGTGACTCAAACAAATATTTATTACAATGTGTTGTTGATAACACACAACGTTGCTATACTTTGTTAATGTTTTTAAATATAGGTGGTTTATAAAAATTCAAGCCTTACTTTAGAATTAATTAAAGTCCTTCATATAATATTGTTAATAGAAATTATTATAGTTCCTGATTTCTATAATTATTTAATAAAAAACTTGTAATATTAAAGTTTTACCTACTATCAATAAATGACCTTTTAAAATCACTTATTCATTACATTTTATTGCATTAGTTTTTAACTTTTGGAATTGCCAGATCTAAGTAACTTTGTATTACCCCCTTAGAAAAGACAATTGTCCTTTGATTGGACAATTGAAAATTCAAGTAGCTTTCAACAAAGTCAATTTTAGTCAGTTGTTTACAAAATTTTGACACAAGGTGTGACCATGTATCCCATTATTGAAAATATAATATTTTTCCAATTAGGTGCCCATATCAAAAGTTGTGTTGCCCTAAATTTTTTTGGGTAGTCCAATTAATTTGAGCTTCTTTTGAGCATTTTTTGCTAAAATCCTCATTGACTTTTGAAAATTTTCATGTATGTAATAATAGAATATGGCATAAAATATTTCACAGGAAAACAAATTTTAGTTCCTACATCACATTAATCTAAGATTGTAGTCAAACTTTGTTAGCTATGTTGGGGCAGTTTTATGAAAAACATTTTTTTTACCTTCAAGCCCTATTATCTTGCAATATGTGAAGTCAAACTTCTTGAATTTCTTCCATCTATTCCAAATGTTTAATCTATTCTTTAATTTTTTCATTGTTTGAATTTAAAGTAAAAGATTTGTTGATTGCACAATTAGTCATCCAAAAAATGACTAGTATATTACTAGTTCACTTAATCTACTTGTAGTGTTGGTTGATTTAGAGTATGTTACTCATCTCAATTCTATTTGAAGTTATTCATGAGAGAACCTAACATCATATATTTATGAATGGTCAAAATCCTCATTTTTGTATAGGGCAAAAGTCTATTGACCTTATTTTGTAAATCAGAATGAAAAAAAAATCTTACTTTAAATGTTATAATCTTTCAATCCATGCAATCAAATGGACTCAAATTTTTTCCACATATTGCCTTATTTATATAATATACTTTTGTACAACTAGGATAAAAAAAATTTAGACAATGCATCAAAAATTGGTAGTCTCGAATTTTCCCTCTTTCAAAATACCCTCCATCCTTTAAGAGTTAATTTCAATTACTTACATTTATGATTGAATGCACTATTATAGGTTGGTTTATTTTTCAATTAGAAATTTTAGATGTTTGCAACAGGACATGTGTGAGATGATAAAAATATATGTAATTATTGAAATGTTTATATGATAACACATAAATATTCATTGTCTATATTGATATTATCTTATTTAGTTTCAATACATTATAACTACTAAGCATTATTGAATTATATTCATTACTATTTTTGTACTAGTCATTATTTTGTATGTAATTAATACAAGGCCGCATGTTGAAAAGGCACGAGTCATAGGTGATTCTATGCTTTTCAACATTATAATGAAGCAATGTACTATAGATCCCAAAAATAATTTTATAAATTACTCTTAATTTTTTCATTCATTGAACATCTCTCGTCTAGAATTCTTGATGAAAAATTTATAATATGTCATCAAACAATCTTTCATTTAATAATGAAATTCATTGTAGTTGTACAAAGGAAAACCATGCAATGCTTCATGTGTTTTCTATAATTTATACAACTAATGTAGAAGTTTAAACACATATCATTTCATTTTCTTTACAACTCACTTTTTATTCTAAACAACATTATATTTTGAAATGACATGAATTCAATTAAACATGCAAATTAATCTATTGGCTTTTTCTTGTTGTCTTCATACATATAAGGCTTGGAGTCCACTACTAGTATGTACGAGCTAAAAATAAGGGATTAAAATTTCTTGCATGATTGCAATTTTAATTCAATGTGTCATTTTTAGAGATTGTTGATAACCAAGGGGATTTGTATATTTTAAAGTCTTCTACAAATTAAGATAAAACACCACTAGTAGAAAATTCAATGACTAAATTATCAAAAATTCAACACAAATTTGGATAGTTGTTAACAAAAAAGTGTTGATTTTTTTGTTAATTTGGTCATGTGAATTTTTTTTAATTAAAAAAAATAAATGCAATTCAACAATACAAAAATTGACATGTGTCACTTGCCACATCATCCACAAAAGAGCTACATAGGCATTCTGCCACATAGCTACATATCTTGACAAACCACCATGTAACTAGCCACCTTGATAATCCAACCAAGCAAGTAAGGGTTGCCATAAGGGTTCAACTATGTACTCCTTGCTTGGAATAGAAGACCTTTAGCCAATACACCATACTACCACTTGCATCACGGTTGTCATATTGGACAGAATCTTATTGTTCACGAACAAATTGGGCAAATTAGGGTTGACTGGCTGCAAACTTTGGAGGTCGATAACTTTTGGAAAAATTATCCAAATTGGGCATATGAGATGTTTTTTGGCATCTACAGTTTCTTTAGATGCCGAAAAACATCTCATATGCCCAATTTGGATAATTTTCCCAAAAGTTATTGGCCTCCAAAGTTTGCAGCTAGTCAACCCTGATTTGCCCGATTCGTTCGTGAACAATAAGATTCTGTCCGATATGACAACCGTGACTTGCATGTGCATATGTGGATTATGATTTTATTTATTTTGTTTTTGCTAATTTTTTAATTTGCTTTGTGAATCCAATAGACTTTGTGAGTCTATTTAAGGGTGATTGCAAAAAAAAATGATACTATTATCTGTCACAATGAGAGTAATTCTCTTATCATCCACAATAACTTTTGAAGCATGAACTTGATCGTAAACTTGATTAACTTGATATTTTTATTGGAGATGGCTAACTTAATAGTATTCAAAATCCTTATTTTTTTTTAAAAGTAAAAAATTATTTTATATTTAAAGTTCAATTTAGCTAATTTGTTACACTTTGTAGTTTGGAGGTTATTAGTACTAGGAAGTACCCAAAATTAATGATCAAGAGATGAAATTTTTGTGGTCTATTCCCACAATAGGGGGACATGTGCCTACCAAAGGAAATCTAAAAATATATTATTTTATGACCTCCACATTTGTACAAATAGGACTCCCTTGTGCAAGTACTTCTAAACATTGAAGATGGTTTCAATTTCCATTTTTTGGTGAAATGTAATTACTATCAAGTCTTTACAAATTGGCCAATTTTTAGTTTTTTTTGTTCATGAATTTCTAATTATTATTAAATTATACCTAGTTGTATCTATTTTTTGCAACAAACTATCATTTTTTCCAAATTAATGCTTTTTTAGTATTAGCAAGTAGTCAATAAAACTAGTAGCCATTGATTTTTGAAATCAATAGCCGAGATTGTTTTGTTTCATAGTACTCATAGTATTAAGTGTAGGAACTACAGTTTTAGCAAAACGCTCCCTAAATTGTTTGGTCTTTCTTACAACCACCCTTAAGCATAGTAAAACAATTTTTTTCAAAAATCTTTGAACCAATGAAACTTGGAAAATCAAGTTAAATTTTACCTCCAAAAATCCATTTACAATTTGGACCCTTAAAAAAAAAGTTATGGACAAAGTTCAGAGAGGAATTGGAATGGATTAATTTGTAGACATTTCTAAACATCATTTCTGAACTTTGTCTATAACTTTTTATTGGAGGGTCCAAATTGCAAACAGATTTTTGTAAGTGAAATTTAACTTGATTTCTCAACTTTCACTAGTTCAAGTTTTTTGAAGAAATTTGTTTTACTATGCCTAAATGAAATCTGAAGTCTGTTGGGTTTTAAAATCACCAAATTGTAAATGATTGAGTTAAGAAAATAAAATTCCATTGTATATAGAATTTCAACCACAGTGATTTAACCACTAAATGCCCAAGACTTTTGAAGTGTATTTTTACTATGAAAAAAAACATAGGCTTATAATTATACCCAATGAAGCAAATTTTAATAAATTAAAATAATCTAATTGTATAGATGTTTGAAGGGCTTGTGCATTAGTGTGTATTCCAATTTTGAGTGTGAAATTGCATAAGAGTTATGTGATTATAACAAGAAAATGTAATTATTCTATATTTAGTATGATGCCTCTCCCCACAATGTTTGAGAAATTTGCATCTAAGAGTTTTTGGAGACTCGAGGTGACATGAACTAAAAATTGTGTTAGCACAATAAAATGCACTTTCAAAAACCTTAAGTTCAAATGAAGAGCTACCAAATTTATTACATAATGCACTTTACAAGTGTTGAAATGATTTTTTTTATAAGTAGAAATTATATATATATATATATATATATATATATATATATATATATATATATATATATATATATACAAATCAACACTTGCATGTTTAAATTTTCAACTATGAAATTTTTTTAAGAAATAAATTCTTTCCATTAGGACCATTTTCAAAGCAAATGGATGTGTACAATTTTTAAAATCTCAAATCTAGTAAAATTGGTAAACTCTGTTCAAAGTCAGGAAATCAAATAAAGTTGATAAGCTTTACTCTTCACTAATTGTGTGTATGTATATTGTGTGTGTGCCTTTCAAAAATAAAATGTTTACCTTTTTTAATGAAAATTGAAAGCTTCAAATTCTAATAGTTAACCTTCAAAATTGCCTTTAAAAATTCTTAAAATGGTCAAAAGAATTTAACTGCGTACACCAAAATGAGCCTAAAATTTTAGATTGACTATACGTGGTCAGTTATGCATTTAGGGGTTAAACATTTCCAAATTACTAACCTCATTTTAAACTTGTTACTAAACTCATTACTAAACTCATTTTAAACTCATTTTAAACTCATTTGTATGCATTAGGAAAATAGGCTACATTTTAAACTCATTTTTTTTATTAATTGACAACTTTTAATGTGCAAATGAAATTGTCAATTAATAAATATAGACTTTTATTTTTTTATTAATTGACAATTCTTATTTGCAAGTCTATGTTAGTATGTTTATTAATTGACAATTTTTAAATTTGCAAGTTGGAAAGGTACAAGTGAGAACTTACTAATTTTTTCTAACTAATAAATCACTAGAATGAAGATAAGCACTCTTTTGGGTAGTTTGTTGCAACATTGAGCTTATCTTCTAACTTATAAACATTATATCATCACAAAATTCAGAACCTACACATTGTCAATGAATATTGTGTGGTTACTTTTATTTTATGGGTGTGCACATTAATTTACAACTTATCGCATCATTACAATGCCTATTATTACTGCAATGAATTGACATTATTTTATAATTAGTATTAACTATGTGGATTCTATACATTAATTATAAGTGTGAAAAGAGACAAATTATGCACAAAAATTTATTATCTTTGTTGTATATTTTATATGCTTTGAAGTACACAAAAAATCCTTGACAACAATGTCATTGCTATTTGTACTACAATAAGGCTTATTAAATGGTACAAATGTTTCAAAAAATATTATCAATGTTCAATTGTTGATCACCATTCTAATTAATAGTAACTTATTTTTTTAAACTAAATTTCTTGCATTTTGTTTGTCAATACTTGGTAAGTATATATTCTAATAAGCTCTAATTTACATCTTAATAATTGTACCAAATGGTTGAATTGAATCCATCATTATTATAAGCCATCGAACTTTAGCTTGAATTGAATCCATCAATAGGACACCAAGAGACTTGATTGTCAAAATATAGGAATTATGTTGAAAGTAGAAATTTAGACCTCATTTAGGTATAGTAGAATAATTTTCTTAAACAACTTTGAATTAAGAAAATTTGGTAAATCAAGCTAGCTTTCTTCTACCAAAACTCATTTGAGGTTTAGAGCCTCCAATCAAAAGATATGGACACATTTTAGGGGAGGGTTGGAAAGAATTTTTTTTGACATTTTTCAAACATCTTCCTTGAATTTTGTCTAAAACTTTTGATTGAAGTCTCAAAATCTCAAATAAGTTTTGGGAGATGAAAGCTAGCATGATTTACCAACTTTTTTTAATTCAAAGTTTTTTGAAAAAAAATTATTCTACTATATTTAAATGAGGTTTGAATTTTTACTTTCAATACAATCCTGAGTGCTTTTCAATTGACTTAGTACTAAAATTGTGAAAGATAAAAAAAAATGCAATGTTAGTGCAATAACTAGTATATATGGACATGATGTTATATGATTGTTGCACTAACTTTATATATCTTAAATAAGCAATAATGTTGCACAAAGTCAGTTGCTCATCACTAAACCATTGAAGTCATGCATATTTTATTGTGTATAGTTATCATGCAACTTTAAGACTTCAAACTCAAATATCAATGACATGACTAAATTTCATGGTATCAATGAATGTCAATATTGTGTTGTGACAATATTTTTAAATGCATGAATGTAACATGAAAGTAGTGGTCGACAATAATTATACAACTATTGTTGACAATTCTTGCTAAAAGAACTTTGTGATGATCTAGAGGTATGATTGTACTTTCATTCATATTTCTTATTGTCATGGGTTGTGGCTTAGGCTATAACACGAGGTATTGACAATGTCAATTGTAGTGACTTGAATAACCTTATCCTCTTTACATTTTGTAGTGTGCATATTTCCATGGCATGTTTGATAATTACATCAAAATCAATTATGTTGGTACATTGAGATTATATACTTGGATTGTGTATTCACGATGTGAGGAAATATATATATTGTTGATAATGAATCAAAAAACAAAATGAAGAACATGCAATTTCTATAATCTATTTTGTCCATGTGAATAAATTTAGAATCCTAAACCAATGAGTTTAAATGACCTAAGAAAATAAGCTATATTGTTGCCTTCTTGATCCAAAATGAAATGAATTTTTATACTAAACGATGAAAAGAAATCCAGTGGAGACCTTGAATCTTCTCTTGTCCATATCCCTTGAATTACAAATCTAGAAAATCTAGAGAATCTGAAAAATTTACAGATAGAGAGCAAATTTGCAAAATCAAAGCAAACAAAGAGCTAATAAAAGCAAATGACTTGGGTAAGTTGCTAGACCGAGCATAGATTGGGGGTGGAGGTGGAGCTACAAAATAACAACAATGGAGTTGGCAAATGCAACTTATAGTTGTTGGAGATGGAATGCACAACAAGAGAAATTAAGAGTTGTTGAAAAGCATTACAAGAAGTTTGAGCCGTAAAGAGGGCCATCAGTTCCTTGACAAGGTAGGTGGCTCTTAAACCAACCCTTTAAGAGCTGATTGCATTTTTGGGATAGCTAAACATCTCAAAACAATTTTCAGTGAATTTCAGTAGGAAGAAAAAAGGAATAGGCATCTAATCCAAGTTGTTTCATATTTTTTGGACCTTTGTGGAATTAGTTACAAATTTTTAAAGTTGAAACACAGTGGTTTCTAAAACCGCCCCCCTTCTGAAATGTACACAATTAGTACATTTCAGAAGTAAAATGTACCAGATCGGTTTTAGAACCAGGTCGGTTTAAGAGCCACCTACCTTAGTGGAGAATGTTGGCCAAAATAATGAAATTTTTTAAATTTTAATTTAATTTAAATGAATGAATCATTTTATTATTATTATTGATATTATTATTTTAAAAATTATTTCTTTCTTCAATGAATGGCACAGCCTAGATGGTGTAGAACAAGTTCAACAAATAATTTAAAAATATTAAAACTGATTTTTAACTGTAATTTTAAAATTAAATCTGAAATTACAAAACTATAATAGTTTGATGTCACACTACTATTGCCACATCAGATTGTGATTATTTTATTATTTTAAATGATTTTAATTCATTTTTTTGAATAAAAATATTTTTGAAATATTTTTATTTTTATTTTATTATTAAATAATCTAGCCAACACTATGCATATTCATTACTTGGGGAACCTTTTTGTAACGGCCTTTTCAAGGCTTGAAGTTTTTTGTAATGGAGCTTGATTGTTGAGAGGGAGAAAGGAGTTGTATCAAGTTGGAGCAATAGGCAATAGAGCAATAAGGTTAAGGCACTAGTAGTCAATCATTTAACCCTTAAACAACATATTGATGTTCGTGAAATCATCCATTTTGATATTGTAGGAATCATTGGTCTAAGAATATTTAAAAGCACTCATTAAAAGTCAAGGAAATATAGAAGACCCCTTTTCACACAAAATTCCAATGATGAGTAGTTGCACTTTTGTCCTACACTAAATGATTATTTGTCATCCATCGGGTACCAAACGTTCACCTCAACATTGAAGGGTTAAGCGATAGTGAGGAGTATGAGGTGATGGAATTTTTTTTCATATAGGAAAACATGAAATATGGGGATTGCTAATTTTTTAGAATTTTATTCCCAAAATTGAAATTAATGTGAATTTTGGGAGCCAAAAGTGCGCTTGTTCAATAGCCAACGTATAGAGTCTTCCAATTCCAATCTTTTAAGAACTACTTTTCCGCTCACTATTTCCTATTTTTTTTCTCATTATTTATTATTTATTTATATTTATTTTTGAAACACATGGACCATGTCTATTGAAAGAGGAAACAAAACATTAGAAGAGATTTGGAGCTTCTAAAGGGCTACAAGTTTTGGGGCTATTGGGAACCTAGAAACTACGTCAATTTTTAAATAATTTTTTAATTTTTAATATTTAAATATCATGTTTTTATTTAAATATTTTGACTGAGTATTGTTTATTATAGTTAGGGAAATGGGGTTGAAACGGCCTTCCCAAGCCTCCAAAAAATTATCTAATGCAAAGACCAAGTTAAACTTGCTCACTACTTTTAGACATGTATTGTAACCATGTTAGTCTAAACCTTGAAAAGAACAAAAAAACACATTCCAAGCTTAAGTTTGAACCAAAGTTGGAAATAGTGCACCCTACAAGTTGGGTATTAAGCGTGGTTGACAACTGCTGTCTCAATCTTAGCTTGAAATGGAGCTACATATGGAGTTGCAATTAAATTCCAAGATAGAATTGTGGTGCACTAGAAGTAGAGCTACAAAGGTGACAAGAGGTGAACTAGAGCTAGACAATGAGCGGCAAGGACAATTGTTGCACCCCTTAATGACACTTACCACCTTATGCTCACCTCCAAGTGCTTCTTGTAGCATTAAATTTTTAGTGACACTAAGGGTCATGATCTTCTAACACTGCACATGCCATACACATGCAACATTAGGTTTCATATTTAGTCACAGGGTTTCCCATTCCTCCATGACTCCCAACTCTTACTTCAATACTTAAATCCTATAAGACACTGAGTATATTATTTGATGACATGGGGTAGAACTTCCATTGATGTCCAAGCACTTAGTGGTGGCACTACTCCCTACCACTATTCACCACCCTTAAATGGAACCTAATTATCTACTAAGCCTAACCCACATTACTTTGGGATTCACCTTAAGACTCACTCACTGAGACTCACCAATTGAAACTCATTAATTAGAACTCACCACCCATAGCCACTATGGCTAACCATGGTACCATTCAAGAGGGAAGAGGGAGACCACCCCTCCTCATAGTACTCTCTGCAAGATTCAGCCCTTTCCATTTTAGGGATTTCTGAGACATCCCAAGACACCTTCCATGTTGGGAGGCCATCTGGTTCCATATTGTTTCCTCAAAATCGGACCCCAAAGGACTCTTGATCTTCCTATCAAAATAATTTTTAGCTCCAAATTCCAAATCCAAAGTGCAAGTCCATTTTTGTAATTTTCTCTTTCCTTAGATAATCATAAACCACTCATTTTCTCAATTCCAACAACTATTGAGGAAGTTATGGCCCTCCAAAGATCTAAGTCCTCCATGAGTATAGTTCTTTGCGACTCTCTCCTTTTTGGATGCCCATTACTTTTAGATTAAAGATTATCTCTTTGTAATTCTTAGTATTCTAGAAAGTTTATCTCATTACCTCTCCAGCAATATGTGGCATGCCCTATTTTGGCCAAGGGATCATCTTAAAACCCCTATTTCCAAGTCCCATACCTCAAGACACAATAGAGACAATGTCAATTTTGAGGAGCCATAACTTTTGACTCACAACTTGAATCCTCACATTCTTTAGACCCATAGATGCGCCTTCTTAATATCTTTCCAAGCATGTATGACATGCTATCCAATTCATCTTGTCCAAAGCACTATTATACTCTGTTTGCTCGGGACTCTCAAACTCCTTCATCTCTTGCAAAGCTTTGGGAGTCACCCCCAATGTCCCCCTTGCTCACCAAGGTGGAATGTGAGCACGCCTCAAAGTGAGGGACATGATAACAATAATCACTTGAGAAAATAGTTACTAGCTACACTTAGTAGCTTCAAACCAAAACTAGACATGCCCTCTCTCTTCATCCCTAGTAAAGCAAGAAGCAATGAAAAATATGATCGCTTTGGTAGATGCCATAATTCTTGGCCAAATCTGGCATTTAAACTAGACTACAAGTGTCACAAGTCTTCATTACAAAGCTTCACAAGTCACTCAAAGATTGCAATATTGTACAAAAAGTCAAGTTATTTATTCAAGTGGAGGAATAGGAGGTATAATTAGCTTCTTGAATTTTGCTCTATACTTAAGAAAATGCCCAAGTTTTTATCAATTTTATCAATTTTTATTTAATTATAGTTATACAATCTTAAACTAGCATTAGAAGAAAAATAAATCTTAAAGAAGGCCACGAGTTTGGAGATAGCGAGGAGCATTGGCTTGAAATAGAAGGGACAAAAAAAAAGTTCCCTTGAAAATTCAAAGTGATTAAAAGCACTAGAATTGTGCAATACAACTTAAATAAGTAATTAAATGAATTCAAAAAAATTTGAAAAAAATTTAACATCCATCCATTATAATAGGTTGTGTGTGTTATGTTTTGATCTCCTAGATTATGTGTCCCCCAACTACGTTCTTGGCACCATTAGAAAGTCCTCAATGAGGAGGGGAGCATAGGCTTTGAATCGTAGCATTTGGACCTATGATGGGAAAGTTATAGATTTTTGAATTATTTTTTAATCTCAAATTATAAAAAATTATTTTTACTTTTACTTTTATTTTGACTATGGCATTGATACAAGGCACACTAATCCATCCATTAAGATAGGTTGTTTGTTTGTTTTGTTTGTTATGTTGAAATCTTCTGTACCGTGCGTCCCCTAATTGCATTCTTGGTACTATTAGAAAGCTCTCGGCAAGGAACGGTGCACAAGCTTTGTTTTGAAGTGTTCCGACTCATACTAGAGTGAAAGTATTGATTTTTGATTTTTTTTAGAAATTAAAAAATTAAAAAATTACTTTTACTTTTATTTTGACTATGGCAACGCCACAAAGCATACTAATTAAAATAAATCCAAAATTGCAATTGGACTAGCCAAAATTGGCCACATCAAATTGCAATCTTATAAGTATTTCTTAATTTTTAACTGGACAACATTGTCCAATACTGAATTAGGGAGGGAGCCCAAATGAGGGCCCATTTCTTCTTTAATGATTTGTTATGGATCACTTGGGAAAATAAAACATAACAACATCATATATGATTATGATTTTTTATTGAGAGAGGTTTGAAAACATAGAAGTAAATTGAAGTATTCCAACATTGTAGTCATGAAAAAATATGAGGTTAAAAGACTTTACATGCATAATCATAATTGAATTAGGGCTTCTCAAAATCTATGAATGAGTTTCCAATGTATTCTTCCCTCCCCCAAGATCTAGCGTATTTGACTATTTGAGGTTTACCTTCCAAGAACCCTTAATACTAGAATATCATGATTTGCAATAGAAATAGAGAAATATTTCTTTCTAAAAATTTGATATTTAATGCTAAAAATATAGGTTGAAAAATATTCCTATTAAATACTTGTGGTAATTTTTTTTTTTAAATTTGTCCAATTCAGATTATGTATAGTAGGAAATTAAATTAACTTGGGCTTTTAAAACATGTTTGTGGTTTTGAGCCTCCAATCAAAGTAATGGACTAAATTCAATGATGATAAGGGAAGTACATGTTTATAAACCTTTGTCTAAATTTAGTTCATAACTTTCAATTGGGTGCTCCAAATTACAAACATGCTTATAGAACCAAATTTAATTTAACCCCTAAAGGACCAAATGGTGGTTTTTGGCAACATAGCAATTTCAGGCAACTCACTATGAATGGAATTTTTTTTCTTTGAAATCTTCACACAACATGTGTCCGAGGAGGATCTTTAAGGCCCAAAAAATTTCATAACTTTTGACTACATGGTTAAACAATTATTGTATGATATGTAATTTTAAACATTTGTTGGGCAATTTGGGCAGCAAAAAAAATTCTTTAAAAAATCACTTTTAAAATAAAAATATTGAATATTCATACATGAAAAAATTTGAATTATTCCAATTTGATTAATGAGATGAAAGTTACGAGAAGTTTTAGTTGTAGGTAATTTGTCAATAGCTATCGAATCTCTACTCTAAAATAAACTTTGAAGTTCTTTATATAACTCAATTTTCAATATTTTTGGAAAAAAACTTTAAAAATTAGATGCACATATTTTTATTACAACATTTCAACTATTGAAATTGTAATTTTCAATTCCATAAATAAATGGCTAACAATTTAGTATTTTGAATCATTCTCTACTTCTTTCTATTTACTATTTTTTTCCTATACTAGCGGTTTTATGTATTAGATAAAATGCAGAGCAAGAATTTCAATAAATCTTCAGATAATTTTTTTATTTATAAATAAGCATATAATGATATAAACAATAGAAATTTAATGAATGATGAATGAAATATATGCAATGATGAATATGGTAAAAGATACACATACATTAGAATGCATTAAAAATTTAACTCAATTGTTACAAACAATGGCAACCCAAATAGAAGGATTTAAAGGAAAACTTGTAAATCTCAAAAGCTTTGTGAACAATTTAATTCAAAGCTCACAAAAGCACAAAATCATAAAAATACAAAAAAATATAAAGCCAAGAAAAGCAATGGAATTGCTACCTTTATAATATCACCATATTGATCCTCTTGAATATCACCACAATTGCAATGACTATATTATTTCTATAATATCATCCTTTGTAAAAAGTGATATTAGAGAGGTGATTGTAAATTGCTACTCTATTTCAGTAATATCACATTGTGTGAAAATATGATTTCTATGTATGCATGATTGAAAATATTTTTATAAAATAATTAAAATAATTATTTTAAAGACTTATCGAAATCATTATCATGCATTCTATTCAAATATATCAAATTTTTACTAATATGTGATACAATGAATGCATAGCATAGCAAGCACGAGCCCCTATGGTAACATTTGTGATATTATAGAGGGACTTATGATTTTAGTAGTATGACTAGCGGTTGACGCTTTCTATGCTACACATTCATCATTAGAATTTTATAAGAATTTTTATGTATTAGATAGAGTACAGAACAAAATTTTTAATAAATCTTCAAATAATAATGACTAAAATCTTTGTATAAGTTTTTTTATAAGTAAGGATACATTGAAATGTACAATAGAAATTTATTGAATGATGAATGAAACATATGCAATGATAAATACTATAAAAGATACACATACATTAGAATGCATTAGAAATTTGACTCCATTGCTACAAAAAATGGCAATCCAAATTGAAGAATTGAAAAGAAAAACTTATAAGTCTCAAAAACTTTGTGCACAACTTAATTGTTGTAGAATCCAAAATCGGTTCAATCGAATAAATTTTTCAAATCATTTGGTAGTAGCAATAGAAAATTGAAATCATGAAAGCTCAAAGCTTACAAAAGCACAAAATCATAGAAGTGCAAAGAAGTGTAAAGCCAAGAGAAGCAATGGATTTGCTACCTCTATAATATCATCCTATGGATTCTCTTTAATATCACCTTAATTGCAACAACTATATTATTTCTATAATATCACCCTTTGTAAAAAGTGATATTACAAAAGTGATTGCAAATTGCTACTCTATTTCTGTAATATCACATTGTGTGAAAATACAATTTCTATGCATGCATAATTGAAAATATTTTATAAAAATATTTAAAATAATTATTTTAAAGACTTATTGAAATCATTATCATGCATTCTATTCAAATATATCAAAATTTTACTAATATGTGATACAATGAATGCGTAACATAGCAAGCACGAGCCCCTAGTATTAATGGTAGCATTTGTGATATTACAGAGGGACTTATGATTTTAGTAGTATGATGTTGTACAATTTCAAATGATTTGAAATTTTTTAAGCATGTTAGCCAACTTGACTTGGAGAATAAATCCAAAGAGTAACCATGATTTTGGATAATTTTTCATAAAACTATGACCTTGTGAAGTGTTTTGCATTGAAGCAGACTTCTTTTGAGCTCATTGTCATTGTGACAAACTATTACAATGAGCTCAAAAAATTTCCAATTCTCCCCCCCCCTTTGTAAACAAAATTTAAATTAAATTAAATTTCACTTTGTTTCAATTGATTTTGTTCCCTACCCAAGTCCCCGCCCTCCCCACCCCCTCTTTATAATTTTATTGTCACATGTACTGTGACATTCAATATGGTATATATATATATATATCCCATGTACTTGTATTTGTATCCATATCATAGCCTAATCCATATCTGTATCAATATGGTACCCGTACCAATATCTGTACATATGTCGTATCCCAATATGTATCCTTATTTGTATCAATATAGTATTCGTATCCATATTGTATCCAAAGTTGTTTTTAAGATCAACGGTATTGGAGGGGGTGGGGATTTTTTTTAACAAAAATCAATAGCTCTTGAATTTGGAAGGTGAAGGGGAGAGGAAATACTAGGACAAGAATGTTTGCCTCTTTTCGGCACATTGTGAAGTGTAATTCCCTGGGGTTTTGTAGGGTAAGAAAAAGATTTTTGTCATTTTAAACATTAAAAATTGAATATACCAAAAATAAATAATATTTTATATTTTGCTACAACACAATCATTCCTTCTGACTTGATTGTGGAGGATTTGAGCTAATATGAAATGGCCCCATTACAATCTTGCATTCAAGATAAAGCCATTGGTCTTCAATAAATCATATTTGGGATACAATAGGCTTACTCAATGGCTACAATCAAAACTTGGGTGTTGATGAAGAAACGTATTGGAATTTACAGCATAATTTTCTACTTGTTTAGTGTAAAACCATTACAAAAAATGGCTATTTTAGAACATTGATGAAGTAGCCATTTTTCAAAAAATATCTTGATTCTTCTAAGTGTCTAAATAGGATGACTATGATGGATGCACTTTTTGTAGATTTAGAGGTAGTTTAAAGAATTTTTTGGGGTAATTGGAGGCAATATACTTCAAAATACATAAAGAATTCAAACTTTTTTGGAAACTAATAATTTCAATTACTATCATGGTACAACCTTCTCTCACATTTGCCTACATGTGGAAAAAAATGGAAAATGAAAAAGTCCCATCAATGACCACGACAACCATTTGTGCATGGAAAGGTTTGGTTTACCTCACCTTATTTAGACCAATATGAGAGGGCTTAATGACTAAAATAGAATACCATACCCAATAGTCACGCTCAATATTCCTTATTGACTAATTAACCTCTAAAGTCCCAAAATCCCTATGGGGGACTTTTAGGATTTCAAGCAGGCTTGTGTGATCTCAATTTTTGACATAATTTTTTGAAACTTTTTATAAAGGTAGGAAATCAGATAAGCTTTCTAGTCATATAATTTCTATTTCAATTAGTGCCTGGAACAAAAGTTATGCCACCAAGAGTCCAAAAAGCAACTTGAGGGGCAACCCAAAAAAAATCACAAAAAGTTAATTTTTTTTAAATTATTTTTTTTCCTCAAAGTTTATATTTTGTTTACCTTAGAAGCTTTTATTCATTCTATTTGGATTAGTAATGAGAAAGTTATGGACAATCTTGTTTTTCGGGCAATCTAAGCACCTTCCTGAAAAAATAACTTAAAGACTTCATTTTTTAATGCAATTTTAACAACTTTAAAAAAAAAATTGTTAGGCAAGGTCAAGTTTTCTTGCTAGAACAATCTCACCTTTGGAATTATTGTATTTCAATTCCATCTTAGAGCTATTAATAGTTTAGTTATCCCTTCAATCTTGAACCTACTTCTACTAAACAATTCTTTGATGAATGAAAATTATGTATTTTTTTGTTGAATTTTTTTTCCTAGATTTTCAACTCAATTTTCAACATTAAAAAAATTAGAAAATCAAAACCAATAGTGCAAAAATTTTAAGTTAAGAAGATTCAAAGCCAAAATCTAGCCAATCGAGGTGAAAGAAAAACTTGTTTTCTTCACTTTGAATGCAAATATCTTGCAACTATACAGTCAAACTTTGTGAAATTTTTTCCACACATTCTTATACTAGTGTAGTACAAGATCTTGCAGTTAGATATATGAAAAAATAATATTTAAAAGTTTTTTATTCTTTGCAATAGAAATGGCAGTTTTGAGTAGGTTTTGATGAGAAAAAGACCTTGGGACTTTAGGGGTCAATTAAAATTAGCAAAAGTAATTCAACCAATGCCTAAAAATAGAAAAGATTGATTTTATTCCATACATTTTTTGAAGAAATAATATCCCAAACATTCCAGCATCTATTTTTCACAAATATTTTTTAATTTTTTTTGCTGACCTTGACCACCGGGTGCAATACTCCCAAATCTCCTTGACATGATCATCTCCAAGTTCCCAGACTTCTTCTATTCTAACAAAGTTTCAATTCCGAATGTTTTTCTGAGCTGCTTGTTCATCACACCATTAAAAGCAAGGCTTGCTCATTCTGCCACTTTCACGACTCTGTTAGGGTGTAGAATCTGCACATGAGAATTGGCCACTATATACATATTTTTGTACAGAATGGGCAAGCCCTACTTTTAACGCTTAAGAGTGGGCAGGGTGTTGCTTGTTCTGCCGTGCGCGCAGCTACCGCACCTACTACAGATCTTGCCCTGCCGGGCTCGACCTGCAGCCACTTGTGGGGCAGAACAAGCAGCACCTTGCCCGTTCTCTAGTAAATAGCTACAAGTTAGTCAACCGATTGATCATTCTTATGCAATGCTTGAAATTGGATTCCATTCCATTCCATGTACACTATGCATAAGGGAGGCGACCCATTCCTAACCAGGGACTCATTCCCATCATATAGACTACACTCTTTCCAATCAGCAAGAGAAAGCAGGACATGAATTGTGGCACATTATGATTGGCTGTAGTCTTGGTTGATTTTACAACTAACCTATGGTTGGAAATAGGAAGACCTATATGACAAGAATGTGTCGGATAGAATCTTCAACTAAAAAATTCGTAGTGATTATGTTTTGAGAAATAAAATTCTAAAAAAATATGGAATCCTTCTAAACTCTATATCTGTACATGGGAAAATTTCTCCACTCAAGAAAAACAACACTCCAGATATGCAAAATTGCTTAATTGGTCGGAAATGGGCCGGCTCCCTTACATGTTGCTTTCATTGCTACTTGGGGCAAGATGTGACTGAGCGAGCAAAATTCGATTGCCTGGTGAGTTCGAAGCCTTGAAGCTGCCAGGTGAAAGTTCAGCCTCCAAAAATAGTGTTGCACACCAAACTCGAGGTGGAGTCGGACATCTTCACTGCTGGGACGCGTGACCAGAAAGCTTGCATGCAAGGGAAGAAAGACTCCTCTGGACCCAAACACTTTTTGTTTTTTTGGGAGAAAGAGAAATGAGGAATACAACAGTGGCACATTTTAATTTTAATTTTCTGACTTGGAATGAATAAGATATGATTTTCCAAAGTCAAAAGTGCCTAAGTCCCTATCAATGCTCATAGGTACAACTGGAATGAACCAAAACATGCCTTTGAATGGAGCGAGTGAGTTCAAGAATGATCCCAAACATGCCTTTGAATGGAGCCAGTGTGTTCAAAAATGATCCCAAACATGCCTTTGAATGGAGCCAGTGAGTCTAAAAAGGATCCATTGTACATTTCCATTCCATTCACTCCCATCAAAATTTATTGCAACTCCTAAACAACCCAATGTCCTCTTATAATTTCAAGTCCAATTCAAAGTGCTATAACTTTTGCATCCAATGTCCGAATTCAATAAAACTTGTTGGAAAATTTGCACTCTCTCTTCTAGTTTGTTTAGTAAAATTTTTAGATCAATCCAAAATGTAAGGTAACAGGTCCAGAAATCGCCCACCTAAGAGCTGAAATTGATTTTTGGAGATGAGAAGCTTCTTGAAATAATTTTTGGTAAATTTTCCTTGAGAGACAAGTGGAATTGGCATCTAACCCAAATTGTTTCATATTATTTTTGGAGCTTTGTGGAATTAGTTATAAAATTTTGAAGTTGAAATGGCATAGGGCTCTAAAATTGCCCACCTCCTAAAATGTACACAATTTGTACATTGTTAAAGGCTATGAGAAAGCAACATGTATGCACAGTGTACATTTTGAAGATGTGGACAGTTTTAGAGCCTGTGCGATTTCAAAGCCTGTTATCTTACTTATTTTTTGGAAGCCAATCAAAGTTCACATATTCAATTTGAGTACACTAAACTACATTTGATGGTTGCAACTTCAAGGGCTTGTATCTCCTTCATCCGATGTTTGTTTTCAATAAAATTTGTTGGGTTATCTTCCCCTTGCACTCTAGTTATTGTGGTAAAGTTTTCATGTCAATTGAAGTTGTTTTGAATGTTTGGGAGCAATTTGAAGTTCAAAATCTTGACATTTTTGGATAACAATGAACTTTGGCGGCTTGTTTCTTCTTCATAGAATGTCCATTTCTAATAAATTTTATTGGAAAAGCTGTGCATACTAGTCTAGTTTGTGTGGCTAAAATTTCATATCAATCCAAAAAT
This sequence comes from Climacium dendroides, assembly GCA_950106755.1. Lineage (NCBI taxonomy): Eukaryota > Viridiplantae > Streptophyta > Bryopsida > Hypnales > Climaciaceae > Climacium > Climacium dendroides. Next base: position 21,879,421 of record OX467088.1, read on the forward strand.
TTATGGGTGACTAACAATTGTTTTAGTAGGAGGTTTAGCCTCAAACATGTTTTTTGCAACTTTTTTTGACCTTTCAAATCCATTTTGTAGACCTCATCAAATTTAGGACTTTTTTACAAGCAAAAATTACACATGATAGTAACCCATGTCACCTACTCAATAGCCTAAAACTACACACATAGAATGGCAATTTTTCACCACACAAAGTCACTTCCATTTCTACACCCATGTACACTATTTTAATCACTTTTGTAGGGTCGGTTCTTAATGCTTGAGTGGTTTTTAAGCCCTCTCTTATAAGTGCAACATCAAAATCTGAAATCAAATGGTTGAATCATTTTCCTATAATGTTTGATTGTGGTTCTTTTTTTTCCACAACGGACTCTCCAGCCCTTAGGTGGTGAAGAGATACGCGACTCAACCATTGTTTTTAAGAAAAAACTTAAAACCAAGGTTTTGTGTGCCAATTAAATTTGAGAAAGTAGCCAAAGAACACTAGAACATAGCAATATCAAAGCATCCTAGCAACTTGCATGGTTGTCATATTGGACAAGTTACTATTCATTTTTTGTCCTATAGGACGATTTACTATTCATCAAATGTACCTCTCAAGTACATTTGATGAATAGTAACTCGTCCTACAAGACAAAAAAATGAATAGTAACTTGTCCAGTATGACAACCATGGCAACTTGGTCAAAAAATAAGTAATTAGAAATATTTTTATAGACCAAGATTCAAACTCAATTCAATTCTTCACTAATGAAATGGATCTCCCCCAAATAAACAACTTAGGAAAAGATAGGGCGGCAAGTAAACTTTGCATTTGAGGTTCTACAAATTTTATCACTTATCCTTAGTTTGTTTTCTTGAATATCATCTCTCAAGGAAGAAGTGGTATGTACCAAATTTGTATTGGTCCTTTATGGGTAGTATAGAAATTTTGGATAGGTATATGTGACTAGAGATTTGCATATTTTAGGCTGAAATTTTAATAGAAGGTAGAGATAAGGAATATTTTTCATATGTAACAAATTTCATGACATTTGAAAATATGAATCAAAAGTTATGGCCAAATATGTTATTTTTTTTCCCAGCTGAGCAGTTGTTTCAGATCAGAAAAAATCACATTTTTTTGAAAACAAAAATTTGAAATTGTTTTTCTAGAGTTATATGTACATGGAAAGCTTTGAATCATTCCATTTTGATCAATGAGATGAAAGTTATGAGGAGTTTTTGTTTGTGGGTGTTTATAGATTCTCTATAAACTTTGAAGTCCTTTATTTTACTCAATTTTCAATATTTTTTGAAAAAATTAAATTATAGAATGTAGATTGTTTATAACAACATTTTAACTATTGGGATTGGCATTTTTCAATTCCATAAATAAATTCTTATGAATTTAGTATTTTGAATCATTCTCTACATCTTTCTACTTACTATTTTTTTCCTATATGTTGTCCAAATCCAAATGATTTGAAAATTTTCAATCATGTAGCCAACTTGTTTAAGAAAAAGAATCCGAAGAAGCACCACCATTTTGAACATTTTTTCATAGAAAAGTGAACTTGTGAAGTGCAGCTATCCTATTTTTTGCAAGGCCTCCAAAATGATTTCAGTGAATTTGAATGTTTATATTTTGCAATCCATGTGGTGAAAATTTCTGAAATTTTTACCACGTATTCTCAAATCAGCATACTACAAGATCCTACAATTATATGTGCCAAAAAAATTTTTTTTTTTCAAAAATTTGATACTTATACTAGAAATGGTAGTTTTGAAGCATTTTCGGTGAAAACATAGTGAAAGAACTTTAGGGATTAAGCTTTGTGTACAAAACTAGGAATTATGATGTTGCCTATGTCATGCGTACTAGAAATGGCAGTTTTGAATCCTCCGGTATATTGTTGAGATGATTTTTTGATTCTGTTTCCACTTCCAAGGACATTCATGTCATCTTCATGGAATTTTCATGATTGCTTACATATCAAGAATAATTTGAAAATATCCACTTCAATCTGCTTCAAAATTATTGAATTTGAAAAAAAAAAGACATTATTATTTTAAGTTTCATTTGTACAACAAAAATTGGCAACTAATGATTTTCATTCACTCACCTAGTTGCCATGAGTGAATGATTTTGATAATTATCTTGCATGAGGTTTGCTTTATATGAACCTAGTGTCAGAGAAAATATGGCCTTTGTAGAGGGTTGTTTGACTTTAGGCCAATGTGCAAATGCAACAAATCTAGCGGGAAAAAAATCTATTAGTTTCGAATCCCCTGTAGCAAACTAGGTGATTACTTAGATCAAATAAAAAATAATCAATTTTTTTTTGGATACATTTTTTTATAATTGTGCATTTTTATGAAGTCAAACAACCTTATGCAAGGTCTAGATTTCCTCTAATGGATGATGAGCACATTAGCCTAAAGTCTATATACTTATGTAACAGGTGTCTATATTATGGAAACCTTCCACGATTATACTGTAACTATGTTATAGAAAACTATATTATAGAAAACTATATTATAGGTGTTTATGTTATAAGCACTTTCAATGGTTGTAGGGTATCTACTTGACTCATTAAAAGGAGTTTGAGGGTTTAGGAAGGTCGTTTCAAGTCTATTCCCCAGGTTGGGATGCATTAAAATATTAAAATATTAAAAAGTTTTGAAATTAAAAATATTAAAAATACCAAAATAATAATTTTAAATTTTAAATTTTAAAATATTAATTAATTAATATGATCTGATGTGGCACAATCATGGCCATGCTAGAATGTTGATTTGGTAGAGTTTTTAGAGTTCCCCTTAGTCCGAAAACTGATAGAAATCCATAGTCTTCTTTTCCCCTCAAACATCTTCTAATGACTTACACCTAGGCTCGAAGCTCATATACTTGCATTTCTATGTTCACATAATTAGTAGCATTATTAGTCTTACATGACTCAATTATGAAGAGGTATCTGTCTAATGAGCAAACACTTCACATTGGGCCATTGTATAAATCTTGCGCATGATTTCAAAAATAGGAAATTTTGTTGAAATGGTGATATTCCATAAGTCATTTTCAAACTATTTAGTCTAAATTGCAAAAGTGCCAAAGTTTGGAGAATGGCACCATTTTAATGAAATTCTCCATAAAACCTCTCCAATGGTATAAACTTAAGAGTGTCTACTTTTTTGGTTGGCTTCTTATAAAGCACGGTTGTCATATCGGACGGAATCTCACTATTCACGGACAGAATTGGACCAATTAGGGTTGGCCGGCTGCGAACTTCAGAGACTTATAACTTTTGCAAAAATACTTCAAATCGGGCAAATGAGATGTTTTTAGGCATCTACAATTTTTGTAGATGCCTAAAAACATCTCATTTGCCCGATTTGAAGTATTTTTGCAAAAGTTATAAGTCTCTGAAGTTCGCAGCCGGCCAACCCTAATCGGTCCGATTATGTCCGTGAACAATGAGATTCCGTCCGATATGACAACCGTGATATAAAGGACTTTACACTCTAAGGTTTTATGATTTAATCTTCTTAAGAGTTAACTCTCAAAGGAAAAACCAAGCTCAACGGACATTTTGAAAAGTTAAACTTAAATTTCATATAATTCATGATTACAATTTTGGGAAAAAAATTAAAAGTAGATTATTGGAGCTACATTTTCTTAGTCAAGCGTGATGATATATTATTTTAAGAAAATTTGAAATTATTATGATTTTTACAAAAAAATTATTACAAAAAATCATCATATGGATTACAATATTAACCTCCACCTCCACCCATCCCGCCTGGCCAAGGAAGATTGACCTCTTTGTTGCTCCAACCAAGTGTAATTGTAAAAAATTGCCCCCTATTTTATGCTGAGTTTTTTTTTTAAAATTTCTTCACCTCTTCCACTTAATTTGTATCTGCATTGAAAATTCATATCTGCATTGAAAAATTATTACAAAAAATTATCATATGGATTACAATTTTCAATGCAGATATGAATTGAAAATTTCCAAATTTTATCATGTGTTGCAAATAAAAAATTCCAGTGTTTTGCCCAGGCGTAATGAGGGGCAAGTTTACCCTGGCCACCCTGCCCCGCCCCGCCCCCGCCCCCGCCCGCCCCCCCACCCGACGGGTGCTGTCCACAAGATCTGGACCGACTAAGTGACACGAACGCGCCCCGAATGAACTCCCGATGTCTCGGGGAAGTTTTCTACCGCCAACGTCGTCAACGACGTTCTCCTTAAGTTAGCGTCCTTCACAATTCCTCAAAGAATAAAAAAATTCTCTCCATTGACTAGGATTTTGCTGCAATGTTATATATTTGTATCTGAGCAGGGGGCGCAAACAGGGGGCGCATTCTCATCGGATAACGGCGAATAACTGCCCCCAATTGATGCAGAAATATTATATTTCTTCAATATGACAGGTCCATGCCATGGCTTGAACTTGTACAGACATTAAAAGTCTGTACCATTCCAACGCAAACGCCTGGTAGGAGACACACAGACCTGCGCACCCACTCAGGCCCTCCTGCAGACTGCGTCTCTCTTCGTCGAGGGGTGGGAGGTCCGCCGCTTTGTCATGTCTGTTGCCGGCCATGGACTGATCGATCGGCAAGCTCAAGTACAGCTCCCCCAATTCCTCCATATTCAATCCCTATAAAGACGACTTCCATCACTGGCGTGGTTGCATTTGTCAACATGTGTGTTACATAGTTCGATCGGTGAGCTAAGTCTGGAGCTTGCAGTACGTACGGTTGGTAGTTTACTTGTTGCGTGGTTTCTTGCAAACATGGAGTTTCTGGGTCGGCAGGGAGGGGACAAAGGAACCCGCAACTGGGTTCAGGTGGTTTGACTTCCTGATCGGGATTGCAACCGGGGTCAGACCGAAGAAGGATGACGAAGCAGAGTGCTGGGTATAAGAACATCGAATTTCATCCTCGTAAGGCTGTGCACGTGGGTAGGCGCACGCTTTGGAAAATGGAGCAATTCGACCTTCGTCGTATGGTGATTTTACTCGTCGTTGCAGCGAAATCGAGGTCGAGCTCGGACAATTGAACAAGCTCCGGAAGCACACAGCTGGATTGTACGTGACTGAAGGCTAAAATAAACGTGGCTAGCGAGCTCCGGCGTTCGGATGAGAAGTAAAGTTTGCAGCATTTGATCGTACGTAGTGACCATGCGCAAACTGTGCTAAGCAGCTAGTTTGATTGGGTAGGCAAAGCTGAGGATCATCGTCTTTGAATAAGAGTGTAAGAGCAATCTGATGAAGGTGGGGTATAGCTGCAGGGATTGTAGTGACCATGCGCCTGTGCTGTGCGAAGACGGGGTGAAGGTCGCCATTTTACCCCACGAGTGCAACTACCGCCACGTCCTCTTCATGCAGGTTTCGAATTTATAGCCGTCATCGACTCATAGCCCCATCCCAGAGACAACGACGATCATCACCAAGTGCGAACCCTAACTTGGATCAAGCTACCTCTCTTTGCGTAGGTGAAAAACTTACATTCTATAGACAGTCTTGCTATTCAAAGTCTGTCAGTCGTCGATATCTGTCCCTTTTGTGGATTCGTATTAAATTCTGGAGTCGACCAGTCCCGCAACCAGTTTTCAAAGCAAAAATTTGAACTCTTGACGATCTCTTCCTAGACTGTCGGTATAAACGTTCTAGACTTCTCGAATTCCAAGGCATGAGATGCATGAAGGACATGTTTGTAGGACAAGTTGTACTGATATATCGGCGTATGTGTGGGAGAGGCTCCGGCGGCGTGACTTGGAAGACGAGTAATATATACCCTTAGTAATAACCGTTTTAATTGTTTCTGTAGTTGGCAGCCATGAATCCCAATGAGACCTCGGTAAATGGAACCAGGCCGATAATCTACAATAGAGAACAGGCTGAACAGCCTGAGACTCCAAGCTTTAACCCGATGGAGTCGTCGGTGTCGGATTTCTCTGATACTCAAGACGACTATCAAGAGCTGTACAACATTTTTTTCAAAACAGACGAATCTGATATCTTCCCGCTGCTGGGCACAGAGTGTGACCACGGATCATCACCGCCAATGGTGTCCCCAGTTTCGACATACTCGTGCCCCACAATGCCCTCGACTCCGGAAAATGCCGAAGCTCAAAACGCAATGGAAGGTGCCGAGTCGGTAATTGATAACAATAGCGGCAACTGCATCAATTTGAGCAATCCTGAGAATTCTGTTGTTCCTTGGGAGCTGTGCAAACCAGGATGTTCGAGGACGTGCCCAGGTTGCGTGCGGCCGGCCTCTGCTTGTCATGACGCTCATCGCTTAACAGCATCCGAGGTCTTAATACCGAAACCTGTAGAGAATTGAAGTGATCGAAAGCACATATAGAGCTCGATCAATATACATCGTTTAAATTTGTCTTAGGATCTGCAAATCCAGTGCAATTGTATCTGTACTCTTCGTCAATGCCAGGATAATGTATTGCTAGCAAGACACTGAATTACTTTCCTGTCTCTCAACTGCGATGCTGTGGTTTGGGAGGTTGTGTAATAACGCAGTTAAGCTGATATGCTTGAAAGATCCTGATTGAATGTATTTTCATGTGTTTGACAGGTTGAAATTAGAAGACAAGAATTCTTCAAAGGAGTGAATAAGAAAAAAAAATCTGACAAGTGGACGTGCGAGACAAGAATCTCAAAGAAGCTTCTTGAGAATAGCGAACTGGAAGCCAAAGAAAAAGTATGGCTTGGGACCTTTGACACCCCGTGTCAAGCAGCACGAGCTTTACATGCGGGGAGGTTCTTATTGAGTGAGAAGAAGAAGAAGAATTCGGCAACGGACGCTACAGACATTGAACAAATATCCAAAACCATCCTCTCGGATTTCAAAGATCGCATGCGCGAAAAGCCACTTGATACAAAGCTCTTGGATAGAGTGAAAAAACTTGCTCTCGAGTACGGTAAGAATGGCTTCCTGTAAATTTTTTGTGTATTTCATTTTCTGCGAATAACGAAGCGCCCAAACTCAAGCCTCGGAACGGAGCCTTGCTTGAGGAAACGATGTACAGCGGCATCCGACTGTGGATTTATCCGCACCTGTCTGCACCAGCTCCGCGGCAATTTGTTAATGTAGATTTATCTCAGTGTGATAGTATGTCCTCTATAGTTTTTTGTTGTGAGAATTGTCTGTCGTAAGCCCTAGTTTTTGACTAGCTAGCTTGAAAACGATGAAGAATAACTCTAGTCCTTATACTGACGTGAATGCAAAGTATGTCGGGGTAGTTCTACTAATTAACCACGCCACACAGACAGAGATAGCGAGTGCTAAGTACCCTTGCTGACTCCTTTTGGAGGTAGGTATCACTACTTAGACTGCTGTTTGTGGTTAAATATTAGAACTCAATGGCTAGAGATCGGAGTTTGAGATTATGTAAGAGATTTTAAATATATGGTGTGTTCTTCCTCTTTAACTTTTGTAATTAGCTAGCTAGCTAGGCCTTCGAGTGAGTTCCTTGCATTTGGTGACAATATAGATGGTGAAGCGGGTGATTCCTTGAGTAAACTTGGCTCTTGCAATCAGTCTGAGCTGCTCTTGAGACAGCTAACCAAGTTGAGCGTCTGACTTTCAGATGGCTAGAGCTTGAAATCTTGAGAAGGGAGCACTCTCTAGTTGCAATGACATTGACTGAAATGCGTGATGCAGACAGCTGCAGATGTTTGACAATCTAGCAGGTTGGTTTGACACATTGCTTTACAACTCCTCACTTTGCAAACAGACTCAGAGATTTTACAGGACTGGTCTTCCAACTGTTTGATGGTAGTATGCTACTGAAGAGGTCAGTTTTTGGTTTGCTCCTCAGGTAATTAGTGAGTGCAACTCCAGTGAGAGCTACCGACGCAGAGTCAGCTAACCAACGTGCTCGAACTTTCAGGTTGCCAAAGCCTCCATGGCAGCAATCCCAAGATACAATGACACCCAATTGAATGAATTGACTGCATGTTTCAATTGCCTGGGGACGTGATGCACACTACATGACAATCATAATATCAATTTCGTTGAATTGTCGGTGCTACGCATGCTCTGATTTAGAAATTTACATGAGCTTGAATGTCGTTCCAATAGGTATGCAAATTAGAATGCAAATTGCTTTTCATCCACAATATTCTTTTTTCCTCTACAGTCCACTGTGCCATTTTAATGGAATTGTGCCAATTTATTAAAGAAATTAGCATTTTCATTGTTTGTTTGTTCATCTTGTGGTCATATTGGACAAGTTACTATTCATTTCTTGTCTTGTAGGACAAGTTACTATTCATCAAATGTACCTCTCAAGTACATTTGATGAATGGTAACTTGTCCTATAGGACGAAAAATGAATAGTAACTTGTTCAGTATGACAACCGTGCTTGTGACATGCACACAGTAAATCTTGCGGATGAGTTCACCCTTTTTATATTTGTAATGAATGATGAATAGCAACTAGCAAGTACATAGTGTTTGTATTTCCTAATTTGTTGATTTGTTTTTTTGGCCATAACTTTTGGGGATGCTACTAGTAGACTAGTAGTTATGATTTGAAGGAATTTTTAAAATACTTAATTCTATGTTGTAGGGAATTCCACAAAATGAACTTCTTTCTCTTTGCATTTTGAACATGTAAAATATTATTTTGGTGGATTTTAGAGGGAGAATGGTCATCTCTATAGAGTTGTTACAAATGGACTATTTTGATTTTAATTTTTTTAAATCTTATTTTTTACAAATTAAAGTGTCAAAGTACTTCTTTTCTTGAAATTCTATATTCTTTTGGTTTTCCTACTTGAAGAATATTTCTATTCTTTATCTTCTTAGAGTACCATCTTCTTAAAATAAGGTATGTATCTTAGCTATATTTTTAAAAAATTTAATTTTTTTACATTGTAAAGTACTTAAGAATAAAAATCAAGAATATTGTGAAAATACAACAATATTAGCAAGTGTTTCATGCAATCATCCTTATTTGTGTTTCCAAATTTTTAACCCCTAAAGTCCCAAGGGTGTTTTTTGGTCGAAAAACACTCAAAACTACCATTTCTGTTGCATTCGCCCAAGAAAATAGAAAAAATAATTTCTTTAGAGTCTAACCGTACGATCTTGTACTTGACTTGTCTGAGATGATGTGGTAAAAATCTCATGAAGTTTGACTGTACAGATTGGAAGATATTAGTATTTGAAATTGAAAATAATTTTTTTTTAATTTTGGCCTACAATTTTAGATGACTTTGACTGCCATTCATGGAAACTTTTTGCACTACACACTTTGAATTAAAAATTTATTATGTTCAAGGATTGAGTTTAAAGTCTAGAAAAAAAATCCCAAAAAAACACACTTGATTTTCATTCTTTAAAAAATTGTTAAGTAGAAGTAAGTTTAAGATTGAAGGAAAGACTAAATTGTTAATACCTCTAAAATGGAATTGAAACACAATAATCCCAATGGTGAGATTGTTCTAACAAGCATATTTAACCTTGTTAAACAATTTTTCTTGAATAAATGCGAAAATAGCATTCAAAAATGAATTCTATAAGTTATTTTCTGAAGAAGATGCTTAAATTGCTCCAAAAACAAGATTGTCCATAACTTTCTCATTGCTAGTTCAAATATAATTAATTAAAGCATTAGAAAAAAAAGAGGGCCTGAAGAGGGCCACTTGGTAGTGACATCCTTAGCAATTTACATGCCACTGTTAGCTCTATTCCTTCTAGCTAATATGAAGTTCACCTGGTCTCATCCTTAGCAATTTACATGCCATTGTTGGCTCTATTCCCTCTAGCTAATATGAAGTTCACCTGGTCTGACTTTCACGAGCGCTATCAGACTTGAGTACTTAAAATACATTGGGGTAGAAGAATACATGTTGAATACAAAGTTAATTAGAAGATTACACATGTTATATTGAATTAAGCTGAAATTAATTAAATTTAGCCAAATTAAGTGGCTTTTGAAACTAGTTGCCAAAGCCAAAGGCAACTAGTTTCAAATGTCACTTCCTAAACTCTAAGTGTTTGAATAAGAGGAGATGAGCCGCTCTTTATACAAGTGGGGTAGTGGTGAGTGCAACTATCTATATGAAATATGTAAATTAGGAGGAATAAGAACTCAATTGTTCATATTTAAGGTAAATATAGGCAATTTCATTAAAATGGTGAAATTTTGCTACTTTGGTAATTTTTACAACTCAAAGCGGGCAATCTAAAGTGTACAAACATCATAGATGTTTGAAATCTATATCATTATTAGATACTTAAAATCTACACCTGTGATAGATGTCACTTTTACAATTTAGATCATGTGGTCTGAAATCTATAACAGTCATAGATTTCTTAAATCTATAAAAGTCCAAGATTCTTGAAAACTATACCTATCCTAAATGTCACTTTTACAATTTAGAGTGGGAGGTCTAAAAATGGCACCTAGAATGCCACCATTTTAACAAAATTCCCCATAAATGCAGGAATTGTTAAAAATTGAGTGAGTGGCTTTTGAAGCAAGTTGTCATTGACAACTAACTTCAAAAGTCACTTAATATGGCTAAATTTAACTAAATTCAACTTAATTTGATAAGGCCTTAAAAGTAAAGGCTAGGATGCATTAGTATACTATAAACCTTGAACCTTTAGAACACTTTGTTCTTGGCTTTTGAACCATTGATAGTCATCTGACATTGCGATTCAAGGTGAGCAACAATAGGGAAAAAATACAATAACAAAAATAAAATGCTTACTACGGGGTCTTTTGAGGGTTGTTGAGTAGCCCTCTTGAGGCCCTCTTTTTTCTCTAATGCTTCACATATAGAAAAAATATATAATATTTTAGTAAAAAAAATTTAATTTTAATTTTGACTTTTTGTGATTTTTTATACTACTAGTCCACCTCCATTTTCGGCTAATTGTGCTATAACTTTTGTTTCCAGACACCAATTGAAATAAAAAATTATATTCCTATGAAGCTTGCATATTTTTCTAACTTCACAAAAAGTTTCAAAAAATTATGATGAACATTAAGACTATATAAGCCTATCCAAGGTTGCATTTTGCTTGTAGAGCCAATGGGACTTTTGGGGTTTAGTATACATATGCTTGTTGTATGTGTCAATACCTTGCAATTTGTTTAGTAATCATTGACCATTTGTAAAATATTCTTCCCATTTATCCGAAGTGATGTTTTAAACTTTGAATCTAAAATCACTTTTTTCTCCTTCATATAGCTATAACCCATTTCATGAATTGTTTAAAAGAATAATATATACTTGTACATGTTATACCATTATTAAGCATAAGAATTCAAAAATATTTGGGCTTCAATATTTTATATTTTTGCAAATCATTTGTTAAAAACAAAGCATAAGTTACAAGATAGTAACTTTGGGTGCATATGGTAGTATCACCATGTACATTCCATGCCAAGCCTTAGTAGAGGCTCTTACTTCTAATGTGACAACAATATAACACTGTTAACCAACAGTGTGTGGGGGGGGCCCTTTTGCTCCCCTTGAAAGCGGGAATCCTCTAGCGTTGAATCTTGCACAATTATTGTTGTCATTCAACTCATTAGCCACTCAAACTCTCCAACTTTGTTCTTCCCTAGGTGTTTTTTTTAAACCCAATGTTTTGCTATCAACTCACATGAGAGCTTACCAAAATTATAAGTGACTAGTCAATCATCTTGATTTCATTATAACTTAATTACTTTCTTGAAATCTAGGACATTATCCCTTTGACACAGGGAATGAGATTAGATAGCTTAGTAATATTATGAAAGCTTAAAATGATAAATTTATAGATGATCAACTTCAAAACTCAAAAGCTATGGAATAAAGAAGTTGGGTATGATGACTCATCCATATCAACACACATATTTTGTATTTGTAATTTATAAAGTATATTATATTTGTATCCTTACGTACATGTATCGAAAAAAAAATCAAGAATTCACTTCTCTTCTAGTGAATATTATATATATATATATATATATATATATATATATATATATATATACACACACTAGTGGTTGGTGCTTGCTTTACTACGCATTAACTATATTACTTTCACCGATTTCTCATGTGATAGAATGTAGATTAATAACGTATGTATAATCTTTAAATGAAAATATTGACATCTTCATACAATATTCTTTGGAAATACATATATTGTACAATAGAAAGTAATTAAAGAAAATCTTTATATCATAATTTTCACAAAAAAAATCTTTGCAAACATGAAAACATTGCAACAATACCACCACTTGATAAATTTCTTCACTCACAAACAATGGTCACCAAAATTGAAAAATTGAAATGCAAATTTGTCAAATTGCAAAGACTTTGTAAATACTTTGTTGTAGAATTCAAAATTGCTTCAATCTAACAAAGCTTCAAATCATTTGGTAGTAAGAAAAGAACATTAGAATTGAGAACATTCAAAGCTTAGAAAATCATAGAATTGTGGAAATAAAATGAAGTGTGAAGCCAAGAAATATGAAACCTCTATAATATAAAATGGCCATTGGAACTCTATAATATCACACAATGTAAAAAATGTGATATTACGAAAGGCCTTGTGATTTTAGTAGTATGATAGATATAGATATAGATATAGATATACTTATACTTATACTTTTGTTTAATATTCCAAAAGCTAAGGGATAATGAAGTTGGAACGTATTCATATTTGTATTTTTAATTGTATTTATATCCTTGTATATAATATTCTTACAATCGTATTTGTAATTCATATCATATTTATACCATATCCATATCCCTATTGGATAGGACATGGGATAATATCACCTTGTGCACATGGCACATGTCCCATGTCATTTTTTGATTTGAATTTTTTTTTCTATTCATATTCTTGTTTACAATGACCCAAAGCTTTAAGATTTGTTGATTTTAATTTATCAATGGTTGTAGAAAATATCATATTATAGATAACATGGATTAATGAGGCAAAAGTTATAGGATAATGAAGCACACTAATATATATTTGTATTCATATCAATATATACCATATTTTATATTTGTATCTATATTCACATCATTATATATATGTATTTGTACACTATTCTTTGTATTCATACACAAAACATGGAACATGGGACATTAGAAGGGAATATAATTTTGGGTGCACAATATAAGAAAATTAAGGGACACTTTACTTTATAACACTTTGTTATGCAAGCTTGAATTGTTTTTATTTGCAAGCCTTCATAAAGTAGTTGAAAAGTGTTACTTTTGTTGTCCCTTCTAGATGGGTGGTTCAAATGATAATTTTTTTGGGTAAAGTATGTTATCCTACTCACGTGGAAACCAATCCAAGTCATTATGTAATTTCCTCACATTCACACAATATTCTATAAATTTTCAAAGTTGAAAGCACAGGATACCTATTTAAGCCCACTAGACTCCCTTTAAACAAATCCCTTCGAAGCATAAAATTCTCAATGTCCATTGGTTTCTTCAAAGAATTCTTCAACTTCTATTTATTGCTCTTAGCCCTTTACGTACTAAGAATTCATGATTTTAAGTTGCATACTTTGATTGTTTATATTGTAGAATATATAATGTAAATGGAAAATTTTATTATATCATTAGCTTGAGTGAAGAACATTGCATGCATTGGTTTAAGTAAATATTTATTAAAATGAAATTTAAAAATCTATATAAACTCTTCAAAATTGCTTAAAAAATGTGAGGCCCAATTTGGGCTTCTTAGTCATTAAAGGGTTGAAGGCACCAATAGTTTTGGGTGAAGGTGTATGGTCATTCAAGATTTAACTGCAGATGGTGGAATTTCAAAAGTTAGTATCTTTTTTTGGTACTTCTATATTGTTGACTTTGGCATATTATTATTAACCAACATTAAAGGCCCCTTTTGCTTTCCTAGAGTGCAAGAGTCCCAACCATAATAACTTTCTAATCAACCAATAAATGACCTAGTCTCTACAACTTCCCAATTAGTCAATTACATTAGTGTTGCAACTTCCTAATCAGCCAATGATTCTCCTCAATGACTCTCTATAGATTCAACTAAATTCCCTTTAAAAGATCCATAGCAGGATTATTCCAATCTCTAAAACTAGAATAATTTAGGTTTGCTAATAATGATAATATTATATGTGGATGAAAAGAGAGGAGGCTTTACATTGACAAAAGATACATGCAAGAAAGTAAATTGGACCTTATTAAAAAAACGAGCTAGTACTATAGTAGGGACACGTAATGTAACTCCTTGTTACTTATCTAAATGTCTAAGTGCTTAGCTTGAGATGCAAAGTGTTTGTTCTTTTTAACCTAAAACAATCTTGTGGTTGTTTTTTAGGCCTATGAATGAAAAGAAATCCTTCTATGTAGGACAAAAGTGCAACTATTCATCTTTGGAATTTTGTTGTGAAAAGGGGAGGTCTTCTAAAATAGTTTGACTTTTTAATAAGTGCTTTTGCAATTTTTTAAACCAATATTTCACACAATACTAAAACAAATGATTTCCACAATCACAAGTTTGTCTTTTAACCCCTAAAGTTCCAAAGTCCCTATGGAGACTTTTGGGATTTTGGATAGGCTCATGTGATCTCAATTTTTGACGTGATTTTTTGAAACTTTTTTTAAAAGATAAATAATCAAATTAACTTTCTTAGAATATAATTTTTATTTCAATTGATGCTTGGAAACAAAAGTTATATCACCATAAGTCCAAAAAGCAACTTGAGGAGTAATCCATAAAATCATAAAAAGTTGAATTTTTTTAATTTTAATTTTAATTTTTCAAAGATTAAATTTTTGTCTACATTTGAAGCTTTGATTCATTCCATTTGGACTAGTGATGAGAAAGTTATGGACAATCTTATTTTTTGGGCAATCTAACCATCTTCTTGAAAAAATAACTTATAGAATCCATTTTTGAATGTAAACTTTTATAATTTAAAAAAAAATTAGGTAGGGTTAAAAAAGTTTGCTAGAACAATCTCACCATTGGGATTATTGTATTTCAATTCCATCTTAGAGCTATTAAAAGTTTAGTTATCCCTTCAATCTTGAACCTACTTCTACTTAACAATTTTTTAATGAGTGAAAATTAAATGTTTTTTTGATGAAATTTTTCCCCTAGATTTTCAACTCAATTATTCAATATAAAAAATTATAAAATCAAAATCAATAGTGAAAAAATTTTAAATTAAGAAGATTTAAAGCCAAAAAATCTAGCCAATCAAGGTATTAAATAAACTTGTTTTCTTCACTTTAAGTGCAAATATCTTGCAATCTATGCAATCAAAGCTTCTGAAATTTTTTTCCATGCATCTTTATACTAATTTAGTACAAGATCCTATGGTTAGATATGCAAAAAAAAACAAATTTTAACCCTTAAACAATGAGCCGGTCAATGTGGAAATCATTTGTTTTGGTACCGTGTGAATTGTTGGCTTAAAAAAATGAAAAAGCACTCATCAGGAAACAAGCTATTGTAGAAGATGTTCCCTTTTCCCACAAAATTTGAAGGATAAATAGTTGCACTTTTGTCCTACTACTAAAAGGATCCTTTGTCATCCATCAGACAAAAATCCTCCTCCTTGACACTTGAGAACGATGAGCTATTCACCATGGAAATCATCTATTTGGGTGACAACCATGTGAATTGTTGGTTTAAAAAAATGAAAAAGCACTCATTGGGAGACAAGCTATTGTAGAAGACATTACCTTTTCCCACAAAATTTTGAGGATGAATAGTTGCACTTATATCCAGCATGGAGAGATTCTTTGTCATTCATTGGCTGAAAAACGTCCACCGCAGCATTGAGGGTTAAATAACTTAATTTCAACAGAACCCAGTTTGTGCAAGTGGAACACTCCAAACACTAATACGTTACCCCTTGAACGTCAAGGCGGACATTTTTTGGACATTGGAATCGAGAAATGCTTTTCTCAAAATTCAGGGCCTCATTCGACCGGGTCATTGTAGCGTTGCAATGTACAATAGTTTCAGAGTGAATTGCGGTGTTTCAATGGGTCATTGTAGCGTTGCAATGTACAATAGTTTCAAAGTGAATTGCGGTGTTTCAATGGGTCATTGTAGCGTTGCCGAATGTACAATAGTTTCAGAGTGAATTGCAGTGTTTCAATGGGTCATTGTAGCGTTGCAATGTACAATAGTTTCAGAGTGAATTGCGGTGTTTCAACGGTGAAGTCGTCAGTAACCAAGTCAGTTGCAAATGATTGGCGTTTTCCTTTTCAGGCGCAGAAAAGCTCTTCATTTCTGGGGTCTGGCTGTGACATTCAAGGGTTAAGCTTACCATCACGGAAGCCCTGACACTGCTTCTGAATAATCCGCAATTTTCCACCCACCGGAAGCTGGAAGACAGAGAGTCAGCACCGAAGCTACTGTAGGAAGTCTTATCTAAGGTACTGTGGCCATGGGATAAACAGTGGAATGTTCACATGTACGGTGTAAGATTCTACGCCATTTACATGCGGCAGAGGAATTGAGAAGTGAAAGAAATGAAAGAGAGAGAAAAAAAACAAATGAAACAAAAAAGATGAATCAAACAGGGTGTGGTGTCAATTGATTCTCATCTTGTCTGTTTCCTCTAATTATATTGCTTCCTATTTAACTTTTGATGTTTGATTGGATTGAAGATTTGAATTTATGAAGGTGCAATCGACGAACAAGGATGAAGAAATTTCATTAGGCTTTTGAAATACATTCACTTTTAGGACTTGAAAGAGAGGAACAAAAGGTGATCAAACTAGGATTGACTTTTAACCTTGAAAGGAATAGACCTATCTTTAGGGTTGTCATTCAAAAAATGATTCAATTTTTAGATGAACAGGTACCAATGATGCTAGTGTGTGAGCATGGAATGAGTATGTGTATGAGTAGATATCTTACAACCATTGAAGGTGCTTATAATATAATTACAATATAATCATGGAAGGTTTTTATAATATACACATATAATAATGGTGTATAAGTCTTCTAGGCTCCTAGGCTCACATAAAAATACCCCTCAATAGGCATATTCTTCTTGTATATGAGAACTTGAAAGTCATTCAGCAGACACTTTTGTCCTCCTCAACATTATACGATCAAAGATGAATTGAGCTCTCTTACTAAGTTACTGATAAGGTCAACTTTTAATATAGTATGCTATTGGAATAATGATTGCCCCTATATTATACAATTAGAGTTGATTCTCATGTTTCTTTGCTCATCTATTCCGAAACCTTTCAGATATGTTAAGGTAACTTCACCTAATTGCAACCCCTTTCTAAAACCAACCTCTATAGATTCTTGCCTAAAATGTATTGCTTCTATTTATGAAAATCTAGAATTGCTTTTAGACACTTGTTTACTTCATAAATTCATAATTTATTCATAAAGTGTCAAAAAAATGCATATAAAGGTCATCTAAAATATTCATTTAACTTCCAACAATATTCACCAAAAATAGGCAATTTAGTAATAGGAACAATGCTCAATTGCTTATTCTAAACCAATTTTGTGTAGCTAAAAAAAAATTTATTTATTTTGGGCAATGCAAAAAACAATCGTTGTTGAAGTGATGCAATTATTTACATCTTGAAACATGAAAAATGTAGATGAAACTTAAAATTGACAAAAAAAAAAATAGCCATAGTGTCCTTTAAGGGTCAAGCTCACATGAAGAGAAATTTGATAGAAAAAGTTCAAAAGTGGTATATTTTGAGTTTTCAAGATACAATCTTCACACTATTATAAAAATTACAACTTTAATAATTTTGAAAAAAAGTCAAATGGAATAATAAATAGATTATTGGAGCTACATTTTCTTAGTTAAACTTTAGAACATTTAAAATAAAAAACTATGTAAAAATTCAAGATTTGACTTTCTAAATGCTTGTGTGTGGATCCTTTTTAAGGGTTACAAAATTCCATAGATGAGTAAACAAGGATAGCAAGCATACGAAATTGTCACATGCAGAATAGTCCTTACATTATCAACTGGAGAACCTATAGTAGTTGACCCATTTCCAACCACCACTCCATTTCCAATCTATAGGTTGCTTTTTTTCTATGAAGTTATACTTTCTTTCCATGAAGGTGTGATACAGTTCAAGGAGCAGTTGTGGCACATTATGATTGGTTGTAAGGCTATTAATATTGCAACTGGACCTTGGTTGATTTTGCAATCAACCTATGGTCAAAAATAGAAAGGTCTATATCACCATTAGAGGTCAAAGAGAATCTTTCATTAAAAAACTCATAATATTTATATTTTGTATAATAAAATTCTGGAAAAATTATACAGTCCTTCCAAACTCTATTTATGTACGTGGGGAAAATTCCACACTCAAAAAACCTGCTCTCCAAATATGCATAATTGCTTAAGTGGTTGGAAAAGGGTCAACTATCTTAGTTCATGGTGTGTACTCAGTGAATGGAGAAGTTCAATCGTTAGTATGCACAACCCATCAGGCTCCGCAGAGGAATTGTTCAACATCCGCTTCGTTACCGTACTCCGAGAATTTCAGTTCAATACAACATTGCAACGAAAGTAAGTTCACATTCTCAAACGGCAATCAATGTATACTGTATATTATGGAACTCAGTCTAGCAATGCATACGGCGTATTGTTGAACTCAGCCTGTCAATGTACATATAATTGAACTCTGTCTCATGATTCCGTGACGGACGCAGTCTCCAATTGGAAAGGTACACTTGCGGAGAAGCTCAACCAAGAAAACCCATCAACAGCTCGTAGCGTCCAACAGACCTATTTTGCCTTCACAATCCATCCCCGAACTGCAATCCAGCTAAAATTTACACAAAGCACATACTGTATACGTCACAACTACGAAATGAAACCCTAACACTGTTTTTACAAATCACTCGGCAACATGGTGTCGCCGTCAGGAAGATCACAGTAGCACTCCGAGATGATGAGCTCAATGCAACATTGTAGCACAAGCCAGGTACAGATTCTCAAACGGAAAACAATGTACATATTATTAAACTCTGTCTAATGTTTCCGTGACAAGACGCAGTCTCAAATTGGAAAGGTACACATGCGGAGAAGCTCAACCAAAACCCCCACAAGTGCACACCTTCTCATCAACAGCTCGTAACGTTCAACAGACCTATCTTGCCTTTACAATCCATTCCGAACTGCAATCCAGCTACAATTTCACAAGACACACATATGTCAAAAGTACCAAATGAAACCCTAACTCTGTTATTACATATCACCAGGCAACATGGTGTCGCCGTTCGGAAGATCGCAATAGCCATTGAGCTCCCCCATCAAATGCGCCACGCACTTCTTCTCCGCGACCAACTCCTCCTCGCTCTTCTTGATGCGGTCGAACAAGTAGTCGTCAATTTCGCAGTCTGTCACCAACTCCCAGTTTCCATCTCCAGTAGAGCGGCATGGCATGCTGAAGATGAGATCCTCGGCAATTCCGTAAGGATTTCCATTGGTATACACACCTGATGAAAACCAATCTCCCTCTGGAGTGGGGGTGATGAGCGACTTGATTGCGTCTGCGATCGACACTGCGGTGGACGCAGCGGAAGATCGTCCCCATTTTTTAATCAGCAAGCCTCCTCGCTTCTGCACTCGCGGAGTGAACTCCTCCTTCAACCATTGCTCGTCTTGAATGACGTCAATTGCTGGCGCTTGATGAATCCTCGCGTTTAAGAAGTCGGGCACCTGTGTCGTGGAGTGATTACCCCAGATCGTGACATTAGAGACGTTGTCGTAGAACACGCCAGCCTTGAGAGCTAACTGACACTTCGCTCTGTTTTCGTCCAACCTCGTCAGCGCATGGAAGTTTTTCGGGTTGAGGCGCGGCGCGTTTTTGAGTGCGATCAGAGCGTTCGTGTTGCACGGGTTACCAACTACGAGTACCTTCACATCGGGGCTCGCCACTTTGTTGAGCGCTTGGCCTTGCTCGGCGAAGACCTTTCCGTTCATCTCCAGCAAGTCGGCTCGCTCCATCCCCGGACCCCGCGGCTTGGCGCCGATGAGAAGCGCCCAATCGGCATCCTCGAAAACTTCCTCGGCTTCAACGCCGATGTTCACTTCGCGCAGCAACGGGAACAACGAATCCTCCAACTCCATAGCCACTCCTTCCAGAGCTTCCCGTGAATTCTCCGACCCCAGGAGGTTCAGTGCAAGGGGCTGGTCGGGGCCAAAAACCTCCCCGGACGCAAGCTTGAACAGCAAATGGTTGGCGATCATGCCCGCCGCGCCGGAGACCGCGACACGAACCGTCTTCTTCCATGTCCGCGGCCGCTCATCCTCCTCTAGATCGTAGGTTACACAGAACACGCCGAAGCATTGGCCGCCCTTCAGACTATCTTCGACAGACTTCGCAGGCTCAGTGACAGACTTCTCAGCTGGACTTTGGGCGACATAGGCCACCACACCCGTTCTCCTCTGCGACAGTTCCTTGGGTTTCGCACAAGCGACAGTCACTAGCCTACGACCCAGAAACGAATTCAACAACACATGCCCCCTCTTGCTCTCCAGCTTCACGCCAGTCACGCTCCCAGATGCAATTGCAACCGAATTCCCCTTCACGCAAGCCAAGGTCGCCATCGCCACACCTCTACTATCAACCACAAACCACACAGTAGCTCAAAAACACTCACACAACCTTGCAAAGCTCAAATCCACGATCTTCAAGGCTGGTCAAGACCAGCGAAAGTGCAATTCGGCAAGATCCTCGTCCAATGATTATCAGGCACATCGAGCACTTTACAATCGGTGGTGTTCGTTGCTACGCAGATATTTTGCTTCAGTGGTGATAAGACGCTATTGGATGCAAACGAAGACAGTTCTGTCGCTCCCAGGCTTCACAGCTTCACCGATGAAATACCCACCGTACAGAAGAGGATCAATTTCAACGCCGACTTTTGCTAGTTTCCGTCATGACCTCTCAGGCCCTCAATCCTCTTAGTTCTAACGCAACTGAAGAGCTCATGACCCCATGGTCTAATATATTCGCCTTTCTCGCCAGGACCGTACGTCGATTAGTGAGCGACAGCTCGCAATTCGATCCGAGAATGGAGTGGGTAACGGTGGAATTGTTGGTGTCCATGTAGTTACTAAACAGCGCAGTTACTGTACATGAGCTCCGTTGTGACAAATCTCAGTTGATGATGAGCCACTGGACGACGAGACAGATTGAGAAGCGGGGGAGAAGGTTGAACTTCCTGGTGAAGATGAGGACGCAGGTGGCACACGTGGGAAGTGGACAGGCTTTTGTAGAATGGTAGATGCTTGCCTGGTGGTGAAAATCAATCAAAAGCGGAGTGGTGGTGAACGCAGCTGGATGCACACTGGTGCACTTCCCAGTGAGCGTAAATGAGTCGCAGCCGAACCAGCGCTGGGTTGTGTAATGGAGATCACCCATTTCCGACCAGCCTCCCATTATCGCAAGTTACTCTTGCTCTATTTCCGATCAATTGTGGTGTAAGGTAGAAACACCCAAAACCATTACTTTAAGCAATTCACCATAGTTGGAGGCATATTTTTCTAAAAATGATATTTTTGTAGTATATGCAAGTGAAAATCATGAATATTCAAAAATTAAATTAAAATTTTTGGACATTGTATGTAATTTTTATGATTTTTTAAAGTGTTGGCTACCTAAACCACTGGAACTATCCCATAGGTGCACCTAAAACTAAACTACGCAAAAATTAGCTATCAGCAAATCAGAATTCAATTTGTGTCCTTCAAGTGCGTCAACAAATCAAAGTTAAACATGTGTAAGACACATTAATGGAACTCTAGGGACACTTTAAAGACACTCTATGGAACAAGGATTAGGTACAAGGATGGAATTGGATGTTTCTACCTTAGGTAATAGCTCACGTAGAGCATCAGAAATGTCTTGGAGGTGTAAGGTAGATGACCCATTTCCAACCACTTAAGCAATTACACAATTTTCTTGAGTGCAAAATTTTTTCCATATATAGAAATAGAGTTTGGAAGAATTGTATATTTTTCCAAAATTTTATTATACAAAATATAATTATTATGAATTTTTTAGTGAAAGATTCTCTTTGACCTTTAATGGTGATGTAGACCTCTCAATTTCTGACCATAGGCTGATTGCAAAATCAACCAAGGTTGGTTGTAATATTGATAACTTTACAACTAATCATAATGTGATACAACTGCTCCTTGAACTCCACCACAACTTCACGAAAAGAAAATACAACTTTACGGAAAGAAAACAACCTATAGATTGGAAACAGGATGATGGTTGGAAATGGGTCAACTATTATACATTGAAAGCATACAATAATCACAACATGAATATTGAAAGCCATAATTATCACTTACATTGGTTTTGTAAGCAACCTATGGTTGAAAATAGGTTTGCTTATATATCGAGAATTGCACAAAGAGAATCTTCATGAAAAAAAACTCATGGTAGTTTTATTTTTGAGGAAAAAAATGTAAAAAATAATGAAATTCTTTTGGAATCTATTTCTCTACATGGAGAAATTTTTTTATTGACCTCCCCCATGCCATACATAGGCTAAATTGTTCAAGTGGTCAAAAACGGGTGATCATCTTGATAACCCTTAAAGCAAAGTGTAAGTCCTATGGGCATTTTGAAAGTCAAAACCTAAATTTTCACATGGTTCTTAATTTTAAATGTAACTCCAAAAATCTACTTTATACTCCATTTGAATTTTCATCAAAATTGTTAAAATTATAATTTTTGTGACACATTCAAGATAGTGTCTTGAATGCTCCAAAATACACTACTTTTGAACTTTTTCTATCGAATTTATCTTAGTATAGTCTCAAAAAATACATCAATTATACCAGGATGTTTTTCACTATTATACATAATATTTTTTAAATGTCATACTATCTAAGAATTTTCGTAATTATTATGATTTCTACAAAATAAATCTTTAAAAAATCAATTAAATTTTAATTCAATGTTTTTATTTATTAAATAAATTTAATTTTAGACATATATTACTATAGAAAAAAAATTAAATTTTGAAATGTGTATTTTGATGTAAAAATCTAATGAAGTTTGACTAAGCCCAAACTTGAAATGTCCTTTAAGCCATCTATTTGCATTATCAATTTTGCTTGTCCAACAAAACATTAGGCTTGGGCTTGAACTCATTTTGTGGTCACAAATGCATCCAACAAAGTCAAATATCATCTTAAATTTTCAAAATATAGAAGAACAAATCTTGTCATCTAAGTAAAAATTATATTACCTCAATAAGGCCATTTGTTGCCAAGGCAAGCAATTGATCATATATAGGACCGGGGAAGTTCAATTGACAAAACCATCTTGAACTAGTAGAAAAACATTGACCCGATCAACAATAATTTTACAAGAATGTGTTGATTTCATACATCAATCATTTGTTAATTAGGATGTAGTGACTTGAACAATGCAAAACAAAAAGTTGTTGATTTGGTTGTTAATTTGGTCAATTGAAAAAATTAAAATTAAAAAAAAGTCCTAGTCAATCAAAAGTTGATATGTGCCATATCATCATTTAAACAAAATTGCTACATATGTAGCTACCGAGGTGGTAGTGCCACACAAGCAATGTGCGTACGTGGCATTGCTATGTAGACTATCACCTATGTGACAATGTCACGTGAATATATAGGAATAAGGGTTTGCACCTTGCACCTCATGCTTGAGGTACAATGCCCTTGGCTACTAAACTATCAATGAGCTCATGTGAATAAAATGTAATCTTCTTTTCTATTTACTTTTTGTTTCCCTTTTGTGAATTCATCAGACTTTGGAGGTCATTTTCTCATAGTTGAACAACTTTTTTCAAAAAACTTTGAACTAGAAAAAGGTTTTAAATCAAAATAAGTTTCATCTTCAAATTTAATTTTTTCCAATTTTGATTTACTAATCACAGTTATGGACAAATTCAAAAAGAGTGCTTAAAAATGTCAAAGAAAATTTTCATTTTAACCCCTCTTTGAAATTTGTCCATAACTTTTGATTAAAAGCTTGAAATCTGAAATGGATTTTTGGAGATGAAAATTAGTTTGATTTCTCCAAAGCTTGAATTTTGGAGATGAAAATTAGCTTGATTTCTCAAGTTTTTTAGTTCAAAATTTTTGAAAAAAAGTTATTCTACTATGCCAAAATGTCGACCAAAATTTGCTAATTTAAAAAAAATTGAATTGTGAATGATTAAGTTACAAAACAAATTCCATTGTATATATACTTAGAATCCATTGTGATCATTTAAACATCATTTAAATGACAAAAATTTATTTGAAAATTTTGTAAGTCTAAATGAACAAAAAAGTATTGATTTTTTTGTTGACTTGGATTGCTGGACATCATACTATTCCAATCAATAAAAATTTGGTAACTATTTTGTTAATTTGTGCCAAATCAACTAAAAATTGTGAAAACAGTCAATACAATATCCACTTCAAAAAAATTTGCTGATTTTTTGTCGATTTGGAAATCATTTTTTAGTAGTGTTGACTTATCTATAATCAATAATAATAGAATTAAACCCTGACACTTAATCTAAAGGCATTCAAAAACATCCAAATGCCATATATTTAGTGAATCCTCCACGGAAACCACTACTAGGAAATTCAATTTTCTATTGTTTTGGTTGCTTTGATTTGGCCACGTTGATTTGGATATCTTTTTTGTTGATTTTTGTCTAAATCAACAAAAAACTGAACCAAATCATTAGAAGTGTTATAGACATAGTTTACAACCTTTTCCAAAAATCTAAACTTAAAAAAAAGCTTCTTGAAAACCTTCTCAAACTAAAGAAGGTTTTAGAAGGTTTTGGAAAGACATCCAAGTAGGATGGAAGCTTCTTGATAAACTTCCTAAGTAGGAAAAGCTCTTGGAAGCTTCTTGAAGAAAATTTAAATTAGAAGAAGCTTCTTGAAAAGTAGGTCAAGTAGTAGAAGCTTCTTGAAAAGTTTACCAAGTAGCAGAAGCTTTTAGAAGAACTTCTTAGTTGATAGTATATATAAAAGTCAAGGCTAAAGTAGTCTTCAATCTTGATAACACATCTCTTAAGTGTTAGTTCCTTAATTCAAGCTTTAACCTTGTACTTTTCTTGATTCTAATAGCAATTTTGTTCCCCGAGACTTGTTTTGTCTTGTTTCTCTTGCATCCGTTATAAAAAGATGTTTGAGGATAAAAGAAGACTACAAGTTCCTATAAATTCTTGGATTACGGGGAACTTTGGGAACTTTGCCAAATCAACAATCTAACATGGTCGCAATCATGCTACATTAGATAATATTAATTATTTTAAAATTTTAAAATTTTAAAATTATTTTAATAATTTTTTAAAATTTTAGATTTATTTTATTATTTAAATTTTTTGATGCATTCCTAGCTTGAAAAATAGATCTAAAATGGCCCTCCCAAGCTCTTAAACCCCTTCTAATGCAATGCAACCAAATCAATATAAAAATTGAATTTTTTAGTAGTGAACAGACGTACTAAATTGCAAATCTATAACAACAAAGTTGCTTTAACATAACCTTCATGAGTCCAATGAGTTCTACAATGAACATTCAAGTGTCATAAACAACAATTACAAAATATAACATTAAGTAAGAATTATGAAAACTATGTTCATAAAAAAACACAGATGTGGCTACAAGGGGGATTCTATACAGGTATATCTTTTATTTTATTTGCCTTTAGTTTTGTAAATTTTAATTGTTTCACAAAGTCATCAAAAATGCATGTGCATTTTTTTCATTGTAATAATTACACATATTCTATGATTGCAGATATTTCAAGCGAGAGCTCATTCTAAAAGGTGGAATGGAATGAAAGTTCATGCCCAAGTTGTTTAGAGGATGGTTTGATATTTCCTTGAAGGGTTGTATGTTCACTTTGACTCAACAGCGAGGGTTTTCTATTCAAGAGCTCCAAGCGTGTCCTTGGTATCTAGAATGTCTAAGAGTTTTTGCCCCAGCACTTGAAGCATCTGAGAAGGAGGCTGCCAAAGACCATTCCAAGGTAGGTTTACAGGAGGAGTCTCTTGATGAAGAGGAGGTTCAAGAAGTTCCACCAATGAAGAAGGGGCGTAAGCCAAAGGAGAAGAAGGCTACAAAGAAGACAACAAAAGAGACAGCCACGAAAGACACATGGCCATGTAATATTACCATGGAAAGGTATTACATGCTATAAAATTCCAAAAATTCAATTCAGAAATTGAAAAAGAAGGCTGCAACTGTAGTTAACAGTATGTACAGCATTGTGGAGAAAAGAACCGCAGTCAATTTTGACTGCGTTTGTGTAGACACATTTAAATTTTTGTTTTTGTTATTTTTCAAAGTAAAAGACTAATGGTCCAGCGAGTTAGCTTTAAAAGCTATTTTGGATAAGAACTAAGTCAAATAGACATGATGATGTAAAAAGGGACCATTAGACATCCGGTTAAGTAGTTAGGTTATGAAAGTAGGAAAGTAGTTAGACAAATGGACAAATAGCAACCGCAGGATGGTCAAGGGCCAAGAACTATAAGACTAATTGTCAAGAGCATTTTGCTCTCTCTCTCTCTCTCGGGCGAAGCAGTGATTGCCGCCTTGTCTATTGTACTTGTACATTCCTTCAATAATATAGTCTATTCGTCTTATTTTCTTTGTTGTCTAATTGTCGATTAGCTAGGGATTGGTTTCGGCATTCTGTTGTTTCATTTGGAGCAGTTGCCAGTGATTGGCTTTGTCTCCTTGTTCTTTTGTTTCTTTTGTGTCTGACCATTCTGTTGTTTCATTTGGAGCAGTTGCCAATGATTGGCTTTGTCTCCTTATTCTTTTGTTTCTTTTGTGTCTGACCAATTGTCGTGAGCGGTTATCTTGTCAAATTGTCGTTAAGTTTGTAAATGCAGTGAGTAATCCGTGAAGAAGACAAGTAGACAACGAGGAGTAGTTGAATGTTGTCCAATTGTCTTGCAGTTATTTGTGAGAAGCTGTGCACTCAAACAGAAGTCTAATTGTCAAGTCAGTGAGCGATAGTTTGCCTTGCTTATGAGTCCTGTGTGTATGTGTGGTTGAGGTCAAAATTGTCTTTGTTAATTGATGCAGAGGGTATCTACTTGTGAGTAAGTCAATTAGTCGTTTGAGCCAGTGATTAGCGTCGAGTTAAGAGAGTATAATAATTAGCCAAGGATTGGCGTTGTCTATTATTTAAATAGTCTATTAGCCTTGCTGCGAGAGTTTATTTGATGAAGGATGCTTATACTTGAGCAATTAGCCAGTATGTGCTAATTGTATATGAAACCAGTGATTGGTTATATATGTTCTAATTGTTGTCTACTTGTCTGTGAAGGAGAGTAGTCGGAAGAGCCAGTGATTGGCGATATTAAAAATTAAAAATTAAATCAAATAGTCATGTCAAATGGTAAGCCTGGGTAAGTCCGAGTGTGTTAATTGTGAAGTCAATTAGACAGTTTAAAAAAGAGCAGTAGAAGACGAATAGCCTTTGGAAGTTTATAATTAAAATTAACCAGTTGACCAGTGAGTGGTTGGTGAGATGTCAAATTGACAGTTTATGTAGGCGGATGGAGCCTAAGTTATCAACCATGTATGAACTGATTTTGTGAGGACAAATAGACAGTGAATCTTGAAAGGAATTAACTAGGGATTGGCGTGTGATTATTTAAAATTGTCAAGTTTAGTAGTCCAGTGGATGTAGCTGAGATTGAGTTTGAGAGAAACTGATTGTCTAATTGTCTAGTTTGTGATTACAGTGAACGATTTCTCATCGTAGGTCTAGGCAGTTAGTGAAATAAAAGTTCAATTGTCTTCATTGCTAAAAAGAGAATTAAGTTGGAGATTAGTGACACAGTCATTAACAAATTGATATATGTTTTAACTTGTGGTGATGTTGTTATCAAAAATGGACAAATTGACCTACAAAGAAGGAGTATTATGTTGGTGAAATACAAGACAAGTAATCTGTCCTTGTTGTTTTCTTGGTTGTTGGTTGTTGAGATGTCAAGTAGTCAAATTAAGATATTAGCAAAGTTATAGAACATGTGTATAAGCTGTGAGTAGTTATGTGTCATTAGAGTAGGAAGACCAATTGACTGATAGGCCTTATAGGAGTCATTGTGCTTGACAAATTGACATTACTAATTTCACACAAGGAGATCCAATTAGTGAAATATTGATATCAATTGTAGTTATAGAAAGACCAATTGACCATAGACAGTGAATGTATTAGACTGTGAAAGTCTACACTGTATCAAAATGGACCAATTGTCTTGTTGTCTGCGGATGAAGCGGGAGAAAGATACAAGATAAGTCTAATTGTCTGGAGCGCATTATAGATAAGATTCATTACAGATAAGATTCATGCCTTGCATACTAGGACCAATTGACAATTATAGACTTGTGATTTTGCATCTTGCATAAGTAGTAATTAGCGGTAGCTAATTAGCCTACTGGACCAATTGACCAACTGCCAAATAATTTAATTGAGGAATAATTAAAGAAGATGGCATATCTATATATTATATGTAGCTATTTGATTAAGTTGATAGAATACATTACAGGGCATGAGATTATTTGACCCACCCCGATTATTTGACACACCCAGTCTATTTGACATTAGCACACTAGAATAAGACTTGTAGCGTAGGAATTGGCTTGGATCAAAAACCCAAGGAATTCCCTAAGGGTAGTTCTTTCGTTTGGGAATGGTCAAATCGTCTATCGTATTGTTTCTAAGGTCACTTTCCTTGTAGGAATTCACTCAATTTAGTATTCTAAAGATTAAATTAAATTAAATTAAATATGAATGTGCAAGGGGGTACATTAGCCAATATTAGTATTCTGTCCCAAAACCCAATGAATGCAGACTCCATGATATGCTGTACAGTCTTATTCTAGTGTGCTAATGTCAAATAGACTGGGTGTGTCAAATAGTCGGGTTGGGTCAAATAGTCTCATGCCCTGTAATGCATTCTATCGACCTAATCAAATAGCCACATATAATATATAGATATGCCATCTTCTTTAATTATTCCTCAATTAAATTATTTGGTAGTTGGTCAATTGGTCTAGTAAGCTACTTAGCTACCGCTAATTACTACTTATGCAAAATGCAAAATCACAAGTCTGTAATTGTCAATTGGTCCCAGTATGCAGAGTATGCAAAGGTAAGGAAGCTTATATGTAGTTCGCTCCAGACAATTAGACTTATCTTGTAGCTTTCTCCCGTTCCAACTCCATCCGCTTTAGCAAGTCAATTTGTCATGCTCAACAGCTTATATCTTTATATCACAACTAAATAGAACTTGCTAATAATTCTATATCTTCCATGTTTCTATACATTTCTACTACTTATCATCAGTAAGGTCAAATGGTCAAGCACAAAGGCTCCTATCAACCTATCAGTCAATTGGTCTTCCTGCTCTAATGACACATAACTACTCACAGCTTATACAAATGTTCTATAACTTTGCTAATATCTCAATTTGACTACTTGACATCTCAACAACCAACAATCAAGAAAACAACAAGGACAGATTAATTGTCTTGTATTTCACCAACATAATACTCCTTCTCTGTAAGTCAATTTGTCCAAGGTTGATAACGACATCACCACAAGTTAAAACATATAACAATTTGTCAATGACTGTCTCACTAATCTCCAACTTAATTTTCTTTTTAGCAATGAAGACAATTGGACTACAACGACATCGATTACACCTTCTCTCCAAGACAATTGGTCTTTTATTTTGCTAACTGCCTGGACCTACTACGGGAAATCATTCACTGTAATCACGAACCAGACAATTAGACAATCAGTTCCTCTCAAACTTAATCTCAGTTACATCCACTGGACTACTAGTCTTGACAATTTTAAATAATCACACGCCAATCCCTGGCTAATTCCTCTCATGATTCACTGTCTATTTGTCCTTACAAAATCAGCTCATACACAGCTGATAACTTAGACTCCATCCGCCTACATAAACTGTCAATTTGACATCTCACCAACCACTCACTGGTTGTTTTAATTTTAATTATAAACTTTCAAAGGCTATTCGTCTTCTACTGCTCTCTTTTAAACTATCTAATTGACTTCACAATTAACACACTCGGCCTTACCCAGGCTTACCATTTGACATGACTATTCGATTTAATTTTTAATTTTTAATATCGCCAATCACTGGCTCTTCCTGACTACTCTCCTTCATAGACAAGTAGACAACAATTAGAACATATATAACCAATCACTGGTTTCATACACAATCAGCACACACTGGCTAATTGACTTAAGTATAAGCATCCTTCATCAAATAAACTCTCACAGCTTTAACAATTAAACTTTAATCAATGCTCTCGCAGCAAGGCTAATAGACTGTTTAGATAATAGACAACGCCAATTCCTAGCTAATTGTCATGCTCCCTTAACTCGATTGCCAATCACTGGCTTAAACGTCTATTTGACATACACATAAACAAATATCCTCTGCATTAAAATAACAAAGACAACTTGACTTCAACCACATACACACAGGACTCATAAGCAAGGCAAACTATCGCTCATTGACTTGACAATTAGACTTCTGTTCAACTGCACAGCTTTTCACAAACAACCACAAAACAATTGGACAACATTCAACTGCTCCTCGTTGGCTACTTGTCTTCTTCACGGATTACTCACTGCACTTACAAACTTAATGACGATTTGACAAGATAACCGCTCACGACAATTGGTCAGACTCAAAAGAAACAAAAAGATCAAGGAGACAAAGCCAATCACTGGCAACTGCTCCAAATGAAACAACAGAATGTCGAAACCAATCCCTAGCTAATCGACAATTAGACAACAAAGAAAATAAGACGAATAGACTATATTATTGAAGGAATGCACAAGTACAATAGACAAGGCGGCAATCACTGCAAACGCCTGAGAGAGAGAGAGAAATGCTCCTGACAATTAGTCTTATAGTTCTTGGCCCTTAACCAATTTGCGGTTACGGCCTGTCTATTAGTCTTAACTGTTTCCTTCTACGCTTTCGGCTGTATAATGGTCCTTTCCACATTACTATGTCTATTTGACTTAGTTCTTACTCAAAACAGCTTTTAAAGCTAACTCGCTGGACCATTAGTCTCTTACTTTGAAAGATAACAAAAACAAAATTAAAAATGTGTCTACATAACCCCCGACTTTAAAAGATTGACGTCCCCGTCAATCAAACCTAATTCGCTTGTTTCGGTGTTGCTCTTGCTGTTGAATTCGCTTCTCCGTGATCTTAATGATTTTGTCACTTGCCTTCTGCACCTCTTCATCCCGAGCCAGCAACGATGGATTCTTGGTTCGTTGATGCTCCAGCCAAGTCTTCCAAGCTGAAAATCTCGTGCAAGGAAACTCGTTCACGAACGCCAAGTGTGGTCCGAAAAGGAAGTGTGTGATCGCCATCACCTCCAAAATCCACTGCCAACGAGTACTCTGATATTAGATCTTGATGGCAATATGAAATTCCAGATGCAATGGATCATAACGATTTACATCAATGAGAACCTTATGCTTTTTACACATCTCAGCCAGAAAATCGCAGAAGACCGCCGCCCGAAAACAAACCGGATCTATATGCTCAATGTGCTCGTTATGAAAGTTGGCATATGCTTGCTCACAGTGGCTTGGTGTGTCAAATTGTCCAGGGATAATCGGCCAGTTGTACTCGACTGAGTCAATTGACGCCATCGGGTCCCACTTGTATCGTCTTGGACAATTGTAGAAATAACCATTAGTCAGTACCGCTACGGGAGGGTTCACCTGCCAATTGTGTGAGATCCTCTTGTAAGTCTTGTTGTAGGGATACTCCTCCGATACTGATAACCCATAATCTTCCAGCATCCATTTCAACGCCTTCCAGCTGACAATTGGTCTTTCCGTCTTGAAATCTTTAAACATCTGGTCATATCTCCCAAGAAACCTCTCCTTCAGCAACGATCCTTGAACTGGGGGCTTCGCCATAATCCACGTAGGTGGCTTATAAGTGGGCGGTGGGGTACTAATAAGGACAATTTTTCTGGTGTCCGCCACCAAGTGCTTGCTCTCCTGCGCCATCTTGATGGTTTGAGTGAGACGTTGATGCGTGTTCTGCATCATGAAGATGTACTGACTAGTTGTCAACTCGCCTCGTTGTCCCATAACTTCACGTCCCATTACACTACTGAGAAAAACTTGGATTGCAGATTCAACCTCTTCCTTGTCCTTCCTTATTGAGTCCCTAAGCATTTCCAGCTCCTCCTTCCACACCGACTGCAAGGTTGGATGATCCTTCCCTGCTTGGACTATTAGACTGCAGTGATTCTTCAAGTCCACTGGTCGCATCGGCTGATCCGCTAAGTCAATTTGTCTCTTTTTCTCCAACTGGTGCTCCAACCCCATGTAATATAACAATACTCGTGCTCCAATATCTGCAATAGGATAGTACAACAAAGACCAATCGTACAAGAATATATCTCCTCGTGCCAGCATCTCACAAAGCAGATTTTGTTGATTCTCGAATTGCTTGGCCTCGGTCCATATCTCCTCAAAATCCTCCTTTGCCAATTCGTTTCTTCTTGCATGATCAATCATGGTTAGGAATACATCCCTTTGAAGTTCATACTCCCTATATAAAGAGTATGATGGTGGCGATTTGACTTGGTGGCTCCATAATGCTGCCTTCAACTTGACTACTTGACTTTGAGCTGTAGCTACCTCCTCTTGCGCCTCTGCATTTGATTCCGCTAGAATCCTCAAGTCGGCTTCTAGCTGCAAAATCCTTGGCGAATCGTCCACTAGTGTCTCCAATTCTGGATCAAATTCCTCCGGATGTGTATACTTCAGCTTGGAAATCTCCCTCCTGTGTTCACTTTGTAGTTTCTCAATCTCCTTCTTCAACGCATCATTGTCTTTCCTATAAGTAGAAGTAGCGCTACTTAGGGCTGACAATCGCTCAGTCTTAACCAGATCTATACGCATTAGCTCGACGTAATCCATGTTCTTCTGATCATACGCCTCTGCCTTGAACTTGTATTCTTCTGCGCGCTCTTCCCATTGTTTCACTCGCTTTTCCATCGCAGTCTTTACTTTAGTCCATTGGTCTTTCTCTTGTTTCGCCTTCTGCTCCGAGTCAATTCGTCCGGCCTCCTTCTCCTGAACTTGCTTTGACAATTTGTCTTTATCGGCCTCGGCTTGCTGGAGCTTCATCTTGAAGGCCTCTTCTCTAGCTGCTGCCTCCTTGAGGGTCTGTCTATTAGTCTGCTCTTTATTTTGAAGTAACTTAAATTGCTTCACCAACTCATGGTAAAGTTGGTGAATCTCCTGCGTTTCTCCCGTCGGCTCTAAGGTGACAGATGGTGGATTGTAGTCTGGTACCTCCGGTATTAGAATCGTCTCCGGCTCCTCCGTGACAATGTTCTTCTGCTTCTTCGCTCCACTTGTCTTCACCTCTGCACCTACTGATGACTCGGATGCTGCCTTCTGACTAGTTGTCTTGGGTCCTGCAGGGGTGGTAGGTGGCTTCACTGCAATCGGGGTTACTTTCAAGTTGGCCCTGGGAAACGGCTTGCCCATCATTGACATGTAAGTAGCTCTGATAAGAGAAAGGGGATTACATTTTGTCTTCGTCTTCATCTCTTTCCTCATCTGGTCGTAGACAATTTGTCCCCAATTGTACTGCACTCCCTGCCAAGTTGTCAATCCAACCTTCAACATTTGATCTGTCGCGAAATTAGTCTTGGGCGCTAGGAATAGCCTTTGATTGACATACAGCAGCCAATTCGACAAAGGTGGAATCGCCTGTGTAAGATCCCAGCCCTGTTTCTTCTTTGTAGCTTCTTTTTCTCCAAAGATCTTCGTCTTATCAGCCGTAGTAAGTGATCTAGCCTTTGACAATTCGACTCCTCCTACTGGAAACTGCAATATCTTGGCCAAGTTTGTTGGGTCGAATTGGACATGTTCGCCATTCACCTCAATCTCATTCGTTGCTCCAAACTCCGAAGACTGGACAAATTGTCGCACACGCTCTACATCAGGTTTCTTCCAAGTACGATGCAAGTAATTCCAAATCCCTGCCTTTTGGAGATTCTCTCAATTTGCCATCACGGTGTGCTTCATCATATGATCTGTCAGCTCTCGCAATGGGATAGCAATCACTGTCAAATTCTTCTGCTCCATCTTGATGCTAACCGAGCCTCCAGTCAATTTGTCTTTCTCAATCTGTATAGTCCACAACCAATTAGACCATGATCCACTTAGAATCAAAGTCATCTTGTCCCCTTATTAACTATGCTCCTTGTCTATTAGTCTTTCAACTATCACTCTTCTTCTGACTAGTAGACTTGTCTATTTGACTTAAAACTATATAGGGATTACAGCTTATTTACTCAACTGGCTGTTACTACATTAATGGACTAATTGACAGCTTCGTCTTCTCATCATCATTCACTGCTTCTCAAGTTCCTATGCTATGTCAATTTGTCCATCTGTATCCTTACAGATTCACTCAGGCAATTAGACTTGGCTTCCTCCTGCTTCACTTTTCCCTGTTGACAATTTGACTTAATAGCAAATCTGGTACAAGGTCAACAGGTAAGAATCAAATGCTTCAAAACAATGACTGAAAGGGCAATTGCTTCAACAGAGTCTTCATCAATTTCAATCCAATGTTCAAAGAGATCATTTGTCCACCAATTTCACTCGGCAATTTAGACAAAATTCTCTCCTTCTTATCATGTTCTCTCATTATATTTTCCTCACAATGATATCAGACTATTAGACAGGTTGTATGGTCCTCACTTCACTCTTAAGTTAAGGCAATTGGACTTGGCATTTCAAAGCAAAAAAAAACACTTTTAATTCGCTCATGTAATTATCATGTTCTCTTTTTCTCACGGAAATGCACTCTTAGTTCAAGGATTAAGTCAATTTGTCTTTGGTCACTCGGCAATTTAATTGAGAATCAACTCTCAATATTATCATGTTCTTTCAGCCCACTATGACTTCCAGACCATTTGACTTATATCCATTTATGACTATCTAATCAACATCATTCATGGCTCAATTTACTATGTCTATTTGTCTTATCATCATTCGGCAATTAGACAACAGTCATTGAATCCGTAAAGCTCACCTAATCGAGAAAACTGTTAATTTGTCTATCTTCTATCCGTGCAGTAAATTGGTCAGTAATCGCTTCCACTCTGCAGAGAATGTGACAATTGGTCAGTCCTGAATTCACTCAAAAAGGCTTCAATTATCAACTCCATCTTTTGTGTCCATTTGTCCAAAACTTCATGCACAATTATAAAGACAATATGTAAGCCTCACGGTCTACTCAACAAATCTCTCAGTTTTATCATGTTCTCTTTTTATATTTTCCTTACTTGAGAGATGACAATTAGACTGTTTCTCCGTCTATACAAGGCTTCCAGTCTTGACCTTCTTCTTTGACAATTAGACTTAGTAACATGAATCAGGGTTTCAGCCCAATTTCTTTACTCTTATATGAGCAGAGACAACTGTTATAAAACTAAAAAGACTATTAGACTTAATGACAAAAATGGAATTAAGAAAACACTCTTAAACTTTGCTTGGTGAGTTATCATGTTTCTTTCGGGAATAAACTTTTCTCAACCTCACAATCTTGTCAATTAGACCGTTTTTTTCGATTTATTTGACCTAATCTTTATAGTTCTTGTCTCTCTGTCTATTAGACTTACCCTTACTTCACTCTGCATAAGAAGACTATTAGACTGAATATGACAATAACAAGTTTGTATTCTCTCGGCATTGGTGAGTTTATCATGTTTTTTTTGTTTTTTTTTCGAACATAAAACATTTGACCGAGAACAAGACTAATTTCACGACTATTTGTCTTTGATTTCCTGCATCATCCATTTCAACCATTTGTTTTGCACAAAGTTATAGCATCAAAACTCCTCTCTTTAGGACTTACCTTGACAATTTGTCTACTCCATCGCTCAGGTAGTCAATCAGTAATCCTTCCCTCCTCAGTCAAATTGTCTGTATACTTTGGCAATCACTTGATTCAGTCAGTATGAGCACCAAAACTCGCTCTTTAGCAACATTTGACTATTAGACTTGTCCAACTGCAACATTACTCCCTCCAGCCATCTAATTGACTTATCTTTCACTTATTCACTCACAGTAGTCAAAAATATGAGACTGTCTAATTGTTTTAAACCCTAATTGTCGATTAGTCTACAATGTTAACTCAAAAACTTGCAACAGTCAACTTGGGCTACTGATTTTCTTCCCTTACAACAACTCAAAACAACTTAAACAAGTTTCGACAATTAGACTTCACTTACCGGCTGATGACGCAACCTTTCTCAGGATTTCCAATGACAAATTGTCTGCACGCCTTCTTGAATGTTCCGCACTCTCCCGATTTCAGTCGACTGGTCCGTTGCACTTGCACACTCTCAATGTTCTTCCTCAAACTCAATTTCTCTCGTTCAAACTCGGAGAATACAAAAACTACTTGTCAATTTGTCTTGCAACACAATGCAACTAACTCACACAGCAAGTCGATTGGTCAAGAAGCTGTGTTCAGCCGTCATTCCGCGGCATCGAGGAGTGGCGGTCGGATTTACTAATGACTATTTGTCTTTAATGCTAATACGTACTGGCTACTTATGTCTATTTGTCCAATTTTTACTCATTATATTCTGCTTTTAAAATTAATAACTTGTCTATTCGTCCTTTTTATTTATTCGTGATTATTGCCATGTTTTAAAATTCAGCTTTAAATTATACTTTGGAAATTTATTTATTTATTTATTTTAAATTACTTTTACTTTATGAATTTAAGATTAAAAAAAATTAAAAATAAAATAAATAAATAAAAATTAAAGTAAAAATAAAATAATAAAAATTTTACTCTTTTAATCACTTATATTGTTATAAATATTATTTGACTAATAGTCTAATACTACCCCCTACTTTAAAATCATAACTTGTCCTCAAGTTATGTAGGGCTTTAAACGATAACCATTATAGCGAGTCGAATGGACATTTCCTGCAAAATCTTCTAATTCTACCGAACCATTAGGGTAGGATTTAAGAATTTTATAAGGTCCAAACCACCTCATCTTAAATTTTCCAGGAAACTTTTGAAATCGGCTATCAAATAAAAGTACTAAGTCATTAACTTTTAATTCTTTAGGGGTCAATTTACTATCATAGTAACTTTTTCGTCGATTTTGCATAGCGATCATATTAAGATATGCTTGTCTACGTGTTTCATCTAGTTTTTCTAACATCACATATCTGTGTGTGAGGGATTCCTCATCCCCTAGT
Organism: Climacium dendroides; assembly: GCA_950106755.1. Taxonomy (NCBI): domain Eukaryota; kingdom Viridiplantae; phylum Streptophyta; class Bryopsida; order Hypnales; family Climaciaceae; genus Climacium; species Climacium dendroides. The sequence continues at coordinate 21,916,758 of OX467088.1, forward strand.
CTATTTTCAAGGGCAATCCTTAAAGACTTCACTTCTAATTCTATGGGCAAAATTGCCTCTTGGCCATAGACTAATTGAAATGGGGTACTTTTAGTGGTTACTTTATAAGCAGTTCGGTATGCCCATAATGCATCTAGAACACGTGCATCCCAATCTGTATTGGCACCTTGGACAGTTTTGGTAATAATTTTGCATAAAATTCCATTAGTCTTTTCTGTTTGTCCATTTGCTTTGGGATGATAAGGACTAGTCTTCCTATGCTTTATAAAATATTTTTCAGTCAATTTTTCAATGGTTTCATTTATGAAATGGGTGCCTCTATCCACTCATAAGTTCTTTAGGGCATCCATAACGTGTAATTATGTTTTCATAAATGAATTTTGCTACAGTCTTAGCATCATCTGTTTTAGTGGCAGCGGCCTCTGCCCATTTAGTAACATATTCTGTTGCAACTAATATGTATCTTTTTCTACCATTTCTACTTGGTGGTTTAATGGGTCCTACAAAATCAATGCCCCATTTTTCAAAGGGAATTTGTGCTAATATAGGGGTTAAGGGCATGGATGTTGTAACGGTGGGTTTTCCCACTCTTTGACAGGGGTCACACTTTTTAGCATATTTTATGGCATTTGAAAACATTGTAGGCCACCAGTAGCCTGACTGTAATGCTTTTTGTGCTATAACTAATCCAGCAAAGTGCCCACCACATACGTCACTATGACAACCTTCTAGAATGGATGGAATTTCACTAGGATTTATGCATCTTCTTAAAATTTCATCTTTTCCCTTTTTATAAAGAACGCTCGCAATTAGTGTATAAGGGCTTGATTTATATACCAACTTTTTCTTTTGTTTTTCGGTATATTCTATGGGAAATTGACCACTAGCCAAATAATGCATTACATCAGCATATTCTGGTGGAATAATGTCTACTTGAAACAATTCAGCATTTGGCAAATTATCATTGATGGGTTCTTTTCCTAACTCTTGGCTAACACGTGAAAGATGGTCAGCATTGGCATGACTTTTTCCTGGCCTAACTTGGATAGAAAAATTAAATTCTTGTAGTAATAAGATCCATCTGGCAATTCGTCCACTTAGTTGAGGTTTATTAATCATGTATTTTAATGCATCATGGTCTACATGAAAAGTGAATTTATAACCCAATAGGTAATGTCTAAATTTTTGCACAGAATAGATCATTCCTAATGCTTCTCGCTCTGTGACAGTATAATTCTTTTCTGCTGCGGCTAATTGACGACTAGCAAAATAGATAGGCCTATCATGACCTTTATCATCTTTTTGGCTTAAAACACTCCCAATTGCAACATTGGATGTATCAACATAAACTTCAAAATCTTTATCCCAATTGGGAGGAATTAACACTGGTGTAGTGGTCAATTTTTGTTTTAACGTATTAAAAGCTTTTGTGCATGCTTCTGTCCAGACCGGGGCTACATCACCCTTTTTGGTCAATTCTGTCAATGGAATAGCTATATTTGCATATTTGTAAATATACCTTCTATAATAGCCTACATGTCCCAAAAAGGCTCTTACAGCCGTAACAGTATCAAGTTGTGGTAAATCTACAATTATGGCAACCTTATCCGGATCAGTGGCAATTCCCTGATTGGAAACTATGTGACCAACTAATTTTCCATATGGCACTGCAAATTGGGATTTAGCTGCGTTCACAGAGATTCCAAACTTCTCGCATTGTTCAAAACATTTTTGTAAGCATTTAGGATGATTTGCCTTTGAACTAAAAACACAAAAATCATCTAAAAAGATTTCCATGAATTTTCTCAAGTATTTTTGAAAAGCTATAGTCATCAACCTTTGGAATGTAGCAGGTGCATTACACAATCCAAAAGGCATAACGGTATGGGCAAATATTCCCCAATCCGTGGTAAAGGCTGTTAACAATCTATAAGCTTTTGCAATTTGGATTTGATTATACCCAGAAAATCCATCTAGAAAACTATAACATTCATAACCCGCAACACTATCCAAAAGTGTATCTGTAAATGGTAAAGGGAAATGATCTTTCTTAGTTACACTATTTAGTTTGCGGTAATCTTGACAAATTCTCAATTTGCCATTTTTCTTTGGAACTATTACTATCGGTGATACCCACTCGCTATAAGGCACTGGGAAAATAAACCCACATTCTAATAATTTATCAATCTCTTCTTTAACCATTAAAGAATACTTTGGGTTCATTCGGTACTGCCTTTGCCTAATTGGTTTAGCATCAGGTTCAAGCTCAATTCTATGTTCGCATACATCAGGCGGGACTCCTTTTAGATCTTTATAAGTCCATGCAAAAACACTCTTATGTCTTTTAAAAAAATTATGCCAATACTTAAATTCTATATGGGACATTTTTTAATAAACTTTTATAATTTTAGGATTTTCATTTGTTCCTAAATTCATTTCCTGTAACGGGGTTTTTAAAGAATGTTTTTGTAATGGTCTAGGGTCTCCATAAGCCAATAAGTCTGCTAATTCTTGAGTATCCGAATTAAATTCAGGTTCGGATTTAGAAGAAGAAGATTTATCAGTGGCAATATTTAAGACTTCTGAATTTTGCCATGCTATTATAGCATCATCTGAATCTTCAATATTACTCATAGGGGTAAAATATTCTCCTAATCCTACACATTTATAAGGAAGTTCTTTACTCACTTTTTGTGTTTGTTTCTCATCACTACTATCTTCGTTTGTTTCATAAAGATTTTCAGAGGTGATATTAGAATCTTCCTCTTGGGTTTCCCCATGGTAAATTGTAGGATAAAGGGGTAATTTTATTTTATTTCTACCTTTCCCAATTGTTAAAGTTCCTTTTCCCCAATCATCTTTGGCTTTGGCAACATACAACCATGGTCTTCCTAATAAAATAGGATAGGAGGAAATAGATTCCGTAAGTTTAAAGACAATATAGTCAATTTTATAATCAATTCCTCCAATGGTTGTCAAAATTTGGGATAACATTCCTAGTGGCTTAATTCGACTTTGATCCACCATTCTAAGGATAATTGGAGTAGTGGTCATAGTGGTTAATCCTAATTCTTCCATAGTTTCAAAATTCATAAGGTTTACACTTGAACCATTATCAATTTGGACACCTTGAATTAAAGTGCCGTCAATCATTACTTCAACGGTAGGTGCTCCAGGGTCTGCAGTAATTCCATGTATTTCTACTGATTTTACTCTCTTACGAACTAAAGAAGTGCTTAAATCACTTCTACACTTAGGTGATATTGCCAAAAGTTGTTTCATAGTAATATTAGGTTGAATTTTGTCTAAATTGTCCAATACATTATAAGGTTCCATTCCTATTGCTAATCTCATTGTACGTGGAGATTTACGTCTAATTTCATTTTCCTTAATTTTAACTTTCTTCATAGGAGTTTTATAAAAATTAGGCAATGTAGGTGGTACATTAATTGGTGCCTCTATTGGTGGAGCCATAACCTTAGGTGGTAAAGTTTTTATAGGTTGTTTAATAGTCTCTAAAAAGATCGGATCTGAATCATGATCCAAGTCTTTTAAAACATTTTCCTTTGATATAGCTTTAAATGGTTCTTTCATTGTTTCTTGCAAAGGTTCTAAAGGGGTGGGTTTTTCAAGAAGTTTAAAAGAATTTTCATTTTCATTTGTTTTTGGAATTTCATTTTCAACCTCATTTTGTCTAGCTTTTGTTGCTCTAGTGGTAACAAAAGTATCTTCCATCCAAGGATTTATAATATGAGAGATATGATTAGAGGACCTAGTATTATCAGGTTCTTGAAATGTAACTTGTTTTGGTTTATTATAATCTCTCTCAGATGGTGCAAAATTTCTGGGAGGTGCAGTACAATCCTCAGGTACATGCCCTGGTTGTCTACATCGTCCACAATATGGGGTATAGCCTACTTGTTTTCGTGGATTAGGACAATTATTTGCATAATGTCCTAATTCACCACACCTAAAACAAACTATCATTTTACCATCCTGTGGCGATCCATATCTATGAGTATTAGGATTTGTAAGTGGACCATTCCACACTGGAGGTTCATTGTATGTATCATTCCAGCGAGGTCTATTGTCATTGGGTTTATAAGGAGGTCCATTATTAGGACGTGTAAAAGGTCTTTTATTAGGATTTGCCGTATTAACCCAAGGTCTCTTAGCATCTATTTGAAGAACTTGCTTAACTGTTTGTAAATCTTGTTTTACGGATGCTAAGTTCCAACATTTATCCGTGGAATGATTTCCTCCACAAAAATTACAATGTGGTCTCATATTATTTGGTGTTCCTGTAATAGGAGAAGGACATTCACTAGGCAAATGTCCATGTCCCTTACAATTGGTACACCAAACATTAGTCCTAGTATTATTGCCTTTAGGTCTTTTTACAGGAGCATTAGTAATTTGGACTCTTAGGTCAGACATTTCATTTATTAATTTATTCAATAAGTCTGTATTAGGGTCTTTAGGCTCAGTTATAGTAGGCTTAATTATATTAGGTTGTATAGCTTGGGGAGGTAAATTTCTTTGTGGGGGAGGTTGATAATTAATTTGTGGATATGTTGGTATTTGATTTCCTACCGAAGGATACATGATATTAGGAGTATAAATATTAGGATCCATGATAGACAATTGGTCTTCACCTATCCTGGCTTCCTCGTATTGTTTTGCGTAACGAAGGGCAGTGATTAAATCCCCAGGAGTCTTTTCTTTAATAGCTATCTTAAACTCAGGAGGATATAATCCTGCTATGAATATTCCAGTCAAATAAGCATCTGGAATTCCATGACCTTGCCATCTTTGCAAAATATAATCCATTCTTCCATAATAACTATCCACAGTTTCTCCTACAGCCATTCTTATTGTTCGAAGACGTTCTTGTAGACTTTCCGTAAAAGCTAATGGTCGGAATCTGGTTAAGAAGGCATCTTTTAATGCTTGCCAGGTATCAAATCGTTCATGATTTTGATACCATTCTTGAGCAGCCCCTAACAATGTAGCCGGAAATGTGACTAAGAAATTGGCTTGAGGTATCATATTGGCAGCACATACTATTTCAAATCTACTAATATGGTGATCAGGGTCTGACCCTGCTTGACCATAATATTGAGGTAAAGTTACTAAATTTAATGGACATGGATGAGCCATTTCTTCCTCTGGAAACCACACTTCTTCTCTATAATCTGGTAATTCCAGGTCCAAAGGCTCTGGCAATTCCAAAGAATTTGGTACTTGCAAAGTATTTTGTACCGTATATGGTAATTCGAGTATAGGACTTGGTTGAAATGCAAATGGATTAGGGGTTTCTAAATTAGTGGATAAATTATCTGACGAAGCATCTGATGTTTGAAAAAGATTAGATTGAAAACTATATGGATTTGTATTTTCTTCAAAATTAAAATTAAAGTTTAAAAATTGCCCTGAAGAAATTTCAAAATGTGGAGGGGTAATAGGATGTTCAGGTCTTGTTGAACTGGAGGATGATTCCCCCAATATCTCTCTAATAGGAGATAAATAACTTTCTAATCTTTCTACCACACTGCGACTATCTTGGACCCAAGTATGTCTCAAATATTCTGTAATTATGGGACTAGATTATACAGGTGTAGAATAATCGATAGGGGTTGGGATTCTTTGTGGGCTAATAGAAGTATCAGCTATAGGAGAAATATTTTCCCCAACAGCTAAAGAAAACGCAGTATCTTCAAGTGAATTTTCTTCAAGTGGTGGTTCTACAATTGGTCTTGCTATTCTCCGTAGATTTCTTCCACTGGATTCCTCATATCCCAATAAGATTGTTGAACCAATCACTTGGTCAATGTTTAATTCGGTCAATATACTTGGAGATTCATCCAATTGTGAATCTACTACTAATCTTTGAAATTGACTCAAAGATGACTCCGGCCTATCAATAGGACTTGGTGGATGATGAGTAGATCCAATTGGATGATCTATTGGACTAGGTGGTCGACTTGGGGGTGAAAAACATGGATTTATGTAAGTAGCTACTGTACGCCTATGTTTTGGACGGCTTTCTTCTTTAACTCTATTCACGGTGTCTGTTAATATCTTGTCAGAGGTTTGACCAGACATTTAAAGAGGCCATCAAAAAAAATTCCAAAACCCGGAAAACACTGGGGACGCTTTATCACAGATGGGTAACGAGTCCCCAATGCTACCGAGTTATTTACTCGGTCGTACTTAGAGCTCTTATAGAATGCATTTTGAATTCTAACAATTGATATGGGTTATGTCCCTTAAGGACATATCAAACTAAACGAAGGGCTTAAAAGATTGTGTTTTTCACTACACCCAAAATCAGGGATCAATGGAATACATGATAGGTCTACTGGACCGTAAATAAAAACGTATGTTTTCCTTTCTACTTGCTTTCCAGTCCACCCACCATATATCCTTGGAACCTTAGGATTTATAATATGTTTTAATTTTGCATATTGAAGGAATAAAAATTGTAATTGGAAGGGTAAATACAATTGTCCCTTACTTACTATAATTCCTTTAAAAGGTTTGCCTTTCTCCCACACTTTGCTAAGTATTATTCTTTTTATATCTAAAGGTAATTGGTCAATGGAATCCTTAAGTTTCTTTTCCTTAATATGGTTTCCACTTAGTTGGAAACCTTGCCCAAAATAAGCCCCTCTATAGAATCGATATAAGGCTTTAAAAAGACAAGGGCCAGAAAAATGGTCTTCTAATATCTCAGGAACCTCCCATGGTAATAATGGTTCCATTAAAAATTTTCATGCCTTAAGAAATTCTATCTTAAAATTTCATATAGTTTTAACAAGGTGGTGGGCAATGTTGGTTATAGGACATTGGATGGAAATAAATTAAAGTATCAATTATAGTTCTCAATTGTTTCAATTCGGGAATTGTTATAGGTTGAATTTGTAATAAATCTAAGAATTTAACAACCTTTAAAAATCCTGGTTCATGATCTAATACTATTGGTGATGTTTGAATAGAATTCTTATAGGTTTTATTTTTTTCACAAGTTTTCTTAATATGACCTCTATCTCCACAAAAGTTACACCTAGATTTTTGTTTCTCCTTTTGTGATTTGGTATTTTCTAACCTTGCATTAACGGGTAATTTCGGAGATACTTTCTTAGGGGTTTCACATGAGATTTCAGGTCTAGCAGATAATAAATATTCTCAATTATAACGAATTACGGAAGTAGGTTTATCACACTTACTTTCCTTCGGAAAAATGTTCAATAAAACTTCATTTATAATTTCACTACTAATTTTGGTATGGGGCTCCATAAAAATTCTTTATCATTCTTTTCTAAATCAAGGTTCCTCTAATAGTTTTTTCATCAATCGGTTCTAATTTGGGATTAGTATAGGAAGAATACATGCCATTCTTCTTAAGGTTTTTGAACTCAATAGAACAAAGTGCATATTCTATTTTTCCGAACCAATTCCTATATCATATCTACCGATCATGAAATTTAATTAAGGAAATCTTTTCCTACATTACATCTTAGACACCGATAGCCAGGACCATTCCCCAGCAGCGGCGCCAAAATGTAGCGTCGGAATTGGCTTGGATCAAAAACCCAAGGAATTCCCTAAGGGTAGTTCTTTCGTTTGGGAATGGTCAAATCGTCTATCGTATTGTTTCTAAGGTCACTTTCCTTGTAGGAATTCACTCAATTTAGTATTCTAAAGATTAAATTAAATTAAATTAAATATGAATGTGCAAGGGGGTACATTAGCCAATATTAGTATTCTGTCCCAAAACCCAATGAATGCAGACTCCATGATATGCTGTACAGTCTTATTCTAGTGTGCTAATGTCAAATAGACTGGGTGTGTCAAATAGTCGGGTTGGGTCAAATAGTCTCATGCCCTGTAATGCATTCTATCGACCTAATCAAATAGCCACATATAATATATAGATATGCCATCTTCTTTAATTATTCCTCAATTAAATTATTTGGTAGTTGGTCAATTGGTCTAGTAAGCTACTTAGCTACCGCTAATTACTACTTATGCAAAATGCAAAATCACAAGTCTGTAATTGTCAATTGGTCCCAGTATGCAGAGTATGCAAAGGTAAGGAAGCTTATATGTAGTTCGCTCCAGACAATTAGACTTATCTTGTAGCTTTCTCCCGTTCCAACTCCATCCGCTTTAGCAAGTCAATTTGTCATGCTCAACAGCTTATATCTTTATATCACAACTAAATAGAACTTGCTAATAATTCTATATCTTCCATGTTTCTATACATTTCTACTACTTATCATCAGTAAGGTCAAATAGTCAAGCACAAAGGCTCCTATCAACCTATCAGTCAATTGGTCTTCCTGCTCTAATGACACATAACTACTCACAGCTTATACAAATGTTCTATAACTTTGCTAATATCTCAATTTGACTACTTGACATCTCAACAACCAACAATCAAGAAAACAACAAGGACAGATTAATTGTCTTGTATTTCACCAACATAATACTCCTTCTCTGTAAGTCAATTTGTCCAAGGTTGATAACGACATCACCACAAGTTAAAACATATAACAATTTGTCAATGACTGTCTCACTAATCTCCAACTTAATTTTCTTTTTAGCAATGAAGACAATTGGACTACAACGACATCGATTACACCTTCTCTCCAAGACAATTGGTCTTTTATTTTGCTAACTGCCTGGACCTACTACGGGAAATCATTCACTGTAATCACGAACCAGACAATTAGACAATCAGTTCCTCTCAAACTTAATCTCAGTTACATCCACTGGACTACTAGTCTTGACAATTTTAAATAATCACACGCCAATCCCTGGCTAATTCCTCTCATGATTCACTGTCTATTTGTCCTTACAAAATCAGCTCATACACAGCTGATAACTTAGACTCCATCCGCCTACATAAACTGTCAATTTGACATCTCACCAACCACTCACTAGTTGTTTTAAGTTTAATTATAAACTTTCAAAGGCTATTCGTCTTCTACTGCTCTCTTTTAAACTATCTAATTGACTTCACAATTAACACACTCGGCCTTACCCAGGCTTACCATTTGACATGACTATTCGATTTAATTTTTAATTTTTAATATCGCCAATCACTGGCTCTTCCTGACTACTCTCCTTCATAGACAAGTAGACAACAATTAGAACATATATAACCAATCACTGGTTTCATACACAATCAGCACACACTGGCTAATTGACTTAAGTATAAGCATCCTTCATCAAATAAACTCTCACAGCTTTAACAATTAAACTTTAATCAATGCTCTCGCAGCAAGGCTAATAGACTGTTTAGATAATAGACAACGCCAATTCCTAGCTAATTGTCATGCTCCCTTAACTCGATTGCCAATCACTGGCTTAAACGTCTATTTGACATACACATAAACAAATACCCTCTACATCAAAATAACAAAGACAACTTGACTTCAACCACATACACACAGGACTCATAAGCAAGGCAAACTATCGCTCATTGACTTGACAATTAGACTTCTGTTCAACTGCACAGCTTTTCACAAACAACCACAAAACAATTGGACAACATTCAACTGCTCCTCGTTGGCTACTTGTCTTCTTCACGGATTACTCACTGCACTTACAAACTTAATGACGATTTGACAAGATAACCGCTCACGACAATTGGTCAGACTCAAAAGAAACAAAAAGATCAAGGAGACAAAGCCAATCACTGGCAACTGCTCCAAATGAAACAACAGAATGTCGAAACCAATCCCTAGCTAATCGACAATTAGACAACAAAGAAAATAAGACGAATAGACTATATTATTGAAGGAATGCACAAGTACAATAGACAAGGCGGCAATCACTGCAAACGCCTGAGAGAGAGAGAGAAATGCTCCTGACAATTAGTCTTATAGTTCTTGGCCCTTAACCAATTTGCGGTTACGGCCTGTCTATTAGTCTTAACTGTTTCCTTCTACGCTTTCGGCTGTATAATGGTCCTTTCCACATTACTATGTCTATTTGACTTAGTTCTTACTCAAAACAGCTTTTAAAGCTAACTCGCTGGACCATTAGTCTCTTACTTTGAAAGATAACAAAAACAAAATTAAAAATGTGTCTACAAGACTGCATAGCATATCATGGAGTCTGCATTCATTGGATTTTGGGACGGAATACTAATATTGGCTAATGTACCCCTTTACACATTCACATTCACAATTAATTTAATTTAATCTTTAGAATACTAAATTGAGTGAATTCCTACAATGAAAGTGACCTTAGAAACAATACAATAGACTATTTGACCATTCCCAAACGAAAGAACCACCCTTAGGGAATTCCTTGGATTTTTGATCCAAGCCAATTCCTACGCTACAGTTTCCTTTTTACCACACTTTGGTATGATACAACTATAAGATAAAAATCAAAATATTTATAAACTTGTAAAATGTAAATTTTTTTCATATGAATGAAAAAGAAAGTTGATTACATACCTTAGCCCAAAATGAGGCCTTACAAAGCCAAGTCTCTAAGGTCATTGTGTCGAAACCGAGGGCGGGGAATCTGAAACCCTCCCTAGAAGTCTCACTTGAATTCCACTACCTAAGCCAATGAACCTTGTGGTTTGGTTGAACTTGGCATGTAGAAATCCTTTGAAGTTTCTCTAAGGACATCTTGGGCTTTTCGTTGGCGCTATAATGCAAGTTAATCTGAAATTTGAAAAGACATAAGTATAATAAAAATCAAGTCCAAAAATAATCATATAAATAAAAAAAGCAAGTAGGCATAATAATATACCTCTTCTAGGAATCCAACGCCGTTTTTTGGATTTGCAATGGCGGATTGTTTATCAAACTCCGTTCGAAATCCTTTGATAGCTGCAGTGGCGGCTTGAGTCATGACCTCATGAACACCCTTTGGAGTTTGTTCTTCCAACCGTATCTTTTCATAGTAAGTTCGCACAGCCACATCTAAAACAGTAGCAATTTCTTGCTGCACATGAAAAACATGAACTTGAAATTAGTATAAAACGAATTTTACAAATCACAACAATTGAATGAAAAAGTATTACAAACAAAAGATACTCACCCAATGAAGGAATTGTATGAAGACGGGAGATGTCAATGAATTCCAAGCACCTGGTAGCTTTTTGACCTCACATTTCTTGTAATCTTCATCACTTAGAAGCCCTTTGAACTCTTCCAATTGCAAATTGTCATAGGTACTCATTCTGTGCAATTGTTGAACCAAGTTGCTTTTGACATGGGAGTGCTCTTTAGACTTGCAAATATCAATGAAAATAGAATGTAAAATGAATGAATGTGAAAGCATAGAATATTACAATACAATTGAAGAAGCGGTAAAATAAAATAAATATTGATTCAACAAACATTGGAACTCAGCAATTGATGTCATTCATAGCCTCCAATAGAATGCATGTACAACCTTCGGACACTAGTAACATACAATCAACAGGCAAATGCCACTTGCGGTCATAACGATGCATTCTGTGGATGTAAGCATACCAAACCGCCAATCTGTGATTGCCATCCCATACGAAAAACATGTGATTTGACAAGTGTGAGATGGTTTGTTGAGAATTCAACTAACACTCAAATTGGTCATTCTTGTGTATCCAGTGTTCATCCCATGTCTCTACAATCTCAAGTGTCACTAACTTGGAAGCTGCCTTGTCATTTGTTGTTGATACGTAAAGTACATGATCACCTTGTCGATATCCATGAACAAACTCAACCTCCAATTGTTTCACTTGACTTTGGAGGAGAGGACGGACTAATGGAAGCCCAATCATCCTACACAAAGAAATATCGAATCGAGATCCTGGACCACCACCATTGAAGAGCATGCTATTGATGACTGCATTGGAGTCCAATTTCTGACCATTTTGCACATCTTCTTCCACCTCATCTACCGTTCGCCCTTTGAAAACTTGATCAACACTTTGAATATCAACGATGCTGTCAACCTACAATCAATAGAAAATTGAACCCAAGTTATTGTTAACATTAAGAAGTCATGGAAACGAAAACAAATACGACGACAACTATAATACAAAATCAATCATAGAATTTATCATACAAACATAAATAGAAATGCATCTAACCTAAGGATTGCCAACCACAAGTTGAGAATCATCATTGGTGACTAGCTCCAAGCGCTCCATTTGTAGAAGCCCTCTATCGATGTCCATAAAGCTTTGTTTTGAAAAAACAAGGATAAGTATTTTTTACATCTTTATTAAAAATCAGCCTAAGTAGTGACCGTTGTCACAAGGTTTTGTGATTAGGTTTGGAATAGCACTGAGCTTTTGCTATGAAAGTGCTTTGTATACATCAATAATTTCCCTAAACACCCTAAATAATCATAAACCTACCTTCAAGGTCCCTATATTCCCAAATCCCTATTCTATAATTCCTTCAATAACATAGAAATTGCCATATCTAGCTTTGATCTAGCATAACTATTGGACAATAGTTCCAAATGACTTAAAACTTTGTCATATTATAGATCAGCTACTTAAATACTCTCATGCCAAATTTCAACTCAATCCAAGATACTGTCCAACTTTGGAGGACATTACCCCAATACTGACTTCCTAACCCTTGTCAAATTTCCCTAAACTCTCATACCTAACTTTGATCTACCATAACTATTGGACAGTAGTTCCAAATGACTTGAAACTTTGCCACTTTATAGATCAACTACTTAAATACTCTCATACCAACTTTCAACTCAATCTAAGATACTTTCTAACTTTGGTGGACATTTCTTCAATACTGACTTCTCAAACCTTCACTGCCTCCACACCCCGGTTGTATTTTGTACATAACTTTTAGAGCTCAAGTCCATTAAAGCTAAAATTTTGGCACAAAGTAGAAGATAAGATAAGAAAATTACTCTCCAAGTTTCACATTCATACCACAAAAATCCAATAAGAATGACGCTCCTCAATATACCCTCTTTGGCTGCCTTGAAATCCAAACACCTTCACTTCAACGCCTCATAACTTTTTCTCCATAGTAAATCTAGATTTGAAACTTGGCACACTTATGTATCAACTCTTCAAAAGTTCAGATCCAAAATATAACACTCAACGAATGTTCTTGCAAAATGTTATACAAAAGCTTCCCAAATCAATACTTTACTTCAAATAAACCTCCCATAACAACAACACAACTCATTCACTCAAATACCCCCACCTCCTCCAACCCTCCAAGAGACAAGAAAAAAAGAGAGAGAGCAAACGACCAGCCCTTGCCTCTAGTAGCCACCACAAACCCCGAGGGCTAGCCGCCGGCTAACCCTAACCCTAACTCCATTACCTTAGTATCAACTACTAACAACCGGTTATCAACTGGCAACAACATAGTCAAGATTAAGGCTCTTAACACTTACATACCCCACCACTAGCAACTCACAACACACAATACTAACAACTAATTTTTTAACAAATAAGATGTCTAATTCAAATAGTAGACGGCCCACATCACAATATCATGTTAATGAGGTTACATTTTCAACCTCAGCCTTAAGTTTAGATTCTCTAAGTGAGTGTTTAGAATACATTGGCAAAAGTGACCTCGTTAACGAGGTCTGTTTTGCCAATGTATTTCAATAGTGTAAAGAAAGAACAATGAAGGCTAAAGTGAAAACTGAACCATGTAAGTGATCCCTAAAAAATCCAAAGAAAGAAGCCTCGTCAACAAGGCCACTTTTTCCAATGTATTTCAGTAGTGAGAAGGCAAAGAAATGAAGCCTAAAGTGAGAATTGAATTCTCTTAGTAATCTCTTTAAACCTTGAAAAAATGACCTCGTTGACAAGGTCACATTTTGCAATCAATTTCAACAGTCTTTTAGAAAAAACCGAAGTCAAAAATTAGAACTAAACTATCTTTGTCATCTCTCTAAACCCTTGGAAAAGTGACCTCGTTAACAAGGTCACATTTTGCAATTCATTTCAGCAGTCTTTTAGAGAAAATTGAAGCCTAAAATGAAAACTAAACTATCTTTGTCACCTCTCTAAACCTTGGAAAAAAGACCTCGTTGACGAGGTCACATTTTGCAATTGATTTCAGCAGTCCTTACAAGAAAAAGCAAAATCTGAATCCTAAATTGAAATTGTCTTAGTGATTTTAGAAATCTCAGAAAAGTGACCTCGTTGACGAAGTCACATTTTGCAATCTAATTCAGCAACCCGTAGAAAGAATTTGAAATTATGCATCAAAATTAGAAATCGTCTTAGTAAGACTGTAAAGAACCCAAGAATGTGACCTCGTCAACGAGGTCAAGTTTCAAACCTTGAAATTGCAATCTTCTGAAAATCATACATCAAAATCGGAACCGTTTGAGTGATTTCTTAAATCCTTGAAAAAGTGACCTCGTCAACGAGGTCAAGTTTACAACCTGAAAAAGGGGTGTTCAGAAATGGCACCTCTTGTAGATTTCTAGGAACTTGAATTTCCATCGCATCGTCGCCTTCGATGGTGTCGGAGACACCCTCTCCACCGTCGCCGCACGCCTCTCCATCCTTGTGCAGCATGCCACTCCGTAAGTTCATTACGGAAGCAACCTTAAGCCAAAACACAACAATGGAGAAGGAAGAGAACTACACCAAAGCAAGCCGAAGATCAGCCCATGGAGTTGTTCTTTGGTTTCAAAAAAAATAAATATATATATATAAGGAAGAGATTGATAGATTTAGGCCAAGGGAATCTTTCTAATAAAATTTGCGATTTCATAGATTTCTGGTCCAGATTTTTGGGGCACATAGATTATAACCTCAAAAGTAACCTCAATTTTTTCCAAGTTTTTTGAAGTTACGAGGAATTTTACAAAAATCGGCAAAGTCTTCTAAAAATATTTGGGCAAGATTTGGCTGAAAAATCAACCAATTCTGAAAATTTTAGAGAAGATTTTAAGATGCTGAATTAGTTTTTAGGCCGTAGAACATTCAAAAATGCTCCGTTTTTGCGTACTATATACCGTTGGAATCGTCTTCTCAAAATACACGAAATGAAGTTTGGTGTCAAATTCACCTCTAACAAAAAATATTCAACACATACAATCAACTCCTCACAGTCTAATGGCTCTAGTCCTACCAAAGAATACATAAACTTATCAACTCTGCACTGATCACTAAGGACATGTTCTTTAGCATACTCGGTTGGCATACGTCCACTTCAGTTTCATCAACAGTATCAAGCTTGGCAATATCCATTCCTTCACTATTTTGTGTTAAACTAAACTCGTGTTCAAAAGGTGCATCTTCAATCCCATCATCCTCATACGACAAGGTCCGAAAAATGCTACTAATCTCACCTCCATTGGATTTGTGTAAGGGGTGAGTGCAAGAAAGACTCACCAGTTTTCGTAGCGTTTTGCTTAGTACCTAGTTTCAGCGACTCAGTACTATGAATATTACAGTACTATACTACAGAATTCGAAAGCATTACATGGACCGTTGATAAAATTGCAGATTGAGGTTACAATTAACAAGTGTCTAGCTACTGTACACTTGGGCAGAACTTGATGAAGTCGGGTAGCTATAGGAGTATTATCAAATACTAGATGTTGTCTTATAGTACTGTTGTAGCCTGGGGTCCCAGTTTCTCATTGAAAATAGTGAAGTCCACTTTTAAATTTTTAGAAAAAAAAGAGAACCATCATTTAAAAAAATAAAAAATGGCCATTTTGATAGACTTTGTCCTCATTACATTTCACCCACCCCCTCCAAAAAAATCATCTATATTGTTCAAAATGGCGCGCGCAAGTGACCTTTATTCGAGCGCTTGTGACGCACTTGAAATTGAGTTTTCTTTAAAATCCTTTGGTAGGATCATGCAAATACATTATAGGAAGAGCCCATAAAAATTTCAGCTCAAAATGATCAAAATTGAATACTCCCCAGTACTAAAAACCCCTAAACTACAAAGTATGACAAATTAGCTAAATTAGAAATTAATTAGAATTTGATTTTTTTTAATTCTTAGAAAAAATGGCCTCTCGTGGCTATGGAGTTCTCCACCTCCCAAAAAAATTTCAACTTCATTTTCTTGAACCTCCAAAAGTTGTGGCCAATGACAACTCTATCACTCGAAGTGTGACGCAAAAAAGGACTAGTCTTTCTTGCACTCATCCTAAGCACCTAAACATCTTCGATCTTTCTAGCTATTTCTTGCTAGAAAAGCGAAGTCATGCCTTACGTCTCTTTCTATGAGAACCCTTCAGCATCCCTCCAACCCAAAAATCCAAGAAAGCGAACTCGACTCTCTCATTAGCAATACTGCAATCTCTTTGATATATAGCACTCTTCAAGTTTAATGAATGTATTCTCATCCAATTCATTATAACTTCTCCAAATAAAACATCTACTGACTAGGATATTAATGGTCAATAAGATCATCCGTTTTTCGCTCAACTGCTTCATAATCACTCTTACATTTGAATATACCACCACTACATTGGAAGAGGCCTCCATTTGGGGCCTTCTAATCACCCTTCAATGTAAAAGTAATGCTATGTACAATTCATTATTCCAAAGATCGGGTACTGGTAACTAAATTTAAAAAATTCAATTGTTGGTTGTGCATTAAATCTTTAAATATGGAGCCTTCAATTCAAATTTCAAATTCCAAATTACCAAAATCCTACATAAAAAAGGTAAAATCCATGTCCACTACCTCTTTGTCTTTTACCTATTCTTGCTAGAAACTTTTGGGATCCTACCAATAGATCCATGTAAGCAATGACAGTCTGTAGGAGTTTGTAGATTGTATACACATTCCAATATGGACATGGCACTTGTTCGTGGTGACGAGTCCAACATTCCAATTTCTTTTCCTTGTAGCGATGGCGGTAGTGCATGGGTATCTGCTTTGGTTCTCAGTATACGCTTCAATTTAGAGTTGTCGTCTCTATGGGTGGAAGAAGAGCTATTTGATTCTCAGGGACTTCAAGTCACATCTACAGTCATGCTATTCAAGATCAAAACAGACTCCGGAGATGGCTGGAGGCTTTCTCCAAGCAAATATCATGCTTTTGGCACTCTTAGGTTCACTAGATCGATGTCAAATGAAATACTCATACCTGGATTTGCTACTTCTACTGTTCAAATATCTTAGGGAACTCGTGTGAAAGTAGAGTCTTTGAGTCATAGCTATATTGATCTTATAGAGTCTTCCGACGATGATGCTACTATTTTCATTGATGCAAGTCACAAGCTACCTAGCATATCCGAAAAGTGTACAGACACTATTCAAAGTATGAACAACATTCAACATGATAGCATGTTGCATCCTTCAATTCAGCAAAGGGCCTTAAAGATATGCAAAGTCATCCGCGCGCACGAAATGAATTGAAGTTTTTAAACCTCAGTACACTTCGTTGTGAATCTGTACGTCATCTTCCTCAATCATTCAATGGAGACATTCTTTTTGAATTACCTCCTCTTCTTTCTTCGACATCTCCTTTTGGAAGTTGACCCAATTCAACTTCCTCATCTTTTGTAGGTTAGCAACTAGAAGGCATGGATCGTAAATTTGATGGCCATAATTGGACACACACACACTACAAACATCGCAAATGACTTTGGCTCGAAGTTCCGCTACTTGTTGTGTGTGGGCCACCTAGTTTGCGAGAACAAAGCCTGCCCTAGACTACGCCGAAGTGGCAGCAAAAACGAGACAGAATGGGAGGGGTCGTTACCTTGTGTCTTCCTTGTAGGAGAGCAGTCTCCATCAAAGTCCACTCTTGTATGTCAAATATGCAAAGAAGTTCCTTTCTGCAAAACTTCATGCCCTTGTTGCATATATAGGGTCTTGAACTCTTTAGGCCTTCCCAGAGCTTGTATCCACGTTGGAATTCATGATCATCATGTGGGTAGAGGCATCTGTCATGATTTTGTTGATCGAATAACATCCTTGATTGGTGAAGAGGTATCAAAAACACCTATAACAACAAATTCGGCCATACGACTTGCTGCTAGCAAGGAATTTCTTACATCTGAATTGTTTGGAGAGGAGCTCGGAGAGGAGGGACTACAAGGTGACCGAAAGCCACTTTGCGGAGAGGCACTTGAGGCAGTCATGAATAAATTTTGAATACTCAATTCACCGAATATTCGGAATATCATCTCTAATTTCCGTCATAGTGCAAGTGGGGGACCCATTGACAACATTATCTCATTGAAAATGAAGAGTACTTATTCATTTATTCAAGATAGTATATTTCTAGACCAAAGTAAAGATAAGGTTTACTTTTTTAAGATGTCTGAGGAAGGCTCGGGAAGTGGAGTGGATTTGGTAAGGCAAATGCAACTGGGGGGAGATTTGTAAAACTCTTGGTGCAAGTTTGATCATGTAAAGAAGGTGAAAAGATGGATGTCAATGGCTGCCCACGTATATGACCCTAAATTCTGTCGGGTTCAAACTATTTGTGTTTGTAATATGATGAGTGAGGATGCTGTGAGCCAAGAACAAATGTGAAGATCCCTTAACTCAGTCATGGTGCGTTACGGGATTTCTTCTCCACAGTTCAAGGATTTTATGGCTGACAATGCGATGGCAAACTGGCATGCTGTTTGGGTGGTGTATGGAAGTGGCAACAAGCAAGAGCCCATACAAGATCGAGAGCGCTCTTGTCTACTTCATTGGACAACTTCACTAAACAGACATACAAAAAAATTCATTCGACTTGAATTCCAAGAGACTCATAAGAAGCTTTGCAAACAATACAAGGATGCAAAGACAATGGCGGAAGCAAAAGAAAGATACCTTGGAATTAAGGGCTAGTGGCTTTCTTCAAGGGTTGCATCAGAGGATTCTCTTTGACAACTGGATGATTTGTTGGGTTTCTGGCACTTCCAATATCGATAGTGGGGTGGATTCTTAGAGTTGGTAAGATACATGCCTCCTTTCATTTCAATTTTTCTACTTAATTGTTCAACTTCTATTCGTGGAGTACTTGTTTTTTTTGTCCTAAATGTATATGTGGTTTCTATTTAATTGTTTTCATTCACATCTATTGAATTCTTACAAATTGAATTTAAACATATAAAATTCTTAGTACTTAAATGACACTTTTAGAATCAAAAGAGTCTTATATTGTTACTTTAAATTGTTGTTATTGGTACAGAACTTGAATTTAGAAGAACTAGCTGAAATACCTTCATGCAACTTGGCTGAGACAGTTCACAACAAATGGTTGCAAATGTCTGGGAAGAGGGGATCATGCTTGTACGTCGCCACTACTTATGACATGATGCGGGCTATACAACAATCGACTAATTATTGGGCATACCTCCAAGGGTATGCATTTGGAACTGGTCCCTACTTAGATGAACTTCGCCTACGAGTTGCAAGACGAACCAGAAATCCAGCAAACTTTACTGAGGCTGTTGCTAAACTACCAAATGCTTCTCTATTCACCACAAAAGTTCCCCACTTGGAAGGAGAAGAAGTATTTGCTTCTTCAAAACGCAACTAAACCTACCACTTGGGTCAAATAGTGATTTTTACCGCCACGATACAGTGAACTTTTCTACACCCAAAGTTCAGACTCGGTCAACTAAAGCGCGCACTAAATTAGGTGCATCAATGCCAATGCCGACACCAATGTTGACAGAGGAAGGACAACCAAGCACACTATGTCCCCATGCTACCAAGGTACTTGAAACAAACTGCAATCCTGCTTTGTGGCACATTGCTAGATGCAAAAAGGAAGGAAAGACTTGTCATGGAGTTCAAGTTGGGATGAAGAAGAAATGTGGGACTAAGATAAACAAGTCAAGTAAGAGTGGAACAACATCACCTACCTACAACGGTTGCATGACAGAATATGAAACCAAGGCCATCATTAACTTTGATTTTTGGTTTTGTGTAGATGACCTTATACATTGTGCAAGAGGCTCTAAGGTCAAGTGGATTCACGACTGGCTTCTTTTGCCAAATGTATGGCCTATTGCATGTGGAACACATCTCACCAAATCAGAGATCCTTTCTCTGGAGGAAGTAGAATTTCAATTGCAAACTGAGGAGCTAGACGAAGCAATGCTCCATCTCTTTAATGAAGAGAGTATAAATGGAGGTGTATCTTTCCTTCACTCAAAACAGCTAGATAGCAATTTGTAACCATCTGATGGTGATATGCACCCGACAAAGCGATTGGGTAGGACCACACGACGTAATCCTAGTGCACCAACAATTGACCATCGCAACAAATGGGAGACAACACGAAACCTAAAAGTTGTCGTTCAATCCATAGTTGTTATTCCATATCCTAGCTATGGTAGAGTGATAACTCTACTGTCAGATATCTTTCTCAACTAGAAGGTCTATTGAGTCACAACTTTAGATTTTCCTACTTGTACCTGCGAAGACTTCATCACCATGAGTACAGTTGCACATGATAGTAGGAAATCTTGGGTGAACTGCAAGCATTTGTATTATGTCTTTAGGTTCATTTGCAAGGCAAATTCTGAGGACAATAAGTACATACATGCACCAAGTTTGAGTTTTAATGAGGTGAAGCTACTTTTTGTAGGTAGCAATCTATAAGATGTTGTATATTCATCTTGTAGTACTAGGTTGAAAAACTACTTTGGTTTAGAAGTGGATATAGAATGGCCCATTGAAGTAGTTGACACGTATGCTAAATCCTAATTAGTTTAAGGTGGATATAGTTTGTAGCAGCTTACAGACAACTGAAATGATTTGTAAAACCATAAACATAATAAAAATACATTAAAAAAGGCTAAATTTAGCCAAAAAAAACATTGCAGGAAGAAATGTTACAATTCTACAAATGAATCTTGAAAGTGCTACTACATTCTAAAGAGAACTTATTATAATGAAACAACATTATACAACTAATTGTTACATATCTCTAAATGAACCTTCTAAGAGTTTCTTAAGGTAGCCTCACCCATAACTGTTACTATACCTATAACCATCACTTCCTTAAATCTTGGAAAATCTTAGGGAGTAGGAAGATGTAATTGCAGGAATGTACCTCATCTAAAAATTTGACGTAAGTGGTGGTTTTAAGTCAATGTACAATTGGCTCTTTTAAAAATTCAGAACTTATTCTCACAATGTCCAAAAAATTAATTAAAAAATGCATTGAAATTCTTTTTCTCTTCTAAGTACAATTCAATAATTTTTTGGATGTCTATTAATCAACAATATATTCCAAACCCCTTATTTTGATGGTTATGGGTGCTTCTACCTTAGTTACAAAAAACACAACCAACCTAGATTAGTTAACAAAGTTTTAAAGTCAACAATGCAAACTTCAAAAAATTTATAAATTATTATTTTTACAAGGAAAAAAATTCATTTTTTTAAGACATATTACAAATATGTAAAGAAAATTTTGGGAGGATGGATAATGAATGGATGACATGAATGAAGCTCATTCATTCATCAAATCTATGGTTGAAATACATCTACTTGTGGGAAATGCTAGTCTTCATTCATGCCCATTCATGCAACATTTGAATGTAAAATTAATTATTTTCAATAAAAAAATTGCAATTTCTTGGATTTATTTTTTTATTTTTGGTTTATGGCATTTCTATATTTAAATTTGAAAACCCTATTTATTACTCTAACATGTCTATTTTTAGTAAAATTCCTCACAGTGAGCACTCAAATCTAATTGCTCGTTGCTCAACGCTCAATGCTCGTTGCTCCCCGCTCACACTCTAGCACTGTTGTCTAATGACTTGGTGCTAGATCAGGCAATCTAGCTACTCAACCAACCGGCTATTTTATTGGCTGAATCCAATCAGTTGCCTTACTGATAGACCCAACTAAGCTACCTTACAGGCTGAATTCAACTGGGCTACCTTATTGCTGGATCCTAATTGGGTTGCTTTACTAATTGAATCCAATTCAACTACCTTACTAGCTGGACCCAACTGGATTGCTAGCTTGTAATTCGTAAATTTTGGTCATTGCTCGCCACAATGGTTTTTAAACCAACTTTGGATCTCCTATAGAGACCCTTTCATTCTTTCAATGCAAAATAAAACTAGAAAAGTTGTTAGCAAGGGTGAAGCTTTGCTGACCGGGGGGTTTAGGCCCCAATTTGAAGACAAGAAAAAAAAATGAAACTAGGAAAATTTGATCCAAGGGTGAAGCTTCGCTGTTCAGGGGTTTAGACCCGAATATTGGTCAATATCCACTAGTGGGTTAGTAATAAAGTGTGAGGTTTGGTTCTCACCCAAATCACTCAAAATACCACAAACAACACTAGGACCACAAATTCCAACGTTTAGGCTTCAGGGGTAATTTGCAACAACTAAAGGTGTGAAATTCCTCTCCAAAAAAGTTCAATTGGAAGTTGTTTGTAGACCACAAAGACTCAAACACCAATACAATTAGTTTAAAGCAAGATCCAATGGATTCTAACTAACGGCATCACTAGAATTCACTAGAATGTCCTTGGGATTAGTACCAAAATAATACTTAAAAACAATGAGCAAATTCAAAGGGACCCCCACGTCCTTTGGAAAGATGTCAATACAAAAGATAAGCAAGGAGCAAAGCTCTAAATTACATTCAAGCAAGGATTTTGGCCAAATTGCCAAGATCTCAACATGTGGCTACAGTTTGGCCAAAGTTACAATCGAGAGCTTCAAGCGGCTAAGCAAGCATTTCAAGCAAGAAAAAAGGGTTTGCAAAGAGAGTCGGTGGGAGACCTTTTATACGTTTTCAAGGCCCCCCCACTTACCCTCAATTACTCTAAAACTACCTACGTAACTAAAAATCACAATTTTCGTAACTATTACTATGCCTATTTCTACTCTCGTTTCTACTCTACTGCTGGTCCTTCTATAACTTTTGGAGAAAAACTCCAATTGAGGAATGGATTGTGCCGTTGGCTTTAGAAGACCCAAATTAGCTTGGGGGTCTCCCTAACCACTAACTTCCTGGCCAAAACCTTCACAAAAGATAGCATTTTTAAACCTAGTGAAAAGGTGAAAAACTAACTTTTGGAGTTTTAAGTTTTTCCCAATTTCAATTGGCCAGGGTTGTTTGGAAGGTTCAAGAATGTATGAAAAGAGTCCAAAAAGTCTCAATTTGGATTTCATATGATTGTGATTTGCTTGGCATTTTACAAAATGTTTTGAAATTTCATTGGAATTTGGTGGTGCCACTGGTTCAAGTAGCAATCAATGTCGGAATGTTGCAAAATTTGATTAGGCGCTTATTTAGACTAAAACACACACTCCTAATTTTTAGTGGGATTTACCATTACTAGAGGAATTTCTATGATTTTTTTCAACCTTGGTAAAAATGGTTGACGTCAAGTTCTGCAATTTGAAAAATTACAAAACTTTTTGGATAGCTTTTAGAAAGCTTCAAGATCCTTTGTGCAAAGTTTCAAGTTCAATTTGCACTTTGTGGAAGAGATAAAATTTTACCTCCTATTGATTTGAATTCCTCCTAAGAGGAATCATTCCCATTTGAGGGAATCTTGACGAGCCGACTTCACCATTACGCTCCTGGCATGCTTTTATACTAAAAACACCTCTCTTTGTTTGTCAATCGCCTTTTTTAGCATTAGTGATTTTTACCTTCTGTGCTTGAGTGATTTTTGTTCAAGTTTCGGAACTTGGATGGGAATCTCTATGAGATCCACTAAAGGAGGTTCCTAGAACCTAAGAAAAAAAATTGACATCCTGCACTGCCAACTTCTGTTAATCATGCTACATCATTTTTTATAAAGGTAAAGTTCCACTCATATAGCATTTAGGTGTCTTCTACTTGGTTTGCCAATAGGACTTGATTTCATTTTAAATTTCTAATTGACGTTCCAAATACCGTTTTATGACACTATAAATGTATTTGGAAGATTTTAAGGCTCTTCCATAATTCAAGGAGATTAATCCCATATGAATAGGGAATTTCTCCAAGTACACTGCAAACACTCTTTTTCAACCTTTTGCTAATGATTAAAGGTAAAATTAAGCAAAAATGGAAAAAATAAAGGTTCGAGACCCAGATGACAATCCCAGGGCTCATAGGTACTCGATTTGTTATGTTCTACAATCTTAGTTTACATGACAATGACTTAAATAGAATAATAGAATATGTGCTCAAATATGTGCAAACTTCTATATTAGGTTGGAATTAGAAATGACTTTTTGAGTTTTCCAAAGTCCAAATTATCTTTGCTAAGTTTGAAAGGTAGAGAGAGAGAAATAACTCCAACATTTTATTTAAGGTAGGCATAAATTAAGAGTATGTTCATCTTAGGTCCCTCGTCAAGTTCTAAAGAACACAAGCAAATGACACCAAGACTACATAACTATCTTTGTTAGGATAGAAATCGAATTGTTACCAAGAAAAAGAATTCAATATAATTATATGATAATGATCTTTGTTGAGTAGTTTCACTTCTATGTAGGTAGAAAGAACTACATTTTAGGAGTACTTTTGACTTGATAAACCATAAGCACTCCAAAGTTCAAGTCCAATATTAGAAATAATTTTGGTGAATTTGAAAACTTACCTCACTTACTTGTCATGAGGTTTTCAAGAAAATTTTGATTTTCTTTTTGCAATTGTTGTATACTTCACAAAGAATTCCAATTTTATTTTTTATATCAATTCAAAGTTTTGGCCAATCCTAAACCTATGGAAGTTTGTTCTAAATGTAAGAAGAGCAAAGAAGGCTAAGAGTAATGTAATTACATCTAATTGTGATACTAGTATATTTCTAAAATTGACTTCTACATATACAAATACAATTTCTTAAAAATTTACAAACTCTATTCATGAGAACCTAGGGCTAATTTTGGTTATACATATTTTAGAAATTTGAAAATATACAAATTTTCAAATGGAGTTCTAAAACTTCAATGCTAAGAGGATTTAATAATCTCCTTGCAACTAGGATTTTTTTTCTATTTTTTATATAGTGCCAAAGTGACAATACATTAGATGGGTTTTCAATGTAGTGGAGGGCTATAAGTTCCCAAGCTATTCCCATGATGAAGCCTTCATTGTTGTCGTTTGGGGAAACAAATCCTACATGGTCGAGAGACTGCTAGCTCAAGTGACAAAAGAGCGGCAAAGTGCAAAAAATCTAAACCCCTTCATGTTGAAAATTGGGTTCGGGATTGAAACGATACTGGTCAGTGAACATTGCAAAGTTTCCTTCGTCGTTCTTCTAGGTTTGATAAGAATTGCTTGAAAGTGGTATACAACAAGCCCATGCACAACTGTACTGTCAATAGGTCCAACACGAGATTCTGTCGATGTAGAAGTCCAGTCCACATCAAAGACTAGTAATTGTTCTATGTCCGCGTTTGCTAATGTATTAAATTGTTCAACTGAACTTCACGCACATGCAATTGAAGAGGATGTTGCATGTCCATGACAATAAGAGGATGGCAGATTTGAAAACGTGGGATGCTTTAGAAGTCCTCACTAGCTTTCCTATACATCGATTTCTTGGAAATTACATTACTACACTTGTACTGTTCAAGGCATACCTGTACTTGTGCACAAAGCTATGAACACTCCCTTAAAGCATTGTTCGCATGACCTTGAGCTGTTTGAAGTTTAGTTATCACTTCAACAAGCCTACAACATTGTCGAAGGAAGACAAAAAATATGCAGAGATCAAAACTGAGGATGTTTGTGAACTCTAGCCTCATGAAAGTCAATGACTTCTTCAATTCTCTCATGTACTAGTAGTGAGTCAATAGTGAAATTAAAAAAACAAACTACTAGCAAGTCCACAGTTCGAGTGAAGAAGCCATTTTCATGACTCCCAAGGAATTCAATGACAATTTAGACTTACTCTGAAGAACGTAGACATGTCCTCAGAAGTGTTGCATCCACCTATCTTAATCATCTAACTATGGAGCAAACCAGATCCATCTTTGTAGGCATTGTAAAGCATGAAGTGCACTACCATTGGAACTCCATTCCAATCACTTCAATGCATGCAATGACAACTTATGTATATATATCACATAGAAAAGCATCATGGTGAAATTCCATTTTTTTTAAAAGTATGTAGTGAACAAATTATATGTTGAACCAAATAACTCAGTGGATAGCTATGACTTGCATTCAACTTGTATAAGCTCTCAAATTCTCTATGACTACATGCCTCTTAGCAAACTACCTGAACTCACTCCTCATACATATTCCTAGCTTCTCTCCAAATTTTGCTTTCCAAAGCTTTCTTGCGATAGACTTCACAAACGAATTTAGGAGGTCATTCTACAAGGTAAGATGTTAACGATTTTTTGCCCGTGAATATGGTAATGGCGTAATTTCTCAGGTACTTTGTACCGTCAATTATACATTTGTGTACAATGCAAACATAGGAGATGGAGACCTCGAAAAACTTCTTGCAAAACCACTTATATGCGACTCCGACATTTATATTCATGTAGCTTGGATCTTCTACTTCTCTTTTTTATGTAATGTAAGTGTCATCATTCAACTTCTACTCTGACAAGTACAAGACGTCTCATTGCACCTACTCCACCTACTACGTAAGTTTGTGCAATTTTCAGCGTCATTTCTAGTGATGAACTACACACTAAAAACCTCATTTGCACATTCAACGTTGTCTAACGTGCAAGAACTGCACTGCACATTTTCCACTACCTTCCAAAGAAAAATCCTCATCAACACAAGTAGAATACAATATAGCTCAAGGTGAAGCAACATACCATACAGTTTAGATTGTGGAACAGAATTCTTGTAATCCTGGATCATTGTCGTCGAAGTGGTTGATACAATGACTACTCACATGCAACTACAATTCTACAACTTATGCTTTTCAATGCACATTAATATTTTTGCAAATCTCCATTCCAAGCTTACCAGTCCAATGTAAAAGTGTCAGTGAAGCAAGAAAGTGCAATTACAAAACCTGCATACTCAAACTAGGGTGTCATCCAACATCAAAGGACCCCTGCACATTGCAGAATGTGCCTGCCAATTCCAACCTGTGCATGAGAATCAAACTCACTTACATCTGGTAGCAAGCTGTGTTTGCATTTACGACATAATCGAAAAGGATGGCGGCGAAAACTAGAATAAATACTTCCGTAATTAAGGAATAATTGGTGGGAAGGTTACAACCTGGCAAACCGAGACTTCCCACCACCAATCACTATCAAATAGTTTGGACGTTTCATTGACCCATGGAAACTGCAAGTTCCAACACTTCTTAGGGGAGCGGCTTTGGGCATGAGGCTAGAACGGCCCTCCACAGGGCTCATTTTTCATCTAATGATAAATGTTATAGTCATGCTCCAAATTTTAACATTTATCTACAAATTGAATAGAAAATATCACATTAGTGCATACTACATATTCATAATTTTTTTAATCCACAATCGTGTGATTTCATCTAAGATTTTTTTATTTGAAGTTTTTAAGAATTTTTTTGTCTTTTTTATACTCCCTTTGTCTCAAAAAGAAACTCATGTTTCAAATTTTCTTTGGGATTAAGAAATCATAGCAATAAATTGCAACTAAAAGGTGTCAAATATTAGTCTTGATTATTCAAATCCAAATACATAGTTTTTACATTTAAAATTGTCTTTAAAGGAAAAAAAAACCCATCAAGAATGTGACTTTTTGGGTGTTTTTTCATCAATGTTGATTCATAGAAAGTGGTCAATATGAAACATTTTTAGTGCAAATGTAGATGAAGGACAAGCAAACCTAGCTACGCAAGTTCTTCCATCTATTGAAAAACCAAATCCTAATGCTCACAATGTTGTTTCTAATACAATTAGTAAACAGAAACCAAATCTAACTCACAAAGAGCATAGAACAGGGTACAATAAAGAGGCAAACACATGTTTCTTTTTGAGATTCTATCAATGTTTAAGCAATAGGGTGAGAGAAAGAGGCAAATGAGGTTTCTTTTTGAAATTCTATCAATGGTTAAACAATAGGGGGAGAGAGAGACAAATACGGGGTTCTTTTTGAGACAAATGTAAAGTCGATATACGCAATAAAGGGAGTACCATTTTATTCCAACAATATGGTGTTGGGCCTATTACTTTGGTACAAATGATTGCCAAATTGCCTAAAAAAAGAAAGATGCTTGCAATTGCTAGAAAGATCCAATAAAACTCATACCATTAAATTATAGGAACCATGTTTAGTTGCTTATTTGATTGATTTTAGGTATTCTTATTTTAAAGCTATAAGAATAAGACCAATATCAAGATTGAGAGAGTAAAGTTGGAGTTTCTTTTTCTTTTGATAGAGTATTTTGATATTGCAAGATAGTCAAACAGCTTAAAACTTGCTTACATATCAATACTTCCCTCATTTAATGCAAAATAGGCTACATCATGAAGGACCATAATAGGTCAATACTTCCTATATCACTTACAATGAATTTATATTGATTTTAGGTATTTGACCTAATGTTGTTAGAAAGATGCAAGCATCTTAATCAATATCTTGTACTCTAAATTTGTTATATTGGGCATTTGATGTTTGAGGAAATGAATCCTAATTAGCAAATATTTATTGAGGTGTATGCTTAAACTTTTTAAACTTTATATCTTCTATGCCCCAAATGTGAGTGATTATATAAAAATGAAGAAGTAATATTGATACAATATAAAATTGTATGTAAAAATGTCTTTATAAAAAATAATTAGGATTGAAAAAGTAAGATAATCTAGAATCCCAAATAATTAGTAATCTAATTTAGAATTTTTATTCCTAATGCCAAAGTCCTTACCATCACATTTTTATGTGACATCCTATAAGATTTTATAACAAATATAAGACTGAAACCAATACTCGAGTGAGAGTGACTTTTACCTTGGTTGGAGGGCCAAGAAATGTGATATTAGAGAATGTGATATTAAAGAGGTTTGGGGATTGTGATTGTAGGGTTCAGGGGTTTAGGGTTTGGTGCTCTCTACACAGGAATCACTGTCAACGTGCACTTGGGTTCTGGCTCGCGGCTCGTCTCGTTCAAATATTGTGATCCGTTTGTTGATCGTCGGAGACGAGTCTGCGGGCGATGTAGCTTGTGTGATCAAATATTTGTGGGATTTTTAAGTTTCGGAAGGAGCTGTTATTGTTTCGTAGTAGGAGTGATTGTTGATCACCATGTTGGCCAGGTTGCTTCGGAGACCCTTCGCGGTCAGTGCTTCACAGAGGGCGAGGACAGGACTGGCAGATTTCTTTGAGGCTGGACGGGATCCCAATCAAGACGCCAATATTACTTACGGTACAGTGCGCATTCTTGTAGTCGAAATGCTGAATTTCTTGTGTTTCATCTTCGCAGTATTGTCCACGATACGGCGAAATAAGATGGTGTACACTGTGCCCTTGGCGCTTTAGATATTGTGAAAATTTTCTTTCGATTTGAACTTGTTTCGAATTTATTTCTTACGGATGTAAATCTCAACATTTGAGTTCTAAATTCTCGATTTTCTTCTTACATTTTATGATTGAGAGGACATGCATAGAAGTTTCCCGAGCTTCAAAGTACATGTGCATAAACTTGCAGGTCGCAGCTGGAAGGCAGAGGAACTACGTCAGAAGTCTTGGGAAGATTTGCATCAATTATGGTATGTTTGTTTGAAGGAGAAAAACATGTTGCTGTCGCAGAAACAAATGCTGCTCTCACAGAATATGCGGATGCCAAACCCTGAACGATTTCCTAAGGTATATTCTCGTGTACTGAGTTGTCTCTATTCAATCAGTTGTGTACTGTAATCTGAAATACAATTATGCGTAAAGTGGCAGTGAATTATTCCCCTTTCAAGAATTTATTTCGATAATGAGTTTATACTGCACAAGAACCTTAGTCACTGTTCCTCCAATACTTATCCTGAGCTATTATTCTGAGCACCATTCAGTTTTTATATCTGAATTGACACTGAGGCATTGATATAACTTTTATGAACTTCTCATCCTTTTATTAGCCGATTGTATCAGCTTTGTCTTGACGCTTTCACTCGCAGTAAACGGAGCCCTTGATGGCTTACTGAATTCTGTCTTCGTCCCAGTGGCATGCTGTGCATGTGAAAATGTGATATGGGTCCCTGTGTGAGATGAAAGATTAACGATGTAGGTGTCTGCTTGGAATATAGGTACGCAGGACGATGTGTCGGATCAAGCAAGTGCTGACTGAAAGGGCATTGGCTGAGGAGGATCCGAGCAGACGGAAATTCTTGAGAAAGATGATCAATGACCTTTAGTGCTTCAAATCTGGAGGTGTCACGCTTGTTACGTAAAAGGACATAGCATTGAAGCACGAAGGGAACTGCCTTTTCAGCTGTCGAGAGGTGAATGGAGGTGGTGTTTTCGAAACTCAGTGGTATTCCATGACACCCGTATACTTCAGATTCCTGTTGTACCAACTGCCTTCTATTGTAGTGAAGGAAAGAGGTCCCAAATATTCGTATTAATCATAGATGTCAGCTCAGGTTTATGTGTAGTACATGAGGGCTGGGTCAAACTACTGCACACAATTTTAAGGTGTAAGATACTTGTGGGACACTTAACAGAAGCGAAACTAAATGGTCTCATATTTCCCCGTATGAGGTACACTAACGGTTCGTTTGCATGTCTGTGGAATTATATGCGTCATCCTATGCTTTTGTCGCTTCCATGTTTTCATAAAGACTTGTTCCTAAATTCACCAGTATTAATGGTGCAATCATGAAGCATTCGGTATTTTTGAAGTCTCCCTGCCACACTTTGCTTCTAAAATATATGTGCAATGCATACAATCAGTTTTGTTTTGTTAATGAGAGAATTTTGGTGCCGCGAGTGGATCATCTGCCATGCAAGGACAATGTAGAAGAGAGTTGCAAGCTGTGGCAAACCATCATTTTATATTGTTGAATGTTTGTTTAACACACAAATAAGATAACTTAACTAGCAAGGCATTATTGTGCCTACTGAATCAATCAAACGAAACCCAATGTAGATTCACTCTTATCCCCGAATCTTTTTTCGGTAACAGGACAGAACTATCGTTATGCACTCATGCAATCCATCCATCACAGCAATGAGTTCCGTGATTAAAGCCATGACACCTACTGTAATTGGTTGTACTCAATCACCCTCAGCATTCAGGCTAGGAAGGAAATATGTTGTTAGCTGCAGGCACAAAAGCTTCGTATCTTTGGTAACCTCGGAGACTACATCAAGAAAGCACTGGTGCAGTCACTAAGCATCTTCATTGGCAAAGCCAGCAGAAATTTTCGACAAGGTGAACACAACATTCCGATTATGCTTTGCAGGGAATGAGACAAAGTCAGTTTCCTGAGTCAAAGAAATAATAGCTTTAGTAGAGCACTGGGTGGTACTGTCCTCATGTACCTTCTGTTGGACAGGTTGCCTCTTTCCTTGTGTCCCGTCCAAGATCCAAATAGGGTTCTACTTCTATCTGCACAAAAGTATGTTAAGGAAAGTCGATATCAGGATGAGAAGCTGACGAAAAATCTGTATGAATTACACTAAAATGATCAGCCTTTAAAATGTTACATATCTTCAGCAAGTGTGTTGAAGATCCTAAATGTGAAGTATCACAATAATTTTTCATTCTACACTAAAAACCAGACTACTCAACACCTTGTTGATAGAGGTGCGATAAATCTATTCAACCAGGTGGCAGCTGCAAATGCATGCTATTGCTTACCCGGGATGGATCGCATATTTCTGAAACAACGCATGTCTATAACACCAAGCCAGTAGATACATAAGTAGAAACTTGCTTCGCAGTCTACACAGCAGGAACACCAGAATCTATTCCTGGAACGAATAGAGGCATTGCACTGCTTTGTCTTCCAGGCGCTTGCACACCGAAGTGCAATTCAAGCAGAGAATCAATATCATCGACAGAGACATAGTTGTGTACTTGAACTTGTCTTTCGCTGTTCTTCACGCGAACGTTCGGGGCACTCTTACACTTCCCCATACACTTGCATGCTGTTACTGAAATACTAGAGGATTCGGGAATACATCCTTGTAAAGAAGCAAGGATCTCCTGAGATCCTCCCCTCCTACACTTGCCAACTGTGCAAACTTCGATAGTACCTTCGGAAATAACGAGCGAGGGCAATGAAGACGAGATTGTATCCACGATTACTCTTCCAACAGGAGTGTCCTTCAGCTCAATAGGGCCTCTACAGGAGATTTCTCTGGTAGGAGAATTTGCGGTGCTACACATAGCTCTAATCTGAGCAACAATAGCAGGCTCCTCTTCTTCGACGTCATCAATCGTGCTTCGCGCTGCCGCAAATTTTTCGGCCGAGTGAAATGGTGGTAGCATGACAGATCTCATCGCCTCCGTTGCCCAAGGTGATAAGGAAGTAAAATTATCTGATGCGACGGCAATAGGAGCCCTTGCATGCTTCGCGGACTTCTTGCTCTTGCATGGAGCTTGCAAGTCCACAGCTTTTGCCATGTCAAAATCACCAGTCTCTGATGAGAAGCCTGATGAGACATATTTCTTCTTCTTTGCCTTAACGTTGAGAGATTCTACCTCTGCCTGAAGATTCTCGAGATTCTTGATTATCCGTTCCAGCACATTCTGCATGGCCAAGTGACATTAATGAGAAGCACTGAAAAGCATTCACAAAACACAACGTCGAATCCCATCAGAAGTCAGACACCCCTCCCCTATCAAAACAAAGAAACGAGGAGCATCTAAACTTCACCGATCAGCACATAAGGTTGAAATCCTCAACCGATCGCAACATCAGATTTCCAACGGAAAGTAAACATTCCATTCAAGCATCGAGACTTTTGATTATCCGTTCTAGCACATACTACATGGCCAATTGACATGAAAGAGAACAACTGAACGCATTCTTGAAATACAATGCAGAATCGCATCCGATACCCGACACCATTTCTCTATCTAAATAAAAAAACCGAGGATCATCTGAACTGCACCGATCGGCACATACGAGTAAAATCCTCAGCCAATCGAACAGTATACAGACCCAAAGCAGAATTTCAAGAATCACTTACGGGATTGGAGATAGCGATCTGTATCGAATCCTCCGGCAATAAATCTCCAATCGGATCACGAACTCCCTGTTCCGTCGACGATAGCAAAACGAGTTCCCGTTGCACCTTAACAAGCTCCTGCACCTTCGCGAGCTTCCAAGCAAAATTCCTCTCCTTCTTCTTCCCGCAAAGCACACGCAGCGGACGAAAGCTTTCGTGACTGCGGTCGGCGAGTTCGGCTATGCCCGAGCGCACAAACCCTCGATTTTCACATTCTCCGCAAAAGAACCTCAAACTCTCCAACGACCTCGCCATCGCCATCGCCACACTGCTATCGCAGGCAGCTCAATCTCAAATTCCAGGCCAGTGTAAATTTTCCTATCGATCAATGCAACATTGCCGTCGCTTCCAAAAGGCAACGGCAAGAAACACGGATTCATCGTACAGCCAGTAACTTACTAAGTGCTAAGGAAGGATGCGTAGAGTAGAGCATAAACAAGCTCTGAGCAGCAGGTGGCGTGTTCATGCAAAAACTATTTTGTTCCCCAAACACAATTGGATTCTTCTCGGGGCGCGTTTGGAAGTGTGCCGCGCGCGCGCCTTGGTTCGCTCCAATACGTCCAAGGCGTAAAAACTAGACGTGGCTCCCACGTAGGACAGACTTTATGCCAGCTGGATTGGGTAGATGCCGGACTCTCATGCTGAGGTGGCGTGACACGTGGACTGTTCTCATCATGCCACGGAGCTCCGCGTCCTCCGGGTCCCTTTCAAGGTGGTTGAAGTACTCATGAGGTCTAATAAGGTAGTTATAGCCTGTGCCCCCTATTTTTGTCAAATAGGTGTATGTGCCCCCTATACCAATATATACTCAATTACAAATTGTGCTTCATGGTTATGAAGTAATAAGTTTCTAGTGAATGGTTGGGTTTTTTTCAAGGCACTTAATAAACATTTTGAAGTTTATTTCAAATCTAGATTTATAAAAATTCACGTAAAATACAAAATCTCTCCAAATTTTTATTTTAATTTGTTGCTAATGATTTCTATTTGTCTATATGGCAAAAATAACATTTAATTGTGCTTTTGAGTCCATTTATACACACCAAGATGAAATGAATAGTAATAGATGCCTAAGCTTTCTTGGTCCTATGTCGTGTTGTTATTATTCAATATTGTAGTTGGTGGTAGGTCCAATTGGTTACTTTCTACTATAGGTAAAGTACTACTCCTTAAATTGCATACTTTCTATAACCGCACAAGCTAAATTCTGGCCTAAAATGTATTTTTACTATTCATGAAAGTCTATAGTTGATTACCCAAAATTCTATTTTTAATACTTTGAAAATTTGTAGTTTATTCATATGGTGTTCCAAAAATGCATTTTTAGAGTATCTAAAATCTCCTTTTGACTTCCAACAAGATCCCACCAAAAAAAATTAGTATAATAATAGCAATCATGTTAAATTGCTTATTTGTGTGATTTTAGGTGTAGTTCCCTAATCGGTCCTAGC
Source organism: Climacium dendroides (assembly GCA_950106755.1). NCBI lineage: Eukaryota > Viridiplantae > Streptophyta > Bryopsida > Hypnales > Climaciaceae > Climacium > Climacium dendroides. The sequence goes on from OX467088.1 coordinate 21,951,250, forward strand.
TCATCTAGGGCTTTAGGCCTTAATTAGGGGATGGATACAAGACTTGGGGGGGGGGCAAACAATTTTTCTTACAAGCTTATTTGATGTTAGTTGCTTATTTTCTCAAAAGATGTCCCATTTCAATGACAATTGAAGGCCTATATAAACCTTTTTCTTTTATGCTTTGGATCTATACTTTGAGTATTGGTGTCTATTTTTGTGTTATTCTTTTAGGGAGATGCTCTATGCTTTTGAGAGATGAAGTTGCTTTTGATTTAGAATAATTTGGATTAATCTGGTAATGTGTTTTGGGTAGCATTTATTGTAATCCCAATAGAAAGCATTTCTATCCAAGAAAAATAAGGCAATCTCTAATAGAATCATTGGTTTCAAAATAGAGTTGACCAATTGTGCTTAAGTAAGGGGACAATTTAATTTGTACTTTTGGGACACTTTCAATACAAATTTACTTGTAAAGAATGGGTACACTACCAATTTGGGTGTTTTCACCTTATAAGGTAGTTCTCCTTAAAGCAACCTCATTGCTTTTCGGGGGAAATTCAACTCCTTGAAAAAATTTAATTTAATTTTTGTATATAAGAAAATGGATTTGACATTCAACCCAAGTTGTCTTATATTTTTTGGACCTTTGTGGAATTAGTTACGAATTTCTGAAGTTAAAATACAATGGTCATTAAAAGCGACCACTTCCTAAAATGTACATTGTTGGTACACTGAAGAAAGAAAAATGTACATTTGGGCAAGAATTTGTGCAATTCAAATTTTGAAATCGGTTGCAATCATTGGGTGTTATGGTAGTGTGTTGTAAAATGAACCCTCTCCTTCCGATGGACCATAGCTTTAGAGGGAGAATGGAGATGAGGTGATCCTTGAATGGACCACTTTAGCAATTGAATGCATCTAGGAAAAATTATTTTCCTATTGCAAGAACCAATCAAAGTCTTTGAATCTACACATCTCCTTACAAGTTGCAAGTGGATGGATTTTGGGAGACCTATAGTCACAAATAGGTGCCTATGTCCTTAATCTTTGAAAATTTATAAGTAATTCAAAAATGCTTGGGAAAATACAAAACCACTTGTATTAGGTTCCATGTCTATTTTTCTTCTTCTGAAAAATAATATAAATATATTTTTGTCCATGAAAACCTATGAAAAAGGCGGACCAACCCTTAAATGGTTGCTTTTAGAGCATACTACCTTATTTTATTAAGTGCTTCACACGAAAGGTCTGTTCTCCATGTGAACATGTGAAGCTCCTCAAAAGCCACAGGGCTGTGTTCTATCCTTTGTTTTCTTCTTTTCCTCTTTCATTTCTCTCAAAAAAAAAAGCCACAGGGCTGCTTCCATGTGTAACCCGTGAGCAAAAGATACCCACCAAAAATATATATGTGCAAGGGTCACATGTTACATGTGCAAAAATGGTGGAACACAGAATCATTTAGTGTAGCTACGATTAATAGTATATACACGGACGTGCACCAATAAAGTATTCTGATTTGCACAGAGGTACTGTGGTATGGCATTCAATGAGTCCACTGAACCCCTTAACCCCTAAAGTCCCAAACACCGTTTCTTGGCATTATAGATATTTTGGGCAGCTCATTATGAATGAAATTTTTGTTTTTTTTACTTTGAAATTTTCACACATGTGATTGAGGAGTAGCTTTAAGGCTCAACAGTTTTCATAACTTTTGACTACACAGTTAAAAAGTTATTGCATGACTTGTAGTTTTTTTGGCTGGGTAGTTTGACCAAATCTGAAAAAATTATTTTTTCAAGAAATAAATTTTTTAAATTGGTTCACTAGATTTATATATAGGTGGAAACTTTGAATCATTTCAAATTGATTGATGAAATGAAAGTTATGAGGATTTTTAGTTGTGGGTAGTTTGTAGGTAGTTATAGAATCTCTACACTAAAATAAACTTTGAAGTCCTTTATTGAATTCAATTTTCAATATTTTTGAAAAAAAAATTTAAAAATTGAATGTAGATTGTTTAGTACAACATTGCAACCATTGAGATTGGTATTTTTCAATTCCATGAATGAATTCTTAACAACTTAGTATTTTGAATTATTCTTGAATTCTTTCTACTTAATGTTTTTTTCCTTTATGTTGTACAATTCCATATGATCCAAATTTTTTCAAGCATTTATCCAACTTGCCTTAACCCCTGAACGTCACAGGGGACAAAAAACGTCCTCACAATCTAAAAGTCAAATTCAAAGGGCTATAACTTTTGCATCCAATGTCCAAATTCAATAAAATTTGTTGGAGAAGTTGCGCATACTAGTCTAGTTCGTGTGATAAAATTTTCAGATCAATATAAGATGTACAATAGTTTTGGGAGCCAATCGAAGTTCACAAGTTCAATTTGAGCTCACCAAACTGCATTTGATGGCTGCAACTTTGGGGGCTTGTATCTTTGTAATCTAACGTTTGTTTTCAATAAAAATTTGTTGGATTTTGTTTCCACTGAAGTCTAATTATTGTGGTAAAGTTTTCATGTCAATCTGAGTTGTTTCGAATGATTGGGAGCAATTCAAAGTTCAAAATCTAGACATTGGTGAATTCGAGTGAACTTCGGCGGCCTATAACTTCTTCATACAATGCCCAAATCCAATAAAACTTATTGAAGAAGTTGCGCATACTAGTATAGTTTGTGTGGTTAAAATATCATAGCAATCCAAAAAGTTATGATTGACTGAGAAGCATTTTAGTAAAAGGAGGTTTAGTCATAGATGTGATTTTTTGTTACTTTTTTCATTGTTTTCTAACATTTTAAATCCATTTTGCAGACACAATGATTCATTTGAATGATATTTTTTTTCATTAAATTGTATATATTTTGGTTTGAATCACTTTGTATTTTAAAGTTTTTTCACTTGAGTAGGTTTAGAAATCTAATTTCACCTCCAAATGTGTTTTTAATAAAATTTCAGCACCTTTTTTCAACACTAAAACATTATAATCTTTCAATCTGTACGGTCAAATGACCCCAAATTTGTTGCACACCATCTACAACATGCACACTACAATATTGTACGGTTGAGATCTTCATACCTTACTCTATTTTTTGACTTTTCATACTTGCACAGGAAGGCAGTTTTTAAGCTTGGTTGCACCTCTGACGTTTTGGGGTTAAAGAATGAATACAAAGATGCACCACCATTTGCAGCATTTTTCATACAAACGTTGTGAAGTGCAGTTGACCAATTTTGGGCAAGACAAACAAAAGAATTTTTTTCACTTCAAATGCTAATATCCTGTAATCTATACTATAAAAATTTCTGAAATTTTTCCACATCTTCTCAAACTAGTGACTACAGAACTAGTGAAAACATAGTCAAAAATCTTTTCAAAGTGGCTTCATGTCATTTTGAAAGCCTAGTAGAGGATGTGAAATTAAAAATTTTCATCCATTTTTTTAGAAGAGTAATTTGAGTGTGTTTCTTGACTTTGGTGGTGGAAATTGTAATTTTTTCTAGGAAATTGTAATTCATGTGAATTTTTGAATAAGAAGTGAAGAAAATCCATATCAAATACAAAATACAATTAAGAAATCTAAAACTTTCTCAAAAAGTATTCACAATAATTTAGATCATTACTAGAAACTCAAATTTTTGTATCTTTTTATAATTAAAAATAATCAACATACTTTGGTTATAGGTCCAAAAATCAATTTGCAACAAAACAATTAATTTTCAAAATTTTCAAAATTTACCATTGGACTAGTGACTACATTTAATAAACTTCATGTTATTAGTTGGACTCAAATTCAAAAAAAATCATTTAAATGGTTAAGATTCACATTAAGAGCTAGAAAACTAGAAGTGACCTATTATAGACCTTCGACAAGAAACTCCAATTAAGAATACAAAATATACTTATCAATAAAAATATTTCACAAAGAGCTCAAAACACCTGACCATAGAGAGAGATCAATTTTTAAAAAAAAGTCTCCTCACCTCCAAGCTCCATCTTATAGAATAGAGACTATCAATAAAGACTATCATTTAGTCCTCAAGATAGACTAGGACTTCTTTTCTACCTTTAGCTTTCTATCCTTGATTCTATCTAGAATCATTCACCAAAGTAAAAGTCCCACTTACACTTCTCCAATCATATCTTATCCAATTCATCTTGTATCTAATTCTTGATCTTCTACTTGGAGTTATCTAGCTCCAAGTTCCAACACATTTGTGTTTAACTCTAGTGCACTAGTCATGCAAGTGAACTTGTCTAATTCCACATACATCCATACTTTGCAAATATCTATCTCTATTGCTTTTGTCATCCAATTAGAATTGTCTAACTCAAGTGCACAAATCTATCATTTGCAAATTTCTATCTCCAAGCAATCTCTAATTATCCACTAGTACAAATTTCATCCTAGACTAGTTCATCTATCAATGCAGTAATCTATTAAAGCTCATGACATGAACATCATGACATAATCATCATAAATTCTTTCATCTATTAATGTATTCATCCATCAAAGGTTGCAACAAGGATCATAACATGACCAAATATATGACAAATTGATTAGCATATTAACCCTTGAACAATAGGCCATGTCCTTTAGACCATGGTTGTCATACAAGACAAGTTACTATTCATTTTTCGTCCTGTAGGACGAGTTACTATTCATCAAATGTACTTGAGAGGTACATTTGATGAATAGTAATTCCTCCTACAGGACAAGAAATGAATAGTAACTTGTCTAGTATGACAACCATGCTTTAGAGTTGGTTTTAATTAAGTGCATCATTGACAAAAAGTTGCACAATAAATACCAAAGACCGCAAGTATAAACCACCATTAAGATGTAGTGAATTAGAAGGAGAAAATGAAATCCTAAACCTCCAACATTGCTGCAAGCAAGTTCTTATGTGGGAAAAGACACTCTACTCATGTGATTCAAGGCATGCATGCATCTCAAATCCTAAACCTTTGAGGGGTTGACACGTCACCTACCAATCGGCAAAAATATAAATTCATTTGATAAAACATATTGGTACCAATATTTTTCGATCCATCATAGAAAATCAATGATCCCATAACTCTTGAACCTTCTAGTAATAAATTCATAGCCTCCATATCTTAAAGGCTATATTGGAACAATATTTTTTTAAATTTGGGGTATGATTGATACATGTATCTTCCTTATAATTAAGTGTATATGATTTTGTACACCATATATTACCTTTAATTTTTGGACACCCTAAATTGATACCTCCCTATATTATGCCACACGTTGTTTGCTAAAAATTTCTAAGTGACCCCCTTGTGTTGCTTCCATAGAAAGCCTCCAACACTAAAAGTTTATAAAAGTGCTACACCAATCAACATAGAGGGAGGGGAGGAGCCCTAGGATGGGTCATTATTGATAAAGTACTGAGCAAGTGCCAAGCAAATAGTTCTCCTTATAATTGAATTCCCCTAGATATCTAAAAGGAAAATCTCCACCTAGGAGGTGGAGGTCCTAATGGTTAACAATGTTATGTAGGGTAGATTGGTCAACATGCTAATAGAAAGGAAAAACAATCAATCAAGCTGTAGAGTTTTTTTCATCAACTTTGAATGCTTACATTTCGCAATCTATGAAGTTGAGTGGGCTACATTTTTTCATGCATTTTCATAATAGTATAGAAAAATAGTGTATAGTTGAAAAGAAAAAGAAAAGAATATATTTTGTCCAATTATCACTCATTGCACTAAAAATGGCCATTTTTAAAGAATCTCAAAACCATTAGTACAAATACAAATGTAAATTAGTGAGAATGATTTAGTTTTTAGTTTTTCATTTCTTTTGTATTTAATTAAAAGAAGGAAAGATTTGTATTCATTATTAGAATTTTGATTCTAACCAAATAAAAATTCTCCCCAAAAATTGAAATTTTGCTCATGTAGTTGGTTTTTTAAACATGCTCATGTAGTATGTTAAACACCAATATTATCTTTAAAAATTGGCATGCAAGTAAGTTACATCACTATATTGCTATTCATATAATGTTGGAATAAATTTTAGTGGTAATCAAGTAATAAAAAACAATGTGACAATTGAAAAAATTATTTTCAGATTCCATGTTTATTTTTAAATTTATAGAAGGATGTTAAGCACCTTAGGCTTTCTAGGAAAACCTTTAAACAAACCCATCAACAATAGAAAAATAGCTATTGTAGGGATTCAACCAACCCATGTTTGTCTTAATACATGTTCAATTTAGTCCATGATGACCACAATACCAATTGCACACTTCTATTGCTTGAATGAATGGACTTAAATATATTTGACGTCAATGATGTGCGAGTTGATGACAATAAAAAAATTCAAGTATAGATTCTATCCACTCCAAAGACATGTTATCTTCACTTAGAATAAGAATTGCCATCCTACAACAACTAACTATTCATTCACTTGTATCAACTATTTTTTATTATAAATGTCCTACAAAAATAATTACAAAATAAATTCTATCCATCACAAACAAAATTTGTCTTCAATTTGCACAATTTTCTCCCTAGAAGAATCCATAACACATATTAGCTTTCATCTAAAATATTGTCCTTCTACAATATTTTGGAGCAGGGTTGGCAACTACATCCACTCTTCCAAACATTCTTTTTAGTCTTAAAGTAGAATTTGTTGCTAGAATCCAATAAGATCAATTTGGGCAAAAATTGCATGTGCCAAAAAAATTTGGTTCAATTGATAAGAAACATCCAAAAAATTGAATTCAATGGAAGAACGATAATGAATTACTACAATAATGATTGCTTTGATTTGATTAATGCAACACTTGATTGGAAAAACTATTAGTGTACAAATATGGTACTTGGCAACTACCATGAACTTCCAACAAACTGTATCAATCAAATTGGATCATGCCCAATCCAAGTAATTCTAAAGTCATACCCACAAATACTAAGGAACTCAATAGATCACAACAATGAACAATATTAACCTCTAAATAATGGAATTCTTTGACTAACTGTTAGAGTACAAGAACAAGTGTACATCTAGAGTACATCTAGAGTACAAGAACAAGTGCTTGAATGGAGACATTCAAGTGAATGTTTACAAAGTAACGTGAAACGGCGAAGTTGTTGAAACTGAGCTCAAATAGGGTACATAGGCACTGAGTGCATTTGCCAAGCCACAACTCTTCTCACATTCACGGATGTGGTGGCATTGTTGAAAAGATATAAATGTGCGGCGTGGTCAATGGCTATGGTTGGATACACTCGGGATGTTATCACAGTGCGGCCTCCTTGTACGAAGCTCTCCACAATGGAGCGATCAACCTGCAATTCAGTCAAAAGACACGGCCATTAGCAAACACCACACTTTTAGTCCATGCACCATTCATTCTTGAGGTAGTTGTGGAAGACCAAACACACATCCATCCTCGTGGGGAAACAAAATCATGAGTGGAACTTGAAGTGGATCCAACAAATGATAGAGAGAGAGGACTTCAAAATCAATAAAGTGACAAGAAGATCAAATAGAAGAGAAAGTTTTAAATGATGGTTGAGGCCCCCAAAAGGATAATGACATTTGGGGTGTGAACAAGTTTCATTGTTTTGCAAGAAAGGATTCTATTAATTCAAGAATGGTATGTCAATCCTTCATTTGAATCTCATTGAAGTATTTACTACCATGGACTAGAAAAAAATGCCCAAGCCATTTGACTAACTTCATCAAGGATGTTAACATCAACTCTACTTGTTTGATGGAGGAGTGTCCATGGAATTGATCTTACTAAATGGGGATTTAGAATCCTTTTCAAACTAGATGTATGGACAAAATAACATTATGTAGTCAAGAAGACAATTCGGACATCTACAATACTCAAACAATCAAGATTGGAAGAAAATGGAAACTCTGAGTGATTCTAAGAATGAAAGGCTTACCAACACTCGAAGGGAGAGGAAATCCTCAGATGGGAGAACCTCCACAAAACTCCCGTACACAGTGGTGTCAATGTCACGCAACAAGGATGACCTTCTCCCATGCCATCAAGAAATGGAGCTTAGAAATGGCAATCCATAGTGTATTACCATAATCACATGCAAAGTTTCAAAGGCAAATGCATTGAATGGCAACCTCTTTGCAAAACCAATCCCTACATATTTTTTCCTCAAATTGTATAGCTTGTATTCATGAGAGCCTAGGGTTGATTTGGAATACATGTCTTTTCCACACTTTTAAAACTAATAGTTATTATTCATATGATGTTCAAAAAATGTAATTTGAGAGAATCAAAAGTCCTCTATTTGACTCCCAACAAGACATAACAAAAACATACATGAATTAATAATATGCCCAAATGCTTATTCAAAAGATCTCAAGTGTAGTACATTAATGGGAGTTTGCATACCTTGTTTGGTCGCTGCAAAATTTAGTTCTCCACTTACGCTCTGCTTTTGAATAAGACATGTAGAAGAAGATGGCCGTTTGTTCTTGTAAATTCTCATCTGCCAACACAAGGAGGCCAAAGGGGCCAAAGAGGCCACGATGAGCAGACCCTCCTTGGTTGCAATCAAAGTGATCTTCGTCTTCAATGGATCCACCATCCCGAGTGAGGTTTGTAATGTTTGGATAATCAAATTCAACTTCAATATCCAACTGCACATACATTACCAAAAGAAATTAAAAAGCACCTCAAAAAACCAAAACTTATTGTATTGTACATGAATAGCCAAGATTGATATCAATATGCTTATGATAGCAAATAATATGGTTGTAATATGGGCTTGATAGACTAATGCACGTCACACCTCATTGTAGAAAAATGTGCACAAGCTAATTAATGGAAGTGTTTGTTAAAATGGTGAATTTGAACCTTGTCACAATGGTGACGTTCTAGTTCACATAGCATCTTTTAAAACTTGGAATCATAGTTTATATCCAAGGTTCCATTAAAAAATGTGAAAAAGTCTAGAAAATTTGTATAAGATTTATCTTCTGATGATCAAATAGACCTATAAGCCATATATGATTCAGAAATAATATCATACCTGTCCACCATTAGAGCCTTGAACTTCAACAAGGGCACCTGGGGCAAGCTTCACATCTAGTTTTGTGACTTGGGCACCACGAAGCTCTTGCACCTCCTCAACCGGCACTTGGAATAAACTACTTGTTTTGTAATCATAAGACACCACTCTTGGAATTGCCTGGTGTGTACAACACCATAGAATCAATCCAACATAAAAGCAATTACAATCAACACATACAATGGCAAATTAAAGCTCACTACTTCCTACAACACAATTTTAACAATATCTTTCAAACCCACGTTTTGCTTGGCTCCCTCCACATGCAATAAGTGACACACAAAATCCAACAATCATTTGAATTGTTGGCAAACATTACTTTTCAAATCTAACCTCACAATCCAAGAGAATTGTTAATCCATGCAAGTGATTCTATACAAAGTTTTGGCTCATCACACATTAACAAATCCCAAAGGAAAGATGAAAACATTGGAACACGTCTAGAAACCCAACTATCAATTCCAAACATGTAGAATTGTATATAAATTTGGCATGCGCACGACATGCAAGGGCATGTAAAAAAACGGAGGGGCGAGTTTTTTAGGGTTTAGGGTTAGGTTACAATTGAAGAGAATTGTCAATCCATGCAAGTGATTTTACACAAAGGATAACTCATCACATCGAAATTTCTGAAAGGACAAACAATTCAAACAATTGAACACGTCTCCAAGTCCGACTGCAAATTCCAAACACCTAGAGTTTTGGCATCAATTCAGCATGTGCACGACGTGCTGGGCCATGTCCAAAAACCAGTGGAGGTGCAGGGTTTCTGGTTTCTACCTGAACCGAGGACCATCCTTTGGCGATATCCGCCGCTTCGCTATCCGACTCATTCACCCACCCCCACAGAATGCGCCTCTCCTTCACCGGATCAAAGAACGTCTTGGACGCGTAGAACTTCCCCCAATCATACCGCAACCCTAACCCACAATCTTTCCCTGCATCATCCGGCACAAACCTCGTCCTCTCCACATCATACCCTCCCACAGCATAGTAGTCTTGGCGAACCTCATCCAAGCTCGCTTTCAGCACGAATTTCACCCCAGGACTGGCGCCATAGCTCTCCAACCCCTGACTTCCCTGCACTGCCACCGGGTAGAAATCCACGCACTCCCACATGCCCGTGTTCTCCACGCTGTGCAGGACGCCGTTCTCGTGGATCTCCCAGTGCAGGAGATCCTGGCTTTTGTAGAGCAAGGCTAAGCCATCGTTGCCCTCCTTCCGAGCGCCGACCGTCATTAGCCACTGCTGGTTGGAGTCGTCCTTCCAGGCTGTTGTGGGGTCGCGGAAGTCGCGGACGCTGATGCCGGGGGGGTGACGGAGGAGAGGATTCGAGGAGTGTTTGGACCAGTGGCGAAGGAGGGGGTCGGTGGGGTCGGAGGGAGTGGCCAGGTTCTGAGTCTGCTCCAAAGTAGTCGACGCGCCTGCTTGCATTGCAACCACGGATTACTTTCGCATCGAATTGACAGTGAAGTTCTGGCATGTGGAGTCATACGTTTGGAGTTCTCCATGGCTTGTCCAGAAGTAAGGAAGGAATTTTCTTTCTTCCTTAATTCCGGCTTCTGTTTGCGAACGTACGTACTCTCTGCTCCATCATTAGTGGAACTACATCATTGAACGTGAAGAGCTTCTCTATAAGCATCCTAGATGCAGTGAAACATGTATGTATCCTGCTGGTTTCCTGAAATTTCGAGGGTCCGTTGCAAATGGATCCGTGCATTCAAAGTAATAGTCATTGGATCTAGCTTACTTTCATTGGGTCCAGCAAACAGTCCATGTACAAACACAGACACAAACAGTCCATGTACTTCACCAAAGCATTGTTTCCTTAAACTCCACGTTCATTCTTTGGAACACACTGGTCAATCAAATTTCAGGGAACGCATTTCTCTGCCACAATGATGAAGCTGGATCGGACTGTTGAATAAATCAAGATTGTCAAAGAGGGGAAAATCTTTGAGAGTCCATCCGTTGAACACAGTTCGCAGTAAGGAACGTCAATTTCGTGAAATTGGCGGAGACTTCTTACCCTTTCAGGGCAGCCAGATAAACAAATCTATACCCGTCCTAGTTTTCTAGGGCGTTGTGTAGATGAATATCAAGGTTTTGGACGTCCAGAGTCGCGCCAATTTAACGAGACTGACGATACAGGTTATAAACCTTCTGGTTACCTGCTTCCGGCTGCTCAAAAACAGATTATTAACGCAGCTCGACTTCGAATTAGGGTAAGATTGGAATGAGGAAGCGAACATGGACGTTTCGTTCAAACAGAGTGATCGATGGACTGGGATGGAGTAATTGTAGTGTGCACCTGTGTAGATGATGATGGGGACGCCATCGTCGCGCAGAGTGACACTTCCGGACCACACGCCTTGCGCATCGTACCACTGGTCGCACGCCAGAGCGATGTCGAGGTACAGCCAGTGGATGAGATCCGAGGAGACGGCATGGCCCCACACGATGCCCGAGCTCCACACGGCGGCGTGCGGGTTGTACTGGTAAAAAAAGTGATAGTAGCCTTTGTAGTACATGGGGCCTGCTTATAATTCAACAGAGACACAACGTGATCAGAAGACTGCTGCCCCCCAAAACGGCCATCGCGGTCAATTGATTCCCCGGACCAGAAGGAATTCTGTCCTACGCAACGTATCCAAAAATTAATGACCGAAAGCAATGACAGGGTTGGTGTTACGCGTACCATTCGGATCTGCAGAAGAGGCCGGCCAACCGCAGATTGGGTTGATGCGCACAATCAATCCAACAACACAGACGTTAGCGAGATTAGCGTCCCGGCCTCAGAGTCAAGCACGCGCGCATTGATTGCGAGAATTGAAGAATTGAGCTTGATTGATGTATACAGTATACTGAGAGTAGGAGGAATGGAATTGTTCGTACCGTTCATCCAATTCTTCTCTGGTTGGAAATGGAACGAAGTTCGGTGGAGGCGGCTTGGTAAGCTCTTGATCCCACCACCACTTCGGGCTTCATGCGTCACGCGCTTCAGCTCGCTCGCAGATCTGGGGTTCACCTGGTCTGTGAGGAAGGTTGTGGCAGTGGCGTAATACAGGACCACAATGCAACTCACGGTGGCCAGCATTACCCAAGCGGAATGTCGCCATGCCTTAAGCTTGCTTCGTTCGGGGTGCGCGACAGGCTCTTCCTGGATGGTTGGGATCCCAGCTTGGTTGCGATCAGGTTCATTGTCGGGGAGGAGAGCATCCAGTAATGGATTGCGAGCCATGGCCATCTCGCCACGCTTCTAACACGTCCTGCTGATCACAGCAGATCGATACCCCAATCAGGGAGCCCCGACGGAGTCCGGCAGATGCGTACGCAGAGGGAGCGCTGGATGCGTTTCCTGCGACTTCTGCAAAGCAAGCTGCAAGTCAGAACATATTCTGGGATTCGCTGACGGCGTAATAATGAACCAGGAATAATGCCAAAGGCAACCGACCGATCGCACCTTGATCTAAACTAGCTTGCTCGAAGGTGGCAATGCGGCAACGAAAACGGCTCAACTAGAAACACCAATCAATTCCTACTGATTTTTACAATAGCTAGCTACCCACGTACGGATCCATTCACGTGTTGTCCGTTCTACAGCCTCCTGAACACACATGTCATCTCCAATACTAAAGAACGCGGTCGATTTAGGATTCCTGCAACGGTACATGGCTAGCTATGATTCCTAACTGCTTACTTCAGTATATGGTCCTTACAAGCCGATCAATGGACTCCAAGAGGAGAAACAGGAGCCGGCGCCGCGCCCGGCGGTAACGAAGGCAAGAGGGTAATATTATGATCAGAGAGGAGGTCTACAGTCTGCAGAACGCAGAGCTAATTCAATCAGGAAGCGGAAGAATATGGACTTGTGGATAGACTCGACTTCCTGCAGTCACAGGCTTTATCGGCAGCGAAACGAGATCACGTCGAAGGCCGTACGGATTACCGGAAGCTCGGCTTGCGACTTCCGCGCTACCGGTAGCAGCAGGAGTCATTTTTTTATTTTTGAAATTTAGTTTATTATGCTTAAAGAGACTCCAACTAGAAGTCTACTTTTGCTGTTAGTGGGGATAGTTCTATTGTCCACTTGAAATTACAAATTTGTTATTTTTAAGGAGACTCCGACTAGAACTCTACTTTAATTTGCCGTTAGTGGGGGAAGTTCTATTGTCCACCTGAAATTACAAATTTGTTATTTTTAACGAGACTCCAACTAGGAGTCTACTTTTGCCGTTTGTCATTAGTGGGGGAAGTTCTATTGTCCACTTGAAATTACGAATTTGTTATTTTTAAGGAGACTCCAACTAGAAGTCTACTTTTGTCATTTGCCATTAGTGGGGGGAAGTTCTATTGTCCATCTGAAATTATAAATTTGTTATTTTTAAGGAGACTCCAACTAGAAGTCTACTTTTGCCATTTGCCATTAGTGGGTGAAGTTCTATTGTCCACCTGAAATTACAAATTCGTTATTTTTAAGGAGACTCCAACTAGAAGTCTACTTTTGCCATTTGCCAATAGTGCGGGGAAGTTCTATTGTCCATCTGAAATTACAAATTTGTTATTTTTAAGGAGACTCCAACTAGAAGTCTACTTTTGCCATTACTAGTGTCAAGAAGTTCTATTGTCCACCTGAAATTACAAATTAGGAGTGAAAAATTAAAGACTATTTTTTTAATTCATCTTTATGATTTTCTAAATTAGTAGAAATCAAAATATTATGATCATTTCTATTTCTTACAACTCCATAGTAGTTTGAAACAAAAAAAATAGTAGTGCATATTACAACATTGATTTTTAAAATTAATTTCCAATGATTTTAAAGTTTAAATATTTTCTTTGAAAAACTTAAGAATGATTTGAATGATCTTTATCAATGTTTAATGGATTTTCAATTCATTTTACATACTTTTCAATTCATCTTCATGATTTAAAGTAATCGCAATCCTCCTTGCCACTATTCATAGTAGTAGTAGAGGCAATCCTATGGTCAAAAACATCAAGTGTTTCTTGCAATAACTCTTCACCCTTAAATGACTTTTTTTACACAATTTTGGGGCTTAGTGGGCAAATCAAAGGGGAATCAAAAACCTCCTTCAAGCAAGGTATGAGTCTTGTTTTTTGTTCAAGGTTTGTACAATTATAGCATGTAAAATTGACCAATGAACAATGTTTTGATTTTGTAGCCTAAATGTGATACTTGGTAAGCCTTACGTACAATAGAAGTGGATTTAGTAGGTTGAAACATTCCAAATTGGGAAAAGAATTTTTGTTCATTTATAAATTGCAATAGACAATAGTAGATTCGTCCAAAGAAATCTAAAACAATTCTTTTAATAGCATTATAGTTGTATGAAAAGTCAAAATACAATGCAAGTGAGTAAAATAGAAAGAAAATTGCATGTATGACTACACTTTGGCTTTTTACTCTTCATATTGCTATCAACTTTTAGTTTAAATAGTGACAAATGTTGGATACAATATAAATGCAAAATTTTCCATGCAAGTTACGCATTTTGAAGTGACTAGCACTAATAGAACTAAAATTACAATGATATAATTGCATTTGATCAATATTCTATACATTTACTACTTGTACTATTGTTGCTTAATTGTACACTTGTTTCATATTCTAAGTATTTGATTTGTAAAATGTTTTTTCTAAGGAGTGAGATTATTAAGGTGTATATGGTTGGTTTGTGATTGGTCATTGTTGCCTTTTTTGCAAAGCTAGTGACTGATGGTGCTCTAATACCAACACTTGAAAGCAAGGCTAGAGCAACAAACAAGAAGTAATATCAGGTGAATTGGCCCATTACCACCACCCTTTTCAATTTCACTTTCATGTATATGTGGTGTATATTTCACCTTTGAAATGTATCCATAGAAACATGAGGTCAAAATTAAGGCTATATTCATTAAAACAAGACAAAATGGTCATTATAATAATTTAAGTCCCCTCCTTTCAAAGATAAGTTGTTGAAGGCAAAGATAAATATAGGCAATACTTTTACCAAGAGATTACAAATTTGTAATGATACAAAGGTAAAAGTCTATTACATTTTGTTAAAACTTAGAGCAATCACAAACTCAAACAATATGGAGATAAAAAAATGGAATTCCACATGGGTGGTCAAAAAGTATGTGACATTTATAACAAGTGGTCACTTTACATTGAAGGTATGAATTTACTTGAGAATCTGTGAGTGAATTTCACCACAAGGCAAAATCCATCTACAAAGTTGGGCCAAAAGAAGTGTATGGGACCCTAAATCTAAATGCCTCCAAGCAATGGACTCCAATAACCTTAGGCACATCTCATGCCCAAAATTCTTCTAAAATGACCATTTTGGTACCAAAAGAGGTCCTAATTTAGTCCTAATTAGTGAATCCAACACACAATACCATCCTATAAATCTACCAATTTCACATGCCTTGGTTACAAGTAGTTGCAATTCACCCTAAATTCCATGGTTTAACATTAAGACCTAAGTTTGTCCTCAAAAATACCATTAGGGCATCCAATTGGGCCCTAAGAAAGGATTAACCTAAAATTCCAGCATTCCATTCATCTCCACACCCCATTCAACATGCAAGTAGCTCACAATATACTTCATAATAATGTACAATGAAAATTGCAATAGTTCAATTATAAGTCGAAAACACAATCACAAACCTCAACTTGTACCTCCTCTAAGAGGGCAACAGACTTCTTGCACAAAAACCGTCATTTCTTTATGCTAGTTCCAAATAAGTTAAATCATAGCTCTTTAGAAAGCTAACTTCAAAATGCACCACCTCTTCAAAAATCAACTCCATCAAATCTCCCATGCTCCCGCAATTGCTTGTCAAAGTTGTTGCTCTCAATTGTCGCAGCAATAGACCCTTTGTGCACCAAATCAATTGCCCCGAACTCGTCCTTGCTTAGATTGGAGCAAGTCATAGCTTTTTGGAAAGCTAACTTCAAGACTCACCATTTCTTTAAAAATCAGCTCCATCTAATCTCTTGTGCTCCCAAAATCACCTATCAAAGTCGTTGCTCCCAATTGTCAAGGTAGAAAATCCTTTGTGCACCAAATCAGTTGCTCCGAACTTGTCCTTGATTTGATTGGGGCAAGTCATAGCTTTTCGGAAAGCTAACTTCAAGACGCACCACCTATTCAAAAATCAGCTCTATAAAATATTCCACGCTCCCGCAGTTGCCTGTCAAAGTTGGCTGTCCAATTTCATTCCAAATTTTCCCCTCATTCTCAAGCACCCTTTCCATCTAACCCCCAAATGTCGACTTTTTCATCCATTTTCCACATAGAAAATAAGCGACCTACTCAACAAATTGCCTATATTCCTAATCTAGCTCCTTCCAATTCTTGATCTAGTATCTTTTATTCATTTTTCACCTCTTGCTTCACACACCTCCCAAACACATATGGACACCAAGACACAAGAGAGAGAGAGAGAGTTTGAACTCCTAACCCTAATTTTCCTATTACTCCAACTTCCTAACTAACTAACACTCCTAATTTCTTTCATCCATGACTAATTTACTGTAAAATCATTTAATTACTATTCTTTGCCTAATTTAGTGCTTCTATCCCTATGTTAATGTTTTCCTAGTAATCAAAGTTTACTAACATCCTTTGTGCTTCTCATATTTTTTCTTTTTTGGTAGTTTTAAATTCATATTTAGACTCATTTACAACTTCACATCTTTGTTTTTACTTCACTTTTGTATTTTTTACCTTTTATATTTCCTTAGTTTGCACTTTTCATCTAGTTTCTTTTCCTATGCACTAAAAGCCTTATAACTAATGGTCATAGTTTAATTTAAATTACTAACACTTTTGAATGTAAAACCTCATACATATTTTTTATATTTTCAATTATCTTGAAGGTGAACCAATATGGTGGTTCACAAAATCCATGTACATATGAAACAATATATCTCACTCGTATATGTACCTCAATCCCTAAGAAATGAAATCATTCCCAATATTTTTAATCTTAGTAATTCTAATGATTAAATGTGCTAGTGTAAAAATATAGGGGCCATATGCACATGAAGCACTTGTCTTTGCTAAAAAAATGTATGTGAATGAATATTCCATTAATAGTAATGACCCCTATGCAAAGTTCACTATATTTCAAATGAGAGCCAATTTATTAACCTTCATTCTTGGTTCAGGAACTGCTCTTTGCTACCTCATTCATTGCCTCCACCACTTTCAACTCGGCTAACCCTCTAAAGATATCCTCATGTTGAGAAGGCCTTGGTTGATCACTTGCATAAAAGACAGAACAACAGATTTCCATCTGAATCAGTTCTTTCACTTCTCTCCGTTACTTGTGTTCACCTACAAATATGCCATTGCTAGAAATGGATCTAGAACTTTGACGAGGCAACCTTAGATTGATCTATTCATAGTGCTTATGTACAAATTAACAATTGCAATCGATCGTATGTAATATGACTACCAAAAGTCTTGAGGAGTTGTTCGGCAAGATGTACGTACCAAGGAAGGTAAAGATCTACCTCCTACAAATTTGGAAGGGAAGGAGCCAATGATCTCTACAAAGCGTGGGATTTGACTTGTATTGCATGTACGTGATGAGACCTTCTTCTTACAATCTATTCTCGGAGAATCTGTATTGAGGTCATTGCTTTGTAAAAGGTAATATGTAGCTGCTACAAGTGACAACATTCTATCCTTAAGGCAAAGATCCACAACTTGGTCTTCTTCCTCTGTAGACAATTTCCTATGTGAGTTGTTTGGAGTTTGCAGAGTTGGTGATTGCGAGTGCAATCGACTTGAAGTAGAGGCACTCTTCTTCAGAGGGGAAGACAAGCAAATCGGGGTCCTCACTAGTCCTCTACTTGGTGGCATGTCCACTATACTTTCCTCCACATTTTCCTTTGAAAAGTCAATGGCCATTGAAGCCGCGTCCCTGATATAGCCCAAAAGATAAGTTTAGAATAAGAGGACAGTATAACACTTCCACCAGTCAAGTTGGACCTCCATGACATGGGTGCATCCAAACCAAACAGCAGACTCTTAGTGGTCAGCAGCTACTTCTGTTGGAGTAGGTGAATTACAAATCCTCCAACTTGAAGAAAACAGAGAGTACAAAACCCTCATACAATTTCTTGTATAATTAATATCTTTGACCCAAAGAAAACACAATGTTTCCACAATTATCCTTGACCCAAAGATAACTCAACATAAAAAAAGGCCAATGGTTCAAATCAAATTTCAAAATTTTACTAATATATATATCAATGAAATTTACATAAAAAATTGTATTCACATAATGTACAACGAATTCAATAATCAACCGCAACATAGAGAAGTCTATTTCTTCCTAAGTGTCTCCGGTTTAATTACTAGATTCATCCCCGGCAAGACAAAAGAAGATCCAAGTTTCTTGGCGAACTCATTTATACCACTTAAAATTACATTCGCATCATAGGACTCTAGGAAGTGACATGGGAGGTACGCCAGAATATTCACATTTTTCTTGTTATAATTTCACAGCTCCTATACAATTTCACACTCAAAATTGGTATGCATACTAAAAAAACAAGCTCTATAAACATCTATATAATTAGATTTTTTTTAAATTTACTTCATTGAAGATAATTATAAGTCCAAGTTCTTTTTTCATAAAAAATACATGCTTAGAAAGGCTCAAGCATTTGGGGATTAAGCATCCAAAGGGAAAGGCTAGTATATGATGAAGCGTTAGATGTGACTCAACAAAACTGCGAGTTCCCAGACAATGAGGAACATGTGAATTTTGCCACATCAACAATCTAACATGGTCAGAAGACAACCACATCATATAATAATATTTAATTTATTTCTAAATATTTTATTATTTTTAACATTTTTAATATTTAAATTATTTAATACTTTGACAGCAGTGCATTAGTTCAGAATAAGGTGAACAACCTTGAAACAACCCTCTTGTGGCCTAAAATCTCATCTAATGAAGGGATCACTTGTCATTTATAAGCTTCTATTTAAGACCTTGTTTAGTTTTTAGGCTAGGCTATTTGAGGCTTAAGATTGTAGAGAGAAAATTTCAACCAATGAGGATGCAAAGATCAAAGAATTTTGATTTATGTTCATGAAACTTATTACATCCTAGGGGTCTTCAATAGGAGATAATGAAGTGGACAAGTCTTTAATTTGTCCTTCATGTCAATAGAATTGTTTAAAATTGAAGTGAAAAAAAGCTATGAATATTAATTCATGGTAAGGTACTTCCATCTTCTTGAAAATTAAATTTGAATGGAAATTTGTTGTGCATTGATAATGGCAAACCTATTTCCAATTGTCAAAGCTAGAATGTGACTAAGTAAATGATTTCAACTAAACAATATTGAACAAATGATAACAATTTTTCATCCAATTGTATTTGAATGATTTATAAATATGTCTATAGTGGATGGAAATACCCTCATTGAAACACTGTTGATTACTCTACAAAATTACATGTTTTATTCACTAACAATCAAAGATGTTTTTCCTAAAGTATTTTGGCCACTATGAACTCCTTTCTCTTTATTTTGAATGTTAGCCATTAAGAGGTTTTGTTTTCATTTTGAACCTAGCTACTCAAATGAAGTTTATCAAATTCTATTTCTCCTTCGATTTGAAGTTTTGAAGATTCAAAGACGTAAATATTTTTTCACTATTTGAAAGTCGGGCTTTTAGCCATGGTCTATTGATTTTCTATTTGGAGAACAACTTGGAAATTTGGTTATACCATGATGTTTTTGCACTGCAATACATACATGTGCTAAAATTTTCAGATTTTTTCACTGTAATTCTGTAGTTGATCTTACTGAGATCACTAAGGCTTCCATTCTTATTATTCTCTCTTGTTGCATAAGGTAGGGCGCTCTAACATCACCCCTACTCTAAAAGTAACCTCTAATATAGAGGTACATTTTACTTTCTTCAATGTACAAGCAATGTACATTTCAGGAGGTGGCCACTCTTCATGACTATTGCGTTTCAATTTCAAAAATTTGCAAGTAATTCCCCAAAGGTCCCATAAATACAAAACATCTTGGGTTATGTGTCAATGCCCTTTTTCTTCCTATAAAAACGAACTCAAAATTGTTTCAAGGAGTTTAGCTTCCCCCCCAAATGCAATTAGCTCTTGCAAGATTGCTTTTAAGAGCATCGTACCTTAGTAGCTCTTAAATTTGCTCCATTGCTACTTGAAATTTTCAGGAACTTAATATACATTGGAGAAAATCCTTTAAAAAATTAGATTGTGGCCAAGACTAGAACAAACAATAGAATTTGATAGCCAATTTGCAACTTCATCCACATTGAAATTAGCAAAGATCTATTTAATCCATCTTGTGTTATAATACTCCCAATAATCCTTTACAACTTGCAAAATCATTTCTTTTCTATTTTGTTTTGATACTACTCACTCTCCAAGTACACTAAAATTGGTAAATAGTGTTGGCTACACTAATTGTCAACAATAACACTAATTGTGATTTGCAAGGTTAGTGTTAGAACATTATTTATCCATTCTAACACTATTTTAGCTCTATAGTAAAATTTGGTCATTTCAACATTTCAACGAGAGTGCATTTAGTGTTAGATGGGAACAAAATATAGAAGTTAGAATGGTAATATAATAAGTTAAGACTATAATCCAATTCACTACAACACTAATTATCACCCAACACTATTTACCAATTTTAGTGTAGTGAGGTAGCCAAAGTTGATGCTTGCTTGTCTTGAAGGTAGTATATTGCACTAAATTCCATAGACTAAGTTAGTTCTAGGACCACTGTACCTTACTTGGGAATCTCTTCTATTAAGACAGGTTGTTTGTTTTGTTTGTCACGTTGAAATCTCCTGGACTATACGTCCGCCAGTCGCATGCTTGGTACCGTCGGAAAGCCCTCGGCGAGGAGGGGTGCACCGGCTTGGTTTCGTGGCCTTTGGACCTATGGTGTGAAAGTTGTGCACTTTTTAGTTATTTTTGGTTCTAAAAAATTAGAAAATTACTTTTACTCATATTTTGGTCACAATCTTGGTACCGTTGGAAAGCTCTCAATGAGGAGGGGTGCACAAGCTTGGTTTCATGACATTCCAACTCATGTTGAGAAACTTATGCATTTTCCAGTTGTTTTTGTTTTAAAAAAAATTAGAAAATTCACTTTTACTTTTGTTTTGATTGTGGCAACGGCACATGGTACACTAGTAATAAGTAAGTAGAGATCTTATCCACATTCTTATCGGTGACAGTTGGAAAGTTGGAAAGCTGATCAAGACAGGTACTGAAAGCTTGCTACGGCATAAGTGAGCTTAAGTTATCATATCTTTTGAAGGCAATGTTTACCAAACTTCCAATGGTGAAACAGACGTGTTGTACTGTACCAGGAAATGAATAATTGAAAAATTATGGAGTACAAGACATTATGATTGTTACACCCATTCAATATGATGATCATACTACAGTAAGTAGGATAAGAGGCTCAGAAACCACTCATTTAAGGGCTGGTCTGCCATTTTCATGCATTTCCTCATATGTGAATATTTTTGACTCATTTTTCAGTTAAAGAAAAATAGATGAGGAATCTAACCCAAGTCGTTTCGTGATTTTTGGAGCATTTGTGAATTATTTATGAATTTTCAAAGGAAATCTGACATAGGGACCTAATTGTGATTTGTAGGCCTTGTAAAACCACACATAATTACTTAGTTTGGAAAAAAATCAGGCTTTGTTGAAAAACTAGCATTGCAACATGTGAAAAATAATAGAGATGGTTTTTAAATGTGACCATTTGTAAAACTGAAATGAATGTTTGAATCATACATTATTTCAGATTTTTTAATGCTTGTAAGAAGGTAGTTGGACTACCAATTCTTATTTTGAATAATATTAATAGACACCTATCCACTTAGTTAAAAAACAAAACATTGTGACTCTTGAACCATCCATTGAAGATGTATAAACCAAATCTAATCATCCTTTGATGTAATCAAAAGTCTATTTCTCCATAATGAAGGTTCCAATTTAGAGCCATCTACTGGACAATTTGAAATGCCCGAACTATTTTCGAGCCTTCTCCTATAGTAGCTATCAGCCAATCATTTTAAGAAATTTGATTGGGAGAATTACAGCTGGGAGTACCCATAATCAACTCTCATACTGTAGCAATTTAGTACAATAAACATAAACTATTTATAATGGATCATGTGGGGAAGTGAAGGGGCTTCCTGTGCACATTTAGCATACAATATTTGGACATTGTATGAATAAGAAACAAAGTTTTAAAATACTATATGTATTGTATGTAGGTGTATCAAAAATTCTCACGTATTATGAGTGTGCACATTTGAACTAGCCAGCTTCACACATTATGAGTGTACCCACTTAATAGCTAGCTTCTCAAATATGTAAGAGGTGCAATAATGATTTTAATCAAAGGTGTCATAGGTCATTGAATTTGACCTAACATGAAAATAAACTTTTGTCACTTGGGTGTACTTCAAGACATGCACCTTCTATATCAAATGCATACAAAAGAACATGTTGCAACTATAATTGGCCAATCCAAACCTTTCTAATTAAAGAATATAATAAACTTTGAAGTTTGAAGAGACAATGGTTGATGACTTACAATACAACAAGGATTTGAAATTCTAAAAGAGAACCTCACCATTAGGTTGGATGCTACAAACAATTAAAACTTGACCTATAAGAGTGTCTAGAAAGATTGAGAGGAGAAATATTGATCCAAAGTTTTTTAGATAAAATAAACTATGGTTTGAGATAAATGTAGATAGAAGACCATCATTTTTGCAAGTTCTCTTTTTTTTCATCTCTACATGAACACATTCAGAGTTTTGCACAATATACTTTTCAATATATTGAAACGTACTTCATGCATTTCATACAGCTCTCGACAATAAACTTTTGAAAACATTCCTAATCCATTCAATGAATGTCTGATCTCTCCAAGGTTATATATTTGAATTTGACAAAAGAGAGTTGCATTATGACAACAATACTATAGGATTTGAAAATTGAAAATTTATAGTATTGGACTAATATGTACATTTTAAAGTAGAAACACCTAAAACCACCACTTATCTATTGTGCAAATTTTCTATTTTTAAACTAGCAATTTGCAACTCTAAAATGGGATTGATTAACCCTTAAATATCCAAAGTCTTTATGTGTGTTTTTTAGAGTTTGCTCACAACTAAACAAAAAGTCCAAATTAAAATAAGTTTTAACAATTTAAAAGAATTGTAACTATAGAGATTCAAACTAGACAGGCTATGAATTGCATCATCACAAAGTTTAAACCCTACGGTTTATTAACAATTATCATGTGGTTATTGTTGTTTAGGTGGGTTTGCACATTAATTATAATTTATTGCATCATTACAATGCATTATTTCACATCATTACAACGCAGTTGCAAGTAATGCATTATAACAATGGAATAATGATGCGAAGTAATGCATTGTAATGATGTGATAAATTGTAATTAACGTGTGAACCCATGAAACAATGATAACTACAAGATATTTGTTGATGATGGAAAAGGAAAACACAACAATATCACTTATAAATCGAAAGATTCTAATGTTTGATCATGAAGGTGAAAAATTGTGAAAGTGACTTAAAGTCTTTCAATACTTTTTTTGCATGTCAAATCTAAAATTGGAGTCATGAAAAAATGAGGTTAAAGGATATACTATATCCATGAGACAAGGTTGGCACATTGATGCTAGATTTTTAATTAAAGTTTCCCAAGTAACTTTGGCTCTTTAAAATTTAATTTTTAAACTTTGACATTGTATTGGAAATAATCCAAAATATTTAGCACCAAGCTCTAAAAGCTACTTATTAATATGTGTGTTTAGTTAAAGAAGACAAGCTCTTTATACAAATTGGATGGTAGGAGGTAAAACAACCCATGTGGAATATGTAAATGGTTAGGATTAGTAGAAGTTCAATGTTCAAATTATCCCATATCATTTGAGGGTTCGTGACGGACAAAGGATTTCATTATAAAAACAATCCCTCTATCTTCACTATAACATTAAAAGCTTACTTGACAATAGATTGATTTTTTTACATTTGGGCTTATATTGGAAATTTTACATTTTTACAACAACTTGGTCATTTAATTTTTGTTGAACTCAGCAATTTTTCTTTGTCATTTTTTTTGACATTCTTAAATATAACTTTTTTGCCAATCCTTCCCAATAGGTATGGTAGTATACATTACAATATTCAATTTACAACTTATCAAAATCTAGTCTATAATCTTTTTAAATGAATTTCAAATGTGATTTTCCCCACAAGATCCAATGTCAATATTTAAGGCTCATGTCCAAGAATCTCTAATACTAGAAAGTTAAGATCTGCAATAGGAAAAATAGAAACATTTTTTTGTAAAATTAGATTATTGATGCTAAAAGTCTAAATAGACTCTAAACTGTATTCAACAAGAAAAAAATACTAAAAATAGTATTTGGGTGAGATTTTATTTAACTTCAATGCTTAGTCGACATCCAAATAAGTTACCATGGGCATTTAGGGATTAAAGTGAAGGCACTTGTTCCTGTCACTTTATGCAATTCAACATACTTTGAGGTGGAAACAATACACATAATTATTTTTAATGCATTGGCAATTGAAAATCATGAATTAAAAAATATTGATATTTTTTAACATACATGAATATACTATGAATTTGTGAAGTTTAAATACATGGTGTACCCCAAACCTTTTTTTGCATTCATATATGCAAGTTGTATATTTTGAACTTTTTAAGTTATATCTACACATTTTCGAGATTGATTTAGGGTATAGTGATGGAAATAGGTGCCTCCACCTTAACCCTTTAAAGTCCAAACATTCAAATTTTGAACAACAATGAATGCAAATACATCCTATATACACATAATTGTGATTTTTCATCCATTTTCTTTTGTAGATTCTTGTTTTATCTCTTTAACATTTGTATGGTATAAATTTTGAAGACTTTGTTTTACAAATATTTTATAATTCAAAAGGTATTAGTCTTTTCTAGTTCAAAAAATGACCTTTCAAAAATGACCTCAGTTTCTAAATAAAATAAAAAATCCAAAAAAATCACCATAATTAAAGCTTAAAATTTTGAACTTAAGACAAGAAAAACTATATGAAAATTACAAATATTCAATTTAAATTATTTTAGAAATAAATTTTATTTAGTGAAGAAATAGATAAAATGGTATGGATATGATTTGTAGATCAAATTTTGCAACTTTTATTTGAATTTTTTTATTATATTAATTTTCTAAGTTGTATTTTATTATATACCTTTACAATGTTGGAAATTTGGACTACCCTAGGATCTTAATCCTTGAAGGATGCTAAGGCCAAAAAGTGTCCAATTGATGACTTGATTATTCATTGTAGAATTAACAAATGCACCTATTGGTCCAAAAATCCAAACATTTTGGTGACTACCTTAGTCATGGGGCTTGTATCTTTGAAGATTAAATGAATCATTGAATGCTACACCAATCCCACTATGCAAATCATAATACTTCATTGGTGCAAATATGTGTAAATACTATTATTAGTTGCATGTAAACATGAGGAATGGAGAGAACAATTGAATTTTTTGATAAAGTATAAATTTCTTATTTCTTATGAATTTTTGAAGTGTATTACCTAATTGGTCCAAAACAATCTCTAGACTACCCCAAACCACCAAAAAATGTACCGATGTAATGGTCATTTCTCCATCTAAAGCAATCACAATATTTCCTAGCATGGCCAAAATATTTCCTAAAATGGCTATGATTCAAAGGATTAAAAAAGTTAGTTCTTATAATAAATTTACACTAAAAAGGTAGGAGTTCCTAAACTAGTCACTAACAATTCCATCACCATCACCCAAAGCATTGATTTTGGCCAACTTAATGAAGTCTTAGGGCCAATTCACACTACGGCCGAAGGTTGAGAGGCCGTGGGTTTCCACCAATCACATTTCAAGAAATCAAGAGTTTGGCCTCTCAACCCTTCACACTAGAAGGCACAATCCAAAAGCCGTCACCCTCCAAATTGCCTACATGGCAAGAAAAGTGCCCACAAAGTGACGGATTTTCAAAAGAAGTTTGGGTGGCCAAACTATGGAGACCCAAATTATGGTCGAGAGGCCGTGGAGTTTGCCTCTTTGGACTTTCATCAAAGTTTGGCCACTCACTCCCACGGCCTCTCGGCTTGGACGGCCATAGTGTGAATTGGCCCTTAATCTCATTTATTAGCAAAAATCTACCATGGTTTGATGTAAGATTGTAATAGGTTGTTTTCTAGGTGTTTATATTAGATGGTTTACTTGTTGTGAGTCCCCATTTTATCACTTGAGACTCATGATTTTTTATTTTATTTTTTATTTTATAATTTTGAATGTAGTTTTATATAAAGCCTCCAAAATAGTTTAAAACTAAATTAAATATGTCACATGCCTATATAGCATTTTATCCTAAATAGAGTATTTCTCTTTAAGTACAACCAAATCCTACATGTAAATAGGGTAGAAACCCAAAATTTGTATAAAATAAGGATGTCAAGTAGAAATTGTCCAAATTGTTTAAACCTACCTTGCATGTCACAAATCCTGAATAAATAGATTCAAAAGAACCTATGTGAATTTGTAGTATATTTTTCGGAATCTAATCTTATTCAACTAAATCCGAGTTCGAACACCAGGGAATGAACTATGTAAGGCTAGCGTAGTGTATTCAAAGGTCACAATGTACTAGTTTATTAGGTTAAAAGGTTTATTTACTCTTATTCCCACTAAAACCCAAGGTATCACTCAAGCTGTCCATTAGTAGATGCTATTGACTGATGTATGCAGTCACAGTCCTATCTAGTGTGCTACTGGCTCGTGACAATAGTTCTGGGACAATAGTTCAATGTGGACTGACTTGTAATGAATGCATGTGCAATGCAGGACTTTTAAACTTTACAAGTAATAGTATTGTTATTCTTAGTATTTAGCAAAAGAATAAGAGTTAATGTTTTAGAATAACTCACAATAAGTCCGCGCATGCACAACCCAAGGACAATATGGCCAAACACGTGCAAATTAGTATGCTCTACCTACAACATGCACAAATTTCAAGCTTACAACATGTAGATATATGAAACTTCTAACACAACATTCTAACACCTATAACCATGACAACTAAAACATTAATCCAAAACTAATAACCACACTTGTATCTATACCCAAACTAGGGGCACGGCCCTTGGACCGTTCGAAAAATTTGACCCCTTTTTTATTTTGTTTTCAATTTTGGAGTCAAATTATTAATCAAATCACCCAGAATTTATACCTAAAACCATAAGTACAAACTTTAAACTTCCAAAGCCACCCTTAAAACTACTGAAATTTCAATTGAATGGCCTAATGCCCTATGACCCGTGAGAAAGGGACCTATGGCCCGCGATCAGCCCTATGGCCGTGGCTTATGGAGTCTATGACCGTGGCAGCACGTCTAGTCGACTACCGCGGGCTCGGTTTCGATGGGCAATAGGTCAGGGATTCGAATCCCTAATTTTTGACTTCGACAGGAGCTGCTATCACAACATCGATCAAAGCTCCTTCAAATCAAAGTTTTAATCTCACCGTCTGGGATTGTAATTGCTCTGCACACTCCGATCACCCGCACAAAGGAGAAAAACTCAACGCCTGAAGTGGCACCGCAGTCAATTTGATCAGGTCACCTTGATTCCCAAAGAAATCTTCAATCACCACTTCGAACCTGATCCTGCATCGGCACCAGACTCCATTCCCGAATTTAATCAAAGAGAAGAGCGATCTCCAACAATTTTAACTCCGCAGGCTTCAGTCTTCCCGATCGTCTGATCGTCAATTATTCACTCCGATCGCTCCTCCAATTACTTCGTCTGTTCCTGACTTGGATCAATCTCCAGCCTGGATCGGGATCATCGATGTCCCAGATCGCTCGACATCAATCTCCGATTGCTTCGATCAACCCAACGACGCTGCAGCAATCTGATTTCAATCACCCGATCAGCAGAAGCTTGAGCTCTTGCACTACAGCCTTGCTCGTTGGCGTTCGTCGAACCTGCACCGAGAAATTTTCAAACTGGGACCTCCAGCGACTGCTGTATCTGCACTGACTTCAATTTAGAGGCAACAGCAGCGCCAGTCAATCTCAAATTTTTAAACAAAATTAAACTCATCCGTGCTTTGATCTTCGATCAGAACCCTAAATCACCATGATAGCTAAACTCCCGATGTCTCCATCCACCACCGATCGTACTCCAAAACACAGACTTCGGCCCAATTTTAATTTAAGAATTTCAAAAAAATTAACAGTTCAGACAATCGCTTCGTCTCACAAATCGCATAATTTCAAAAACAAATTTAGCACACAAAAATTTTCACAAATGACAATTCACAATAAATTATATATATAATAAATGGGTCTTACAATGCCGTGGTTTACAATTTTTTTAAGGTTTTTATCATCAAAAAAATGAAAAGGTGTGTCCCCAAATTTAGAAAGGTGTGACCAGCACACACACCATTCATCCATTTTTTAAACTTTCATCCAAATCTACACTTATTTAAATCTCCTCCATCCATCAAAATCCTATTCATACTATAAGTCTAAATTTGAATTTATTTTTACTTTAAAAGTTACTTTAATATAATAAGGGGCCCCTAAAAGGCCTAAATTCCTAAAACTATATAAAAACAAAATAATATAAACTACAGAATTCCTTAAATTCATTCATGGAGAGAGGTTTTAGTTTCCCATTCCATTTTGTGAAATAATAGAAACCCTAATTGTTAGCCTATAGATGAAGAAAAATCAAGATGAACTAGTAGAGGGCATTTACAACTAGAGGTGGTGTTTTGAGGCAGAAATCAAGTTGGAGATTCAATGACAAAATCGGTTTGATTCTCTATTCACCAAAAATTAAAGGAAATAGTGGGATTTGATTTTTCTTTTTTGCATGTGCAAAGTAAGAATATGAGCTTATATATCTTTTGGGGAATTCCATAAGAGGTTCCTCAAAAAATTCTAAATTTTTTTAGTAGTCAAAAAATCCTCTTCTAGATAATCAATTGCCAAAATTCACAATGAATTTTTTTGTAGAAATTACCAAAGTTGTGGTAAAATCTCACTAGAAAATAAAATAGATTTTTTTTTAATGTTAATAAGATGACCCAATAAGTTTTATAACATTTTGATAGCTAGAAGCATCTAAATTAGCAAAATTCTATAGAACTAGTAAATTTGAAGAAAGTTAGTGAAGTTGACTGGCATTCTGGAGGCATATGAAATTGGAATGAGGTTGAAGGAAAATCTTTTTTTACTCCCTTATACCTACTAAAGAGCTTAGACTAATTACTCTTAATAAAAAAGTCAAACTCAAAAAGTTGAATTTTTAATCTTTTTTGGCATTACGTTGCCGATGGGATTTGATAAGATTTTAAAGATGGAAAAAGGGTTGAAGGATTCTACCAAACTAAAAATGGCTTTTTGAAGCTAATGGTGCAATTCATTTGTGATTTAGAGTTTTTCTCCAAAAGCTAAAGTTTGGTTCAAGGTAGAAAGTCAAAAATTAAAAATTAAGATGAAAATCCTAATTGATAAGTTTACCACTTGAAAATGAGAGGAGGTGGATATGGAATTTCTAGATGCCATATCTACCCTCAAGCTAAAACTCTTCATAATTTTCATCTCATTAATCAAAATGGAATGATTCAAAACTTTCCACATATGTATAAATTTAAACAACCAATTTCAAATTTTTATTTCTTAAAAAAGTGATTTAAGAAAAAATTAGGTTGTCCAAATTGCCCACCAAATGTTGAAAATTATATATCATGCAATAGCTTTTTAATCATGTAGTCAAAAGTTATGAAAATTGTTGCACCTTAAAGCTACTCTTCAAGCACATGTATGAAATTTTCAAAGGAAAAAATAAAAATTCCATTTATAGTGAGCTACCCAAAATCGTTATGTTGCCAAAAAATGGTGTTTGACCTTTAGGGGTTAAGAAATATATTAAAAGAGGTTGATTAGCCAACAGGAAGAAAAGGTTGACAAAGGAAGAAATGTCCAAGTTGTCAACCAACCTCTAAAAAATTCTATTGTATCCAAAGTCAACTAATAGAAAATTCAAGATAAGATAGAATAATCCTAGAAGGCAAGGAAAAAAATTGGAAGGAGTTTGGAAAAAAATAGAGCTAGTTAGGAGTGGGATTTTCCATCACTTGTAACAAACAATAAACTTGTATCAAAGAAATAGTAGTGAGCAAAACTTCAAAATTTGGGAAGTAAGAAGGTACAAGAGGAGGAGTTTGAGGGTGTAATCAACCATCTAATTGATGAAGCACAATCCAAGGTATGTTCTTAAATACTTCCTTCCACTTTAAATTTTCAAATTAATAGGTTTTTATTTGGGGTTGAGGCCTAGAGCCAAGTCAGACCCCTTAGAAATAAGAATTAGGTCAAATTTAATGTTATAATTTGAAAGTAGATGTATAGAGGTTTCCGAAAATACAAGATAAGAAAGAATCAGAGTTAAAACAAAGAAGATATAGATGGATGAAGTTTAGAAGTAAATTTGGATGAAACTTAGTTTAAACTATCAATTTGGAATAAGGAAAAAAATTAATAAGTAGTAAGAAACTAAGAACCAAAAGTGAAGTCAAAAGTTAATTTCAATTTGCAAGTTGGTAGGAAATTTTAGATGAAATTCAAAGAATTGATTAGCGGTTAATTTTCATCCAAGAATTTTACTAGGAGAACCCAATTTGTAAGTGTCTTAGGATTCTAGGAATTTAGATTTAACCTCCACAAATAAAAATGATCAAAGTTCTAAGAATAATAAGTTATTAGAAGTAGCACTAAGATATAGAATCAATGAGAAATGAAATAAGAACTTAGTAAATAAGTCAAAAGCAGTTAGAATCATAAACTTTTAGAAGAAGTCCAGAGGAGTCCAACCATAATTCAAACTCTAAAAAAGACAAAAATTCCATAAGACATGCAAGGATGAAGATTTGGTGAGAATTTGGATGAAAATCACAAAAAGTCTTCATTCAAGTCCAAACTTGGGGATCAAAAAGTAATTTATAACCTAAGAAATTGACCCAAATTATAAGTCTAATTGAAATTAAAAGCTAGGATAAATGAGTGGATGAAGTATGTATAGCCATCTAGAGTCAACATTTCATCTAGTCATATCTTTTGTTATGGATGTCAAATTGTTTTGAATATTATATTTTTGGAAATGGCATGACCTATTCTTTGGTCTAGGATTGCTAAAATTATACTAAAAACTCTTTTGCTAGAAACCATAGTGACCTAGTTAATTCGACCATTCATCTAGAAATTGCAAAATTGAAGTTAGAATTTGATAAAGCCTTATTCATTTGGGAAGTTACTTAAAACCATACAAAAAAGATCCATTTCTTTGAAGGTAGAATGGACCAACATTAGGTGCTCATTAGTGCAAAAATCATACTTCAAAATTAGAACATGGTTGTGCTCCGTTTATATGTCAAGGGTGGACATAAAAATGTTCACACTTGTCACAGGTTGGTCTACGTAATCTTTGTTGGTTATCTTTGCTTACAAATTACATATGGAAGTAGCTTAGTGGCTTTTGAGGAGCTTTATATGTTCTCATGAGGAACACATCTTTTGTGAAGTGGTTTTTAATGCATGATTCTTTGCCTATTGGCTGCAAGCAAAAGATGTGGGCTACATTTTGTGAAGGAAATTTTTAATTTTTTGGTCAACATAACCATATTATTGGTTTTTTGTAAGACCTGTAGCCAAATTTAATCTTGGTATCACCTAATTTTGATATAGAGCAATTAACACCTACATATCACATGACTATTGAAGAAATAGTTGGATACTTCTCTAAAATGATAAAAAAAAAATCACCACCTTTGTATGGAGCACTCTATTAAATAACATCCAGTGTTGACCAATTTCAAAAATTGACCTTCATGGATTTTTGCTCAAATTCTATAATCTTTGTTGAATAGAACCAAGGATTGATTTTTGATATGCTTGTCATTTGATTTGTCAATTCTTATTTGTATTAGTTTCTATACACAACTAACAATTTGTAGTACTAATTTAATACTTTTGTTCTAGTATCACATAACGAAGGAACATTCACCCTAAAAAGAGCTTTGTAGGGATGTATAGGTGTTGTCAAGGATTGTAACTATTATGTGTAGTAAGGACACTTACAATATTAACAGAATTGTAGCCTTAGCAATTGCAATTAATAGTGGGTCAAATGACAATGTTGTAAGCAAACAAATTGAAGTGGATTTGATGGATGGAAGATCCTTTACAAAAAAGCATAATACATACAATGGTAATGATTCAAAAGGTCTCTTCAATGATTTTTTTTTGGTTTTGGGCTAAACATTTAGATGGCTACTTATTTGAGAATTCCATGTTTGATATGGAAATTTAAATTTGTTTTATTTTTATTTTTATTTTCCATTAATTTATTTCATGACCTATTTTTAAAATAAATCAAGTCATAAAGGAGAATGATTGGTGATACATATTTATCCTACCATCCAAGATTTGGCAACTAGCAAATAAAGATGTACACATAGTTGGCTACAAATGCTAAAATACAAAATCTAATTTGGCATATTGTTAACTAAATTTCTACAAATTTGGCATTATATTGGGTGCACTGCTTTAAACAATGTATGTAATATGGCACTATGTTCACACATATAAGGAACATAATAAAAAAGCTTGAACATGAGCAATGGACCTACAAAACCGCAGGTGACACTTCAACGATCTAATGAGAATGAATCAAATGATGAAAAATATAAAACTTTGAAACAACAAGCATGACCAACACAATGACTCAAGTATGATTCACATGAATTGTTTGTACAAAATACAATTCAATTCTTAAGGTCCAAGTAAGATTGCATCATGTCCAACTGCAATCAAAGGTTGAAATGTGAAAGTACTCTACTAAACTAGGCATTCATGCCATAGTGATTTTTCTTAGCTAAATGGCCCCACTGTTTGAAATATGTGTTATAAGGAAAATTCTCCAATGTATATATTTGTTGGACTTTCATATCCATTACAAAGAACAAGTGGTTACTATCAAGCTTGTTTTGGACTTTATCCTCAAGAAAAGTGAGGGAGGAAAAGCACCTTTCATCTTCCATTAATCCAAGGATGTCAACCATTGCAAATTGCACTAACTTCACATACTCATTCATGGTCTTCAACAGAACTAGATTTGCATCTAGTGACCTCCAAGCAGAGTACATTACTAAATTCAAATCACCTTGGATCAAAAGTAACTCCGTCTTTCAAAAAAATTGAGTATCCCAAAAAACCCCTCAAAAATAGACACTAATATTCAACAAATAAATCTCAATACGGCAAGTATGGATTCAAGAACATGTACCTATTTTAGCTCAAGTTCTTCTTGAAAAAATACCTCTATGACTTTAATACCTATTTTAGCCCAAATTTCTTTTGAAAAATGGAGTGTAGATTTTATTGGACCTATCAAACTCCCGATCAAACTACCAAGTCGAGATGAAAAAAATTATATATATATATATATATATATATATATATATATATATATATATATATATATATATATATATATATATATATATATATATATATATATATATATATATATATATATATATATATATATATATAAAAGTTGCCATAAAGTATGTGACTAAATGGATTGAAGTAGTTGCCACAAAAGTAGATGATACTAATATTGATGCTAAATTTATATATGAAAATATTATTACAAGATTTGGGTGTCTTAAAGAACCAGTCAGTAATAAGGGTATCCATTTTATTAATGATGCCATTGCTAAATTAACCAAAAAAAAATTATTTAACATAGAAAGACTAGTCCTTATCGTCCAAGGTCAAATGGTCAAACTAATCAAACCAATGAAATTTTATATAAAATTACCATAAAGACAATTTAAGAATTCAATGTTGATTGGGATGTTAGAGTCCTAGATGTTCTTTGGGCTTATAAGACAATTCATAATATCACAACTAAAAGCACCCTTTTTCAATTTGTATATGTCAAGAGGCAATTCTATTTGTTGAATTGGAAATCTAATCTTTTAGAATTGCAATTGAATATAGACTAAAAGATGAAGAATCTATAAAAGAAAGATATGTAATGTTAGAAAATTGTATTAAAATAAGGAGGCAAACCTATCTAAACACATTAGCAATGCAAACTTGTAGAAAAAGCTAGTATGGTCGTAAATTTAAACCTAAGAAATTCCATTTTGTAAAATTTGGTACTATTGAATGATAGCCAATTTCAAAAATTTCTAGGAAAATTTTAAAATAAGATGGTTTAGGCCTTATATAGTTTTTAATTTTTACCTTAACAAGTCAATTGAATTGCAAGATTTTGCAAGAACAATTCATGCAATTTGTTATGATGGATACCGTCTTAAGCCTTGGCTATATAACTTGAAAGTAAGTTACAACTAAGAAAAGGATAGACTTATAAATTTAAAAACTAAAACTAAAACTAAGGTAAGTACATTAAAAATATAAATAAATAAATAAATAAAATTAATAATGATAATAATAATAAAATAATTTCATAATTACATTCATGAACACTATTAGAAAATGCATATTTTATGATTGCAAAATATAACTGCAATGAGTCAAAAAATCTCAAAATATGACTCATGCCAAAATCACTATAGATGATTCAGAATATGACTGGGTTACTCATTATTAACGAGTTGTATTAAACATCAATCATATTACAGTTATATATTTTAGAGAGTATAATTAGCCATAATTCACACGATATATTATAATTGCAAAATGTATTATATGGTGAGAATTGAAAAAAATAGGCAAAGATAAAATCACTATCATAATTCATAATATTGAAGCAATTGAACTGCTAAATCAAATCCTTCATATTGAAGAATGTCAACTTCAAGTATCTTGAGATGTTACCTAAATTCAAGTAGGCTCTCATAATAGTTTTTTCTTCACAAAATTCATCATGACAAGGCAATTTAGTGATATCAAATTGAATCATCAATTAAAAACAAATCATGTTAATAATGAAGGAATTGAAAGTCATCAATATAGACTAAGAATATTCAAATAAACTTAACGATGGTAATTTATTTACAATATTAATTCTAAAAGGATGGGCTACGGCCACAACTTAAAACTTCAAAAGCTCTTACTTTGTATGCTCTTACAAGATTTTTTTCTTGAAAGATGAAACCACATGTCTTCTATTAGTTATAGAAATTTCAGATTTATTTTAAAAGCTTGAAATTACCATGAAAAAATTCATCTAAATTTAGTTACAAAATGAGCCACATAGTTTGAAGTTTAACTACAAGGTCATAGGGTTCATCCCTTCGAAGTTAATCCCTGAAGGACCATCATGTTTAGAGGCCTAAAATTGTTTCAAAATACTTGTCACTAAAGCAAGGTCAAAATCTTCATCAATTTTTATTTTTTAACATATCTAACTGTAAGATTCTTTGCTTAACTTATTCAAGTACATTGTTCCAAAATTTTAGAGTGAATATCTCTAAAATTTGATTGCAAGTTCAATGTGCCTAAATTTCAAAATGTAGGCTTCTTTAATCATTAGATGATTTCTAAGAGGTTGGGAGGGCCATTTCAAGCCCGTTCCTGATGTTAGTCCCCTTGCAATTCTGGCAAACGGCTATTCCTAAATTTTTAAAAAAATTACATTCTTGAAATAAAGAAAAAAGTTGAAAGAAAAATTCTTTTTTTTAGACATGGCAATTGTTTTGCCACGTCAGTGAGCTGCTGCAGCCCTTTGCAGGGCAGTTTTTGTAGTTTGAAAACTGTCGTGAACTCACAACCCTCTAGAGGGCTGAAAACTCATCTAATGCCTTCTAAAAGGTGAAGTTTTTTCTTCTAGCATTTTTAGGAAAAAACATGTTTGTCCCATAACTTGTGAATATTAGTCAATAAGATGAAAAATATGTTGAAAACATCTATTAAAAATTTAACCAAAAATGTTCATAATCATTTTAAAAGATTTATAAAGTGGAAAGTGTTACTAAATGAAAGATATACTAATATGCTAATAACTTTTGGAATTCCAATGGTGAAAATGTTCTAGTAAGCAATTAATATCCTTTATTTTTATTTTCATTTGAAAAATTCAAAAATTGAGAGTATAAGATGACTTCATATGTTTTTTCTCTCTTCATTGCTCGCAAAATAAAATTGTTCATAACACTCACCTCATTATTTGGAATTCAATGGTTCAATTTTTTTGAGTAGGTTTGAATCTATACAATTCCAAAAAAAATAATTGATTCTTTTTTAGAATATATTTTTTCCTACTTGGTTTGACATTGGAATTAAATTTTTTTTTAAACTTTTGCAATATCTACGAGAATGACATAAAACAAAGCTTCACAAGTAGAATATGATGAAAAGCATCCATTTTTAAAAATTAGTGCAAAAAATACAAATTATAAAGTCAATAGAGGCTCTCCAACTTATCAAAAAGTCCAAAATAGGCTCCTTGGTCCTTTAGGATTAAGAGGTTAAAAAAGAAAATAAGAATGGTATGACCTCTATCCATTCAAAACAAATCCTAATCGTGTTATACAATGTCAATTCAATTGTAGATAGGATTTGGAAAGTTGGATTCAAAAACCAAAGAATCAATGCCATATTGTTTGTTCAAAGGACAATGCCAATAATTAAGTGTAATCCCATGAATAAAATCCTACTTATTTGATCTATAAATTCTTCATCACAACTTTAGAAGACAACACTTTCAAAATCATTGTTTTTCTATTTCAAACTATACTTTTATATTAATAAGAGATTACAATGACATGTAACTATTTTTTTATAACTATTTTTTATGTATATATATATATATATATATATATATATATATATATATTCATACGGATTGCCTAATTCATAGAAATTCAATTTGTTCTATACAATTTTGTATCCTTTTGTCAATAATAGTAAACATACATTACAAAGTTTTTAGCCTCACCATTCAAACCATTCTAAAGTACAATCTCTCACAAACGAATGATATTTCTCACACAACAAAACTTCAACACTTAACCCCTAAAGTCCCAAAGTCCCTACGAGGAACTCTCAGGATTTTGGGTAGACTTGTGTGATTTAAATTTTTGACATGATTTTTTGAAACTTTTTTTGAAGATAGAAATCAAATTAGCTTTTTGGGCATATAATTTTCATTTCAATTGGTTCCCGGAAACAAAAGTAATGCCACCATAAGTCCAAAAAGCAACTCGAGGGGAGCCCAAAAATTCACAAAAGTTGAATTTTTTTTTTTTTTTAATTCAAAAAGAAGCTCTGATTCATTGTATTTGAACTAGTAATGAAAATGTTATGGACAATCTTGTTTTGGGGCAATTTAAGCATATTTTTGAAAAAATAACTTATAGACTTCATTTTTGAATGCCATATTAACAATTTTTCAAAAACAATTTCTATTCAAGGTTAAATTTGCTTGCTAGAACAATCTCACCATTGGAATTATTGTGTTTCAATTCCATCTTAAAGATATTAATGGTTTAGTTATCCCTTCAATCTTAAACCAATTTCTACTTAATAATTTTTTAACAAGTGAAAATTAAGTATTTTTGTTGAATTTTTTTCCCTAGATTTTCAACTCAATTCTTCAACATAATTTAAAAAAAAATCCAAAATCAATAGTTCAAAAATTTTAAGTTAAGAAGATTCAAAGCCAAAAATTTAGCTGATCAAAGTGTAAAAAAAACTTGTTTTCTTCACTTTGAATGCAAATATCTTCCAATCTACATGGTCAAAGTTTTTGAAACTTTTTTCACACTTTTATACTAGTGTAGTACAAGATCTTTGCGGTTAAATATTTAAAAAAATAATTTTTAAAGTGTTTTGGTCTCTGCAATAGAAATGACAATTTTGAATAGATTTTGATGGAAAAAGGCCTTGGGGCTTTAGGGGTTAACAAAACCTTAATATTCAAGGTGAAGAATTTAGGGTTTGGAGTTCAAAATAAGGATTTAAATAAATGCAACCACCTTAGATGAAAGTAGTAGCAACCATCCCAAAATTGTAGAAACAACTTGGATGAATGCCTTACTTATTGTTTTAATTACATTTTAGAATTGTCTGATTTCAATATATTGTTTTTTGAATAGATAAATTTATTTCAATTATATTTTTAAATTAAAATTTTTAATATATTATTTTATGGATTGAATAATTTTTTTGTGCTTTACTTATTTATGGAGTATCATACAAAAAATTGTTCAAGTTGCTAGAGAACTATGGTATGGATTTGACATCTTTCTCTCTAAAAAATAATCTAGTTCTTCAATTAGGGGTTTTCCACTACCAAGAGTTGCACAACCTCAAGAAACACTTCTCCCCCAAATTGGTTGAAAACAATTTGTTTTGAATATGTGATGGCACTACTTGACCATCTATCAACCACAAAATGGATATTTCAATGTTCAAGGTTAATAATAGAATCTATGATATTGTGTGTACACCTAATATCTTCACTAAGGGCAATGACCTTGAGCAACTAGTAAGGT
This sequence comes from Climacium dendroides, assembly GCA_950106755.1. NCBI lineage: Eukaryota > Viridiplantae > Streptophyta > Bryopsida > Hypnales > Climaciaceae > Climacium > Climacium dendroides. The sequence goes on from OX467088.1 coordinate 21,990,020, forward strand.
AAGCACATCCAATCGTCCCATCTAGACTCTTGCCTAAAATGCAAGCCCTTTAAACATAGGAGCCTAGAATTGATTTTGAGTATGCCTATTTTCAACACTCTTAAAATTATATAGAATTGTCCAAAATACATCTAAAAAAAATCTTGAATCCCCTTTTGTCTTTGATCTACATATATATTACCTTAAAAAAATAGACTTTTGAATCATGGGAACCATATTCAAATGCTTATTTGGGCAATTATAGATGCAATTACCGTAACCCTAAGTGTTACAAAATTCATATTCTGAACAATGAAGCAACTGAAGCTTGAACAAATGTTTCATTCCATAAAATCTCATTCATCCATCCAAAGTAACACTGGAATCTTTTTCAAAAAACCTTCATTTGTGAGCAATTTGTGATGAAATTCAGGCCGGTAAGTGCGAGTGCGACGCCGACAGGGATCTGTGCGAGAAAACCAATTGCTACAGCAATTGCCGCTCAGCATTCGCAGGTGAGACGGAGATGGACACACCCCACCATTCTCAATGCAGTTGTTGTCTCTGTTTTCGGTCCAAATATTGCAAATTTTGTAAATTTGGGCAGATTTTTCTGTGATTCCATTGATAGGAACTTCACATCAGTTCTGAATTTGCAGATTCAGGGTGCTCATCGCGTAGTTTTGCGGTAAGATCCGTTGCAGAATTTTTTTTTTAACTTTAAGTTCAGCTTGATAGATTGTTGGAGTCCTGCAATGGACGACAAGCAAGGGGAGTTTCGACAGGATTACGGACAGGCGCAGAGGCCGGAGAGAGGGATGATAGAAGATCAACGGCACATGCATCAATCCTCCTCGCAGAGCTGCTTGGTGAAAGCTACCAATGGCTTCGTCAGTGGCACTGTGCTTGGGGCGACCATGTCGGGATTGACGGGCATGGCACGCGCTACTCAGATGCAAATTAGGTCAGCCTCTTCGCTTTCTTCTTGCAAATTGGAAAAATTCTGAAGCAGGGAAGGCTTCCTGTTGTTTCGAGTGTTTAGGTCTAGGGTTTAGGGTTCAGAGTTTTGCTGGGTTCAATCAAAATTCTGTCTTGGTAAGTAGTGTCTGGTCACCTTTTCAGAGTAGTATTAACTAAGAGTTAGTTAGAGTGCATTCATGCCAAAGCAGAGGCGAAATGAAGTCCCTAACGTACTCCCCTGTGTTAAAGACAATGGCTCATCCGCTTGAGAAGCTTTCGCTTGTTGGAATTGAACTCAACTTTGCTAAATGAGGTTTCAGGGGTCCTTTTCATGCAGAGGGCAATGAACAGGGATTCTCCATAATGTAACGTCAGGCAGGAAATCCTTTTGTAAGTTCAATCGATTTGTTTCGTGTTTTTTCCCCTAAGAGAAAGTGATGTCAACCTGTTTTTAGGTTTCCTGCAGCGGTACCAGCAGTGATAGGAGCAACTTTAGTTGGTGGCCTTTCCTTTGGAGTTGCATTGGGAACCTACCAAGCTGCAGTGTGTACCATTCGGCGAGTACGCGGTGATTCCCATTTCCCCAATCTTGCAAGCCCGACTCGATCTTGTCAATACGTTGCTGCCTGTTTTCTTTTCAAGTTGGGATTCTAATGCTCTGAGAGCAAGAACAGGAGTGGACGACATCAAAAACCCAATGCTGGCAGGAGCGCTTGTAGGAGCTATGAGTGAAATCCCTGTATTCCTCCGTAGCATGGTTGTCACGAAAGCGGATGTGTTGTTAGCAGAACAGGTATGAAGCTATCCACTGTTCTTGCATCAGTATTGAACTTACAAGGTCGTCTTTACATATGACAGAAGACAAACGTAAAGGATACAATTCAAGCATTTTATTATGTGTAGGATTGTGATATTTGGAAGATCAGTATAGAGCTGTGGAGAGGTCACTTTGGGTGCGAGAGCCAAATCTGTGGAGTTCGAGTATATTAATCACTATGGATGGATTTCTTACGCAATTTTAAAGTGTGAGGTTGTAGAACACTATAAGCGGACAATCTCATTTGCTTTCAAAGGTCAGTGGAGTCATGCTTACACCACTTGCAAGTGTGAAGGGATGAGTTGCCTTTGGTAACAGGGGTCAGCATTGGAGGCCGTATGAGGTCTCTACCTTGTATATTGGATGAACACTAATCTGGTTGCCGTGGTGTATATGATATCTGACAGGGTATGCATGTGATGAGACCTAGACCAAGATTCCTGACCAATGCAGTTGGTAAGAGCCTGTTTGGATTTCAAACTTGAGTTCCGGTTATGTAGTCGTGCTTTGTTGGATGTGAACTTGATTTTTCTTCTGTATCCAGGTGGAGCAGTAGTCTGCGGTTTGTTTTACACGGTGGGAGACGCAATGAGACCAGCGCCGTTACCAAAGCCTGAAGGCAGTCCACAACCCCCTCAAGCACCCACAAGGCACCCTTTCGAAGGAGAAGAACTTGCGACGCCGAATTCCCTGGAAAGCCAGGAGAACCGTGACACCGGTGAGTGGGTATTTACTGATCCACCCAGTGGAGAGGTGTTGGAAAGTGAGGACCTCAGATGGGGTTCAAAATAGCCTGCGATAACGAGAGTTCTACAATGCCAAGAGGGATGGCGCGAGCACTGCTGTAACAGCTAATCAGATACTTGCGGGTGAAGAGTTTTCTGTGCGATTTTTTTATTGCAGAAAACAGGAATCATTTGCTTCTTTTCACTGGAAATTTGGCTGCCACAGCAGCATAGTAGCTCTCCATGAATCCTGCTACCGATGAATGTCTATTTTACGGGTAACCTAGTTCCATACAGCCTCTCTCTTCAACTTGGTAAAGTGTTCAACATACCCGCCAGAGTTTCTGGAAGCTTACACTTAGGTTTGACAAGATTCCAGATCACCTAATGTCATCGTTGGATTGACGAATTGACGGGGTTAAGCTCTCTAGCTTGTAGTGCTAGTTCGGATACTACTTAATTCCATTCTTCAATAAGTCGTTGCATTTTACAATGCATTCTCTTAATATTCTTTGTGACTGCTCTTGCTAGAAAATGATAACTCCCATAATTTTCACGTTTCTGAGTCCAAGACATTTAACTTGCTCTGAATCAAGATACCTGATCCCTGCTTGCTCACCGAAGCGTCACAAATTGATCCCATTTGCGTCGTGATGTTCACGAAACAGTCAATCCAACCGTCACGTCTGTAAGTTAGAATTGCACGAAACGGTTTGGGAGATAACAGCATTGGTCAGATTGCACGAAGAGCAGTTTGTGCAACATTCATCTTCGGAGACGAAGGTTGAGGAACACCGTAAGTAAAGATTTCAGTGGTAGTGGTAGTGAAGATGACTAATACCCCACAGAGAGGCTCCAGAACCTCGTCACCGACGAAGAATGATCAGGAAGCCCACGTCACCGACGAACGAAGACCCTCCCCTTCTAGTTCGAAGCAAGCGACCAAACCCACAAGTCCTGAGGAAGGGCAAGTAACACGGCCCTCATATCTAGGCAACCGAGAACAGGGTAAGCAACCCGCTGCCATTTAACCCCTAAATGGCCAGGACTTCGTGGTTTTAAAACGATTAATTCGATTGATTATACTGTATGAATAACAGCACTCAGACATTGCACGTGTTAGCAAATTGCCATATCTCAAAATTACGCAAATAGTGTCAGATGGGCTAATCAAGGCATACTCAAATGTGTTCTCTCAGCTCATTTGAACACAACTTATTTGACCACAATTTATTTGTTCATTACTCAGATGTGTACACATGATAGACTCTCATGATTGTGCAAGTAAAGAGAGGATAGAGTGTATTTACAGCAGAGGGATAAGTCTATTAACAAAGACGTGGGGGGAGTATACAGGACGGAACAGTGGAAGAAGCAGCAACGTGAATTTCTTGAAGAAGAATCGTCAAGCTTGCAAGAAGTGCGAGAATTTTACCGGAGTTCCGCGAATCGCTGGTGAGCCCAGCAAGGAAACGGTGGTGTTTCCACCCAGGACCAAGCTCGGGCAGCCTCCTGTGATTGGCGATGAGCTTGGCACTTCCAGCATGTTTGGATCCAGCTTTTTCATGGGACCAGGCCACTATGGGGTGCGGGAGCCCCTCCCCAAGAAGACTGTCAAAAAGCGGTCAGACAACAAATCGGACAGCGAATAAGCTCACACATCTCTCTCCATATTAAAATCTGACCTTAAATCACTTGAGATCAACTGAAGAGTATGGATCTCAAAGCAACAAGATTGAATATCACGGGTGTGTGGTACCTTTCAATTGTACATGTAACCAGAACGGCAACATACATTGATGATGGCGTTAAACCCTGCCGATTGTCACTCAGCTAGGTTTTCTAGAATACCTCAGGGGGGTGAGTTTTCTACTGCTGTCGGTGAAAACAGGGTTCGTGGAATTACATAAACCCTGTCGTGAATTTGTATCAACCGTGTCACCGGCTTAAGCCACTAATGATTTAAAACTTCCATTCTACGATCATAATGAAGCAAAACGAAGTTGCCATCCAGTGCTATATATTGATCACCTCCCGGGTTTCTCAGCAATTAAGCCAAATTTTTCCATCCTGTAAAGTACGTTGTCGCCGGCATTGGAAGTCAAACTACTCTGCTCCAAAGTGTTGTAATTAACTCCATATTTCATTACTGTAACTCATATTTTTCACAAAGAAACGCCGGCTATCAAGAAACTGAACTTGTCGAAAAAGAGCAGCACTCGTAAAAGCCAAACGGTTCCACGAGTCGGTGGCACGGTAAGGTCGGATGAAATTCCGGATCAACTTGATGTCCTGATGACAATGTTTCATTCAAAAGATCGTGACCGCTTATACGAATCATCATCTAAAAACAATCAAGTCATGAAAGGCTAGCTGTTATGATTTCTAGCCCTCAACGAGCCAACACATCAGAGACCTAGTTTTAGGAAATGGTTGCAATGTGATCAGCTTTGAAATAATCTCAAGAACCTTAGGATTGATGTTCTTAGACCTGGGTCGCACATTTGGTAGGATGAAGAGCTTCCGCTCCATATCGTTTTGCAGTCTTGATGAAGGCTTCCTCTGCTGTTTTTTCTGACCCCGCATTCTCTTTTGTACAAGTTTCACAAAATTTGTGATGAGAAGTACACTTCGGTATGCCATAACTGTAAAGAATAACTGTAAAGAACATCAACTCGGTTGTCATAGGTCCCCGACAACGCAAAATCCTTTCTGTCCTGTTCTCAAAAGTCAGCGACAATATCTTCATTAGGATCTGCACAGAGAAAAATGCTATGATGATTATTCACGGGCACACAAGTGGCCTCATTATCTTCTCGTGACTAAGTCTTGTAATTCAAACTTCATACTTTTGCACCGTATTATCGCTGTTCAGAACATAGGCTATACCAAATTTGCATCGGCTTCGTGATCTATTTCGAGCGAGACTTCTAGTGCGTTTTCTTCGTCTTCTCGGTGGCAGGGGGCATGGCTCAAGCATCACATGAGAAGGCTCCGCGACGACAACCTTCACCTTGTCGAGACAAGTTGGTTGATTATCAAAATGCAAGCACAAGCTTGTTGCAAGTCTAATCTGGAAAAAGACACAACATTCACAAAGTTTATACATGAACATGGCGATGCAGTCCTGGAAATATCGATCAAAACGATGGTCACTGAAGACAACGTCAATTGTGTCGGGAAAGAGGAACAAAGTATACCTCGTCAAGGGTTGCGATCAGCCTCATAATGTAACCCGGGGCAACCACGACAATGAACTTCCAGTATTTTGAGTGCTTTAATCTCAGCATATCCAGTTTGGCTGGTCTGCTTTGCTGTAGCCATGCATCCCGATTGAGACAGGAGAATAATCAAGTCACTTTCGTGAGTTACAAATAAGTGATAAAGTAACCTCAAGAGACTGTAAACTCCCAGGGTGTTGAACCAAGCGTCAATTACTCCCTACTAAAAATAGACTCTTCCATTTATGCCTCTGGGAAAAATTCCGATATGCACTCATGCAAGAACTGTTTCGGTGGATCTCATAATATATGTCAAGGACGGAAGACGCGCATGAAAGAGCAAGAAAACCAATGGAAGGTTGAGATTATTTACCTCCAACAACTCAAAAGACAAGAGATAAAGCGATATGTACATGACCTGCACCCACCCAACACATGGCTCTGTCAGGACATGCTCTAGACACTTGAATTGCCAGTTAGATTGTATGGCTTCGATCTTCCTCTCTGGAAGCAAGGTCATATATGAATTTCAATCAGGTAGATCCAAAATACTTACTTCCTGACTGAGTGCACAAAATATTCGGAAAAGGGGGTGAACATAGAGAAAATTCTGATATTTCTCCAAGTGTTGACAATGACTTTTCTTGCTCATAACCTCACTGCATGTATCATCCACATCAAAAAGCATTCAGTTGGCACTGTAGCAAGATCTCCAAGCCCTCTCAGATCACAAAATGCGAAAGTCTGGCAAAAAATGTTGTTTATTTCTCCATAATTCCAAACCAATCTAGGGCAATGTAACCCGTATGAAGCTGAAAATTTCAGATTCATGTCACAAATTTCCATTTTTCTAGATCACCAATAAAAATAAGGCCAGAAACTCCATTACTTGGAACGTTCTGCACTCCGAATACTCTCTAATAACATGCTTAAACTATGCCGGGTTGTTTAATGAACAAAGTAGATTAGGAGACTTTCGTCTTCTATTTCACTATGACTTAAATGGCCTAAATACTTCGTAGTCAGGCCCAGAAGTTGTAAACATATGCTATCACACCTGGATAGGTTCAGGAAGCATCCTTGCATGCGGTGATTCCAGTAATTAGTTGGTCCAGGTCGTCGTCCACGAATAAACTCAGCAATCTAGGTGTTAAGGAAATTACGTAAGCAATATACCAATTGCAAGAAGAACGCACCAGTAAATCCTGAGCCAGTGACTGGCAATATCAAGTTCCAGAAGTAGAAGCAAAACTCTGTAATCCCTCCTGTAACCGGAATCAAGCAAGTACGTCCGCCGTTGCTTTAGTATGTCAACAAGCATTACAAGCTTTCAGAAACATAAATTGCTCACATTACTCGCAAGAATTCGATTTTCATACATGAGTGACGTTTCTTTACTTATAAACCGAAAGCATAAGCTCAACACAATTTAATCTTCAGGGAGGCATACCTAAAAAGATGTGAGAGGATGAGCAAGAGGCCCGTGGTGCTGATCCTGTTTACAGCAATGAAAGCCTTATCCGGAATGAGATAAAGAGCACAGAATGTTAATTCTAGGATCAAGTATCTGATTATTGTAGCACTGACGGTTTTGTTGACATACAAAGGACATGCAGACAATTGTGTGAAGCCACATAGACAAATAGCGATGGTCAAACAGAAATTGAGAATTGATTGTCGATACCTTGAAGAAACATGAACTAACACGTCACCCAACGTCGAAGCTGCATCCAACCCAAAGTTCAACCCAAACACATCAGAAATAAAATCCGATAAGGCTCAATTGAATTTAATAGTCTTCTTCACTATCTTCAGAAATCTAGCGAAAGTAAAGGATCGGGGATCAAAAAAAAGGTGCAAACTTCATCACTTACACAGGTTCATCATTCTTGCAATGTATCTGCTCAATTCATTGCAAACAAAGCTGTGACCGACACCCAAAATCGCCACAATCAGTGTATTATCTGGGAGCAGGTAAACCTTGATATCAGTAAAGCCAAACAATACTAAATCCTGTTAACCCTAGAGGACCACAGTATAGAAATTACCAATCTCGATAGATCTTATTGAGAAATATATAATTCAGATGGGGGACAAATTTTTGTATCACCAGAATCCGTGAAGAACATTGCAAGTACAAAAAATAAATAAAATTGGACTACAGTAAGTCCCCACATGATCCTCCCAAATCTGCTAAAACAATACTGCTGAGGGTGATTGTCAGCATACCAAAACAACCACAACACGGTGAACAACTTCTTGTCGGTGAAGGCCACTGTGAAAGCCTTCCCACATACTGCAATCCTTACGTAAGCTGCAGGCTGCAGAGTTGCTTAGAGACAAACTCATCTCAAATTTTCAATGAAACACTAAAGATATAAATCAGGATAATAATGCTAAAAACAGATCAAAGCTGGAGGATTGGGTGTAAAGTTACATACTACAGAGGTTGGGCAGCCACAAGGACACAGGCCAATGGCATTCGCCACCCATTTTGGAGCGAATTCGGCATGCGAGTGGACGGATGGAGAGTATGGAGGTTCGTTTCGGTCGGGTCATATTCACTCCACTTGATCAGATGATACTACCATTCTCAGCTTCACGCCTCAGAAAATGCTTTTCGAACTCTCCAGGGTGGTCTAATTTCACAACTGCACACTGATCACAAAGAATTTTGACTCAACCACCAGAATTCTATTCATTACACGATGCATAGAAAGACATGATTCCGAATAAGGGAAATGAATGAAATAATCCCTATATTTGTGGATCATTCGGAAGCTCTGAACTTATGAGCGTGAGTCAATTACGTTAACCACGAAAAAGGCCAAGGATTCATTACTTGAAAATGAATCAATATGACTGATCTCGTTGTGAAAAGCGTACTTCAAAATGGGGCCAAATTTTACATCATAAGAATCAATGAAGAACGTTCCATGTGTTGGTCACAAAACAAAAACTGAACAAATGGAAGTCCTCACATGATCTCCTCAAATCTGCTAAAAAACATGAGGCCAATCGATCTGGGATTATTGGTATTAGGGATTAACCTCGGTTGATTAGCGATCATGTGGGGATGCACTACATTCAGAAGCCCTAACAGAGACTCCTCAAACTGAAACAGAATCAGCAAACGTTCCCATGAAGGTTCAATACGCACCTCTCATAAGTCTGGTGCAGCTGCATACTTGCATTTCCTCAAATGAGTGATTCGGTGTCCAAGATTGGTGCGGTTTCATCGCTACTTCGTATTGCATGTAAGAGATAGTCGAGTTGACCCTTGGGAAGCTGATCATCCATCCCCACAAACCATGATATGAATTCTCAACTCAATTCTCAACAAGCCCTAATGATCCAGGATTCATGGTTTTAAACTAACCAATTCGATTGATTGTATAGTGTGAAAAAACAATAATTCAGATTGAGCTACCTCTTGAATCACCAAAAGTAATGAAGAACATTGCAAAAAACAAATAAAATTGAATAGAAAAATGTCTCCGTACGACCTAGTCAGAACTACTGAAAAAACACGTTTTGGGGCTAGAAACAGAGCAAAAGCAAGCCTCATTAAGCACCTGTTTCTAAACATTTGGATACAACAAACCTAATGCACACTGCAGAATGGAATACTAGCCAGGACAGGGCATTTCGGATCATCAGAACAAACGTGAGTCAGAGCCCTAACCCTCATAATTTCTGACCAAGAAAATGAAACTTTCCCATGAGAATCACATTAGTCATTTGCCACATTCCAATGAAGCCGGAGACGAAGTCAACACAGAGGAGGGTTATGAGCACACAATGCTTGCGAGCACAAACGCTGGAGCAAGCCTCTAGCAATCTCCGAATTGAAGTCCCCAAAATGGTATTGGACAAAATCCTTACCCAGAATCAGTTAAGCTTATACCTACAGAAGTAAAACTGTACATACGATTATCAATGTGAGCATTTGAGGAAACCCTAAAATACGGCATTGAAGGTCGACCTTCTGTTTTTAGTAAACCAACACCAGACTGGAAACTCTCCCGAAGAATATGCGAATGAAATCCGCAGGTTCACGCAACTAGCTGGATGTATTATCGTCTGTTTGCAGTGCTGGATTCTTCAGTATGATGACTCTGCTGAGTACTCAGGTTGGCACTAGCCTTGGCAAAGTCAGTGTTACTGTTGTTGCTGGCTATGGCGTCCAATTCTCGTAAGTAGTGACTGTTTGGGACTTTCGGTAATCACTCTCGGCTGTGAATTGTCTTGTGCGTTTCTCTAGGAAAGATTACTGTGTAGCGGTTGGCGGTGTTGTTCCTCTTGCTTGTCCGTCAGGTTCATCTTTTTCATTTTGCAGCGAATTCATCTATTCTATTCGCAGCTTTTGGAGTTTTGGTTGCTGCTTTGTGGACCTAGTGAAGAGTCTGTTTTGCCTCTTCAGCATGAGTGTTTGATACGAAACGGGAGTTGCGAACATTTGTGTCCGACTTCAAGGTATTGGATCATCTTCCTCCTCTTGAGAATGGTGGTTTTGCAGAGCTTAGGTTGCTTTGGATTGCAAGGCTAAGTGCAGTACATCCCAATTTTAGGGTTAGTGAACTGTCACAATGAACTCATTCATTGCAGGTGATCGTCTTTATATTCGGGAATTGCCCTTCATAGGTTCTGAATTGTATACATTTGATCCAATTCATGAATTGGATTTGCATTCTCATGGAAATTTGCTTCTTTGTTCGCTTAGATGATGTCCACATTGGTGGGAGATCTGGCACCATCTTGGAAGCATGGAGGGGCACCACGTGAGAAGAGTTTGTGTGCGTTCAAACCTCGTAGTCAAGTGCGAGTGCGGATGGGATTCCGAACCTCTGGAATATTTGGAAAAGAATTAGGGTTTGGACTGAACGGTACTGGAAGGTCTCTTCTGTGTAGAAATTTGGCCGCGAGAGCTGCAATGGGAAAACCTGTGTTTAGGAATAAGGGTGAATTTCAGGGTTTTGTGGACGAAGTGCGTTTTCAGGCTATGAGGTTGCACGCCAAGGAGCAAGCAAAGCAATCTGTGGAAGAGTATCTGAAACTTTTAGTGAATAGCAAGAAGGTTTATGAAACCGTGGAGACGATTGTTACGAACTCCTCCCATCCTTCATGTGAGTCATACTCAATGAGATTGTGCAATTTTTCTGGACGTGTAACATAGCATTTTTGAAAGGAGTTTTTAACACTTTGGGCCTATCACTTAATTCAAGGAAGAGTAAGGGTAGTCAAAATGTTTTGACATCTTTTTTCTTGAATACACATCCACTTGCATCTTGAGTTTTGAAAAAGGACCCTTGACACTAATCACTTTAGTAGCTCCCTGATAGTAGGTCTGGATTGTTGCATGCTGTTTCACACCATTATCAGGCATATTGATTGAATCCAAATCATATCCTATGTTGCACTCATAGAACAACTAGAGATGTTATGAAGATGCTGTGACTTTCAGGCATAAATCCAATTGTTGTAGGCCTTGAAGTCTTCTTGGGAAACTTCACGTGTATTTGCTTGAACATTGTGAACTTGGAGTTACTGCAGTAACAGTGTTAGTCTTGATTAGAAATTTGGAGTCCTTGTGCAGATGAGTTTTTTAGAAAGACCGGGTTTGTGCGAGCTAGAAGGTTGGCTAAGGAGTTGGTTTGGTTTTCCAGCCAAGATCACACCATTCCTGAGCCTGGGCCAGCTGGAATTTCGTATGCGAATTACTTGGCGGACCTCTCTCAGACGAATGTGCCTGCGTTTATTATTCATCTTTGTAATGTCTACTTTGGTGGTGATCAGTTTCTTGTACAAAAGGTGTGTGCCGTTAGTCAGTTCTTTACGCTTGACCTGCTCAATTAATAGTCATTTCTCAACAAGGCGTGTTTCTTTATGGAATGCTGTTTCTTGAATCTTTATTTTATAGATTGATTATGAGTAATATTAGATTATCAGAAGCCAGGAGTGCTTTTAAACCCCTACACGTCCAAACTAAAACTAGAAAGTTCAATTTCGAAGTTAATAGTAACTTCCAAAACATATCTCTCATCATTCAAAATTGTAGTGCACGGTCTTCTTTTACTGGTATATTTTGCTATTTTCCTTGAAGCTGCCCAAGTGATTTATCAAGTTCTATAGATATGGAAGCAGACACTTCTAGCAATTTGAGCACTTGGGAGGTTTATATGGGAAGATGGTTTTACATTTACGAGGATAATAGTTTATCTCATTTGGCAGATGACAGGGTTTTGCAGGGGTGACTGAGGGACGACTCGTAAGTGAGACTTTACAAAGGAAAGTAACACAGAGTTTCTCGCGTTGGAACTTGACTGGAAGATTGCTACTGATTTGGACTGCGTTCGTGTGCGTGGCTCTGTGGGCAGCCGGTACGATTAAGCATCCTTTGCACATTCACAACATCTTTGGATGATCGTGAAGGGGTAGACGAAGACAGAAATTTAGAGAAGAAATCTGAGATGAGAAATCGGTGAATTTTGTTGTGCTTGACCAGGAAGTGGGCGAGCGTACGCAAGTGAAGTTGAGTCAGGGATGCTGGCGCCACCTCTACTAGGGAAAGCTAAATTATCCATAGCTGAGATACTAAAGGCCTGGTGGCCCAAGACACTACAGGTTTTGGAGGTGCTGAGAGATCAAGGGCCTTTTCTTTCTTTTTTGCTCGCCCTGTCTGCGTTCTTTTCTATGGCGGAGACTTCTATCACTACACTCTGGCCGTGGAAGGTACGAAGTCCTATCACATGCTCTTTTGCGACCGAACAAGCAGTTTCTAAGTTACTCATATTTGGACTTGACTATTTTGAAATTTGGATTACTACCACTGTGAAAGGACGCGATTTCTTTATTTTTTATGTTACATACAGTCATTAAGCAATTTCTTGAGCGTTTGTTGACAGCAGCTTACAGGATTGTATGTTGGAGCATATTGATGATGTGTTCGTATGCTGTTAATGTTCCACATTAACACGACAACTCAATTACAGTCCTCACCATTTAATTCTTGTGGGGAAAATGTATCAGGTTCGTGAACTTGCCGAGAAGGAAGGAGAAGGTGGAGTCTTTCAATTGCTTCGTCAAGATGTTACTCGCTTCCTGACTACTATTCTAATCGGCACAACGTACGGGCTTCATCTTGTACAGTTTTATGCTCTTGCAATTATAGTGTTTTGTCTGGAATATGATAATGCAAAGTGTCAGTTTAGTCTCAAGTATTTCAAACGTATTCCCTTGAAGTGTTCATATGTTGCTCGTGCCATGTAGCTGATCGGCACTTATCAATAATTTTGTTTATTCAATTAGGGTTGTCAACATAGCAGCAACCGCACTGGTGACTGAAGCAGCAACAGCCTTATTTGGAGAAGCTGGAGTCACTGCTGCTACGGGTGTCATGACGGTGAGAGTTATGCAAGCTTGCTGAGCTAGCTTCTCATGACTTTCTAGAGGTTTCCGGTTGTCTGAGTTTTTTAACTGCAAGACTGCCGACAACCTGATGTTTTCGTAAAATCTAAACGTATCGAAGTCCCAGAAGAGAAGTTAAGAGAAGACACTTTTATTCAGGAGTTTCAGTCAACATATCGAAGAGGTCTTGGTACCTCGGAGGGTGACTAATCACCAAGGGTTTGAATTGACTTGCACAGGTGGTTCTTCTTTTATTGACGGAGATTTCTCCCAAGAGCATTGCTGTGCATAATGCTACAGAAGTTGCGCGTGTAGTGGTGAGTGGTTGTTTAGTCACTTGTTTGAGCCCCGACATTGTTCAGATACGGCAAGATTCGGTGTGATATGTTCTAGAAATTCAAAGAGTTACTAGTTTCATGATCTGGTATTTCTGAGAATACACTTCAAGAATTTTAAATTTAGGAGAGGATTTTAATATGGTGCAGGTGCGGCCTGTGGCCTGGCTGTCAGTGATTCTGTATCCTGTGGGCCGTGTGGTGACTGCAATGTCGACAAGGCTGTTAAAGCTTCTGGGGTTAAAAAGCAGTGGGTGAGTTTATCTGGCCTGGTATATGTTGGCTCTTCTTAATCGGTCGCAAATTTGTCAGTGAGCACGGTGAAGGTATTGAGAGTAATTTGCTAATTTTATTCCTTTGGGTTTATAGGGAGCCTTTTGTGAGTGAAGAAGAACTTAAGCTCATGTTGCGAGGAGCTGAGCTTAGTGGTGCCATTGAAGAGGAAGAGCAGGTATAATTACAACACGTATTGATCTTCCTGTGTCGTGTATGTGAGATTTTTGTTGACGTATTCCCCTGTAACACAAGACATAGAACCCCCAATTGTTGCATGTGGAAATGGATTCTTTTTCCTGCATTCTATACGTACACTATGCGTTGTATCTTATGGAAAGTTATAAAACAGTATCTTGCCGAGTTTGCATATGTGGAAATGGCGCAAGGAATCATATCTATTGCGTAAAATGTATGCACGCAATGTATCTGAATTGGATGTTTATACAAGACTCAGCTATGTAACTTATTGAGTCTGGACTTTTATGCCACAGGACATGATAGAGAATTTGCTCGAAATTAAAGATACATATGTCCGCGAAGTGATGACACCGTTGATAGATGTAGTTGCCATAGATTCGGCTGCAACTTTGCTGGAATTCCGCAACCTGTGGGTTAAGCATCAGTATTCAAGGTAACTACTTGACATTGTGATTATTCCCAAAGTGCCCAAGCTAGTAATACAAATTCCCCTGGGAAGCTAATAGTTCATTATTGGAAATCTCAAAGCACAATTCTATCTTTCCAGAATGTAGGGTATGATTCCTCTTTTCATTCGTACTTTTTGTTACCTACCATGAAGCTTCCTTAATAATTTATTTCACTGCTATAGATATGGAAGCTATTTATTTCACTTGTTCACTTAGGGGTCAAGTAAACTACTAGCTTCTAGCATGGCGTGCAATCTATGCTTTTCTTGAAACTCAAGACGTGCTTTGTCCCAGTTCTCACGTGGAATTGATCGCCTTCGTGGGTTGTGTGTTGAAATTCAGAGTACCAGTTTTTGAACGACGAATTGACAACATTGTTGGCATAGCATATGCCATGGACATGCTTGATTACGTGGAGCAGGTAAAGCATCCTGATACATTCGAATGGTATTCAGCCTTTCTGGTTCGGTAATTTATGGATACTCTCATGGTTGCTTCTTTGGTGAACTGAGTATATGTAAATGACGTACTGTTCACTTCTTTTTGGGTGCAGGTGGAATTGCTGCAAAGGATGAACGTTGGACGCATTGCCCACAGACCAGCTTACTTCATTCCAGGTAAAAAAACTTTGCTGAAAGGTACTGGATATCCTGTAGCGGTTATGTAAGTAGCCATCAAATGCTCTACCATATTGTTGAGCCAATCTATGATGCATGTAGGGTTACCTTTTACTAACTCTAAGTTGGGTATGCAGACTCTATGTCGGTATGGAATCTGTTAAGGGAGTTCAGGATACGGAAGGTGCACATGGCAATTGTGCTCAATGAGTATGGTGGCACTGTTGGGGTAAGACTATATATATATTGAGTTGAGTAGTAAATTTTTTTGTCTTGATCGTAAGCAGCTTGTTGTGCCCAATCACGGAAATGATTATGCTTAGCTCTTTGTAATCAGCGTTTAAGTACTTATGAAAACAAGTTCCAAATATTCAGGTTGCGACGCTGGAAGATGTTGTGGAAGAAATTGTTGGCGAGATTTTCGATGAGAATGATTCTAAGGTTGGTTCAAGATCTTGTTTTGTTAATCAACTCTCTTTATCTCTCTGAACTTTCAGAAGAAATTCATGAGATAGAGTAAACTTGGAATTTTCTAGCTGAAACTTTTGATGTGTAGTGGTTTGTATGTAAGTTTCCGTTTTTTATATCAGTTCTCTCTGAATTTTGAATGCAGGAAGAGATAAGAAAGAAAAGTGGTTATGTTGTCGTAAGGGCTGCTGGCGTCTTTGATGTTGATGCAAACACCTCAGTGGAGGACCTGATGGAGTCTCTAGGGATTGTAATTCCAGAGGTAAGTTACCAGTCAAAGTTATAAAACCCATTCTTCAGAGGTATTCTAGAAAACGTAACTGCATTACAATTTGCAGGGCTTATGATAAATAACTACCTTAAACGGACTGGCGGTAATGAACACAGCTGGGTTTTCTAGAATACCTCTGGAGGATTTCACGAGGCATAACTAGGATCTTGTGATTGTTGTACTAGAACTTTGTTACTATTTATACGAATGGTGTTGTGGTTTACTCCCTTCCGACCCTTCATCTGAACCTTAGAGGACAAGTAGATGGTTATAATGTTCTTTAACCATGTGACTTTGCAATGTGATGGGTAGCAGGGTTCGAATCAATACGAGACTGTATCAGGTTTTGTATGTGAAGCGTTTGGCTATATTCCTCGCACAGGGGAAAGTACCAAGATTATGCTTCGGAAGGCAGACGCTGAAGATGAGAGACGTGATGGAGAGAATCAGGGTGAGCATCAGGAAGAGCGCCGGGAGAAGGAGAAGGAGAAGTTCCAAAAGTATCGCCTGGAGGTACCTTAACCCCTTGAGGGCCAAGAAGCCCAATATTTTCTAATTAGTTTGAGTACGTCAGATGCGGAGTATCTTTTGTCCATTTTTATTTTTATTACATGCAACGTACTTCTTTGGTTCTGGTGATGTGAAATTTGTCCCTCTGAATTATATTTTTCAGAATTATATTATGATCAATTAAATTGGACAATTTCAAAGCATGAACCCTTGAACGTTCAAGGATTAAATCTTTACCCTGGCAACAGAACAGCTTAGAAGGTTATTCTTGGGAACGTCCGTTTTTAATGTAACCTGGTTCACTGCTGACGCGCAGATTCTCGCTGGTAATGCTCGGAAGGTAGGATCTGTGCGTTTTGAGAGATTGGAAGCTACCTCTCTAAGTCGAGAGGAGTCTGTGAGGAGTTTTCCTCGAGCCTTGCATATTGAAAGGTAAGTTGATATCTTTGTGCTCTTGTACAGCGACTGCTGGGAATTTCTTTCCTTGGTCAAAAGTGCAACACTAAATTGGGAAATAGGCTAAATATTCCTGTGACCTCTTTGTTATTACCGCTATCCACAGTATATGGTGAATTTCGTGTAGGTGAGCACCATTTATTTTGTCCAGCATCGGAGGGCGTCTGCTTAGATCTCCTCTGGAATAATTGTTTGATGCGCTAGTATTACACTTGTATATGTATGTTGTTAATGTCCATAATTTTGCTGCGAGGTTGTTACTTTGACGATCATCACCTTGCAAATTCCGAGCAGAGTCGTCGTTTTTCTTTCGTTTTTTTCGGCTTGCTTGACGAGAAGTCCAGCGTCATAGTTTGCACTGGGACTGAATCGACCTTTTTTGCAGACCTGCTGTTGAAGACGTTCGCTGGAAAGACCCTGAAGAAAGCTCTTCCGAAGAAGAAGACTCAGATTATGAGGACTTGGACAACGAGGGATGCTTCCCTGACATGGAAGATCGATCAAGATTTCTCCTCCCCGGAAGCTGCATTGAAGGATTGGACTCAGTTTCCTCCGATGAACTCTCCTCAGTCGGTACCCGAAACTGGGAGATGGACAGAATTGAGAAGACCCCAAGTGACAAAATGAGAGCCGACGGCGAGGTAGACGCGAGCACTGCTGCTGTTGTTGCAAACTTGACCGACAAATGGGAAGAACAGGAAGCACAAGTTGAGAGGCGTCGGAACCGAAGGCGAAAACAGTCAGCTGAGGCTGCCATGGAACTCGGCAGGCAGCGGCGGGCTAACCAACAGAGGTGACCGAATCTTATCTCAACACAAAGGCAGAATTGAAAGCCGGATCTGGGATCCTCAGAAACGGTGGCAAAACAACAAACTGTCTCAACGTCAACATTCTTTAGAGATGGCTACCAAATGCAAGGGAATTCACTCCCTTTGCTCCCTACCCTTCTTAGCCTGGGTTGGTTTGCATCTGAATTTGTAAATTGTAAGAGCATGTGTCCGCAAACACCTGTTGAAGTCATAAATTTATAGTGTGCCGACTCTAGGTTCCTGCAGGCCATAGTGGAGGGGTTTTCTCCTGAGAAGGGAGACTCCTGTATTTTTGTCCGACCTTTGTATCATAACTACTGTTTGTTCTTAGACGCAATGACAGTTCACATCTCGTGTTAACTCATTTGTGAATAGCAGGAAAATCAGAAGGAAGCAGATGGACAGAGCTCAGAGAAACCGTTCGTGATTACCAAGTCTTTTGGCTCGTATCGTGTATTATGTATTATTATAAAGCTTTGACTCTAAATCTTAACCCCTAAAATGCCCTAGGCCTTTTTTTCAATCAAAATTCCCTGAAAACTGCCATTGATCCAAAAAGATGGAAAAATGAATGTTTTGAGTAATGAACTGTAGGACCTCTTACCGAACTTGTGTTTGAATATGTGGTTAATTTTTTGTCAAGTGGACCACATATTTGCATTTGAAGTGAGAAGAAAAAGTATTTTGGACCATGTTTGACAATTTTAGATGGCCTTGATGGCACAATGTGATCAACCAAGTTCTTAATAAGGTCGACAAGCCCATTTCCACCAACTACCTCATTCTATCCTTATTTTGTCATGGAATTCATCCAAATTTGTTCATTTTTTGATAAAATTAGATTAATGTCAATAAAGGATAATGTGTTAATTCTTTTATTGGTGAATACTTAAGTGCCATTACATATATAGAAAGGTCATTTATAGGTTGTTTATAGAATGATTCCAGTCTATGTTGGCGGTTTTGTAATTTCAAGGGAAACCACTTCAGAAATTTACAGAGATTACAATTTTATTTTGAAAATTATAATTCGGCTTGAGTTTGATTCATGAAACAAGCTCACCCCTTTGACAAATATGTGCCTCTCTTTGGAGTTGACCCCAAGATATTCAAATTGCAAATAAAGGTGATAATAGGCTTGCCTACCTTACATTGGGTACCATTGCAAAAACATCCCTCTTCACTCTCTGCATCATTGAGACCTTTGTTCCCCTAATTCCTACATGTTCCCATCCTTGAGAACCTAGTTCCCCTAGAGGTTCTCACCAATGGGAACTTGGGTCCTTCGCCAAAAGCAGCCAGGAAGTCGGTAACGGCATTCCTGAGCATTGGGATGACTCAGACAATTGCTGGTCTCAAATTGGAAAAGTATTTCAATTGTTGTGGTGGCTGCCGCGGGGGCCCAATTAGTTTGGGGAAACTTGCATTCACTGGTAGTGGAAGTATCTGCATCACGGTGACAAGGAAACCGCAAATAATTCCTTGTTGTCCATGCCAATACTCAGTCATCCTCAGTCAGGATGACAATAGCAGTGCTAACACTAGCACCTTGGCAAAGGCTTGTGAAGAGGAAGGTACGTAGTATATTGTGTAGTATATTGTAGTCAAGAATACTACAGTAGTAGGAAGCTCTATATACTAGTGGTTATAGGAAAGCAATTTATTTGCAAAAGCCACTTCAACAAAGCATCTTGCACGTATGAAGCTTTGTGGTGTTACTTCAAATCTCCTCAAAGTGATAGCCTTGCAAACTTCCAAGGTTTGATATTCATTGCCTAGGAGCCTCAAATTAATTCCTTGGAAAGGCCCCACTCTCAATTGCAATTGTCAAGTTTGAATAGTTGCTCCTTACATTGAGTCAAGTAATGGATTGTGCGCCCCTCTACAATTGGATCTTGCAAGTGGGATTAGACCATTTGTTGTAAGATTCATGGGAGTACCTTCAATTCAATTGAATTCTTAAATGCAAGTGATGAGCTTATTCAAATTTTAGAAGAGAACTCTTGTAATAGAGGAACCTTGCCAACCCTACTCAAGAATGTTATGATTGAAGTAATTTTCATTCTAGCCTTTGACAGAATCAACTCTCACCATCGACCACATAACTTTGTGAACAAATTGTGTTAAACTGCATTGCATTTTTATTATAGTGTTGGATGCAAAATTATTGTTGCCACTTACAATATTAGTATCACAACAAGTTTAACTTTTTTTGAGAAACTTGGTACATTGTAGTGAAATTTCAGCCTACACTAGTTTAATTATTTCACAACAGAGTGACTGTGAGCAATTTCATTAAAATTGTGAAATTTCACGACTTTGGCAATTTTTACAATTTAGAGTGGGCAGTCTAAAGTATACAAATGTACTAGATGTCTGAAATCTATACCATTCTCAAATGGTTGAAATCTATAATAGTGCTAAATGTCACTTTTACAATTCAGATTGTGTGATCTTAAATCTATAGTCGTCATAGATTTCTTAAATCTATAAGAGTCCAAGATTCCTGAAAACTATACCTATTCTAGATGTCACTTTTACAATTCAAAGCGGGTGGTCTAAAAATGACACACGGATTTAATGAAATTCCCCATGACTTCAAAAATTAGTGTCACATAAATTAGTGTCACATGCACTAACAGTACAACTCAATGTATCGTTATCATTTTCAACTTTTTAAATTTGTTGGGTCGTGTCCTTCTTGCAGACTGTAAATTGGTCGCAACTTGCGCCTGACGTCATGACTAATAATAAGTAACTGAGTTGCGAAACCTCCTGGTCACAAGTGGCGAACTTCACAGTGCAGGAGCTTTCTAGTCTTCTACCGCAGTAGCACTCTTGAATTGGCTTCCTTCGTTTTAATTAGATTATATCTACACTGGCGGCATCGATTGATGCTGAAACCAACAAACCGTTAGCGAAGACGTGAAGAACCCTCGTCGAGCACACTCTGAATCTGCGTGAAATGGAATCTTTGAAACCCCAGGAATCCAATCATAACTGTAATGCGCAAATAGTCTTCACGGAAGAGGAGCCGACTAGGGTTTGAACCTACTTGAGTAATGAATCTACTGCGGGTAGCCTCACTATCATACTACTTGAAGAATTTTTGTCATCACTACGATTTTCACAAAAAAAAAAAAAGTACTTCAATTTCATTTTGATTTTTTCAGTTACGCAAAACTGAACATAAATCTAAGACCCAGATTTATTGCGTGAGAAAAATATCAAATTTTGAGATATTCATTTTAACATTGTGGCCAATTTCATTAAAATGGCGAAATTCCTCTACTTTGACAATTTTCACAGTTCACAGCAGGCAGTCTGAAGTGTACAAACGTCCTACATGTCTGAAATCCATACAGCGGTTAAGTAACGTTGTACTGACTCCCAGAGTGGGCCCTGGTGAGTCTTCGGAATTTTCAAGGGTAGTTGCAGCGGGGATGACCTCGAAGTTCAATTCTAATCCCTGTAGACAATATGCAGCAATATTCCTGTCATGGCAGTGCATTCCGAGAGAAGCTCTGGAATGTTCCGAGAGAAGCTCTGGAAATCAATGCACAGAATTATATAAGAAGATTGCAAGGCACTCAGGTGCAAATTATCAGAGTGACAGACAACTTACCTCTTCAGTGCAATCGATCATTTTCTGTTCATTTCTTACTTTGTACGTAAGGAAGCTTGTGCATATATACGCTAGCTAGAAATGGCGCCCGGGGAAACGGTGGCTGTGACAGGGGCTTCGGGACTCATCGCCTCGTGGCTGGTGAAGGCGTTGTTGGAGAAAGGATACAATGTGAAGGCTACCGTTCGGAATCCAGGTGAGGACTTCGTTGTGTACGTGATTATCAGCTTGAGTAAACTGATAATACCGCCAAGCGTATTATCAGATTTTACTAAGCTGCTTGCTTGTTCTGTACAGATTATTTGCATGACGTACAGACATAAGTTTAATTTACTACACTGATTTATCCTATCAGTGAGGGCGCCATATTAGTGTCGATCGTTTTGCTGCAAAATTATTAGAAGAGGTTATTTTGTAGATTCTAATACACGAGTGCATCCCATTGCAATGTAGCTCACAATATTCGGAGTGCTAGTCCAACTAACTTCCACCGGTTTCAAAGTTGTGCAACAAGGTTTCAGATCAGTGAAAATTAGCTGCGAAGTATTAAGGACTGTACGCCTTGAATCGCTGCTAAAAATTGACAATTCAATGTTTTGTAGCACATTTCAGTTGACAATTCAATTGAGTGTGCACGTATGTACCTACCTTAATCTACACAGACCGAAATTGGCCATTAATTGTGTGATTTTTTGAGCACTTCTGGGTGGGTCATTTAGGGACCCCTTTTCTAAGTTTCACTTCGTTTGGACCAACACATGCAATGCTCGCTAATGCTTCTGGAGATACCAATTTCAGTCACCTCGATCGTCTGAATTGTATATTTCAATGAAATAGGCCAATACTAATGTCTTGTGTTGCTATCTTCTCCTCTGTATCGACCCCATCATGCACCACATGTGAAATGTTCAGAGCAGGTAGAGTATCACATCGATCAGAGGAGTGTCTGATCGTGATCTCTCCCCAACGTACCCTTTTAATTAATTTCTAAGAATTCTAGAATTTTTTCTTGCGCTGGGTATTTTTGCAGAGAAGGCGAAGTTCTTGCTAGAGTTGCCAGGTGCCAAGGAGCGTCTGCAGTTGTGCGCAGCTGATCTCCTCATACCAGGCTCCTTCGACTCCATCTTCCAGGGCTGCGATGGTGTCTTCCACACTGCATCTCCCCTGGTATCCTTGAAGCCTGGTGACACTCTGGCTAACCCCCAAGTAAGTGAAAAATCCTTTTCTTGACATTTGTTGAAGCTTCAATTGTCAACTTGCATGTTCCTAACATCGGCCGGCATTCCATTTGTTGAAGCATTCTATCCCACTAGCCATGAAATTGACTGCCCCTTTCTAGTAGAGTATCGTTTGTAAGTGAAAAGGGGTTACGATTGTGAAATTGGGCTGTGCAATGAGAGAGGCTCTGTTCCGTTCGTGGTGCAGGAACAAAGCTATTAGAGGCTTGAATTCGAAGCTTGTTTCGTAGTGTAATTGCACTAAAGATTTTTCGTATTTCCGATCCTATTAGGGTGTAAGGCTCAATTTTTAAGTGGCAACAACAACTGCGCATATGAATGACTATGGCTGACTTGTGAGAATGGAATGCAGGCCGAGCTCGTGGAGCCAGCACTCCAGGGGACACTGAACGTGCTGGAATCCTGCGCCAAGGCACGCCCAAAACGCATTGTGCTCACCTCATCAATTCTGTCTGTTCTCTTAACACCCAGAAATGTTCCAGGAGTTGTCATTGATGAGAGCTTCTGGAGTGTGCCTGAGATTCTTCACGCAAAACTGGTCAGGACCAATTAAACTCCTCCCAAAATTCATAGGTATCTAGAATTTCCATGCATGTTACATTGTCGCTCTGTCGTATGTATGGAGGTATGCATTTGTCCCGAGTGTTGTCACGCTTTCAACTGTTTTGGAACCACATTATCACCTAATATGCCTATTATTTACTTATGTTACAGGGTCCAGATGTGGGATCCTACGCCCTGGGCAAGACGCTGGCAGAGAAAGCAGCCTGGGACTTTGTGAACAAACACGACTTGAGCATGGTGGTGATGAACCCCGTGTGGGTTGTTGGTCCCTCGCTGTCGGATACTATGAACTCGACGAACGAATTTCAATATATTATTATTAATGGTACGAATTTCTCCCAGATGCACTCTCCTGCACTGTGAATCAATTATGCAATTGCGGTCTAAGTCCTTAATTTCTATTCTGTGGAGATTCCTTTGTGCAATATTTTGAGTTTTTAATTTTGTTTTGTTTTGAGCTATTGCTGGGGTGGCTCCAAGAGTGTAACTAATGATGGCCAATTTTGCATAATTATGGTTTTGTTCTTTGGGTAGATAGAATCGAGTTTCTTGTGCAGATCATCACTTTTATCAACCCTCCCTGAAGTTCCTAAAGGCTTCTAGATAGAACAGAAATTTTGTTGAAACCTGGTGATATATTTAGCAAATAGAAGTCCTGTCTGCAGAGGAGATTCCGGCCCTGTGCATATGGACTGAAAAATGTGACTGCTCACTTCCTGCAGGAACCATGAAGGACATCCCCAATACTGTGGGCTGTTGGGTTGGTGTGAAGGATGTGGTGAAGGCACACATTTTGGGGTATGAGAAGCCTGAAGCTGAAGGCCGCCATATCCTTAGCGCAAAAGTGATGCATTATGGCGACCTTGCTGCTCTTCTCAAGAAGCTGTTTCCACAATACAACATCGAGACCAGGTACGAAATTGTACTATACAGTACAGTCCTCCGCATGCCTTCTCATTTTTTCACAGTTTAATATTTTGAGACACAAATGCCAATCAAAGTACATTTCATTGCAAAACAGGAACACAGAACACCCCTTGTGGCAGTCTTTGAAGAGAATTTTAGGATATGTCAGTACTTCTTGTCCTTAGGGAGCCAAACTGCAAAGTTTGCAAGGTTCAATTTTCAACTTCAACTAACCATAATTCCTCAAGTCAATAAGTCAAACGTTTTCTAGGAATTTGCATTAATTGAGAATCCAAACAAGTTGCTTAGATTCATGTACTGAGATTTTGAGATGTCTCGTGAGCAATACAGGGAAGATGAGACTCAGAAACCGCGAGCTTCCCCGTTTGTCCTCTCCACCGAGAAAGCGAAGGCCTTAGGAGTGGACTTTCAGCCCTTGGAGGAGGTTCTTCAGGAAATGGTTGCAAGCTTCAAAGAGCACAAGTTTTTGACATGAGTACCTCAGTTTCTGTACTCTAAGTAAAATAGTACACAGTCCAGACGCGATCACCCGAATAAGAGTGAATGATTGTATTCAATAAAATCAGATACATACGTTTTCAGCTTTGCAGAAGGCAGTGCAAAACTGGAAGGTGTGCTGATTTCTGTTGTTCAGAAGAGCAGGTTTTGAGAGGTGGTGCGCTCAGCCTCTTCTGGCCACTTGAATCATTATGTATAATTATGTATTACTAGAGTAAACTTGCCAACCATTCACCACACAAACAAAATTCAAATCCTTCTCCACATAAATATAGAGAGTCGCATGTTTTAAAATTTGACATGATTATTAAATGTCAAGTTAAGATTCACCTTAAAAAACAAAATGCAAAAAAGATTTCTTCTTATAAACTTTATTGCGATTAAAAAGCAATGAAGCTAAAATCTAGCTCAAAAATTCCTTGCAATCCTTCACTGTGAAATTTTGTTCCCATCACAATTGAAGTGGTAGTTGAATTATACAGTTATTGTTCGGTAATTGGAGCAATTGTTGTCCGATTTTTGGATCTTTGCGATAAATGGAAGTTTTACTCCTAATTACTATTAATGCATTTTCAATATTGGTTTTAGCTAGAGGAAGGTTGATAAATGAATCCTCTAGATTACACCACGTGAAGGTGCATTCTCTCACTTTGGGAGTGAACTTCTTGACTTTCCATAGAGATGTAGCTTTTTGTCAATTCGTACAAAATCTTCTCTCTTTAACCCTATAAAGACATTGCAAACCTAAAAGGTTTGATGGATGACTTCATTGTTAATTTTGGAATGTTGAGTTGGTTATTGTGGAAAATAACCATCCTTTTGGGTATTGTGTGAATCATTTGCTTAAATAAAAGAAAACCAAGAGCACTATTAATTGGTGATCAAATTATTGTGCACATCTGTAAATAGGCTGCAAATTTGGTTCTAAAATTTTGAAGTTAGAAATTTCTATTTGGTAAAGTTAAGTGAAATTTTAGTGGTTTTTAAATGTTATGGTGTGTTAATTTGGTTGTTTTTTTATGCTCAAGTGGGAAAGTGGATTATTGTTGTTAATTGAATTTTGACTTGGTAGTATTTTGAGGTCCCAATTCAATTCAGTGGGTTGATTTCCAATTGGATGGTTAAAGTGCGTTCAAGTGTTAGATTCCAAATTGGGGTGATAGATGTCATGGGGTGTAAGTTAGTTGCTAAGTAGGATTTGAAGTGGTGCCTTTGGGTGGTATTTAGCCTTGTGCTCCAAATTGGTTGTTACCCACTTTGAGAGAGAGCTCGGTGAGAGTCCCGGGCTAAGTTGGCTGTGTATATTTATTTTTGTTTTGTTTTGTATGTGAAGTTGTGAGATTTTGAGGAATTATGAGATGGTGCTAGTTTTAGAGATGGAATTTATAGTTCTAAGTAGGAGATTTTTGATGAAGGGAGTAATGAAGCTACTTGGATGTGGTGTTAAAGTGTGATTAGTCCCACAATAAAGATGTAAATTGGATAATGGTGATGTATTCGCTATTTGAATTAATATGATGAGAATTACATATTGAATTGGTGTCTAGTGATTGTGTGACAAGGAAATGAATTCAGTTGAGGATGTATACAATGTCATTGTAGTATTATTTTTGGATATAAAATTTCAAGTTAGACTATTGAATGTGAGTTGAGATATTTCAATTTTAGAAATAAAACCTATTAGCATAGATTTCCTACTTGACCGCCTCCCTTGGAACGAACTTATTATACTAATGGGTAATTTCCAATTTGGTAATTATCCTTCTTCAACAACATCCTCTCTTTTTCACAACAAATTCTAAGAATGAACATTTGCACTTGTATCTTACATAGAATGATTCCTTGCCATCCATTGGACACTTTTAGGTTGCTTTGTTGTTCTATGGTTTAAGTGTAGAAACAAAAAAGTATACCTATTGGTCTAATAATTGGAGTATTTTTGTAAACTACCTTGGGCATGGGGGATTGCGTTCTTCCAAGGTGAAGTTTAGAGGAAGGTTGTTTGTCAAATAGGATTTTGGGTTTTGGTGTCGAGTTGTTTGTTGAGTGTCGTATGTTGTATTAGACGTATGTCTGTCATATTAGACAAGCTCATAGCACAGTTGCCCCTTTTTTAGGAATTTTCTGCCCAACAGGAAAAAAAATTTCCTATGTGGAAAAGTCAACCCACGTTAGCATGGGCAACTGCAACTCCAGAGGCTTGGGGTGACTCTACGTCCAGTGATGGGGTGACTGCAAGTACAAGAAAGGGCAACCATGGATTTGTAATCGAGGCCACGAGGACGACTACAAGTACTAGGAGACAACTTCAAGTACTAGAGGGGCGATTGAGATTTCGGGTATTAGGAGGTGAGTTTGGGTACCAAAAGGGTCAACTACAAGTATCTAGGGGACGACTTCAGGTACCAAAAGAGGCAACTACAAGTACCTAGGAGGCAAGTTCGAGTACAAAGGGACCAACTGCAGGTGTATCAAAAGTTTCCTAAACCTAAACCCCTAAACATATAGTAACCCTATTGCCTAACCAACAGTCACCCTACACATAGTTGCCCTATATAAGCGATCGCCCCCTTCGAGCCTCCTTCCCACGGTCGCCCATACTTGTAGTCGCCCAAATGTTGCCATGTAGATGCCACTTGACATCCACATGGCAACTCAGGTAGGGTAAAAAAGTCAACTTTCTCGTTGACCCTATTAGACAAAAATGGGTTCTAATATCGTATTGTGTTTGTCGTGTCTGTCGAGTTGTCAAATTGTTCGTCAAAACAACCCTGATCTAGAGTCAAGAAAACTTCATAAGCTATTGGAATTAACTATAAAATCATATAAAAAATAGTTCATGTGACACATGCTTTACTATTTATTCTAGAAAATATTTGAATTTTAATCCAATTTAAATTTTTTTGGAATGACAACAAGGCATGGGTACATACAATCTAAGTATATCAAGTTGTCTTTTTAATAAATAGAGATTTAAATCTCAACCTTGCAAGAAGAAAGGATTATGCACAAATTTGCTCCAAAGAATGATGAAATTATAAGTTCATATAGAAGATTTAGATGGAAATTATGGTAAGTTAGTAGTGGTAATGATGGTATTGTCACAATACTATACAAAGGTAGAAAATGAAAACATAAAGACTAAGAGTTCATTTGATGAAGAAAGCAATTGTGATTCATGTTTTGTTGAGATAAATAAATGACAAGCACAAAAGCAATATTATATGATGGAACAGAGAATATTTAGTTTTGAAAAATTAGAGGATACTAAAGTTTTCAAAAAACTCATTTTTAACACTCAATTGTATGAACAATAAGTGCACTTGATTAAGTGCAAGAATGTCCAATGATGCTAGTTTGTGAGCCTAAAAGCATGAGCTTGAAAGTAGTAAGCATATAATTTGCAAGCCTATGGATTCACTATAAAAAAGTTAAAAAAATTTCAGTTTAAGGATAAAAAAAAGTTGCATGTACAGTTTTGGGGTAGATATATTTTGTAGAAAGACCTTAATGATAACTTTCCATCTTTCAAGCAACAAATCTAACCACTGATCCTAAATCCACCTATACAAGCACATCTTTTTTTTTTCTTTTTGCATTCTAATAGCATAACACCCACACTAACATACTAGGAGTCAATCCCTTCATTATGGAAAAGAATTTAGATTTTATTAAGAGAAATCTTTGAATACAATTTGTAACCCCTAGAGTTCCATCATTGTGTTTTACTAAAATCTCACAAAAATTACCATTTTTGATGCAAAGAGTAAGAAATAGTTTTTAAAATGTTGATTTTGTGTATTCAAGTGTAGGAATATATACTAAAATAGTATGTAAATTTGTATAAAATTAAAAAATTAAAAAAAACATTGAGCACGTAGATTAGAAGATATTTGTGTTAGTATTGAAAAGAATTATGTAATACAAATTTGAATTGTAGCAACTAAATCATCAATAGCTCTAAAATGGTTCATAAATTTCACACATAAATTTCAAAATAAGATGTTCAATAACTTTTACATTGCACAACACTTCCCAAGTAGAAAAAATCAAATGTGTCTTTTAGTTTTGGTTTTGTTTCTTAGCTTAGCTTTGAAACAATCTTATATGTGTATTTTTTATTTTTATTTTTATTTTCCTTATCCACATACTTACTTGATAATTATCTATATTTGGATAGTAAATATTTATTTTTTTAATTTTTAAAATTATTTTATTTGAATTATTGTAATAACTATTTTAGTATTGTTTCTAAACATCTTAATTTCGTCAATGATATTTATATTAGAGAAGGTTTATCTAGATTAAAATATGAAACTTTAGTTGGTGGCATCATTGTTGTCATGGAATAAATTAATAAATGAAATGAAATGAAATGAAATTGTATGTGAGTGTGTATTTATGTGTTTGCAATGCCTCTTCCTTAAGTTCCTTCATCAATGCCAATGTCAAAAAAATGAAAAAGATAAATATAAAAAATAAGAATAGATTTCTTTTACTTGCAATACAATCATTAATAGGTGTGAGGAGCAACACAAAGTCCTAGTTTAGTTGATTTTAATACCTTTTATTTTATTTTTCTATTCCATGCAAAATTGTCGTATTGCCTAGATTTGTGTTTAGTTTGTCTTTATCTAATAGTTTGGTCTTGAGCTTTGGCTTTGCATTCTAGCTTTTGTTTTAAAATCATCTTTATTTTAGAATCTCTATTTTTATTTTTATTTTATTCTTTTTATTTTCTTTTTAGATTTGTATCTTCCAAGTTTGATTTTATTTTAGATTTGGTTTTATATTAAATTTGGTTCAAAAAATTTGCCTTCTAATTATTTTATTTTATCTTTTATTCTTTTTTTTTTTACTTTTTTACTTTCTATTTATTTACTTTTTATTTTTATGTGGAATGTACATAGTCAACTAAACTGCACAATACTAGATAAAATCTAGTTAGCACACATAAGGCATAACTTTTTAACCTAGATAAAGCTAGTGTGCCTTGTGCCATTTCCACAACCAAAATAAATGTAAAAATAATTTTATAATTTTATAATTTATAAAAAAGTTGAATTTCAATAACTTTCACATCATAGTGTGAGAGGTTGCGTTCTTTTTTCTTTGAAATCCAATATCTTTTATACACAAAAGAATGCAAGGGTTTTGTTGTGGTGCAAGATTGCATTCTTTGTACAAATAAAAAGCTTTCTACCCAAAGGAGAGTAAGGGCTTTATTTTGTAGCATTTGGACATACAATGTGAAAGTTATGATTTTTCCAAAATAAAAGGTAATTTATTTCAATTTTTGAATTTATAAAATTTTGAAATTCCATAACTTCCACACTATAGGTCTAAACACCACAAAACAAAATCTTTGCACCCCTCCTTGCCAAGATCTTTCTAATGGTACCAAAAATGCTACTAGACACCTCACAATTTCTTAGATCTCAATATATGAAATAAAACAAATCAAAACAAATAATCTAAATTAAGGTGTAGATTTAGAAAATAAATAAGATTCTTCAATACAACATCAATATTATGTAGTGTTTTGTTTTGTTTGTAATGGTATTGTGACCTTTGAAATTGTTGAACTCACAGAAAAATGTTTGGTATCATTGGTAAGTACTCCATAAAGGATGTGTAGGAGGTAAATTCTACTCCATTCCTTTATTTGGGATAGAAGATACAGACCTCAAACATCTATACATTAAATTAGACTATTTATTTATTTTGTTTCCTAGGGGGATCACTATCAATTTTTCAAAAACTATGTAAGTTAAAAGATAAGGGCCATTTAATTCAAAGGGGAAATTTTTATATAATATGTAGGGTTACCATGGGTTTATGAAATGCTACATGATCTTTTATATATATATATATGACTATGTAAAAACATCATGTAGTAGGAATTTTTATTAATAATTTAACTTTGATAGATAGGGTCTATGCAAATTTTTCATAGTACAATGAGTATAGATGTGAATAGATAAAATGAACATAGTCAAGAAAATCTACAATAAAGAGTGATTGACTAAAATTGTGTCATGGTACTAATAGTGCATATATAAAAAAAAATTATGTGTGTATACAAGACATCAACCAAAAGTGGCAAATAGTGTCATATTGCATGAATAGGGAGGATTACCTTAGTGGATTCAATGAATTGAAAATTGTACAACACAAGGATAGAATTTATAGTCCACTTAACTCCAATCTTTGAAGCCATATGTATTAACCACACTCATATTGAATGAGATGTTCATGGAATAGTTTTAGTATGGATTTCAAAGTGTTCAATTAGTTATTAACCCCTAAAGACTAGAGAGAGTTTTGAAAGGAGAAAAATCCAAAACTACCAATTTTTTATGCACTATCTTAAAAAAATTATTTTTTTTAAAAATTCTAATTTTACAAAAGTGTGTTATATAATTAAGGCAATGTATGGAAAATTTTTGATCTCATGGATTGAAAGATTATAATGTTTGAAGTGAAAAAAAATTTCATTCCTACAAACTAGAGTTAGCAGACTTTGAGCCTTCTTGAAGTAAAATTTTGGCATACAAAAAGATGAAATTTTTTTACTATTCATAAATGTATAATGCTAGTTTCACTCACTAAAAATTTCAGAAGCAACTATGGAATCTAGCTAGTAAATCAACTTGCAATGCAAGGAGGCAAAGTACATTGGCAATACACTAATCATTTTTTGATGATTTCTTATGCAATGAGGGAATTTTTAATTTAAAATCCAAATAGTGAAAAATTAGAGATGAGCACTTGGAATATGTGGGAAAAATTTCAAGAACTTTGACTTTACAAATTGCGAGATAATAGGGCTTGAGGTTAAAAGAAAAGGTTTCTTCTTGAAGCCACCCTAGCATAGCTAACAAAGTTTGAATCCTTATAGAATGTAATCTAAAAACTAAATTTTTTTGACAATTATATCTCGTATTTTATTAGTTACATAAATGCCAAATTTCAATAGTTGATTAGAGCTTCTGCAAAATATGCCCCAAAGATGTCCAAATTGCAAGGGCTACCAAAAACATTTAGGGCAAAAAAAAAGACTATATTGATTTCCCACTAAGGAGGTACATGTTTACAAATCTTGAGTCAAAAATTCATAAACATCTGACCAAAATTGACTTCATAAAAATCTACCAAGATTTTCAATTGTTTGTTAAAAACTGCCATGTGATTAATGACACTTGATTTAAATTGATTGTTATTGATTTCATAGTGTATCTCCTATATATGTATGTAGTAGTGGAAAGGAAGATTTGTGAAGAAGGGTGGGGGTGGAAAAGAATTGGACACTTAAATTTTATATGTAAGATAGTTCCACTTAAAAAACTACATGAATGAATTTACCAAAAATATGGTTATGCTAAATGCAATACTTAACTTTGAAGAGGGGAGCATAGGCTTTGTTTCGTGGTGTTTGGACCTTCAATGCAAAAATTATGGATTTTTGATTATATTTTGAATTTTAAATTTTAAAAATTATTTTTATTTTTATTTTGACTATAGCAATGGCATATAGGGTACACTAAGATAGGGATTAAATCATCTTTTACTTTAGAAACATGGGGTTTTATTATCTTTTACTTTGGGCCAATAGCAGAGGGTTGCACTAGTATTTATTTATAAGGATGATTGCAAAAAATACTTGTATTATTTGTTGCGTTGTTTATTTTTAGTGTATGAGTCACTTTCAATATTATTGGAAGCATAGAACATGAAATCTAAACAGTCAATTGGATTTCACATCTATTATATTTTGACTTGTAATGTTCATCATTGGAGGGCAAGGAATCAAGGATGGATGGCAATACTTAATTCTTCATAAAAATAGTTTGCATTGACAAATTGAAGGCACTATGGGCCTTCAATAGTACTATTGAATCTTTTTGTGTGCCCTAAAATACTATTGTGAGCTACAACTTCAAATTTATGCTAGAAAAGAAGACTTCAACATTTCTACTTTAAAAAAAATAGAAAATCCACTTTAAAAAATTATTTTAGAAATGACCATTGTTGCCAACTAGGAGCAAAGAAGGAAGATCAAAGCTAGAACTGAAAAAACATTTTTAATTCAATATAAATTCAACTTGAATATATCACACTTTAACCCAATGCAAAACACACTTGAAACATGTTTTTAGAAATCGTTCTCTTGAAAATGTGTAGAACTAGCCTACTAAAATTGAGAACATAGCTATTCAAAAGAAGTACTCAATTGTATTAAAAACCACCCAAACTACATATGTAACATATATTAAAAATTCAATCTCACCTATTGAATTAATTTTGAAAAATTGAAATAATTCAAGTACATTTTCTACTGCTATAGGAAGCTTACTTCTGAATTTCATATTCATTCAATCATTTTTGCAATCAACCTATGGCACAAAACAACTTTTACAGTGAATGCATGATGTAAAATAGGACAAGTAATTCTTGCACTCCCATAATTAGAAAAAGAAAACAAAAATAAAATAAAAAGTAAATGCTACAGATCTAGCAACTACACATGTGCAACTAGTCACATAGAAACTGATAACATGCTTCTAACTTCTAGAACAGCACATGTATGAACATCATCAATATAACCTGAGCGTATACAAGGGTTCTTTTACTTTATATAAAAGAAGGTAATTTACTTTTAATTTCTAGGATGCAAGCATGATCTTTTGCTTGACAGTGATTTTTGTTTTCTGCACCAATGCTTCGAAAGTTTTTCATATTTGTGAATATGAAGTCTTTGAATACATTATCCATTAATTATTGCCATTTAAAAGTGTGTAACAGATTTCAATATCAACCTTGTACAACATGTTTTGATCTGCAATTTCTTCCAAAAAAGAATTTGAAGATTCATAGGAAGTGAGTACCCAAAGAATCAGCTCAGGAAGACACCAACATGCCTGGAGAACAATGCAACCGTTGTGGAACATCATCAAACATCAAATTTAAATTTTTTAATAACAAAAAGGTTGATCAACCGCGTTATCAATGTTTGGATTGTTCTTCCGTTATCGGCAAACCCTACTTTTTCAGTCCTAATCCAAAGCGACAACACCACAAGGATGGTTATGCCAAACTACCGAAAGAAGAAACTGAGGAATTGAAGAACCTTGAGAAGGTATGTGACAAGTGTGGCGCGGTAAATAACGTGAAATTTAGAGGCTACAACAATGGAAATATGAACCAACCACGGTATGTGTGCAGAGGATGCAATAAACTCTTTTCACCCCTAAAAAAATCAAAGGCTGTGAGCGTGGTGGAAACTGATGAACCTTCGAATCAATTTCAAACGCAACCAGCAACATCAGAAGCGTGGCAGCAACAAAGTTCTTCACTGCAACAGCAAATTCCACAACCAACCCACTTTCAAATTCCAGGTCAACAACATAATGATTATCAAATTTTTACTCTGCAACAACAATCTGCACATGAAAATCAGCAACCGGATCATTTTCAAACGCAACCAACAACATCAGAAGCGTCGCAGCAACAAAGTTCTTCACAGCAACAGCAAATTCCAGTTCATCATAATGTCAATTATCAAACAACTATTCTGCAACAACAATTTCCACATGAGAATCAGCAACCTCAACCTCAACCTGTGATTCAGTATTATCGTTCAAATCCAATACCTTCTTCGCAACAACAATTTCCAACTCGAATGCCACTGTCCCACTTTCCACCTGCATTTCAAAATAATCATACAACTATTCAGCAACAACAACTTGCACCTCGATTTCAGCATCCTCCCAATCAATTTCTCGTTCATAATAATCATTGGGATCAAAGAAATTTTCAGCAACAACAAATTCGAACTGAATTTCAGCAACCCCGCTCTCATCCTTCATTTCAAAACGATCTTCGTGCTAGTTTAATTCAGCAACAACAAATTGCACCACGAAATCAGCAAATGCACCATCAATCTCGAATTCCACAGAATTATTGTAATGATCCGCAGAGAACTCTTGGGCAACAACAAATTCCAAATCAACGCCACCCTCAACCTTCAGTTCAAATTCATATTAATCATCACCAAACTAATTATGTGATGCCAACTGGAAATCAACGACCCCGCTTTCAACCTGCATCTCAGAGTAATCATAATCATCCGGATGCACAGAATTCAGAAGAGTTGCCGGGTGCTAGTAACGAACAAGATCCTCCTGCAATGGCGTCACTCCCTGCAAATTGGAGTAGTGCTGCATCACCACCAACACATCAAAGTAGTGTACCGATTACTGAGGAGTATAAGAATGCTGAGTTTATATTTGAAGAAGCATATTTTAAGGAGATGATGAAACTTCCTGATAAATTTGACAATCAATGGTAGTTACATTTGAATAAGTGAATATAAACTTCGGTACACTTTTGCAGCTTATTAGGTACTTCATTCAGAGAAGGAAAGCTTTGTCTTTACCATTGGAATTTTGATTCTTCCAAAAATGAGGTGTTTGAAAAAAATTGAAATCTTCTCATGTAGTTGCTTGGGGAGGGACATCTTCTCAATGCAAGATGATTTTGGGGGTATGTTAGACAATTGCATTATCTTTAAAAATTGTCATGCAAGTAACTAACATAGATACCTACCTATTTTTTCAAGTTTCCAAAGTTGGATAGTGCCTCCCTCTTTACAAAGTTAAGTCTAACTATGCTAACATTGTTGGACCAGGTCCAAAATTTCTTTTCTTGTAACTTCGAACATTATAATCTCACAATCTATAAGATCCAATGGGATGAAATTTTTTCCACAAATTTGTATAGTAACTGAGTACAAATATTTATAGTTGAAAGTTTGAAAAATATTTTAATATTTCAATTATACTCAATGCACTAAAAAGTAGAAATTTTGGATATTTTTTGTGAAAAACACTCCAATCCTTTAGGGGTTAAGACAATCTAATTGAAAGGTGAACCTAGAAGCCTAAAAAATGTAGGAATGTATCGTATATCAAACATTACAACACAATCCTCAAATTCCTATTTTGATTGCTCTATGTTTTAGAAAATCAATGTTTCATTAATATATGAAATACATTTAAAAAAAAAATCTTTGGCACTTATTTTTTAAAACATTTAAAATATTAAAATAATTAAATAATTAAACAAAGTTGTCTTAAAAAAAATAGGATACAAAACATACACACTCTAGTTCATAAATTGTAAACTTATCTACAAAAATTGTAGTTTCATTCATATTTAGATTATTAAACCCTTAAGTTTTGTGGCCATGTTTTATTAAAAACTATTCTTAAATTAACTTGGATGAGAGCATAGAACAAAATGATTTTTTGGTATATCCAAGCACTAAATTCTAGTAACATTAAAATTGTGTAAAGATGTATAGAAAAATTCCAAATTATTGACCAAATAGATTTAAAGATATTCATGTTCAAAGTTAAAAGGACCCCCATGGCATATTTGCACATTAGCATATTTTCAGATTTTGAATCTTCTTAACTGAAAACATTTGCACTAGAGAAATTTGAGGTTTAAATATTTACAAACGAGAGTTGAATTGAACATCTAGGAAAACAATTTCAAAAATGAACTTAGCATTTTAATTTTTTTTAAATTGTTAAAGAGAAGTAGATGCAAGACAGATGGGTAATTAAACTATTAATAGATTTAAGATGAAAAAAATTTAAAAAATCAAACCTAATGGGCAAATTACTCTAATAAACATTTAAAATCCTATAATACCATGTTTTTGCAAAAATTGAATAAAAAGACAAATTCTATTTATTATTTCTTCATTTCTTGGAAAGATGTTCTATTTGCCCAGAAAAAAGACTCTTTTAGCTTTATATCACTAGTCTAAATGGAATAAATAAAAGCTTCTATGTAGATATGCAATTTTTTTTCCTTGCTACCCAAAGTTGGTTATTTTTGCATAGAATAACATAACTTTTCCTATTGAGCATCAAATGAAAGTATAAAAATTATACTTCTACAGAGCTAGGACATTTGCAAACTTTCACAAATGAGTATAGCACAAATTACAAAATGGCATAAAAGGAATGCACTTGCAATCCTAAAACATCCATTCCAAGACTTTGGAGATTAAATACAAACAAACATAACTAGTAGGAATAAAATTTTTAGTTACTTCCAAATAATTGTATAGACTTTCAAGGAAAACACTTAGACAACATGAAAGTCTACACCTATTCAATTGGATAGACAAAAATAAAACATTATTTATTATATATATGATTGTTGTGTGTATTCTTTCCAAAAGATTTATAGATATATTAGTAAATATAATAAATATATTATGTATGTGACTGAAAATTTAAAAGTATAAAAAAACCATATAAAGTTCAAAGTTTGAATAAAGTTAGGGGAGTGAGGGCCTTGATTTCCTCCATCCATTCCATTCATTTCCATCCACCTATGAGAATCTATCAACCAATTAAAGAGAATATCTAATATCATTCATATTCACACCTACATTCTCAGGTCAATTTGTAAGTTACCAATATACACATTGAGAGACATGAGAATATATTGGTATATAGGCATGAATATGAATATAATTATTTTTTAGTCAATACACTCTCCAAATATCTCTTTGTACACTCTCTAAATGTGACATGTAAACTTGAAGCTCACTTTAAAAGAGGCTAATATTTTAAAATTGTTGTCATTCATTTTGCCAAGTAACAAACTATTTACTGGGTAGACTAAAGATGCTCTTAACCTTGTGGAGAAGAATGCATTATTTGTTTGTACCAAGTTGGTATCCAAGTGCATACAAAAATTACTTAACCTCTTCCTACAAAATGATGGAGAACAAAATCTTGCACAAATTGTTGCACTTGACAAGAGAATTCAGAGAGCTAATCCACACTCTGAAGAAAAAACTTATGACATGACATAATTTTACTTGCATAGTTCTAGTGAAAAAGCTAAGTAGGGCTACACATTAGGAAAAGTTGCAGGCCTAAAAAGTTGCAGGCTGGTAGTGCAAGTATAGAAAATATTAAAAAATAGCCAATCTGACATGGCATTGATGTGGCACCAGTAGTGCCACATCAGATTTAAAAAATTAAAAAAATCCTATCCTAAAGTCCTTAAAGGTTTAAACTTACAAAAAAAAAAAAATTATATACTATATAGGATGAAATTTGAAAATTTTAGACCATCATTTGGAATTAAAGATCTTGAACAAGGTAGGAGAGGGTACAAAATACAAAATTAATGGTCCAAAATACAAGACACATTTTTACATCCATGAACAAATGTGTGGGAAAAAATTCTCACCTTACCAAACTATGTTCATAGTCATCCATGAACAAATGTGTGGAAAAAAAATTCTCACCTTGCCAAATAATGCTCATAGTCAGCATGCTAAAGAATGCTCATTGCTTTAGACAACTCCAAGGTTAAGGATACTATTAGATTTCATTGAACCATTTTAATATACGTGCAAGAATGTTGTTCATGGAGATTGCTCTAGATACAAGAGTCAAATATATTGATTCAAGATTTAATCCTAGAAATGATGCTTTAAGTAGGACAAAAAGACCTTTGACCTTGTGTCAAACAAAGGAAAAAGGAAGGGGTGACAAGAGAAGAAATCTTTGGATTCATACTACTTTGAATTAAGCCCTAAGCACCCAATATGTACTTACTAAAATCCAAATACTTCTAAACTCATTCTAATCAAACCATATCTAAAAAAAATCCTCATAAACTAACCATACCAATTGGTAGTAAAGACACCCTAGAGTTCCAAGGAAAGGGACATGTCCTTTGATCATACCGTTGAAAAGATTATAATAGTCAAACAAGGAAATTTTTCAATTTTGAAAGACCAAATTTGAGGTGTTGGGGTG
The DNA here is from genome assembly GCA_950106755.1 of Climacium dendroides. Taxonomy (NCBI): domain Eukaryota; kingdom Viridiplantae; phylum Streptophyta; class Bryopsida; order Hypnales; family Climaciaceae; genus Climacium; species Climacium dendroides. The sequence goes on from OX467088.1 coordinate 22,028,229, forward strand.
CTCACGGGTTAAAAAAAAACTCTATTGCACATGAATTCCTCATGCAATTTCAAAATAGGAGGTTGTAGCACACTAACTTCCATTAAAGACAAGTGGCTAAGAGACATTTAGCCAAGTCATACTTACAACACTTATGTTAACAAGTCCAATCAAGTATATGAAAAGAGGAGTTGTTGATATTACGTTTACATATCCTCTGACAAGTTCAGTGGATTAAGGGAGGTCTAGGACTTCCCATTCGTTAATAAATGTAAGACACGTGGAAGCTTTGAATCTACAATAGTTTTGATTATTAAAACAATCGTCGCTTCACAGACCGGCATACCGGTTTCTGAATCAGTGTGATGGTAAACTTCAATAGAGCTACTGCAAGAATGGAGCTTCCATCGACTTGCAAATCAGGAGATGAGAAAAATTGCCTTATTCGCAGTAGAAAGATGGAGCCTGCCTCTTGTCATACGTAGACTACAGAGAGGTAAACCAATCAGCAATGTTTCTGGATAGACCTCGCAAGTCCGCCAAAGCCGCATTTCTAAGCACTTGGGCGACAGCATCGGCTGGACTGTATTCTCGACCTGGTTGCCATTTGACATCCTACACACGGTACACAGTTACTCTGTTATTCATTTGCAATCCATCAAATTTACAAATTCAAGCTATGTGTGTGTTCTTGGATTGTTCTTGGTGTCCTACCAAGACTAAGAAATTCACACAAAACAAACGAACGCCTAATGCAGGACCAAATACTACGAATTTTAACAAATTCGGCCAGCATCAGCTCAAAACAGATAAAGAGGAAAGTTGAGTCTGTAAGCAACATTTTAGAATCAAACAACTGAAGTGATAGCCAAGTCGGACAAGATATTTGATTGAATAGAAAAGGGTTTAGAAAAATTATAGACTTGATTCAATAGAAAAATTGTTTTCAGTAAAATTATGTCGAACAATGGTCACAATGATTATACAAAGACCACACTATGATATGATCCTTTGTATGAACATTGTCATCTACTCCGGAATGACGAAGAAGATTCTCTTAGTAATGTTGTTTGAAAGTTCCTGACAGTCTAAATTAATTGAATTTTCCTGACAGTCCAATTTTACTTTGTTATAGTTTTGCGTTAAGATCAGGTAAAGAAAGTGAACGCAGGAAAAAAAGAGGATGTACGAAAGTCGGGCCACTTACAGGAGCAATTGGGGTAAGGTGATTCCCATTAAGTACAACTTTGTTCAACTTTCCCCCTAATGCTTCAATGCGACCCCTCAAGACTTCTTCCAATGTATCGGTTTCATCAATAGCGTCTTGGGTGAACTTCACCTGTGAAAACAAGTGAGGTATATGATTCCCGTACTTTCTCTACGGAACAAGGAAAATGAAGATCAAATAGTGTTGTCATCACAATTAGCTTGTTTCATTTGAGCATACCAGAAGGTTATTGGGTACAGCATATGCAAGAGATGCAGTTGCACGGTTCTGTAAGGGCGTCGGAGTGAACTCAGATACTCCCTGTGACATCTGTTAGTTTGAGAAAGAGCAAAGTCAGTACTTCAACATCAATTGAATACAACTAGATTGTGCACAAAAGAATCTGGATTCTATTTCTAGGCTAACTGTTCATTGATTCCAGAGTCTTTAGGCAGCTCCTTAAGAATGTTATGGGACATTAGTATCTAATTCAATGAAACAGAAAATAGGTTCAGAGAGATCAAACATAGATCAGGTTTACTGGAGCATCAATCAGAGAAGGAGCAAAGATAAGTCCAAATAATAAGATAGGAGCCCTTGATCAATGAGGAACAGAAAGGCAACCTGGTCGAAAACAGCAGGAATCTGGTCTAGAAACTGCCGGACTGACTGCAAGTTATCACCAACAGCAGGTGGAAAGGGAATCCCTGAATCCAAAACTGCTCTAATCGCCTCTGCTGAAAACACACCATTAAATCAGCCTCATGTACTGACCATGTGGATAAGAGAGCTTTGTATCGAGAGAAAATCTTGCCAGCTATTCTAAAGGCTTCAGGATTATCAACCACCATAGGCTAAGCAAGAACTTACAGCTAAAAGCTCGGGCAAATTCAGTGACCGGAGAAGACTCCACCAGAGGTGCAACCTGCGCCATAGTGGGGCCCATCTGCAGTCGAAGATAGTAATAATTGAATAATAACTTGAATAATAACTTAAACTTCATATTAGTAAAACTCCACGGTAAAAAAAAAGGGAGAGATGACGCATTACAACAGCAAATATATGGTAATCAAGCTAGCTAAATTCCATGCAGGTTCAACTCAGCTAGTTCTGTAGGCTTGCGGTCAAATTCCAACAGCATTCACAAATACCGAGTACGCGGCTAACCTGCCCAAAGAAGGGTACCGCATCTGCAGCAGGCTTGTTATTGAATGAAATTATTGCATTCGCCTGACCAACACATAAAGTTCTTTTTTAGAAGTGGCTTGACAATTTTGGCACTTTTGAGAAAAGTGCCAACAAAGATTTCTTTTAAGATTAGTTATTTCAAATCAGACAAATCAAGCAAAATGAAAGCAATGACATACTCTCACATGTGAAGACAATGGTTCATTGGCTTCTGGAGCCCTCTCTTGCTCGAATTGAGCTCAACTAAGCCAAACAAAGTGTCAGGGATTCCTTTTCATGCGCATTCAGAGGGTGCTTAACAAGGTTATATCCAGAATGTTATGCATCACACATGTCCTTCAGCATTCACAAAAGATGTGCACTGGCAATTCTTTTTTAAACAACCACGAATCTAAGGAAACCTTTTGCGCAGTTAAGGAAAAATTGAGCCTTTCAACATAACATTTCATGCATAGTGAAAATGAAGGCCGAAAATACTGCGCTTGGTACCTGAGGCAGTCTCCCTGAGCAAGTGCTTCCAATGAGTACCTGCATTAACGCTCCCAGGCTACAACTCACAGAGTGCATAAGAGCCAGGTAAGTTATTACTTCGTAAGAACAGAAAAACTATGCTAGCAAAAATATCCAAGTATTCTAATGAGATCTACTGGCATTTCATCAGACTCTTAAGCATCTAAAAAAGGAGGCGCATTAATATACCTGTGACCAACACTGTACACGGGAAGCGACGAGAATTCTTCTGCAGAGAGGTCCCCAAACCCGGAGGTCGACAGATAATCCAGGCAGCTAGTGAAACGGGTGTGAATGCCCTGAGCTGACACAGTATGATCAAAACTCAAACGATATGGCGTTGCCACTATCAAAAAACCCTCCTTCGCCAGTAGCTCTATCAACACACTGCTTGCCCATGCACACCAAACACACAGGCAGTTCTGTTACCAGCAGCAACTCATCTCTACCGATATTCGAATGGAAATGGGGATGTCAACTGTCTCTTCAATAGTGAATTGCCTACAACCTCCTAAATTTGAATGATCACATAAGAATTATCATACATTGAGTGAGATAAATTTGATCTAAAGAGAGTTTGACCCAAACTACCCAAATTGAGCACTCCAGTGAGCTCTATTAAGTGATCTCCCAATGAGAGCACACTCCTACGTATTGCCTACACATTGGTTAAGATTCCTAATCCTATCCACTGCTGTTAGTTGAGGATTGTCTTGACAATGTCCTCTGCTACAATTTAATGTATATTTAACAATCTTCAGTTGTGGAGGTATAGGTATAAAACATAATACTATACAACAATCATCCTGATAGATTCTTAATACCATAGTAGAACAAGTAATATCGAATAATTTACACATCGGTCAAGATTCCAAGGTTAAAAATAGAGACTCTAAGTACCTTATAGATTATCATATACAAGAAAAAAGGTTGGACATGGCATGGTGAAGGTGTGGTACTTGTAAATCACGTCGGGAGCAGCCCCAATAAACGCGCCTCCCAAGAAATGAATCAACCCTTTCGTCCTTCCACTGGGGTCCAACGAAGGGTACACCAGACACTCCCTGATGCGCTCAAAAGGCGGTGTACTAGTAGTCCCTCGCATTTGGTCCGGAGCTGCCACATTCGTCACCACAGACCTTCTTGATCTAACACATTCCCTAAACCCTAAACCTCGCACCCTAAAAGCTCCTCTCTTCCATGCTTGCTGCTTTGTCACAACACAGTTCCTGTGCGCAAGTTTGATTGGTGAACGCTCCTGTCCAAGGGTCACTGTACGTGATGGTGTCTGCGGCAACAGCCGGAAGCCCACCACATAGGACATACTTGGTCAAAGTTTCTCCGTTCCTGTCACCCCAACCCACCCACCCACCCAAAAAAAGGATTGTGAGTAGTGTGATAGTCTCTTGTGAATCAATTGCCTATCAATGAACTCATAACATTCTTCAATGGCCTGTAGAGAGTAGACCAATCTTAAAAGAATACATTTATTGTGCACAAAGATTTCTTATTTTGGATACTAAAAAAAGGGTTACCAGAAAATGGAATGCAACCAGTTACTGATTTCTAGTTCAGTAATACTTTTATTGTTTTTTAACATACTCACAGAATTGTTAAAAGAATTGAAAAAGAATGCAGAATGCAATTAAAAAACGCAATCAGAATAAAATGGAAATTCTATGCATTCTCCATTCACTCCTAGCGATGTGATGGTTCCACCATATTCTCCATTATTCTCTCCAACAATCTTGTACAGCACAATCATGCACAAAGACATCTTTCTGCGTGAAAGAAGTACGTTTTCAGCTGAAAAGTTCTAATCCATTTCATTCTCTTCTCGACATTTGACAGTTCCACCATCCTCTCATTCTTTTGAGATAAAGAAAGTTGAATTTCCAGATCAGCCTACACATTTCATCTCACAAGGATGCTCAAGAATTGCGAAAGACTATCTAAGAGGTGATCAAATTGGCAACAAGGGTGTGACCAAGAGATTAATTATTCTCAAGCACGGAAAGAAAACAGAGCAAAAAATTCCTACACAGTCCACGTAAAAAAAGAAAAAAAACTTCTTCTAAAGGAAAACCTCAGGACTAAATACCGAATGAAAGAAGTCCAAGAGTTCCAGGACTGAAAGGAGTTCCAATACACACTGACGTAGAGTTCTTTCTTCTCCAACAATCTTGTATGTACTGGTATTGCTCTTGTGCAACAACAGTTCCGGAATGCGAAAAAAAAAAACTTCAGGTGAGAATTGGACACTGCGAGTACGAAATGCGGCAGACCCAATTACAAATTTATGAGACGAAGTTGCAATGGACTCGCAGCGAGGTGGAGAGGGAGGCAAGCCTGACTTGGAAGCTTGTGCGCCTCAAGGCTCATGCTTTGTTCCCAAGAGCAGGTTCATGTTCCCCTCACTCGTCAGGGAGTTCCCAATGGGGGTGGCGGGTCTTTGTTTTCATTTGTTTTCATAAGGGGAAGCAAATTTTCTTTGAAGAATGCAAACTTGGTGAGAGAAAAGAGGAGCTGATGGGGAGCCAGTATGCATGAAGGAGTGGCACCTGTTTAGAACATGAGCAGCATGGAAAATTTTCTCTAAGAATCAAATTCAGTGTTGTGGCACAGGTAGCGCAGACCATGTACAGAATTTTGACATAACAAACTGGAAATACATTGAGATGTGGTGAAAGTAAGCTACGCAAAAGTGAAAAATTACCTGAGAAAATTTCCTTCAACCCATTTCTTCACCTGTGGAAGAACAACACTTCCAAAACCTCAGATATTGAGAGCTCCGGAAGCCACAGAATACCACACAACAAGCACCATGCATCCAATGTCCAAGAATCATTCAAGGATCAAGAAAGTGAGACTATCCCTATTTTTGAGAAAGTGCAAAGATGGCAATTAATAGTATTTGGATGAAGTAATACAACTAATCACTATCCAAATCTACACTCATCAATTGATCACCATCTAAATACATTTCTACATTCATCAATCTCATAATTCTTGAAAGGTGATGAGGATCTAATGTATTAGATCGATGACTTCACTACTAACTGTAGAAACAAAGAAAGCATCCATTGGTCCAATAATTAAAGCATTTTGATGACTACCTTGGCAAAGGGGGCTACATTCTTCTAGGGTTAAACAAGTAATCATATTTCAATAAGACCCATGTACTTTTTAATCCTATATTGGTTGTTTCATTCATTTGTTTAAATAAAAATGAAAAAAATTGGCCCAAAAAGGATATTTTTTAATACCAAAAGTAAAAGAATTTTTTTGAAATGGTGCCAATAATATGGGGGGTACATTATGTGGTGGAAAAATGTAGGAGTTATATGTTTTTATAAATTTGACTTGTGTTTATAGTTGTAATGTTACTCAAATATTGTTGCGACCCTAATAACACCTTATAGCTTCAAATAACTTTTAGAAACCTTTCATAGCTTAATGAACTCACCATACTTTACTTTCAGTGTCATTTGAATCACAACTGACTAGCACTATACATGCCACGCACCCACAACATTAGTTTTTATTTTTTCAATTCATGTTATCAAATCCAAGTCCCCAAGACTATTAACATACACTCTACATATGACACTAGGTATGTTACTTGGTGACATAAGGTGGAACTACCATTGATGTCTAAGCATTCAGTGGAGGCACTACTCCCCACCAGTGCTAACCACTCCACTTTATTTTAAGCCCATTGAATATTTGTTACTTTTACATTGTAATTAATTGACATTCATAATTTGAGACACATTAAGAAGGACTTAACAAAGAGTAGAACTCCATCCAATTGGTGCCATGGGACACATACAAGTGTCCCATAGTATCTAAGACTTGATGGCGAAGTTGCATCACTAATCTTGAATCACTAGGACTTACCAAGGCTTTAAAAAGGAATGAAGAGGGAGACCAACCCCTCTTATAGTATTTTTGTGGGATTTGGTTGCCCCCTCTCCTTATAGATCAAAGGGACTTCAAAAATCTACTTTGGTTTTTGAAGATCACCCATTTCCAACCAAAATCACCAAGTTACAACTTCCATTTAAACTTCCAAATGGCATAATTTTGCAGCCAAAGCTTAAAATCCCACATACAAGTTCAATTGGATATCTACGCAACAAGTAGATGTCGAGGAATCACTAACTTGTTTCATTTGAATAAATTCGTACAAAATATACCCCCCCAAAGATTCAAGTTCACTAGGAGTGGCATTATGCCTTCACTACAACCTTTCTCTTGGCCATGACTTTGGGCTCATAACTTGGAACCTTGTAATTCTTGTCATTCTAACTTCCTTATGTTCTTAATTTTCCAATGATATGCTACATGGTATATTTCCATAAAGGATTCATTGGAAACCTCTTACTCTTAGCCCTTAAGTGTCTTGGCACCATCAGAACACCCCCAACTTTAAATGGCCATAAATTGTAACCAACTAGTTCAAATCACACTTTTTTTGAATGGTTGGATGCGTCTTCTCAAGGGCTTTTCAAGCAAATATAATACATGACCATGTCCTTCTAATTCAAGACACTATTGCATCCTATTTTCTTGGAAGTCACTCATTTTTTCTTTTCTAGTCTTTGCAAGGCTTAGGACGTCACCCTTAAGGTCCTTTTTACTCACTAAGGCACTTCAGGCATCCCAAAAGATAGGAATGTGACAAATACAATATATACAAGGCAAAAAAAAATCCAAATGTACAAAGGTATTTAAGGACTTTAACTGTCACGCCCCTATCTACTTGGGGTGCCCAATGAACCTTAGTGCGCAAGGGGGGGCCTTGAGGGTGACTTCCCAAGCCTTGCAATAGACTAGGTAGGGAGAATTGGGAGACTCCCGATCAAACAGGACGCAATGACACCTTGGTTTTGAAGTGGACGAGAGAGTGTCATACATTCTTAGAAAGCTCTTGACAATACGCTTCTAATGGCATAAAGAACGTGCAATATGGAGTTGTAAGCTAAAAATTATGTCCGTTCAAAGTTGATTGGGTCCCGGTGGCGCCGGGACACTTGAGGGCTAGGTGTGAGGGGTTCTCAATGAATCCCACAAGAAAGTATGGAATGTGGCATATCATTGGAAAGATATAAAAACAAGAAACCTAGAATGACAAGCATTACGAGATTCTAAGACATGAGTCAAAAGTTATGGCCAAAAGAAGAGCTGTGGTGAAGGCGTGACGCCTCCCTGATGAATTCGAATCTTTAGAGGGCCATAACTTTGCGAAAACTTGTCCAAATGGGATGAGTGAGCAGTCCATCGGCATCTACTCGTCGCGCAAATGTCTAAAATGAGCTCGCATGTCAAATTTGGAGCTTTGAGTGCAAAGTTATGCCGATTGAAAGTTCGGGAGTCCAAACGGTGACGTAACTTAGCGATTTGGATTGGAAGTGGGTGGTCTTCCACAATCCAAGGTTATCCAAGGACTTCCTTCGATTTAGGATAGAGGGGTCTGCCGAATACCACAGAGAGTACTATAGGAGGGGTTGGTCTCACTCCTCACTCCCTCTTGAAGCCTTGGTGAGTCCCGGTGACTCATGGTTGGTGGTGGTGACTTCACCACCACTTCAAGGCACCATGGGGACACTTGTGTATGTCCCGTGGCATCGGTTGGATGGAGTCTCGCTCCTTGCTAGGCCTCCTTGGATGTGTCCCAAGTTGTGAGTGCCGGTTACTTCTAGTGGATGAATAGCAAAAAAGGCTAGCATAGAGTGGGATGACACTCAAGGGTGGTTAGGACCATGGTGACTAGTGCCACCATGAGTCCTTGCACATTAAGGTGGAAGTTCCGCCCCATGTTACTAAATGACATGCCCGGTGTTACGATGAGAGTGTGTGCTAGTAGTCCCAGTGATTGGGACTTGGCAAACTGAGTTGGAAATGTGGACTAACATTAGGTATGCTTGGCATATGCAGTGTTAAGCAATTGGTGACCAAGTGATGTTGTAAGTGGGTTGTGGTGAACCTAGTGAGCTGTTGGAAGTTGTGAAGTGTCATTTGAGTCACGACATTAACCCTGAAAGGACCAAGTGTCTTCAATGTATACAAGATGAAAATGTCAAAAAATAACATATATAGTATAAAAAAACTCATTTTGTAGGAATTAAAGTTTATTGGCTATACAAAGGTTGGAAAAAAAAATTCTTTTAATTTCAAACGTTGTAATTTTTCATTTTGTGCTCGTCAAAGTTTTGAAATTTTTTCCACACATTCCTATAGTAGTTTTGTACAAACTTTAATTTTAAGGAAAAAAAACTTTTTTTTATCATATTTTTCTTACTACCCTAAAATATAACAATTTTTCACAATTTCTACCATAAATGTACATTGGTCCTTTAGAGGTTAATCTCTAAAAGAACAAATCTGGTGTGAAATGGTCAAATATCATATTTGAGATAAATTTAGCCTTTTAAATTGTATTTGAAAATCAATCTTAGATTTTTATTGTAAGACATAATGGATTGTCTATCATTGTGAGAAATTTCAATTTGTTTTGAGAAAAACTTTCATTGTTACAATTTTTGTAACAAAAAGTGAAAATAAATTAATAAATATATCAAAAATATTCTAATTAACTTGAATTTTTTTGAAGATGTACAAGTAGAAATGAAGATTGATATAAAAATTTATCAATTAATTATTTTATTTTTTACACCCAAAACAATGATACTTTAAGTCAAATTACACTATCAAATATTTTTTTTTAATAAAAATAACTAATAAATAAAACTTTCATAATTTATGCTTGTAAAAAATAGATTTTTTTATTGATTTTAATATTTTAGTTTTTTTGATAGATTATCATGATTTTTTAAATTAAAAGGTAGAAATCAAATTATCTATACCTCAAATGAGTTTGTTTGTTACATTGAGATCTTTTGAACCATGTGTCCTCCAATCATGTTCTAGATATAGCTAGAAAGCCCTTTGTGAGGAGGGGTGCATAGACTTTGTTTCATGGCATTCCAACTCATGGTAGAAAAGAATCAAGAGATATAGAATTTTGAAATTTGTATGAATTAAAAAAAATTATTTTTATTATTATTTTATATATTATATTATAAAAATGACACAAAACAAAGATTTTGAGTTATTTTTTGAATTAAAAAGTTAAAAAATATTTTTATTTTTATATTGACTATGGAAAAGGGACAAGGCACATGGTACTAGTGCTAATTATAATATATTAGAATAATTTGATTGACATAAATGAAATTTTGAATGAAAAAAGTTAAATTTTTTTAAAATTTAAAGAAGAAAATGAAAAACACTCATTATTGTGTCATTTGGATTTTAACATGCAGAGCATGCCATTGCAATATTTCATTCAACTTTTATTTTTTTTCAAAATTTTAAAATGGAATGAAAACAAAACCATTACAAAAAATTCAGGCCTCCAAAAGGCCATTAGTTTCATCCCCACCCCCTGTTGCAATTATAGAGGAAATAAAACTGTTTTTTTATTTATTTTTATTTTTTAATGACAATAGCTGATGTGTCACTACTTGTGTCACGTCAGTGCCACGTCAGGTTTTAGTATTTTTTAAATTTTTAAATATTTTTAAATATTTTTTTTTCAAAAAAATATTTTTTAATTTTTCTTGTACTTGCACTGCGGCATGCTAAAAATCAAAACCTTAAAAACCCTCTAAAGGCCTGAAATTTTTTGTAATGTTATCATAATTGTCATTTACAAAGGTATACATTTGTACCTCAATTTGTTTCAACAATTTGTCAAATCTAAAAGACTAGTTAGAAAAACAAGAATGTTTATAATACTAGCCATTTTTTATAATGCAATCAACTTACGAAAAGTATTAAAACACCTTGGAGTTAATTGTGAATTGTTAGAAAAATAATCCTACTATTGGGAATTTATGATGTCAATTCTTTCTTATATTATAAATGATTAATGATAACAATGAAGAGAAGTTGGAAAGAGAATTCAATGTAAACATGAACGCTCATGATTTCATGTAAGTGGTTATCAATGCATTGCTTATGCAAATTTCTAATTAGAAGGGTGCACCACTTTGAAGCTACAAAATGTTATGCAATGAAGTGAATGTGATGATATATTGTTGTAATAACCCACAATATTAATGGGTCGAAAGCTTTGAAAAGACCAATTTACAGACTAATTATGAACCAACAAGTGAAGATGGGCACACCACAAGAGCACAAAGCATACATTGTTCCATGCATTGGAGTTGTGTAGGCCTACCAATTTTCATGGTCAATCACAACTCGACCCTAACCCACCCGTCCACAAAAGACATCCTCTCAATCAACAAACACTGAATCCTTGAATATGTCCGGACCAATTTCATTATCAAAGATTCACGAGGGCTCATATCTGTGCAAGACACTAGATTTTAATTAGCAAAGAGCATTTCACCAGAACACACAGGCTCAGAATACTCAAGTCTAATTATTGATGCAGCTCAAGTTTATACCCAGCCTAAATCAGCACTTCAGCGTACCATGAATTGTGACCTCAGTGAACAAACTCTGCCAACATATAAGATTGCATTAACAGTAAAGAAAATTTGGCTGACACCGAAAGAAAAACTCACTCGATGCCAAGCTGTTAAAGAATTCTAGCCCTCAAGAATGTGCTTACACTATCATTTCTCCTAAAGTGTCAGTGCTGAAGTGCGTATTCACTAGACCAGCAATCCTTCATTGTTGCCCATGCAATCTCTTCAATTGCATCACGGAAACCATGATCCTTCACGAATGAGGATGCTGTCAGAATGACATTCTGAGTGAACGAGGTTCTCAATGGTTGTAACTCCCTGTAAAGTTGCATGTACAAATCTATCTCTGCATCCATTTTGAATTTGAATCTGTAATCCAAACCCTTGTGCGCACTTTTGGGGATGAGGCCAAAGTCCTGGCATTGATCTTGTCCCGTCCACCAAAAACCTTCAAAATTTTATTCAACAGATACGCTTCCTTTGCGAGGCTTCCGTGACCACTGCCACTGAGTAGCGAGAACTTTGTGAGGCATCAGCTTCCTGATACTTCCACGGATTTTCTTGCTATGAAATTTATGAACTCGTATTCTGGCCAATTCCGCTTCTCTCTCGGCCGACAATTCCTTCACAATAACAGTCAGTCTACAGCGGGGACGAACCATCTTTCCTGCCTTCCCTTTTCCGTGTATCCTCAATCTCTTCAAGTACCTGTCTTTGCCAACAAATGCCTCGGCTGCAAAGAACAGGACAGATTTATTGACCTAGTATAGCGAACTGAAGAACTCTACAATTATTATAACCAAACAGCATAATGAAGCAGACTCAGATGGACACATGAAAGGTTTCCTATCTCTAAAGGACCAATTCGGTGAGAAACAATGAAATACCAAATCCAGGGAAGAGTTCTCGGTCAATTCCAAATATAAGAAACTGGGATGAGATTGTGGTATAGATTAACTCACCGACGATAAGTCGATCCTTGTCCATACCGAAGTTATGGATTGCATTCGCACGAGCAGAAGTTATCACCTGCATGGAAACATTGATCAAAAGGGTAACACTTAACAATCTCCAACGCTCCTTAACTACTGTATGCAGCAACTGATTTCTCGATATCACCTTCGCCGTAAAAAGAATATAGTGATGTGAACATCCCTGGAAGACTTATGAAAAAGTGAACTCCACAAACGAGGAAGGACTTACCTTGGTGACAACTTTTGCAGCTCGCTTAGTAGAGACTGCCATCTGCATCAATGCATCATCGACACGCATGCCTCGCACCAGCTCCGCAACTAAATTCACTTTCTTGGGGCTCTGTAAACGAACCACCCCATAATTTCACATTCAGAATTGTTCTATATAGCGTAATCCACCAAGTTGGGACCAAAGACAATCACCTGCATTAAAAACACTAAATACAAAGGATGAACAGATAGTGTGGCCAGCCAGTAAACAGATGATAACCATTACAGAATGGGAACAGTTTCGACAGTCATGCAAAGCAAATATTGAGTTATATACCAGAGAACTACATTGATAAAACAGAATGGAAGGAAAATTTGGTACAGGTGGAAACAGCAGAAGCGGAAACCTGCCAAATGTACACTTATTGTAGAGGGCTCTAAAACTGTCCCTATTCTTCAAACTGCCCCTATAAAAATGGGTTCAAGAGTGACATTGGGTTCTTTAATCAAAAGGAAATTGATTTGGACACAAATAAGGATGCATGGGGTTGAAAGTAGGTACAAAGGTCTTGATTTTGAGATTTTTCTACTTGTAACAAGACAGGAGAGTATGGGAATTAGGGGAGTAACAAACGAATTGGAAGTGGATTCATAAATTTCAGGGTCTGATTATGGTGAACGTTTAAGAACATAGAGACTTGTGTTTGGCCCCCTCTAGTGAACAAGAATAGGACGCTACATACTTTCCACTTTGAAAACTATAACTAATTCTAACGGTGCATTCTGTTTCATCTCAGTTTCCATTCAAAAAGAAATTCAAACAAATATTTATTTGTACAAAGAAAAGGGACAACAGAGCTTAAAGTGATGGATCAGCATCCACTACCTTCGGTACAAACAGCATCCAGAAGAATGCCATGAACATAGGAAGATTGTAGTACTGGAACTTACCTGCTTGATGTAAGTTAACACAGCCTGCGTCTCTTTCTTTATTCCCATTAAAGGTTTCGAGCCAGCTTGAGCACTGTCTACAGGAGCTGGGGCTTGTGAAAGAGGCGAGCGTACTGGCTGGTCTCCACCATCTACCGCTTGTAACGACTTGGACCTCGTCATGATACCCTGGTCAAAAAAAACACGTCCAATTCAAAACAAAATCTACACCAGAGTGTCTCCAAAGCGGGAAATTTTCAGGATTCTATCCTTGACACCAGCAACATCCCTTACATTGTACCATTTCTGAGAAGAAAGTGGCATCGACTTAAATCACGGCTTCCAAAGCGAGGGCCTAGAGCAAGAAAGCATTCAATTTTTCCCAGAAACTAGAATCAGATACCAAAACCCTAAACCACCATTCCGGTACCAAGGGCGAGTGACCAGACAACAAGATGTAAAAATCCTTTTGCCCTAGGTCAATTTTCCGCCGGGTTCTGGACTTTTTCTCTCACAATCCAACCCATCAATTCCAATACACTCAGCCAGATTCTTCGACGTCCAAGAAACCCGATGAACGCCTGCTTCCACCCAAACATACGGACGAGACCCGTAGTGCAGACCCGAGAGTCTCCAATGCAAAATGCCACCCTACCATTCTCTGCTGCAGGCCGAGCAGGGCACTTCCCGCAGGACTCCAGCACACATCTTTCGATGCCAAGGCTGCTGCGCACTCCGAGCGATGCGCCAGGCTCCAAAGCGAGAGTGGTGAGTCGAGAAGCGAGGAGCCGTGTTGTTGCGAGGAGGATTTAGCAGCAGCAGCGCCTTGGCGATGAAGAAGCTTGGGCACACTAGTGCGCCACAGGCGCGCTCCCCTGGCGCCCCACATGCCGACCTCCTTTCGCAAGCTTCTGCTGCTGCTGCTTTGATGAGTGCAGGAAGGGAGAGGGGTTACGCCATTGCCAGCATGCTTCTTCTTCGGGGCAATCTGTGTCCAAGGAGGTTTAGGGCTTTAGGGTTCGAGGGCCCGATCCGAGTCTCAACAAGAGGAAAATCCTTAGAGCACCTCCACCGAGCCCGCTGCCAGCGCCGGCCTGCAGGGCGGACTACCCCAAACCAACAAAAAGTGTATCCATAATGGTTACTACGTGTCCAGTCAAAACAAAAGTAAAAGTAATTTTCTAATTTTTTAGTTCATAAAATTTTTGAAATTCAATAACTTTCTCACCATAGATTCAAACACCATGAAACAAAACCCGTTCACCCCTCCTTGCTGAGCTCTTTCCAATGGTACCAAGAACACGACTAGGGGACGCACGGTCCGGGAGATCTCAACATGACAAACAAATAAACAAAACAAAACAAACAGCCAAATTTAAGGTATAGATTTTATTCTCCATAAGTTATCACAATATTACCTTATATGGACATAATATGAGCAATGAGAGTTAAACCAATAAATGTGGTGGAAGTACTTTTAGAGCTTCCCTCCTCAGTTCAAATTTATCCAATAAGAGTCTTCATTTATAATAATACTTTTGAACATAGTACAATTTATTTTATAAAGGAGTCTTTGTTAACCTCTAAAGTCCCAAGGCCTTTTTTCCTTCAAAACCCACTCAAAATTGTCATTTCTATTGCAAAGAGCAAAAAACTTTTAAAATTGTTTTTTTTACCATATCTAATCATAGGATCTTGTACTACACTAGTATAAAAATGCATGGGAAAAAATTTAGAAACTTTGACCATGTAGATTGCAAGATATTTGTACTTAACGTGAAGGAAACAAGTTTGTTTTACACCTTGATCAAGTAGATTTTTTGGCTTTGGATCTTCTTAATTAAAAAATTTTGCACTATTGGTTTGTTTTTTTAATTTTTTACGTTGAAAATTTGAGTTGAGAATCTAGGAAAAAAAATTCAACAAAAAAAATTTAATTTTCACTCTTTGAAGAATTCTTAAGTAGAAGTAAGTTCAAGGTTGAAGGAATAACTAAACCATTAATAGCTTTAAGATGGAATTGAAACACAATAATCCCAATGGTGAGATTGTTCTAGCAAGCAAACATAACCCTATCTATTAATTTTTGTTGAAGAATTGTTATTAAAATTGCATTAAAAAATGAAACTCTAAGATAGGAGTCTCATAAATCGCCCATGTAAGGGATAATGAACCTTTGCAGGAAAATTAGTAGAGAGTAACGTTTTTTTACATAAATATGAATTTTCAAAGTAAAAAGTGTGTAGGTAGCTATTGGTGCTCATCAGGGTTTTTTTTTTGGCTTTATGGTGCCAGATTGCACCAGAAAAAAAAATCTGGCTAAAAAAGGTTATAAAAAATGCCAAAAAAATTGGATGAAATCGCCAGACAACTTTAAAATTAAAACCATTCTATACAATGTGGATGAAAACCATTCTATACATCCAATAATGGATGAATGTTGCAATTTGGAGCACCACTATAACATTTTATATCGCCACTCTGGCACTTCTTCAAAAATGAAAAAAAAAGCCCTGGTGCTCATAGACTAAACCAATCTTCAATCAAAATCACCCTTTGAATGGAGCACTTCAAACTTAGGATGTTTCTATAATTTTGGTTCTTAAAGAATAATCCACATCATGCTTTCATTTATTTTAGCCTTACATGAATGTATATTTTATTCAAAGGGATTTAAGAACACAAATAAAAAGCAAAAAACGTATTGAACAAGCTGTGATCCATCTTTGAAACTCTGTACACTATTTTTGACAGTTCTACAAGGCAATTCCAAATGCCTTCTTGCAATTTGAGCCTCCTACCTTAAATTATTTTTTCAAGAAGATGCTTAGATTGCTCAAAAAACAAAATTGTCCATAACTTCTTCATCACTAGTCCAAATAGAATGAATCAAATCTTCAAATGTAGACAAAAATATAATCATAGAGAAAAAAAATCAAAAATTAAAAATTAATCTTTTTGTGACTTTTTATGGGTTGCCACTCAAGTTGCATTTGGGACTCATGGTGGCATAACTTTTGTTTATGGGCACTAATTGAAATAAAATATATGCCTAGAAAGCTAATCTAATTTTCTATCTTCAATAAAAGTTTTAAAAAATCATGTCAAAAATTGAGATCACGCAAGCCTATTTGAAATCCCAAGAGTCCCTTGTAGGGACTTTAGGACTTTAGGGATTAAGCATGAAGATATCTTTTGATTTTACATTATTGTACACATGTTGATGACCAATCATATATGACTTAGCACTAGTTTCTTAGTTTGTAGGTACTAGTGAAATCGTAATATTTTAGAATGATCCATCTTTTTTTTATTTTTTGAGAAAGTGCCAAGATGGTGATCACTTAAAATTTGGTGAAGCATTTTATTATTACAGTCATCCATCATTTTATTATTTTGAACCTCCAAATACTTTTCAATTATATTAATGTACTTTTTCATCCAAATTTGACAATTTCATCCACATTTTAAGTTGAAATGGGAAATTTCTGACAAAAATAAAATACTTTTTTCTGGCTAATTTATTTTGAAATTGTGCACATGGTGCCAAAAAATGAGGCTGCTGCGCAGACCTCATAATTTCATGAGTCCGACGACCCCTGAGTCCTTTGGGACTCGGATCAGGCCCTGGAGAGAAGCCCGAACCCTAAAACCCTTAAAAAACCCTCCAGGGACACAGATCGCACCGAAGAATCCTGGCTATGGCATAACCCTCTCCATCTTGCACTCATCAAAGCAGCAGCAGCAGAAGCTTGCGAAAGGAGGTCGGCATGTGGGGCGCCAGGGGAGCGCGCCTGTGGCGCACTGGTCTACCCAATCTTCTTCATCGTCAAGGCGCTGCTGCTGCTAAATCCTCCTCGCAACTACAACAACATGGCTCCTCGCTTCTGGACTCGCAACTCTCGCTATGGAGCCTGGCGCCTCGCTCGGAGTCCGCATCAGTCTTGGCTTCGAAAGATGAGTGCTGGAGGCCTGCGGGAAGTGCCCTGCTGGGCCTGCAGCAGAGAATGGTAGGGCGGCATTTTGCATTGGAGACTCTTGGGTCTGCACTACGGGTCTCGTCCGTATAGTTGGATGGAAGCAGGCATTCATCGTGTTTCTTGGACGTCGAAGAATCTGGCTGAGTGTATTGGAATTGATGGGATGGATTGTGAGAGAGAAAGTCCAGAGCCCGGCGGAAATTTGACCTAGGCCGAATGGATTTGGTATTTCAATTCGCATTGCTAAGGGAATGTGAATGTCTGCATGTTCTAATTTGTAAGAGCCTGTGGCCCTTGTTTTTACTTCGATTTTTAGGCAGTAATTGGCTTTCGTTTTTAGTGATTGGATGATGTTGTGGTGATTAGGGTCTTTTTACAAGCTCCGAGTGCCTTCGAGCTGCTTCTGCTTCTGGTAAGCTTCGACTTTCATTCCTTGCTTCGCTTACTCGTCAGGGAACTTTAAATTACACTGATCGAAGCGACAACCTTGAGATATCGAAGGTGGACTAAATTTGTTGGATCGAGGATCTCAGAGGGGTTGGTGTGGCGACTAAAAACATATTAGAACGTCATGAAATGAAAATGAAAGCAATTGGTTTTGTAACTTTCGGAACTGTAAAAATAAAGTATGAATTGTGGAGTCCAATGGGAGGTATGCCTAGAAATGAAAGTAGACTAACCTTAATCGAATTTGTCAGGCAGCCTTGGAAATTTGGAATGTTTTGAGGTAACCCAGTTGAATGCATTGATGTAACAAGTGTCCAATCCACCTCAAAGATTTAGCTTTAAACCTTGTGATCTCAAGTAATTTATTAGCATACCACATAGAAGATTTATAAGTGCATTTTTATCTCAAAATTGTTACTTGGTCAAGCAAAGTCATCACTGAACAAAACAAGGCAAAATGAATAAAAATAGATTTTCGACAATCAAGGTTTAGGTTTTCTTGTTATCTCGAGCTTGTTTCTTCGACCTGTGCAATCTAAAGTGTCACTTATCCTGGGAAGCTAGTGGTGATGGTTTCATTTCACAATTTCATTCACCTTTGGGGGTCGCTTTGGCGGTCCAATTCGAAGCTTAAAGTTTGTGTATTTATAACACTCAATTCTCCCCACTCCCTTGTCGTTGTCACAGATAATTTTACTCCAGCTGCCCAGAAGGAACCCCTTCTTAGACCGAAAGAGATCGATGTGGAGGATGAAATTGATGATGAACCGCTTGAGGAAGACGTTGGCGAAATCGTCTCCGAAAGTCCACCTCGTGAACTTTCAAGTTTGGAACTTGAGCTGCAGAATGCTCCACGGAGGAAGCAACGTTTCATATTACAAAATGCGCTGAAGATTCGAAACATCGAAACCGAAGGAAGACCCCGGAAGCAAGTAGGATTCCACCCTACAATGCATTTTGTATGTTAACTCATCAATATCTGTTTTAGGGCAATTTTTTACATGCTGATGGGTGTTACTGGTCTTCAATTCAATGCAGGGATTTACAATGAAGGTCGTTGATGTCAATCGAACGTGCAAAGTGACAAAGGTGATTATCTCAGTTTTGTCTAAATTGTCGCACTTTTGAGTTGGGGCCGATCGTAGAGTCTCATCTCAGAAGATTCCCCTATGAGGCTCATAAAGTTATTATTATTAAGTTAAGGTTAATTTAAGGTTAATATAACATCAGATCAGTATTGCAGTAATGTTAAATTTACATCAAGTTAATGTTACTTGCTTACCTCCATATTTGGTCTCATTGTACCCAAATTACTCTAGTGTGATCCACAATTTATGTTCAATGAACTACCCTGGTGAATAGTGAGTTCCCGGAACCTGGTTCAGATCAAGAATTCAGCTTGGAATCGATTGTTTTGCAGGGAGGGGGCATTCTTAATTTTACTGCATTGGTCATCTGCGGCAATGGAGATGGGGTAGCCGGATATGGCAAGGGCAAATCTGCTGAAGTTTCAGCAGCTGTCGATAAGGTGTGTAGCTTTGTTTGCGACCTTACATTCACTACATATGGGTCGGCGTACGTGGACAACTACTGGTCAACAGTTTCCTCTTTCGCTCACAGAATTAGTTGCCTAGTCGTCTTTCATTGCACTCAAGCTGCCATTGACCTGTCCTCTATGTATTTGGCAGGCTTATGCTCGAGCTCTACGCAATTTACACTATTTTGAGAGATTTGATGGCCATACGATCTTTCACGAGAAGAACTCCAAGTATGGTCAAACCAAGGTATTTGCAGACTGAGATTGTACACACAGTTGAGGAAAATCAGTTTAGGTGTGATATGCCTTTGCATAAGGAAGGCGAGAGGTGCTTGTTTCAGTCCTGCACCTGGTATTAAGGACGGTTCAATTCCTGAGAATGCCCAGGCTCACATTGCCATCATCAAAGAGTTACAGCATTTAGTTCTGGATATACCGACTTGGTTGGCTTGACTGGTTTTTGACACGTTTTTTTCTTCTGGTTCTAGATTTATTTGTGGCCAGCTCAGTCAGGGACGGGGATGAGAGCCAGCCATACAGTTGGGGGCATATTACGCTTAGCTGGCTTTAAAAATGTGAAGTCAAAGGCAAGTTCTCTAACTCTTTTCGTGGAAGGACTTTGGGGGTGCTCTTTAGCGTGCGTTAGAATTTGTTGTTTCCATGTTTTTGTGTGCTGAAAGAAGTCTCATCGTTGCGAAATTATTATGGTGCAGGTTGTGGGTTCAAGACATCCTCACAACACTGTCAAAGCTGTCTTTCAGGCTTTGAGTGAGGTAGAGAAGACCTCCTTGCAATTCTTCATTTCTAGAGCTTGCGGGGTAATTTGTATCAATCTTAGCGACCTTCGATTTTCTGTGGATTCCATATTGAACTTCGATTCTGCACAATATGATCCTGCTGCTTTACTGGTCTTTTTTGCCAAAGGACATGTTTCTAACGTCTTCTGTCTAATTAGATTGAAACTCCGGAGGAGAAGGCAGAACGAGAAGGGCGTCAACGAGTTACACACCATGCATAATCTGGTAGTTCAGGCTTCAAACTATTTCGAAGTTCTGTATATTCCTTTCGGGTTCAAGAGGCCATTTGGAGTACTTTCTTGTATCTTATGTACGGCACCATCTCCAAACCCAAAGACATCTAATGGTTAGAGTCCTTTCATGATAACCAGCCGAGGCAATGACACTGTTTCAGGAAAGAGCATTAGATTTGAAGTCATGAGAGAACCATCTGCCATTGGTCACGCAAGAATTGCATTTATGAAGGATCAGGTAGCGATTTTGAGCACCCTGACCCAGTGACCACTGATCTCATCATAAACCAGGATAAATGACACTGTTATTTGCACATTGATCTTCAGATGTTATAGTCCACATGGAGAAGACCAATTCTTTAATTTGCTTCTACAAATTCAATAAGTAGATATTGGGGCACCTTTGATTTTACTAAATCATTGATATTTGTTGGTCATCATTTATGTCAACATAGATTATTAAAAACCGTTATTCAATTTTTTTTCAACATTCTAGTCACAAGAAAACTATATCATTGAACGAATTTGGTGTACATGGGCATTTGATATAATGAAAATGCACAAAATGATGAGAAATTATTTCAAGGTTTAATAAGCAATGAAATATTTATTAGAAATGAAACAATTTGAATTGAAAAGTCCCAAATATCACTTATTATTGGTTGTTTTGATGGTAGACAAAGTTAAAATGAAACTTACTTTTATCTAGGAGAAGCTTATATTCACTAAGAACATTAAAAACTACCATATATGCTATTGGAAATGGATTTGAAATTGTGCTAACCTATTTAAATTGAGTAAATGTTGAAACTTATTCTTCTATTAGTGTATAAATTTCAAATTAATTACAAGGTAACTATTGGAGAAAACTTGTTGACCACCATTATGTTGTATCAAAGTACATTCTTTTGTATGTTCAATTGTTTTTAGGGAAGTAGAAGTTTGATTACACATTCTACATACAAATATTTGAATAATGTGATTTGAAACTTGTGTTCTTGACATCATTTTCTTCCTTTTTGTCCTTCTTGCTTTCTTTTCTTTTTTTTGGGTGTAGGAATTGGGTATGTGTGAAAGTGCCTTATTATAAGCCTTTTTTTCATTGCAATATATTATTGAGTTTTCATAAACTTTTCTTTCATTAAACATTGTTGAAAGTGCTCTATTACAAGCTTTTCATCACACACTATTGAAAGTGTTTTATCATGAACTTTGCTTTCAATACACAATGTTGATGTGTCATTGTTAATGACATAATGATCTTCAAGCAAAAGGAACAATGAAGTATTCATTATTGATGATTTATCCATGTACTTTGCAATCCTTGCTTTATATAGATGATGTTTTGAAAAGTTCAAAAATAATGATTGGATGTTAAATTTTAAAAAATAACTTCAATATTCACAAAGCAAGAAGTCAAAATATTGATACATGGAAAAGTTAATATAAAAAAGCTAAAAATAATTGTATTCCTTCAACTTCATTTTTAATCAATTTAAATATTAGAGGTGTAGAACAAAAGAATATAGAGATTGAAGTTAATTATGAATTCATCCAATTTAAAATGTTGCTTAAGAAACAAAAGTGAAAATAATATATTCCATTGGATTAGTTGCATCCTTACAAATTCAAATGTAAATTTAGTTTCAAAGCCTTCCTAAGGTATTAATATAATGTGGTCTATATTATTATTCTTATAAAATTCCAAATAGCTGAATTTTCATCCAAATTTCATATTTCTTCATCTAATTTCTTTCCATCCATCTCATGTACTCTCATTCAAATTTCATTTAACCCCTAAATTATTAAGGAACATTGTAGGTAAAAATTGTCAAAGATTACTTGTAAGAAAAAATTGATAAAAAAAATAAATAAACCTTACTAATTCCTACTAGATTACTATTTGAAATATATGAAAATAAATTTAAAAACCTTGACCACATGATTTAAAGGATTATAGGATTTGAAGTTGGAAGAAAAAGTATTAAATGATCCAACAATGCCCAACAATGTTAGCAAACTTTAACTCTTGCTAAAAGTGGGATTTTTGTACTTCACATGGTAATTGGGGGGGATAGTTGCATCCTATATCATGTTAGATACAATACATGCTAGTAGAAGAAGAGTTTTGTACATCTACTCAAAGCTATCTATTTTGCTCGAATATTAGTAAGCAACATAATTTTTTTTATTGGGGTGGCTAATCAAAAAAAGAAAAACTATATTGCCACAAAAGGCATACATATTTACTCTTCATGTCAAAAATTTTAATTCCATAATTTGTGAACATCTATTTAGAATTGACTTTATGTGAACCTATTGGAGATTTTTTATATACATGCATTGAATGATCATTTGTTGGGTTTTTAGGGTTAAATATCCCAAAATTATAGTCACATTCATCCCATAATTCATGCAATTAGTATGAAGGGTCTTACACTACTATTCAAACTCTCACATTCACTGCTTACTATTTGGTGAAAAGATACACCTCCTTGCCCTTCCTTCCCCCTCTCATTTTTTATTTTTAAAAATTTCAAATTGTAGATCTTCTCATAGAAAAAAATAAAACCAATCTTCAAGCCATCGATTTGGGATATGAACACGCATACAAAAATAGGTACGGATATGAATATATAAGACATATACAAATATATGTATAAAAGATGGGTATGGATATGGATACAACTATAGATACATATACAAAAGACGGGTATGGATACGGATACGACTATGGATACGAATATAGAAGATGGATATGAGTATAGATTACAGATATGGATATAAATATGGATACGAGTATAAGTACAATTATGATTATATATACATATATATACTAAATCCCATATCAATTGCAAAACCCTATGTCAATTTGAAATTACAAATTAGGGGGATGTTTAGGGTTTGGGTTTGGATTTTAGTTGGGTTGGGGTTGGGTTGGGGAATTAAAAAAAATATTTAATTTGGATTGGGTGGATGGATTGGGGAATTAAAAAAATATTTAATTTGGGTGGGGTGGAATAAACCTCACTATCCACTCAAAAACAGGCACTACAACCGCTTAAAAAAAATTACATCCCACAACCCAAAATTCATTTAAGAAGGTTATAAACTAAATCTTAATTTTTTTTTAAGAAAGCAAACTATACACAGACTGAAGCATGGGTCAACCCAAATCAGTCTCCAAATTCCACCCTCAAACGAGTCACTTGAATTCCCACCCCATTCCATTTGGGGAACCCCCAATTCCAATTTCCAAGTCAAATTCCTGTGGGGGAATTGGGGAGAAAGTCTGCATTGGGGAGAAAAAGTTGATGTCAAAAGGAGGCTTCAACAAAAAGGCTCCCTCGGTCCAAAGTCATAAAGGACCAGCCAGAACGACCATGTGGGCGACTGTACTCAGCAACGAGAATCATTCATCCAATAAGTGCCATTATTCGTTCAATCATCGTCGACCTGGGTATTTAAGCTCAGCCCTTCGTCGCTGCCAACTTCCATTCTTCCGCGTCGCCATAGCCACAGCTCGCGCTCTCTCTCGCTCTCTCTGACTTCTTCGCGTTTTCGCCGTGCCTGCACGCAATCACATCGGAGCTCGGATCGCGGCTTATTTCTCGAAGAGGAATCGTATCATATTTATTTTTTCAGGTATGGTTGCGTATCGCGTTTTTTCTCGTAGGTCGCCATATCCGGATTCGTGTTTGTGTGTTTTGTGGGACTTTGGAGTATGTTAAGTTTTGTGAGGATTGTTGTCTACATTTGCGACATTGTAGAGGTGTCTCAGATCTGGGGGTGGGTGGGCGGTTGTACTTCCTGACATTTTCGGAGTTTTCGATCTTACATTTTAAGACATTGAAATGCTTTTGGTTCTGTGTTCGTGAGGATAAACAGGCATTTGGTCGGGTTTCGAGTTTCTTATTTCTTGCTGTGGATTTCTTCTCAATTTGCCGAAAGTTGAGGTTCTGTTCTTCACCAGGCCATGACCTTGGTGCAATAGATTTGTGAAAAAATTCTGAATTTGGAACTTAATGGCGAATTCTGCTTAGTTCTGACCTGATCGTTAGCGCGTTCTTGGCTTTCGTGCTATCCGACATGCAAGGGGAAATGTTGACTATTGTTACACCTTCTGGTTGGTTGTCGGACAAGAAGTAACGGCGAAGCAGGGTTCAGTTTTAGCAGTGTGAAGGAGAGACTATTGAGCCAATAGATGTGCTAGGGGAGTTGACTTGAAACCGTTGTCTCGTTTGTAAACTCCCGGTGCATTACTCTGTATGAGTGCAAATATTGGATGCCGTTAAGACCATTGAATGACGGTCACTCAGTGTTGAAGAAGGCCACGGCTAAGAATATAGAAGTCTTGTGGAACTTTAGGTGTTTCTACTCTAATATCTGTGAAAGATCGGTTTTGGGTAGTCTGCACCCCTCACCGAGCCGAAAATTTGCATGTGCACTGTATCAAGTTTTAACTCGGAACTTAGCATAGGTTCTCGAAGATTTGAGCATATTGAATTGAATGGTATCGCGGTATCCAGGATATAAATTTGGTACTGGTGATAGGAAAGAATTTTCTAGACATTTGGTGGGATAGGTGGTAATTATTTCAACCAATAGCATTATGAAAGAGTCTATTGAAACTTCTTCACTGTGTATATTCATGAAATGTGGCAATGAAAGATTTCCACAATTGTTAATGAATCGTAGTATTTAAGAGCTGGTCGGATGGTCTTGTTATACAGGTTCATTTTAGAGGGATGGCGCGGAAGAAAATTAGAGAATACGACTCCAAGCGCATTCTGAAGGAATTTTTGAAGAAGCTTGCTGGGATTGAACTTGGCATTAAGTCCGCTCAGGTATCGTGCCTTCATTTTTGCATTTGTTTATGCTACAAAAAAATGTTAAATATCTACAAACAGACCGTGAATGAAGAATTGAGGATCCTGCAGGGTTTTATTACTTATGTGCTGAAATTCATATGAAATTTTGATATTGCAGGTGACGGAGAGTACGGAATTTACCAAGTTAGCTGAACAGGAACCATGGCTGAGCTCCACCCGTCTTGTTGTGAAACCGGACATGCTGTTTGGCAAGCGGGGAAAGAGCGGATTGGTATGTTCTGATCACTTGCAACGGTTCGAGATACACTGGATAAACAAAATTGGATGGATTTGTAATTTCTTTGCATTGTTTCTGCGTTAGTTTCTATTACATTAGGTTTGATTATGTCACTATTGCGGCAATCTTCTCTCGTAGTGATACACAAAACTATGCAGGTGGCGCTGAACCTTGATCTAGGCGGTGTGGAATCTTTCATAAAGGAACGCGTGGGCAAGGATGTAAGTGTGCCGTTTTTAAAGGATATTCTCTCTCTCTGTTTCTTAATACTTGAATTCTTGTAACGATAATTTCACTTTTATCATATAGAAAGCAATCTCCTGCAGTTCTTCAGAAATAAGCCAGTTCATTTCTTAATGGGTTGCTCTAAAACTCGATGTGTCCAGGTTGAGATGAGCGGCACCAAGGGACCAATCACTACTTTCATTGTGGAGCCTTTCGTTCCCCACACCGACGAATACTACCTGTCGATCGTGTCTGATCGTCTCGGAGCACATATCAGCTTCTCCGAGTGTGGTGGTATCGACATTGAAGAAAACTGGGATAAGGTAACCGAAATTGTTGCAGACATCAGGTGGCCTCTTTTCTTCCGCGCAATCCAGATTGACAGAGTTATGCCAGTGAGTGCGTGTTCTGAAGTGTACTGTACTGTATGGACTGTTTTGGGAGTGAACAGGTCAAGGCTATCTTTGTGCCAACGGAGCAAACTTCTCTCACAAATGAACTTTCTGCTCCTTTGGTCGCTACTCTTCCACTTGAGGTAGTTATTCTCTTCTTAATGAGTTCGTCGTAAAAGTGCATCAAAGATTGAAAGTTAACTCAGCAGCTTGTCTTCCGTCTGAAATCCTTAACTTTCTTTGCTTCATCTTTTATATACTTTGGTTTAGTCGCCAATTCTTTCACTGAACTAATAGTCTGCACTGTCGTTCTGCTTATTCCATTTGCATTGGGTAACTAGCTTGAACCATGTTAGCAATTCTTAACTTAGTTTGATATCTTCAGGTTCGACCAAAGATTGAAGAATTCATCCAGGCTGTGTTCACTGTCTTCTGCGGTATTCCTCTGGCCCTACTTTACCTGTCATTACTATGTTACCTGTCATTACTAGTGCGTAGATTGAATGCTTAGAAGTTGCATGATGTCATCCGATTTGTATCTTTATGTCTCATTCCAGCAATCTGGATTCCTTCACCCAGTTCAGATTCATTTAAGCCTGTCTTGTAAGGAAGGTCTTCAAGGGTCGGCCTCTTTAGAGAGTTTTCTGACTCTCGGCCTCTTTTCAAGGGTTGAGAAATGTTGGAACTAATTTGTGAAGAACACACACACACATATATATAGTGTCCATTTGCCTCTAATTTCCTGTTCTTGGTGGTTTTGCAGAGTTGGACTTCACACTATTGGAAATGAACCCATTCACCATTGTTGATGGAACCCCATACCCTCTGGACATGCGAGGCGAACTTGATGACACTGCCTTGTTCAAGAATTTTCAGAAGTACGGGCCTGTTTGGACCTGAACTGTTTTTTCTATTATGTTATGCATTGTGTTTCGACCAATATTGATTTGATCGCTGACCAAAGCCTTTTTGGGAAATGTGCAGATGGGGAAATGTGGAGTTCCCTCTTCCTTTTGGCAGGACAATGAGTCCAGCTGAGGAGAAAATCCACCGCATGGATGAGAAGGTAGATATTTCTATGAGTTCGCTCAAGTAGTAATGCTTGGCTGGTAATATGCCAGAGAACTAGATTGACAATCATTTACAACTTGGATTTTATGATTGCAGACTGGTGCGTCTTTGAAGTTGACTATCTTGAACCCTAAAGGTCGAATCTGGACTATGGTTGCTGGAGGGGGTGCAAGTGTCATCTACTCTGACACGGTATTGGTGGCTCCTGTCTTCGTTCCATTTCGTGCGGAAATATGTCTGAATGACGAATCATGTTTAGTTGAATCGAGTCATGTGGACACCGAAGCATAATCTATCTATTTTTGCGACGCTGAAATCTTATGAGTTTTCTGTAGGTTGGAGATTTGGGCTTTGCCAATGAGCTGGGTAACTATGCGGAGTACAGCGGCGCTCCCAACGAGGAAGAAACTTTACATTTTGCCCGTGCTCTTATCGACGTAAGCTCTCTTTTACCATGCCAGCCACGTTCCATTTTTGAAGATTTCTCCAGTTAGATTGTAGTTTGCCGAGATTTTTGTTAATTTTTCTGTTCTGAGTACCTATTCTGCTTCCCAAGAACATTTTTGCACTGTTTGATCTTGGCAGTACTGTTTCAATATTTACCTCTGCTGCACAACTCGCTGTTTGGTCTTCAGGGCTCTCTGTACAGTAGTAGACGTTACGCGTCGACAGACTTCTCTGCATGAGGGTTGTCAGAATTTCTAATGAAATTTCTATATTTGTCAGTGTTGCACTGCAAATCCCGATGGTCGCAGAAGAGCACTAGTGGTGGGAGGTGGCATTGCCAACTTCACTGATGTCGCCGCTACATTCAATGGCATTATTCGAGCTTTCAGGGAGAAGGTAAATTCAAAGATCTTTACCTACATCATCGGTTGCATTTTTGGATGGTATTTTCTGCGGACGTTGTTCCAATTATTTCCTCCTGACTTTTATCCGTATTGCCTGTCCAACAGCAAGCACAGCTCAAAGCAGCAAGAGTTCAGATTTATGTGCGGAGGGGTGGTCCCAACTACCAAAAGGGTCTTGCCAAAATGAGGGAACTGGGAACCGAGATTGGCATTCCGATCGAGGTACGTGATCTTAATTCGAATTTTAGATTCAAGCGCACTTCATATTTCTCTGCACACACTCAACATTCGTCATCCGTCGCATTAACTTATGATAAAGGTCACTGATCTTTCTCCGATCTTGGCATGTTTTCAAGGTTGACTAGACCAGGACTGTTCGATGAATGGTTAATCACATTGCGACATTTCTTCTTTGACTTACCCCCTGAGGTGCTCTGACACAGGTTTATGGACCCGAGGCTAGTATGACTGGAATCTGCAAGTCTGCAATTGATTACATCAGCGTAGCTGCGTAAATTAAGTTCCTAGAAAATTCAATCTTTCATTCCTTCATGCTTGTGAGGAGCATTTATTTATTATTTAGTATAATGACTGTAATTTCATTATATGGAGTATTGAAATGAACGCTGGTTTCGCTGCCTTCATTCTTTGGTAGACTAGGTTAGCAATCTGGCAGTTGATTGGACTGTAAACATTTCATTGTAATCGTTACAAATTCTTTTGCTTCGTCCTCTTAATTCTTGTTCCGTAGATTTGTATTGGGTAAACAAGGATTTGGACTTCTTGTTTTAGTACGATCTTTCCATGAATTCTAACTCTATGAATAATAAGGAAACTGGTCAGTGATGTCAAGTTTGCAGGTGCGCATGTTTGAGAACTTGACACTGCTGATACATTCAGGGGTCGATGGCAATACCAGTACTAACGAGTAACGTTCTGGAAGTGAGTAGTACTGATCTGGCTGAAGCCTGGCTGAATGACCTTGTCAATTAACCCATTCTGCGTCCAACTTGGAGTAATCAAGAATCGTCACTCGTTTCTTCAGGATTTGGACAGCAATGTTGTAGTTGTACACTGAAGTAAAAATCGGGGAAGACCCTCTCCAAAGGACCTTGGAAGGATTTGACAGCAATTCAAGGAGAATGTGAGAATCCAAGCGAAGGCGTCCCCAAAACAATTAGAAAATGAGAACCCAATTAGAAATTCAAAGCACATGACTGTGAATGCCATTTGTCCCAGATTGGTCTTGTTGGCCTTAATTTTTGGTCCCAAAATAATCTTGTAGTTCCTCCTTTGTTCATGCAATCATTCATATTTTTTGCATCTCTTTGAACATTGCCTCACTAAAGAGGATGAAGCTTTGGGAGGCAATACAAAGGGCTACACATAGTCTAAGGCATATATTAAATGTCCACAAAATGACAACCTCATACTCAATTAACAAAAGGCCACATATAGTCTTGGGCATATACTAAATGCCTACAAAATGACAACTTCACACTCAACAATTATTTGATCAATGATGTTCCTTGAAAATGCCTCAAAAAATTTTACTTTTCAATATTTCAAAACTACAAGGTTTGATTCTATAATCTCTTATGTTGAAGAATTGAGCTTAGAGTTCAATAAAAATAATAACAAATAAAAACTTGTTCATTAGGAGTAGGTTACATATGTTGTTACATGCATTACTTAAGGTGAGTGAGTCCATTGTGAGCAAAATTGTAATGGTGTCTACATTCAAGTTTTGAAATGTATAATACTAATATAATTTGCCCATAATGGATTCACCTATCTTAATCTTTATATCGATGTCAATTGTCTAAGTTGCATAGTTTTAACTTCTATTAGCTTCCTTTGGCAAAACTATTATTAGCCTCCTTTGGCAAAACTATTGTTAGCCTCCTTTGGCATGGTGGATCCATAGTTTTGCTCTTAAGGTAATTTTATATTTGAATTGATATATTCTTTTTGCTTCCCCTCCTTCCCCAAAAGTTTGTAATATCTACTAAAAATAGCAATTTGATTAGGTTTTATTTAACTTCAAAGTATTGTTGACACCAAAATTTGGTGCCTCAAGCATTTAGGGGTTAAAAAAAAGTTTGGCACATACTTTAAAAAAAAAATTTAAGGTTTGAATTTTATAGTACGAAATTTGATTTTTGTTCAAATTTTAAAATTTCTTTAACATGAATTTTAAGAAATTAAATTCACTTGATACTAATTAAACAATTCATAACATTATTAACGTTTATTGGAGGTCTTTTTTGTTTCCCTGAAAAGCGGGAGCCCCTAGCAAAGGAATTTACCAAATAATATTATAATAAGGCTAACATAGTGCTATGAATAGGAAAAGCAAATGATCTGTCCAATCAAGGCAGATTCAAGTTCCTCCACTAAGCCAATTGGATGCCTGGGATTATAACAAAATGTCCTCCGAGGAGGCATCATGGGAAGAATTATTCTTCTTCTAACAAGGAAGGACTCTCTCTAGTTAACCCCTAAAGGACCAAGGCCTTATTTCTGCCAAAAAACACTCAAAACTGCCATTTCTGTAGCAAAGAGTATAAAAATTTGAAAATTATTTTTTTTGCACATCCAACCGTAGGATCTTATACCTTACTAGTATGGAAATATGTGGAAAAAATTTCAGAAGTTTTGACCACATAGATTAAAAGATATTTGCGTTTAAAGTGAAAAAAACAATTTTTTCAGCACCTTGTGGGACTGGATTATTTGACTTTGAACTTTTTTAACTTATATTTTTTGCACTACATAGTTTTGAGCTTTAAATCCTTATTGTGGGAAATTGAGTTGAGAATCTAGAAAAAAAGAAAATTTTAAGAAAAAGATTAATTTTCATGTTTAAAAAAATTGTTAAGTAGAAGTAGGTATGAGAATGAAGGAAAATCTAAATTATTAATATCTTTAAGATGGAATTAAAATGCACTAATCCCAATGGTGAGATTGTTTTAGCAAGCAAACAAAATCATGTAAAAGTTTTTTTTTAGAAAAATTATAAAAATTGCATTCAGAAATGAATTCTATAAGTTATTTTTTCAGGAAGATGCTCTAATTGCCCGATAAACAAGATTGTCCATAACTTTCTCATAATAAGTCCAAATGGAATGAATCAAAGCTTCCCATGCAGACAAAAATATAATATACAAGAAAAAAAATCCAAAAAAGAAAAATTCAAAATTTTGCAAAATTTTTTTTGCTGCCCGGACTGCCTCCCGTCCCCTACTTTGAGCTTATTTGGTCATAACTTTTGTTTCCGGGCACCAAATGTGAAAAAAATTATATTCCCACAAAGCTCATTAGTTTTTCTATCTTCAAAAATAGTTTCAAAAAATCATGACAAAATTTCAGACCGTAGGTACCTGCCCGAAATCCAATTTGTCCCCCGAAGGGACAATGGTCCTTTAGGGGTTAACAATGTTATGATTTTTTAAAATCTCCCTTCCAAACTACTATACACAATGAATTCCATAATGAGCCAAAATTCTAGAGTTTTTGTGGATCCATGGCGTCTTGATACAAACTTTTTACACTAAACCAACAGCTAAGTAATGAGAGTCTCAATCTCAATCCTTGTAGCAGTGGGGCAAAATTTTATGTGCACTCTTTCCAATTATGTATATTGAATCCTTAATTGTAACAAAACACCATGAAATGTGTACAAATTATTAAATGTAAGAACCCATTTTAGGTAAATAGACCCAAAATTGTTTCTACCCAAAATTAAACCATTGTGCCCCATTGCTTAGAATGAAGATGTTAATTCTAGGGAGGCACAACAAAAGAAGCCTATAATGTAGTGTTGATTTATAGTACACATATGTTTAATCCCTAATGAATGGAGGGTGTTTTGGAAAAAAATCCAAAACCATCAATTTTCAGTGCATTGTCCAATATCAAAAATTAATACTTTTTTTTTTGAGTTCCAAGTGTATGAAAGTGTATTAAGCAAGTATAGAAATGTGTAGAATGTTTTTTAAACCATTTGGCCCCATGGATTGAAAGATCACTACATTTGAAGTGAGAAAACTTTTTTTCATTCTTGAGAAACAAAGTCAATAGACTTTGAACCCTTTTGAATGAATAGTTTTACTTTACACAAATATAAGGATTTTAACCATTCATAACATTATGATGTTACGTTCACTCATGTAGAATTTTAGATGCAACAGAGATGTCTAATTTACTTTAAATCACCTAGCAATGCAAGGAGGTTAAGTGAAATGTCAAATAAACTTGTCTTTTTTGATGATTTCTTATACAATGAAGAAATCTTATATTTGAGAGGCAAAATGAAAGAGACAAAAATTTGGAATCTCAAATAATAAGTGATAAGATATTGGTAAATACAACCTAGAAAATCAATTAATTTGAATTTTTTCCAAGATATGATAGATATGAAAAACAGTGCTGAAAATTTTATAGTAATTGTTTGGTTGGGGTACTTTACCACCATCATCCACTAAGGTAGTATGCTCTAAAAGCAACCATTTAAGGGCTAATCCATCTTTTTCATAGATTTATGTGAACCAGAAAAAATTTAGATCATTTTTAAGAGAAAGAAAAAGATTAGATGCTTGGCCCAACAACTAAAAATAGGTCAAATGCCAAAACACCAAGCAAATTGGCAAAACACTAGACCCTTGAGATAGTTGTCACTTTAGTTGTTACTTATAAATTTTCAAAAAGTTGAACATAGCCACCTGTTTATGACCATAGGACTTTCAAAATCCATTCACTTGCAACTTGGAAAGAGATGTGCGGAAATCAAAGACAACGGTTGGCTCTTGCAATAGAAAAACAAGTTTTCATCAATTTATTCAATCATGGCTAAAGTGGTTCATTTAAGAATTCACCGTCATCTCCATTCTCCAATTAGTAGTAAGGGCGATGTGAAGGAGGGGGACGCTTTTAGAGCATACTACCTTACCTTAGTTTCTTCCGGGAGTTTGGTCATTTGGGGCCGCAAGTCCATTTTTTGAATATTGGGGGTTAAATGAAGACATGCCATGACACACGCAACGGCGGAGTGATTGCAGGGTCAGCCTGCCTTGCTTGGGCTCACCACCGAATCTTGACTTTGCACCGTTTTGAAACTCTCACATGACTCCGACTCGGTGGCGACTGATTCGGAGTTGTCAATGCAGGTGATCGCTCCGTCAAGGAGGTCATGCCAGGGAATTCCTTGGCAATTTTTGTGCAGGTCATGGCCAGTTTTCGTTATTTCCATATTATTTTGGAGAAGGGGTCCAATATTACTTTAATACTCACGCAATGCATGCCAAAACTAGATGATTCTTCAGTGTTGGTTTTAACACCCATGACTCGAACTTGGTGACGATTGTTCCGGAGTTGTGAACTCAGGCGGTCATTCAGTCAAGAAGGTCATGCGTAAGGTAGATAAGCCTATTACAATTGGAATCTGAGTACCTTGGGGCCAATTTCAAGACTGGCACATATTTTTTTAGGTGTGCACTTGTTTCAGGGATCAAACCCAAGTGAAATTATATTTTTCTGATTAAAATGATGATTTATGTGAATTTTTGAAGTGGTCTGCCCTGAAATTACAGAAACACTTATAGAGTGGGGTCAAATTGGAAAGACTGCACATAGAATTTCACCCCACTGCCACAGGGACTGAGACCAAGACTCTCATCACTTAGCTGCTGGTTCAGCGTAAAAAGCTTGTGACGCCATGGATCCACGAAACCTCTGAAAGTTTGGCTCTTCATTCACGTAAGTAAAGAGGTGACTGTTTGCAAGATTTCAACTTCAAGCTCCGAATCAAACCCTGGCAGACAGAGAGGATTATCTTTGACATTGAACGCATCCATTGCACAAATTGAAGCCAGTAGCCAGTACATGAACTTGCACAAAGAGAATCAAATCTCTATTTAATTTCAGTGCATGTGTGCATTGGGCTTGCAGAGCAGAACAGTACAGAATGAACCTCTTCTGCTTTCTCCTGTTTCTGTTGCTTCGCTCAGTTGCCGGTGACGACACGCGATTCGCCTTCCCTTCCTTTCCCTTTGAAGATGATAAGATCCTAGCTATCGGAGATGCTGCACACAATCGCGCCAATCGATCCTACATCATCAACGGGAGCGGCACGCAGTTGCGAGGGTCTTGTGGAATATTGTTCTACTGGGAGAAGGTGCGCATTCAGGATGTCGCAACTGGGAGAGTTGCATCGTTCAGCACCTCATTCTCATTCACCTTCGAAACTCTCGGGTTACCTCGGGGTAACAGCAGTTCTCCCAGACACACGGACCACAACGGAATCACCTTCGTATTGTTCAGAACCAGGACCCGTGCCCAGGTACAAGACCTCATGTCCGAATTAGGAAGCCCTGGTGCGTGCAGGAGTCCTCTCCATCCAAGTGATCCAAACCATAAATACACTCCGCCAGGCTGCCTTATCAGTTTCTCCATGGGGAAGTACAGTCCTAATTCCGAAGAGGCCTGCAACAGCTACATCAGGGTGGGAAAAAACCATGACTTCGAGTATGACATCGGAGCATACACTCACAACCTCTGCGACAACGGCACCTACTGCTCGTATTTCTCCGACGGGAAAATCTTCACTGCTTGGATTGATTTCAATAGCTCAGCTCGGACACTCGAAGTGCGGCTTGCGAATGGGTCCAACCCCAGTGTGAAGAAGCCCCTGCAACCTCTGCTGCGCATTCCCAACTACATATTTCCCGAAATGCTTGGCGACGAAGTGTATCCCACGTTTGGGGGAAGCTCCGATTTCCACCGCGCCGAAGCGCATGAGCTGTTGTCCTGGCATTTCTTCAGTACTGAGATTTCAAATGTTCCTTCCTCGCAATCCCCAAATCAAACTTCGAAGGCCAGAACGTTGGCTGGCATCAGCACAGGAGTTCTGGGATCGGTTTTGGCAGCGGCAGTCGTGATTCTCTGGTGCGCCTACCGCCTTGCGAGCCCATCCAGGAGTTACCGCTATACACCACTGGGCCGGATAGCACATGCGTTCTCCTACGCAGAGCTCCGGATGGCCACTGACAACTTCCATGAACGAAATCTGCTCGGTATCGGCGGATCGGGGTCTGTCTACAAAGGCTCCTTTCAAGCTCCCAGTGGAACCCATTTTGTTGCCGTGAAACAAATCAATTTCTCAGAATCCAAGCAGGCGGAGTCCCTCTTCCATGCGGAGGTGTCAAGTCTCGGCCAAGTGCGGCATCGCAATGTGGTGCAGTTGCAAGGCTGGTGTCAAGAGAAAGGTCGCTTGCTCCTGGTTTATGACTTCATGCCCAATGGAGGCCTCCATGATTGGCTCCACAAACCTACTAGCCATGGTGCTAGCCAACATCAAGAGATTGTTCTCTCTTTGGAAAGGCGACTCTCCATTCTTCAAGGGGTAGGTGCGGCTTTGGAATACTTGCATGAGGATTGCTCAAGTTGTATTTTGCATCGAGACATCAAGTCTAGCAATGTGTTGTTGGATGCAAATTTCAATGCACATTTGGGAGACTTTGGACTTGCCCGCTTGATGGATCACCACAAGTTGGACAAAACCACTTTAGCTGCAGGGACTCTTGGCTACATGGCTCCTGAGATTCCATACACGGGCAAAGCTACTAAGCAATCAGACGTTTATAGTTTTGGCATTTTGGTACTTGAAGTTGTGTGTGGAAGGCGTCCCTTGGATATGCAAGCCATAGAACCTGAGGATCTTGTATTGTTGCATACTGTTTGGCGAGCTCATGAAGGCGGGTCTCTTTTGAGCGTGGTAGATCCAAAATTGCTTCAAACTCTTCAAGCATTACGGTTCACACCTCAGCACGAAGATGAGGATGCAATACAATCTCCTCCCTTCGCTTTTGATTGTAATCTAGACAATGACAACAATGTGATAGGAAGCTCTATGGTTGTGGATGTAGATGTTCAAGTGCATCCAACTATGGTTGTAGATCTCCTTCGTTTGGGCCTCTTGTGTTGCCTTCCCAATCCCAAAACCCGACCATATATGGGACAAGTGAATGGAATATTGCAACAAATAAGTGACATAGAGAATGCATCTATCATTGCTAATATATCAATGCCTTCTTTACCATCCACCAAGCCTTGGGGACTCTATGGTTCATTGGAATTCTCTCAAACTTTTGTTAATTGGAGCTCAAGTAGTCTTCCTATCTTGGAAACTGATGCCAATGTACTTGAAAATAGTTCTTCATTAGAGCAAAGCTCTAGCAATTTTTATAAAGATGATTAAATTCTTTAGACTCTTTTGGCATTTTTTGACACTATTGAGATTTTTGTTGATTAGGCTCTAGGTTTCCATGCATATGGTTCAAAATAGATTGCACTGTAAATCCATCAAACAAGTGTAATTGCATAATATACCATAGTCAAATAGCATGTTCAAGAATTTGGTGTTGAATATTTAATTAAAGTCTAAATTTAAGATTTGGCACTTTAATGTGTAATTAAGTTTCATAAATTTGGCACTTAAATTCTAGAAATAAATTATATTTGGCACTTAACCTATAATATCTTCATCCTAAACAAAAGTATGTTTTAGAATCCATGTAATGAAGACTAATACTCACCTTAGATAAATGATTCTCACATATCTTTGGAAGCCATAGTCTTAATGTTCACAAGAAATGAGAAGAGAAAATCTTTATACAAATGAGGTGGTAGGAAATAAAATAACCCATATAGTATATGCATTACAATAAAAATTGTCATTTTTTTTGCACTAGTAGCAAAAATACTAAGCTTCTGTTAGCGAGTCTGTTGGTCTAGATTTGGAGTCAAGCCTTCTTGATGCTTCATTTTTCTTATAGTGTGAAATTAATAAGAGCTTAACCACTCATGGTTAAGTCAAATACGAGAATTGTGTTCAGAGTAAAATTTCAGACCTTATTTAGGCAATGTAAAATTCAAAAATTCAAAATGCTTTGACCACTGTTAATGGAAAAAATCAAGCTAATCTCCATTCCCCAAAACTCTTTTGATATTTCAAGACTTATATCAAAAGTTATGGACAATGATATTTTCTTTGACATTTTCAAATATCCTCTCTAAATTTTGTTTATAACTATATTTTGGTGGCTCAAAATGGGTTTTTGGAGATGAAATTTAATTTGATTTAACAACTTTCTTTAGGTCAAAGATATAAAAGAAATTATTATAATATGACAAAATGAGGTCTAAATTTCTACTTTGAATGCAATTCCGACCTTTTGACAATGTGTAGTCAAGCCCTCATTTTCAAATTATCTCGCATTCTTTGAGAGTTCATGATGGACATTGGATTTCACTATAAAAATGACCTCTCAACCTTTCATTTTTTATGAATGTCAATGAAGTGATTCCTTCATTTTGTTTTCGATAAATTTGTTGATGGTAAGGTAAAATAAGCTTATGATACGAAAATTACCCATTATAGACATCTAGAAAACAAACCATTAGAGTCTTACATCAACCCATGACAAAAAATTTCTAATAAATTAGATTAGGGCTTCATTAGGTTGGTTAGTGGCCAAAATTAGTGCCTTGGGTAATGGTGATGGAGTTATGAGTAACAACGAAGCTAGTATACGAGTGTAGAGCAAGAGTGTAGAGCGTAGAGCGTGGAATTGGAGCATGGAGCATGGATTTAGGGCCTTTTTCTGTAATTTGGTGCGGTAGAAATTTATTTATTTATTTATTTTGTTAAATTTGGGTGTTTACTTTCAAAAGTCGACTATAAGTTTTGGGCCTTTTTTCCATAAATCAACATACTTTGGGGGTAATAAAAAATCCAGTCTAAAAATTTGGGGATTTAAAAAGTCTAACCTCAAAAGTTTAGGGTGGACTAACATTTGAATATGTGTGAAAATATTTTATGACCATTGACCACATGGAGGGAAGGGTTATATTGATTGAACTTAGAAGAATTATTTGTTATTATTGGTGAGTAACTTCAACAATGACATTGGACACCTCTACGGTGGGATTATGACAAACCAATTTGTGTAGGGGATCGGTCTTTTAATGCTATATCAATTTATTGGCTCATGTGCCAAAGCTTAGTGGCCTATCTTTCGAGTGGATAGTGAGAATGTCTCACTATCCACTCCCAAAAAAAAAATGAAATTGAATTTTTCTACCTCCCACCAATAAGGCAATAAGCTCAAATTTTTGGTATATTAAATTTCTCGTTTCCCCCTCTCCCCCCCTTCTCTAATTTTCAAGTGGGGCTAGGGGTAACATTTGATATGGGATATATCCGTATCCGTACCTCATATTTTGTATCTACATTGTATTGTATTTATATTGCATTTGAACTATATTTCGTATCTCATATCTGTACCGTACTATATTTGTATTGTATTTGAACTATATCTTGATTCTCGTATCCGGATCGGGTCTATATTATATCGTATTTGTCTGTGTATAGTATCCCTACCCATATCCAGATCAACGGCATGGGAGGGAGAAAGGAGTTTGTTTTCTTCAAGGATTGGCCTTTCAAAGTTTTACAAAGTAGAACATGATGACTTTATATTCATGCCCCCATGACCGTGAAAATGGACCTATCACCGTGGATCCAAGACAGGAGACCCGAAATCTACACCAAAAAGATTATTTGGGTGTGAACCTATAACCGTGGTATCAAGCCACATAACATAACCTTTCACCACGGTTTTAGGGTTTAGGTGTGCCCCTATAGCTGTGGTTTTAAGATCTCAATGTAATTGTGGACCTCAGACTGTGAACTAGTAGAACTACTCCTTTAAAGGTGAAAGAAAGGCATACTTCTAGGGTGAGGGTTCAAGGTTTAGGGTATTTATGATTGCCTTCATGGCCTGTTTATAGAATATCTGTTAAATTTTTTAGGAGGATTATATTTAGGGTTTAGGGTAACTTTCTTTTGCTGGATGGACATCTGCTTATTGTATTGTTAAATGTATGGTCAGGTGAACAATTTAACTTAAACTACTGAACAACAATAGTTAGAAGGCTTGGAATTAGGCTATCATTTCCATGTGATAGGGTAAAAATGATTAATTAAATTCATCCATGCGCGACCACTTTACCAATTTATCATATAAAAGGCATTAGCATGTTGCCAAACTTCCTATTGATAATAATGCATTTCAATTATGTTTGCAATCATGTCATCAATAATTAGTACTCATATGTATTGCAAGGGAAGCTAACTTCTACCAATGCTAGCATGAGATAGTGCTAATAAAAAATGGGTTTACAACCATAGCAAGTTCAGATAAATGTTGCAGAATTTTGAATGCATAAGGTGACCACCTCTAGGTTACCTCTCAGTATCGAGAGGAACCTTAGAGGTGGTCACCTTATGCATTTAGAAGTTTGCCGTTGTCCTACTCCATTCATTGTGAAAAGGGAATTCAGGCAAGGTCATTTTTAGTGGATTAGGTCGAGGGAAGGCCATTTTATTTTGTTGCAATTATCAATAACAATCTAAACAACCCTCTATGAATATTTTATATCCAGAGATATATACAAATCATACTAGAGAGCGTGGATGGGCAATCATGCACAAATGCATGATAGTGCAAGGTGCAATGGACAAATGACAATTGAAATGAAGTAGTGGCCCTTTTAGTCTCACTACAATTCTTACATGAAACAAGTTTGGAGCACATCATCCAAAGCTACACTACAATATGCTAGCACCAACCGGCAAGAAGTAGAAATGTATACTAATTGGATTTAAGCTTCAAGATACCACTCTAAAGTATGCATTTCACTTCGTTAAAGCTAAAGCTTGGAGCATGAATAAAAATATCTACTTCTGCATCCAATTGGCAAACTCCAGTGAACAAAAAGTACAAGTGCTTGCAATTAGCCCATTGCCCTCTTTTTCCTAGAGCCTTTGTTGCCATCTCCTTGAAATAAGGGCAAGTGCATTCAGGGAATGCACTTACAGTGATCATGTAACGTTCAATGGCAGGCGGTGTACCTGAGTCCAGGGCAATGATGCATCCGAAGCCTGGATGCGGTACCATAGTAACTTCACGAACCACTGCTTTCATTGTAAGTGTGGAGGCGCAATTGTTTGCTTGCTTTGTTGTAGGTGCTTTTGGATTCCTCCGAATCTTCTTTCCTGACCGTGTGCTAGGGTGCTCTACAGGTGACTCTGGAACTTGAAGTCCCAAAACATCAGGTGGCAGATCATGATTTCCAAATAGCCTACGAGGGGAAATTTCAAGACGCTGCGGAAGATAGAACCCTGCATTTTGAAGATCTAGGATCTCTTTGGGCGTAAGATTGGTTCCAACTTGCACCGGCCATATATCTAGTACTTCCGGTTTTGATAAAACCCATTTCCGTCGAGAACCTTTGACGCACCGCGATATATCATCATTGCAGAAAAAGAATTGCATTCTCTCAATCCTATTTTTCTTATAGTTGTCCATGCTGCCGGTATATGTAGGTGCAACTGTTCCTCTATTGCCTTGCACTATCTTTGCAACACACTTTTTTCGCGTAATGGCCTGCAATGCAAAACATGCCTTTGAAGACGTCTTAGGCAAGCGGGCAATATGCCATTCAGACTCATCACAAACTGTTTCTTGAACAGTCCTCACATGGGAGGCCACCTCAGTTGAAGGAATTGACCTTGTCTTAGGTGATTCCAACAAATCCGGA
This sequence comes from Climacium dendroides, assembly GCA_950106755.1. Lineage (NCBI taxonomy): Eukaryota > Viridiplantae > Streptophyta > Bryopsida > Hypnales > Climaciaceae > Climacium > Climacium dendroides. The sequence goes on from OX467088.1 coordinate 22,069,036, forward strand.
TAATCTTCATGCGTCACAGGCCATGATTCTTCAGAAATCCGATCCAAGGAAATGACTGATGTGGGTGCAGGGGTGGCCCTAGTTCCAACACGGGGTCGAGAGAAATTCACTTTGTCGAGACGATGTGAATCATATTCAGAACCAGGTGGAAGATTGGGCATTCGCTTCTCAGATCCAAAAACTTCCTCGCCTTCCAAATAGGGCTTCCTAGTGTAATACTCTTGAACACCTGGTACAGATGCCATGGCATCATTCAATCCTTTCGGATTACCGGTACGTTGGGCATATCTCTGTGCTACACGAAGCAAGAGCTTTTCTTTTCCTGGACTAGTTCCTGGCTTCTCACTTTTTAGAAACTAGTAATATCTAACCATTTGCATGAACGCCCGAACATAGTCATCCACAGTGGTGATATACAAATCAGAGCCACGTTTTCCAGATTGTTGCAACCATTTGTTATGTACGGTCTCCGCGAGGTTGCAAGTAGGAACAAGCCCGAGTTCATCTTCAGTGAGTCCCTGTTTTGTGGAGCATGGATTAAAGCTATTACAAATAAAGAGTACCACTCTTTCCTTGATTTAACGTCTACAGGGCAGGGTTGTTACATGAAGTACTCCAATAATTGAAGACAGGAAGCATTCATGGAAGAAACGAATAGCAATGATGTAAGATAACCCAAAAATATGAATCCTAGCTTGGCAAAACAAACAAATGAAGGATAGGATGATCAAGAATCTTACAGTGTCCATGAATGCTCCCCATTGTCTATACCGGAAGTGCCAAAACGCTAACCACAACTCCAAACGGCGAAGCCCCTCTTCGGTTGTGGCTCCAGATGAATGCCACCACGTTCGAATTGCATGAAACCTAATCTCTGCTTGTGCTAAGGAATTTGTATCCTTATATTGTTTGCACAACTTTCGATGTTGGTCTTGAAGGTCACTGCGAATGTCTGCTTTCGTGTGTTTCTCCATTGACTGAGTCCAATGAAATAAACATGTACGTTCTCGATTGGGCATGGGCTCTGTTGGGTCACCACTTTCGTAAACAATGCGCACCACATTCCAGTTTGCTTGTGCCGAATCAGCCATGAAGCCTTTAAAATAGGGCAAGGTGTTTCCATGTCTACCCATTACGACATTTAAGTTTTTCCAGAAGTCGCATTGGGCAACTACATCTTCTGATTGCATATCGCAAACCGCAATAGTCATTACTCGGCAATAGGTCGTGTCATAAACATGACACGCAATTGTAGTCCAGAGCTTCACTCGCCTAACATGATCAAACATGATCCATGCGTCCTCAAGGTCACCACCAGGTTGCATACGTGATACCAAGTCCATGCCACTTCCAGGGCCAACCTCCAACATTTTGAACATGAAGACTTTGTCAGAGTCAGATCCCTGTCCAGGGAATTTGTTCTCTTGTACAAAAGCCCAATTGCTGCAGCCACGAAACTTTGTGATGCTGTCCATGACTCCAAAGCGGCGGAAGTACTTGAATGTACTAACTTCATTGCGAATACTTGGGGAACTCATGAATTTGCATTTCTCCAAAACATGCATTAATTCTTGTAATCCGAATGGGGTAGGCGTAGCTCCTTCGGCTCGAAGTAGCATCTCTCCAAGGAACTCCTTGCTAGCCTCCAGGACAATAGCGGAATTTGTTTCAGAGGGGTTCCGCTCAACTTGGTCTGATATTAAGGACCAAGTTCTCTCCTTGGAGTCCCGGCAGTCTCCATCTTTCACAGGGTGGTTGTGAATACCGAAATGAACACAAGCCCGAGTCATGTCCTGTGACCCAACTACATAATATATTTTCGCAAGACAACTACCAATACACGATGGAGCAGTCGCACAAATCTTGCATGTGATAGTGGAACCAATAGGAGGAATGGCACAAACCTCAAATGGAGCAGGAGAACAACCATCCCATTCAGTCTCGTTGATAAGAGCTACACGGTGCTTTCGAGTTAGGTAGTCACAACTCGGGTTGTCGCATCGTAGGTGGCCCACGCAAGATGCCAACCGAAATGTCAGACCGTCTACATTCTTTATATTTGTCGTATGAAGATTTGTCCAAACGTGACCATCGTAACATTTTTCCATTCCGGTGAGAAGCTTAGCCTGACTGTTAATTCCCGAAACATCTCCGGCGGGTGGTAATTCAAATATCACATCACCATTGAACAAAGGTGGAACAAATTGGACTACACAGACTCTAATTGAGTTCTAATCGACCTTCTTAAACGGATTCCTAGAACCTTTGGTGTAGCACAACTTCTGTAAACATGAAATAATAGAGGATCCACGAGAAGTTGAGGATGGTGTCCCTAAGACTGGAGTAGGCGAGATAGATGAGGATGCCCCATGAACTCCTAAAGGCAGAGTTGGTCGTAGAACTTTATAGGGTGGCGACGAACCATCAGAATCATCACTATCAATGGCAATGACCTCAACACTTGGCTCGATCTTTACAGTGTTAAGCAACGCTGTCTTAAAAGTACTAGTGCTAGATATTCTAGTGGTACCTTCTGGAGTTGGTGCTCCAACCATGGATTTGGATAAGCTATATGCTAAATACCTACCCGGATGCAAATGCCACTGCCTCAGTGGGAAAGAGACAATGGGCTCTTGACCTATAGTATGCGTGAGTTCACCACTTGAACTATCAAAAACTTCCTCATCAATATCCAACGAGTTTTCAGCAAGAAGAAAGCGAGCACTTAGTCGAGAGGAACTTACAACAGCGTATCCCAAATCACCAATCGGAAAAGAAATTGGAACCCCTTGTCCATTTGCCCTAACAGTTGCCATTTGATTGTATTCCATTTAGACGCTTCATGCACTCTACTTCTGAAGCACAAAACTGCATCAATTGCATACCGCACGAGCTACAATAATCATACGACAAGGAACTCAATGAACCTGAGTGTCACTGCTTCAGTTGCTTTGGTATCAACCGAAACACCCTCTAAAACACGTAAATCCACTGAGAATGTAGGGAGGACCGCTAGAGTTGTAATAAATGAAATCCGTGCAAATATACAAAAATAGAATGCAGGAATAAGAGATGTTCACTTGGCGCTCTCAGGAATAACTAACATTAAAAGTACAATATTTCATTTCAATGAGAATCAACCATTTTATATTTTAGACTAGATTTGTGTATCAACGGCAACAATCATGACGGTCATTGGCTTTAATGACTGACGAAAAGAAGGACAAGAACCACCAATAATTATGAGAACAGGTACGATGAAGAAGCCGGTGCAATATGAGTTAGGGAATTGAGTTCAAGAGTTTGGTAATGTGGTGCTCATACATTCAATGAGATCAGGGTTTCAATCATCACGGCAGATTGTGTCTAGAAGTATATAGTGTCAGTTAGATTGTAGTGTCCAGTAGATCGCAATGTCTAGTGATGGATGCTAGACGTTTGAATTGATAATGTCATGTACGAAAATATTACCTAGCACAATTTTTTGTTATTGATAACTTGCTCACCATGTGGCAATGGGAATTTATATTGAGCACAAGTGTTAACAAACTTGGAGAAGAAGTTTATTAAATGCCCACAAACACCGCCACTTTAAAGCTAATAGGGCAATGACATTAAAATCATAAATCCACTTCAGAAAGAATATGGAGAGTAATGAATGGCACAATCCTCTACAAGTTACTACTGAAGGAAATGGATCCCAACAATACCACGATGTCATCATGGCGTGTCACCTTGTAAGACGACCAAAAATCACAAAGCACTTATTAATAGGAAACATATAACATGTCTTCCAGTTGCAACAGGAAAATTCCAAAATACATGAAGACTAGGAACTATACCAACGTTGTAGGGGATCATACACTCACAATGAAGCAGTAGTTCCTGCCTAATGATTATAGTTAGATGTATTCTATTCCAACAATAATTCCAAATACCGAATTCAATTTTACAATTCACATAAGCCTTGAAGTACAACTGAGATTCACCAATTTAATTCAAGAACACGATAATTCTGAAAATGTAAAATAATATATAATAAACCTCACATGCCCAACCTAGAACACCACACAAGTTCGTTCCGAACTAGAAATCCAACCCTCCCAACTACAAGACCTAATCGTGCGACCCCAAACTAAGAGACCCAAACAAAGAGATCCAATCGTACACCTTCAATCCGAAACTCCTAGGTAATGTCCAAACATGAATTTTTATATCATTCTTGTGAACCCTGTGTTGGTATTCGTCGTGGTCCTGCTCGTGTCGCATATTGGGGGTGCCCCGAGGAACCTCTCGGTGCCGAGAGGCATCTGGGAGGGGAGGGGGGCATACGCCCTGTCCCCAATTTTTTTTTATTTGAGTTCGGGAACCTTGACTGGTGCTCGTCATGGTCCCGCTCGTGTCGCATACTGCGGGGTGCCCCGAGGAACCTCTCGGTGCCGAGAGGCATCTGGGAGGGGAGGGGGGCATACACTCTATCTCCAATAATTAACTTGGTTTCATTAGGTGTTTACAAATTGAATGCAATGGAGAAAACCTTTCAGACCAATCTAATTGTAGGTCATTAAGTTTGAATAATACATCATTGAAATATCATTAGACACGAGAAGCCCCATGACAAATTGAGAATTCTGAGTAATACAATTATTTCATATGAACACAGAGTACTAATAGGCCTAATATATGATATAGAGTTGAACAAAATGTATAAAAATTCTCTATACTAGTGCAATTATATGTATAAATAATGCCTCCATTTCAAAAATGTAGAATCTGAGTTCGACATTGAAAGTAATCAAAGCATCAATGACCAAAAAAATGAAGACAACATCATGAGGTCAATGCTAAGCACACAATAACAGTGATGTAGTGTATACAATACATCAAATAGAGCTATTCGACGTTGAACTATCCTCTGTAGCCGATGAATCCAAATTTGTCTCTATTGCATAATCATCTATAAATTCTAAAACTCGAGGTTGCACTGAACGTGCTCGTGAAGTTGGATTTGGATCCATAGCCACAAAGTCTCGTGACAATGCCTCAGCATACATGGGTAGGTGAAAAGATTTGGGAGGACTTGGAAAAAATCCTGGTCTTCCAAAAAAAGGCACATGCTGGAAGTTCCTCACTTCTTGGGCTTGCCTTTAAATCCAAAGAAACAGAAAATTAGACAAAAATTCCAAAATTGATTATATAACAAAAAATGCATCAATAGCAAGATAGACTTACTTACTGAATCGGGTTGTCTTCACGATACGATTAGGAACAACCACTTCTTCATCCACGTCAAATGTTGAAGGATTTGATTGGGTTGGTTCGGGAGGTACCATAGTTTTGCGCATGACAGGTGCAATGAGGGCATCAAATATCAATTTATCCTCCTGAAAGGCTAGTATATGTCGTCGAGTTGCACGACATGCTTGAATAGTTGAACCTGAAATGAACCAAACACAGATAAGAAAAATATAGTATGAACACATTTCAAATTACATAAGAGTCCCACAATTACTAAATTCAAAGAAGGAATTACTTGTAGCTGCTGCGCAATCCACAACAACGTCGCCTGGTTGTGATAGCCCTTCTATAAGCATTTGCATGAAGTGTCGAGATTTTTCCCGAGGACCTCGCCACGGAATGTTTCCATTCATGGTTACATCATCGCGGTTGCAAAAGTTTTGCAAGATGTCATCACGAGCAATATTGACACCTACCTCTTCATGGGAAGGAACATGTTGGAATGAAAAATCAATATCAGTCTTTGGTCCAGATTCCCTCACAAGAAGAGAGATAGAAAATCGCATCGTCTACAAAAATTCAAAAGTTAGAAAGTAGCACAAATGCAAATCAATTGTAAATCAAAGGAAATAAAATATGAGGTTAGGATTAATCATACCGTCTTCTTTGGATCGGCTGGCGATGTCAAATGCAGATGATTCATCCTTAACCATGTCATGATTATTCTAAATCCGTAGGTTTCACAACAACCAAGAAGAAAACTTTTGTGACGAACAGAAGCTGCTGGATACATGATAAGTAGGCCCCCCTTGTCATGGAAATATTCCTGAGCAAAGTCGAAAATAGGAACCAATGAATCTTTTTTGAACTCATTCCATTTTGGAATAGGGCTCGGCGGAGCTGAAACGATTGGAACATGAAGGCCTTCGGGGACATCCACGATGATGAGGTCCACCGCCTACTTCGTGTTTAACATACCATCAAAATATCTATCCTTATCGCTAGAATGCTGTAGAAGACATTAATGTTTAAATATCGTTAGTTCCAAATGAATAAGAAACTAAAATAATATGTAATAAAGCACATTTGAATTCTAATTGAATTTGGAAACTACTTGACAACAAATTAGAACACAATATTAAAAGTATACGGAATAGAAATTTACCATGTCTAAGAATGTCAAGACAGCATCAAAGGCCTTATTATCACTCGGGAGACTCTCCACTAATAAGTTGAGAATGCACTCGTCAATATCAGGTATAGGGCTGAAATTTTGAATGGTTGTTGTCAGACCATGTACTAAACGATCCTGTGTGAGGGAAAATCCGGATGAAGTATCTTTCATTCCAATGCCACTTGTTGCTGGTTCATGCACCGACTCCTCTGCCTTTCGTTTTGTGCCTTTTTTCTTGGACTTCTCCTCTTCTCTATCAACCTTCAAGGCCAAGCGCTTCTTCTTGTTCTCTTTCATCCGTTTCTTTGTCTCCTCCAATCGATCCACTTTTTTCTTGTTAGCTACTTCTCGTCTGATTATAGCTTTGGCTTTGGCCTCCGGGTCCAATCCAGCAAATTCATCGAACTCCGGCTCTATAATAGCATTCTCTGTCAATGTCTTGAAGAGAGCTTCTTCTTCAGCAGGAGTACATCCTATATTGCATTCCAAGTACCATGGGCAAGCTTGGAGATGTGGAGTCGTCCAATTCCGTAGCTGATAAGCCAAGAACATACAATCCGATGATGATCTATCTAACCATGTTGTAAGAAAAGGTGGCAAATCCTTCTTCTCGATAGCTTTCTTGGCGTACAACTCAAACTTGAAATACCTATTCATATTAAATTCAAAATCAATTACCTAAATAAAATAGTATATAAAGTCTATAGAGATTCCAACATAATTATTCCAAAAATATGAAAGACAGGAACTACATTAAACAATGAAAGCTACATTGGTTAAAAAATCAGAACCTATATTCCAGATGATATTTCTTACAATTTGACGTCCTACTAGCTAGTTCATCTAGATGTGCCTATAATCCATAACATCAGCTTCAAAACATAAGTAAGTAAAATGGCAAGTTTTCAAACCTATATATCAAGCACTTGACAGCGAGCATAGCCCCTTTGAAGTCTTTGAAATTATCGGATTTTTTAAAAGTATCTCCTCCCTTGAAAACACCTGTGTAAGCTGTCTCCCAAAGTTTCATTCTCCAACCTTCAATATACTCCATCAATGATTTTGACTCGGCAGGAACGGACATGTTGATTGGAATATTGTCAGATTGAACAATATTGTCGAACATCTCGCATGATGCCTCTTCCATCTAAATACAAAGTTAGACATCAATTTTAGGTCATTCCTGTACGTTATACACAATCATACTAATATAATTGAAGGATATTGAAATAAAATATAATTAAATTTTATCAATAGAAAACTTACCCCAACATACCAACAAGCCTTTGCCAAAAATACCATTAATTTTTCTTCATTGACAGGACGAGAAGGAAAGCGTCGGGCCTCTCTAATAGGACCAGATGCATTCATCCACTTGAGCCACTTAATCTTGTTTTCCGCACTTGTAGAGGCTGTGGCTAGCATTTGTAATTTTTCTAAGGTTAATTCCGGAGTTGCAAAAAGGTTCCAATGCCTTTGGATCTGCAAGAATGCAATGCATGAGAATTAGAACTCAATATACATCATGTATGAAGATATGAGCAGATTTGATCAATGATGGTTTAGGCATACCTCAAGAAGCCAGTCTTTTCCAAGAGCCGGATTAGCAACAGCCACCATCTTTGACATTTTTTTATAAAACTTCTCGGTGGAATCTTTGATAGAGCTCCTCATTGCGGCTGCAACACCATCTGACGTCACCTCTTCACAAGGAGTGTCCTCTTTGTATTTACGAACAGCAATATCGGCTGCTGCAGATATGTCTTACTACAAAATTGCAAATAGACACGAAAAGAACATAAACATAAACATTTTTATATCGACATATAAAAATTCATATAAAAACACTTGAAATCATTACAAAAACATGGTGGAAGTAATACCTTGAAAATGAATGATGTGAAGACTTCGAGGGACATAGAGTACCACTTAGACCGGGTAACCATCAAACAGGTGTTCACATCTTCCGGTGATAGAAGTTCTTTAAACTTCTCAATGTCCATGACACCATACTTCTGAACTCGATATAACGTGTGTACGAGATTGGTCTTCACATGATAACTCTCTGTTTGCCTGTCACACCATGGGAAAAAAATCATATTATATCATATTACAATTCATAGAATTTGAGTACATCATAAAAATGCAAGCATAGTGGAGAATGGAACACTCACATGTTAATATCATGCATAGCCTGCATCATCAAACCAATTCGATTCCGTGTGTCTAAAACGATTGAATCCACATAGATGTGCCATATTTTCTCTGTTGCATGCAATCACATAATGTGATTCATCCATGCAATTCTTCTATGATTTCCATCGCATACGTAAAACTTGTGATCCACCAAATGTCGCAATGCTGCTTGTGACATGAGGTAAGTGTTGAAATGATGGTTGATTTCATTCCAAATTGGTCCCCACTCGTCCTTCTTGGCAGCTGTGAAAACACCACTCTGGCCATCTTCGTTTGATATAGAAACATAGAAGACTCTAGCTCCTTCCTCGTAACCTCCACTGAATTGATTTTCCAGCAAAGTCAAGTCACAAGCAAGAGTAGGTCGCACCATCGGCATCGGAACCAATCTACATAAAGGAATTTTCATCTGAGAAGTATCATTAGACGTCAATCTCAATCCATGAAGGATGGACACAGTGTCAAGCTTTTGGGACCGCTTGATGTCATCTTCCATTGCATCCTTGGGCACTCCTTGAATCTCATAGTCCTCTAACTTATCATCGGAAATAATCTCCGGTTGGAGACTACCCTCTTGCAATATAGATCCAGACACTTGGTGAGAAATTGGCATTACTTCTGAGTCTTCGGGGTGTCCATCATGCACCATTGCTTCAGGTACCACATTAATAAGTACTACTGGATGTTCCTCGGCCACTAAAGCTTCAACCTACAACACAATCCAAAACAAATCATTGGCCTATTTGTGATTATCTTGGACAAATGCAAATATCAGGTGTTTCAAATAGTCTTCTCCGAAAGAGGCCTCTCAGGCCCGAGAGGGTTTTCAAAGGACACTACCCTTTGCACATATCAAGGCTTCAAACTAACAATAATCACTTTTCAAGCTCTACATAATGATCCAAATAAATCCATAAACATCTAGTGAAGCTCCAATGACATTCACAACACAAGCTTTCAGCACCTTCAAAGCTCCAACTTAGCTAGAATCTTCAACATTAATCAAACATGACACATTCTCCGAAACTAGGCCTCTCGAGAAAGGCCTCTCGGTCCCGAGACAGTATTGGATGGTCATTAGTGTTTACGCATGGACTGAAATCAGATTGAGAATTAATGTTTTTGATGTTGTATATGAAGCTCCGATCAGCAATATTGTGCTGCATTTGACGCTATGACAAGGCTCTCATCTAAGACCTCACATCTCAAAGACAGATGCAGAAGAAAGTGTGCGTTGAGGCAGACCTCCAGAGAGAGCCCTCTCTGGACCGAGAGGATACTTTACTGTCTCCTACCTTCGAGCATTTCGAAACTAGAAGCTTAAAAAGAATTTGTTACTATATCCCAATGCACCGAATCCAATCATGTAGCTCTATCAAAGGTTCTTTATATTCTGAGAAGGACATTTCATGAGACAAGGTTGTCCGTGCCTGACTCCCCGAGAGAGCCCTCTCGGTCCCGAGACGGTAACCTCAAGGCAACAGACTTTGCGCAATATTAAACCCAAATACTTTTCACAAGACAAGGTTGTTCGTGCCCGACTCCCCGAGAGAGCCCTCTTAGTCCCGAGACGATAACCTCAGGGCAGCAGACTTCGCGCAATATTGAACCCACATACTTTTCACAAGACAAGGTTGTCCGTGCCCGACTCTCCGAGAGAGCCCTCTCGGTCCCGAGACGGTAACCTCAGGGCAGTAGACTTTGTGCATCATCGATCCCACTTACCTCACTAGCACACTGGGAGCAGTCTTCTCCGTCAGAAGTTTCCCCTCGTTGTGCGCTCCTCGACCTCAGGACCCTCTCCGCCATCTTCAGGAAAATATCCACAACTAGCCCTATTCAAGCAATCTGGAGCATGTACACGGCAGTCCGCAGTTGAAGTTCGATGGCCGAAGTAGAGTCGGTGCAAGAGAAGAAGAAAGCGGTGGGGAAGGGCGGCAGAGCAAGTGTAAGTCAAGCCGTAATCGTCGCATGAGGTTAGGGTTACCTGAAAATGGATGAAGTCTGTCCCACGTCTTATTGCGGTATCTTACGATTCCTAGAGCTTGAGTTCAATCCACATTTTTGCAACAGCACAGTGATTACATCTCAGCATTTCAGTGTTTGTGGAGCACGATTTGTGGTGTCTACTCGGTTGCTGCATTTTGGGTTTAGGTGAAGCCAAAAATGGCGGAAGGTTGGGCCGCGATCTGGCTGGGATAGTGGAGCAGAATCAGCTCACACGGAAGTGGAGCTTTCCTTTTTGAGGAGAGCAAGCTCCGGCGATGGCGGAGCCTTGTTTCGTGTTTAGCAGCATGTCTTATCAACAAGTAAAGAATTTCCCTGCCCGCTTCAGCTTCTGCATCTTTTGTCATCTTCTACCCGTTTCTCATGTTTAATGTAGCTTGTCCGCGACCTCGGCGATGACCCTAAACCCTTGCTTGTTTCCTAGGGTAAGGGATGACGGGCTTGGGAGAGATTGGGACTTATCCTTGCAAGGTTTCATCGCAGGTTTCACGAGAACCAGAGGTCGAGAGGTTAGGGTATTCTCTGGATTGAGTGACTAACGGATTCAATCTCTTGTTTGAATTGCAGGAATTATCAATTTCAGTTTACAGATCGGTCGTGATCTCTCAGGTTTGCGTCGGATCTTGTTACCAAGGACTTTGGGATTTGGGCTATGCAAGTACGTTTAGGGAAGGTTAAGGGTGATTAAGCAAGAACAGGTGCGAGGATTTGCGTTAAACCACAAAGTCTATTTCATGTTTCGGATTTAGCGTTTAGGGCATGAGCGTTCTACTGAGGCTGTCAATGAATCAAGTGCCATGTGACGTCATTGGATTCTCCATTCACGGTATGAATACTGCTTCAACTGAAGTTGGGAGATTCATGGGGTTCAGGGACTACATATCGCTTGTTTTGAGAATTTTTGTGTAATTTGTTCATTTTTATGTGGACTATCCAACAGCACTTGTTCTTTTGCATTCTCGAAAGGGTATAGGGTGGCTGGGATGGCGGAAACAGATCATTCTCAGACGGCAATGAGACAACACTTTCAGATTCTTTCGCATTCCCGATGCAAGAGGATTCAACAAAAGAAGCTTGTGTTTACCAGTGCAGAGCCGAAAAGGAGACAGTGATATGTACGAGATTGATTTCGCAAATTCCTAATGCAAATTTTAACCATATTCATCGAGTAGAATGGCAAGACGGTATACTTTGGGATTCTTCAGCCGCAACTAGACAGGGTGCATCCGTTTCTGACCATTGTGCGAGTTGTCAATTGGTTGAGTTGGACTCTGAAAGTGAGCTAAATCACTTGTCTGCGAATGATTACGAACGCCAGCCTAAACCCTAAACGTGATGTAGAAATGATTGATTATTCCAACTAGCAGAGACCTGGTGTTGTGGAGCCACTATGCCAGAGAAGGGAAGTGTCGGAAGATGAGAATGAACTTTTTCTGAATCCTTCCGACATCCACAATTGTTGAGACTTCAAACTCGTTCCCTTGAGAAAGTGCCTGACGGAGAAGCAAGAGCTGAATTGTTGAAGTATATCAACATTGTAACTCTTGAAGTGAAGGAGAAAAATCAGGAGTTGGCGCGTGGAGATTGGAGCCCAATCTCTTAAGATCAAAGGTAACTTCTGTCTTCACTTTGGCATCTAGAGCACTGAGTACACATTGTTGTTGTATGATTATGATTAGCTGTTTACTTTTTCTTACTGATCAAAGGCATCCACAAGAGATGTTGATGTTGAGAGATTTGCACTTTGATGGCATCCTGGCACTGTTCATTAAATTATATCTAACCCTAGATACTAATCTACGGTGATTCATTTGGTGCAGGTGATTTCAGATTTAATAGACCCGGATATGGTGTTTGAGACATCTGAAGCAAGGAACAGCCAATCTATAAGTCTTCATATTGCCGTGGTTCTCCGACCTACATATTTAGTATCTTTTCGGTGGCCGGTTGGTGTTGGAGATATTTTAAAGGCTACTCTTATCATGTTCCCGTTTGTTCTTTGGGTACTTGTGAGGACTTTGTCTTGAGTGTATCCTTTATACTCAATTGAATACTTGTTCGTCTTATTTGAGGTGCAACTTGTTAGCAATTAGATGGGCCTGATTTCATTGAGGATTAAGAGGTGGATCATGAGTCTGAGTACTTGTGTTAATAAGTATCTAGTTCTAGGCTTGAAATTGCCATATTTATACTTATTTCATGTTACCTTTGCGTGTATTCCTGCCTGTTTGACTACATTAAATTGAAAAACCATGAAACGATTTCTAAGACCGCTATTGTGTTGTGGACTATCAGTAAGGATTTGGCAAATTTTCATCGTCCAAAGGCAGTGTGGTATCCTCATCACAATGAAGTAGCTGCAATGGAATAGGGAAAACTAAGCGGGTAGAGAAGCAAGCTTATTGTTGATGCCTCGGAGACCTTGGATGTTCTGAAGGCAAAGGTTGCTAAGAAGTTAGGAGGTGAATATCTTTTTTGGCCTATGTTTCGATTCTGAATTGGTACCAACCCAGCGGCCCCGCTCAGCGCGAAGGGTGGTTGCAGCAGCATCTGATGGAGAGCGTTTTTTATCTAGTAAGTGTAAAGACGTCCACCCATGACAACATTTCCGACTTGAAGTTCTTCTTAAACGCTCCTGGATGTTGAAGTGGATTATTCTAGCCAGGTAGACACTGTGATGTAGGCCACGGATAAATCTTGGAACATACAAGTTGCAACACTGGATTTGGTGGTACTTGCTGTTGAGCAAAAGTGGAGCCAATTACCAACTCCTTTCCTGAATCAAATACCATCGTCTTTTCCGAAGGGTTCAGGTCTGTCGGCAATCAAACGAGTCCTGTAAGCTGATAGTCTCAGAATTTGAGCGTTCACTTTACACCAGTCTGCCTTTGGAGCCAGCTGAAGATTCTCCGTTCCTTGGTGATATTTGCCAGGGAGAAACTCAGTCAAGTCTTGAGACAAATATGTATAGGGCACGTGTTTTCTCACATAGTGTGGCTACAACTAATTTCTTGCTTGTCCGTTCTTCAAAAGGAAAATTGACTTTAAAGCGCATTGACAGCATCCATGCTATTGGGAAGCGGGTCTCCATCTCATTTCACTTTCACTTACTTAATTTTAGTCAAACAAGAGTTGGTTCCTTTTGGTTTTTTGCTTGCTTTGGATTATCGTGGATTTGTGCTTTAGATCTCAGTCACGGTATTTAATGCGTTATTCAGGCTTTATTAAATTAAATCAGGTTCATGGTCTTTGTAAGAGTTTACACATGTCTTGTTCTCTTCTGACCCTCATAATTCATTGTTCTGTGCTAGGAGCCTCACATGGAGGTGTTGACCCCAACTTCCAAGTCAGTGTAGAATTACGTAGGGAACCAGGTACTGGTATATTTGTAAAGTGAAATTCGTGAGAAAGAGAAACCTGGTGTCATAACACCTCATTTACGGGCTGATGATGTCACCTCACAATTCCCCTCGCTTACCGAAGGATTTATTCGAAAACGTCTAAAGCGTTGTGCTGATCTTCAGGTTCACATTTCTGACTTGTAAATGGGAAAGTCTATGATATTCTCTTTGGATTTCTCCGAGCTCATTTCTATGTGCGAAATTAATTGATTTTTCTTTCAGTTTATTTGCTTGGCTCTTGCGCGCAGCTTCATTTACACTTGGTTGACACCATTGTTAATTTTAATGTCGTTGGCGCGTGATTAGAAAATTGGAGGGGATATGTGTTGGGTAATGCGACGGAATTTCAGGATTCCTTCTAAGGAAGAAATGAGACGTTTGGTGACACTTGAGAATGTATGTACTATGTTTTCTGTTTGAAGGGAGTTGTAGAATAGGTAGACATAGGGAAGCCTCACTTTGCTGTTTGGGAGCCTATGCATGGATGTTGGTCTTCATTTGTGGTTTAAAATATCCTTGAGCAGGTAAATTTTGTAAAATGCATACTTTTTTCATTGAAGTTTTGTGAAATGAAAAGCTTTTTTCAATGTTCTGTTTATTCCTCATAACTGAGTGCTTCTATTTCAGGTTTGTAGGATCCACGAGAGCATGCAACCTGGGTTGCATCACCTTAAACGCATGGGTGTAAACAAATAAACTCAACCGACGGGCTTAGCTGCTGCCAAGAACTAGCTTCCTGACGAGGCGATAACCACAGCATCGGCATCCCACATAGAGAGAGAACTGGAAATCACTCTGTGGAATCTAAGTTCCAATTTTGTGGCCGCTATAATGTAGGTAATTGAATTTGTCCCATCCCAGTTTGTCCTGAAATCTATAAGGGTTTAAGACTTCAAGGTAGTACATAATGAATCTTATGCAGGCTTTAACTGTGGTCTCAAGAGCTAGATTTTGAGACATCTTTCTCAGCGGAGATGTCTTGGATCACCTTTCTTAGCTCTCCTCTTAAAGAACCTGCAGGGTGTCTCTTAAGGCTGTTAGCTTCGGCTGGAAAGCTTAGTAAATTCAAACTGTCGGAAAGCCTCAAAGAATGAAGAGGACGAGCATTAGTTCTTGAATTTTTTAAAAGATTTGTGAGATTGAGATTCTCTTTACGGGTATTGTTTCACAGATAATGAAGCCGAAGAGGAACAAAATAAGAAGAAAAACGTTCCTGTGAGCAGAGATAAGGAGTCACAAGAGGTGGAAACACCTCCTGATTTAGGTGTGCTCCTCTTTCTGATTTTTTAACGCTGTATTCTTGGGGCTTTTTAATTCCTAAAGAACCTCTTCAGCTGTGTTTATATTTCAACTGCGTGTTGTATAACATTGAAATTTGTACCGTGTTTCAGTATGTCTTAGCATCCAGATTACATGGTCACACTAACTACATAATCTGGAATTATCAGAGCTTCCAAGTCCTCAGCAGAACGTTGCTACAACCTCGCATCTTAGTCTTGAGTGTAAGCTGCCAATTTTATAAAGGCGGACGCACTATTTTTATTGAAAGAGATTATAGGGACAGTTAATTTCAATTCTTTTGTAGCTGCAAAGACACGGAAGTGCCATAATTACAAATTATACCTGTCCAGATATGAGACTGGGGCTTGTAAATGACATTCTATGGATGCATGTGCTGATGGACAAGCTGGAAAAAAGAAAAAACGAATACTTAAGGCAGCATCAAAAGTAGGAAACTTGATGGGAGTTATACTTCCAAAGAGATTATCATCACTGACCCTAAAGAGGTAGAATCATTCACCTTGACCTTCATCTTTTTTGTCCTTTGCTCCACTTTTGTTTATCCTTTGCTCCACCTTAGAGAAATTAACTTTTCTCTTTATTAAAAATTTTAATTGGTTCTCTAGATTTATATATTTATGAAAATCTTTGAATCATTCCATTTTGATCAACAAGTCACAAGTTATGAGCATTTTTAGTACGCGGGTAGATAAGGATTCTACACTCTAAAATGAACTTTGGAGTTCTTTATTTAACTCAATTTTTAATATTTGTTCAAAATTTGAAGTCTTTGGGTTTTGTTTTTTTATTAAAACATCAAAACCATTGGGTTCGGCATTTTTCAATTCCATAATTGAATTCTTAAGAAATTAGTATTTTGAATCATTCTCTACTTCTATCTATTCTCTATTTTTTTCCTATATGTTTCACAATCCTAAATATTGTGGAATTTTTGGAGCAACTACCCAATTTTCTAAAATAGATCAAAAGAATTCAACCATTTTGGACTTTTTTTCATTCAAATGTGACCTTGTGAAGTGCAAGCTTCTCAAGTTTTTGCAAGGACTACAAAAGGTACTTTGGCAATTCAAATGTTAATATCTTGAAATCTATATAGTAGAAATTTCCTCACCTTTTAAAACTAGTGTACTACAAGTTCCTATAGTCACATGTGTCCAATAGTAAATTTAAAAAACTATTTGGTACTTGCAGTAGAAATGGCAATTCTGAAGTGGTTTTGATAAAAACATAGTTAAGAACCTTTAGGGGTTAAACATTCCCATGGTGATAGGATCCTATATTACTATGGACTATGGCCTTGTAGTATAAAAAACACCAAGTTAAATTCAACAATGGGAATGTCTTTAACCTTGACTGATTTTCATCTATTTTATTATATACTTTCATCCAAATTTTCAATCACACTCATCCACTTTTTCATCCACATTCATCCAAAATCCAACTATATTCATCCACTTTCATCCACTTTCATCCAAAAATCCAACTACATTCATCCATTGTCATCTACTTTTTCATCCATTTTTAAAATCCGCTTTCATTCCTTCTTTCATCCACTATCTCATTTTTTTAATCCTACTTTTTTCTTAAACCCATTCTTTTTTCTTCCAATATTACCACTCCTTGCTCACTAATGCCCGCTTCCAGCTCGCCGCTCACAAACCCCCGCTCGCATACCAGCATTCCCCTTATGAGTAATTCATTTAGGAACTTCTATTTTTTTATTGTAAATTCCTCTCAAGAAGTGATTTTCTTATTCCTTCATGTTGTGCACATGTTAGAAAACATTGTAGCCTTATTAGAAAATATTGTGACTACTTTAAATGGTAAGATGACCATTATGGGTATATATATTGGTGGTTTTAGAGTAGTTTAAATATTGTTTTGGATCAAATGGGTAGCTCACTTCAAATATTTGTAACAAATTCATACTTTTTCAAAAAAAAAAATTTATTGCTCTCTTCATTTTTCACATTTGTCTATACTTGAAAAAAAAAATTACAACTTTTTAATAATGTCAACAAGGCAAACCAATCATTTTGCTTGTCGTAGGTTGATTTACATTAAATGGTCAAATGATGGAATTGTATATGATTCAATAGATATTTTTAATGGATTTACTAGATTTTTGGCAAACCATCTTTTTAATTGTTTTGTAGTTTCAACTATCTAGTCTCTATATTAGCAAAAACTTTGGCAATTTTTTTTAATTAATATAAGCCTAACCTGGCATCTAGGTAACGAAATCTTGGAATACGATTTCATTTAAAATTATAATATTTATTTTTATAGGTCTAGAAGTCAAAATGCCAATATGAAAAAGAATTTGATTGAGCCTATAGCTCAATATGATGCAAGTGTATAGGAATCAAACCCAAACTAGCATACACACAATTTTAGCATTTGGTACCATTCCTTGCAAATGTATACTAATTCAATAAAATGATTGATTACCTCAAAAAAAAAAATTTTAAAAATAATAATAATAATAATAATAATAATAATATATATATATATATATATATATATATATATATATATATATATATATATATATGAACCACTATTTACTGGTTATGAGTCCATGTCATATTTGGATAAACCTTTTTCAAGAATAAACATTTTTGTAATATTAGCAATTGAAAATTGTGAATCCTCAAAAATAAAATAAATTTTTGGATAAGATGTGTAATTACTATGAATTTTCAAAGTAAAAGTTTTCTAGGCTTTTGAAATTGTCACTTAACTTGATCCTAAATTTAAATATAGAGAAATGACAATGAACCAATCACAATTAATAAGTAAAGGAATGGTTTAATGACACTTTGGAGGACACTTTCAATGGAAGTTCACTTCTCAAGAATGGATCCATGGACAATTTTGGATGTTTTTACCTTAGTAGAACTAACCACAACATTCCACCAGACTTTCCGTCGTGACTGCGTGCTGCGCCCGTTGATGATGTAGGATCGATTGGCACAATTGTGGGCAGTGTCTCCGAGAGCCAGGATGTTATCATCTTCAGAGGGAAAGGAATGGAAGGCGAGTCGCGTGTAGTCACTGAGCGAAGCAACACCAACAGGGGAAAGCAGAATTGAAGAGGTTCATTCTGTACAGACTATCCTGCTGTGCAAGCCCAACGCACACATGCACTGAAATTAAATAGATAACTCATTCACTTTGTGCAAGTTTATGTATGGACTGCTAGCTTCAATTTGTGCAATTTACCCGCTGAGGTGCTCTGACACAGGTTTATGGACCCGAGGCTAGTATGACTGGAATCTGCAAGTCTGCAATTGATTACATCAGAGTAGCTGCGTAAATCAAGTTCCTAGAAAATTCAATCTTTCATTCCTTCATGCTTGTGAGGAGCATTTATTTATTATTTAGTATGACTGTAATTTCATTATATGGAGTATTGAAATGAACGCTGGTTTCGCTGCCTTCATTCTTTGGTAGACTAGGTTAGCAATCTGGCAGTTGATTGGACTGTAAACATTTCATTGTAATCGTTACAAATTCTTTTGCTTCGTCCTCTTAATTCTTGTTCCGTAGATTTGTATTGGGTAAACAAGGATTTGGACTTCTTGTTTTAGTACGATCTTTCCATGAATTCTAACTCTATGAATAATAAGGAAACTGGTCAGTGATGTCAAGTTTGCAGGTGCGCATGTTTGAGAACTTGACACTGCTGATACATTCAGGGGTCGATGGCAATACCAGTACTAACGAGTAACGTTCTGGAAGTGAGTAGTACTGATCTGGCTGAAGCCTGGCTGAATGACCTTGTCAATTAACCCATTCTGCGTCCAACTTGGAGTAATCAAGAATCGTCACTCGTTTCTTCAGGATTTGGACAGCAATGTTGTAGTTGTACACTGAAGTAAAAATCGGGGAAGACCCTCTCCAAAGGACCTTGGAAGGATTTGACAGCAATTCAAGGAGAATGTGAGAATCCAAGCGAAGGCGTCCCCAAAACAATTAGAAAATGAGAACCCAATTAGAAATTCAAAGCACATGACTGAGTTGCATTTTGTTTCTTGTTTGCGAAGGATATGGAATACGCCATCTGACCCAAACTGATCCTGTTGGCCTTAATTTTTGGTCCCAAAATAATCTTGATGCATGTTGTCACATTGTGAATTGGTCAGATTTGGTTTCTTTTGGCTATTTGGAACCAATA
Organism: Climacium dendroides; assembly: GCA_950106755.1. Taxonomy (NCBI): domain Eukaryota; kingdom Viridiplantae; phylum Streptophyta; class Bryopsida; order Hypnales; family Climaciaceae; genus Climacium; species Climacium dendroides. The sequence continues at coordinate 22,088,534 of OX467088.1, forward strand.
AAATAACTTCAACTAGTAGTTCCCCCTCCATCCATACAATCATCAATCAAAAGACAAATGAAATGACGAAAGGGGTCAATCAACATTGTTCATTTTATTTTTTGCTTCTCTTTGAACATTGCCCCACTAAAGAGGATGAAGCTTTGGGAGGCAATACAAAGGGCTACACATAGTCAAAGGCATATACTAAATGTCCACAAAATGACAACCTCATACTCAATTAACAAAAGGCCACATATAGTCTTGGGCATATACTAAATGCCTACAAAATGACAACTTCACACTCAACAATTAATTGACCAATGATGTTCCTTGAAAATGCCTCAAAAAATTTACTTTTCAATATTCCAAAACTACAAGGTCTGATTCTATAATCTCTTATGTTGAAGAATTGAGCTTGGAGTTCAATAAAAATAAAAACAAATAAAAACTTAATCATTAGGAGTAGATTACATATCACTATAAGAAAATAGTGATTTTGATGACGTTCACCAAAACACGCTAAAACGTGCTTTTGAATAGGTAGTACGTTGTGGATGACATGATCCAAAATTTGTTTTTTTTCGTGATGTGTGGAACATGTCAAAATTTTCGTAAACGTCACGGACAACACAACCAATTTTGCATGACGTCACGTGTAATCAGGGTGTTGTGAACTCTTGAAAGTGTGACACATGGAGGGGTCGACGGTGCCAACTCAGATTTTTAAAATTTTTAATAATTTTTTTGGGGCTGCCCAGCATAGTGACGTGGACTGCCTCCAAATGCTGATGTGGCAGACCAAAAAATCTGATGTGGCACTTCCACGTCAACATGCTTTCAAGATATTTAAAAAATTTTAATAGAGTTTTTTTAAACATCAACTTTGACATTGTCATGGATGTTTCAGAAAACATCAAGTGGAACACACCATGAATCAATTGAAATAATTATTTAAAATAAAATAAATAAATAAAATGAACAAAATGTTTTTATTGATTTCAACAAGAATTAAAAAAAAACTTACCTCCTTACCATCAAAAGAATGAATGGATGTCCGAATGAATGAATTACTTCATTGAATGTGGAAATGAAGGATGGAGAGGATCTATTTATACTAAAACTCAGAGTTTAGGTAAGATGAGACAAAAGATATGGGATAATTTGAACAAGTAACTTGACTGTCAGATGTTGTTGGTGACATGTGGATGTCGTTGGTGACATGTGGACGTTGTTTTAAACATGATGACGTTGATTTTGACATTTTACAAAAAAACACAATTCTTTCTTTACTTATCCCATATCGTTTGTCAATCTTCCTACCACCCCATCAGTATATAGAACTTTTCTTTTTCATCCATAATACACATCCATCCACTTCTTTTTTGGCAAAGTTTGTCACGTGGCTGCCCTTCTCCTAAATTTTTTCAATTTGGTCAATATTTTACCACTAACCATAATAATTTCACTAATTTATTTATAGTAAAAAAAAATTTGTTTGCTGATGTGGTAGTCTTTGTTTTTTTGGACATTACAAAAAACATGTTGACTTTGTTATGACGTTCCTTTTGACATTGCAAAAGACATGTGACGTTTCAAGTGACATTCACTTGTTCTCTGAACTTTATAGCCCTGTTGTCAGTGACATTAAGAGAAATCTCATCCTCCAACAGACATTTTATGGCAAACGTTGGATGTTTTTGAAAAACACGTGACGTCACGCGTTTTTGTAAAAACAAGAGCAAAAACGCAGTTTTCTTATAGTGTATATTATTGCATGCATTACTTAAGGTGAGTGAGCCCATTGTGAGCAAAATTGTAATGGTGTGTGCATTTAAATTTTGAAATGTACAATACTAATACAATTTGCCCCCAATGGGCTCACTTATCTTAATCTTTATATCAACATCAATTGTCTAAGTTGCACATGAGGTGCAATCATAGGGGTGATCTACATTGTTGCACAAAACATATTGTGTGCCATGCAACTCTATAATTTTAACTTTTGTTAGCCTCCTTTGGCAAATTTATTGTTAGCCTCCTTTGGCATGGTGGATCCATAGGTGGGAATTTTGTTCTTGAAAGAATTTTTATATTTGAATTGATGTATTATTTTTGCAACCTTCCTTCTCCAAAAGTAAGTTAGACATCACCATTGTATCTAAAATTTTACATGAGTGAATCTAATATCATAATGTTATGAATGGTTAAAGTCCTCATTTTTGTGTAGAGTAAAACTATTCATTCAAAAGGGCTCAATATCTATTGACCTTGTTTCACAAGAATGAAGAAAAGATTTTTCTCACTTCAAATGTAATGATATTTCAATCCATGGGGCCAAATGATTTTAAAAACTTTCCACACATTTCTAAACTTGTTTAATACACTTTTATACACTTGGAATTCACAAAAAAAGATTAAATTTTTGATATTGGACAATTCACCAAAAATTGATGGTTTTGGATTTTTTTTTCCTAAAACACCCTCTATTCATTAGGGGTTAAACACATATGTACCATAAGTCACCACCACACTATAAGTTTTTCTTATTTTGCATCACTAGAATTAACATCTTTATTCTAGGCAATGGAGCAAAATGGTTTAAGTTTGGATAGAAACAATTTTGGGTCTATTTACCTAAAATGGATTCTTACCTTTGATGATTTGTACACATTTCATGGTGTTTTGTCACAATTAAGGATTCAATATTCATAATTGGAAAGAGTGCACATAGAATTTTGCTCCACTACTACAAGGACTGAGACTGAGACTTTCATCACCTAGCAATTCAAGGAGGTTAACCCCAAAGTGACATTCGATATCCAAGGTTCAAAAACATCATTGCTTTTGAAGCTCTATAGATTTAGATATCTTCAAGTTATACAAATCTCAATTGTACAATCTTGTAGTGTATATGTTTTAGACGATATGTACAAAATTTGAAGTCATTTGGCCATATAGATTGCAAGATCATAATGTTTTAGTGTCAAAAATAGATGTTGAACTTTTCCCAAAAACACATTTGGAGGTGAAATTTGTTTTCTAAATCTACTCAGATGAAAAAACTTTACACTACAATATGATTCAAAACTAGTATACAAACACATTGGTGAATTTTTTTCATTCAATTGATTCATTGTGTCTAAAAAACAGCTTTGAAATGTCAAAAAACAACAAGAAAAATTGCAAAAAACACATCTAAAGTTGAATCTCCTACTACTAAAATGCTTCTCACTCACTCATTACTTCTTGGATTGACATGAGATTTTTGCCTCACAAACTTGATTAGTATGCGCAACATTTCTAAAATTTTTAATTGAAAATGGACTTTGTATGAAGAAGAAATAGGCCGCCAAAGTTCACTCTACTCCTCAAATGCCAAGATGTTGAACTTTGAATTGCTCCCAAACATTCACAACAACTTGGATTGATATGAAAATTTTACCACAATAACTAGACTTCAAGGGGAACAAAATCCAACAAATTTTATTGAAAATGAATGTTTTTACAAAAGAGATCCAAGACCCCAAAGTTGTAGGCCTAAATGCAATTTGGTGAACTCAAATTGAAGCTATGAACTTCAATTGGCCCCCCCGAACTCAGTACATCTTTGGATTGATTTGAAATATTTGCCACACAAATTAGAGGGGAGGACACAACTTTCCCAACAAGTTGGATTGAATTTGGACCTTGGATGCAAAGGTTACAACACTTTGAACTGGACTTCAAATTGTGTGAGGACACTTTCTGTCCTCTTTGTTATTTGGGGGTTAAGTGAAATGGCAAATAAACTTGTCTTTTTTGATGATTTCTTGTTCAATGAAGAAATCTTATATTTGAAAGGCAAAAAATTAGAGAAAAACATTTGGAATCTCAAATAACAAGTGATAAGATATTGGTAAATACAACCCAAACAATCAATTAATTTGAATTTTATCCAAGATATGATAGATATGAAGAACAGTGTTGAAAAACTTATAGTAAATGTTTTATTTTTTACACCCAAAAATTCCTTAGTGATGTCTTGCATTCAAATCATTACTAGTGCCATACTAATTTTAGCCATCATAAGGTTGATTGATAATCTTCTTTATATTTTTAATATTTGAATGGACATTTTTCTATAGATGTTTTGAAAAATTTCAAAGTTTTGAAAATTAGTAGAAATAGAACTTGCAAGATTTAATTTTTAAATTGTAAACCTAAATAAAAAAGAAATTCCTTTGAAAGTTCCAATCAAGTTCAAACAACTGGGCAATTGCCACATCAGATAATAATAAAAAATTTAAATATATTTGAAAAAATATTTTTTTAATTTTAAAATTTATTAATTTTTAATTATTAATTTTTTTACTTTGGCCAGCAATGATGAGTTATCAACATGGAAAATTGGCCTAAATCAACATTCCAATGTCGTTGAAATACATTTAATGATTGTATCCATGAATAAATTTTAGAAGAATTATCTCAAACTTTTCTTGAACACAAGAACTCCTCATATCACATGGTATGGTAGGAGGTTAAACAATTCATGTGAAATATGTTACTTAGAATTAGTAGGAGTTTGAGTGTTCACAGTGAAGTCAATTTATCATATCCCACATGGATTGTTCTACTTCCTACCCCCCATGTGGATATAAAACTTCACTCCCTACTAAAAATTTCAAAAAAATAGATGGTCTCTTGTGGGGATGCTTTGAGTTTCTTGCGTGCACTCTCCTCTTCTAGTCACTACCCCTCATATGGGCAAATTGGGGCAAGTCACTAACAACTATAAACAAGCCAAATGCCAAACCACCAAGCAAATTGGTAAAAATGCCAAAGAGCAGGGCAACCCTGAGTCCCTTGAGACAATTGCCACTTTAATTGTTAACCCTAGAAGGCCCAAGGCCATTTTGGGTATGAAAACATCATTGTTTTTCAAGCCTTATAAGTCAACATGTCACTAAGGTATGAAAATATCAACCGTACAATCTTGTAGCATGCATATTGTAGATGACATGGATCAAAATTGGAATCATTTGACCTTATAGATTGCAAGATTACAATGTTTTAGTGTGTAAAAAAGATGCTGAAATTTTCCTAAAAACGCATTTGGAGGTGAAATTTGATTTGTAAACCTACTCACATGAAAAAAATTTAAACTAAAATGTCCTTTGAAATCAACATACAAACTCATTGGTGGAAAAAAAATTCATGAAAGTGATTCATTGTATTTGCAAAATGACTTTGAAATGTCAAAAAAATAGCCGAAAAGGGTGCAAAAAACACATCTAAGGCTGAACCTACTTCTACTAAAATGCTTCTTAGTCACTCATTATTTCATTGATTAACACAAAATTTTAGCCACACAAACTAGGCAAGTATGCGCAACTTTTCATCAAAAAAGTTTTGAAAATGGACACAATATGAAGAAGTAACAAGCCTCCGAAGTGCATACTAACCAAAAAATGTTAGGGTTTTGAACTTCAAATTGCTTCCAAGCATTCAAAACAACTTGGATTGCTATGAAAATTTTACCACAATAACTAGACTTCTAGAGGAACAAAATCTAACAAATTTTATTGGAAACAAACATTGGATGAAGGAGATACAAGCCTTCAAAGTTGCAACCATGACAATGCAGTGTGTTGAACTCAAACTGAACCTGTGAACTTTGAATGGCTTTCACAAACTCAATTCGTCTAGGATTGATCTGAAAATTCTACTACACAAACTAGACTACTATGCGCAACTTTTCCAACAAGTTTTACTAAATTTGGTCATTGGATGCAAAAGTTACAACACTTTGAATTGTACTTCCAAACTATGAACGGCCAGAATCTGTCCCCTTGGGCGGGCTAGGGTTAATTATGAATTTTCAAAGATTTGGGACATAGCCACCTATTTCTGACCATAGGTCTCCCCAAATCCATCCACTTGCAACTTATAAAGAGATGTGCAGAAATCAAAGACAATGGTTGGCTCTTGCAATAGAAAATCAATTTTTCTTCAATTCATTCAATGGCTAAAGTGGTTCATTTAACCCCTAAGTGCCCTAGCAACCCAAATATAGCCTCTCCAATTTGAAAAACGTTTGTGTTTGATTATTATAATCTTTTGAGTGGTATGATCAAAGGACATGTCCTTCTCTTCACACCTTTGAGTCTCTCTTGATTACCAATTGGTACGGTTGAATTACATGTATTTCTTATAAGGAGAAAGTTTGAATGGAATGAATTTACAAAGATCTGAATTTCACTAAATTTGCTTTGGGCACTCAGGAATTCACCATCATCTCCAGTCTCCAGTTAATAATAGGGGCGATGTAAAGGAAGGGGACGCTTTTAGAGCATACTACCTTACCTTAGGGTATGTTTGCATTTGATATAAGAGGTGTTGTTTGAAATGTGAATCTGGTCCCAAAAAAGGTTTGCATTTATTCCTAAGACCTTCAGTAACAACATGTTTGACACCAAGTGCGAACATACATTTAGTTAGTTTCTTCCCAGAGTTTGGGGTCATGTGAGGCCGCACGTCCAGTTGTTGAATATTGGGGGTTAATTGAAGACATGCCATGACACACCTGACGGCAGAGCGACCTGACGTAGACCCTTGCACTTGCAGCGTCTGTCTGTCCTTGCTTGCTTGACTTTGCATGATTGCGTAGGCATAACGTTTTGAAACTCAGGACTCCGACCCAGTGATCACTCCGTCAAGAAGCTCATGCCAGGGTAATTCCTTGGCAACTTTTGTGCAGGTCATGGCCAGTTTTCGTTATTTCCATATTATTTTTGAGATGGGGTCCAATATTTCTTCCGATACTCACACAATACTTGGGTGACATGCATGTCAAAACTAGATGATTCTTAAATAGAATTGGGTTGTTGGTCTTAAAATGTAGCAATAATTTTGCTATTTTGACCTCCCAAAATGAAAATTTCCTTTACAAAAAATAGTCAATGTCTTTTGGTTGTAGTCAACTAGCAAAAAATGGCACATAAAAAAAACCATTGGCTATTGTCCACATCACTCTCATGTGAACTCATGTGATGTCCTCCCTTTATTTGATTGAAGTCTTTGAAGGTTAAAATAAAGGATTATTTTTGTATGAACTAGAAAAATTCTATGAACAAAAGAAACAAGATATCAGATACAATACCATACAAGAGTATATGCCCATAATTTTTCATTTGAAATGCTTGCTATTTATTTGGTATATGATATTTTTTGGTATTTAAGATGCACATGGTATAACACTAAAACAAAAGTGCACTACATAGTGCACAAAAAGAAAAATGCCATATTTAACTAAATATGGACAATCCAAAGTCTAAAAAATAAAATATGTATTGCTTATATTATATGCAAATCATTAGGAGATCTATGCAAAACATTGCAAGATCTATACATAATATTGAGAGGTCTATGTCTTTGAACATGAAAAAATCTCCTAGCTCATGTTTTGCAAACATAGTCCAAAATTGTATGAATACTCTAAATTTAGTTAAACATGGAATAAAAGGCTTTGTTTTGTAATCTCCTTTAATCCAATCCAATACCTTACCCTCTAAAAGTTAATAGTATTACCACCAAACAACTCCTCACTATTCTTGAAACATGTTAGAAAGGTTGAAACAAAATCAAAACAACAAGACAATGTGAATCAACCTTAATTCCCTTGCACTCCATTTAATGAATCTATACATTCATTGAAGTAGAAGAGAGCAAATGATATAGAACAAAAGGAAAAAAAAAAGTCTAGTGATAGGCTTGTGTACAATAAATCCATACTTAATTCTAATGTGTAACCTTGTAAATTTTCAAAAACAATGTCTTCATTTTAGGCAAGAATGTAGATGTGATCAATAGTTTTTGGTAAATGATGATTTTGTACTTACCTTACAAGTACAAGTAGAAAACTTGGTACAAATGTGATATTTAATAAAACTTTGCAATGAAACAAAAAGGGCAATTTTTGACATTGAGGCATTAGAAGTCTTTTCTAAGATGTGGGACCCAACAAATATGTACATATTTATGTAAACTATAGTAATATATTCAATAGTACCACACTAATTCCTATAAGTTTTTGCTTTTGATAAAGATTTTTACCAGGATTACAAAAATCTATACAATTCATTGATAGAGGAGATTTTTATAAGCAAAGTTCGTAAGAATATTCATCAAGGGTAAAAACTCATAGTGTTTATAAAATAATTAGTGTAGGTTTACGCTTAATACCATTATTAATATAATATAAAACATTTAAAAAATGTAATGCAACCCCAATTTTAAATGAGAAAAGGATAGAATTCAAAATTTGACCTTGGAAGCCTTAGTTTTCCAAAACTAATTTACAATTATTGATTTGTATCTTTGTTGTTTTAAATTAGAAATTGATTGAAAAAATGAATTATAAAATTCTTAAATTTATATTCTCTAATTAAATAGAAAACATTAATGTGCTTATGAATCTTTCTTTTTAAGGATCACAATATTATGAAGCCAAAAATTATTATTATAAATAAATCATTTTAAATGCTTCACTAATAAAAAGTTACAAAACAAGTTTTTCTAAATTATAGTAAATTAGGTCTTGGTAAACTAATTGCACCATTGTGCCAAATGTATAATTTTAGTTAGAATATAAGTACTAATTAATGAAATCCAATTTCAACCTAGACTATATAATTTGTAAAGGCATTCCTTTGACATTGCAATATCTATAGTAAAAGCTTTGAACTTGGTAACATCAATGCTTTCTGCATTTTTGTACAAGAAAATTTAAATTTTTTTGTACTAATGATTTTTAGTCAATTATTATGCAAACCAATTAAAAATAGAAAAATCTATTTACAAAAAATAGAATTTTTAGTCTTCAAGAATGAAATTTGGAAAATTGATTGCAAAAAATAACAAATTTATGAAGGTAATTTTAAAGATTTTGCAAGTGGGTATGATATAGTACATGAACACCTCATAAATAGTTCAATTGTATATACTTAAGTTTAATAACTCATAGGCACCTATTTATATTTCTACAGGAAAAAAAATTGCAAAAACTACTTACCAATTGTTTAATGGCTTTAGCCCCTAAATGCCCATTCAAGACCTTTTATTGTGCTTACTTTTTGTTTTATACTATAGTTTTGATAAATTATTAATATTTTTAATTATAACCCAAGTTATAACCATACAATTTATTTAGAAAAATTAATAATAATAATTTTATATATCACATGTAGATTGAAAAGTTTTAACTTTGATCAAGAGCGGATTAAAAATTTGAAAATATGAAGTGAACTCTAAGTCTAGTAAGAGGGTATTTTGGAAGAGGAAAAGTGCAAAAATCCCAATTTTTTATGCATTGAACAAAATCAAAAAATAAATTCATTTAAAAAAAATTACTACCTTACAAAAGTGTATTAAACAAATAAATCAATGTATGGAAGGAATTTCAGACCATTTGACCACTTGGATTAACCTGTAAAGGACCATTGTCTCCTTGGGGGACCAAATATAAAATGGTTAGGGTCCTAATAAAGAGATTTGTATCCCAATTATTGGAATTTTTTTAGGGGAAGAAAATTTTGTAAGGGCTATGTGGAGGAGGGGAAAAAATGGCATTTGGATTTGTCATTCAAAAGTTACACTATATGGAAGTCAATTTCCACTTGGGTGGTAGAGTGGGCAGAACGAACTTTGAGAAATTTTGGGGAAGACATCTACAATAGGGTAGAGAGTTGCACATATGAGGGGTAGTGGCTAGAAGAAAGGAGCACAAGTAGGGAGCTCAAAGCATCCCCTCGACAGATTCAACAAATTGGGATGGCCAATGTGCACTTGCAATGCAATTTTGAAGACTAGACCGGCCCACTCTTTTTGTGCCCCTACCATGGCTGATGCACCAAGAGGGGATGCCAAGTGAAGTTTACAATCTCAAGAAGATTTTTTGCTTGAAAACCAAAATCTCAAATTTTGAAATTTAAATAATTTTACTTTGAATCCATTGAAATCTACCTCATCTAACTTCACCATCTGCTTTTTTGAAATTTTTAGCAAGGAGCGAAGTTTTTTATATCCACATGGGGTGGTAGGAGGTAGAACAACTCATGTGGGATATGTTAAATTGACTTTACTATGAACACTCAAACTCCTACTAATTACAAGTAACATAGTTCACATGAATTGTTCTACCTCCTACCATCCCATGTGGATATAAGGAGCTTCAATGTTCAAGAAAAGTTGAAAATAATCCTTCTAAAATTTACTCATGGATTTAATCATTAAATGTTTTTCAACTACATTGAAGGGTTGTTTCAAGCTAGTTTCCTATATTGAGAATTCATCATTATTGGCCCGAATAAAAAATAATTAAATTTAAAAATTAAGTTATTAAAATTTAAAGAAATTAATTTTTAAATTTTTTATTACTATCTGATGTGGCAATTGCTCTACCACATCAGAGTGCTATTGTAGTTGAATTTCAATAGTCTGGGATTGTAGGGGAACTCACAACTTTATAGAGAAGCTGAATCTCATCTAATGAAAGTTTCCTTTACTTTGGATGGAATTTCCTTTGAGCATTCCAATTGTATTAAAAATAAATAAATTAAAAATGTGTTTGCAATGTTCCGAAATACATTGGAGGTCAATACCTTAGAGAAGACTTCATAGGTTTATAATTCTCCACTACAAGTTTTCAAAAACATACAGCTCACAATGATTAGAACATACTGGGAATCCAATGGAAACATTTTGGGATTAGACCTCGATCTTTTTTCAATACTATGCTCAAAGCCATATTCTATTATTTATTTACATAGTGCTTCTAAGTTCCATAGGTAATAGAATTTTGTTCTTTTACAAAAAAAAAATTTGAGAGATTGTAAAGGAATTCTAAATCTTTCAATCCAATGTTTAGATGAGTTTCAAAAGTATGTGGCAAAAATTTTGCTTGAAAAATTATGTAAGGCATTGTAAACTTTTGGATACAGTTGCATTGCAAGATTTTTTTTGTACGTCTACCATGCCTTTTTTTTCCTTGAATTTTATTGGAGAAATTCCTAATATGATTTAGAGTATGCTAAATTTTTAAATTCAACACCCACAATGAAAAAATATGCCACAATCAATGGTTATAGGTGGCTGAAATTGAAAACAAAACAAACTTTGACTTGAAATGCTTATATCTTTCAATCCATATGATCAAATGTCATGAAAACTTTACATCTTCTTCTAGAATTCTAATATAAGATTCTATGATTAGATTTTTTAAAATTTATTTTTAAATGTTTTTGATAAACCTCGTGATAAACACAGTAGTAGGGGCAATTTTGAGTGGGTTTTGGCAAAAAAAAAAAAATGCTTTGGTCCTTTCAAAATTATAAGACTATAACATTTGAAGTGACAGAAAAAATTATGTCCATTCTTGCAAACCAGGATAACTAAGTTTTGAGCCCCTTGGGCCTTGGTTAAATGGTTTTGATCTACTTAAGTCACCCACGGGAAATAAACCTTCTATAGAGTACAAATACTACCATTTATCATAGCATGAATTCTTAGAAAAATAATTAGTAAAATTGAGAAGGAAGGACCTAGTTGTAATACATGCAAAATGTTAGACAAAACTTGGACTCTCTAGACGGATGAGATACATCACTCAGCTATACAAATACAAGGAAGAAAACAATTTTTTTCCAAAAAACAATATAAAATAACTTTAAAAATTGTAATTTGACGACGCACCTGATTATGTGATCACGAGGTCCATGATTTTTAATTTTTAAAAAATTTAAAAAATATTTTTACTTTCACTTTTTGCAATATTTACACAGCTGGCCATCAGAGAAACGGCTCTCTCGAGAGTCCAGATTTTTTTTTTTTTTTTTCTTTCTAATGGACGATTCATGGCCGTCCTGGAGCAAGCTCGAGTGTTGAGGAAGTTCAGCCATAGATCCATACTCGGAACACAAGCCACTCTTACAGACTGGGATTCTCATCACCTCGCTGCTTGTTCAGCGTATGAAGATTGTATCAGGACGCCATGCTTCCGATCCATGAAACCTCAGAAAGTTCAGCTCTTCAGTCATGTAAGTAAAGTGGTGTCTGTTTGCAAAATTTCAATTCCAAACTCTGAATCAAACCCTGGCAGAGAGAGAGAGGGTTATCTTTGGTATTGAAAGCATCCATTGCACAAATTGAAGCTAGCAGTCCATACATAAACTTGCACAAAGTGAATGAGTTTTTCATTTAATTTCAGTGCATGTGTGCATTGGGCTAGCTTGCACAGCAGGATAGTACAGAATGAACCTCGTCTGCTTTCTCCTGTTGGTGTTGCTTCGCTCAGTTGCCGGTGACGACACGCGACTCGCCTTCCATTCCTTTCCCTCTGAAGATGATAAGATCCTAGCTCTCGGAGATGCTGCACACAATCGCGCCAATCGATCCTACATCATCAACGCACGCGCCATGCAGTCGCGCAGGTCTTGTGGAGCGTTGTTCTACTGGGAGAAGGTGCGCATTCAGGATGTCGCAACTGGGAGAGTTGCATCGTTCAGCACCTCATTCTCATTCGCCTTCGAAACTCTCGGGTTACCTCGGGGTAACAGCAGTTCTCCCAGAGACAAGGACCACAACGGAATCACCTTCGTATTGTTCAGAAGCACGACACGTGCTCAGCTACAAGACCTCATGTCCGAAATAGGAAGCTCTGGTGCATGCAGGAGTCCTCTCCATCCAGGTGATCCAAACCACAGATACACTCCGCCAGGCTTCCTTATCAGTTTCGCCATGGGGAAGTACAATCCTAATTCCGAAGAGGCCAGCAACAGCTACATCAGGGTGGGAAAAAACCATGACTTCGAGTATGACATCGGAGCATACACTCACAACCTCTGTGGCAACGACACCCGTTGCTCATATTTCTCCGACGGGAAAATCTTCACTGCCTGGATTGATTTCAATAGCTCAGCTCGGACGCTCGAAGTGCGACTTGCGAATGGGTCCAACCCCAGCGTGAAGAAGCCCCTGCAACCTCTGCTGCGCATTCCCAACTACAAATTCCCCGAAATGCTTGGCGACGAAGTGATCCCCACGTTTGGGGGAGGCTCCGATGTCCACCGCGCCGAAGCGCATGAGCTGTTGTCGTGGCATTTCTTCAGTACTGAGATTTCAAATGTTCCTTCCCCGCAATCCCCAAATCAGACTTGGAACGCCAGAACGTTGGCTGGCATCAGCACAGGAGTTCTGGGATCGGTTTTGGCAGCTGCAGTCGTGATTCTCTGGTGCGGCTTCCGCCTTGCGAGCCCATCCAGGAGTTACCGCTATACACCACTGGGCCGGATAGCACGTCCACATGCGTTCTCGTATGCAGAGCTCCGGATGGCCACTGACAACTTCCATGAAAGAAATCTGCTCGGTATCGGCGGATCGGGGTCTGTCTACAAAGGCTCCTTTCAAGCTCCCAGTGGAACCCATTTTGTTGCCGTGAAACAAATCAATTTCTCAGAATCCAAGCAGGCGGAGTCCCTCTTTCATGCGGAGGTGTCAAGTCTCGGCCAAGTTCGGCATCGCAATGTGGTGCAGTTGCAAGGCTGGTGTCAAGAGAAAGGTCGCTTGCTCTTGGTTTATGAATTCATGCCCAATGGTGGCCTCCATGATTGGCTCCACAACCCTACTAGCCATGGTGCTAGCCAACATCAAGAGATTGTTCTCTCTTTGGAAAGGCGTCTCTCCATTCTTCAAGGAGTAGGTGCGGCTTTGGAATACTTGCATGAGGATTGCTCAAGTTGTATTTTGCACCGAGACATCAAGTCTAGCAATGTGTTGTTGGATGTTGATTTCAATGCACATTTGGGAGACTTTGGACTTGCCCGCTTGATGGATCACCACAAGTTGGACAAAACCACTTTAGCTGCAGGGACTCTTGGCTACATGGCTCCTGAGTTGCCATACACGGGCAAAGCTACTAAGCAATCAGATGTTTATAGTTTTGGCATTTTGGTACTTGAAGTTGTGTGTGGAAGGCGTCCCTTGGATATGCAAGCCATAGAACCTGAGGATCTTGTATTGTTGCATACTGTTTGGCGAGCTCATGAAGGCGGGATTCTTTTGAATGTGGTGGATCCAAGATTGCTTCAAACTCTTCAACCATTACGGTTCACACCTCAATACGAAGATGAGGATGCAATACAGTCTCCTCCTTTACCTTTAGATTGTAACCTAGATAGTGACAACAATGTGATAGGTAACTCTATGGTTGTGGATGTAGATGTTCAAGTGCATCCAACTATGGTTGTAGATCTCCTTCGTTTGGGCCTCTTGTGTTGCCTTCCCAATCCCAAAACCCGACTATGCATAGGACAAGTGAATGGAATATTGCAACAAATAAGTGACATGGAGAATGCATCTACCATCACCAATATATCAATGCCTTCTTTACCATCCACCAAGCCTTGGGGACTCTATGATTCATTGGATTTCTCTCAAACTTCTGTTAGTTTGAGTTCAAGTAGTCTTCCTATTTTGGAAACTAATGCCAATGTACTTGGAGATAGTTCTTCATTAGAGCAAGGCTCTGACAATTTTCATAAAGATGATTAAATTCTTTAGATTCTTTTGGCATTATTTGATACTATGGAGAATTTTTATTGATTAGGCTCTAGGTTTCCATGCGTATGGTTCGAAATAGATTGCATTGTAAATCCATCAAACAAGTGTAATTGCATGATATACCATAGTCAAATAGCATGTTCAAGAATTTGGTGTTGAATATTTAATTGAAGTCTGAAATTGAGATTCAACACTTTTATTATTGTTTAATTTTCAGAAATTTGGCACTTAAATTCTAGAAATAAATTATGTTTGGCATCTAACCTATAAAATCTTCATCCTAAACAAAAGTATATTTTAGCACCTATCTATTGAAGACTATTAGTAAGAGCTGATCGACTCATAGTTAAGTCAAATGCAAGAATTGTGTTCAAAATAAAATCTCAGACTTCATTCAGGGAATGTAAAATTAACAAATTCAAAATACTTTGACCATCGTTAATGTGAAATATCAAATTAATTTCCATCCCCCAAAATCCTTTTGATATTTCAAGTTTTATATCAAAAGTTATGGAGAATAATACTTTCTTTGACATTTTCAAACATCTTCTCTAATTTTTGTCAATAATTGTATTTTGGAGGTAGGGTTGCTAGCGTGCGAGGTTGTGAGCATAAGCCTGTAAACTTGTGAGCAGGAATTTTATTTTCCAGAAAATGGATGAAAGACCTATGACAATAGGTGCTTGTTATTTTTTATTTTCAAAAATATTTGTGTTTTTTTAAATGATTTAAGTCACTTACATACCTTTTTAACAAATTTTTATTGCATAAGTAGTTGCATTTAATTTAAACTCCTATAGTCCCATTGTCCCTTCGTAGGACAAAACAGATTTTGATTTAGTCTTCTATAGTTTTAATATTTGTCATTATTTTAGTCAAAGTCCAAAAGAAAAAATTATGTTAGAAAAAACATCTTTTTTTAAGTATGATGGTTTTAAAATTAAACTTCAACCAAACTTTAAGGAAATAAGAAAATTGTATAGATAACAATTTTATGTATATAGGAAGCTTAAAAATATTCTATTTGAATTGGTTTAGGATTTAGGGAAATCTTGTATGTTCAGTCAATTTAATAATCTTCTTGAAAAAATAACTTGTATGATTTGTTTCTAACCTCAATTTGACAGTGTGAAAACAAATTTCAAAAGGTTAAGATTTCTTGCTAAAATAATTCTACCATTGAGATTTGTGTATTTCAAACCTATCTTTGAATTGTTAACAAATTATATATTTTTTCTATTGTCAATTTATTTGTACTTAACAATTTTTAAATGAGTGAAAACTACGTGCATATTTTCTAATTTTTTTTTCTAATCTTTCAATTGTATTTTTATCATATAAAATTATAGATTCAAAATTAGTAGAGTAACAATTATAAATTGTGAAGGTTTTAAACCAAATATTGTAGTTGAAGAAGATGCCAAAAGATTTATTTTCTTCACTTTAAATGCAAATATCTTTCAATCTAAGGTAAACTAACCTATTGTGGTCAGATGACCCATTGTGGTCAACTAGGGAGTGCTTTTTTTTCATTATGTGAAATTTTGGCCTTAGTGCATGTAAGAAATGACATCATGGATTGATTAGTGACCTCACTAGGAAGCTTCAACTTTTCAGAGGGAATCCAATGTCAAAAATGACTTTTTAGTCCTTCCTTTTTAGAAAATATTCATAGCTGCTTTCGATGAACGACATGAGCATCATGGAGTCAGATTTTGTTGGTGATGGGATGATCTATAGACTCTTTTGGACTGAATACTACAAAAATTCATAACAAATTCATACTTTATTGAAAAAATACAATTTCAATTGCTCTCTCACTATTTCTCACACTTGCCTGTATGTGGGAAAAAAATTGAAAATTTTCAGCAAAAGCATGTGGTTGGACTCCTAATTCTGACCACAATAGGCTAGTTTACCTTACATTGTGAAAGTTTGAGGAATTTCTTCCACAAATTCTTATACTACTTTATTACAAGATCTTTAGTTAAAAAGTCTTGAAACAAATTGAAGTTTTAATATTTAAGGTTACAGATACGGCATTTCATAGTAGTTAAGGATGGAAAAATGGCATTGGGCCGTAGCAACCAATTGTACTCTAATCCTTTAGAAATTATGGAATGCAAAATTGTAAAGGAAAATGAATGACACCCAAGATATAGCCATAAGACACACAAATCCAATCTTAAGAAAAATCAACACATAATAGTTTTGCTTACAAGATATGTCAATCTCATGAACCTAAGTTGTTGTGGACTTGGTTGTAGAATCTACAATGCTAGAAGAATCTGAAGTTTTTGTAACCCTCGGATGCTAAACTATCTATAAAATGTAAAACATTCAAAGCATAAGTAGGATTTCTATATTTTGGTTTAGAACAACCAAACTTTGCAAATGCCAATGCTATTTGCTTGGCATACACTAGAAAATTGAAATATTTCTCTAACTCAAGAGAAGACTTCATTTCTTCTTGAATTCAAGTCCATGCTGTACTCCTTCATGCTTGTGAATATAAGTGAAACCAAGTTAGGTTCATAGAACATGAAAAATATGATACAAAAAAACAATTCAAAATTGTCGAAACTTACTTACGAGATCTATCCTTTTGAACAAACTTCCCAGGCACTACATTTATGGTGTCCGGATCTTGTAAGGCCACCACTAGTGGAGATGGTTCTATGACTTTAGCTGCCACCATGGCCGAAATGGGCTTCCTCATGGGTAGAAGCACGGCATAAAAAATGTCTTTTTGCTTCTCCAATGCTACAATGTGGTGCCCAGTGCCGCAACATACTGTAATGCATGAACTTGTCATATAAAAATATGGGATTCATTAGTTTAAGGATTCATTACATTAAAAAACAATTAAAATGACAATCCCAAAAAACTAACCCGTAGATGCAATCCAAAAACAATCTCATTCTTTTGTTGTTCCTTCTATAAGGAACTGTAGAAACCTTGCATCCTTTTTCCCGAGCTCCCAGCCATGGAATTGATGTTACTGTGAGCTCCCAATTCATTACTTGGGACTCATAGGTTTCTTTTTTCTTAAATTTTGCAAATTAAATTACAATTATATACAAAAAAACTTAAAAAGAGTGTAAAACCAAAATAGGTATGTTACATGCCAATGTGGCATTTAGTCCTAAATAGACTTTTATCTTTAGGATCATCCTACAATCCACTTGTAAATAGGTTAGAACCAGGAAAGTAGTGGGGATGAACAAGTTTGAGGGTTTTTATCCAAAATAGCCTAAAAGCATCGTACATGTGACCATACTTGGCTAAATTGGTCTGAGGAGAGGTTAGGAAGGTTCCCTGATAGATTCCCCAAGATAGGTTTTAGTTTCCCCATCTTATCAACAAATTAGTAGAAATTCCAATTGTTAGCATGTAGATGTCACTTTCTCAATACGAGTCAACAGAGAAGTCTATGGCCATCGTATTGTGATCTTGGGTCAGAAACATATTAGGACATCAAAAGCGAAATCCATTTGCCAAAATTCCTTTATATATAAAAGATTTCCTAACTATAGATAATTAAAGTTACATAGACGTCCGTATGTCCAACGTCACGGATGGACGTCCAACAGACATAGAGGTTGAGGTGCGGACGTCCCTAGGCATTCGGAAAAAGCTGGTTTCCAACGGGCAGCAGATGGGCAGGCGGTCGTGGACGGGCGAACATGCGGTCCGCTTCGTTGGGATTGTCCGATGCAACGGATGCTCGGCTGTCCTCCAAATCGAACGGTCTCCATACAACGGATGGCCGAGCGGATGTTTTGGCAGACACCTGATTGTCCGCTGGATTGGTTGTCCGCCAAAGTGTACGGGTGACCGTTCGCCGAAGCGGTGTCGGGTAATAAGAGTTTGCTTAGGGGAAACACAGGGTTTTTTGCTGCAACTAGAAGTGATTAGGTTTGGGGGCAAGTGAAAACAAAGTCAGGTCTTTGATTTATAACACCAAACTAAGAGAATACAATAGATGATAATACTTCAAGTGGAGGGAACTAAAGCTGTCCGTAAATAAATGGATGAACCATCAAGGTAAAAGAATAATCTTGAATACGCAAGAGTATGTATATAAGTATAGGTAGAAATACTTGTATTCAAATACAAACGTCTTTATACCAAATATACAATATGTATAAAAGTCGTGTACGTATAGTCGTACAATACAAGTATAAAATACGCATAAAATTCGTGTACGTATATACGTATAAATATGTGTATATGAATATGTAGAATACGTATATAATAGACCGTATAAATATTAATACAAGTGTTTGTGTGGTTCTAAATGAAGTAGGAATCAAAACCGCAAGCCTTGAAACTCTTGAAGAAAGCAGCAACACTAAAATGGATGCTCCAAACACATCATAATCTCAAATGAAGTGTGTTATAAGTTTTTGAAAAGCTAACAACACCATCTACTCTTCCTCCAAATTTCAACAGAATCGAACTTACAAGTCATAAGTTATAGTCTTTCAAAGTTGGTGCTCCAAAATCCCTTGGCAACCGAACATGCATACACCTTGTAAGACATAAAATGCTCAAAAACGCTCCAAATTGCTTGATATTTGAGTCTTTGAAAAGCTTAAAGTATCATAAAGATCTCCTCCAAAACTGAACTCAAAATTCCAAATACTCCTCCTTCTATAGCACCCCAAACTTAAGCACTTCAAATTTGCTTGGCAGCTGAATGTGCATGTGCTAGTTTCGGCCACAAAATGTTCAATAATACTCTAAAACTCTTGAAACTTGAAAGGTTGGAATCCTAACTTGCCTTAAAACTCTACACCAAATGTTCAATTCCAAATTCCACCCTACCTAAGTTCTATGACACTCCAAATTCAAAACTAAAGTTTGTAGAAGCGGTCTCTAACTTTATCTCCTTCTTCCTATCACTCCTTCACATTTCTGTCTATAACTTTTGTTTCACAAACTCAATTTACAAGTGTGATAGCTTTTTGAAAAGCTAACAATAAGACCTACACTTCCTCTAAATTTCACTTGAATACAAGAAATATTGAGTCTGCAGGAGAGGCTCGAAGTCTCCACTTCTCTAATCGGATAGCAGCAGACCTTCCCTCACTCTTTTACTCATAACTTTCTCATAACAACTCCAAATCAAGTGAAACTAGTGCCAAAAGAAGCGCAAGAACAAGGTGTGCAACTCTGCCAAATCTCGAATCAAAATTCGTCTCCTACACAAAGCCTTAGTCGCTCGAAAATCACAGTATGCAAAAACTTTTTTCTTTCTCCATAACAACCCACAAAAAAAAGAAGAGGTCGAGGAGGAAGCTCCCTCCTTCTTTATCTCCTCTCCTAAGGACCACATCAGCCCATGACTTGACCCATAAGGCATCTAGAAGCCCATTGGTTGAGGTACTACTCCCTCTTATCTCCACTACATCTTCTATTCATTTACTAAAATCTTAGAAATTCAACTAGAAGGGAAAAACCAAGTAGGAAAAAAAACCCTTCTCACAACTTATTGTAGGAACTTTAGAACAAGTTAAGGTTCCTCTAAACTCAACATAAAAAAAACACTGGATTACAAATCAACCGCTCTTAAAGGTATTTTAAGAGGAAATAAATGACTAAACATGTAAAAACTCAAGGATTTGAAGAACTACTTCGGAAATGAAACTAGCCCTCCGTTGACTACTCAAATGACTGAGTTGCCCTTGAAGCCAAAGGCGATGCCCAACTTCACTTGAAATGCGACTAACCATCTGCCTTTCAGCGTTATTCTCAAAACGTCCTTCAAATATCATTTGATGATCTCCAGAAAGCGTAGATTCAGCCTCCAAAACAATAACCAAGGCCCTGGTATCAAGTTGAATACTTGCAGCTGCAAATTGAAAATTACTTGGGTCTGGATCTGTTCGCGGTTGAACACAACGCTCAGAAGGCTCAACTTCATCACGTACACGACGTCTTGAAGTAGAAGGCAAATCAGGATCAAACAGCGGTTGAGATAATGGTAGCTCCCAATCCTTAAGATTCTGCGAATCCATCACTACAAATAACTGAATCCAAAATCAAAGCCTAAACAGGTTCTTCTAAACCAAGGAATGTAACCCATTCCCTTTATACAAAACTAATAGCTTCATTGAGAAGCTAATTCCAACTAACCAATCCCAAGTCAAATATTTATAGGTATATGTTTTTGTCTCAAAAGAAAACCTATGTAGAAATGGATCAAGGTACACTGCTTCGTTCATCTGATACCACACGATGCAACCATCAACGGTATAAAACCGTTGTGGGGCTAACAATCAACGCCAAGTTGCGGACTTGGCTGGTTGTTGAAGTCCCCGTTAGTTGTCGACTGGTTCCGGGTTCGAATACCATCGGGCCCGTTGAATCAATCTGAGCAGCGGCAACTTGGCACCGCTAGTGAAGGCAGGAAATAACCAGCCAGCCAGCCTCCTACTTCCCCTGAGCTAAGCGACAAGATGTAGTACAAAACCCAAACCGTGGATTTCTCCACGACCCCACCTTTTCTAACTCAATCCTTATACTCCATTGACGTTCTAAAGAGTTCTTTTCGTAGTTTTTAAACACCACACCTATTTACAACACGACATTCACCCCTTCTAAACCTGCACATCCTCTGGTATGTGCCAAGGTTATCTATGATCATCCCCAAGATAAACATCATCATCATCTCCAATATCTTCTTGTGCCATTTGTGGATTGAAAATCAAATGCAAGTCATTTGAATCAAATCTCCCATCTCTCCTTCGAAATGCTTTGATTCGTTTACCTGCTACTGGAATTCTCAACATAGTACCATCTAACTCACGGAGTGTATAAGTGGCGTTTCCATTCTTCTTCATAACAACATAAGGCCCAAACCATCTTCGTGAAAACTTCTTCACCGTACTATGTTGATTCTCCAATGTACTATCGAACATCAATACCCAATCTCCTTCTTCAATCTCCTTTATTCTTAAACGATGAGTTTTATCAAATCTTTCCTTATTCCCAAGCCTAGCAACTTTGAGTCTCTCAAGTGCAATCTCCATATCCTCTGGCAATCTTCCAAGCTGTTGAGTACGGATCTCCAATAACCTCTCTCTTGTAATATTATCCTCCCAAGATAGAAACACCCAAGTTGGAATAGACTCTTCTCCAGGCATCATAGGCTTGTGTCCATGCATAAGTTCAATGGGCATATAACCTGTAACTGTACTATGAGTGGTTCTATCAGCCCACAAAGAAAACGGAAGTAGTTTAGGCCATATATTGGCCTTCCCTTTACAAGCCTTAACCAATGCATGAATAATAGGAGGATGACCCCTTTCACTCTTGCCATTGGCCTCGGGATTGTAAGCAGTTGTTAATCTCAACTTCACTCCATATCTCTCAAAGAAATTTCGCGCTTCAACAACATCCAATTCTCCTCTATCAGCTCTCATCTGACCAATACTCCCATATCGACTGAAAATATCTTCAAGTATAAACCGGCAAACTGCTTCAGTGGTTTTGGTTCTCAACGCTCTTCCCTCAACAAAATTTGAAAGCTCTTCTCTTGCCAAAACAAGATATCTCATACCCCAAACTCCAGGTGGCATTATAACCAAATCAATCACCCACTGAAAATGAATAGAAGGAGGATAAGTAGGATGTAACTCATCTCTATATCGAATCTTTGATTGAAGTTGACATGTAACACATGAAGCAACAAACTCCTCCACATCTTTATATAAACCCTTCCACCAATACCGCTCTTTGATCTTAGTATAAGTGGCCCAAATTCCTCTATGACCAGCCCAAAGAGCATCATGAAACTCTCGAAGCACTTGGTTTTTAGTTTCAAAATCATCAATCACTCTTAATGGCAACCCATCAGTTCTCTTTGCCTTCTTCCATAAAAAACCATCTTGCAAAAGATACCCATAAGATTGATGTCGGATGTCTTTGAAAGCTTTGTCCGTCCATCCTTCTTGCCTCTCCAAAGTACTTATATAGAATCCAATATCCCTTAATCTTCCGTTGTAAAGCTCTTCTCTGAATGGCAATGCTTCATTAACCCCACTCTGTATGTCTGTAGCCAATACATAACCTTCATCTTCAATATCTTCATCTTTTTCATAACTCATTATTTCTTCTTCATCAAAGTATTTGGCCCTTGACAACATATCCGCCACAGGGTTCATCTTGCCCGTAATGTGCTTTAAAATTGGATTCAATGACTTGATGTACGCTATCCATCGAAGCATTGCAATATCTGGTGAATTGCAATTAGAAATCATACCCAAAAGAGGTAAACAGTCCGTCTCCAATACAACATCAGCACCAATGATATAATTTCTTTCTGCTTTCAAAGCTGTAAGCACACCCCAAAGCTCCCTCTTAACTTGTGGATAAGCTCTTTGACGCTCAGTAAGTATCCTTGCTCCAAACCGGATAGCAAATCGATTTCCTTCTGCATCATTTTGGCCAACAGCCCACCCTATGGCTATTGGACTTGTGTCAACTGTTACAATCACCGGTCTTCCACTTTCATATTCAACCTGCTTCAAAATTGGCGGCGACTGCAAGATGTTCTTCAATTCTTTCATTGCCAAATCTTGCTCATGTTTCCAAACAAACTTGTTCTTTTTTCTCAATAGCTTATAAAGGGCTTCTGATATATGAGCAAAATGTGGTATCCAAATCTGATAAAAGACACATGCTCCTAGAAACCTCCTTACTTCAGTAGTATTGCTACAAGCCTTCATCTTGCCAATAGCATCTACTTTTTCAGGGTTAGGTTTCCTCCCATACCATCCACATTGGTGTCCAACAACCAAAATCTCATTGGTTCCAAATCTAGATTTTTCAATAGAAAGAGTTAGATTCACCTCTTCTAATCTGCTCAAGATGTTGTCTACATCTCTAATGTGCTCACTCACAAATGTTCTACATCCATCATTTTGAATACTACAATCTCTGTTTGCCTCTTCACATCCTTTAATAGGAATGTCATCTATAAACGGTATAGTTTTGTGTGGTACAAACTCCTTCAAAATTTGATTCATAGCATTCTACATATGTGCTACCGAATTGGTAGCACCTTGAGGCAATGTACACATTCTAACCAACCCAAGTGGAGTTTTCATAGTTGTCAAATCCCTACTCTCAAATGCAAGTTGGAATTGATCATAACCCGAATACAAATCTCCAATAGAGTAAATAGCATGCCCCGCAAACGCTTCTGCTACTTCATCAACAATAGGCCCCGATCCTTTGTTTCGTATGGTTACCTTGTTAGCTGGCTGCATATCTTGAATAAATCGCAATGCTCCAGACTTTTTAGGCACAGTAAACCATCGATTAGAATATGGAGCCATCGAAGGCTCTAGTATCCCCATGCGCACCTTCTCTTTCAATAATTCAATCAACTTGGGGAGCAAAGCTCGTGGAACCGGTATAGGTTTCAAATCCCATGGCACATGCGGAACTGTGAATATAACCATTGGTGCAACCACACTTGGATGCACACATCCGATTTCATCTGATGAAGAAGCAAATGCCTTTCCATGAGTAGAAAGCATGTCTCGAAATTTCTTTCTCTCCAACTCCAATAAAAATCCATCTCCTCCAATCTTGAGACTTGCTAATGTTTCCTCCGTAAATACATGACCAATCTTCTTCAAACCTCTAAGACTTGGCTCCTTCTCCGCTTGTCTAATATGCTTATCAATATCCGATGGTAATTGTGTCGCTACTGGCTTCACCTTCTTCGCCACTGTTTTGTACTTTGTATATACAGCAACTTCCTTTTTCAATCCATAGCTCCCACATTCATCAAATAATGACATCGCCTTGAAGATTTCATCATATAATGTTTGCGAATGTATGCTGATCACAACGTCAATAGTATCACCCTCCATTCCATACATTTCCAATGTCTTCAAAAATTGCATTACATTATCCGTCATACCTTTCTCTTCATAGACTCCATGAATGCTTTCTTCGTCCAAAAGTAAGTTCATACTCCTCAAATTATTCTCCATTTTTCTCACAACCTTCTTATATATACGGTCTAAATCTCCAATACACACAAACCGCACAAACCCACACTCTGTCATACCCAAAATTCCACTCTCAATAGTATGTACACCAGGGAATTTTAGACTTCTAGATTCATGTGCACCCGCGGACCCCCATACTCCGCGCGTGCTCTCTAGAAATCCTCAAAGTCATGAGAGCGAAATTTCAGTGGCCCTTCTCTGAGTTGAAGTCGATGCCTTTCATTCTCAGGCTTCACTGTCAAGAATTGAACAGACTTTTTACCATCAAGACTTCGAATTCGTGCATAATGAGATCCATCATCCAATACTTTGGTCTCCATTCTTGAGGCGGTAATATATGGTTGGCCTAGTATAACTGGATATGCTCCTTGATTTGATACAAAGAAATTCTGCTCCACTTCCACATCTCCAATCCTAGCACGAATTGATGGACAAGCTCCGTATAACTGACTGCGACCGTTATTGGCCGCTCTCATCACCCAACCATGATGGATATCAATTGGCCATTTGCCCTTCTCATAGACCTGTCGAGACATAATATTAATCTCTGAACCATGGTCTACAAGGGCCAAAATTAATTCGTCATGGTCTCCAAGCCTCACCCGCGTTTCTGTAGTAGCCCTTGCCTAAAATGGTTGAAAGAATTCTGACTTTTCTCCATCCTCCCTGTCCATTGATGAATCAATGGCACAATCAAAGGTATTGGCCTCCATTTGAAGTCTCTCTTCGCACAACACCATTGAGACCATATTATCTTTCATCTCTTCCGTTTTTATAATACGCTCCATTGACCCAACCTTGGTCTCAAAGTTGCTCACCCCTTCTAAACTCTTGGCCATAGTACCATCATTCACTACAAGACTCTTTGCCGCAACAACACCTCCTTCCATTTCACTTGCACAATCATTAATAAATATATGCAAAATCTCATGTTCATCAAGAGTCAGATCAAGACCTTCTTCCACTTCCTCTCTTCCATTAAATACAACATCTTGCTCCTCCTTGTTTGATTCAACCATCAGAGCAAATACTTCTCCAATCTCCGTTTCTTCTTCTTCAGTGACATGCGTATCCAAAGCCTCCACCATAACTGTCTCAGCCGTCATTTGCCTCTTCCTCTTGATAATATCAATAATCAACTCATGAAAATCCTTCTTTGCAATACCAAGAGCTTCTCTGAGTGTAAACTCAATTTTTGCATCAAGAATTCTCTCCTCCAAAACTCCCTTTAAATCAATAGAAGTTTCAATATCAGATTGGAGCTTATAAGCAGGTCCCTTTGCCTTGGTCTTGATAGAAGTCTCCTTCTCTCTTTCCTTCTCCTTGCCACTTGACTGACCCCAATCACTATCAGGAAGCGGTGCATCTCCAGGATGTATAAAGGCAGGGTTAGGTGTCTTTGCCCGCATAGTAACCTTACGCCTCTCTTCTGTAGGAGCCTTAGCTTGCCCTTGAGGTCTTCTCTTAGATGTTGGCTCTTCATTATTATTCTCACCAACCCTCCCTCTCTTCTCTTCAACTGAGACTTCATGTTGTTCATTGTCACCTTGTACTTCACCCAAAAACGCTCTAATACTGGTGGCATCAACTAAGTCTTCCCACCCAGTGGCTCTCCTAATAGCATGTGCTCCTCTTTTCATTATCTCTACATCCATAATTTTAGAAGCATTAACCGCCAGACAACGATCAATTCCAATACTGTAACTCGTTGCCTCTTCTGCGAGCAAAGTACTAGATTTTCCCACCTTATCTTCCAAAAGCTTCTTCATACCTCCTTTGCCAAAGTTAGTAGACAAAGGTAAATCCACTGCCGCATCATGAAGCTTGCCATCTTTGAAATACACAATTCCCTTCTTAATAGTCTCATCAAGCTCCTTGCAATCACGAAGTCTGTGCTCTTCACCTTCTTTGATCACATGATCACAAAATACACACCTCTTCACATATTTCCTCCCACTATCAGATGAAGGAGAAGAACCAGAAGCTTGTGCCTTTCTCAACTCAGTCACTTCCACCTTGAGTTCTTTGAAACCCTTGATAAGCTCTTCAAGGGTTTCCTCACTTACTGGTTTTATAGACTTT
The DNA here is from genome assembly GCA_950106755.1 of Climacium dendroides. NCBI lineage: Eukaryota > Viridiplantae > Streptophyta > Bryopsida > Hypnales > Climaciaceae > Climacium > Climacium dendroides. The sequence continues at coordinate 22,115,221 of OX467088.1, forward strand.
AGAGTAGATGGAGAGTTTGATGGCGCAAATGATACCTTACGTTCCTTCGTGACTGTGTGAGGTGACTGCACCACTTGTAAAGTAGAACCTCTCCCTTTCACTCGTCGTTGCTTGGCTAATAGACCAACAGTCTCTTCAACCCTCCTCCAATCATTTGTAAAACCTCCTTCAGTAGTCCGATCTCCAAGAAGAATAAGAAGTCTGTCTTCCAAGAGATCATCAACTGCTTGAAGAAACAGCTCTGCCTTCCTGGCATCTAGAAGGTGCTTCTCTGCCATAGGTAGTTGATTATATTTCTTCTCGAAGTCCCGAAGCAATTCATTTGGGCCCATATCTTTACCAGGTTGTCCTTCCACCCAGTCTAAAAAGGATCTTTTAGTCATCCTTTCAGAATCCTCTTCAAAAAACTCATCCCTCAATCTTTCTTCAAAAATAGTCCATGTCTCAACAGCACCATCCAATATAATCTCTCGAATTCTCTCACGAATCTCCGGCACAACAGCAAGACCAAAAGTCTGAATCATCCGGTTTTCGGAAACCAGATGCACCTCCATCTCACATAGATACACCTTTAAAAACTTCGTAATATCTTTCCCATCAAACCTCCCAATCTTATCAACAACGCCCTTAAGAGCCTTGGTAGACCCATAAGTATCAATGGGTTGTACTCTTTGATGCTCCATGAACATCTCAAAAGCACCAAGCACCCTCTCCATATCATTCCTGGTACCACCAGGTCCAGGACCAGAATCTCCTCCACTCTCTCCCATTACCAAAACCAAAACTAGTAGCCCCTTAGCTCTCTCAGTGGAAGCACCAAATGTCGGGTAATAAGAGTTTGCTTAGGGGAAACACAGGGTTTTTTGCTGCAACTAGAAGTGATTAGGTTTGGGGGCAAGTGAAAACAAAGTCAGGTCTTTGATTTATAACACCAAACTAAGAGAATACAATAGATGATAATACTTCAAGTGGAGGGAACTAAAGCTGTCCGTAAATAAATGGATGAACCATCAAGGTAAAAGAATAATCTTGAATACGCAAGAGTATGTATATAAGTATAGGTAGAAATACTTGTATTCAAATACAAACGTCTTTATACCAAATATACAATATGTATAAAAGTCGTGTACGTATAGTCGTACAATACAAGTATAAAATACGCATAAAATTCGTGTACGTATATACGTATAAATATGTGTATATGAATATGTAGAATACGTATATAATAGACCGTATAAATATTAATACAAGTGTTTGTGTGGTTCTAAATGAAGTAGGAATCAAAACCGCAAGCCTTGAAACTCTTGAAGAAAGCAGCAACACTAAAATGGATGCTCCAAACACATCATAATCTCAAATGAAGTGTGTTATAAGTTTTTGAAAAGCTAACAACACCATCTACTCTTCCTCCAAATTTCAACAGAATCGAACTTACAAGTCATAAGTTATAGTCTTTCAAAGTTGGTGCTCCAAAATCCCTTGGCAACCGAACATGCATACACCTTGTAAGACATAAAATGCTCAAAAACGCTCCAAATTGCTTGATATTTGAGTCTTTGAAAAGCTTAAAGTATCATAAAGATCTCCTCCAAAACTGAACTCAAAATTCCAAATACTCCTCCTTCTATAGCACCCCAAACTTAAGCACTTCAAATTTGCTTGGCAGCTGAATGTGCATGTGCTAGTTTCGGCCACAAAATGTTCAATAATACTCTAAAACTCTTGAAACTTGAAAGGTTGGAATCCTAACTTGCCTTAAAACTCTACACCAAATGTTCAATTCCAAATTCCACCCTACCTAAGTTCTATGACACTCCAAATTCAAAACTAAAGTTTGTAGAAGCGGTCTCTAACTTTATCTCCTTCTTCCTATCACTCCTTCACATTTCTGTCTATAACTTTTGTTTCACAAACTCAATTTACAAGTGTGATAGCTTTTTGAAAAGCTAACAATAAGACCTACACTTCCTCTAAATTTCACTTGAATACAAGAAATATTGAGTCTGCAGGAGAGGCTCGAAGTCTCCACTTCTCTAATCGGATAGCAGCAGACCTTCCCTCACTCTTTTACTCATAACTTTCTCATAACAACTCCAAATCAAGTGAAACTAGTGCCAAAAGAAGCGCAAGAACAAGGTGTGCAACTCTGCCAAATCTCGAATCAAAATTCGTCTCCTACACAAAGCCTTAGTCGCTCGAAAATCACAGTATGCAAAAACTTTTTTCTTTCTCCATAACAACCCACAAAAAAAAGAAGAGGTCGAGGAGGAAGCTCCCTCCTTCCTTATCTCCTCTCCTAAGGACCACATCAGCCCATGACTTGACCCATAAGGCATCTAGAAGCCCATTGGTTGAGGTACTACTCCCTCTTATCTCCACTACATCTTCTATTCATTTACTAAAATCTTAGAAATTCAACTAGAAGGGAAAAACCAAGTAGGAAAAAAAACCCTTCTCACAACTTATTGTAGGAACTTTAGAACAAGTTAAGGTTCCTCTAAACTCAACATAAAAAAAACACTGGATTACAAATCAACCGCTCTTAAAGGTATTTTAAGAGGAAATAAATGACTAAACATGTAAAAACTCAAGGATTTGAAGAACTACTTCGGAAATGAAACTAGCCCTCCGTTGACTACTCAAATGACTGAGTTGCCCTTGAAGCCAAAGGCGATGCCCAACTTCACTTGAAATGCGACTAACCATCTGCCTTTCAGCGTTATTCTCAAAACGTCCTTCAAATATCATTTGATGATCTCCAGAAAGCGTAGATTCAGCCTCCAAAACAATAACCAAGGCCCTGGTATCAAGTTGAATACTTGCAGCTGCAAATTGAAAATTACTTGGGTCTGGATCTGTTCGCGGTTGAACACAACGCTCAGAAGGCTCAACTTCATCACGTACACGACGTCTTGAAGTAGAAGGCAAATCAGGATCAAACAGCGGTTGAGATAATGGTAGCTCCCAATCCTTAAGATTCTGCGAATCCATCACTACAAATAACTGAATCCAAAATCAAAGCCTAAACAGGTTCTTCTAAACCAAGGAATGTAACCCATTCCCTTTATACAAAACTAATAGCTTCATTGAGAAGCTAATTCCAACTAACCAATCCCAAGTCAAATATTTATAGGTATATGTTTTTGTCTCAAAAGAAAACCTATGTAGAAATGGATCAAGGTACACTGCTTCGTTCATCTGATACCACACGATGCAACCATCAACGGTATAAAACCGTTGTGGGGCTAACAATCAACGCCAAGTTGCGGACTTGGCTGGTTGTTGAAGTCCCCGTTAGTTGTCGACTGGTTCCGGGTTCGAATACCATCGGGCCCGTTGAATCAATCTGAGCAGCGGCAACTTGGCACCGCTAGTGAAGGCAGGAAATAACCAGCCAGCCAGCCTCCTACTTCCCCTGAGCTAAGCGACAAGATGTAGTACAAAACCCAAACCGTGGATTTCTCCACGACCCCACCTTTTCTAACTCAATCCTTATACTCCATTGACGTTCTAAAGAGTTCTTTTCGTAGTTTTTAAACACCACACCTATTTACAACACGACAGCGGGTGTCCGGCTGCCGGCTCCATTTGGGCGTTCGCCAAAGTGTCCACTCAAGGCAGGCGGACGGCGAAGTGATTGCCTTATGCAGGCGCATATTGGATGCGAATGGCCTAGCGTCCGCCTCATCAGAACCATCTGTCGCGGCGGACACTTGACCGTCCACGTTCGCTTAAAATTTTTAATCTCATAATTTGCCATATGACATGTTTTCAGCTAAAAATCAATATAGTATAGAATTTAGTTGAAAATCTTGGCAAAAAAAAATGAAAAATGAAAAATTGAATTTTTAACCCCTAAATTTTAAACCCCTAAAGCCCAAAGAATGTTATCTATCAAAACCCATTTCGAACTACCATTTTTGCTCTGTTCACTTAAGAAAACCAAAGAAGTATGTTTTTTAAAAATCCTACCATTACATCTTGTACTTAACTTGTTTGAAAACATTTGGTAAAACATTTCATCAAATTTCACTGTATAGATTGCAAGATATTTGCATCCAAAGTAAGCAAAAGAAGTTTTTTTGTAACTTGTTTAACTAGATTTTTGGGCTTTGAATCGTTTTCACTAGAAATTTTTGCACTATTAATTTTGATTTTCTAAGTTTTTATATTGAATAGTGGAGTTTAGAATGTAAGGGAAAAAGTTCAACAAAAAAACACTTCATTTTCACTCATTAACAATTTATTAAGTAGATGTACATTAAAGATTGAAGGGAATACTAAATCATTAATAGCTTTAAGATGGCAATGACATACAATAATCCCAACGGTGAGATTGTTCTAGAAAGCAAATCTAACCTTTTTCTGATATTTTTTGTGTTGCTCATTGACTTCTATTTTGGGCATATTGTACCATAAATTTTTCTCCTAGGAACAAATTGAAACAAAAATAATATATTTACAAAGCTCTTAAAAAACTTCACAACCTCAAATAATCTCGTAAACATTCATGACAAATTGAGACAATAGAAACCTACGTAGACCCAAATTGTCCCCAAGGCCCAAAGGGACAAATGGTCCTTTAAGGGTTAATATCTCTAAAATGGTATTAAAATACACTAATCGTCTAATCCCAATGGTTATATTTTTTTATGAAGCAAGATAAATCATGTGGAATTTTCTTGGTGGAAAAAATGGCAAAATTGCATTTGAAAATGAATCCTACATTTGTACAAGTTTTTTTTTCTAAAAGTTGCTTTAATTACCTGATAAACAAGACTGTCCGTAATTTTTCCACATAATATTCAAATGGGATGAATGAAGGCTTTTTACATATACAAAAATATAATTTATGGGGATTGAGGAATACCTAAAATATAATTTTAAATATAAATTCCTGACATTTTCTGCATTGCCCTCTTTCCTTCATCTCTTCTTTATTTTTTTTCAGTTTATTTGGACATAGCATTTGTTGCTCGGCACCAATTGAAAGATAAATCATATGTTTACAAAGCTAAATAATTTCTCTATCTTCAAGAAAAGCTTCTGAAAGAATAAGAAGAAATTTCATAATGTAGGTACTACGTACACGTTTGAAATGCCATTTATCCTTCAAAAAGACAATAACCCTTCAAGGGTTAAATACAAAGTAAAAGAAGGTCTTAAGCATATAATAAATCATCAATATATATATATATATATATATATATATATATATATATATATATATATATTATGTTAAAAAATCTCAATCATTACAAGTGCAAAATGAACCAACAATTCAAAAAGTATTTTCAATTCATATATATTGGCATACATTGTTGGTTTAAGTACACTATATATTAGATGTAGGTGCAAACTTGCACATGTACCTCCTCGACTTTATATTCCTCAACTAACTATAAAGTTTTCTTTAGCATAATGAACTACTACTCTATTAATATGAATGGCAGAAGTGTTCATTTGGGATAGGCCAGTTGAATCTAGTAGTGAATCTAGTCATTATATGGGCCAAACCACCATGATGACCTGAACCCTTCATGCAAAGGCGATCTAAGTATTGGTGAAATACATTTTCTAATATGTTGAAGGTAAACATGCCTATTCCTTCAGTCTCTCGTTGCAATTTGAAGTAGGCCTCCAACATGCATTGTCTGTTGATTCTTTGAGCGATTCTACCAACCGCATATTCTTCCAATGCACGTAAATACTTCGGAATGTTTTCCACATCGGCATCTTTCACATACAAATATGCAATATCAGGGTCTATCCACCATCTCTTATGCAAAGTTTTAGCCCTCTCACTTGCTGATGTGAACGTGTACAAGGACTTCATTGGTTCAATAGCTACGGTGGACATGCCCCAATCACAAACTCCAATGTAGACATGTGCCTCGTCTTCGGGGAAATCTAGCATGATATTGTCTGGAGATATATCATTGTGCAGATGTCTCGCAACATGCATTGCATTTATTATGTTCACGAAGGCCCATGCAAGCTCTATGCACTTCTTCCTAAATCGAGCAAGATGATGGGCTTGCATTACTTCGACGTCCAAAGGATGTGAATATGTCAAACGAATGTATATGTTGTCTGGATAATCACTATCCATGTTCAACATATGTCACAAGGTTCCGCCATTCCACCAATATACGTAGCCTTCGTATGTAGTTGCATGCACTGCTACAAACCGTATCACTTCAGGATGTGGAATCTTCACAGCCATCGACTCGTTTTGGTGTTCCAACTTAGCAAGTTGAGGTTGAGTATGATGGAGGATGTATTTTTTCGCTGCAAACTCCCAGTATGGCAGTATCCTAAGACATCCTTCGATTTGCACCTTCCAAATTGTTGCGTACCCTCCTCTCATTGTCCTGTCATCCACTTCAATGACCTGTGCCGTATCTAGAAGTGCTATAAGATGCCGTCTATTTCTATTTACTTCAGCAATTCTATCATTGCTATTCCACCAAGATAGTGATCCAACCCTATTGCGCCTCCTAGCAAACTGAGCACATTGGGCCCTGAACAAGTCTGCTTTGAGAATGACTTGTTCAAATGCCTCATCATTTTTTTGGTACTCCCTGCCATACCGCTTCAAAAAATCTTTGCTGTTCCACAACGCGTCGTGCGCTTTATTATCCAAACATTTTTGGAAGTATCTCTTTTCCATGTCTTCCCTCCATTTGGCAATGTTTAAGGCATCCAACATCTTTTGCATTATGTCTGCCTTGAATTTCAACAAGCAGTCCTCTCCGTATCTGAAATATTTGTTATCCAAGGACATAGTCGTCTCAGACTCATAAAACTGAATGATGCATTTAGTCATGAACTTCTTGCACGCCTCGGAGGGAGTTTCTCGAGCTAATTCCATCATCCATGGCCCTGCATGCATGACCTTCTTTCCTTTTACAGCCTTCATCACTCTTGTCATTGTGATGTACTAATAATATGCACTACAAAAGTTGAAAAAAGAATATAAATTGTTGACGAGGATGCACTTAAACTCCAGATACACCCTGCAAAAAAAAAGATAATAAGGGGCCCCCAATATATTACTCTTACCTTTCCAAGGAAAGGAGCCAAGGATTGAGTCTATCCATCTTGGGTGCTTTATAATTGAACTCACATGAAATTTGGAGGTATCTCATTCTTATGATTAGGAATTCTTTTCTGATTGTTATATTTGAGCTGTGGGGGGCGTCACTTTCAACGACAGTCTTAGGATTTACGGTTTGTAATGCTAATCACGGTTTAGAACTCTGAATGTTGAAAGTAGTAATAAGTTAGTGTTCCCATTTTTAGCAAAAATTTTAGGTGTGCGTGATTCCCCCCAATTTACACTCCACTTTGCCATCAAACTTGTTGTGATTGCGATGATATTGTTGGTGCTAACGGGAAGTGTTTTGAATGGAGGATTTTTGAAACCCTAATTTCAAAAAGGGACAGACTAGTCTTTCATGCAACTTTACTTTCTAGAGAAATTTTTGAAGATTTTTTTGAATGATGGAGGAGGAGGTTCGAGATTAGGGTTTCAAGCTCACATTCAGATACTGTTTGGTTGATGCAAGACTTGTAGGCTCAAGAGAGTTTGACGACAGCTTGGTCGTAGACAAGGATCATGATTGCCATAGCCAATTTTGGATTTGTGGTGCGATTTGTGGTGCGATCAAGCGGGACTAGTGTTTTTTTGTTTTTACTTTCTACAAAGAGCAAATGACATGGTTAGGGTCAAGACTTGATCCTACTTCAATCATTAGTGGCTATTCATATTGTTTTTTTGATTTTGTTATTTGAAGTGGAGTCTTCCCTATTTTCACAATCAATACTATTGTTGCGTTAGACCTTGACACAAACGTGATGACATTCCGTGCTGCATTATTGAGCTTTAAAGGTGAAAATTATTGCACTCATCCTGGCCTTTTCACTGACGCTTAATCTTAGCTTGTTTACTTCACTTGCAAGTATTATCTTGTGGTCTCTAGTGCGAATATATGTTTTTTAGGATTAGGGTATAGGATTCCAATCTCTGGTAGTTGCTGGATACAAAGTCTGAGAAGGAACCATTTTGATGGATTGTGCAATGGTGTAGCTTGAGTTCATATCGAGTTCATACCAAGTTCATATCAAAATTCAGTGTGCGGGATTTACAATTTTTCTCTCAGTTTTTCTCTCGTGTGATGTTGGACTGTTTTTGGCTATGGTGTCAGAGAAAAAAACACTGGACGTTTGTTGTTCCAAGTTTCATGTTTCATTTCTGTATTTCATTGCTTTTCAAACTTGTTGTGTAAGCTGCTTTGTACAAGGTTTAAGATTCTTGAATTTCATTTGAAGGATGAATTATATTCATTGGCAGAGCATTGAGGTCTCAAGGTTTGTGTTTGTTGTTTTGTTCAAGAATCAGTTAATTAGGAGGTGAATTGCAGTTTCAGCATTCAGCTAGCTTCGGAATTAGGCCTTTTTGTGTTTTCAGTCCAGATTCAGTTTTTGCCTTTCCTTGATTTCAATCACAGGTATATCCTTGACCAATTCACTTCTTCATTTTTGATCCCACTTGCATTCTCAAACACTGATTCTGAATCTTTGTAATTTCAAAACGTACATTAGCTTTCGCAGTTTATAGATTCCAGAATTTGTAGTCCACATATCCTAATGAATGTGCTCAATGTTGCTCCAATGCACATTGATTTTTAAACCAATCCTGTTGATAGGGAACCCTAAAAACATTCACAAATCTTAGTAGACCAGTCTTAGAAGCAAAACGAAACCTTAAATTTATCGAAAATTGATTCAACTTCAACTACCTAGTATAGTTAGACGTCTACTCAGCATCTATCATTTTAGCACGACTCGTGCTAAAATGACAAATGCAGAGTATATATTTGACTCAACAACTAGAAAACGTGAACCCAATGTCTGTCATTTTAGCACGACTTGCACTAAAATGACAGACGATTAAATGAACAATTAAATCAATCCTCTAAAAAACATGAAACCACCAATACTAACAACGTACACTAAAGAAAACCACAATCATACTAAAAACCAGATGTGTAGTAAAAGGTCATAAAGAGACACAACTAAAATGCCAAAAAGCTGATTGACCACTAGAATAACGAAGAAAATGACGCAGATTGAAGACTGTATGTCATTTTAGCGCGACTTGCGCTAAAATGACACACAGGCTCAAACTCCGCATTAAAGACCAGTAAAACAAATTAACACAGTTCCTCTTAAGATCGAAGGAAGAAACCACATAAAACTTGTTCTGTAAATGTCATTTTAGCGCAAGTCGCGCTAAAATGACATCCGCATAAACAAACTGAATTCTAAAAACCCCACAACAATGAGAGATCACTCTGCACAAAACACAACATCTGAACATTGGGAAATAAACAAGTACTCCGTATATAGGAAGCTGCAATTTAGCACGCTACGCGCTAAACTACAATTGAACCAAAACTAAACATACACGAAAATGCAACCTAAGATAACTTCAAAGCCTGAAACTCATGTCCTTCTCCCTGATCTGCAGATGGAAGAGGAACTGAGCACACTTGAAATGTACTTCCAAAAGTGTGAAGTCCAGTTTGACGAAGATGATCAAAACGCCGATGACCATCTCGTTGAGGAAAAATATTGGGAGTTCAAAGAGCCACACAGAGTTGAGGCATGGAGTCTTTTCATGATTCCCTTCACAAATGAAATGACCTTGTCATACAAGTTTAAAAATGTCCAGGTGTACCTGCAGATGAAGATCAAAGATGTGGAAGCAGATACGAACCCTACGATCAAAACAAAATGCATGACGACTATATCCAACATCGATAAGAAGGATCAATATCATTTCACTGTGTGCATTGACTCGATACTCATACCGTTCAATTTGAGCCCGTTACTTGAAAGCCTTGATCCAACACCCTATAGAAGTGAGATCAAAGAGCTTGAAAAGAAGTTGGACAACAACGAGTGGATGAACGCCAACGGCACCCCACTAACATGGAAGAAGTTGTGCAACAAGATCAGGCACCTCTTCACAAATTTCTACACGCTGAAGGGCAAATTCGCAATGCAGGATGAGATCAACAAACCTCGATCGGTCTCAAAGGGTGGCACAAACCCAAGCAGAAGTTACAGGTCAAGGCCCTCAGTTGCACAAGAGTTTGGAAGTAGTCGGGGACATAGAAATTCGCAAAAACAGGCAGAGAGAACCCCGAAGCAAAAAAGGAAGAAAATTGCGGCCCCTCGAACGCAGCAGACACCACCAGCAAAGGACTCAGACATTTCAGAGGTTGCTCAAGGAAGTTACGTGGACGAAATGGAAAATGTTCCACACTCACGAGCAAGGAAGTAGAAACTAGATTATGAGCGAGTGAGTCAAGTCTACAAAAAGTTCTGGACGACCTGCAAGGGCGCATATGTATTCGACATTGGAGACAAAAAAGAGATTGACATCTCCCAATTAATTGAGGCTCCATCAACATTCAACATCAGGTCCAAGCAGACGAATATAGTTGAAGACTTGGTGAACTACTTGCTGAACATACCCGACAAGAGCACAAAGCAGACGCTTTGCGTTATGCCCATTGGCTGTAGCGAGAAGCCTACTAAGTGGGAAGAGATTAAGAGCAGAAACTTCTACATTAAAAATGGGCAGTATAGTGTAGAAACTAGTAAGTTCATGTTCGATGACGCCAACAATGTGGACAAAGACGAGAGGGAGAATTTGCGCAAATGGAACTGCTTCATTTTCTGGTCAGAGGATGCCGAGAAGTTGTGGTGCATCTCAGCATATTATAATTGGACAAATCATTTTGTAGCCATCCAACCATCATGGACTACAAATATATTAGGAGACTGCTCAACTTGGGAGGCTATGGGAAGACCTGAGAATCCCACGGCAACAAAGTTTGTGGGGATCACGTCAACAACTAGGAGGACAGTCGAGAATAGAAGAAAGAAAGACAACCTTTAGGTACACTATAAGAAAACTGCATCTGCCTGGACATCCAGCCAAAAATGACGTATGTTTGCAAAAACACGATACGTCGCAGAAGACGTTGGGGTGTCAGGCAGAAAAAAGTGAAGATTTTACTCTGATGTTTTCAATAGCATTGCTAGATTTTAGTCACAGCATACTGACGCTTCGAAAAACAATGATGCAATGTAAGACATCTAGGTGGACACCAGATGTTTCTAAGGATGTCCACAATAACATGTTTAGCCACATTACCATCTTTGGTCAAACTTAACTTAGAAGTTGATTTAAAATTTTGTTGCGGTTAGAGGTAAAGTGACTGTCCAAGGTTAAAAAGAGAACAACGGGCAAGTGGTGACTTCTAAAAGTTTATGTGGCATCCGACGTGACGTGATGAGGTGGAAATTGTGTGACATGGCATGATGACGTGGAAATTGTGTGACGTGGACATGGATGATGACGTGGCATGCCACGTCAACATACTTGCCCTATCCATGTTTCGATCTTGAATGTCTTCGTGGACGTCACAAGTGATGTACTAACGTCCACATTGACGTCACTTCTGGCATCAACATTTTATACTTATTGCAAATGTAATTTCAAACCGCATGCTATCTACTATGCGTTTCATTACATCTGACTCGACGTGTGGGTGTTGTGGAAGCAATTGTAGGCGTCTTCTTTGATGTCAAAATGACTAGATGCATGACATGACTTTATGCCCAAGGTTGAATTTGCACATGATGCACGTCCTTCTTATGTAGTACAAAATGACTTATGTGTTTACTTGGTTTAGGTTCATTTTTGGGCTATTGAAGTCTTACATTTTGCGCACGTTCAACAAACTTCATTAGGATAAAATTCCACCCTATTCATATGATGTCACTTGCAGCACCAAGCAAGACATACTCTGCCACAAAATGCACGTTCAAGATGCAACGGGTCTAATTGGAAGACATGAATATGCTGATGGCTTTGTATTTCTCAGACGTCCTATGTGATGTCAAAATGTTGGTACAGCAAACACATGTCAATGATGTGAACACCCTACTTTTCCTCCTCAGATGCAATGTCATCGCTAATTACGGCAATATACTCTCCACCATTGTCTGCTGGTTGGCGCATCGGGTCCATGACTTGTTGCAGTGGTTGTAGGCCATCGAAGTCCCTATCATTCACCAACTGCACCATGTTCGGGGTTGTCGTAAAAGGGTGTAATGACCCACGTCTACTTAGAACCGCAGCTTTCAAAATTTTGTAGCTATTTCAACACAACCTGTAGGCATACTTTGGGATACAAAGTATGACTCATAAATGTACATCTCCATAGAAACTGAGTGGACCGTTGTTCTTGAAGATATATCATGTCTTCATAGTTAGACTGGGCTTGTCAAACACATTGAACAAAATGAATGGGTTCTTCTTTCTTGTCCATTTCAAATTGGCAAAGAATGCATCGTTCTTGACATCAAGTCAGACAAGATGATGTTTGAGTTGATGTCTCGATGTCAATTCTGATGTCTGCAGAAGCATACAAAAGTCAAATTCCGACCTAAGTGCCCTTTTAAAAAATACAGCATCCGACGTCCCATGTGGGGCTGTCGCTCTGTGATGGGACTTAGACAAACCCTAAGTCCACCTTTGGCCTTTCTCTTTGTCCAGTACCTTTTCCAATTCTTTCTTCATTGAGATTTGATTTTGGATAGTATAGCTCTTCCTACAACATTCCAAACTTCTAGTATACATTCACTTGGGGTAGAAGCTGTAGCATAGTAGGGAGTGGAGGATTTTCAGGCCCATTAAGCAAGTGCTAGCATATTTCAACACTTTGTGGACGGCATTGTTGCTGCTACACTCACCTCAGGGATGGACAAAGTAGAAGTTGGAGTAGATTGCAGTCCTCGTCGCAGTAGTTGCCTAAACAAGAACAAGCAACATATAAACGACTTAGTACATTCAAAGCATGAAGTTGCAAAATTAGACAGGGTAAGACATTTCTTTTGCACCACACCTTTGCAATTTCTCTTGCACCACACCTTGACAATGGCAGCCTCTTGCTCCTGCTTCTTCCTCCCTCCTCTCCCTCCTTCCCCCCTCTTCTCCCCTCCCCTCCCCTCCTCCCCTCCCTCTTCCTCTCCCCACCCCGCCCCGCAAGCTTCTGCGGCTTGACCCGCCGTGCTCCGTGGCCCACCTGGCTCTTGCCAATTTTAGGAATTAAAATGGCATTCATTGCATTGTGTTGGCGGCGATGTTTTTCATCCATTTTTTTCATCCGTAATACACTAAGGCTTCAACTAGTGTCTCAGTGCACATCACTACAAGCTTTTGCGAGTCTCATGCATGAAATTGAAATTCCCTTGTGTGTTTGTTGATGCAAGTTTTTGGTTGAAGGAATACTCGGTGGAGGAGGAGCGTGCGGAGACGGAGCGTGAAAGTGGGTGCGGAGGAGCGAAGGACTCCCACACCCAAGTAGGGAGCTTCGGCGCCCAAGCGGGGAACCCCGACGCAAGGGCGCGGAGCCCCTGCGCTGTGGCGGGAGCCTCCAACGTCGCTGCGGAGAGCCCCTAGGCAGCGGCGGGGAGCCCCCTAGCACCACGCTTGCGGGGAGCCCTAGATGGGAAGCCTTTGCTGCAGGGAGCCCCAACGGCAAGGAACACCCTTGACGCCGCAGGGAGAGACCCTCCGCAGGGGGAGCTGCCCCAGGCGGGGGAGACCCTCCGTAGTAGGAGCGGTGCCGCTCGGGAGGCGCAGCAGCACCCAGGTGTGCAAATTTTTGTTTTTGTTTTGTTTTGTTTTGATTTGGTGTCAATTTATCACCCTAAACCTTGAATCTCCTTCCTTGCACTCCACCACCTTGGTTTTCATTTGTAGGAGTGATCCTTGTTTTGGTTTGTGAGAGTGGCATGACAAGTTCCTTCATGAAATAGTTTAGTTTTGGTGCGATTTTCTTGAGCCATGAATCAACTTGGATTCAAATTTAGCAAGTTTGTGAGTCCAACCGTCCATTAATGTCTCACCTACTACAATGGGGGATTTTACATTACTTGTAGGCACCGGTTGTTAAACTTTGAAGGGTCTTTGATATTATTTCCATTGTGTAAAGTGAAGTACTCATTTGCTTCTTCAAAGCTTCTGGTGTCAACGAGGACTTTCACATACTCCTGTGAATGTCAAATTGGACATCAATGTGTCTAGTTGGCCAAATTTTTGTTTTGTTTTGATTTTGTGCATGTAGGTGGATGATCATCCATGGTGGCATGCTAGTGTTCTTCTAGACACCCATGTGTCAAAACTGATGTCACAAAGAGCTCCAGGCGTCATCATGTCTAGTCTCTCGTGTCCTATTCGTAGATGAGACTACCATAGGGCCTCCCTTGTGGCGTAATAATGTTTTCCTAGACATGTAGGTATCCAATGTGATGTCCTAAAATGCATCATGTATCACGTTCTAGGTTTTGGGGTGTCTTGTATGTAAAGGAGATGGACGTTGGGCCTCCGTCGAGACGTCCTAATGTTTTCTCGGATGTCCAGGTGCTGAAATTGATGTCCCGGAATGCACACCATCATTGCATTTCAATTGGCCGTTTTGTTGTTGTAATTTTGTGTTGTGTTTGTCTTTCTTTCTGTTATAGGTTTCAGGTGAGGCCACTAGTAGAAAACAAGCTATCAATGACTGCTGTTTATAACTGCGTAACCAGTCATTTAGGACACTAATGTCAATAGAATGACTAAAACTGGATTTTGGGCTCAGAGTCATTTAGGACAAGTAATTACGGACAAGGCAGTCATTTGGGACAAGACCATTCTTTTTCATCCTATGCTGATGTGGAACTTCATTAGGGTGTGATTATATGGAGCACCTCCAATGGCAGTTTGCCACGTGGCTACAGATCTAACATGTTGAGTTGGCAGTTTTTTATTCGTTGGTATTAGAGTGATTCTATTTGATTTCAAATAGGTTGTTGGAGTCATATTATAGGCTGCTGGAGTTATTTTGCAGGTTGTTGCAATCAGTTTGCAAGCTGCTACAGTCATTTTGTAAGCTGTTGGAGTCATTTTGCAGGTTGCTGCAATTAGTTTGCAAGCTGCTGCAGTCATTTTGTAAGCTGTTGGAGTCATTTCGCAGGCTGTTGCAATCATTTCGCAAACTGTTGCAGTCACTTCGTAGGCTGTTGCAGTCATTCAGTAGGCTGTTGTAGTCATTTTTCTGGTTGCTGAAGTCATTTTGTAGGTTGCTGGAGTCATTAAATAGACTGTTGGAATCATTTTGTAGTTACTATGTAAGCTATGGTAGTCATTTTCAAGTGATATTCATTCCAAAAAATGATTAGTTCGGTCACAATATTGTAAGCATAAATGACTACATTTATACTATTACTACACTATGTTTGTACTATGACTACACTATGACTATACTATAATTGCACTATGTCAAAATCTGAATTGCTTAAGTTGCCTAAATTGCATGAACTACCTAAACTCCTTAAATCGCCTAAGTTGCCAGAAATCAGGAATTGCCTAAGTTGCTTAAATTGCTTAAATTTTCTAAACCACTTGCATTACCTGAATTATCAGAATTGCCTAAACTACCTGAATTGCTTGAATTGCCTGAACTACCTGAATTGCCTAAACTACCTGAATTGCCTTAACTACCTGAATTGCTTGAATTGAACAACAACAAATAACAACAAACAAGAAGTAAATAGTAGAAAGCACTAAAGAAAAAGTAAATTGCTACATTCAAGAGATAAGGTTGGAAGTAGACTTGAACCTTCATTTACAAGCAAGAGGAACAAATGAGAGGAAGTTGATGAACAAGAAGCAAGAAGGAAACAAAAACAAGAAGAAGAAAGAAGCAAAGATGAGGCAAAAGCAAGAAGAAAATATGAAAGAAGATGAAGCTTGAAGAAGAAGGTAAAAATAGGAGGAAAATATAAGAAGAGATGAATCTTGAAGAAGAAGGCAGCAGCAGCTGCAATGTGTGTTTGACAGCTGCAATTACAATATGCCACATGTCAACCTACATAGAAATAGAAAGGCGGCTGACCTAAAATGTGGCGGCTGACCTAAAATCTAAGCCTTCCATTTACTATCAAGATATAATCTTATCCATCCATTTAAAGTCTAAACTATTCATTTTCAAATTGCCCATCTGATTCCACCATTTCAACCGTTCATTTGATCCATCCATCATTCCATCTAAGCCATCCATTTGATCCATCCATCATTCCATCTAAGCCATCCATTTGATCCATCCATCATTCCATCTAAGCCGTCCATCTGATCCATTCATCTAAGCTGTCCATTTGAAAAGTAGTTTGTGACTTAAAAATGACTACAATGCAATTAGCATTTTATAGAGTAGCAAATAATAAATTTAATAAGTTCAATTTCCATGGTGTCCTATTGTCAGTCATTTTTCAGTTTTACTGTAGTCATATATTGTGCTCATTTTATGACAGCACAACTCAAATATAACTCAACGAAAACTGCATCAACAATAAGGCCACAAAATACAGATTGAACTGTGGATGACACTAGTTCTGGTCGTTTGTTTCATCTAGTCGCCATCCACTGCTCTGGGAAATCACTACTAAATGACTACTGATTGTGACAGGTCAGCTTTGGCACCATTTCCATGATTGTCAGTCATTTTTCAGTAGCCTTTTAGTAACCAGTCATTTTTTGACTGGTTACATTTGATCCTATTGTCTACTAGTGGGCTTTTCATTCTTGGCCGCTAGTGGAGATGGCTCCCGTTGCTTGGAAGAAGCTACCCATGAAACGGGTAGCACATGGTTGGCATCATTCCGACAGTGACAACGACGACTCTATCGTGAAGGAGGTTCACGGTAGAGGTCGGCCACTCACGGAGCAACGATCTAAGCAAAGGAATGATACATGGCACGTGACTAGTCGTGCGAAGGACAAAGGGAAGGCTACAGCAAGTACCCTGCCGCCCAAGAGGTGTCACATGGGAGTGCCACAGCATAGGAGGAACGAAGAAGAGTTGTCCATGAGCGAGGACAACTCTATTGAATCTGAGCAGAGGTGACTAGCACCACTTAAACCTCTGCGGTGTTTTTGTAGACATTGTGTTAGACAGAGCATGCTGTCTTCTGCATTTTAGCGTCTTAGTCTGTTGTCGAAGTGGATGTCCAAGTTGATGTCCTAATTGATGACTGATTGGATGTTGACCTGCAAGTATTGTTTGCATTTGAGGTTTCGTAGGAGTAGCACTCGGTCTCTTGACAACGACGCGGATGAAGAAGAAGATGACATAATGATCACGGAGAAGAAGCCCACCACACCTCTACATCGTAAACGCCATGTGAAGAAGAAGAGCAAGAGCAAGCACAAGCAATATGTGGAGATGGACAGACGCGGTTATCCCCATGGGAAGGCAACAACCTTTTTAATAAATGATGTCAAGGCTTTTGCCAAGGGACTGAATCCCTTGTTTGGCTAGGTTGACCAGCCACTGGGTGAAAAACAACGCTTCTTTGACTGAGTCTATGCAGGTAATGTCACGTGGCCCAAGTTGCCTCAGGAGGCCCTTAGTTCTTTTTTCGAATTTGATGTCCTCCTGGACATGATGATGTTGAAGATGACATCTGGGTGAGCATCACCGTGCATTCTGTCCTGACATCTGTAGCGGTGCCTGGATGTCTTCAATAATGTTCGTGTGAACATCATTATGTCATTGGAATTAAATTATTTTGAAAGTCTTATCGTTTGCAAGTGTTTATGTATTGTGGTCCTCTTATTTCAGACTAGGAGGTTGGAGGTGACCAAGTGGAGATCAATCCACAGTACGTGACGAAGACCCTCATTAATCTTTGCCATAATTTGATGAAGATGATCGATGCAAAGTGCCTGAAGCCAACAAATGTTGATGCTTTGGTGTGGAGGAAGTTACAGGAGAGGCGCAGCTCAGACCTGGCTTAGGAGAAGTCTGTGCAGATGCGTGTAGTTTCCATGGCAAAGGGGTCCAAGGAGACACATATGAGGATCATTGAGAAG
Source organism: Climacium dendroides (assembly GCA_950106755.1). Taxonomy (NCBI): domain Eukaryota; kingdom Viridiplantae; phylum Streptophyta; class Bryopsida; order Hypnales; family Climaciaceae; genus Climacium; species Climacium dendroides. The sequence continues at coordinate 22,133,222 of OX467088.1, forward strand.
ACTATGATTGGCGAATTGGTGAGAGTTTTAAACTTCCCTGTGTTTATCATGTCCATTTTGACATCATGCTGCATTGTAGGATGTCTGTATTTATTATACTCATGTTTGACTTGATGTTTTTCTGGACATCAATGTCATAGTTTTTTGTGGAGCTCCTTTGCAACGCCACCTCTAATTTTTTTCATGTGCTAATGTGGGAGTCCTAAATAGGGCCTTAGAAGTTTTTAGGAGAAATTGAGGACATAGTGGGTTCATCTAGATAAATTTTTGTCTTTTTGCTATAAAAATAGAGCAGGGAGAGAGAAGAACCGGAACTGGAAAATTAGAAAACCTTAACTCCATAATAGAGTTAATGGGTACTCTTGAAATCCGGAACCGGAAAATCAATAATCGGGAACGGGATTGATTTCAGTCAGTATTCCAAAAGATATGGCTCAGTAGAAACCGAAAACTAGAAGTTAACGGTCATCCTTGGATAATGATGAGCAAAGTAGTGGACCGGAGGATTTCACGGCGAAATTCCAACAGCCATTTTAACGGTCCAGTGACTGGAAAAGTCAAAACCAACGATGGGAAACAGGAAGTAGGAAGAATTCAATGTCAGACCTTTTTCCAATTTCTCCGGCAAGTTATAACTTGGGAATTGTTTCCGTTAGGGTTCATAGTTGGTTGGAGAGTTTCCGGTTTTTGTTGACAATTTATGTTTCCGAGTGAGCCAGTGCTACAATACGAGCGACTGTTGCGAGGGTTAGTTGGAGAAGAGAAGGGAGAGCACTGCAACCATGTCTGGGAGTGAGGCTGAGGAAGAGACCCCCACCACAAAGATATTGCTTAGAAACATTGTTCCGGTTATTCCGGAAGATGCGGGAGAGAGAGCCGACCTAGTGGAGGATCTTAGTCAAATGGGTTGTGCAGGGCTGATAGAAAGGCCCTGGAGTTTCAAAGACGAAGTGATGGTGCGGGAGATATTGCATCCGCAATCGAACGAATGGAAGAAGACCGTGAGGGCGCTTCCAGACAAGTGGACCGCAGGAATATGGCGGGAGGTTTACGGTTTTGCTCGGGGCAGAGAAGGGATGGCCTCCCGGACAGACAAGACTACGGTAGGTAAGTTCCGGAGCGCCCCTCATACAAAGGATGGATACATGGTGAGTGACTGCAACAGGGTTGTTGTGGACGTGCGTCCGTGGTGAAATTGCGTCCAAAATCGGACGTCCGCACGTCCTGACCCTGCGGACGCAAACGGACGGTCCTCGGTCGCCGTCCTGCGGGCGGGCGGACGGGCGGACGAGCGAGCGGACGGATTGGCGGACGGGCAAGCGGACGGAGTGGTGGACGGGCGGTGTCGTGTTGTAAATAGGTGTGGTGTTTAAAAACTACGAAAAGAACTCTTTAGAACGTCAATGGAGTATAAGGATTGAGTTAGAAAAGGTGGGGTCGTGGAGAAATCCACGGTTTGGGTTTTGTACTACATCTTGTCGCTTAGCTCAGGGGAAGTAGGAGGCTGGCTGGCTGGTTATTTCCTGCCTTCACTAGCGGTGCCAAGTTGCCGCTGCTCAGATTGATTCAACGGGCCCGATGGTATTCGAACCCGGAACCAGTCGACAACTAACGGGGACTTCAACAACCAGCCAAGTCCGCAACTTGGCGTTGATTGTTAGCCCCACAACGGTTTTATACCGTTGATGGTTGCATCGTGTGGTATCAGATGAACGAAGCAGTGTACCTTGATCCATTTCTACATAGGTTTTCTTTTGAGACAAAAACATATACCTATAAATATTTGACTTGGGATTGGTTAGTTGGAATTAGCTTCTCAATGAAGCTATTAGTTTTGTATAAAGGGAATGGGTTACATTCCTTGGTTTAGAAGAACCTGTTTAGGCTTTGATTTTGGATTCAGTTATTTGTAGTGATGGATTCGCAGAATCTTGAGGATTGGGAGCTACCATTATCTCAACCGCTGTTTGATCCTGATTTGCCTTCTACTTCAAGACGTCGTGTACGTGATGAAGTTGAGCCTTCTGAGCGTTGTGTTCAACCGCGAACAGATCCAGACCCAAGTAATTTTCAATTTGCAGCTGCAAGTATTCAACTTGATACCAGGGCCTTGGTTATTGTTTTGGAGGCTGAATCTACGCTTTCTGGAGATCATCAAATGATATTTGAAGGACGTTTTAAGAATAACGCTGAAAGGCAGATGGTTAGTCGCATTTCAAGTGAAGTTGGGCATCGCCTTTGGCTTCAAGGGCAACTCAGTCATTTGAGTAGTCAACGGAGGGCTAGTTTCATTTCCGAAGTAGTTCTTCAAATCCTTGAGTTTTTACATGTTTAGTCATTTATTTCCTCTTAAAATACCTTTAAGAGCGGTTGATTTGTAATCCAGTGTTTTTTTTATGTTGAGTTTAGAGGAACCTTAACTTGTTCTAAAGTTCCTACAATAAGTTGTGAGAAGGGTTTTTTTTCCTACTTGGTTTTTCCCTTCTAGTTGAATTTCTAAGATTTTAGTAAATGAATAGAAGATGTAGTGGAGATAAGAGGGAGTAGTACCTCAACCAATGGGCTTCTAGATGCCTTATGGGTCAAGTCATGGGCTGATGTGGTCCTTAGGAGAGGAGATAAGGAAGGAGGGAGCTTCCTCCTCGACCTCTTCTTTTTTTTGTGGGTTGTTATGGAGAAAGAAAAAAGTTTTTGCATACTGTGATTTTCGAGCGACTAAGGCTTTGTGTAGGAGACGAATTTTGATTCGAGATTTGGCAGAGTTGCACACCTTGTTCTTGCGCTTCTTTTGGCACTAGTTTCACTTGATTTGGAGTTGTTATGAGAAAGTTATGAGTAAAAGAGTGAGGGAAGGTCTGCTGCTATCCGATTAGAGAAGTGGAGACTTCGAGCCTCTCCTGCAGACTCAATATTTCTTGTATTCAAGTGAAATTTAGAGGAAGTGTAGGTCTTATTGTTAGCTTTTCAAAAAGCTATCACACTTGTAAATTGAGTTTGTGAAACAAAAGTTATAGACAGAAATGTGAAGGAGTGATAGGAAGAAGGAGATGAAGTTAGAGACCGCTTCTACAAACTTTAGTTTTGAATTTGGAGTGTCATAGAACTTAGGTAGGGTGGAATTTGGAATTGAACATTTGGTGTAGAGTTTTAAGGCAAGTTAGGATTCCAACCTTTCAAGTTTCAAGAGTTTTAGAGTATTATTGAACATTTTGTGGCCGAAACTAGCACATGTACATTCAGCTGCCAAGCAAATTTGAAGTGCTTAAGTTTGGGGTGCTATAGAAGGAGGAGTATTTGGAATTTTGAGTTCAGTTTTGGAGGAGATCTTTATGATACTTTAAGCTTTTCAAAGACTCAAATATCAAGCAATTTGGAGCGTTTTTGAGCATTTTATGTCTTACAAGGTGTATGCATGTTCGGTTGCCAAGGGATTTTGGAGCACCAACTTTGAAAGACTATAACTTATGACTTGTAAGTTCGATTCTGTTGAAATTTGGAGGAAGAGTAGATAGTGTTGTTAGCTTTTCAAAAACTTATAACACACTTCATTTGAGATTATGATGTGTTTGGAGCATCCATTTTAGTGTTGCTGCTTTCTTCAAGAGTTTCAAGGCTTGCGGTTTTGATTCCTACTTCATTTAGAACCACACAAACACTTGTATTAATATTTATACGGTCTATTATATACGTATTCTACATATTCATATACACATATTTATACGTATATACGTACACGAATTTTATGCGTATTTTATACTTGTATTGTACGACTATACGTACACGACTTTTATACATATTGTATATTTGGTATAAAGACGTTTGTATTTGAATACAAGTATTTCTACCTATACTTATATACATACTCTTGCGTATTCAAGATTATTCTTTTACCTTGATGGTTCATCCATTTATTTACGGACAGCTTTAGTTCCCTCCACTTGAAGTATTATCATCTATTGTATTCTCTTAATTTGGTGTTATAAATCAAAGACCTGACTTTGTTTTCACTTGCTCCCAAACCTAATCACTTCTAGTTGCAGCAAAAAACCCTGTGTTTCCCCTAAGCAAATTCTTATTACCCGACAGCGTACGGTGCCTGCAAAGGACAAGAAGACCAAATTGAGCTGTGACAAAGCGGTGATAGACACCAATTGGGTTGGCCCAAGCGATTGCATGCCGGAGTGGTCTAATCGGGGTCAATTTGGATTTCCTCCGGAACCATTGCCAGATGCAGAGGACAATGATGATGATGACGAAGAAGACTTACCACCTCCACCTCCACCTCCACTTCCACAAAGGCACGTACGTCGAGAAGAGCGCGAAGACTTGGACTTCCAAAATCAATTGCGAGAGGCAACAAGAAATAGTATTTTGGATCAAGGTCGCCCACGTCAACAACGGTCACCACCTCGTCATGATTGTGATGTGCGTTGCCCGCAATATGGAGGAGGAAGTTTGCATTTTAGCCCTGGCCCCCACGATGACTTCCAAAACATACGAGGAAGCCATGGAAGTACAAGGTTCACGGACTACGATGGATCTCAATATGGTGGGTCACAATTCTATCCGGGGACGAGAGGGCCGGACTCATATGGGCCTCGTGGAAGCTCATACTACACCGGCTCAAGCGAACGAGGGACAAGAGGGGCCGAGGCAAATGCATCACCTCCTCTATCTCCACCATTTGGGGGTCCATACTTCTCCGATTACGGACAAGGAGGAGGGTCTGGCGGATATAGGCGATGTGGTGGCTTCGGTCCCACACCCGAAGGTCAAAATGACGATAGTAGTTCGGATTCAAAATAGAGTATAATGTAGTTTAACTATTTAAGGGTAGAGTAGAAGATGTCTTTTGACTTATTCAGAGGTTATGGATTTACTATTATTGTTTAAATGTATTTTGGTGACCACTTTTGTGACCATTAGTGGTCAATGATGTTACTATTTAAAACTTTGAACATGCACATCTATTGAACATGTTTAGTTGTAGTATCAAAAATCTCTTCTTGGAAATGTTTGACAGTGTTTTTTCTTTTTTAGATTTAGTGCAAGGGTACCGAATGCAATGTTGACTTTATGTATTCTTTACCCGCTCTTGGAAGTTGGAAATGAGATTGAAATGCAATTAGTTCTGGAAAATAAATTAGAATCCAAATTCATTTGGAAGAATTGTATAATAGTATTGTGGATTTTGATTAGCCCTAATGTAATTGAGCTTATACACATTAAGCCTTCCAATTTTTTGTGTCACGAAGTTCAATGGTTTGACTTGCAAGAAATATTTGAACTCTTTTTTGCAATTTGAACACCCTCATAGGTAAACATTATAATTTTTAACTCCATAAGGGATATTGTTGTACTTTATTTTTTTCCATAATGTCTAGCATGTCTAGTTTGAATTTGTACGGTTAAAAACTCGAAATTCCAAGAAAATGATAAATGTAATGAAAATATTGACATTTCTTTAGAAGTAAAATTTTCAAGAAATTGAAGAAAGTTGAGAAGAAGCCTTGGGTCTATTTTTTTAATTATTAGGCATTGAAATGCCCAAATGCCCAATTCCTCCCAAACAAGAAGACCTACATGAAGCTTATTGAATGAAAAGGAGGAAAAATCACCCTAAAAATGAGACGGTAGAAATGAAGCGGACGATCTAAAAATCGCCCCCTCTAGACCGTCCGATCACGCAGACTGTCCATCCGCCCGATCGAACGGGCCAGAGGGGGTGCACAGCCACCCCGTCCGCCCGATCGGACGGCCTCTGTTCGACCGTGCGGACCGGACGAGGCGTCCGCCAACCCTAGACTGTCCGATCGGACGGCCAGGAAGAGGCGGACGGCCAGTCCGTTCGCCCGATCAGACGGCCTCCGTCCGCTGTAGAATTGGAATGAGGCCGTCCGCCTCATATAAGACAAGCGGACGGATCGTTCGCTCTCACTTTTGCCTTCCTCCTTGCATGCAAGAGAGAGCGGAGAGCTGGTGGTTTAACCTCCAATGGCTCCTTTCTTTGGGTGGGTAAGAGTCTAATATTTGGGGTAACTCTTGCCAATTTTTTTATAAAACTTTGACGTTCATCATTCTATCGGGTTATCAACATGCCGAGGGTGAAGAAGGCTTCCAAGGAGCCGAAGGGAAAAGAAAAAGCCCCCTCTATTCAGTGGACAAGGGAAAATCCCTCGGAGAGTTGCAAAGCATTCTTAATCGAATTGATTGTGAAGTTTTATGAGACAGAGACTACAGTGTCTCTTGACACTAAATATGTGCGATATGAAGAGGACTGCATCGAGAAATTCTTTGTGGATATGAGGCAAAGGATGTTGGACGCCTTGCACGTACCGCAGTGGATTGATGAAACGATGAAGAAGAATTTCCCCAAATTTCTTGACAGCAAGGTGCATGATGCATTATGGAATGCTTCGGTCATTTTGGATAAATATTGGAGGAAGAAACGCGAAAATGATGAAGCCTTCGAGCATGTCATTATGAAAGCGGATTTATTCACCAAAAGGTGCCAACCATTTAAGAGGAGGCAGAAAGAGAAAGGTTCAATTGGTTGGTGGACGAGCAAGCCTGGAATGGACCAAGCACAAAATACACGTCGCCTTCTAATAGCCCTTCCGGAAGCGGCCACGGTGATTTCCGTAAATAACAAAATCATGCGGGGTGGCTATGCTACAATTCGGAGAGTGTGAATAGAAGGATGTGGGGAGATTCATCCATCATGGGAGTTTGCAGCAAAGATGTCTCTCCAAGAAGGTGAACGACCTGCTTTTGCAAAGATGGAACACAATACTGAGACTATGGCAGTAAGGATTCCGCATGCTGGAGTGATACGTTTTTTTGCAGTGCATTCCAAAAAGAATGAAGCATACTCATTCTGGTGGAACAGCGGTACATTGCGTGAAATGATGCGTCGGGATGACGACTATCCAGACAATATAGCCCTTCGAGTGCTGTATGAGCCGCGTATAACAGAAGAAGAAATCATTGCTGCTAAAAATCTGAAGCAATTTAGAGCCAAACGCGTGGAGCTTGCATGGGCATTACTGCACATCATGAATGCGGTGCACACCGTTGGACATCTCCACAACAACATTTCTCCGGACAACATCATGTTTCATTTTCCTGAAAATGAGTCCCGGGTTTACATTGGAGTTTGTGATTGGAGGATGACTACAGTGTTGAGCGAGCCCATGAAGTTGTTATATACATTTACATCAACAGCTGAAAATGACGAAGCTATAAAGAGGAGGTGGTGGGTGGATCCCAGTATTACTTATGTACACGGAAGAGATGCGGATGTGCAAAACATCCCTTCTCTTTCCATGCAATCCGAGCAATATGCTGTTGCTAAATTAGCTGAACGGATCAGTAGGCAGTGCATGTCGGAGGCGTATCACAAGTTGCAGCGTGAATCAAGTAGCTCACATGTCAAGTACCTCCATCCACAATTTGCACAGGTGTTTGATACTTACTTGAAGCGCGTTCAGAACAAAGAGAGTACTTTGGCACAAGTCATCTTCCGTTTTAGTACTTCATTCAATTGGCCTGTTCCGGATGAACACTTCCGTGGTTCATATTGAAGTTCAAGAATAGTTCATATAAGTATATAGGCTGGTAGTATGCATAGATGCCAAGTAATAATGTAGTATGTATGCGAATTACATAGTTGCATAGCATATGTGCACCATTTTGATTTTTTAAGACCAATGAATGCCAATGTAGTTGGACTTTTATGTGCCTTTGTAATTGACAAGGATATTTTAATTGATAATGATTTTTAAAGTGTGTGAATTGTCCCTATCTTTTGTCATTGTTGGTTTGCAATTTTGCATAGAAAAGTCTAAAACCCTGCAATTACGGAAATTGTGATTTTTTAAGTTGGTATTTGCAAGATTGGGAAGTTTTTGTTTTAAATTATATGGTCTTCCAATTCTTCAATTTGCCATGTATGGTTGAAGATATTCAATTGGACAATGTATTATGTATAATTGTAAATTGTCTTTTAGATTCTAGAAGCATGGTTTTTTTGTTTGGTATCAATGGTGTGTTGTTAATTTTTTGAATGCAACGGGTTTGTCGGCTTCATTAAGATGTTAAAAAAAAATAGTAATTACCCCCTAAATGCTTGAGGTACCAAAATATTAAATATGGTGTTTGCAAAACTTAGAAGTTCAGTAAAACCTAACTATTTTTCATCATTTTAGTGAGGTAATAATTTTGGGAAATTCTTTTTGAAGTCTACTTTTGGCTCCAGAAGTCCGATCTTGCAATTAAAGGACAATGATTTTTCTAAAAGAGATATTATGCAAGGGTACCTTGTGCAATCTTGACTTTTCTTTTGTGTTAAGAGCTTTTGGAAATGAGCTTCAAATACAATAGATCTTGGAGGAAAATTCATATTGGAAATTCATATTAAAAAATTATAGAGTAAATTTTGCAAAGCTGTAAATTGATTGGACAAGTCTGGGCGTTTGGCCCATTAACCTCATATTCTTTGGGTCCCCAACATTTTAGATTTGCCTTGCCAAAAAGGCTTCAACTTTTTTTTGCGATTTTAACAGCGTCATTGTCAAATGTTATAATCTTTCACTCTACAAGTGATATTGTTGTGCTTTCTTTTCCTATGCAATCTCTAACAAGTCTAGTTTGAATTTGTATGGTTACAATTCCAAAAAAATTGATACATCTTACCAAAATGTGGGCTCTTTGTTCAATTTAGAGCAAATTAAAGGAAGTTTAAATTTGAAAATAAGGCTTCAGCATGTAGGGGTTACAACATCCTATGGTTATTTGGATGATTGAATTTGTTTGAACCATGAACCATTGTTTTCTTGGGCCAATTGAAGGCCCAAATGCTTAAAAAAAAATGGACTGCACCAAATCTATAGGTTAAATTTGAAGAAAAATTGGATGATAATGCCAAATTGCTCGAATTTGAAAGAAAAAAAATTGGATGAAATTGCGCACATCAAATGTAACTCATCTAAATATGTCGATGAAAAGATAATTCTATCCAAAATATAAATGAATACTAAAAAATTTAGTAACATTATTTTGTCATATATTGCCACTTTAGCAATTCTCCAAAAATTGGAAAAAAACCCATGGTTTCATCCCTACACCGAAGTTTATCCCATTTTCCGCCAGATGCCCCGATCAGACAACCCCACATCGACCCGTCTGCCTCGTCCGCCTCCCCGTCCGCCTCCCCGTCCGCCCTCCCCGTCCAGCTCCCGTCTAGTTCCCCGTCCGCCCTCCCGTTCGGCTCCCCATCCGCTGGACGGTCAGAACGTCCTATGTCAACGGACATTCGGGAACCGGCAGACATAGACGCTCGACGTCCGTCCGGACGTCCATGTAACCCTGGACTGCAATGATGAGCGAGAGAAGAGGGTGCTAGAATTTCTAGTTCCGATTCTCAGTCCGGATAGAGGAAACCGAATGACCATCACTTTGAGAAATACAATCTTTGGTGCACTATCCGGAGACAGGAAGGTAGATTGGGGGTTAGTCTTAAGAGATTATGTCGCCAAACTATGCAAGGGAGTGGGAAAGACTAAACCATCTAGCATTTCCACATTTCTTTTTCATTTGTATCATGCCCAAGATTGTATGAGGGCGCAAGAGAGGCAGGAATACACAGTCCAGGAGGTCAAACTGGACCACGGGATGAAACCTGACTCCGATGATAAGATGGAAGAGAGAGAGGTTAAGAAAGAGGCTTCCGGTTTGTCGGGAAAACCAGAATTGAAAAAGAGGAAAGTGAAAGAGGTCCAGATAGAGGAAGAAAAGGATCCAATCTGGAACAATGATCCCTTAGGGTCGATTATAGGAGAGTTCAAGAAAGTCCGGAAAGAACATGGAAAGAGCGAAATACCTTAAAAAAGGTATGTAAGATGTTGGGAGATATTCCTAGAACAGAGTTGTCGCAGCACAGAGTAAGCAATTTCCCTCTTATACTTACAAAAATCACTCTAGAGCATAACAAAATGACCCTAAAGATCGAATCCACGAGATCCTGTGAAGTAGCTAACCCTAATAAGGAGCTAAACCCAATTAACCCTTAAATTCTAATTTCCGATTCTACCTCGGAAATCGGAACACCCAAAAACCCACCGGAAAACTACGACCAGCATTTATACTAATTTTGGTTTCACTAGTTTTTCCGGTTCATTGACTAGCTTCCCAACTCAGGACTTTACAACTTCCGGTCCTAAGTGTCCTCCTGGGCGGATCCGTTCCGGTCCACCCTTCCATACCCGGTTTAGTTTTGCCTCTGTTTTACCATCAGAGGGGTCGCCGCTTGCTTTTGAAAGTGGTAGGCCCACCACTCCTTCCGTGACTTATAGTGGCTGAAGACCCACTCTCCTATCTGCTAATCCCCTAACTAACTAGGATCCGGTTTGGTCTTTCACAGCAATCCGGATGGCAATCCGAATCACAGGTCACACAAAGACCCCCCCGTACGATCCTCCCATACTACAACGACCTTGATGTTGAATCCGTTCTGTACGAAGTTAGGTGGCTACAAGTGCATCCGTTCATTCCAACCTCTACCAAGCTCTTCCGTTTACCAACAACGGTGGCAAGACCTCACAGGAGTCAAGATATTCAACCGGATTTCCCACCCAGGAGTTCTAGCGCAGCTAAGGAATCCCTCCCTATCCGCCTAGCCTAATCAACGGCTTTCTTACCTGAAATGCAAAGCTTCTGCAGATGCTGAGGATCTGGAATCCACTCCTAACTCTTGATGACCCACTCACATGTACTTAGAACCGGAAAGACACATCAAAGGGAGAACTCTACCGACACCCCCGTACATACCCCCTTACTCCAACACCGTATACTTTTGCCAATACTCGGGAAAAACACACAAATCCGGATCAATGGAAGGTACACAAAGAAATGCCAAAAGAACTCTCCCAGTCTCCAGCTCAGAGACTGTTTTATATACAAAAAGCAAAAAGCAAAAAGTGAATACACGATTTCCGCCTCTAAAGGCGCTGACAATCCGGTCCTACCTTATCCTAACCGGATTCTATTCCGGTTCATACTCTATAAATCCGGTTCCTGCTTTATAACTCCTATTCCTACAACACTTCCTATTTTTTGCCTCATATACTCGAGATCTGATGGTAGGACTCTCATCAGGTCTCTCTAACTGTTCGAATACCTCAATTAGATTCCGGTTCCATTCCCCATCCGGAGGTGGGGCCGAGCGATCTTCATCAATTTCCGAGGAGTCTAAGTCGATCGGTTGCGGTCCGGTCGAGGGCGTCTTCTTATGTGCCCTGCTTGATTGGGGCGTCTTGTCCTTTCCCGGTTCCTGAGCTGCCTCTTCTGGAAACAAGTCCGGAAGTGAAAGTTCAGAGAGCTGGATCGGAATCTCTGTCAGCTTCTGGTTGCTCTCCATGATCCGGTCCGTTGACTCCCGTGCCTTGGACAAGAGCTTCTCCATCTACTCCTCAAAATCGGTGAGGATGTGCACCACTCTCGTTCCGGATATCTTCTTTTCCTTGTGCACCTCCTCTTCGAACAGGCGCGCCTTGGTGATCGCGGCTCCGGGTTCTCCGAGCACATTCTTCACCTCCGCAGCCAACTTCTTCATTTCCTCCGCCATCTCCTTTGTCGCGGTGGCGTTCTCGAGCAAGGCAAAAAGCTCGGCTTTGAGGGTGTCAACCTCATCATGCTGCCGCTTACTTTCCGCCTTCATCTTCCGGAGCTCATCCGGATTGATGACACTCTCAGCTACCCGCTCTGGCAGCTGACTGTCCAGTTCTGCTCCAATCAATTCCGCGATCTCTCCGATCGTCCGCTTCTTGATTTCCCAATCCGACCGGATTCCGTAGAATATCCCGACCAACTCGTCGAACGGATCTCCGGTTCCCGATCCGGACGGCACATCCGGTCCGGCTAGAGCATCCTCTTTGCGCGGCCACGGGTAACCCGGAGGCATTCCTTGATTCCGAGTCGGCGTGGTCTTCTGCCTCTTTGAGGTGAACTACGGTTCCTCCTCTTCCTCTTCCTCTTCTTCCTCCTCCTCCTCGGTTTCGTTTCCGGAATCCGCTTCTTGGTCGGACTCGGATTCACCATACTTCATGGTCCGCTCCTGGGCCTTCCAAACCTTCAGCTCCCCTTCCGTCAGCAGCTCCTGTTGCTGGTAGAGGTGGTACACGTAAGGACACAGTGGGGTAGCCCTACTTCTTCCCACTCTTGTAGTAAGCTGGTACACCAGATCGAAAAAGATCCAGCCCCAGTCTACTCTCCGGTTTCCACTCAACGCTCCGAAGATTGTGTTACCCAAGGTGATGGTCAACCTGGTGGGCTTTTCCGGATGCAAAACCGGAACAAGGAACTGCAGCAGGCGACGCTCCCGGTCATTGATACAGTCCTCTACCGCGTAGCCATCCTTCGGATTCACGACACTTCCGAACTTGCCCTGGATGAAATCATCCTTCCGGCCGACAAGCCCAAGTCCTCCCGTCCGGAATCCGTATACGTCCCGCCACAACTCCTCGGTCCACTAGACCGGATTCCCTCTCAGGGTGTTATCGAATTGGTTCGATACGCCACTCAGGATCTCTCTAATCATTCCCTCATCTTTGAAACCCCAAGGTTTCAAAGCTAATCCCTGACAACCCATGGACGCTAAGTCCTCCCTGAGTTCTCCCTGTTCCGGTTCCTTGGTCGGCATGAGCGGAACTACCTTCCTCAGCTTTACTTCACTCGGGGCGGGGTGCTACAGCCTGGTCTCTTCTGGTTCAACCGCGGCATGAGGGCGGCTCTACCCGGTTTCACTCTCTACTGATCTAACAAGGGAGTGCTCACACTTTTCCGCTCACTCGCGCCCAGAGGCGATCTCTCCGTCTCACACCTCTCACTCACTAATGGGCCCTCTTGTACTCTCCCTCCTCGCCGTCGTAGACGGAAAAGCTTCAGGCGCTAAGACAGGAAACGACAACACGTGAAAGCCAGAGACCTGAAAATAGGCAGGGTCAGGCTTTATATAGTCCTGACGCCCTGGACTGGTCATTATGACCGGTCGGGTATCCGGTCCGGTTCTTGACATCCGGTTCTCTCCAATCCAGTCAAGGAGGATCTAGTTAAAAATCCATTCCGGTTGAGATTCTAATCCGATCCGTTTCTGCCTAAAACCGGATTAGTTCCGTAAGGTCCTCTTGTGACTATTTTTTATTTATCTCTCTCCTTTTAGATGGATCCGGATACCTATTTCTAATTTCTATTCCACTTAAAAAGGTAAACGAAAAAATCAAAAATATGAGTTTGTCACAAGAGTGTGTAGAGCAAATCTAGAACTTGATAGAGGATGTTGAGGGAAAATCCGAAAAGGCAAAGTATCAGGATTTAGAGGATGAATTGTTGACCTTGAAAGAAGAACTGAGTAGACAGAAACAGGAGAGTGAGCGTAACCGGAAGTACTCAGTTCAAATTGAGGATACAATTGACTGGATTAGGGAGTTCATCACCCTTCCGGCAGAAACATTGAACAAGGCTAGATTATTTGATGAGAAGGTTTTGGAAGGGGTAGGAAAGCTAGGGGACAAAGTCATTCATGTTCTAGTATCCTTCAACTCCAAGATGGAATAGCTACTTGTTCAATTGAGAGAAGTCATGGGGGAGGTCAATCCACCTCCCCAACCGGAATCAAAACCAGAAATGGTTGGTACAACAGAGGCAATTCCATCCAAGTCACCGCGGTCAAAGACCAAGCAGACATCCCCAATGACGCGGGAGAAATTCGTACATTCATCCGAAGATGTAATGATAGTCACTCCTGCTAAAGAGACTGTTACCCCAAAAACCGGAACTGCACACACACCAACATCCGGATCTGTCTTGCGGGGAAAGGTGAAAGTGGAAGAGGTAGATTTAGGGACACCGCAGAGCAAGGTTTCGAAGGCCTCTCCCACTCCTAGCCAGGCGAAGATGAAGACTCCAAGGCCTCCATCAGCAAGGAAATCAACCCGGGCAAAGTCAGAGGAAGAAAAAGAAGAAGAGGAGGATTCGGAAGAAGAGGAGGAGGAAGAAGATTCTAGTTCTGAATCCAGAAAGGAGTCCGAACCATACTCTGATCTGGATTAGGAACTGGCCGCACCAAAGAAGAAAAAAGTCAAGACCAAGGCTCAGTCCTCCAAGGCCAAGAAACGAAAGATAGTTTCCGGTTCCGTCCGAAAACAACCAGCGCGGAAAAGCACCCCGAAACCAAGTGCAACACCGGGGAAGCGGCAAAAAAGTTAGAGTAGGACAGATAGGTTAGAATCTCGGCTGAAAACCCAAGTTTTTGGAAGAAAGTATTTTGTAAATCATTTTTAGTAGGAAAGGTAGAATTGACTTCCTGGATTCGGATTTATTGGAACGGGAATATTAACGGCTAGTTCCAAGATTATTGTAGTCAACATCATTTTTTTTAATGAGGAGGAGGGCACGTGTTGATTCAGGAAAGGTAGATTTTGATTCCCATGGACTGAGGAGTCCTATGGGTTGTTTAGTATTTAGTTATCCAGTTATTGTTAATCCGGTGTGCATTTCCATACTTTGTTTTCCTAGCATTGTGCAATCCAAATCAACTTTCTGGTTCACAATTTGAGGTGGCGGCGTGTACTTTGGTGGTAGATAACCATTGATGTATGTTCTGTAGAGATTGTAGGAATAGGTAAGGAGGGAGTGTGCCCGGATATTGAGATTGTTAGGATTCTTGAAGAGAGACTGCGAGCGAGGGTGTTTTCCGGACCCAAGTGTGACCGGTTCGTGTTTCTAGTTGAGTTTTGATAGTCCCGGATGTGTGCGGAGTGTAATTGTTGACTGTTCCAGAACAGCTTCCGTTTTCCCGGTCGATAGGTTCAGACTTAACCGGAATCCCGAAGGGGAGGTGACAACTCCCTAACTCAGCCATTTCGGTTTTTACCAGAAATCCAGATTAATTAATAGGCCATCGTTGTAGTCCAAGTTAGTATTCTAGCCAACTATACCTTGCGTGACCTGATGATCCCGATAGCTATCCGGTTCAACTGTGAAGGAGAGTTTGACTAGAATTAGGCTTTGTGGTGTTGTGTTTTTCTTCTTCTTTTTACAGTGGATCTCTTGTCACTCTAAAACTTAGAGGGTAGGTTTTAAGCTTCCTACCTCAAGCCCAATACGCGGATCCCTCTTGATTCAGAGGTTAAACTCGATTCCGGTTACCAAGAACGGGAAAGTCAGACTAGCTACCCCCTTTTCAGTTCCAGCCTGATTGTAAATAGATTGTAGATAATGTGTGAACAGGAGAAGTTAAAGGGTGAGTATGGTAATAGAATAGAATAATTAGACTTAACCGGATTAGAGTAGATGTTCGTGGGTTTGTTGTGACAAGGCAAATTCCTCTCTTTTGGACAAACAAAGATTCCTCCAACTAAATCTCTGTAGGAATGATAAACGGGTCACTTTAGGATCATTTCCGGTCCTAGAGAAGCAACCTGACTTTCCTGTGCTACGATAGTTAGACCCTACAACTTGGACGCATACCTTATAATTGGAGGTGAAGGAGGTGACGGAGAAAGATTATGCGTGGCGGCAAGCGGAGGCACACAAGTTATCTCATGACTATGGTCCAGATATAGAAGAAGTGCGGGCCTCGACAATAGAGGTGGGAGGGCGCCTAGCTTGAGTAGAGGAGCTTCTCCAACAACTTGTTCATTCCATTGGAGGCAACAATCTTCAGTAGCAGCTTGTCTCAAATGCAAGTGTTGGTGAAATGTTTGGGGCGACATCATTCCTTTGAAGAAGGATGGTGCTGAGAATGTCCTCACAGACATCGAAGGGGATCTTCAGGTCAATGTTGCAAACGTTGATGGCGCCGTTGAAGATGTCCCAAGCAACGTTGAAGAGGAAGTTGACTACTTGAAGAATACCGTTTCAGACGTCGAGGTTGACAACGACGCTAGTGCAGATGTCGGCGAGGACATGTCTGCTATGGAGACCATTTTGAAGCATAGCGACGCTTCTACAGATGTCGGCAAGGACGCGGAGAAGTCTAGCACAGATCCGTATGCCATTTTCCGTGGAAGAAGTTGTCCCTGCCCTAGTCTAGAAGTCTATATCGGCAACACAACCAGGGAGAGTGCAAAAGGTATTATAAACATTGTAGACCATATAATAGGAGTTCATTGGCTCACATTCATGTTTATTTCCACATAAGAATTTTCTTTCATGTTGGTGCATCCACTTGTAGCAAAAAATGTGATGAGTGCCCATTTTGTAAGGTGTTTGGTGTTATTGCTTGGTTGTAGGTGGCAAATTTGCAATCTTTTGGGTCATCTTGTCGATCCAATCGGGTCACAAGGAGCGTACCAAGTGCCAAGCCGTCGGAGTTTGTGGCCCCAACAAAGTCAATGAAGGCAGCCGCACCAAAGGTTTCGAAGCCAAGCCCTCCTTAGACAAGGGATCCCTCTAAGAAGGGAGAGGCACCATGCAAAAAACAAGCACACGGTGAGGTTCTTGCCAATATTAATGTTTGTATTGGAATTATGCCACCCTCATATATGGGCAGTGTTTCTAGGAACACAAAGTCGTTGATACCTATGTTACATTGAATGCAGAGTGTGCTGTAGAAGACATCCTAGGAGACAAAAATACATTAGCACCAACAATGGAACGTCACTGCAGACGTTCGAGTGTCCAGCAAGTAGTGGGAGTGTAGAAGCTGAAGAGGTTGTCTTCAGCTAAAATTCAGTTATATGTGTTTTGCTTTGTGTTGATTTCTTTGTTCGGCTTAGTGTTCATTTTGAAATTCGGCTTTGTGTTCTACCGTAACCCTCTTTTGTGAGACATGGTTGTTTTTTGTATTGGATTTTCTATTCTATGAATATGTCATGGACGTAGTCCCTTTTCATGTCACAAGCAAATTGTGGATGTTCTTGATGTCAAAAGTAGCATAACATGTTGTGCAATCTTTGAATTGTAACATCATAATATCCAATACAATGCATACAGAAAGCATCAGATTGTCCCATACACCGAATCCATAAAACATCGGAATGCCCAATACAATGCATACAGAAAGCATCAGAGTGTCCCATACAATGAATCCATAAAACATCAAAATGTCTAATAGAATGCATACAAAAAACATTGGAATGTCCAATAAAATGCATGCATGAAACATTAGAACGTCCAATACAATGCATATATGCGTTCCAGGAGATGTCCCATTGTCCCAAAAAATAAGTGTGTTCATAATTACATCTCCTTCTATAAAGATCAAACAAGTGGATGTCGCCGTTGACATCCTACAATGCAAGAAGCCATCTACTACCCCAGCATGTACTTGTGCTCGCTTGTGCAAGCAGACATTTCCTATGACAGGGTATGCTTTAAGAAGCACGCATGTGCAAACTCCACACGCTCAGATGGACATTTCAATCAACATACAACTGTTTCACCTGACGTCATTTAAGACACCTGGACGTCCACAGCGATGTCTCAGAAGACATCCTAAAATGCTAGGTAGACCAGGCAAGTGGCTTCAAAAAATGCCACATCAACATCCGCGGATGCCACGTCAGCCAATTCCATCAGCACCGACGTGGCATGCCACGTTAGTTACACGTCAGATGCCACATCATAGACGGGCAATGGATGAAAAAAATGACACTCTGGCTTTCCCGTGCCTAGGTGGCAGTCACATGTCAACTTCTGAAGTTACCCGTTGACCGATGTTTTTTCAGACATTACAATGCTGGGCCTACAAATCTAATGCAATGTACCATGTTTTTAGCATGTCCACAACAGCACGATGTAATTGGACATCAGTTCAAACATAGAAGACGTCACGCGCGATGTCCGGGTGTCCAAATTGCGATGTCGCAGCAGACACAATTTTCTTATAGTGGTATGTAATTTAGCACGAGCCACGCTAAAGTGCATGAGTGTTTCTATTTGAACTTGTTTCCTACGTCTTCTGAAATAGCGCTAACTAATTGAAATTTAATTCCGTTGTCATCTGTAATGCCTTGGAACGAACATGTGGCAGGTATTTGAGAGAGCTATGCTTAAGAGATTTTCTCTGATTGAGGTAAACAAGAGCCTGAAAATCTCTAAGATGAAGGCTAAAGAAGAGAAGCTAAAGCTCACAAACAAACTACAGCTTATTACAGCCCCAAACGATGTGTACAAGCTTTAGAGCAAGGTGATTTTTGTTGCCGCTCATAGAGAGCTTTTCAATCCTGACACGGACAAGAAATTTAATTCTCGGCACAATTGGAACCCTGAAAATTGCATGCTCAATCGGGAATTTTTTAAACATCTAGGAAATTTGAGCTATGACGAGCTTACGAAGCTCACAAAGCATCTGCTCAATCAAGGTTGGTGAGAAGTGCAAACACTCGTACCCAAAAGTAACCATCAGGAAAATTTCATCTGTACTTGACGATTGCTATACAACACAAGAGTGGGTCGAGAGACGCAAACAAAAAAAACTCGTCATGAAAGAGCTTCATGCTATTGATCCCAATCTTGGACTTCTCAACCCAAGGAACGAGATAATTAGTGAGAACTGAAAGAAGTTCAAGATGGAGCGCTTCTTCTCGAGTGCCACCATGGATGTTCTTCTCGATAGGCCAGAAGAGGCTTACTTCGGACAAACAAAGAACACGCACGCAAAGAATAAAACATGTTCCGAGCTCTCTCAGGATGCGTTCAAATTCTTCAAATCGTTTATCAAGCACAAGTCCAAATTCTAAAAGCCGACTACACATGGACACTATCGTCCGTATGAATGGTCTTGGAATGTGTACAACGAGTGGCCAGTTAAGGTTTGGGATGCTGACACCACAAAACGATTGGCGCTTGGGAAGAAAGAAAGTTCTATTGTGGACAATCCGTATTTTGTTGAGGTACTTTCCTCCATGCAGAAGGCCAAAAAGCCTTCCATTGAAGATGTTCCGTCGTGGCTCTTCATACGCGAAGACGAGAAGGAGTAGGCTCAAGCAGTACATTTTGTTGAGGCTAACGACGTCTTGAAGTCCTTCTCTAGTGCATTTTCTATTTACTCGGTGGGCAAACACAATCGCCTAGGAGATGTCTCGGCTTCGAGAACACCGAAGAAGGTGTTTCTCATTTTCTTGCAGAACCTTGCAAACGAGAGGCAGGTTGTAATCCCGAAGGAGTTCAATTGCCCTGAAACTGCACGGTATACGAAGGTGCGGGCGTATAGTGAACTAGAGTATCGAATTCACAATACAAAACTGATAATGGAGTTCTATCTATGGATTGTAAAGAAGTTCGTTGCTCCAAGAATGTCAATCTTCTCCGGCTATACAGGAAGAAAGCTTACGAGTGTTACAATGGTAAGCCTCTGAGCTGCAATTTAGCGCAAGTCGCGCTAATGTGCAATACTTGTAAATGCTATTGAAGTTCTATTTTGCTCTATTATTTCTCAAGATTGCATCCCTTTGTCGATTTAGCGCGGACCACGCTAAAATGTCATAGGGCATTCGATGAGTAATGTTTGATTTTGATTGGTTACTTGTAGATGAGTAATGTTGACATCTTCACCACTGGACTAGCTGAGCAATCATTATGGTGGGAGGAAATTAGCTTGAAGGCAATGACACTAGACATAGCCAATTTCCTTGATAGTAGTTATTCGGCTGCCAGGTTTGGAGGTCCAAGCTTGACCCCCTCCTCATCGAAGCGAAAGTTCAAGTCCACTCAGAGTTCTCTTCTGAGTCAATAAAAGAAAAGGCCAATTCCTCACTTCCAGGACGCGGAGTCTGATTCCAAAGAGGAAGACGAAGACAAAGACAAAGACAAAGAGGACGAGCAAGAGAGAGAAGGAAAAGAGGAGATGGAAGAACTAGGTCCTGAGGGGCTTGATGAAATGGCAACACCAACCAGTCGTCCCTCCGAAGATATCCCTAGTTCGTCAGCAAACTCAATGTTGCCGCCTTTGTCGCAGATACGAAAGACTCCGTCTGCATCCGGGCCACTACAGAAGAGAAGGAAGAAGGATTACATAACGAATATCGCACTACAACAATGGCAGTGTTTTATGACTACAGAATTATGACTGAGGATGACTGGCGACTGCTTGTAGTCATATTCTTGAAGGCCAACACTTTGGGGAGAAATATGACTGCAAAAGATGACTACCAATCATTTTTACGCCTTGTACTTCACAAGTGTATACTATATGGCCATTAGGAATACCAAAATACTTCATAGGGAACGTAGGGAACATGTTTGAGAACGTTGAGTCATATTATCAATTATATTTTCATAGTAGTGAATTTTATTTTTTTTGGGCAATTCAAGAAAAATACGGGCAATTTGAAAAAAAATATAAAAAAGCCATCATTTAAAATTTTGAAATCCTAGTCATCTACTTTTTCGGATTTTGAATCCTAGTCACCACTTTTTAGGGTTTTGAAACCCTAGCCGTCACTTCTTGTGGTTCTTCTTCCTTACCTTCTATTGTCTCTTAGCTCTCATTTGTTGTTGCTTTTTGTTGCATCTCAACTCTTATTTCTTGTTGCTCTTTACTTCATGTTTCTTGCTTCTTATTGTTGTATCTAAATTCTTTTTTTTCTCTTGCATTTGAACTCTTTCTTGTTTTTAGTTCTTGTTTTGTAGTTCTTGCTTCTTATTTCTTCTTGTTGCATCTACACTCTCATTTCTTGTTGTTTCTTGTTATGTCTTAGTTGGTGCTTTTTGTTTTTTCTTGTGTCTTAGTTGTTGCTTCTTATTTCCTCTTGTGTCTTAATTGTTACTTCATGTTGTGTCTTAGTTGTTATTTCTTGTTTTGTGTTTCTTCTTGCATTTTAGTTGTTGTTTCTTGTTTCTTGTTTCTTGTTGTGTCTTAGTTGTTATTTCTTATTTCTTATTGTGTCTTAGTTGTTGCTTCTTATTTCCTCTTGTGTCTTAATTGTTACTTCATGTTGTGTCTTAGTTGTTATTTCTTGTTTTGTGTTTCTTCTTGCATTTTAGTTATTGTTTCTTGTTTCTTGTTTCTTGTTGTGTCTTAGTTGTTATTTCTTATTTCTTATTGTGTCTTAGTTGTTGCTTCTTGTTTCTTGTTGTGTCTTAGTTGTTGCTTAGTTGTTGCTTCTTATTTCTTATTGCATCTTAACTTTTATTTCTTGTTATTTCTTAATACTTATCTTTTTTTTCTTGTTTTCTTCATCATCAATCTTATTCTTTCTATCCTAAACTTGAGCTACATATTTTGTGTTGTTATAAGCCTTTGAAGGTTGAGCTTTGTTGTTCAATCACTAAAAATTAACCTCTCATTTTTTTAATTGTATATGCAGGCACCAAAAGTTGAAACAAAGACATTGGAGGCTACTTACAACTCAATGAAGCCATCTTCACATTATTGTAAGGATTGTAGGCCTTATTGGATTGTGTGAATATATATATATATATATATATATATATATATATTTTGTATTACTGACTAATAAATGTCAATGAAGATAATTGTATTTGTTCTTGCATTCTCCTTCTTTAATATGATTATTTCTCATACATCTCTAAAATCATATATTATGTATTCATTTTTAATTGCATGAGGCTTTTTATTCAATTGTCAAATCATCTTAATGTATGATAGTTATATATCATGTCCATTTAAAATGCATTAAAAATGTGATTGTAGTTAGTATTATGACTGATGAGAGTCATATTGTACATCATTCAAAAATATGACTCATAAGAATCATTTTTCACATTAACAAGAATATAACTCACTGCAGTCATATTCCACATTACTGCAAAATATGACTCACCCTAGTTTTATTCCATATAATAAAAAAATATGACTCATTGCAGTCATATTCCATGTTACTACAAAATATGACTGACCGCAGTCATATTCCATGTCATCAAAAAATATGACTCATCGCGGTTATATTCCACGTCATCAAAAAATATGATTCATCGCAGTCATATTCCATGTCATCAAAAAATATGACTCATCGCAATCATATTCCACGTCATCAAAAAATATGACTCGACACAGTCGTATTCTACATAGGATTTTTTTATTTGCCCGGGCAACCCAAGAAAAAATCAAAACCCCCCTAAGATAGTCAAAGTATACGCCTAATTGGCATACTATGGCTAAAAATGGGTATTTATACCCCTCAACCCATATAACTGCTAATATGACTGATGTCTAAAGCGACTGCTTCTAAACGACTAGAGTCAGTCATATTCTGAGTCATCTACAGTGATTTTTGCGTGAGTCATATTTTTTTATTTTACGACTCACTGTAGTCATATTTTGTAGTCATAAAACACTGCTTTTGTTGTAGTGTCGCAAAGCAACTTGCTGAGATCTCTCAGCAGACTGCAGCATCTCTGGCGAGCATCCAGAAGCAAACGGAGTTAGCCAAGAAGCAAACTGAGCTTGCATTGGCGCAAATGAGGGCGGAGAACGCTAATGAAAAAATGGCAAATCTTGAACTTCATAGGTCGAATCAGGAGTTCATGCGATAGGAGTCAAGAACAAACCGGGAGCTATGTGTGCAGAATAGGAAAATGTTGCAGATCTTACTAGTGAAGATTGGGATTGAACCTCTTGCGATGTTGTCGCCGACCACATCCCCTCCCGTGCTGCAAGTACAGGGGCAACCATCTGGCTCAAACATTAGCAATGCTTTAAGTCCGTCAGAGCCCATAGACGGACCACCGCCTCTTCTTGTTCATGAGGCTATGCCTATCCTTCCCCCTCCTTCCGTAGAGAATGTTGCTAATTCCCTTCCAGCAATAGAGCGTGAAGAAGTTGATGAAGATCAACAGGGACGAAGCGGGGACTACATAGCAACCGCGGAGATCCAACCGGGGTAGAACCTGTCTAGGGATGCTTCCGAGGTGGAGCCTAGAAGTGATGCCTTGTCCACCGGAGATCAACCTACAGATTTTGCCCCGTGAATGCCTAGTTTTGTGATATGTAGTTTTAATGCGACTCGCGCTGATCTATTTGATAGAGTGTGGACTAGTTTTTTACTATAATTGCAGCACTCATTTTTTTTTTAAAATTCTTGTCGGGTTACTATAGTAGTACTATTTTGGGCTTCATATGATATTGTAAAAATCTATGTAATATAACTCTTACAGCGAAAATTTTCCCATACGCTGGACTTGTAGGTCTTATAACTATCGAGAACATTCCTGATGTTTGTACTTCTCCTTCTTCAAAATTTCAGTCGTTGAATCAACCATGCTTGCCGACTGAAGATAAAGCTTCATTGAATCCTGACCAACTATTGAATGCAGGTGAACACACGTCTTTGCTAGAACTTGTGCCAATTGATGCTAGCAATGTTGATCGTCCATTGGGTTCCATCGTGGAGAAGGTATGGTGATTTCCTCACAGCTTAAGGCCTAGTGTGACATGCATTTTCTTTTGCTCTTTAGTGAAGACTTGTGTCTGAATGAAGCCAGTACCACGATCGTAATTGGCTGCGCATTCCTACGTTTGTTAGCAGGAACCTGATCCTATAATAGCTCTTGAGAGAACTTCGAAGGGCATCCACCAACCATTGAAGTCCAGGGTGGTAGAGAAGTGGATGAACGTTGTCTTGGACCTCAATGGCATTCTATGTGTCTACGAGGATTGGAAGTCCAAGGGGTCAATCAAGCAATTTAACCACGCCTCAGAACCACACTCCGCCACAATTGTTGCTATAGTCAGGCCAAAAGCTGTGTATGTGCGTCCATATTGCTCCGAGTTCTTAAAGGAGTTAGAGAAGATAGCGCATATCTTTGTGTGGAGTTCAATGAAAAAATCAATTGTGGTGGAAATTTGTGGTTATCTTTTTCGAGAGGGGAGCTTGCCCTTTCTCGTTCTTGGGCAGGACTCATGCAAGACGGTTAGATGCAAAGACACAGCTAGAACGCTTTCCTCTTATAAAGAACCGGGAACAAATAAGGATTTGTTCCTTAAAAACCTAGATGTGCTATTTGGTGGCACTGAAGGGAGTTTTGCATGTGATAATACAATTGTAGTAGATGACAACCCTCGCAAACACATCATGAACAAACCTGAAAATATAATACTAGCGGATTCATGGAGTAATCGAGGGAATGGTGAGAAGGACAGGTTTCTTCTAGCAGTCCTTCTTCCATGGTTCCAACAATTGCACATCAGCCGGGACGTGGGGCTCAAGTCCTTTAGAGAGAATAAAAAATGGAGAATTGGAAGAAGGATGCTATGTGAAGAATGGGGTTGTCGAGAGTATGAGAAACTGATGGATGTAATCAATGGGTCAGTTAGTATTAGATAGAGTGGCAATTGGAGGTATGTTGTTCAGCTTCGGTCAAGCTTTTTGTAGTTTTCCTATGAATGGCTCAGTATTTTAGTATGAACTTATTAATTGCATTTCAGCTCATGTTGCGCTAATGTGTATCATGGATCAATCTTCGGCCTCATTGTCTCTACGTGTACTTGTACTTCATGTTGGATCTTTTGTAACTTGTATGATGTAGTGCTCATTCGTTTTCTTTCTCTGCCAAATGCAAAGAAAGTCGATGTTGTCTACGCCGGATGGGGGCCTACCATGTCAAGCGTCCGAGGACTCTATTCTTGACTATAGACAATATGAAATTCTCAGTACGGGAAACTTTCTTTGCTCGGCACCTACCCTCAATTCCACCATGGATTTTGCAAACAAGCACGTTGAGGACGGAGTTGTGGATAGTCCTCGAGAGAAGAAGCCGCGGTTGCCGGTTTCTTGCTTGCCATCTCCGTTGTGCTCCAAGGAAGCGCGTACATTGTCTATATCACCAATTGCCTTGGACAATGGGACGCAAAAAAAGCTTTATGAAGATGCTAATTATGCAATACTGGAAGAGAAACACCAAATCCCAGATGAATCGCGGGCAAATTTTGTTGAGCTTCCTATTGTTCCACTTCCACGTCCACGTAAATATGTATTGGGTACTGAGAGATACTTGAAGAGAAAGCTTGCTGGGCCGTCGCATAGTCATTCGTCGAGTTCAACGTGGGATTCGTGGGACCGGAGGTCATTGCAAGCGCAATGGTGGAAGCACATTTGTCAACAAGTGTCATATGATAAGGGCTTGTATAGTCGAGGACCTGAGATTTTGAAGGCCATAGAGAAACTAAAGAGTATATTACAAAAGTGAGAGTTGTTTATCCTAAAGGATCGGATGATGTACATATGAGGATCATATACTGTATAGACATTGCATAAGTGTAAATGTCATATCGTGTCTTATGATGGTCCTTTCGGATATTATATACATTTTGAGTTTTGTTATATCTAGTGGTTTATAGTGCATCCTAGCCTGTAGATCAAAAATGTATAGAGGCATTCTATGTACATTCGTAGACAATTTTCTATGATTTTCTATAAAGTGCTATATATTCTAGGATTATTGTTGAAGATTGTAGAGTCTTGGATTGATTTATGTGCTTTTTGATACATTGCATTAAGTACTTGATACGTAAGCATACGAAAATCTTGTCACTTTCCATCATAGTGGCTCTTCTGAAACTCCCAATTTCCTAGAAAACTCCCATTTTAATGAATATGATGTTATATCAAAGACAATTTTGTTGTCACCATCCAACAATGGTCGTCCAGTACCCTATTCACCTTTTTGACTTGCCTACTTTTGTATCGTGGATGAGTGTCAGTGTAAGTGCTCTGTGGGAGTGTGATCCCACATGCTAGACACAGAAAACTAGCATTAGACAGGAAATTTTAAAATTTATTCCTTTAAAAAAGAAAGTGTTGAGTTCCAATAGAAGATTAGTAAGATTTGAAAAATATCGGAACTCCTGTTCTGGAGAATTCTTATTAGGTATAAGAAACCTAATTCTGAAACCCTAAAAAGTTCCGGAAATCGGATGACGGCGCCAGCCCTAAAAGTTGGAAACCGGATCCGTAAGCCGTACGAAGGTTAGGCTTTGCCGCCAAAATCTCTCCCGGACTTTCGTTCATTCGTCCGACCGTCCATCCGTCTGGACCAGTATAAGAAAAGGATTGTAGCTGGTAGAAGGCACAGTTGCTTTCTTGCTGCCTTACATCTTTGTTTTCCTGCCTCCCCAGCTCTTAGAACTTCCGATAGATTGAGGGACTGTATGAGTTGCGATCGTGCAGGTGTGTTTCGAAGTGACCTTTTGTGAGCAAAGAGAGTTAGGACGAGGTTGTGAGAGGCTCCTTGCGTGTACGTGATGACTTCCAAAGCGAGTCGGCGCAGACTGAGGAAGGAGTCGGAAGAATCAGACGAGCCGACTCCAGCGCCGCAACCACAGATGAAGACAATTCCGGTGCTACGGGTGGTGCCGGAAAATCCCAACTGATGGTCCGGATGGAGTGTCTCCGAAGGAACCTCACCAATATGGGGTGCGCAGGATTAATGGATGTCCCTTGGGGCATCCGGGAGGAGAGTCTGGTGGTGGACTTGCTGCAACCAGAGAGTAGTATCTTGGATACCACCCTCCGAACAAAACCTGAGCAATGGACGGTGGATGAATGGAGAGTCATCTACAGGTTCTAGGTAGCGCTAGACAAAGTGATGGAAAAGAATCCAGAATGCATGGAGGGTGAATTCCGGACGGCGGCGAATCCAAAGGTGGGTTACCAGGTCTTAGACCTGGTGAACCCAGAATACCGGGATGTGGTAGCGTTTCTTAACCCTATCCTCCACCCGATCAAGCTGAAGCGAATGGTGGCCAAGGTAGCCTCCACCATCTTGGGAAGCCTCAAGGGGAAGATGATGATGGACTGGGCGTTCATCATCTTTGAGCTGGTAGGGGATCTCGTGCGTTCTCTTCGGCAGGGGAAGAAAGGTGGGAGCCCTCTTCCGGCTTATGTCTCCCACTTATACTCCCACCATTCCTTACCCAAGGAAAATGAGGAGGAAGCCTATCTGGAGTTGATTCAGCTCCAGAAGTACGGAGGTGAAGAATCCTCTCACCGGGACGGTCCGGATGACAAGGAGACGAAAAAAGAGGAGCAGTCCACTCCTCTGAAGAAACGAACCCAACGGAATTTGACTCCACCAGTGATGCCAACGAGGAACTAAGGAAGACACTCCGAACCAGGCAGAAGACGTTCCGGACCGGACAAAAGCCGGTCCCTCTCGGACAAAAGCCGGTCCCTTTCGGACCAATCCTCCGAAAAAAGAGGAGGAAGAAAGGACTGAGATCCGACTAGGGGGGTCGCCCTATAAGGATATTACGGAGCTGGCCCAACACATCGTATGGCGAACTGACGACATCATGAAGATTCTCCACAACTATGAGGAGACCTTCAAACAGGTGTGCCGGAAGATGGCACTGACCGACCGGAACGCCATCTTCCAGAGGACGGACGCTCTGGTGATGGCCGAGAAGCAAAACGACCTTCTAATCCAAGACCAGACACTACAAGGGATTGTAGCCCTAAATGACAAGCATTTGACAAAATTTTGCCCGAATTGACAACAATCACTTTTAACAACCTTATTTTGTCAATAAGGACAGATCTATCAATTTTTTGTCAACTTCTTGTTGATTATTTATCAAGATCTTTATCAATAGAATCCACAAAATCCAAAGAATCCAAAACCCTAGTCAAACAACAAACCATAGAGTGCCATCTAAGCAAATACAAAAAGTGATCAAGCCATTTAAGCACCCAACAAGTACCAACACACATATGTCAAAAACATGAGTGTTGTCTAATATATACAAGGCAGTAAAATATTTACCAATACATATGGGATAAGTGTGTTAGGAGAGGAGGAGGAGAACCAAGTGAATTCCGAAATTGTTTAAAAACTAGATTTTTAGACTGGATTTAGACATAGTAAATTAATTTTTTTCAAAAAACTTTTAACTAAGATTAGTTGGAAAATCAAATGAAGTTCCACCTCCAGAAATCCGTTTGAGATTTCAGGTCTTCAATAAAAAGTTATGGATAAATTCCAGACTGGGTGTTTGAAAAGTTTGAAATTCACTTCAAACACCCGGTCTGAAATTTGTCTATAACTTTTTATTGGAGACCTAAAATCTCAAACGGATTTTTGGAGGTAGAACTTCATTTGATTTTCCAACTAATCTTAGTTAAAAGTTTTTTGAAAAAAATTAATTTACTATGTCTAAATCCAGTCTAAAAATTTAATTTTTAAACAATTTCGGAATTCATTTGGTTCTCCTCTCCTAACACACTTATCCCATATGTATTGGTAAATATTTTACTGCCTTGTATATATTAGACAACACTCATGTTTTCTGACATGTATGTATTGGTAATTGTTGGGTGCTTAAATGGCTTGATCACTTGTTGTATTTGCTTAGGTGGCCTTGTAGAGTTGTTATTTGCTTAGGTGGTTGTGCCATGTAGGCTATTTGTTGAGGTGACTGTGCTATGTGGGTGGGTGTGCTTACTCGGCAATTTTCTATACTTAATTTTGACATGGCATATGCCATGTGGTAGCCTCTAAGTAGCCAGACCCCCTATGTGTAATTTAAAATTTTGAAGTTATAGAATGTCCGAATTGACAGAATTCTCTCATGTGATTGACATAATTTTGTCAATGGAGTTACAAAATCTTGTCAAACAGGTGTCCAAATTGACTTGAATCAGACCCTCCTAATTGACAAAGGAATTGACAAAATTTTGTCATTTTTTTGTCAATTTGACCACAATTCGACCACAATTCTCCTTGTAGTGAGAAGAAGATGGTGACGGAGGTGGGCGCTCTACGAGTAGAGAACCGGACTTTGTTGGACCAGGCCCAAGGGTCGGAGTCCAATTGCGTCCGATTGGAGAACAAGTTGCGGACGGCCCAAGAGAAAGCCAAAGTCATGGAGGAAGAGCACCGCCGACAGACGGAGGCACTAAGCCGAAGTGTTACCTAGCTCCAAAACTCCTTGGAGATCCCGGCGGACTACATCAACAAGGCCCGGTTGTTTGAAGTCAACTTCGACGTAGCCGCAAGTTCAAATCGGGTGCCTATAATCAAATGTCTGTTGGAACAGGCGAGGAGAATGGACACATTGCGAGCAGAGATGCGGAATTTAGTGGCGCGCTTGATACCTGCAAAGCCAAATCCGATAGACCCTCCTCCTTCCTCTCCCACCCATATATTGCCGATTCCAGAGGAAATTGTTCTTCCAGAAACAGTTGTTGCAGAGGTGTCGCTAGTGGTACCTCATGTCCTAGAACTATTACCTCTATCCGAGAAAACAGGAGTGGATTGGGGTACCATTGTACCTAAGGGAAGTGAGGACCTCCTTCAGGAGAATCCGGTCATAGACCTTACGGGTACTCCTCCAGAGACAAGGGGGACTCGGTCTGTTCATTCTTCTCCCCGCATGAAATTTACCCAGAGAGATTCCCGAGGAAGTCCGGAAATTCCGATAGCCGGAATCCGGAGTGTAGACAGAAGAATCGATATCGCTGTAGGTCCAAGTTGGGAGCAAGAGTCCCTAGTGAATTTCCTCCGAGTAGTAGCCGGAAGCAGATATACCTAGACTTGTTAAAAATCATTATTCCCCCTAAGGAAAAGGATGCAGAAGAGTAGGAAGTAGTTTTGCATATACTTATAAAAGTGCCAGAGTCCGGTCGTCGAGCCGGAAAAGTAGGATCTAGCGGATTACTAGAAATCTAACGGGCCAGTAGGAGTGTTTTGTGTGATTTTGAGATGAGGATTGGTTTAGTATAAGTTAGTTTTTGATGGACCTTTGTGGTCACTCACTCACCACATGATTTTTAGTATATACCTTTGAGCTTAATTCAAAGCATTTGGAGGCATTCCATTCTCTTCCTTCTTATACTTGGTGCATACTTTTGTGGGTATGGGTCCATTCGTGCCTTTTTCGGATGCTGAGAACTTACCTTGATTAGCAAGTGTTGATGTTGTGGATGGTTCCTGATGTCACTGGATTGATGGGGAGATCGGCCAGATTATTCTGAAGGAAGTGTTAGTGTACTACCTACCTAGATGCCGGTATAGCCTGAGGAGAGGATACTGCCTTGTGTAAGAGGGTGTCTAACAGTTTGAGAGCAGCTTCCGTATACGGAAGTTTGTAAGACGTAATCCAAATTCTGAATACCGAAATTCCCCCATAGACAGAGTCAAAGCCCCGATGTAACACCCAAGAAAGTACAAGGATGTCCATCCGGTCGATGGAAGGCTCAGTGTTGGGTTAATGCTAGAATGTCGTTGTAGTTCTTGACCGTCCCTGTATAACTTGATCTTAACTCTCTATGAATCGGTTGTTATGAAGCCTTCATTGAAGTTGTTGAGTGATTAGAGCAACCATACCAGAATTACATGTAACAAAGCCCTCTTCTACACTATGGATACGGAAGTGCATGTTGAAGGCATGCATTTGATGATGTGCCATAGCATACCACTTTAGAAGTTTCCCATGCATATTGTATGACATCCTCATGTACATGTTCACTTGCGTCCCAAAGAGCATGTAGTGATTAGTTAGATCAATATTCCTCCAATTAGCCTTTAATTCCTACTAAAGACTAACTTAGAGTAAACCGCTCTGGAATCGTTCCCACGAGGACTCGAGGCTCACGGATCTAGGCTAATTCAATCTAAGCGTTTCCTTTCTCTCCTACTTTCTAATCCGGACCAAAGGTCCGGTCCGGCTACTAGTGCCGGATGGGTTCCGAAAAAGTCCGGAAACCATTCAGTTGCCCCTTCTAGGATCCTTGGGTTTAGATGACATTCACTCTACCAATACATTGAAGAGATTCTTGAACTAGACTACTGGAATCATTGCACCACTATATTTGTATGCAATTGGGTTCAAGCAAACCAGGATAGTCATTTTCCAAATGTACAAAGGGATTGATATGGATTTGCTATAGAAAACTTCAACCATATGGATGGTAGAATTCATTCTGAGTCCTTTGTGTTTCCATTGCATTGTCAATAAGTGTTATTTTCCAACGATCCACACTAACCTAGGTAGAAGATTGCATGCCGTACAAATGTGAAGAGAAGACGTGGAAAACTTCAAATCAATCTATAAGGCCTTATTCATTAAATTGAGAATGCTTGGGGTCTCATTTTAATTGCATACTATATTTTTTTTTAAAAGAATATTTATTAAACTGAGACTTTTCAATAAATTGAGACTTAGTTTTATCCAGGTGGTTCCCCATGTCATTTGAAATTGGTAGAGTGAATGCGCTTGAGAACTTCTATTAATTGTTGGTCTCAACAACTATTGTTTCAATGGAGCTTTCCACTCATATTTTCAAAGTCTTAAAAGACCACTTTGTCTCAATTTAATGAATAAGGCCTTCAATCCATATTTTCTATGACTAATATAGGAAATGATAAGGACTTTGTTGGTTTGCAACCAGAAATGTTGGTCACGAAGCCAGTGAGAGAGGCAATCGCAGATGGTAGTATATACATCCCACCAACAATAGAGGCTCCCTTGCAATAGTAAGCTAAAGCAATACAGTAGGAATGAGCATGGCAATCCTCTAGAGCAATTTTGTTGAGGATGACATAGTCATGAATGTGGACACCAATGTCATAGGTGACATCATTCCAAATGAATACTCCTTACATATTGGGAGTGACATCTTGATACATATATTTGGTGACGTCTTCAATGATGTCCACTCTTACATGATGGCAATTGTCAGGGCAGCTATAGTTGACAAACTTTAAATTGTAAGTGAATGATTTGAATATTATGGATTATCATGTATTTTGCAATATAGGGAAACCAATGTTACAACATTAGTGGTTATCTATTCTCTTCAAGCCATAGTATCTTTGGGCACTCTTCTAGTTTGTAATTGAAGAATATTCATAGCTCTATTGATCAACATTTTGAAATGTTTGTACTAAAAAGGAGAACAATTAAGAAGTGGCTAAGGCAAAAAAAATGAACAATGTGACAAGGAAGTACAGAAAGGTTACCTCCCTTAAGTAGACTCATGTAGTACTTTTGCATTTACAATTGTAACAATAGAAACACCCCATTTTTCCACAACCTTTTCCTTCTATTTTTATTCAATATTTTGAATTGTAAAACACCCAATGAGCACTTATACAATTTCCCTTTTTTTTTGTTCCATATTGAGATGTATGCCTACATCCAAGAGCAATTCAACCAGTTCCCAAATTTTTGTATTCACTCTTTTTAGTTTTGTCTTCATGTGGAAACCATTGGTTTGTTTTCCGTTTTTTGTCATTCAATCTTGCAATTTTGAGAACAACTAAAGACTACTTCATTTATTCCCATTTTAATTTTTTTAACCTTCAAAGTTTCCAAACACCCAAAAAGCACTTGAAGCTTTTCTCCTCTTTGGGGGCTTTTCAATTTTAAAGCAACCAACATTAGTAGAATCTCTTGTTTATCTAGACATGAGTTGTCTAACTTGACGTTGTTTAATTGGATGTTCAATGTAACAATCCCATGTTTTTATGTCAATATTATGTCAACATTAACATCCACTAACATTCATTGTAACATCTTCAATGACATAAAATCATGGGGTTGTTACATTAAATGTTCAGATAAACAACATCAAGTTAGACAACTCATGTTTAGATAAACAAGAGATTCTACTTGTGCAAAAGCACTTACACATTTTTCATTTTTTTAATTCAATCTTGACATTTCTGAAACACCCAAAGACCACTTCTAACATTTTCCATGTTTTTTATTCAATGTTTTGAGTTTTGCTTCTATCAAAGAGCACTTATTCTTTTTCCAATTTTTTTCATTCATTCCTGCAATTCATTGATGATTTTCAATTGTAAAACAACCAAGAAGCACTTACACATTTTGTTTTCAATCTTGAGATTTTTGAAACACTTGAGGACCACTTCAACCATTTCTTTTGTTTTTTATTTAGTTCTTTGAATTTTGCCTAAACCGAGACCCCCTTATTAATTCTCCATTTTTTTCAATTATTCTTGTAATGTTTAGAAAAGCCCATGATCGATTCATGCATTCTATTTTTTTTAATTTTTTCTACATTTTGAGTTTTAAAACACCCTATAGTCATGTAGTTTTTTTATGTTTTTGACTAATTATTTTTTTGCTAAAAAAACAAGACCTATTATGAAATTGGTTTCACATTATTGTAGCAACGTAGGCAAATTGTCATTTTGAAAGGATTTCGAACGTTGTGAATAGGTTGGATAGCAAAAGGAACAATGTGTCTTGATGTTGGTTGAAGTAAATGGTTGTCTTTGTTCTTGGATAGCATATAGGGTGACAATTCATCATTCTTTTCTCTCTTTTTCTTGATTCTCTTTGGGAGGCAAGTTGTCAAATATATATATTTTTTATTATTTTTATTTTTTAACATAATATATACTAACTCCTTTAGTATATGAATATAAATTGCCAATATAATGTTTTTTTATGCACTTGCACAACAATTTTCTTTCTATATATTGTGCGCATATGTAAGTCGCAAATTTGAAGCATTGATCTAGTGATTAGACTTATTTTTGTGTGATTAAATGAGAAAATTGTTTGTGGTTGGGAAAATGCATGTATTCTTATACTATTTGTTTGTGGAGATTGGAGTCATTGGAAGTTGTATGAATTGCTATACTAAGACATAAAAGTTTTTAACAATTTGCAATGGCAAATGTGTGGAAAGGAGTGTTTAATAATAACTATTTTATTTATAAACTTTTCAATCCCATTACAAAATTCCTTGTGAACGAACTATTACTACTATACTACAATAAAATTCACAATCTCCTTGGGGTTGTTAATTTTTGGCTTGATACACCCAAAGAACACTTCACCCTTAATTTTCCATTTCTTTTATTCATTCTTTTCCATTTTTAGCTAATGACCACTTCTTACTATCCCGTTTTGTATATTCTCTCCTGCAACATTTAGAACACCCCAAGACCAATTTGCGCATTCCCAATTGTTTTAATCCCTCTTTCTAGATATTAGAGGCCTGAGCACTTCTTACACATTTCCAAATTTTTGGAGTTGAATGTTGCAATTTTTGAAAGAATCAAAGACCAATTCAAGCATTCCTTTTTTTTAATTCAATTTTCTAAGTTTTCAAATCCTTAAAGACCACTTACATCTTTCCCAAATTTTTTTAAGAACCCTCTATTGTCTTTTTAAAACCCATAGAGCACTTTCTCCTTTCCCAATTTCATTATTCACTCTAGCAATTTCTAGAGCACCCCAAGACCATTTGAAGCATTCCACATATTTTTGTCCATTCATAAAAGTCCTTAAACACCCAAATAGAACTTATAGATTTTCTAATTATATTTATTTATTCTTATTTGTTTTAAAATATCCTGGAACTCCTTTCACCTTTTCCATTTGTTGATTCACTCCTGCCATTTGTAACACCTGAAGACAACTTCATGCATTCCCATATATATATATATATTTTTTTTTTTTTTTTTTTTTTTTTTAGTTGTAAAGCACACCAAGACCAACTGAACCTTTCCTATTTTCTTGAATTGAGTCTTTTAAGTTTTTAAAAATTTGAAGAGCACTAATGCATTTTATTTTATTTAGTCAATTCTACTATTTTTAGAACACCTGAAGACTATTTTAAGCATTTCCATTTTTAGCGTATTCACTCTTTTGAGTATTTTGAATTCTTAAAGACCACGTACACTTTTTCCAATTTCACGTCCAATTTTTTTATTAGCCTTTGAACTTTCTTGGAGACCCCAAGATCCCTTTCACCTATCCCATTTTTTTGAATCACTCTTGCAATTTTGTGAACACCGTACCCCAAAACCAATTGAAGCTCTATATTTTTGTTTTTTTTATGCAACCTTCAAATTTTTGTAACACTAGAAGACAACTTACACCTTACCTAATTGTTTTTATTTCATTCTTGTGAGTTTTAAGATACCCAAAGACCACTTTCACATTTCCATTTTCTTTAATCACTCAATTTATGTATAGAACACCCCAAGACTTTTTGGCCACATTCCAAATTTTTGTATCCACTCTTCTATATGTTGTAAACACGTACCCAAAGACAAATTACACCTTTCCTAATAAAATTTATTCATTCTTGTGAATTTTAAAAAACTCGAACACCACATGCACCTCTCCCATTTTATTCATTTGGTCTTGGAATTCTTGGAAGATCCCAAGACCCCTCCAATAATTCCCCAAATTTTATATTCACTCTTTTGAGCTCCAATAAACATGAAGGCCACTAGTACATTTCCCAATTTTTTCTATTCAACCTAGGTACATTTTAGAAACACTCCAACTCCACCTCATCCATTTCTATTAATTTTTTTGTCTAATTCTTCAAGTTCTTTAAACAACCCAACAATTCTAAACCTTATCATTTTTTTTTAATTCACTGTTTTGAATTTCTCTAAACCCCAAGACCACTTTCAACTTTCTAGTCACTCTTGCAATATTTAGAACACCCTTATACTAGTTCGTCCATTCCCAATTTTTGTTAATCATTGTTATGAGTTTCAATCACCCAAAGACCACTCAGACGCTTCCCCATTTTTTTTCCTACTTTTGTAATTTTTTAACAACCCAAGACCACTCAAACATTTGCCTTTTCTTGGAATTCATTTTACCCAAAACATGAATTTAAAGAATGAATTACAAGAATTGCTATATTAACAAACATGTTGTGTAATCTAAATAAAACTAATGAGCAAATAATCCCATATTTAATCAACTTAAAAATATTATGTATACCAAATATAGGTGCCATGTGCATTTAAGTTGAGCCATTAACATATTTTTAGTTTCATGTATTTTTGTAAGCCCGTTAGAATAATTTATGCCATATAAGCAAAGCGAGAAGCAAAGCAAGAAGCAAAGCCAACGCTTCTACACAAACAAGTTTTGCCTATCCATGTAGAAGAGTTGTCCATTTTCTCAATTTTTTGCTTTTGGGCAGCGGTTTGCAGTCATCCCACAGTGAAAATGAACGCAGTGGTTGATGTGGACCTCCCTTGTTTTCTATGACATTGCACTTAGACGTGACCATGGTTTTTTTGACGTCCTCCTAAATGTGTATGTTCACGCTGACATCTGCGCATTTCGTCTTTTAGAAGAACACATTTGATGCAATGTCAAACTAAATTCAAAGTACTACAGCTATTGTCTGACAAACACCTAATGTCTCAGAAAACATGTCACATTGCAGGCTTGACAACACCTAAAACGTAGTTTTCTTATAGTGATTATTTTTGCTTCTCCTCCTTTCCCAAAAGTTTGTAATATTTTTTCTAGCTTCAAAATCAGATTTTTGATGCTAAAACTAGACTTCAATAAGGTTTTTTTAAGAATATAAACTACTAAAAATAGCAATTTGATTAGGTTTTATTTAACTTCAAAGTATTGTCGACACCAAAATTTGGTGCCTTGAGCATTTAGGGGTTAAAAATAGTTGGCATACGCTTTCTAGAAAATTTAAGGCTCGAATTTAGTGGTACAGAATTTGATTTTTGTTCAAATTTTAAAAAAAAATTAATATGAATTTTAAGAAATTAAATTCACTTGATACTAATTGTACAATTCATATCATTATTAACGTTTGTTAGGGTGTTCCTTTTGCTTCTTCAAAAAACTGAAGCCCCCTAGTAAAGGAATTTACCAAATAATATTAATATAAGGTTGACATAGTGCTATGAATAGGAAAAGCAAATGATCTGTCCAACCAAGGCAGATTCAAGTTTATCCATCAAGTTAGATTCAATTTCCTCAACCAAGCCAATTGGATGCCTGAGATTATAATTGGATGCCTAAATTGTCCTCCAAGGCATCCATAATAGAATTATCCTTACTTTGACAAGGAAAGACTCCCCCCAATTAACAATGTTACGATTTCTTATTAAAATCTCCCTTTCAAACCAATTGTATCCTAATTATTGTACACAATGAATTCCATATTGTTGATTTTTTTGTATTCAAATGGAGGACGTTAAACCCTGTCCACAAAATGGACCTAGTAGACTGGATTTATCTGAGGAAAACATCTAGGAATTTTTTATTTTTCACATTATTTTATTTTTCAAATTTTGAATTCATATTTGTAATCAGAGAACCCAAATTAGCTTGGAGAGGTCAAAAACATACTCCATCCTCGACTCAAATAGGGGGCATGTTTTTACTTTTATCCCAAGAGAGCCCCAAATTACCCTGTTGGACCCACTTCGTGGGCATGATTTTGTGTCCTACTATTCAAATTCAAAGTGCAGAGGGTCAAAGGTTCAGGCGCGCAGCACGGAGGGACACAGGTTCATGGAGAGTCAGCAGAGGTTTTAATTACTGGGGAGTGAATTGGGGACTTCACACCAGTTCCCATGTGCACCTTTTTCTAGTAGAACAACATTCCACAAGACTTTCTGTCGTGACTGCGTGGCGCGCCCGTTGATGATGTAGGGTCGATTGGCGCCATTGTGGGCAGTGTCTCCGAGAGCCAGGATGTTATCATCTTCAGAGGGAAAGGAATGGAAGGTGAGTTGCGTGTAGTCACTGGCAACTGAGCGAAGCAACACCAACAGGAGAAAGCAGAATTGAAGAGATTCATTCTGTACAGACTATCCTGCTGTGCAAGCCCAATGCACACATGCACTGAAATTAAATTGAAAACTCATTCACTTTGTGCAAGTTTATGTATGGACTGCTAGCTTCAATTTTTGCAATTGATGCCTTCAATGTCAATGACAATCCTCTCTCTCTGCCAGGGTTTGATTCAGAGTTTGGAATTGAAATTTTGCAAACAGCCCCCCTTATACTTACATGAATGAAGAGCTGAACTTTCAGAGGTTTTGTGGATCCATGGTGTCCTGATACAAGCTTTTTACGCTGAACCAGCAGCTAGGTGATGAGAGTCTCAGTCTCAGTCCCTGTGGCAGTGGCTTGTATTTCGAGCAAATATGGGCCCATAGAGAGACTTCCTCACATTTTGCTTTTTGTGAACTCGAGCTTGCTGCAGGACAGCCATGAATCGTCAACTGTGTGTACATTTCTCCATGGGCTCATGCCACGATCGAAGGTGCGTAGTGTTTGTCCTCCTCGGAAGGCTATTTCTCTTCAGGCGAGTCAAACTTAGCATTTGCCATTGACGTCACAGGTGATGTGCAACATTTCCTTGACCCTGTCAGGAAAGTGGGAGACGAATGGGGTTGTTCATGTATGCCCTTCTGAAACTTTTGCTGGCAAAGGATCGCCCAAATCTTACCTGATTGTGGAGCTTGTTTCATGTGCACTACAATGAAAAGCAAAAAATGGTGGGTGAAATCGCCAAAAGCATTTCTAAAAAATATGAGATTTGTCAATATTTGGACAAAAATCTTACTACTTTAAAGCAATCTCGTGGGACAGATGATGGATAAATGATCAAAGTGAGGCGAAGTTCTATGTGCACGCTTTCCAATGATGAATATTGAATCCTTGATTGGGATCAAACACTATGAAATATGTACAGTTCAAATCATCGAAGGTAACAACCCATTTTAGGTAAAAAGACCCAAAACTGTTTCTACCCAAATTAAACCATTGTGCCCCATTGTCTAAAATGAAGATGTTAATTCTAGGGATGCACAACAAGATAAACCTATAGTGTAGTGTTGATTTATTGTACACATGTGTTTAACCCCTAAAGAACAGAGTGTGTTTTGGTAAAAAAAATCCAAAACTGTCAATTTTTGATATATTGTCCAATATCAAAAATTTATTCTTTTTTTGTGAATTCCAAGTGTATGAAAGTGTATTAAACAAGTGTGGAAATGTGTGGAATTTTTTTTAACCATTTGGCCCCATGGATTGGAGGATTATTACATTTGAAGTGAGAGAAAAATCTTTTTTTCATTCTTATGAAATAAAGTCAATAGACTTTGAGCCCTTTTGAATGAATAGTTTTACTCTACACAAAAATGAGGATTTAAACCATTCATAACATTATGATGTTAGGTTCACTCATGTAGAATTTTAGATGTAATGGTGATGTCTAACTTACTTTAACCCCTAAAGGACCAAACAATGTTTTTTGGCAACATAGCAATTTTGGATAGCTCACTACAAATGGAATTTTTATTTTTTTCTTTGAAATTTTCACACAATATGTGTCCAAGGAGTAACTTTAAGGCCCAACAACTTTCATAACTTTTGACTACATGGTTAAAAAGTTTATTATATGATATGTAGTTTTCTATGTTTGGCAAGCAATTCAAGCAGAAAAAAAAAAATTTAAATCACTTTTAAAAAAAATAAAAAATTTGAAATTAGTTTTCTAGATTTATTTATACATGGATATCTTTGAATCATTCCATTTTGATTAACAAGATGAAAGTTATGAGGAGTTTTAGTTGTATGTAGTTTGAAGGTAGTTATAGAATCTCTACTCTAAAATAAACTTTGAAGTCGTTTATTTAACTCAATTTTCAATAGTATTGGAGAAAAATAAAACATTAGGTGTAAATTTTTTATTACAACATTGCAACCATTGGGATTGGCATTTTTCAATTCCACAAAAAAATTGTTAACAATTTAGTATTATAAATCATTGTCTACTTCTTTCTACTTACTACTTTTTTCCTATATGTTGTACAATTCCAAATGATTTGAATTTTTTCAAGCATGTATTCAACTTCTCTTGAAGAACTAATCCAAAGAGTAACCACCATTTTGGACATTTTTTCATACAAATGTGACCTTGTGAAGTGTAGCTGATTTTTATAGGGTCTTAAAAAGGATATTTGTCACTTCAAACACTAATGTCTTGCAATCTACATGGTGAAAATTTCTGAAATTTTTCCACGTCTTTTCAAACTAGAGTACTTGTTTAATGTGTGCCTATAGTTAAATGTGTCAAAAAATGTTTTTTTCTCAAAAATTTGGTACTTGTACTAGAGATGGCAATTTGGAGCAATTTTGGTGAAAAGCCATCATAAGGTTGATTGATAATCTTCTATATAATATTATTACTTGAATGGGCTCTTTTTTATAAACGTTGTTTTTTATTTTTAAAAATTATTACAAAAATCAAGTTATTGTCGTTCTTAAAAGTGTAATATGTCAATCCATATTGATATGTACACATATAGTAGAATAATTGGACAAAAATGAAGTTTAGAATGGGAAACAATACATATAATTTTGTGTTGTTTGGATTTTAACATAAAGAGCTTTTAATTGCAAAAACTCGTTGATATTTTTAAGTTTTTCAAAGTTTTGAAAATGGATAGAAATGGAATTTGCTAGACTTCATTTTCTAATTGTAAACCTAAATAAAAAAGAAATTCCTTTGAAAGTTCCAATTAGATTCGAACAAGACATATCTAAGTTTTTTGTTTTGTTTTATTTTGTTTTTTTGACACAAGTGTGTTGAATAACACACAACAAGGGGTTCCATCAAGTAGAGAGGCTAATTCTATACTAGATAAACTAGATATTTAACCTACAACCATGCCATTTGATTTGGGTACTTTACCACCATCATTCAATAAAATAGTATGCTCTAAAAGCAACCATTTAAGGGTTGGTCAATCTTTTTCATAGGTTTATGTGGACCAAAAAAATTTAGATCATTTTTGAGAGAAAGAAAAATATTAGATGTGGAACCTAACACAAGTGGTCGTGTATTTTTCTAGGCATTTTTGAATCACTTATTTATATATATATATATATATATATATATATATATATATATATATATATATATATATATATATATATATAATATAACATAAAAAAATTCTATTGATATAGGAAAAAGTATGCATAACAAGAAAAAATTCCCAACTAAAAAATTTTAATTTTTCAAAATTTAAAAAGCAAACAACACAAACCAGTAACACATAGGGAAAAAAAATCCAACTGCCAACAACCAAGAGGAGGCCAAACACCATGCCGCCAAGTAAATTAGCAATACGCGAAAGAGCACAACAACCAACATGAAGCTTGCCTCCCTAACCCCCTTCAGTTGAGACAAATTCCACTTTAGTTGTTACTTATAAATTTTCAAAGATTTGGGACATAGCCACCTATTTATAATCATAGGTCTCCTAAAATCCATCCACTTGCAATCTGGAAAGAGATGTGTGGAAATCAAAGACAACGGTTGGCTCTTGTAATAGAAAAAATATTTTTCCTCGATTCATTCAATGACTAAAGTGGTTCATTTAAAGTGGTTCATTTAAGAATTCACGGTCATCTCCATTCTCCAACTAGTAGTAGGGGCGATTTGAAGGAGGGGGACGCTTTTAGAGCATACTACCTTACCTTAGTTTCTTCCGGGAGTTTGGGGTCATGTGGGGCCGCACGTCCAGTTTTTGAATATTGGGGGTTAAGTGAAGACATGCCACGACACACGTAACGGGCGGCATACCTGACGTAGGCCCATGAACTTGCGGCGTCAGAGTCCTTGCTTGCTTGGCTTTGCAGGTCATGCCAGGGTAATTACGTGGCAATTTTTGTGCAGGTCATGTCCAGTTTTCGTTTTTTCATATTATTTTGGAGAAAGGGTCCAATATTACTTTAACCCGGGCTGGTGACCTTTTGAAACCGTGTGACATCATCTAAGGTAACAGGTCCAGAAATTGCCCACCTGAGAGCTGAAACTGAATTTTGGGGATGAGAAGCTTCTTGAAATAATTTTCAGTAAATTTTCCTTGAGAGACAAGTGGAATTGTCATCTAACCCAAGTTGTTTCATATTTTTTGGAGCTTTGTGGAATTAGTTATAAAATTTTGAAGTTGAAATGGCATAGGGCTCTAAAATCACCCACCTCCTAAAATCTACACAGTTTGTACATTGTTAAAGGCTATGAAAAAGTGACATGTATGCACAGTGTACATTTTGAGGATGTGGGTGGATTTAGAGCCTATGCGATTTTAGAGCCGTTTACCTGAGTATAAAAAAAACCAAATATATTCATTGGGAGTCAAACTATTGTAGAAGATTTTCCCTTTCCACACTTAATTCTGAGAATGAATAGTTCCATTTCTGTCCTACACAAGAAAATTCCTTGTCATTCATCGGACAAAAAACGTCAACTCCGGTGTTTGAGGGTTAATATTCACGCAATACTTGGGTGACATGCATGTCAAAACTAGATGATTCTTAAATAGAATTGGGTTGTTGGTCTTAAACTGTAGCAATAAACTTGCTATTTTGAGCTCCTAAAATGAAAATTTTCTTTACAAAAAATAGCCAATGCCTTTTGGTTGTAGTCAACTAGCAAAAAATGGCACATAAAAAAAAACAGTGGCTATTGTCCACATCACTCTCATGTGAACTCATGTGATGTCCTCCCTTTATTTGATTGAAGTCTTTGAAGGTTAAAATAAAGGATCATTTTTGTATGAACTAGAAAAATTCTATGAACAAAAGAAACAAGATATCGGATACAATACCATACAAGAGTATATGCACATAATTTTTCATTTGAAATGCTTGCTATTTATTTGGTGTATGGTATTTTTTGGTATTTAAGATGCACATGTTAGAACACTAAAACAAAAGTGCACTACATAGTAGACAAAAAGAAAAATGCCATATTTAACTAAATATGGACAATCCAAAGTCTAAAAAATAAAATATGTATTGCTTATATTATATGCAAATCATTAGGAGATCTATGCAAAACATTGCAAGATCTATACATAACATTGAGAGGTCTATGTCTTTGAACATGAGGAAATCTCCTAGCTCATGTTTTGCAAACATAGTCCAAAATTGTATGAATACTCTAGATTTAGTTAAACATGGAATAAAAGGCTTCGTTTTGTAATCTCCTTCAATCCAATCCAACTCCTTACCTTCTAAAAGTTAATGGTATTACCAACAACAACTCCTCACTATTCTTGAAACATGTTAGAAAGGTTGAAACAAAATCAAAACAACAAGACAAAGTGAAGCAACTTTAATTTCCTTGCACTCCATTTAGTGAATCTATACATTCATCAAAGTAGAAGAAAGCAAATGATATAGAACAAAAGGAAAAGAAAAAGTCTAGTGATAGGCTTGTGTATGATAAATCCATACTTAGTTCTAATATATATCCTTGTAAATTTTCAAAAACAATGTCTTCATTCTAGGCAAGAATGTAGATGTGATCAATAGTTTTTGGTAAATGATAATTTTGTACTTACCTTACAAGTACAAGCATAAAAACTTGTGATATTTGATAAAACTTTGCGGTGAAATGACAAGGGCAATTTTTGACATTGAAGCATTAAAAGTCCTTTCCAAGATGTAGGGTTCAACAAATATGTATATATTTATATAAACTATAGTAATATATTCAATAGTACCACACTAATTCCTATAAGTTTTTGCTTTTGATAAAGATTTTTATCAGATTACAAAAATCTATACAATTCATTGATAGAGGAGATTTTTAGAAGCAAAGTTCATGAGAATATTCATCAAGGGTAAAAACTCATAGTGTTTATAAAATAATTAGTGTGGTTTACCCTAAATACCATTATTAATATAATATAAAACATTTAGAAAATGTAATGCAACCCCAATTTTAAATGAAAAAGGATACAATTCAAAATTTGACCTTGGAAGTTTTAGTTTTCCAAAACTAAATTACAATTTTTCTTCTTTTATACAATCTCAATTGATACATCAAATTTCACTTTCACCCAAAGAATCCACTTTTGATATATGTTTTTTGTATCTTTGTTCTTTTAAATTAAAAATTGATTGAAAAAATCAATTATGGAATTCTTAAATTTATATTCTCTAGTTATATAGAAAACATTGTATAGAAAACATTGTATAGAAAACATTAATGTGCTTATGAATCTTTCTTTTAGAGGATCACGATATTATGAAGCCAAAAATTATTACTATAAATAAATCATTTTGAATGCTTCACCAATAAAAAGTTACAAAACAAGTTTTTCTAAACTATAGTAAATTAGGTCTTGGTAAACTAATTGTTCCATTGTGCCAAATGTATAATTTTAGTTAGAATATAAGTACTAATTAATGAAATCCAATTTCAACCTAGACTATATAATTTGTAAAGGCATTCCTTTGACATTGCAATATCTATAGTGAAAGCTTTTAACTTGGTAACATCAAATGAATGCTTCCTGCATTTTTGTACAAAATTTTTTTAATTTTTTTGTACTAATGTTTTTCAGTCAATTATTATGTAGACCAATGCAAAATAGAAAAATCTATTTACAAAAAACAGAATTTTTAGTCTTCAAAAATGAAATTTGGAAAATTGATTATAAAAAATAACAAATTTATGAAGGTAGTTTTAAAGATTGTAGATTGAAAGATGTTATATTGTAGTTTGCAAGTAGGTATGATATAGTACATGGACACCTCATAAATAGTTCAATTGTATATACTTGAGTTTAATAATTCATAGGCACCTATTTGTGTTTCTATAAGGAAAAAAAGTTGCAAAAACTACTTACCAATTGTTTAATGGCTTTAACCCCTAAATGCCCATTCACGACCTTTTATTATGCTTCCTTTTTGTTTTATACTATAGCTTTGATAAGTTATTATTTTTTAATCATAATCATATAGTTTTAAACTAGATATAT
The DNA here is from genome assembly GCA_950106755.1 of Climacium dendroides. Taxonomy (NCBI): domain Eukaryota; kingdom Viridiplantae; phylum Streptophyta; class Bryopsida; order Hypnales; family Climaciaceae; genus Climacium; species Climacium dendroides. The sequence continues at coordinate 22,177,736 of OX467088.1, forward strand.
TATAAATCACTTGGAAAAATAATTAATAATAATAATTTTAAATATCAAATGTAGATTGAAAGGTTTTAACTTTGATCAAGAGAGGAATAAAAACTTGAAAATATGAAGTGAACCCTAAGTCTAGAGGGTGTTTTGGAAGAGGAAAAGTTCAAAACTCCCAATTTTTGATGCATTGAATAAAATCAAAAAGTAAATTTGTTTTAAAAAAATTACTACCTTAAAAAAGTGTATTAAACAAGTAAAGTAATGTGTGGAAAGAATTTAGAACCATTTGACTGCTTGGATTGATCCCTAAAGGACCATTATCTCCTTTAGGAAAAAATGAGGCCACGGGTGGGCTGCTAGTTTGGGGGGGAATGATTTAGAGTGTCAGCCCGTTGACTGCCCATCCAATGTCCGAGTTGGCACTACTAGTGCCAGCACAACTTTGAAAAATCTAAAAACCTATGCTTCTTTAATTCCCCATGTACCAGGACTATGACAATAGACTTATAGTTTATGTTTTTTTTTCCTTCTAAATCTCAGACTGGCCAAACAAATATTCAAAAAAAATATTAAGATGATATGCCAAACATCACGAGAATCCTTTGAATCAAAATCCCAATGTCATTTAACTCATCCAAGAAATAATTTTGGCAAATCTATGAAAGAATTGAGTAGGAAACATTTGAGGGAGTGAAAGTTGGAGATGTCATTTTTATATTGAAATTGAATTTTCATCATGAAGCCTCAAAGTATATGGGATAATTTGAAAATGAGTGCTAAACCGCTTATTGTCAAAATGTCAAAATTATGTTTATGTAGAATTTCAGACTTCATTTAGTCATAGTAAAATAAAAAAATTCAAAAAACTTTGGACTAAAAAAAGTTGGGTAATCTATTTGAATTTCATCTCCAAAAATCTGTTTTATATTTCAAGCCTCCAATCAAAAGCTATGAACAAAATTTAGAGAGGATGTTTCAAGATGTAAAATAAAATGTTCCCTCCAACCTCTCTTTGAAATTTATCTATAACTTTTGATTGAAGGCTTGAAATATCAAACAAATATTTGGAAACAAAATTCAAATAGATTTCCCAATTTTTTTTAGTCCAAAGTTTTTTGAATTTTTGAATTTTACTATGACTAAATGAGGACTAAAATTTTACTTCAAATTGAATTTTTGCTTTGATTTGACTTAACTATGAAAGGTTGAGCTCCTACTAACTTTTATTTATTTATCCCACATTGTTTACTTTATTTACTACTACCTCATATGTATATAAAGATTTGTCTTCTCATTCCTTGAATACAAATCATGAAAGGCGTTGATCATACATTGCTTGCCCATCAAAGTAAGCAAGTATAGGGGAATAGTGCGCTTCTAAAAAACGCTGACAATGGTCAACAAATCTTCTTAACAACCTTCTGCAAGGCTCAAATTTTTTGTAATGCTTGGGGAACAAAATGGAAATGAGTTAGGCTCTTAGTAAAGGGATTTGTATCCCAATTATTGGAAATTTTTTAGGGAAAGAAATTTTTGTAAGGGCTACATGGGGGAAGAAAAAAATGACTTTGGATTTGTCATTCAAAAATTATACTACATGAAAGTCAATTTCCACATAGAGAGTAATGCAGGCAGAGTGGAATTCATGAAATTTTGGGGAGGGCATTTGCAACAGGTCGAAGAGTTGCGTGGGTGAGGGGTAGTGGCCAGAGGAAGGAGTGTAGGTACGTAGCTCAAAGCATCCCCATGATAGACTCAGCAGATTGGAATGGCCAGTGTGCACTTAGAGCATCGTCATGGCTACACTTTAAGTGACACACGCATGCTACCCTGGTGTGTGAAAGCAGGCGCACCAAACGACAGGCTACGCCAGAATTTGGGGAGGGCACTGGCAAATAGTGGGGCTTCATTGCGCCTCACCAAAGGGTTTGACTGCCCTTTTCACTCCATCTTCGAGGCACTGACAATCCTTTCTACCCCATCGTCAAGGCACTAACCCCACATGGCCTCAAATAACCACACAAATAATTTGAACTACAATTCATCCTTTACTTGTGTCAAAAAAATTGAAATAGAAAATCATTTTTCAAATATAATAAAGTTTCCTTTATTTGTGTGTAGAGTTGGAAGACAAGCTTTGAAGCTTTGTTAAGTATTAAGTGAGAAGTGAAGCTCACTATATACACATGGTGTGGTAGGAGGTAGAATAAACAATGTGGGATAAGTAGAATTAGAGTAAGTAGGAGCTCAACACTCATAGTTAATTCAAAGCTCACTTTACTATGCCTACTTTTGAATTAACTATGAGTGTTGAGCTCCTACTTACTTTAATTTTATTTATCCCACATTGTTTGTTCTACCTCCTACCACACCATGTGTATATATATATATATATATATATATATATATATATATATATATATATATATAGTGAGCTTCTTTTCTTCCATATAAACTCAAAATAAGTTGGGGTAGTGGTTTTGAAACAATGTAAGGTAATGCATAATGCATTGAAAATTAAATTTTTATAAATTTTATTTCAAAACCTTCAAACTATTTGCATTTAATATCGATTTGGCGCCCCGGCTTGGCACGTCAGCCGTGGGGCAGAATAGTAGCGGGGAAGCTCCACTCGCCAAATCCACATACCAAGGCTGCACTTGGCGCCCCTCTTGGTGTGGTAGCCGTGGCGATGCTCTTACAGTGCAATTTTGAAGACCGGACCGGCCCACTCTTTTCGCGCCCCATGGCTAACCCGTCAAGAGTGTGAACCAAGTAAAGTTACAATCTGAAGAAGTTTTCTTGCTTGAAAATCGCAATTAGAAATTCAAAATTTAAATAACTTTACATTGATTTAATTGAAATCTACCTCACACAACTCCAGCATTTCATTTTCTGAAATTTCTACTTGGGAATGAAGTTCTTTATATCCACATGGGGTGGTAGGAGGTAGAACAACCCATGTGGGATAGGTTAAATTGATTTCACTATGAACACTCAAACTCCTACTAATTCTAAATAACAAATCCCATATGGGTTGTTCTACCTCCTACCATCCCATGTGCATATAAAGAACTCCTGGCTTTCTATAATCTTTCTATAATTTATTAGTAGATTCAATCATTAAATTTTTGTTTAGATACATTGGAAGGTTGTTTTGTTCTAATTGTCCATATTGGGAACTAGTCGTTGCTGGTTACAATAAAAAATAATCTTAAAATGACTAAATTGTTAAAATAAAAATAAAAAACATTGTAAAAAGTAATTAAATTAAAAAAATATTTTCTGGTGTGGCAATTGCTTTGCCACATCAGACTGCTGCTATAGCTGAGTTCCCACAATTTGCGATCATAAGAGAACTCGCAACCCTATAGAAAAGCTGAATATCATCTAATGAACGTTTCCTTTACTTCAAATGAAATTCCCTTTGTGCATTTCAATTGTTCTAAAATAAATAAATTTAAAATGCGTTTGTGCTGTTTTGAGCTCCAATTGGGGTCGGTACCTCAGACTTTAAGGGGTTACAATTCTGCACTGGAAGTTCTAAATAACAAAGAGTTCCCAATGATTAGAACATAGTAGGAAGACAATGGAAACATGTTGGGATTAGATCCCCACCCTTTTTCCATACTATGCACAAAGCCATATTCCATTATTTATTCACATATTGTTTCTAAGTTTCATAGGTTATAAATTTTTGTTTTTTTACAAACAAAAATTGAGAGATTGTAAAGGAATACTAAATCTAGATTTTTGAGTTTCAAAAGTATGTGGCACAAATCTTGCTTGAAAAATTATGTAAAGCATTGTGAACTTTTGCACATAGTAGCATTGCAAGATTTTTTGTATGTCTTCCATGCGGCCTTCTTTTTCCTTGAATTTTATTGGAGACATTCCTACCATGATTTAGAGTATGCTAAATTTTAAAATTTGTCATCCATAGGGGAAAAATTTGCCACAATCAATGGTCATAGGTAGTTGAAATTGTCAAGCATAGTATAAAAAAACAAAAAGCTTTGATTTGAAATGCTTATATCTTTCAATCCGTATAGTCAAATGTCATGAAAACTTTATTTCTTCTTCTAGAATTTTAATACAAGATCATACGGTTATAACATTTGAAGTGACAAAAAAGTTTATGTTCATTCTTTCCAAACTAGGGTAACCAAGCTTTGAGCCCCTTGGGCCTTGGCTGAAACAAGTCGCTCGGAAGGATATTAACCTTCACATGGTCCATGATTTTTAATTTTTAAAAAGCTGAAATAAATAAATGAAAAAATTTACTTTCACTTTTTGCAATATTTACACAGCTGGCCATCAGAGAAACGGCTCTCTCGAGAGTCCAGATTTTTTTTTTTTTTTCTTTCTAATGGACGATTCATGGCCGTCCTGGAGCAAGCTCGAGTGTTGAGGAAGTTCAGCCATAGATCCATACTCAGAACACAAGCCACTCTTACAGACTGGGATTCTCATCACCTCGCTGCTTGTTCAGCGTATGAAGATTGTATCAGGACGCCATGCTTCCGATCCATGAAACCTCAGAAAGTTCAGCTCTTCAGTCATGTAAGTAAAGTGGTGTCTGTTTGCAAAATTTCAATTCCAAACTCTGAATCAAATCCTGGCAGAGAGAGAGGATTATCTTTGGTATTGAAAGCATCCATTGCACAAATTGAAGTTAGCAGCCCGAACATAAACTTGCACAAAGTAAATGAGCTTCTCTATTTAATTTCAGTGCATGTGTGCATTGGGCTTGCACAGCAGGATAGTACAGAATGAACCTCTTCTGCTTTCTCCTGTTGGTGTTGCTTCGCTCAGTTGCCGGTGACGACACGCGACTCGCCTTCCATTCCTTTCCCTCTGAAGATGATAAGATCCTAGCTATCGGAGATGCTGCACACAATCGCGCCAATCGATCCTACATCATCAACGGGAGCGCCACGCAGTTGCAAGGGTCTTGTGGAATGTTGTTCTATTGGGAGAAGGTGCGCATTCAGGATGTCGCAACTGGGAGAGTTGCATCGTTCAGCACCTCATTCTCATTCGCCTTTGAAACTCTCGGGTTACCTCGGGATAACATCAGTTCTCCCAGAGACAAGGACCACAACGGAATCGCCTTCGTATTGTTCAGAAGCAGGACGCGTGCTCAGCTACAAGACCTCATGTCCGGATTAGGAAGCTCTGGTGGTTGCAGGAGTCCTCTCCATCCAAGTGATCCAAACCATAAATACACTCCACCAGGCTTCTTTATTAGTTTCGCCATGGGGAAGTACAACCCTAATTCCGAAGATGCCAGCAATAGCTACATCAGGGTGGGAAAAAACCATGACTTCGAGTATGACATCGGAGCATACACTCACAACCTCTGCGACAACGGCACCTACTGCTCGTATTTCTCCGACCGGAAAATCTTCACTGCTTGGATTGATTTCAATAGCTCAGCTCGGACACTCGAAGTGCGGCTTGCGAATGGGTCCAACCCCAGCGTGAAGAAGCCCCTGCAACCTCTGCTGCGCATTCCCAACTACAAATTCCCCGAAATGCTTGGCGACGAAGTGATCCCCACGTTTGGGGGAAGCTCCGATGTCCACCGCGCCGAAGCGCATGAGCTCTTGTCCTGGCATTTTTTCAGTACTGAGATTTCAAATGTTCCTTCCCCGCAATCCCCAAATCAGACTTGGAACGCCAGAACGTTGGCTGGCATCAGCACAGGAGTTCTGGGATCGGTTTTGGCAGCTGCAGTCGTGATTCTCTGGTGCGGCTTCCGCCTTGCGAGCCCATCCAGGAGTTACCGCTATACACCACTGGGCCGGATAGCACGTCCACATGCGTTCTCGTATGCAGAGCTCCGGATGGCCACTGACAACTTCCATGAAAGAAATCTGCTCGGTATCGGCGGATCGGGGTCTGTCTACAAAGGCTCCTTTCAAGCTCCCAGTGGAACCCATTTTGTTGCCGTGAAACAAATCAATTTCTCAGAATCCAAGCACGGGGAGTCCCTCTTTCATGCGGAAGTGGCCAGTCTCGGCCAAGTTCGGCATCGCAATGTGGTGCAGTTGCAAGGCTGGTGTCAAGAGAAAGGTCGCTTGCTCTTGGTTTATGAATTCATGCCCAATGGAGGCCTCCATGATTGGCTCCACACACCTACTAGCCATGGTGTTAGCCAACATCAAGAGATTGTTCTCTCTTTGGAAAGACGTCTCTCCATTCTTCAAGGAGTAGGTGCAGCTTTGGAATACTTGCATGAGGATTGCTCAAGTTGTATTTTGCACCGAGACATCAAGTCTAGCAATGTGTTGTTGGATGTTGATTTCAATGCACATTTGGGAGACTTTGGACTTGCCCGCTTGATGGATCACCACAAGTTGGACAAAACCACTTTAGCTGCAGGGACTCTTGGCTACATGGCTCCTGAGATTCCATACACGGGCAAAGCTACTAAGCAATCAGATGTTTATAGTTTTGGCATTTTGGTACTTGAAGTTGTGTGTGGAAGGCGTCCCTTGGATATACAAGCCACGGAACTGGAGGATCTTGTATTGTTGCATATTGTTTGGCGAGCTCATGAAGGCGGGTCTCTTTTGAATGTGGTAGATCCAAGATTGCTTCAAACTCTTCAAGCATTACGGTTCACACCTCAGCACGAAAATGAGGATGCAATACAGTTTCCTCCATTACCTTTAGATTGTAACCTAGATAGTGACAACAATGTGATAGGTAACTCTATGGTTGTAGATGTAGATGTTCAAGTGCATCCAACTATAGTTGTAGATCTCCTTCGTTTGGGCCTCTTGTGTTGCCTTCCCAATCCCAAAACTCGACCATGCATAGGACAAGTTAATGGAATATTGCAACAAATAAGTGACATGGAGAATGCGTCTACCATCACCAATATATCAATGCCTTCTTTACCATCCACCAAGCCTTGGGGACTCTATGATTCATTGGATTTCTCTCAAACTTCTGTTAGTTTGAGTTCAAGTTGTTTGCCTATTTTGGAAACTGATGCCAATGTACTTGGAGATAGCTCTTCATTAGAGCAAGGCTCTGACAATTTTCATAAAGATGATTAAATTCTTTAGATTCTTTTGGGATTATTTGAAACTATTGAGAATTTTTATTGATTAGGCTCTAGGTTTCCATGCGTATGGTTCAAAATAGATTGCATTGTAAATCCATCAAAGAAGTGTAATTGCATAATATATTATAGTCAGATAGCATGTTTAGGAATTTGGTGTTGAATATTTAATTGAAGTCTGAAATTGAGATTCAGCACTTTTAGTAACGTTTAGTTTTCAAAAACCTGGCACTCAAATTCTAGAATTAAATTATATTTGGCAACTAACCTATAATATCTTCATCCTAAGCAAAAGTATATTTTAGTACCTATCTATTGAAGACTATTATTCACTTTGTGTAAAGGATTCTCACATAGATTTGGGAGCGACAAACTTAATGTTCAATCACAAGAAATGAGAGGAATAAATCTTTATAGGAATGAGGTGGTAGGAAATAAAATAACCCATATAGTGTATGCATTACCAAAAAGATGGGCTTGAAGAGGGCTACAAAAGTGAACTATCAATGATATCACTTGTTGAGGGTTTTTTCATTAAAAAAATAATAGTTTAATAACTGTAATCTTTGCTACCCAAAATTTGATCAGCTAAAATTGCCTTTTTTTTGCACTAGAAAGAAAAACACTAACGTCATTGTTGGTCTAGATTTGGGGGACTTCTCCATGCCTCATTTTTCTTGTAATGTGAGATTAATAAGAGCTCAACCACTCATGGTTAAGTCAAATGCAAGAATTGTGTTCAAAATAGAATTTTAGACCTCATTTAGGCAATGTAAAATTGAAAAATTCAAAATGCTTTGACCATCATCAATGTGAAAAATCAAGCTAATTTCCACCCCCCAAACTCTTTTGATATTTCAATACTTATATAAAAAATTATGGACAACAAAATTTTCTTTGACATTTTCAAACATCTTTTCTAAACTTTGTCCATGGTTGTATTTTGGTGGCTCAAAATCACAAATGGGTTTTTAGAGATGAAATTTAATTTGATTTAACAACTTTCTTTAGGTCAAAGATATAAAAGAAATTACTATTCTATGACAAAATGAGGTCTAAATTTTTACTTTGAATGCAATTCCAACCTTTTGACAATGTGTAGTCAAGCTCTCATTTTCAAATTATCCCACATCCTTTGAGAATTTATGATGGACATTGGATTTCACTAAAAAAATGACCTTTCAACCTTTCATTCTTTATGAATGCCAATGAAGTGATCCCTTCATTTTGCTTTCAATAAATTTCTTGATGGTAAAATAAAATAAGCCTACAATTAAAAAATTATCCATTGTAGACATCTAGAAAACGACCCACTAGAGTCTTACATCAATCCATGACAAACTTTTTCTAATAAATGAGATTAGGACTTCATTAGGTTAGTTAGTGGCCAAAATTAGTGCCTTGGGTCATGGTGATGGAGTTATGAGTAATTCATTTATGAACTTTTATCTTTTAAGTGTAAATTCCTTTCAAAAAGTGATTTTCTTATTCCTTCATGTTGTGTACTCGGGGGGTTACTTAGAGTGTTCATTAAAAAACACGTGTGAACGAAACTTTGGACCCCCTATATACTTTTGAATTTTAAATAAAAGTAAATGAAAAAAATATGAATAGATTTTTCTACTTTGAAAGTTTTTGTTTTGAATGATTGATATTTTTATTTGCTAATAATAATTAGTTACAAATTTTTGAAGTAAAAAGATACACTATAGAATTGAAAAATAACTTTCACACCCCTATATTATATAAGAAAAAATTGTTTAAAAAATGAATTCTCCAAAATAACACTCTATTGAAAGCTCATTTTGAGTTGAATATTGATGCAATGGCCATCTAAATCTGTTCTCTAAAAATATTTGAGTTAAAAAAACATGCCATTTTAGTGCATTTTTAACCTCTTCTAGAAATCATTCCATATTTTATTTGAGATTGAAATTTTGGGAGTAGAATCCTATAGTCATCAATAAACAATGCTCAAAATTTGAAGTTAAAATTATAGTTTATTAGAAACCACTTGTTTGCACGTGGTTTATTGTAGTAGAAGTGAGTACTGTGTACATGTTAGGAAACATTGTAGCCTTATTAGAAAATATTGTGACTACTTTAATTAAGTGGTAAAATGACCATTATGGGTATATATTTTGGTGGATTTAGAGTAGTTCAAAGACTGTTTTGGATAAAATGAGTAGCTCATTTCAAATATTTGTAACAAATTCATACTTTTTCAAAAAACAAAATTTTGATTGCTCTCTTCATTTTTGACATTTTTCTATATTTGAATAAGAAATTACAACTTTTCAATAATGTCAACAAGGCAAACTAGTCATTTTGATTGTTATAGGTTGATTTACCTTAAATGGTCAAATGATAGAATTATATATAACTCAGTGGATATTTTTCATGGATTTACTAGATTTTTGTGCAAACCATCTTTTTAATTTTTTTTGTAGTTTCAAGTATTTAGTCCTAGCATTAGCAAAAAAATTGGCAATTTTTTTTAATTAATATAAGCCAAACCTAATATCTAAGTAAGAAAATCTTGCTAGTGTCTTGGAATAGGATTTCATTTAAAATTATTATATTTATTTTTATAGGTCTAGAAGTTAAAATGCCAATATGAAATGTAATTTGATTAAGTCCATAGCTTAGTAAAGATGCAAATGTATAGGAATCAAATCCAAAGTAGCATATATACAATTATTAGCATTCGGTACCACTCCTTGCAATGTATACTAATTTAATAAAGTGATATATTACTTCAAAAAAAAAAAATTAAAAATAAATAAATAAATATATATATATATAAATATATAAATATATATATATATATGATATATTAGTAGATATGGGACCGGGTATGGGCTGCTATTTACTAGTTATGAATCCATGTCATATTTGAAAAATCTTTTTTCAAGAATAAAGTTTTTGTGGTATTAACAATTGAAAATTGAAAATCTTCAAAAATAAAATGGAATTTTTGGATAAGATGTGTAATTACTATGGGTTTTCAAAGTAAAAGTTTCCTAGGCTTTTGAAATTGTCACTTAACTTGGTCCTAAATTTAAATTTAGAAAAATGACAATCAACCAATCATAATTAATAAGTAAAGAAATGGTTTAATGACACTTTGGGGGACACTTTTAATGGAAGTTCACTTCTCAAGAATGAATACATGGATAATTTTGGATGTTTTTACCTTAGATAGTAAAACTATCTACAATAAACTTGGCATTGATTAGTCGGACCAGTATTCCTCTAGTTCAGGGAATTGGTGCAAGGCTGGTGACAGTGTGTTCTCGGTCTTTGCCGGAGGGAAGTTCACATGCACTGCGGTAGTACGTCTTCTTCCCCCACATTCCTTCAAACTCACTATGAGTGTCACTTCAGCTCGAATTGAGCTTAATTGTCCATTGTTTCAGCTCCACTCGAACTGATATGATAGTGTACTGATGATTACCGCTCGCTTCTATCACCGCAGATGAATTCCGTGAATGTATTCGCAGTTGAAGTTAAAGAGGACACCCCCTTCTGGATTGACATCGTCTCCACAGCCATGTTGCTTGACAGGGCTAACTTTCTCGAGTTGGGCTACAGAGTGGAGGAGCCTAAGTCAAGTAGGTAGCGGGAGTCTCGTTCAACACCTTCGCCCGCGAAGACATTGCGGAGGGCCACGTGGGATTCTCCATCCACTGCTTGTCGGAGCAAGAGACCTACCGAGGAGCCTGAAGTGATCTCCAGCTCCGATGACAACGCAGAGGATTGCCCGCAAGATGAAATGCCCGATCTTCCTTCATCGCCTGTTCGTGCAACACCAACGTACAGAGCATCGTGGCTCCTCTGCATCAATTGGAGACGCAATTGAGACGCAGCCGTCATCAATTCCTTCGTCCACCCATCCGCGAAAGAGAAGGAAGACCTCACTCGTGGATGACTCGCACCTCAACTGAAGCTTGAAAACCAGTTGTCAGTGTTGTCTTCGGTCCTACCTTCAGGTCAGGTAGGTCCGTCAAAGTTCGCGGTCCTTGCGCCACCCTTGCATCCCCCACCTCGGACACCACCTCCTCCATCGTCACACGCGGTTGCGCCACCGGTACCTGTGGAGGCGCAGTGTGCACTTGCTCCACTAGGGGCAGGCAATGGTGATGTGGTGGAGACCCCCGACGAGCCATTCGCATCTCCTAGCCAAGAGTCCGGCTCAGGTGCACCTCAATGATTACTCAGTGTTCTTGTACAATTTAGCTCAACTCGATCTGGTTTTTGACGTGGGCTGTATGTAGTTTTAGAGTTATCTCTTAGACAACTCAACAATTTTGACATAGCTAAACTTCTAGTGGACCAAACCATGGAGTTCAAAATTTTCATACATTGTGTATGTACATCAAAAAAGGCCTTATTCGTTAAAATGAGACAAAATGGTCATTTTGAGACTTCAAAAATTGAAAACCAAAGCCCCATTTCACAAAGAGTTGTTGAACTCAATGATAAATAGAACTGTTTTGTCAACATCAACAAGAAGTTGCATCTAAAGAGATAGAAGAGGTGATTTTATATGATGACAATCAATTTAATAATGCGATGGTTCAAAAGGTGCTTTCAAGGAAATTAATCAAGCGAATGAGTTCACGATCAATTAAGAAGCTTGGAGGAACCGTGTCATTTGCAATAGAATAGATCATTTACAGTGAAAACAAACGAATCATTGAGTTTATTTTTGATTTTCCCAAATCCATGTGAAAACAATAAAGTGCTTCATAGTTACATGTCATAGCACCTCCTCTGTGTTCTAGTTTTTGTATATTTGCTATGCTATTTATAGTAACTACAATATCCCCGTACATACTCAATTTCTCTGAGTACTTACAATTTGACAATCATTCTACTCATGGTAAAAGAGACTACAAAATTGATGGATTCTAAAACTTGTCTTTGTTATTTGCACATTTTCTCCCACTTTTTTTCTTTGGTCTCCGAACTTTCAATCTTTGCTGCTTCCATTGCTTGCACTTTTGCAAGCCCTCGTAGGATATCGTCATGCCTCAAAGGATAATGCGGCCGACCTCGACTATCAGAAGTATCCCAATCGTTTAAACTCTGCGTAGCCCTAGCTTTCCGCTTTGGCCTCCTCATGTTTTCGGGAACCTCCAAAGCAGAATGAGATTTTGGACCTTTGAGGGGTGGCCTTGGTAGAATCGGTTTAGGGTTTAGGTCTACAACTACAGCCTTGGTAGATTTTGAGCCCATACTTAGCCTTTGTTCTCTAACAATTCTTTGTCGAAAAAGACTATCCGATGACGGCGTTCGACTCGCTCCGCGAGACTTCAAATGAGGTGATGAATTACCATCAAACGATGTTTTACAGAATGAAACAGCCTTCCCGTGAAGTAAAATCTCGTCTTCTCCCTTTAGAAGTAGTTCTGATTCCACTCCAACAATGGGGATAGAAGCCAACCGAGTCGAAGTTTGAACGTCATCCTCGAGCCGAGGATATCTCACAACGTTGTCGAGCGGGAGCTTTAGTTTCCGACTTGTGGGAGTGCCCATGCACGAAGTTGGTGATGCGGATCGTCCGTGGCTCGAGGACGTGCGCTTCAACGGCGACGGAGAACAGATAGGAGTCCTTCCGGGTCCACGACTCGGGGGGCTGTCCACAACGCCGTCCTCAATATCCTCCTTTGAATAGTCGATGGCAGCCGACGCGGCGTCCGCGGCAGAGCGCAACATGTAGGGCTTAGAGAAGGGAGCAGTTTCACAGCTTCCACCATCGGATTTGGAGTCACTTGATCGTGCCTTTTCCGACCCAGAGAGGAGGCTCCTTGTGATTTTTTGCTTCACAAGTGATCCCAAAAAGTGAACACCTTCGACCTGCACTAAATAATTATTAATAAGCTCAATTCCTGCCATTTGCATCGATCAAGTAGTACTTCGAGGGCAAACAAATTCTTAAACATTGAGCCAGAAGATGATTGATAAAAAAAGAGCTTCATATATTAATTACAACGAATGGTCATTCACTTCAAATACATAGTACAAAATGCCTGGACCCCTGCATGCTCAATCACACGGAAGTGTAAACTCTAAGTCGAAGTGTAAACTCTACGGCGACGCGTCTCTACACGTAGACCTACTCCGGAAAGCTCGTATGAGCAATTCATGACCTTCACGGACTCTTTCATGGCCTCAATGATATCTTGGAGGGCATGGTCATCGGGACCGGGTGGGTCTAACCCGATCCGATTCTCATTGACGTATTGTTGCATCCCATCGTCCGGACAGTTGGAATGCAACCTCCGGAGCCAAGGGAGCAGCTCGCCCATGAGCACGTCGTCCCTCCGCTTGGAATGACTCCAAGTCTCGAGGAACAAGGCATTCCCATTATCATTGCAAATACTCTTTTCAGGAGAATCATTAATGAGAAGGGTGTTCCGATCGTTAAAGAACAGGTCCTGACTATGAACGGAAAACAGGCCATCCTCAATAATCTTCAAGCAGAACACTTTGTTTCTGCGATGGAAGAACTTTCCAGGAGCGACTTCTACCTTCGAACACTGCTCCTGGCCTAGTATATCGAAGGGGACCCTACAATTGCTGAACAAGTGCCCAGCAATCGGTTCTGCATTATGCTTCATCATGGTGGACCACACAATGATCCTATGCGCAATTTCCGACACCTGTCGCAAGAATTCCCTGACATTCTGTCTAGCGAATACTGCTTTAGATCCGATGACAGTCGGGTACCGATGGCTAAGAACGTTGTCTTCAAGACTATAAGACTTCAATTTATCAGCAAACGCCCTCGGCATGCTCTGGCAAAGCACGCCGTTCAGGTCTAAGACAATATTCAGCCATTTTCTCCGCGGCGGAGGCATCAAAGGACGCAAGCTCGTTCGCAAGACCTCTCTTCGCCCCTCCGATGCTACTTGATCAAAGCAAAACAAATGAGAATTGGAGTTACCTGAATAAATACAGAAGTGGGAGAGCCAGCAAGCGGACAGATGCATTTCATTCCACTAATTGACTAGGGACTTCCGCGAGGGAGTGCTTTCATTGGTACCGGACGTTGCACATTTCTATGTGTATTGAGCTGAGCATGAACACATGTACAAATCGGATCAATTAGACGTCATTGTACAGAATCTATTGAAACGCTTATACTTTATTTAAGGTAGATTATAAAATACATGTCAAAATTTCGTTTAAGTATGGATCGTCAAGACTGCGCATTGAGGCCTATGCTATACTATTCTACATGCATGTCGACCACGGACACAGGATCCGTCCGCGCAATTCATTCAAGGATAGGCACGCCATCTTGTCAAGCATCATGAATTCGAATAAGAGTCGGCAGTTCATGCGCACCGCATTCCAAACATCCACACAATATCAAACGACTATCACACTCTCCACCTAAAATTAATACTCTGGATTTGAGGAGTTTACCTGCGAAGATCCACCCGCTTGGGTGGAATCGTCTTCCCCCTCAGCGGGCTTAGATGAAGGACCTTTCTCTTCGTTCGGAGGAATATCGTGAAGATCTTCTTCGCCCTCGCCGTAGTCCACCTTCTCCTCCTCTTCATCAAAGGAGGGAGAATGGCATTCCACAACAACCTTCGCCGACTCAGGGACGGAGGTCATTTCAATCGGAGACGCCAGGACCTCTGCAACACGATCAGCATCGTCGACACGAGGATGATGTTCTACATCTTGTAGGGCAATCTGTGGCTCCGGAACAACAACTTCAAATGCTGAAGGTATTGGCGAAGATATCCTTGGCACTTGGGAAGTTGGTGTGCAAACAACGACATCTTCCGGTGTCACTGCACGACCACCCTCATTATCATCGATACGAGGATGAGGGAGCCCAGCAACCAGTTCCTGCACGATTGGTGATGTAGAGACAGGTAGTGGAGGATGTGAAGGCCCAGCCTGGGATACAACCAAGGGATTTCCAAGTTGTTGACTAGACTAGGATGACAGGAGCTGCTTGAGTTGCTCAAACTGGGACGATAGATCTGAGATTTGGGCTTGAGACTTTATCTGCAACTCCATTATTTTTGCATTCGCATCGGCCAACTCTTTGTCTTTTGCTGCCCTTGCTGCTATTCGTTCAATTCTTCTGGTCCTCTTCTCCTCTTCTAGCCTCCAATAGTCCTTCTCCACCTTGATGATGGAACCCGTGGGCAAGAGCAGTGGCTTCATTTCCTTCTGTTTGGGAGCGCCATCATCATTTTCTTCATCGTCATCAGATTCTCGAGGATGATCCGCAACATCATCATCACTGCCCAGGTCAATGAAGTTGGGCAAGTTGGAAACATGGGCATCAACTATGAGTTCATCATCCGCCCCAACATTCTCTTCCGCCCTTGCTCGGCTAACATCCCCAACATTTTCAGTCCTCTTTGCCTCGTCCTCCATCATCTTGTCAAATTCCGTGTCTAATTCAATATCCTCCACGATAGGACGGGCAACAGGATCCACACCCACGAGTGCCTATGATTCATTACAAGGAGGTTGGGCAGGTTCATTCTTGTCAGACACACCAAACACGTCTACCAATCCAAGAGAGGAAGGTTGGATGTTCAAATTCTCAGAGGTGACGAGATCAGTAGTCGGATCTAGAGTTGGCATCGTCACTGAGGACAACCACGCACGCATTTGGAACGTATTTGTTCCGAACTCGTTTATTCCATCCAATCCCGGATCGGAGCTAACGAGCTCTTCAATCTGCACTCGATTTTCCGTCACGGAGGTCCCAACAAGTGATTCCAGTGTCATGGGAGGCGACGGAGGCGAGTCAGACAACACCATGACGGGTCCACGACGAGGGGGTTGGACATACGTGAGCGAGTACGGCGAGTTTGAATGCATGAAGTCATTCTTGTCGAGTTTATCTGCAAAGTATGATATACTTCTATATCCCTTTGCATCGTGCTTGTCGACGTAACCATAGAAGAATGTCCCAAACATCTAAATCAAGAGAAGAGGACATCAGTGAGTCGTAGGGGAACAAGGAGAGGTTATCGTCGTGTCGAGGATAACAAGAGCATCCTACAGGCTTTGTTTTGTATGAAGAGCAAAGACAAGAGCATGACAGGAAAACGGATTATACAAACTAGGTGATTATCGTTGAGTCGAGGATAAACGAGACAATTCCTCGATAGATTCACGAACTACAGCAGCCTAACAAATCCACTCCACAAAGTGACCATTATCCTCGAGTGAATGGTAGTAAATGACATTGATAACGTGACCTACCTTTGCAGCAAGCATGAGCTTGACTCCGGTATAAATTCCAAGCATGTTCTCGCCAGGGACTGCAAATGCTTGGAGGATCTCTAAATAGAACTCCATTCGGAGTTCAGTGGGGTGAATTCTCCACTTGCATTCTGTATTCCTGTGCGCATCCTTGTAATACGGACATGTTTCCGAAGGCGCTCGATACTCTGGCTTCATGAAATCCCGTACAGATGAAGCGAATTTGTTCTCTTTCTTGAAGAGGAAGAGAAGAGGAGCATTTGGGGCGGTGCCTCGGTTCGTCACGTTGTTGAGCATTTCCGCTTTGCATGGGATGTACTTGGACTTCAGTATGTCGTACTCCGCCATGTTCAAGTCAGCGAAGCTAACAGCCGCACTCACATCCTCACTATCACGTAATATGAAAAGCCACACGTTGGCTGCACTCATACTTGGCTCCAACTTGTCGTCCAAGAAGTCCAGAAATGGGTCTATGGCTGCCTCGACTGCTGTGGGTTTTCATCGAGGGACTTCTCTCGTGTCAACCACTGCAAGATTCACCTCCCGACGGCAGTAAGTGAATCGGTTAGTGGTGACAAGCGCCTTCGCCGTGACATCCATGCCGCGTATCTCCACTCCACCGCTCAATTCAGGAAGACTGTATTTCAGCTTCATGAAGCGATTGTACATGTGCAGAACGTATGGGAATTCTTTTTCGAGGTCCGCTACGCGCTTCAACCATACATCATTCCGTAGGCGCTTTTTAAAATAGTCGGCCTTGATGTACGAAAGGAGGAAATCCCATGTAGCAGAAGAGAATCGGTGGCGAGACTTCCAAGACCTCCACTGCTCATCGATTATGTCCTTCCGGCTATCTAGAAGCTTTAAGTCAGGCTTGATGCTCATCAAGTCTTGAATCACGATTTTCTTCCTCTTCCTTCGCTCAGTCCAGTCCGTACTTGTCATGTTGTCCACTGCTAACACCTTCATTCTTGAAACTGAAAGCTTGGGATATGGTGCAGCCCGACCAGGAGTAATCCCAAGCAGATGTTGTGCCTGTTTTCCGAAATCCTTGTCAGTGAAATGGCCAGCATGTTTAAAGAACTCCCTTCGTAATCCGGCAGGCTTCAATTTGTACCCTTTATTTTCCTTATACATTTTAAGGGTAGCTGGGTCAATAGCTCGCCTTCACCGTGCTTTGTCAGGAAGAGTTTCCAGTGATCCCACAACTCGTCCGAGAGGGTTATTATCTGGATTTCGTTCTTCAGGTCCGACGGACCCCTTATTGTTGCACCGTCTCCTTTTGGATTAATATTCTGGAAACGATCTACAACTGCATCGGTAAAGCTCTGCAAAGAAGAGGTTATGGAGAAATAAGGACAGAGAGAGAGGATGATAAGAAAAACATAGAGTCCATCATGAAATTGAGTTCTATTTAAAATTCAAACTATTGATCAATGAATACAAGACGAAAGGAATTCAATGCTGTAGTGCAGCAGGTATCGTCGAGTCGACGATGGTGGTATGCTCTCACTCACCTTGTAGTTGATTGGACTGTATACAACCTTGTTCTGTCGCACCACATGATCAGTCACTTCAAGAGTGGGACGCTTGCAAGCGATCCAGATGTTCCTACAGCTGATTATTTGATTCCCCCACGTCGGCTGCGCATGATCTAGGTGGTTCGTTGCATTGTAGAAGCACGAAATGTGTCGAAGTTTGTTTGGGTCCAACGTCCAAACAATGTATGCGTCCCACCTCTGCAGTTCCACACGCCTGCTTTCACCGCACCCTTGCTTCTGAAGCTCCTTGGATGCTGTTATACTGTGTTGGCCATTGATAATCATGAACTGGCCATTTTCAATGTCTTCCCACTTCTGGGGTTTCATTTTCAAGAGTTGATTATTTCTGTCCACTGGAGTCAAGCATACTTTCTGCCGCTGCTTGATGTCGATGAGTTGGATGAGCTGCTCTTTCACGGACTTGACCATGTCCTCTTGCAGTGCACGGATTATATACTGTTCTTTCGCAATCACGCATTGCTTGATGTCCACACTAACAGTGTTCTGATCAAAGAGAAAATACTGCTTGTGTTCTGCCCAGAACTCCCTCTGAATGAGTGCGTGCCTTTGAAACTCTTCCATCGGCTCTTCTGATTGAGTTCCAACTGATGTCAATGCAGACCCCGAGCTACCTGCACCCGTGGCACCTCCCACTAAACTTTTCCTTCTTCTCTTACTTGGTGGTGTTGGGCTTGGATCAATGGAACCCTGAGTTTGAGTCTCCGGCATGGGTTGACTAGGTTGAGTCCCCCTACTTCTGCCTCCTCCGCTTCCAAATGGCAGGTTTCGCTTTCCAGTCGATTCTCGTTGTTGAATATTACGTATTTGCCCTCCCACACTTGGAGGAGCTTGAACGTTTGACAAAGCGTACCTATCTAATGTCTGGAAGATAAGGCTGAGCTTGGTCGCAGTAGCTTTGCCGGTCCCGGTTTTCCATGGAAGATATCCGCTATCTATGAATTGATGATTGAGGGACTCCATTTCAGAGCCCTCCAATAATGTCATGAGGTTCTCAAGGTCAAACTCTGCTTGATTTGAGTTGACATTGAGCACTATTGAGTGACAATGTTTTCCGGCTTTCCCAGCGTCATCTACCTCACGTAGGACGACCGCAACGTAGTTGTTGTGGTGAGCATCTATGAACATCACCTTCTCATTCAAATTCCACACTAGGTAACCCAACTGCCCAGAGACTTTGTACCGGAGAAAGACGTAGTCTTTCCATCGGTTCACACCAAAACTCCAGCTCGCAACATGCGATTTGAACTGGAATAGTTTCCCGTAGCTATCCTCCATTTCCGAAATGAAGGGTCCATCTTCGACAGGATTGACGAAGGGTTCAAGGTGGTGCTTTGTCACTGAATAGTCGTACGCATCCTCCGAATCCATTCTCAGGTCCTGTCAAAAGGTGTGCATGATTGGAATTTAGTTTAAGCCTCTACGCTCCGTTTCCAAAAGATGTCCTATGAATTTGCTTTAGTAAAATTCACATAATTGGACATAGCATCGTCGACTCAATGATAACTAGTGTTTGGGAATGATTCCACTAGCTGCAAATTTGAGTGGTCATTTCATGTGAATGATATGTGGAGAACGTTTGGGACTACTCGAGATTACTATTGTTTTTTTTGATGTTGTATCAATGATTTAAGGATACAATGTTTTTAATACAAAATTATGGGGTTTTCTGGAAAATATTGTTCTTTACCTCCATTTCAGTTCAGTTTTGTTTATCTGGCTCTTATCGGATGATTGACTTCTATGAATGATGGTATGCATTCTAGTGGTTAACATCATTTACTTCCATGTTATCCTCAACTCGAGGATAACCAGGGATACTCCACAGGTTCCTAGGATGTCTGCATAGGATTGAATTTTCTCAGTTTATCTCTATTTCAGTTTAGTGTTGTTATTTCCGCTCTTTTCTGATGATTGTCTTCTATGATTGATTGTATGCTTTCTAGTGGTTAACTTCAATTAACTCCAAGTTATCCTCGACTCGATGATATCCAGGGATACTTTACAGATATCTAAATTGTCTGGCTTTCGTTGATTTATCTCAGGTTACCTTCCATTTTAGTTGAATTTTGTTTTTTGTGGCTACGATTTGATTATTGTCTCCTAGAAATTATTGATAGCTTCCTAGTGGATAACATCAGTTACCTCCAAGGTATCCTCAAGTCGAGGATAACCAAGGATTCTTAACAGCTATCTAGAAAGTCTGGATACCGCTAAAGTGTCCCAGGTTATCCTCGACTCGAGGATAACCTTGACTTCTGCTGGGGACCTGTCTGGGGCATTTCGTGGAAACCCTAATTTTCACATCTAAACCCTAAATGCTAGCATGATGGAACGAATTAGTTTTTCTTTCTCGACTTCAGTGGACAAACCTGGGACTTGGAAGACGCTTCCTCTATGAACTTTGAACTTCAGATGCTCAACATATCCTTCGAATTCTGAAAATGCCATGTACAATGCAATTTCATTAAAGAAATGTAAGGTGCACGATCTGGAAACGATGTGATTATGCAAAATTCAAGTGGGAAACAGTGCAAGACACTACAAACTACAACCTGGAATCCAAACCGGGTACTTCAGCTCTTTCACTACTTACAAGCGTTCACAAACACCCTAAACAAGACATGCGACCCCAAAAAAGAGCCATCAAAGCGCTGAAAAACAAGCGCACCCAACAAATTCGTAAACCACTCCGCCAGGACCACTGTGGCACGCAAAATCGGAAGAAATGAACAGCATGAGCACTCACAATCCCAAACGAAAGTGCTGAAAAAGACGCTGACAAACACAAGCAGAAGACCGCAACAACCAACGCGCACAAAAATATAAGCGCTCACTAATACACTCAGAAGCACAAGCCTTCCAAAGCCAACGTCCACAGATTGAAAACATTAATCCTTCAACTTGTGGAAGCACTCGATCACTCAGTGTACACCCAAAATGAACTTGTACGATGGAGCTCAGAAGTCAGAACATGAACCTCGTACCTTGCAAAGCGCCGAAAAACCCGATTGAACTCACAAAATTGATTGTTGCCGCTCCCAATTGAACTCACGGATCGTAGCAGCTCCTGATTGAACTTGCGGAATAAAGCTCACCTTAAACCCTGAAATTCGCAGATCCAACAGCTCACGATTGAACTCGTGGAAAAAATCTCAGCCTAAAGCCTGAAACTCGCGGAATGGAGCTCAGCTTACTCACCCTAAATCTTGAATACACTTACGAAATGGAACTCACCCTAAGCCGCAACCCTTGCAAAACGCAATTGCTCGCACTTCACACAACCCTAAAACACAATTGTGCAAACAACTCACGCACTGAAGTTGATAGACAGACCGTAGAAGTCGCAGCACCCGGAAACCTGCGCCGCCTGAGGAGGTCGACAACGACTATCCAAACCTCACGCTCGGCATACCCGAACCTCTTGCGGTAGTACCCAAACCTCCCCTTACAACACCCGAACCTGTCTATGACTTACCTAAGGTAGAAGGTCCTAAAAGCACTCACCTAAGGTGGGTACACCCAAAACCGTCAGTTTTTGGAGTTTAGCCTAGTTACTATTATAAAAATGGTAAAATTTTTGTATGTTCTTTGTTGGCAAGGGAATGGAGGTTCGAACGCACCAGAGAACACTAGATTTGGATACAATATGCAAAAGTTCTGGAAAGTCAAATCTATGACTAAAAGCGCTCCAATCAAATAGGTACATAACTGATTTTCAAAATGTTCACATCATGTACATGGCGCTTTTAGGTCAAGCGCCATTTTGGAGGTGAGTACCTTCAAGGAAATTAGGCCTTCTAGAGATCGTGGAGGACTTAAATTTATTTTGCCTTTTTTTTAGTGGAAGAGAATTTGAAGATTTATTTATTTCACATATATGCTTGCCCAAAAAATAGTGGATGCAACCAATGAATGAATGAAACGACAAGCCACTCAATTCCAACTATTATGACAATTATTTTTCCTAAAACTGAAATCCCTGCTCACAAATCCTTGCTCCCTACTCTTTGCTCCCTGCTTCATGCTCACATATTAGCATTCCCCTAGGGCTCTTTTTTTGTTCCTTTATACAGCAATAATGCAAGAGACAACGTGCCGGAAAAGATGAAGTGGTTGTAAAAATCCATTAATAGGATGGGTAAAACCGTTCATGCAAATCTTTTAAAGCATCCAACAGAAGTTTGTGGGTTTAGAAATTCTCTAGTGATTTGATAATCATGCAAACCACATCCTTCAATTTGAAGTGCTGTAACTTGTGCATCCAATGTTCAAATTCAATAAAATTTATTGGAGAATTTACACTCTTTTTTGTAGTTTGTGTGGTAAAATTTTCAGATGAATCCAAGATTTACCAATTCTCAGGAAGCCAAACTACGTTTGCAAGTTCTATTTGAGTCCTTCCACATGGTTGGGGAGTTTCCCATCACAGAAAGTTAAATCCATTTCAACACCCATGTCCAATATTTTAGAGCCTTTTGTAGGGGTGGTTCTTAATGCCTAAACCATTTTAGAGCCTCCCCCTATAAGCTTGGCCCAGAAGTTAAGTAGCCACTACAGTGGATTATTTCATCCAAGATGGCCATCATTAAACCTTAAACAGACATGTTAGTAGATGTGGAGATCATGAATTCTACAACTGTCGAAAGAATTGTTTTTAAATAATTCAAAAGCTTATGTTGTAGAAGATTTTTCATTTCCACCCCTAATGCCAAGGCCAAATAGTTGTACTTCTGTCGTACAAAAGAACATGCTCTCTCATTCATCAACCAAAAAGCACTTTGAGCGTCTTTCAAAAGTTAATGTTTGATGAAGTACAATATTTCTCTATGCATCCATCTTTTTGAACAAAAAAACACTTTTTAGATGTATTTATAATTTGAACTTTGAGTTATGAATTCTAGAGTTCCATCTATATTTTGTAATGAGATTAAAAAGATTTAGCCAAAAACAATTACTTCTATATGGCAAGAAGTAGACATTTAATTTGGATTGGGGTATTTGTAATAGGTGAGCCTAGGAAGACCTAGAAGTCAAGGTTTGGCAAAAAAATTCAAGAACTAAACCACTTATAAAATTACTATTAAACAACTTAGGAAATTTTAAATGAATTAAACCACTTAGAAGAGACCATTCTATTTTGCGTAGTACACTATTTTGACTACCATTCTATCTTTGTGAATGGCTACACCACTTTTGAATTGAAATGATTCATTCTAATTATCTTATTTACACCATTTTTTTTGTAGTTTAAATGCCCACAATATAGAACATATCCCTAATTATATTTTATTATGCAAAGCATGAACTCTTCTCCTTAACCCAAGACTCCTGCTCTTCCATAAATAAATGGCAAATGAATTGAGCAACACTATCTCCCCATTTCTTTTCATTGCTACGGTATTCCAACACACTTGCGTGAAGAAAATAATGGGAGAGTAATTGAGCAACACTATCTCTCCATTTTTCTTCATTCCTCTCGTATTCCATCACGTATATCACAAAATGGCAGATACATTGAGGAATACTATTTCCCCATTTTTTTCATTGCTACATTAATGTATTTTAATGTATGTCTATCTTTTACAACATTCACCATTGCATATATTTCATTCATCATTCAATAAAATTCTATTTTACATTTCAATATATGCTTACTTAGAAAAAAAATTATACAAAGGTTTCAATAATTTTTATTTGAAAATGTATTGAAATTTTAGTTTTGCATTCTATCAAATACATAAAATTTCTAATAAAATTCTAATGATGAGTGCATACCATAGCATGTGTCAAAAATATTCTCAATGAGCGGGAGCTCATTTTTACGCTATGCTTACATGATTCATAATGACCCATTTTGTTTTGGTGTTTCCGGTTATTATATATTTAAGAAAAGAAAAAATTTAGAAGTGAAATATCTTATTTACACCACATTTTTTAGTTTAAATGCCCACAAATCCACAACCTACAACATACCCCTAATTATATGATATTATCTAAAGCATAAACCCTTATCCTTAAGCCAAGACTCTGGCTCTTCTATAAATAAATGAAGAATTAATTGAGCAACACTATCTCTCCATTTCTTTTCATTTCTATGGTATTCCAAAACACTTGCATGAAAAAAACAATGGGAGAGTAATTGAGCACATTATCTCCCCATTTTTTTTCATTCCTCTGGTATTCCATCAAACGTATGTCAGTAAATGGCAAATACATTAAGCTGCATTGTTTTCCAATATTTTTCATTGCTACATTATTCCATCACACTTGCATGAAAAAATGGGAGAATAATTGAGCAACAAAATGTCCCAATTTTTTTTCATTTCTCAAGTATTCCACCAAACGTGCATGTATAAATGGAATATAAATTCAACAATACTATTTTCCATCTTATTCATTGGTACATTATTCCATTGCACCTTCATGAAGAAATAGAAGAGTATCTCCATTTTTTATCATCAATGCGACCCTAAACCCTATTTGCATGATGAAATGACAGAACATAAACCTTAAAACCTACAGCCCTAAATATATTCAAAACCCATTTGTCATGCTCCAAACCCTAACCCAAAAGCATTAACCCTAAACCCCGAATCCTAAACCTCTAAAAATTCACAGCCTACAAATCCTAAACTATAAAGCGTTAACCCAAAACCGTAAACCTCTAAAAATTCATAGCCTAAAAACCCTAAACCCTAAACCCCTACAAATTCATAGCCTGAAAACCCTAAACCCTAAACCCTAGAAGCCGTAAACCTCTAAAAATTCATAGCTTGAATAGCCGAAATCCTAAAACCCAAAAATGGATTTGATAGAAAATAAGCCACCAAGAAAAGGCCTAAGAATATTGAGCAATCGATGGGCACATGACCTGAGAAGTCAACCTACTAGAACTATAGCAGACAATTCTGTATATGGACAATTTTGTTTTGGAAAAAGCATTAGTGGAGCCACATTTTTTTTGTAGAAAGCTGGCAAAAGCGCCTTCAAGCGAATGACTGAACAGCCAGGAATCAAGGAGTTTGCAGGAATTTTGAAATTTGGAATTGCCCACTAAAATGTTCCCGCTTTCTCCAACTTTTTGCCCATCTCTTGCCACGGACAACTTCACTTGCCAGACACGCCTTCTTCCACAAACATGCCGAGGAGACTCTTTTGCTCTTGCTATTCTCTTGCGCTTCAAGTGTGTCTGCATAGCACATTGACAAGTTCAGGTCCTCAAATTTTTTTCTTCTTGTTTGTGAGTTCTTAGATAGAAGGTGTAGTTTGTATTTAAATTAGTTGCCATTGACCTCATCTGGTGGTGAGTTAGTTTTGTACATATGGATGTCAGGAAGTACGTGAAACTAGTCATTGAAGGTCCATGTTTGTGACATCTCAATGCGTGAAGACGTTATATTTTTTGAGCGAGCTTGTAGACTATAAGGAATTGGTTACTCTTGCTTTTGGTGAAGGCAGTTGTAACAAAGTTGTTTGCAATGCCCATTTTTTGCGGCGTGAATGTCGGAGCATTTCATGGATAATTCCATTACCTCAATACTGTCATTGAGGGTACTTATCGTTGAGTCGACGATAACTGTGACCTCTTTGACTTCTGGTTATCATCGAGTCGATGATAACGTAGTCAGATTTTTTCAATCGGCATTCCTAGCAAATGTGTAGCTACTTCAGTTTCTTCTGATTCCAAAGCAGAATGTGCATCGGGTTGAATTATTTCTTTGCCAAATTGAACAAATCATGAAAGGAGTTTTGTTGAGGATAGTTATCGTTGAGTCAATGATACCTCTGATTTCTTTTGCTCCTAGTTATTGTCGAGTTGATGATAACGTAGTCAGATTTTATCAATCGGTATTCTTAGCAAATTTGAAGGTACTTCAATTTCCTATGATTTGAAAGAGGAATGTGCATTGGGTTGAATTTTTCCTTAGTCACAACTAACGAAACATGAGAGGAGTTTCATTGAAGATCATTTTCGTTGTGTCAACGATAACTCTGAGTTCTTTGACTTCTAGTTATCGTCGAGTCGATGATAACGTAGTCAGTAATTTTCAATTAGCATTCTTAGCAAATGTGTAACTACTTCGATTTCTTCTGATTTCAAAGCAGAATGTGCATCGGGTTGAATTATTTCTTCGTCAAATCGAACAAATCATGAAAGGAGTTTTGTTGAGGATAGTTATCGTTGAGTCAATGATACCTCTGAATTCTTTTGCTACTAGTTATCGTCGAGTCGATGATAACGTAGTCAGATTTTTTCAATCGGCATTCTTAGCAAATGTGTATCTATTTCAATTTCTTAAGATTTGAAAGAAGAATGTGCGTTGGGTTGAATTTTTCCTTCGTCACAACCAACGAATCATGAGAGGAGTTTCATTGAAGATCGTTATCGTTGTGTCAACGATAACTCTGAGTTCTTTGACTTCTAGTTATCGTTGAGTCGATGATAACGTAGTCAGTAATTTTCAGTTAGCATTCTTAGCAAATGTGTAACTACTTCGATTTCTTCTGATTTCAAAGCAGAATGTGCATCGGGTTGAATTATTTCTTCGTCAAATCGAACAAATCATGAAAGGAGTTTTGTTGAGGATAGTTATCGTTGAGTCAATGATACCTCTGAATTCTTTTGCTACTAGTTATCGTCGAGTCGATGATAACGTAGTCAGATTTTTTCAATCGGCATTCTTAGCAAATGTGTATCTATTTCAATTTCTTAAGATTTGAAAGAAGAATGTGCGTTGGGTTGAATTTTTCCTTCGTCACAACCAACGAATCATGAGAGGAGTTTCATTGAAGATCGTTATCGTTGTGGCAACAATAACTTTGAGTTCTTCGAGTTCTAGTTATCGTCGGGTCGATGATAATCTTGTCAGAAATTTTCAAAGGTGTAGATACTTCAATTTCTTATGATTTCAAACAAGATTGTGCATTGGGTTGAATTATTTCTTCATCACATCCAACGAATCAAGAAATGAGTTTTGTTGAGGAAAGTTATCATTGAGTCAACGACAACTCTGAGTAACAACTTCCGGTTATCGTCGGGGCGATGATAATGGCAACTATAAATAAAGTGTTTGCAACTTTGCATTGAAAAGTATTTACTTAGATGAAGATGAATGATTGAATCATAGCACAAATCATTGGATCATCCATTCAACGATGTTGTATTCGTAAGAAATTATAGAGACATGATGTTAATATTAGTGAATATAGAGTATGTTTAGTTTCTAGTATACTAGAAGTTGCTGCAATAGAACATCTTTATCTTTGACTCAACAATGAATCTAAGGATTGGTCTTCGTGCTTGCAGAATGGATTTCCATGGATTTGATGAGTTCGCGAATCCAGTTCCCCCATTTCCACATGATGTTCAGGTATGCGAGGGGATTGCTCGTGCAAAATGGGTCTCACGATTTGTCACTCTTCGAAACGAAGATGGGGTGGACCTTGCAAGGGGGGTTTGCCAAAACGTTGACCCAGAGTTAATCATTGACCAAGATGGAAAGCCTCTTGGCGATGACCGGGTTGCCATTCAAATTGCTGAGTCTCTGAACGAGGAACTCTTTTCATCTGGTAATGTATGGTCACTTCGTTCCTGGGACATCAAGAGAGTTTTTTTAAATGACGATGTCAGCTTATATGACCATGACCAAACCCATGTATATAACGCAGCCATGAACCCATCAAGCAGAAGAATTCGTAAGGGGGTTCGATCGTACGAAACAACTTGTGAAAGGATTGATCTAGAGATTCCACCCAAAAAAGAACTTCTCCTCTCTATGGAATCGATCACATCAGTGTCCACAAAATCATGTTGTCAGAAAAATTGTGTTCAACCTTTTCCGCGTGGGCAAATCCAAGCGATAAGGACTGAACTATATTCAGGTGAGGACTTCAAGGCGCGTAGCAAGACACTTTTGGAGGTGCATAGGCAAATCCATAAAGACAGTGCTGGCAAAGAATGGATTACCTTAAAAGGTAGAGAAGTGTGCCCCACTGCATGGTGGATCATTCATGGGATTGCAAGAGCTACGTTCTATAGGTACAAAGAGAAGGCTAGAATTGGAAAGCAAGCTCAGGTGCATGGAAATGTGGGATCTAAAAAACCCCGCATGCATACTCTTCAAGCTACTGCCACGCTTCGAATTCTTATTGAGTCTGATGCCGATCGAATGCCACATAAAACAAGGACAATAGAGTCTGGGGAGAAAGTTGCAGCGATGGTTCTACCTTCTGCTTTTCGTTGGAGTGACCAATTACCTAAAATCAATGAGTCCAATGTAGAGTTCAATTTGCAGCCGATTTCTTCTAGTGGCTTGAGCAACATTCGCCGTCAGAATTTCCCTGAATTTGCTGCCAAGGCTCGTGGGGATAGTTTTGCTAGGTGTGGCTTGTGCGATGAGTATAAGCAATTGAGGAGCGCTTGTTGGAAATCAGAGTCGTTTGATAAGTATACCAATATTTTGAATACCCATGTTGCAGGTCAGAGGGCTCATAGAAAGTACTACTATGGAAATCGGGAATTTTCCGTGAGATGCCCGGACAAAATGTTGTGCATCATTCATGATAAAATGGATCACTCAAAAACGGCTTCTCCACACTTTTCTCACAAGAACAAGTCGACGGAATCCTTCATGAAAATGCCTGTTGCTGTCACAGGTATGATTGCTCATGGTCATGGCGATGTACGATATGCACACTATGGTGTGGGCATTTTCCCAACAGATTCGAATCATACCATTGGATCCATTGCAAGGTTGTTGCGGGATTTGGAAGGCCTGCCTAAAAATTCATCGAGGGCGTTATTTTCTATTGAGGAGGGGCAATCCACATTGACAAAGGCGCTTTTAAAAGGAGCAGAAAATTGCTTGGACTCCCTCCTTCCACCTCCAGAACAGCCACTTCTAGCTCAACCTCTCCCACCAATATTAATATTGCAATTGGACAATGCGTCAGGGGACAACAAGAATCGATATGTTTTTGCTTTCTGCTCTTTGCTTGTATACAAAGGCATTTTTCGTGAGGTATACATCAACTTTCTTATTGTGGGACACACTCACGAAGACATTGATGCTCTTTTTGGTCGATGGAGTTCAAGATTGAAGACGAATGACTATCCAACACTTCCAAAGCTCATGAAGTCCTTTATGGATTGTGAAACGCACCCTGTGATTCCTCATCTCATTGAGGAGCTCCCTGATTTCAAGAAATTTGTGGAGGGTTATTTGGGCACTGGTGGAGATGAATTAGAAGGGCATTCGAAAAGTCAACAATTCAAGTTTTTTATGGATTCTTCAGGATGGCCTTTGATGGAGTATAAAAATTTGTGTACTGACCCAAAGTGGTTGCCAGAGCACGGCAATGGGATAAGAATGTGGTCAGAGACTAAGGATGGACTTCCTAAAGTACCAAGTGGTAGCCCTAAACCTTTGGCTCCAGTTCCAATGAAAGCTCTTGAAGAGATAAAGAAAGGTTTGAATGGCTATGTTAAACATTGGAACAAAATGGCAAACAATGATCATAGTGGAGAGTACAGGCGGAAGAATGGTCCACTAGAAGAGTATTGGAAAGGCATCAGAGCTGCTCTAGATGCACCTCTTCAGGTGCGAGAGGCATTACTTGATGGATTTTGGCCAGCTTCAAGGATTGCCAATGATGAAACAGATCAAATGCAAAGAAATGGCACATTGCGTGAAGAAAATGCAGAGGATGCCAACTTTGTTGGACGTAAGCGTGATTGTCCACGTTCTTCGTTTCGTGTTGCTCGTGATACACACGCAGATTCTTTTGTTGCAGTGCGTCCTGCTGATGGTGATCCAAAACCATTTTGGCTCGCTAGGGCTATTACGGCTCCGAGTCCCGATCCAGGGCATATGCATATGATCAAAATCCAATATTGGAGGCCTACTTCGGATCGGCACATTAATATGGAGACATATGAGGGTTGGGACACCAAACAAGGAAATGTGTGGCGTGAAGATAGCGTTATACCTTCAACATGGTCAAGCACAGATTGTATCATGACAGCTTGGAAGCCATGGTTTCGTGATGGAACTAAAAATCCAAAGGTGACGGTTCCAAGTCTACAAATTCAAATTATTAAGGCATCAGTGGCAGCCTTCACGACTACTGCAAATAACGATGGTTCTATGATTGAAGAATGACTTGTAGTTCATAATTTTATTAGACAAATGTTGTTTTGGTAGTTCAATTAGAGCACTCATTGTAATTATTAACAAGTTTGGGCATGTTTACATTCATATATGTATTGGTTACTTTTATTATGGTAGTGTGCCTATGTATGAGAAATTTATTTCTATTAATAGTAAATTTTTTTATTACTATTGCGTCTCCAAGTATTGTATTCTAAATGTTTTTGGTGAATTTTTGGTAATTCATATGTTTAATTTCATGTTAAAGTTTGCTATCCTCCATGTATACATTAGTTTTTTGACATATGAAAGTTTTGATTTTTAAAAATGTCTCACTTCATAATGTCTTTGACTATTTTGTTTTCTTTTTTACAAAGGAATTAGTAAATCGAGATGTACTTTTGAGTTTGTGCTACTTTAGTTAATAGTATAAAATTAATGAAATACATATTTGACATTTTCAAGTCTCAATTTAATGAACAGTCTCAATTTAATGAACCCTTCTTCCACCTTGCATGTATGAAAAATTAAAATGAGACTGCAATTTGTCTCATTTTAACGAATAAGGCCTTAAAACATTTTTATGTAAAGCGGTAATACCCGGATTCCTTACAACACTTCCTTTGTACACTCCTGACTTGCAGGCGCTGTCAATGTTGTAGATTTGTTGCCACCTACTGTTGCATCAGGTGTACTCACTTCCAAACCGACCTCATCGGAGCATGTGCTTGATGTTGTCTACGAGTCGACGGATCAAAATGTCACCTTCACGGAGGACAAGCCTGAATCCTTGAATACTGCCGCACTTCTACTTAAAGACAGTGTTATACCTGATGCCGATCTTCTCGAGGTCATGATTCTCGAGCCGACCGCTATGACAAGGAATGTTACTACGGAGATAGCCGAGACCTTATAGCAGAAGGTATGTGTGGGAGTCCTAAATAGGGCCTTAGAAGTTTTTAGGAGAAATTGAGGACATAGTGGGTTCATCTAGATAAATTTTTTGTCTTTTTGCTATAAAAATAGAGTAGGGACAAAGAAGAACCGGAACCAGAAAATTAGAAAACCTTAATTCCATAATAGAGTTAATAGGTACTCCTGAAATCCGAAACTGGAAAATCAATAATCGGGAACGAGATTGATTTCAGTCGGTATTCTAAAAGATATAGCTCAATAGAAATCGGAAACCGGAAGTTAACGGTCATCTCCGGATAATGATGAGCAACGTAGTGGATCGGAGGATTTCACGGCGAAATTCCAACAACCATTTTAATGGTCTAGTGATTGGAAAAGTCAAAACCAACGGTGGGAAACGGGAAGTAGGAAGAATTCAATGTCAGACCTTTTTCCAGTTTCTCCGGCAAGTTATAACTTGGAAATTGTTTCCATTAGGGTTCATACACTACTAGAAAATTTCGTTTTTCTGTTGTTTTGGTCGCGTTGATCCAGTCAAAATCTGACAGAAATCTGTTGGTTTCAACAGATTTCTGTCAGATTTTGACTGGATCAACGCGACCAAAACAACAGAAAAACGAAATTTTCTAGTAGTGATAGTTGGTTTGAGAGTTTCCGATTTTTGTTGACAATTTAAGTTTCCGAGTGAGCTAGTGCTACAGTATGAGCGACTGCTGCGAGGGTTAGTCGGAGAAGAGAAAGGAGAGCACTGCAACCATGTCTGGGAGTGAGGCTGAGGACGAGACCCCCACCACGAAGATATCGCTTAGAAACATTGTTCTGGTTATTCCGGAAGACTCGGGAGAGAGAGCCGACCTAGTGGAGGATCTTAGTCAAATGGGCTGTGTAGGGCTGATAGAAAGGCCCTGGAGTTTCAAAGACGAACTGATGGTGCGGGAGGTATTGCATCCGCAGTCGAACGAATGGAGGAAGACCGTGAGGGCGCTTCCGGACAAGTGGACCGCAGGAGTATGGTGGGAGGTTTACGGTTTTGCTCGGGGCGGAGAAGGGATGGCCTCCCGGACAGACAAGACCACGGTGGGTAAGTTCCGGAACGCCCCTCACACAAAGGATGGATACACGGTGAGTGACTGCAAGGATGAGCGAGAGAAGAGGGTGCTAGAATTTCTAATTCCACTTCTCAATCTGGATAGAGAAAACCGAATGACCATCACTTTGGGAAATACAATCTTTGGTGCATTGTTCGGAGACAGGAAGGTAGATTGGGGGTTAGTTTTGAGAGATTATGTCGCCAAATTATGCAAGAGAGTGGGAAAGACTAAACCATCTAGCATTTCCCCATTTCTTTTTCATTTGTACCATGCCCAAGATTGTATGAGGGCGCAAGAGAGGCAGGAATACACAATCCAGGAGGTCAAACTGGCCCACGGGATGAAACCTGACTCTGATAATGAGATGGAAGAGACTCAAGAGAGAGAGGTTAAGAAAGAGGCTTCCGGTTCGTTGGGAAATCCGGAACTGAAAAAGAGGAAAGGAAAAGAGGTCCAGATAGAGGAAGAAAAGGATCCAATCTGGAACAGCGATCCCTTAGGGTCGATTATAGGATAGCTCAAGAAAGTCCAGGAAGAACATGAGAAAGAGTGAAATACCTTGAAAAAGGTATGTAAGATGTTGGGAGATATTCCTAGAACAAGGTGTGTAGAACAAATCCAGAATTTGATAGAGGATGTTGAGGGAAAATACGGAAAGGCGAAGTATCAGGATTTAGCGGATGATTGTTGTCCTTGAAAGAAGAATTGAGTAGACAAAAACAGGAGAGTGAGCGTAACCGGAAGTATTTAGTTCAAACTGAGGATATGATTGACCGGATTAGAATTCATCACCCTTCCGGCAGAAACATTGAACAAGGCTAGGTTATTTGATGAGAAGGTTTTGGAAGGGGTAGGAAAGCTAGGGGACAAAGTCATTCATGTCCTAGTATCCTTCAACTCCAAGATGGAACATCTACTTGTTCAATTGAGAGAGGTCATGGGGGAGGTCAGTCCACCTCCCCAACCGGAATCAAAACCGGAAATGGTTGGTACAACAGAGACAACTCCATCCAAGCCACCGCGGTCGGAGACCAAGCAGACATCCCCAATGACACGGGAAAAATCTGGACATTCATCCGAAGACGTGATGATAGTCACTCCTGCTAAGGAGACTGTTACCCCGGAAACCGGAACTGCACACACACCAACACCCGGATTAGTCTTGCGGGGAAAGGTGAAAGTGGAAGAGGTTGATTTGGGGATGCCGCAAAGCAAGATTTCGAAGGCCTCTCGCACTCCTAGCCAGGCAAAGATGAAGACTCCAAGGCCTCCATCAGCAAGGAAATCAACCCGGACAAAGTCAGAGGAAGAAGAAGAAGAAGATGAGAATTCGGAAGAAGGAGGAAGAGGATTCCAGTTCTGAATCCGGAAAGGAGTCTGAACCATACTCTGATCTGGATCAGGAACTGACCGCACCAAAGAAGAAGAAAACTAAGACCAAGGTTTAGTCCTCCAAGGCCAAGAAATGGAAGACAGTTTCTGGTTCCGTCCAAAAACAACCAACGCAGAAGGGCACCCCGAAACCAAGTACAACACTGGGGAAGTGACAAAAAAGTTAAAGTAGGACAGATAGGTAGGTTAGAATCTCGGCTGAAAACCCAAGTTTTTGGAAGAAAGTATTTTGTAAATCACTTTTAGCAGGAAAGGTAGAATTGACTTCTTAGATCCAGATTTATCGGAACGGGAATATTAACGGCTAGTTCCAAGATTATAGTAGTCAATATCAGTTTTTTTAATGAGGAGGAGGGCACAAGTTGATTCAGGAAAGGTAGATTTGGATTCCCATGGACTGAGAAGTCCTATGGGTTGTTTAGTATTTAGTTATCCGATTATTGTTAATCCGGTGTGCATTTCCATATTTTGTTTTCCTAGCATTGTGCAATCCAAATCAGCTTTCTGGTTCACAATTTGAGGTGGCGGTGTTTCCTTTAGTGGTGGATAACCATTGATGTATGTTCTGTAGAGATTGCAGGAATAGGTAAGGAGGGAGTGTGCTCGGATATTAAGATTGTCCGGATTCTTAAAGAAAGACTGCGAGCAAGGATGTTTTCCGGACCCAAATGTGACCGATTCGTGTTTCTAGTTGAGTTTTGATAGTCCCGGATGTGTGCAAAGTGTAACTGTTGACTGTTCTAGAGCAGCTCCTGTTTTCCTGGTCGATAGGTTCAGACTTAACCGGAATCCTGAAAGGAGGTAACAACTCCCTAACTTAGCCATCCCGGTTTGTACCAAGAATCTAGATTAACTAATAGGCCGTCGTTGTAGTCCAAGTTAGTATTCTAGCCAACTATACCTTACGTGACCTGCTGACCCTGATAGCTATCCGGTTCAGCTGTGAAGGAGAGTTTGACTAGAATTAAGCTTTGTGGTGTTGTGTTTTTCTTCTTCTTTTTATAGTGGATCTCTTGTCACTCTAAAACTTAGAGGGTAGGTTTTAAGCTTCCTGCCTCAAACCCAATACGCGGATCTCTCTTGATTCAGAGGTTAAACTCAATTCCGATTACCAAGAACGGGAAAGTCAAACTAGCTACCCCCTTTTCAGTTCTAGCCTAATTGTAAATAGATTGTAGATAATGTGTGAATAGGAGAGGTTAAAGGGTGAGTATGGTAATAGAATAGAATAATTAGACTTAACCGGATTAGAGTAGATGTTCGTGGGTTTGTTGTGACAAGGCAAATTCCTCTCTTTTGGACAAACAAAGATTCCTCCAACTAAATCTCTGTGGGAATGATAAACGGGTTACTTTAGGATCATTTCCAGTCCTAGAGAAGCAACCTGACTTTCCTGTGCTACGACAGTATGTCTTGAATTTTACATTCTGAATTCTGTGTTTGTTTAGTGACGTCTACAAATCTGAACGACCGTTTCAATTAGCGCGATGTCCAAAGGCTATGAATGCAGGATAATAACTAACTCGACATTCGTCCATTATTTATCAGGAATCTAATCCTCCACGTGATCTTCCAAGACTTAAGGAGGTGGTCAATCTTCCATTGGAGTCCAGGGCGGTGGACAAGTGGATCAACGTCGTCCTAGACCTCAATGGGATATTGTGTGCCTGTGAAGATCACAAGTATAAGGGCTGGGCCAAACAGACTGGGGACGCATTCCAACCGCACTCTGCTACTGAGCTTGTAGTTGTGGGGCCCAAGCTAGTGTATGTCCGTCCCGGGTGTTCAGATTTCTTACGTGCGTTAGGAGAGATAGCTACAATTTCAGTGTGGAGCAGTATGAAGACTTCCACTACTGATGAAGTGGCCGCCTATCTCTTTAAGGGGCTTGACTTGCCGGTAGTCAGACTAGGACAGACCTCTTGTATGACTCTGAAATGCAGGGGAAAAAACTCGAGAATTACAACATTCAGGGAACCAAGCACAAATAAGGAACTCTTCCTTAAGAACTTAGACAGCTTGTTCACTGGCTACTGGGGGAGGTTCTCGTCCCAAAATACCGTGATAGTAGATGATAGTCCCATGAAGCACATTCTTAACAATGTTGAGAACGTCATTTTGCCGGAGTCATGGTCATACAGAGGTAACGGTGTGAAGGACACTTTCCTCTTAGATGTCCTACTCCCTTGGTTCCAAAATCTTCATGTGGCTCGTGAAGAGGGACTTAAGTCCTTCCGAGAGAATGCGGCCAATTGAATTGGACGCCGCATGCTCTGTGACGATCGAAAATAGAAGAGGGAGTATGATAAGTTGATGGAGGTCGTGCAGGCATCTTCCTACATTTGTTAGGACTACGCTAAGGGAGGCATAAGTTCTCGTTTTCCATGCTCTGGTCTAATTTAGCTCGAGTCGAACTGACTTAAGTCTGATTTATGGAGATTTGTAATTTCAGTCCTTATGCTTCTAATAAAATAGTCGTGGATTTTTCGTGTCGCAGTACAAGGTGAGTAAATTCCTTGTTATACGCCCAAAAACTCCTTTAAAGTATAACTAAGTGAACCTAAAGATTGAACCCACGAGATCCTGTGAAGTATTTAGCGTTATTGAACGATTTAGACTAAGTTAGCACGCAAATCCAACTTTCGGTTCCAAGTCAATTACCGGAAGACATTATAATATCCGGAAAACTAAGAAATGGCTTTCCGCCACTATTCCGGTCCTACTAACTATCCGATCTATATAACAATTACAACCCCAGGAGGCTATAATTTCCGATTCCGGTTACTCCTGTAGACCGATCCACTTCAGTCTATTAACATTCTTCTTTATCCTATCCGGTTTAATTTAGCCTCTGTTTTACTATCAGAGGGGTCACCTCTTGGTTTTTAGAGTGGTAGGCCCACCACTCCTTCAGTAACTTATAGTGGCTGAAGATTCACTTATCCTATTCTCTAATCTCCTACTTACTACGGATCTGGTTTAGTCCTTCACAACAATCTAGGTATTGATCCGGATTGCAAGTCACACAAAGACTCCCCATACGATCCTCTGATACTACGACCTTGGGCAACCTTTCCTATCCGTGCAAAGCTAGGTGGTTACAAGTGAAACCCGTCCATTCCAACACTTTACTAGAGTTATTCCGTTTACCAACGATGGCAGCAAGACCTCACAAGAGATCAGACACTCAACTGGATTTCCCACCCAGGAGTTCTAGCGCAAGTAGGGAATCCCTCCCTATCCGCCTAGCCTAACAACGGTTTTCTCACCCGGAATCTCAAACTCTAGATACGTTGAGGAATTGAAGTGCACTCCCAACTCTTTTACTACCTACTCACGTACACTGGAAATCGAAAAACGGAATGCACCAAGGGAAGGAAATGTCAACTCTAACTCCAACTCTTGTTCTCCTCTCTTCCGGTCATACAGTAATCATATACACTCATATGACACACACCCACGACAGAGAAGCAAAAGGGAAAGACATAAGGGGATTTGCAAAAGAAGACTTTTTTTCTCCCCCACCCTTTCTCAGGGCAGGTTTATATACAAAACCAAAAAAGTACAAAAAGGTAAAAAGCGTCACAGAATCCGGCCGCATTTCCCGGCTGAACTTCCGATCCTACCTACCTACTATCGGATAGAATCCGGTTCCATTCTAATTTCTCTAGTATGTACAAATTTTACTAATCTACAATCCTAACCCTAAGGTAGGACTCTTCGGCTCGACTTCCATCCCCTCGAAGATTTCAGTCAGGTTCCGATTCCGTTCTCCATCCATAGGTTTTGGAACTGGATCGCCTTGACCGGAATCGGGTGTGGATTCCACATCGATGGCGGATTCTGGGGTGTTGGCCGGTTTAGACGTCTGTGCAGTCATCTTGGACTTGGAAGTCTTATCCTTCCCTTCTTCAACGGCTAACACATCCGAAAATGATTCCGGTAGCGAGAGCTCTGATAGATGGATCTCCTTAGAACACGT
Organism: Climacium dendroides; assembly: GCA_950106755.1. Lineage (NCBI taxonomy): Eukaryota > Viridiplantae > Streptophyta > Bryopsida > Hypnales > Climaciaceae > Climacium > Climacium dendroides. The sequence continues at coordinate 22,215,139 of OX467088.1, forward strand.
GGCTCCCGTCAGTTTCCGGCTGCTTTCTTCAATCCGGTCCGCTGAAATCCGTGCCTCCTTCACCGCCATCTCAACCCGCTCCGCATAGTCCGTGAGAATCCTTACTATCCTAGCACCGGATAGTTTCTTCTCCTTATGGACTTCGTCATCGAATAGCTTGGCCTTGGTGGCGACCGTCCCGAATACTCCAAGCACGTCCTTCACCTGCTTTGCTATCCTTCACGTTTCCTCTGCTATCTCCCTCGTGGCGGCTGCCTCCTCCTTCAAGCCGAAGTTTTCCGCCTTCAAGGTATCCACCTCCGTCTGAAGTCGGACTACTTCTTCCTCCCGCCTTCGGTACTCGACCGGATCGGTGATACAGTCGGCTACCTTCGCTGGTAGCTGGCTGTCTAGCGGCGCATCCACCAGTTTTCCGATCGCCTCCAGGGTCAAATACTTCACTTCCCAATCTGCCCGGACACTGGAGAGAATAGCAATCAAGTTATTGAATGGATCCCATGGATCCATTTCTTGATTTCTTCCTCCATAACAGCCTTCCGTTTCTCAACCGGAGTTGACGGGCCATGACTTGGAGGTGTTCCTCGCCTATGGGGAGGAGTTGTTTTCTGTCGCTTGATTGGCGGCAGTACTTCTTCCTCTTCTTCCTCTGTTTCCGAATCCGAATTCGGAACCGATTCCGCTTCTTCGTCCTCTTCTGATTCCCCATATTTCAAAAGAGCTCCCTGAGCCTTCCATTCCTTCTCTTCCTCGTTCGTCAAGAGTTGGTGGTTATGGTACAAGTGATACAAGTATGCGCATATACTCTTTCCTACCCTCCCGATGAGCTGGATTACCAGATCAAAAATGATCCGAGCCCAATCCACGTTCTGGGTTCCGCTCAGAGAACCGAAAATGGTATTCCCTAGGGTGATTGTTACCCTCGTCGGTTTCTCCGGATGGAGGATCGAAATCAGAAACCTCAAAAGACGGCGGTGTCAATCGTTTATGCAGTCGTCAACTGCGTATCCGTCTTTAGGGTTGGGAACGCCATGGAACTTCCCCCGGATGAATTCATCCTTTCGGTCGGCCATTCCAAGCCCCCCTACCCAGAAATCATACACTCCTCTCCAAACTTCCTCAGTCTAGAGGGACGGATTCCCTCTCAAGGTGTTATCGAATTCATTGGACAATTTGCCCAAGAGTTCCTTCACCATTCTCTCCTCCCGGAATCCCCAAGGTTTCTCAGTGAACCCCTGGCAACCCATAGAAGATAAGTCTTCTATGAGTTGGGCCTTCTCCTATTCGTCTGAGGGACTCACTGAAAATATCTTCCGGAGTTTCACCTCGACCGAACCGGATCCTGCCGACCCCGCTCTCTTTCGACGTAGCAGCGGCATGGGGTGGATTACCTCTCACACGGATTTCCTCACCGATTCTACCTCACCCGCTCCTAGCCGCACGTCCCGTTCCTTTTTTCTCTCTCCAATCTCAACTGAAAGTACTAAAATTCTATTGAGGCATTCTCTCCTGATACAAGGATACCTAATGCTGTAAACAACATGAGGAGCGCCCAATCTCGCGAGGAAATGAAAGAGGTAAGATTGGCAAGCTTGGTCCTTAAATAGCCCCAGGACTCCACCGTGGTCACAATGACCATTTCCGGTTTGGCGGCTTGATGTTCGGTCCAACCCTAATCCGGTTTCTAGGTTGATTTTGGATGGGTTTCCAATCCCGACCAATTTGAAACTTTCAACTGAATTGAATCCGGTCTACCTGCTATTTCATTTTCTGTATATATATATATATCTGGTTTTCTTACAATTGGCATTCCGATCCGGTTCTTCCTAACTAGTTTCCGTTCTAATTTCTAGATAAATTGAACAAAACAAAAATTCACGTTGTGATAGTGCTCGTGTCTCAAATCAGCTCGACTGGAGCTTTTTAGTTGGATGGTGTGATTGATTCACATTCTAGGTTTGTTTATAAATGGTGTTTCAAGTTCTCAATGCTATGCAGTTCTATTTCATGGTCATGATATAAATATTATTTGCTTCTAGAGTTTGGACGTATGGAATTGAACTGATGGAAATGATCACCTTCCGTGCGTTGCGTCGGCGGATTCTATATTGGACTATGGACAATATGCAATCCTGAGCAGGGGGAACTTTCTATGCTCGGCGGCAACAACAAACTCCACAATGGACTATTCTACTAAGCCCGTGGATGACGGTGTGGTGGATAGTCCGCCTAATAACGGCCCACGTCTGCCAAAGTCCTGCTCACCTTCTCCTTTGCGCTGCGGCGAGCCACTTGCTTTTCAGTTATCGCTGGTGGCATCAGATATGGTACCAAAAAAGAAGCTTTATGAGGAGGCCACAATACAAGTTCCTGCACCAGGGAACAAGTCAGGGGTCTCTCGTGGATCTCATGATATTGGTGGATCTTGTGATACTCATGTCGGAGTTGCTTGTGATAGTGCAAGGCGCCGTCCCAGGTATGTCCTGTCGGGGAGCGTCCGGATGTCTAAGACACATGATGGGGTGCAGAGAATTTGAAGCAATGCTCGTCATCTCAACGCATCGGACCGCATGTTCTTACAACGACAGAGGCATCAACGGTGGAATGAGTACAAGAAGCCAAATACAGGATACAGTCAAGGGCCTGAGATTCTCAAGGCGAGGGAATTACAGCGATGTAAATCACACATATAATACTTGTTCATATTATGTGTTCATATTGTAGAGTGGCAGTCTACAAAGAAGTACATGTTAGGAATTTGTGAGTGATAGTCTTCCATCAATACTAGGGATTCATATACTATACATTTAGGACTGCTCGATAATGATATTCTATAACAATACATGGGTGATGGTCTGAGATGACCCTAAACTATTGGGTGATGGGCATGAGCTTTATGGAGATGCGAATTATCCAACATCCATAGTGGAAGAGAAGTCCAAGTTTCCAAATAGTCCGCTTCGAGAATCGGTTCCAGTTATTGCTCCTGGGCAGTCCATTCCATGTCCACAGGTTCCGTTGGAACAAGGGAGGTTGAAGAAATAGAAACACAGTGGATCGTTTTGTACTGCTATTTCAACTCCCAGTTGGGGCGTCTGGGAGAGAAGGTCGTTGCAAGCGCAATGGAGGCAACATATTCGCGACCTCGGACAGATTCACAAGGGGGGATACAGTCGGGGACAAGAAATTCTAAAGGCTCGGGAGAAAATGAGGACTACATCTTGTACCTCATGTACAATTGTATGTAGAAGAAGTTCTAATTATGTACATATAGACTCAACAATCCCTAAGTTTGCGTAGAGAATAGAGAAATAATAAATCCTAAACCTTAGTAAGATCTTGAGCCCGATTTTATCAATAGCAGAGACTAATGTAGAGGTTGTTGGAGCTCGAAAGATGTAGAGTCAAATAGCAGCGTCCCCTTTACCAAATAATCTTTTGCATTGCACTTTGTATAATGCAGTGTCTGAGATTATTTGGTGAAAGGGCCATTGTTATTCGATTCTACAACTTCCGAGCTTTGACAATCGTGGACCTCATAGTCACTATGGACAGTACGTTATACTCAAGGGGCCGCAGTGTCCATAGAATGAAGGTCGTTCTTGAGCCTGATTTTATCAATAGCAAAGACTAATGTAGGGGTTGTCGGAGCTCGGAAGTTGTAGAGTCGAATCGCAGCGGTCCCTTTACCAAATAATCTTTTGCATTGCACTTTCTCCGGTGTAGTGTCTGAGAATAATTGGTGGAAGAACCATTGTTATTCGATTCTACAATTTTCGAGCTTTGACAATCCCTACGTTTGTCTCTGCTATTGATAAAGGCAGGCTCATGGCCTTCTAGTCACGAAGCCTTCATCTTGTGGACGCAATTGCCAATTTGACGAAAGTCCTAGTGCTTAGTCCTAGTGCTTCTAGAAACCTACATTTTACATCATATGTATCTTATACAAGTGTAGTCCACAATGGAAGTAGTAGTTTAGTACATGGATTACTCTATGTTTATAGTGTATACATCCAATACATGTATATTTGATGACTTCCTATAAATTATGAAGAAGTCACAATTTTGACCTTCGATTTTGGAATTTGTACCTTCCGTATGCGCTTTTTGTGTCATTGCAATGCTTTCCTGGTATTCATTGGTCTACAAGTATATTAAATTCATGGTTGAAAGTCTCTTCCTCAACTCCCATTTCACTGGAAAACTCTCATTTTAATGAATATTATGTTTCTTGTTGACTCACTTATCCACTTAGCTGCCAATTTCTTCCATTGGTATCCCTTCTTCTCTAATCCTTCATTTATAATTGCAAAGTGGGATTATTGGTAATACTGTGGACATGAAAGAGATGAGTTTACCTAGACATAATGCACCACATTGTGAGCTTAAACGCCTGGATGATGCGCTTCTATCGCTCCCCGAAGAAATTCCTTCATGCATAACCTTCGTGGGCTACAGTGCTTCTTTTCCTTCGCCACTGACAATACTCCTCGGTGCAATTTCACATACGTTGTCTGAACAGATGAATTGATAGCCGAATAGAACCTTTGACTTCGTGTTTGATGAACGCTAGCCTATGACTTGTTGATCAAGGTTCGCAAGATTGCATAGCCTTGCTGACCAAGGTACATGAACTGAACAGTTAGGGAAGCAGATTTCAGTTTTGTAGTGTGTGATTAGTGGGAGCTAAATCGTTGTAGCCCCTTGTAAATGAATTGATTATTAGCATTCCATTCTCTCTGCACACATCAAATGCCACACATACACAATGGTACAATGCATTTGATGTGTGTCATTCTGCATGTAGCTTTGTATATAACGGTTGGCAAATTGAAACTATCTCTGTCTCATGAAATTCCAAATTATTTGACCATGAATGTGATTGCTCTGTACGCTTACTTTAGATCTTTCTGCAATCAATGAGTTGTCAAATTCCAGTATCAGGTCGAGGATTTGCAACAATGGCGTCATTCAGTGTGAGTTCATGGCCTCTGACTTCATGAATTTTTGTTTTGATTGCTTCTGAATCTTGCATTTTTCATGGTGAGATTGAATTGAGAGTGGTCGATTTCATTTGTAGGTGGAAGCTCTTCTTGACGATGCTGGTGCAGTTGCATTTTTGAATGACCTACTGATTTTATATGGTGTTCATGTGTTTAGGAATCAGAGATGTTTCCCAGAACAAATTCACTGGACCTGTTCCGCACACTTTGAATAAGTCTGTGACCTTCATGAAATCCTACATCAACCCAAACATTAAGAACTATGACATGTACAAGTTTAATCCACTTCATCTAATTTGTTGTTTTTAGAGGGAAATTGAATAAATTCTAAGGTGCTAGATAGATACCTTGGCACCTCGGCACTTCTTGTAAGACCTCATGGATTGACCAACATTTTCGTTACCTTCGTGCTCGTATAGACAGTCAGGAGATTGAACACTTTCTACATGCGCTATGCGATTTGGCCGGCATGAAGCTTCCTTCTTAAGAGCCGTCGGTCACAGGTACACATCCAATCCAGTCACTGCACAAACTCAAACAAATAACGGTGATGAAAATGCCCGCGGTGAAACCGTTGACACGCCCTCCAACTTCCAGTAACTGACAAGTTGGCTAGTCCTTCACCTTCATAGGAGCATTTGGAGTGAGTCTCCAAGAGAAAAATTCAAGCAAATTGAGGACATAGGCCGGTCGGGAATATGGATCTCTAGATTGTCTTCATTACTTGACACTTTCAGACTTATAAAAAATACTTAAACAAATTATCCTCTCTTGTTGGTGGTTTTTTCAAGACCCCGTCCATCGACAGCTCTGCCTGTTTTTCTACCTCCCACGCCACCAAACCTTAATCCGGTATTTAGTTCACATGACCTCATCTTATCTTGAGACTTTTGTAGGAAATTGAAGTTTCCATCTCCGGTATTTGAGAGAAATGTTTGAGATGTTTATGTATATTACTTCATATTGGAGCTATGTAGATCTAACATGGTTTATCAAAGAATCTGAATTCCGTAAGATTGTTAGGTCCAATTCTATTAAGAGTAAACTGACGATATTGGAGGTTGCAATCAAAGCTGATATCATTACAATAGTATTAACTTAGCAAAGTGTATCATGCAAACATTTGCTCTATTGTCTCCCACATCTTGGTATATCCTAGTGTATATGCCATTGTGTTGTTTGCTTTCTCATTGAACTCTCATAGTCTACAAGTTACACCTTGTTGTCACGCAGTTGCAGTAATTCAAATGTTGGAGAAGACCTAAAAAGACAAGATCTGTGAAGTTATTTTGGATAATATACTGCAACATATGCACTTCAGTCCGTAGAACTTCATAACGTATGCCACATCATATTTTTGTTTGTAGATCTATGCAAAAGAATTTGCATGCACTCAAGTTGCATCTAAGAATAATTCCTTATGTCGACATGGTTGCTATTGATCATTCAATAATGCCATTGCATTGTTTTAGTATACGTAAAGAAGTAGAGGGTTTTGTCCATTTTACATTACAAAAGTCACTATTTGATTGAGAAGTTATTTATTTTCATAGTTCAAATGAAGCCCTGCATGTGGGTGACAAACGACTGGAATCGACTCCACTATTGATCAAATTCGGGAAAAAAGCGAGCTCCAGATTTAGGTTGTACTAAAGTTAATTTTGTCTTCTACCTAGGAATTAGAAGACGACTGCGTGGGATTAGTTGAGTTACGCTGCTACGAGTGAAGCGAACAAGTCTTCTGTGGGCGGAAATGTGCTATGAACTTGGGATTGTCAAGGAAAGCGGTGTCGTGTAGAGAATGGTTTGCCTTGGGAAGTCACGGGGATTCTGGCTGCAACCAGAAATGGCCTAGGAAATAAGAAAATCGTTGTCGCGTCAAATCTTCTACTTCGTCTTCAAACTGATCCCCGTTGGCCTATCCTATATGGCTGGCTCTATATGGGCCAAAGTAAGGGTAGTGTGATAAGAAACAAATCCTCGGATGGGTAAAATGGGACGGCTAGAGCACGAGCTGAACCGTCCGAATGATGGGCTCCTAACTTTCAAACTCCTAGTGACCAGCTTTAAAAAACAAGCTTTCACCGTGAGAACAAGTAAGTTTCGACTATGTGGGCCATTAACCCCTTTTCGTCACCCACAACACAAAATGAGGCTAGCGTTGGTGTTACCCAAGCCGCCCGCAACAACAAAGTTTACAAAGCCACAAGCCACACACACACATACACAAGTCTTCAATACTCCTCCAGACTCCAATACTCCTCCAGACTCCCAGACTCCAATACTCCTCCAAACTCCAACACTCCTCCAAACTCCAAGTTGAACTTTAGGTAAGTGCCACCGTTGCTTCACAACTCCAAATCAGGTGAGTGATAACTTTTCGGAAAGCTAACACAAACTTCTATTTCTTCTCCAATTTTCAAACAATTCTAAGACTCTATCCAACTTCTATGTCCATCCAAAGTTTCGGTCTTGAGGAAAAAAAAGGCAGCAGACCCTCTTTCACTCTCACACTCATAACTCACTCATACAAGCTTCAGATAAAACGAATGATAGCTTTATGAAAAGCTAACACAATTTCCTAAACACCCTCTAATTTTCATTGCAAACCAAGAACCTGTCCGTCTTTTATGGCTGGTCAAAATCTTTGCCTCTTAATTTCAAAGGCAACAAATTTCCCTCCACTCAAACTAGCACAACTTTTGATTTACAACTTCAAATCAAGAAAGTGAGATCTTTTTTGAAACTACACACCATGATACATAATTTCTCTAAATTTCATTGAAAAACTCCTTCCAACTAAAAAAACCATAGGCCTCCCAACATTCGGAGCCTTCCTTAAATCCCAACGGGAGAGAAAAAGAAAAGTACCCCCCCTTTTTCTTCACTCTATCTTCACTCTAACTTCCCTCTATCTTCACTCTATCTTCACTCTATCTTCACTCTATCTTCACTCTATCTTCCTTCTATTTTTCCTCTATCTTCACTCTATCTTCACTCTATCTTCCTTCTATTTTTCCTCTATCTTCACTCTATCTTCACTCTAACTTTCCTCTATCTTCACTCTATCTTCATTCTATCTTCCTTCTATTTTTCCTCTATCTTCACTCTAATCACCAAACAAGTGGGGTTAGCCCCTAACTCACTCCCAAAGCTTCTATTTATCTCTCTACAACTATCTCTTTATTTTTATCTTTGAAGGAAATTCTCTTCAAGTTTACTTAGAAGGCAAACTATTAGAATATTTCCCTCATATTATTCCACAAAAATAAGACTATAATAAAAATTCATTACAAATATGGAATGAAGAACTAAAATCCAACACACATCTAGTAGAGGTAAAAAACTAGAGTTCCAATCAAAATATCACTCCATTTGCAAGAATTTGAGGATTGCAAACTCACGCTCCGGTTGAGATCCTTCATCTTGAGACTCAGAAAAAACCCTCCAGTTCGACATGATACAATCTAAAATAAACATGAAGAAGAAAAATATCAAATGAAATGAACCTTTCAAGTGAATCCTTTTCTATATAGTTGGAGAGAGAAGGCATCACCTTGAATCCACCTCAATTGACGTCATCTTCTTTATAATCTTATAAACATTTAAATCTATCTAAATCATATGTATATACATTTTTTATATAATGTGAGCATTTCCAGCACGACAGCGGAGGGAGCTCAGACGGAAATTGTCGTCGTCACCACTGAGGGTCTCCGTCCGTTCTCTTTTGCACTGTAGTCATGGGGCCAGACCAAATGGACCAGGGGGTCTAGAGACTTGGAGTTGAACGAGTTAGATCAATTGTGGACATTTTTATGGTTAATTCTATCTATATTCAGTAGCTCCACTCAATCTCAAGATTGTTCTCTTACTAGTAGTTTTGTAAAGTAAATTCACGGTACATTCCGATGGAAAATGAAGTGATCATTGTGATAGAGGCATGAAAGGACCCTCGCATATTGTACTTTGATGTCAAGTTCGTAATGGCCAAATCGGAATCATTACTTTTTCAAGAAAATCCCTTTAGATAGTAGCTTTTAGAAATTATAAAAATTCATAATGGAGGAAGAAAAATATGTCACACTTTAGAGGTAGGGACCTCCAACTTCATGGTCATGTAGACATAATTATGTGGTATGGTAGCTTCAGTTTCAGAATTCTTCAAATTGCCAGTTTCCCAAGCCCTAGGCACCATAACAATTCCTAACTGGAAAATCATGATAAAGACTTATTTAGAACCTTGCTATGAATGTTTTGTTTCTCCATTATAAATAATTAAATACCAAAATAAGATTTTATTTTACTCTGGTTGTCTGGCTGGCAATCCAGCTTTAAATCCAAACATGAAGTTGATGTTTGTTGAATTTAAGGATTAGAAAAAATCCATGGTTTTAAATCATGGATTTCTTACATTTATAAATTAATCACCTTGGTATTTTTATTATTTCATTTTTCATTTTTCATGGGGTTCTTTTTGTAAGCTTCAAATTGTTTTAATCAATATTTTCTACACGTTCCCAATATGTCACAATAGAATTTCTAAAAATTTCATCATAGGCCATATTCATTTATTTTTATTTTATTTTTTAACAAAATTGACCCGAGCGTAGGGTAATGTTCAAAGCATGTCCCACTTTAAACAACATTCTATTGTTAATGGTGAACACTTTGAAGCCATGGATGACAGTATTTTGGACTGAGAACTTTGAAGGTGTCTACCTTGGAGACAGCATCTATGTAGTCTCTAGTTGCAAAATGATTCCAGGGTTCCAACTTCCAAGTCTATATGCTACAAATGAAAATATTTGTGTCCATCAAGGTTGGATTTTATATATTATGAAGTTTTTGAAGTATAAGAAGTACTAATTGCTTAGTACAACCTATATGATGTATCACATTTTTGGGATTGTACTTCATACTAACACTAGTATAATGTGACCAAAGTCAAAATTAGTGGACCTGTAATTGAGGTTATTGATTTTGCATCCTTCAGAAGGCAAAGCTGACATTGCTTTTGAATGCTGTGCAGAATTGAAGTTGGTGGCCAAAGGAAACTCTAAAGAAATGAGCTATTTGTGTACCGATTTGCAAGAAGAATATCAATGTAAGTAGAAAGAATCATCTCTCACTAGATTATTCCAATGGAAGATGCTAGTATAAGGTATTCTCCATTTTAGAAGTGAAGGACAGACTTGAAGATTTATGCAATCATTTCAGTGCTTTACACTTCTATTGATGCTTCTTTAAATAATTTCTTTTGTAAGTGGACTATGTTTCCTTCATGTGCCAATTCAATGTCTTTGTCATTCAAAGAATGACATAGTATGCCAATGTTCCATGACATCCAATGAAATCTCTTTGAATGATTGGAAGTTGAAATCTTCCTTCACAAAGATGAAGAGATTTATAGTTGAAGACAAGGAAAAATGGATCAAAAACCCTAGCAGACCAAAATGATTCACTATGTGTATGCATTCATCCTTCATTTCCATACCTTTATTCAATAAAGAAAGAGGATGTTTAGCATAAATAAATAAGTAGAAGTGTGTATGTTTTGAGACGTGGCTACCATGTTGTTACTATGGCTACATTGTACTTGTCTGAAATTACCCATCACTTTCTATTGTAGTTAGGAAACACTCTTATTTGCAATCAATTCATGGGAATTGAGAAATATTAAGTTGATGGTGCTATGAAGGTACTCTTCAGAAGTGACAATGTTTTCCTAGGATTATTGGATCAAAGAAATCTATTTTTCATGAATGTTTATGTCCTCCGTGTAGTAGTTTAGAATTTGAGGAGGCATGCTATTGGAAGGCTAGAATTCACTAGAAGTTCTCATGTCACACCAATCTCATGATTGCACCAGCTCTTAGTATTGTGTATTTTTATTTTTTAATAGACTTCAAATTTGATTTCAATGTTGAAATTTATGTATGTCTACAAAGTTGTAAACGTATTTTGATAGTGACATATTATATGCAACCTAAAACAATGAAGAGCACACAATGTTGAAAGCAGAGCTGCAGAATTTGAAGCATCTACAATTATGGCAAGAGGAAGAGATTGAAGCAGATGCCAGGTGTCTATCGAAGTATCCATGTCCATGCATGGATTGTACGGGAGGAAAAGTCCTTCAGAGACAAACTATTCGAAAGCACCTTCAAAGCAAGGGGAGGGACCCTACTTTCACAGCCTCCATCTTGGTAAGAAAATACAAACATGTTTTTTTGCATTGTAGTATAAGTACAAAGATTTCTAGAAGTAGCATAAAACTACACAACATAATTTCAATGACTTTTTTAGGTATAATGGAGTCCTTCTATATGAGAGACCTTCATTTATGTATTGCAAGTTGTTTTACAAAAAGAACCAAGTAAAGCGCTGAACATGTGTAAAGGAGAATGCACTTTAGGAGGACCTTTGAAGAAGTGTAGAGAATGTTAGTTTGATGGAAACTATTGCACCATGTCTTTTACACATTGAATCTTTTTTTTCTTGTTGTAGTACAAATTGGGACGTGAAGGTATCAACATTGAATTTTGTGGATTGGGATACTTATGCACTACAATCTGTTAAGAAGGGGCAAGAATTGCTTGCCTTCTTAGGACTGCTTGATGCTAATTGTGAAATGTAGAACATTAGAAGAGGGAAACACTATCACAAAGTTGAATGTGATGCACCTTCGGTAGGTAGTGTGAAATTAGAGGCGCAGTACGTAAAAATGCTTTTGTCTTCATAAAAACATTCATGCTTTTTGAGGCTGTACCAAATGCTATACAGAAGTGATACATGTTGAAAATAGTGGGACAATTCAAAAAGTGTAGATGTTGTCACTATTGAAGTAGAGAAAATTTTGGTCAAGGAAGAACTATACGCACATTTATTTGGTAATTGAATAACATATTGGAATATGATTGAGGCAAGTCCTATTAGTAGCATTATTGAAGGCAGTCATATTTAATAAAATATGACTGTATATTGAAAAAATTGTCCACGAAAGTTAGTTTTTGAGTTGAAAGTGTTGGTAGTATGTGAATATAAATTCCAAGAAAATAAAGCAAACATGTGTAAGGTAGACCACTAGTTTAGAGGAATAATAGGCTTATATTAATAGTACACTTGACTTAATTAAAATTTGGATTGGCAATTCTGTTTTGAAAGCAAAGGAAACCAGTTAGAAACAAGCATTTGCCAAGGAGGAAGATAGAATAATATAGGGGACCATGTATTATTGCTTTAACTACACTGGACCTTATGTATGTGAATGATGAAATTGACAATTATTGTGAATGTATATGTTTTGTATGTGTAGGATGACTATGCTCCTCTAGACCTTCAAACTAGGAAGAAACGACGTAATCAACAACATGGCACCCATCCAAACACTTCTCCAAATGCTGGAGAAGTAGACGTGCTTCGCATGGTAATAGATTGCTTTAACAAGTACAATAATATCAGTGTCAGTGCTGAAAGTGTGGAGAATGTCGTAGCTCATGAAGTTGAAGATGGTCCATTAGAAGACATTGATGTATTAGATGATTTACCAATGCAAGACAATGTTGGAAGTGAAGAGGAAGAAATTACCAATAATGATCTATTGGAAAGCGAAACAACTTCTACGGATGTTGAAGACCCTGCTGTCGTGGACATGGAGGTGCTCTTGCAAGAAGCCCGGACTCCACTTTTTGCTGGAAGCACTTCTAACCGATTGAAAACCACTCTTATGCTACTTGTGAGTTGCACTACATTTGGTGTCTCAAATAGCTTTGTCAACGAATTGTTGAGGTTGTTGAAGGAGACCGTTTTACCAAAAGACAATGCCCTTCCCAAATCATTTCATGAAGTAAAGACTTTGTTGATGAAATTAGGGTTGTCCTACAATTCCATACACGTGTGCAGAGATGGATGTTGTTTGTTTCAAAAAGAATTCAAACAACTTGTGCATTTATTATAATACTTTCCCTATATAAAGTGAGGATACCTAAGACAATTATATACATCCTTGTTTTGAGGATGTTGAATAGGTGATCCTAGTTCTCTTCTTATGCCAATCCTTTCCAATTCCTTTAGTAAGTTTGTCTAAAACTTTTGATTTAAGGTTCAAAATCTAAAGCAGGTTTTAAAAAATGAAAGTGAGCACTATAAGAAAACCTTGTTTTACGTGACGGATTGACATCAAAAGGAACGGATTTTAGGTGACATCAAAGGTGACATCAAAAAACAAACCCATGTTTTTATGTCAACAACGATGTCCATTGATGTTATATTGGACATCATTGTTGACATAAAAACATGGGTTTGTTTTTTTCAATATCACCTAAAATCCGTTCCTTTTGACATCAATAAATTTTGATTTCTTATAGTGGAGATTGGTTTTCCAAATTTTATTAGTTGAATTTTTTTGAAAAATGTTAAGCTACTATGATTTAATGAAATCTAGAATATTACTTGTAATACAATTCCTACATTTTACATATTCCACATGTTTTGTCTTGCCTACTACAATCCCATTTCTATAAAGAACTTGTCATTTCACCTCTTCATATTCATACATTAAATGGCTTTAAAAGCCATGCAACACAAATGCCAAATATAGTATATGGTGTGTTACATTTGGCATATTGTATATGGTGTATTGTTGTGGAATTTTGAATGTATTCATATGACTTCCTTGTGTAATTGCCATTACAATCCTTTTTATACACATCATTACAAATTGAAAATGGCAGGAAAATGACTATCCATGTTCTTGGAGAGTGACCTACACTACAAGAGAAAGGGGAATTTTTATTAAAAATTTATGTATTTCTAGCAAATTTTTACTAAAAATTTCCTTAAAAGTCATTACTTATAATCTTATGTCTACGACTACACTTAAAAACTCACTTAAAACACTTTTTTTATTTTGTAGTGTTAAATCCTAAATTCACATCACTTCAAAATGATTGTGGAATGACTTGCCACGCATTTATCTATATGTGAGCTCCAAGTTTGTCACTTGGGACTCAGGATTTTCGTTTTTTTGTTTTCACAAGTTTTGAGTGTAGAAATATATACAAAAAGACATAAAAAGAATGTAGAATTGAAATAGGTATGTCACATGTCATTATAGTATTTGATAATAAAATAAGTATTTTATTTTAATTGTAACCGTATCCCACATGTAAATAGGGTTAAAAACTTAGAAATTGTACATAGTAAGCGTGTTTAGTAGAAATTGCCCAACTTATCTAAACTTGCCATTTATGTGACAAATCTTGGCTAAATTGGTTCGAGGGAACTATGTCAGAACCTTACAATAGATTTCCAAAGAGAGGTTTTAGTTTCCTGTTACAACTTCGTCGTACATCTAGACTAGATGACAATTTCCCTTGGAAAGAGGAGGTTGCAAGACTCTATGGTAGTTACGGTGGTTGGACTCATTCCTTCCATCGTCTTTCTTAAGGCTTAGTGAGAGAGGCTTGTCTCTCACCTTGCATATTGTTAATATGAGAGAATGTTACGGACTTCCGTGTTCTTGGCTTGGTGCATACTTGAGTGGAGTGTTGTTCTCATGAGATGTTAATGTTTGATTAAATTCTTTCCATGTTTGGAAGCAGGACCGTGGAAGGGAGAGTTCATTGCAGATTTAGCAATGGTGATTCAGAGTGCAAAGCAGAGTGAGAAGGAAAGAGCGTCAACATGAATTCCATCGTTTGGTGGAGGTTCTAACATTATGCAAGGTTTGGAATGTCCACGCTAACAAACCTAGAGGCAAGCTAGAAGTTGAGGTAGTTAAGGTTAGAAAACTGATGTAACTCTTGATTTTGGAAAAGCAAGGAGCTTTTTGTTGCGTGATCCAGGTTGTGCATTGATCAAGGAAATGGAGTGGCTGCGAGCTATAATTTCAGAAGTGATGGGGATTGTTAATCTGAAGGTATTTGTTGAGTGGCCGGCCCTGCGCTAATCGGGAAGGAAAAAAAATGAGGACTATATACCGGGAATTCTGAAAAGTCGATGACCTACAAACCAAGGGTCCAGAAGCGCTGCCAAGGGACCTAACGGGGTTTCAAGCTGGCCAGTTGTAGGGGGGATTCAAGAAAATAGGAGGATCCGCGATCTGATTCTGACAGGCGCTCTAACGTCAAACAAGTTGACCAAAAGTAGGGGGTTTCGGGGAGGAGTGGAGGCCCACGAATCAGGGGTCCGGAAGCACTACCAAGGGGCAATTATCAACGCTGATCAAATCGGTGGATCAGCGGGTGACTACCGAAAAAAAACCCAGAGCAAGGAAGGGCTTACTAGACTTTTGGTATGTTCACGAATGTACAAAGGTTGGAGATTGGTGTAGTTCAGAATTAGGGAGTGCAGTGTCACAGTATAGACGGAGAAAGATCGGAGGAGGAGGTGGAATCATTAGTGTTGGAAGGGGCGGGGTCAGAGGTTGTGACATTTATCCAACAGCAGATACAAGTTGTTTTTCAAGCCACGCTTCCACATCTCATCCAGCAAATTGCGAAAAGGACAGCTGCACTACCATCGTTGGGGTCTCCTCCAACAGCTGTAAAAGCTTTGGATCAAGTCTGTGAGAGGACTGAGAAGCATGACTGTAAGGTGGCAGCACCCAAGAAATTTTTTGAGAAGAAAGGAGGGGAGGTATACAAGAGGTTTGCTCAATTGCGGTTGGTGTTTTGGTGCAAACCAAGAGTTTACCAATCAGATGAGGGTAAAATTACATATGCATTCTCATATTTGACAGGTGCAACTCAAAATTGGGCAATACCTATATTGCAAGCTCTGGACAAGGGATATCACCACCACCTTTTGGAAAGCTATGATGGGTTCCGAGACGCAGTGATTGCTGTGTATAGTGACATCGATGGACAAGGCAATGCAAAAGACAAGTTAGAGAAGCTCCGTCAAACAGGGTCAATGTCTACTTATATTTCAATGTTTAATGAGCATGCTGCATAGGTGGATTGAAATGAAACCAGTCTGATAGCACAATTTCGAGGAGGACTCAAAGATGAGATTTTGGACTCAATTGCAGCAGCGGAAACACAACCATAAAAGCTTCATGAGTAGATGGTGATATCATCCCAAATTGACAAACAATTGTGGGCACAACGTCAATATCGACGTCCATCCACTTCTACTTCAAATTTGAAAGATTTTGCCGGCCGATTTCAAATGAACTTTGGAAATACCGAGCCAGTTCCAATGGAGCTCGATGCGATTGGGAGCATGACAGCGTTAGCAAAGACAGCTACTAAGTGGTTGGAGTTTCAACGGCAAAGATGATGCTGGATGTGTGGCCAAATTAGCCATGTCTACACAGGGTGCTCGGTTAACCCTTGCAAACCATTATCCCTAGCAGCCATGGATAGAGATAATGAAAAAACTGCAAAATTGAGAAAAGAACAAGCCTAGGACTAAAGCCATTGTTTTGGTACCCGGGCACACCTCAAATTGTGGTGGTTGCTAATTGGCGATCTGAACAAATGGAAGGGTGTGGGAAGCGTCATGAACAATCTGAGCCAAAGAAAGACCCACCACATTCCTCGATTTCCTTATATCTACGTGCTACCATAGATCCAGGGATACATCTCACGCTAGATGCAAAGATCAATTCATTGCCAACTATTACTCTAGTGGACTCAAGGGCAACTAGGGTGTTCATGCACCCTGCGTTTGCTCAGACCACTACTAGATATTTCAGCAATTTCAGTCAATTCGGTCGCGTTGATTTGGTCATTTTTTGACAAAAATTTGCTGAAATCAAGATTATATCCAAGGTGGTTCTATGGGAAGTTCGTGTCATTGATGGAAGAATCATTAACTCAGGACTCATTACTCATGAGGCTGAGGTGGAGCTACAAGTGGAGAAACATCGAGAAGTCTTAACTGTCGACATAGCAAATACCGGCCGTTATCCCCGCATTATGGGAACACCATGGTTAGTATGTCATGACCCAACGATCCGATGGTCTACAAGAGAAGTGCAATTTGATTCATTTTATTGTCACAAAAATTGTTCACATCCCATTGAAGATAGGCGGAAAAAGAAATCAGGAATCCCAAGGTGATGGAAGTGTGATTTAAGGAGGAGAGGATTTTGAAAGGACAAGGATTCACCATTATGACTCCAACTAATTCCTTAGAGCAACAGACCAATGTGGAACCCAAAGTTGTAAATAATTATAGGAGGGGCTTAAGTAAGTCCTACCACAAACCAGGTATTTTTCATAAGTTGAAGGCTCCAAAACACTCGATGGTCTCTGCAGCGGCATTTCGGTTGTCCGCGAAAGGGGCTCAATTATACACGTTGGAAGTATCAGAATTGTTTAGTACAGAAGAAGGTGGGAAATCTGCTGAAGGAGTAATTCCAAAAGAATATCAAGATATGCAGGGAGCATTTAGTGAGGAGGCATCTAATGAACTACTAGATCATGGAATGTCATATATAAAGATTGAATTCAAGGAAGGACAAGAGCCGTGAAACACCGGTTTGTGACCCATGTCTCCAGTGTAATTAGAAGAACTTCGCCGATATTTGGAAGAAAATTTGGAAAAGGGATGGATTAGGAGATCCAAATCTCTAGTTTCTACTCCCATTGTGTTTGCTAAAAAGAAGGATGGGTCAATTTGAGGGGTGTGGATTACCAAAATCTCAACCAAATTACAGTGAAGAATAGATATCCATTACCATTAATTCCTGAGCTCATTGATCGGTTAGTGGAAGCTAAAGTTTTCACCAAGTTGGATGTGAGACAAATATACCATCAGGTGAGGATGGCTTTTGGCCATGAATTCAAGACGGCTTTCAAGACACGTTATGGCCTTTTCAAGTATTTGGTGATGCCTTTTGGCCTAATCAATGCCCCAGCCCAGTTTCAAGCGCATATGCAATACATATTTAGTGATTTTTTGGATATTTTAGTGGTAATTTATCTTGATGATATACTTATTTTTTCAAAAAATGTAGAAGAACACCAAGAAATAGTAAGAGAAGTTCTCCGACAGCTACAACATGGACTTTATGCTAAAGCATCAAAGTGTGAGTTCCATTGTAGCTCTGTTGAATTCCTAGGAATGATTGTGTCATGAAATGGATTGGAAATGTGCCCTAATAAAGTCCAAGAAATTCAAGAATAGCCTACCCCTAAGACTGTGAAGGAGGTTCAAGCATTTTTAGGCTTTGCAAATTTCTACCGTTGTTTTATTTGGGATTATGCAAAAATTGTAGTACCACTCACAACATTGACATGAAAAAACCAACCATTTCAGTGGACTCCTACGACACAAGAGGCATTTGAAGAACTCCAATCTCAATTCACAAAAGCTCCAGTATTATTACATCCTAACTTCGAGCAACCTTTTATTGTAGAAACCAATGCATCAGACACTACAACAAAGGGCATCCTATCACAACATGGGGAGGATGGGCATTTGCATCCTTGTGCTTATCGTAACTCTAAGATGTCCCCAACGGAACAGAATTACGACATTTATGATAAAGAATTACTCAGTATTATTTTAGCTTTTCAAGATTGGCGTGTTTACCTCGAGGAATCGCCCCATCAAATCCAAGTAATTTCCGACCATAAGAGTCTTGAGCAATTTCTTACTACAAAATAGCTTAACCAAAGACAAGCCCAATGGTCTGAGTTACTATCGACATTTGATTTTGTTATTCAACATAGATTGGAGTCACTAGATGGACAAGTGGACATGCTCTCCAGATGGACCGAAATAGAAAAGGACTATGAAAATAACTCAAGACCTTTATTACGATTAGCAATGTTGGAAACATGTGAACCAGTATGGAATGATGCAAAAATTATTTACCATATCGAAGTGGCAACTACTCAAGATAAAAACTTGTAGCCTATATTAGCATTTTTTATGAATGGTCCAAACCATGCCCCAACTAACATACAGAGAAGATTTCAAGACTACAGTTTTTGGGATGGAATCCTTTATTTTTTGGATACAATGGTGGTACTGGACAATGAAGAATTGCAACGCCAAATATTGTGGTCAAGACATGATGCTCCATATGCAGGACATTTAGGACGCGCAAAGACTCTAGACCTTGTAACAAGAACATTTTATTGGCCATCTTTGACACAATATGTCCACCATTATGTCGATGGTTGTGATTTATGCTAGCGATCCAAGCCGACACGACATAGTTGATATAGTCTCTTACAGCCAATTCCAGCAGTAAAAGCACCGTGGAAACAAGTGACCACAGATTTTATTGTGAAGTTGCCAAATAGTGCGGGGTTTGACACCATTATGGTAGTAGTTGATAAGAACACAAAATTAGCCCACTTTATCCCAACGATTGAGACAATTGATTCAAAGGGTATGGCAACTCTATATCTCCACCATATTTGGAAGCACCATGGAATGCCTGACAAGATCATTTCTAATTGTGGTATAGTATTTGTTTCCAAATTTATGCGAAGGTTATACGATCTCCTTTGTATTCATCCTACCCTTACAATAGCTTTTCACCCACAAGCAGATGGATAAACGGAGCAGGTGAATCAAACTTTAGAGCAAATTTTCTAAATGTTCACCACAAGATGACAGGATGATTGGTCAGACCTGCTCCCTCTAGCCAAATTTTCTTATAATAACTCTATACATTTGGCCACAAGGTTTTCACCTTTTTATGCCACTTATGGTTATCATCCAACCTTATCCTTCACAACACCTACGACTTCCACAATTCCGGCTGTTGAAGAAAGGATTCGCCACTTACAAGAGGTTCATGAGGAAATAAAGACTATGATAAAAATTGTAGGAGATCAAGCCAAAAGAAATTATGATCGAAATGTTCAACAACAACCTCATTTTAAAATCAGGGATAGGGTACTACTTCGACATGATCATATTGCAACAACGGCACCTTCTAAGAAACTAGGGTCAAAAATTTTAGGACCCTTTCCTATTATAGCTAAAATATCAAACTTAGTATATCAACTAAAGCTGTCCAAGATTGCTTTATATACATGATGTATTCCATGTATCACTACTGGAGCCATATCGTCAAGATACAATACCAGATCGCAAGCAAAGACTACCTATACCAATTGTAACACCGGAAGGGGAAATAGAATGGGAGGTTCACAATATATTGGATTCTTGACTAAGCAGTCGGGGGAGGAAACTGCAATATTTGGTTTCATGGGAAGGTTATGGGCCGAACCAAAATTCTTGGGAACCCGCGAAAAATTTGAAGAATGCTCCAATCGCAGTCAAGGAATTTCACCATTGACATCCTACAACACTAGGACTACATTCTAAAACCAAGAGGGAGGGTAATGTTACAACTTCATCGTACATCTAGACTAGATGACAATTCCCCTTGGAAAGAGGAGGTTGCAAGACTCTATGGTAGTTACGGTGGTTGGATTCATTCCTTCCATCGTCTTTCTTAAGGCTCAGGGAGAAGGGCTTGTCTCTCACCTTGCATATTGTTAATATGAGAGAATGTTATGGACTTCCGTGTTCTTGGCTTGGTGCATACTTGAGTGGAGTGTTGTTCTCATGAGATGTTAATGTATGATTAAATTCTTTCCATGTCTAGAAGCAGGACCGTGGAAGGGAGAGTTCATTGCAGATTTAGCAATGGTGATTCAGAATGCAAAGCAAAGTCAGAAGAAAAGAGCGTTGACATGAACTCCATCGTTTGGTACAGGTTCTAACACCCATGAATGATGGGACCTTTTGGGGGTAGGCGCTTGCACCTTAGCACCAAAATCAAGACAAATTCTTACATAGGTTTGTTCCATCTCTTTTTGTAAACGCAATTGGAGCATGTACTCATTTGTCCAGAACAAAGTCCATAACAAATTGACATTAGAGCAGGTAGAGAAGTTGATTTACATCTATACCAATTCAAAGACTTTGAGAAATCAAGGTATCCCAAATCCAACAAAGTGATACATCAAGAATATGTATTTGGAAGACTCTATGATTGAGGTAGAAGAATTAGACGGTTTGGATTAAGAATTTTTAAATTCAAGTCATAATGATGACAATTTAGGTGACTCAAATGGTTTGTTTTGTAAAGAGGAGCAAAGAGGAGCAAGGCACCAAAACATAAAAGCTTTTGAAGTCAAGAATAGCAAGTACAATGATTACATTGGAGATGAGAGATCAAATCAAAATAGTCCTCAAATCTTACATGTAGTAGAGGGTGAACCTAGTAGTAATGACATTGATTATACTATAACACTTGTGAACCCAGCAAGTGTAGAACAAGAAGATATTATAGGGGACAAGACTAAAAGAAACATTAGACTACTCAACAAACAGGAGGCACTAGAAAGAGATGCT
Source organism: Climacium dendroides (assembly GCA_950106755.1). Lineage (NCBI taxonomy): Eukaryota > Viridiplantae > Streptophyta > Bryopsida > Hypnales > Climaciaceae > Climacium > Climacium dendroides. Next base: position 22,236,477 of record OX467088.1, read on the forward strand.
AAAAACACGAATTAAGATGCGGTGTTAAGAGGGATGCCAAAACAAGGAATGAAGAGGAGGTGACCTCAACCCCAAAATATCTAAGGGAACTCAATGTGGAAGACCTTCTTGATATGGCAAGTTGCAGGGTGAACCAAAAATTGAAGATGTGTCACTAATCTCAAACAAATTTCAACAATCGTTAGGAGGCTAGAGTACTCCACTCACTCGAGGTTTAGGAACGGTTCTTCTACTATCAAGACACAAAACAACAAGGCCAGCCCCGTGGTTGGTACATAATTGGCATCATTGTCACTTGCAAGAGATACAATGCACTACAACCGCTCTTTTCAATAGCACAAGACCCAACCTACGACAAGATCAAAGAGCCCATGAGAACAAGGAAAGACCAACATGGCTTTGGAAAAAGAACAATGAAAAAGAAAACTGCAAAAGTATGTGACTACCAAACACTCTGTTAGAATTGTCAACAATATTAATGTACATGAGGTGAGCACAAATGGTATTCTGGATGCAATAGGGCGACACCCCTTGAAGACAATATCTTCTCTTGAACATCGCGTTGGACATTGTCACAACCATAAATCAGAGGGGAGTTCTTGATCTACATTTGACAATGTTGAATCTTCAAATGATAGTAAGGAGAAAGATGGTGAGATTCTAGAAAAGAGTGATCTTAGAGTGGGTCAACTAGGTCCACTATTGGGACCTAATGATGATTGATTAGATGTAAGAGACCCTAATATAGTCACTCCTATCCAAGTGACTAGGATTGCAAGATTCTAAGAAATGTGCCATCATGTTTTTTTATAGAATTTTAGGCTTCTAGTGTACATTTCATGTAGTTTATATTTTTGAAATCTAGGATTTAAGTTGTTTCCTATGTGACAAGCAAATTATTTTTTAAAGTAGTGAATGTCTATTATAAAGAGAATGTTTGCTTTTTTTCAATTACACACATGACACTCTTCCAATTACAATGACATTTCTTTATCTATGTTCCAAGTGTCTTCTTTGCATGGTAAAAATAGTCATGAATTAATTGGGAAAGTTGGTACTTTACATTGCTCTAAAGGGATTTGTCCTCTAAAGTAATTGATAGACAAGACGTTTATTAGACAAACCTTTTCATCTAGAGATTTGAAACTACCAACTAGACAGAAAGACCTAGATATAAAAGATCATTCATCCATTGGATGGAGTGGAAGTCATCTCTATCTAGTTGATGGATTGGACATCCAATCCAAGATTAATTTGTCCAATAGACAAATCAGTCGTCTAGTTGACGGACCTGACAAACTTCATTGGGATTTTTACCCCAAGATAAGTAAAAAATAAAACCTGAGCCTTAATATTTGGGCTCCATCGGCATCCAATCAAGATCTAGATGCTTCTAGACACATCCGGATTGTTGTTGATGAACATTCCAATATGAAAAGCTAGTATCACGTCGAAATGGACAACCTTGGCCTCAAATCAACCAAGCAAGAAAATAAAAGAAGGGGTGAAAAGTAAGACAAGGGGAGGACTCATATAATTTTTCAAGGCTTCCTTCCCCTCTCAAATTACCTAAAACTACTTACAAAAAAATCAAAATTAACTTTAATTATTCAAATTCTACCCTACTATTGCACATGATCGTTCTAACTTTTGAAAGAATGCTCCAAATGTCAAACAGATTGTGCCATTGGCTTCAAAAGATCCAAATTAGTTGGAGTCATTACTTAAAGTTATTTCACAAGTAAAAGCGAGCAATTTGCAAACCAAGAAAGAAGATAGAAAATCCAAATGTTGGAATTTATTTTTTCTCAGGATTTTAATTAGCCAAGGCTGTTCAGAAGGTCAAGTAAATTAGAAAAGAATCCAATTTGACTTCATTTGGTCATTGCACGTTCTTGGTACATTGGTCAATTCATTGAATGTTTTGGAATTTCATTAATAGTTATTGCTACCATTGGTTTTGATACTTTTTAGTGTTAGAATGTCTAGAAACTTGGTAAAATATACTATCCTAATTTTTAGTGGATTTTTACCGCTACTTGGATAATCTTTGTAAATTTTCCAATGCCAATGAATATGGTTGACTTCCTAGGGAGTCATCTTCTGCAATTCAAAAAATTGCAAAAAATTTTGGATACTTCTAGGAAGTTCCTAATTTCTAAGTGCAAGTTTATATGTGTACTTTGCACTATGTGTGGAAGGGCTTAATTTACTACCTCTTATTTTAATTTAACCTATAATTGACACATGCACTCAAGGAATAAATCCATTAACAATCTATTCTAGGTTTTATTCTACTAGTTTGGTCATCAAAATTTACTTCTATCGCAAACCCTTAATTGACACCCTAAACACCTATTTAGACACTAAAAATGGGAAATATAAGTGCTTAAGGCACTTTTGGAATATTAAAAAACAACTAACCATATTTATACGGACTTCTACTAAACATGATGCAAATATTATTTTTAGGTCTTTTTGACTATAAATACTAATAAAAATGAACCAAGAAAAAAATCTTGAGGCCCAAGTGACAAGTATAGGGCTCAAAGGGAACACCTCAGGGATAATGGAGCAATGAATGTTCTATGACAAATGCAATTGTAGAAAAAACAATGGGCTTATGGAAGTGGTTCAAATGTCCTTGAGTTTGAGATGAGGCAAAGCTTTTGGATGTGTAGTTTAGGTCCACTTAAACCATTTAGGCACTTAACACTTAGTTTGGAACTTCTTCATTGTTTGTATGCTTTAGCGTGCATCGACTTCATATGTACATAGTTTTAAAACTTAGTCATCTTCAATTTTGTAGAAATATTCTTGAACTTAATAAAACTATAAAGCTTTGTGATTTCAAAATGGCTATGTGTTTTAGGTTGAGTCAACCTCAATTGGTTGTTGTTCTATTCATTAGAGACTTTGTTCATGTTGGTAGATAATACTAGCAAATTTGAATCTCTACATTCCTTTTTTGTGAAAATTTTCTAAATGACACTTTTTTTTAGAGTATCTGCATCTTGATGCCTCTAATCTAAAATGCAAGCCTTACTTGTACATCATCAGCTAATTCCTTCTTGGACTATGGCTAGAATGCAATTACAACTGAATGAAATTTTTTGTACTTAGCTACAATAGCCAATTCCATAATGGACTTCTCTTTCAAGCCATGGATGACAACGTGGTAGATAGTCCACCAAATGGAACTCAACTTCTAATTAAATTTAAATGTTCTTAATTACATATTAAAGGATCTTCATAAAAATAAAAATAAAATTGACGTTCTTCCACTCATTTTCAATAGTAGAAGATAAAAATAGTTTTTTGCATGACTGGTAATGATGTTCAAATCTATAAATTGTAGAAATCAAACTATATTCATGTTAACACTTTAATTTTTAGGCCTACAATAATGAATACGCTAATTTTAATTTAAATCCACTTCTAAGTGACTATCAAGATTACATTTTGCAAATACACTTGATGAATTTATAACTCTCTTTGTCTCAAACCATATATAGAGTAACCTGAGCCTAATCAATAAACAATCACAATAGTGTCAATGCTAAAAAAAATCTAAAAAATCTAATCATCTTTATGAAATTACCAAAGACTTGCTCTAATGCAAAACTATCTACAAACAACTTGTATGAGCTTCCGAGATGGGAAGACTACTTGATCTCAAACTAGTAGAAGTTTGAGAGAAATCCAATGAATAGTACAATCCCCATGGTTTGGTGGATGGTAAAGAAGGCATTGATATATTGGCTATAGTAGATGCATTCTCCATGTCACTTATTTGTTGCAATATTCCGTTGACTTGTCCCATAGATGGCCGGGCTCTCGGATTTGGAAGGCAACACAAGAGACCCAAACAAAGGAGGTTTACAACCATAGTTGGATGAACTTGAACATCTACATCCACAACCATTGAGCTACCTATTACATTGTTATCTAGGTTACAATCTAAAGGGAAGGGAAGAGATCCTATTGCATCCTCATCCTCGTGACAAGGTGTGAACTGTAATGGTTGAAGAGTTTGAAGCAATCTTGGATCTACCACATTCAAAAGAGATCCGCCTTCATGAGCTCGCCAAACGGTATGCAACAATACAAGATCCTCCGGTTTCGTGGCTTGCATATCCAAGGGACGCCTTCCACACACAACTTCAAGCACCAAAATGCCAAAACTATAAACATCAGATTGCTTGGTTGCTCTACCCGTGTATGGCATCTCTGGAGCCATGTAGCCAAGAGTCCCTGCCAAAGTGGTTTTGTCCAACTTGTGGTGATCCATCAAGCGGGCAAGTCCAAAGTCTCCCAAATGCACATTGAAATCTGCATCCAATAACACATTGCTAGACTTGATATCTTGGTGCAAAATACAACTTGAGCAATCCTCATGCAAGTATTCCAAAGCCGCACCTACTCCTTGAAGAATGGAGAGACGCTTTTCCAAAGACAGGACAATCTCTTGATGTTGGCTAGCACCATGGCTAGTAGGATTGTGGAGCCATTTATTGAGGCCTCCATTGGGCATGAAGTCATAAACCAGGAGCAAGCGTCCTTTATCTTGACACCAACCTTGCAACTGCACAACATTGCGATGCCGAACTTGGCCGAGACTTGACACCTCCGCATGAAAGAGGGACTCCCCGTGCTTGGATTCTGAGAAGTTGATTTGTTTCACGGCAACAAAATGGGTTCCACTGGGAGCTTGAAAGGAGCCTTTGTAGACAGACCCCGATCCACCGATACCGAGCAGATTTCTTTCATGGAAATTGTCAGTGGCCATCCGGAGCTCTGCGTACGAGAACGCATGTGGACCTGCGCTATGGCCCAGAGGTGTGTAGCGGCAAATTCTGGATGGACGTGCAAGGGAGGTGCACCAGAGAATCACGACTACAGCTGCCAATACCGATCCTAGAACTCCTGTGCTGATGCAAACCCACGTTCTGGCCTTCCAAATATGATTGGGAGATTGGGAGGAAGGAACATTTGAAATCTCAGTACTGAAGAAATGCCAGGACAACAGCTCATGCGCTTCGGCGCGGTGGACATCGGAGCTTCCCCAGAACATTGGGATCACTTCGTCGCCAAGCATTTCGGGGAATTTGTAGTTGGGAATGCGCAGCAGAGGTTGCAGGGGCTTCTTCACGCTGGGGTTGGACCCATTCGCAAGTCGCACTTCGAGCGTCCGAGCTGAGCTATTGAAATCAATCCAAGCAGTGAAGATTTTCCCGTCGGAGAAATACGAGCAGTAGGTGCCGTTGTCGCAGAGGTTGTGAGTGTATGCTCCGATGTCATACTCGAAGTCATGGTTTTTTCCCACCCTGATGTAGCTGTTGCTGGCCTCTTCGGAATTAGGATTGTACTTCCCCATGGCGAAACTGATAAGGAAGAGCGACGGAGTGTATCTGTGGTTTGGATCACTTGGATGGAGAGGACTCCTGCATCTACCAGCGCTTCCTATTTTGGACATGAGGTCTTGCATCTGAGCACGCATCATGCTCCTGAACAATACGAAGGCGATTCCGTTGTGGTCCGTGTCTCTGGGAGAACTGCTGTTATCCCGAGGTAGCCCGAGAGCTTCGAAGGCGAATGAGAATGAGGTACTGAACGATGCAACTCTCCCAGTTGCGACATCCTGAATGCGCACCTTCTCCCAGTAGAACAACGCTCCACAAGACCCTCGCGACTGCGTGGCGTGCCTGTCGATGATGTAGGATCGATTGACGCGATTGTGTGCAGCATCTCCGAGAGCTAGGATCTTATCATCTTCAGAGGGAAAGGAATGGAAGGCGAGTCGCGTGTCGTCACCGGCAACTGAGCGAAGCAACACAAACAGGAGAAAGCAGAAGAGGTTCATTCTGTACTATCCTGCTGTGCAAGCCCAAACGCACACATATACTCAAATTAAATGGAAAACTGATTCACTTTGTGCAAGTTTATGTATGGACTGCTAGCTTCAATTTTTGCAATTGATGCCTTCAGTGTCAAAGATAATCTTCTCTCTCTGCTAGGGTTTAATTCAGAGTTTGAAATTGAAATTGTGCATTCAAGGTCCTCGTTACATGAATGAAGAGCTGAACTTTCAGTGGTTTCATGTATCCACGGCGTCCTGATAGAAGCTTCATACGCTGAACAAGCAGCTGGGTTATGCGAGTCCCAGTCCGTGCGGCAGTGGCCTGTGTTCCGAGTATGGGCTTATAGATAACTTCCTCACATTTGCTTTTGTGAATGCAAAGTGAAGTCTTGGGTCCATCTGGAACTCGAGCTTGGTGCAGGACGGCCACGAATCGTCAACTGGAAGGCGTTCCTTCTCGATCCTACTGTTTTTTTCTTCATGGATTCATGCCACGATCGAAGTTTCTATCCTCGGAAGGCTATTTCTCTTGAGGTGAGTCAAACTTAGCATTAATTTGCCATTGACGTCACAGGTGGTTTGCGACATTTCCTTGACCCTGTCAAGAAAGTGGGTGACGACGGAATGGGGTTGTTCATGTATGCCCTACTGAAACTTTTCCTAGCGAAGGATCGCCCAAATCTTACCTGATTGTGGAGCTCATTTCGTTTAGATTTGAAAAAATTGCCAGAAACATCTCCAAGGAATGTGAAATTTGTCAATATTTAGACAAAATTTACTATTTTTAGGCAATATTGTGGATGACTAATGGATGGATTATCAAAATGGGACAAGCTTGATGTTTGTTCTTTCCAGTGATGAATATTGACCCCTGAATTGTGACAAAATTGGATATAAACACCATAGAAATCATGAAAAGATAAGAAGCCATTTCAAATAAATAGACCTAAAATTGTTATTGTACAAAAACATTGTATTTCATTGCGTAAAAGGAAGATGTTAATTTTAGGGATGCACAACAAGATAAACCTATAGTGTGGTGTTGATTTATGGTACACATGTGTTTAATCCCTAAAGAATGAAGGATATTTTGGAGAAAAAAAAGTCCAAAACTATTAATTTTCAATGCATTGTCTAAAATAAAAAAATTTATCTTATTATTGAATTCCAATCACATGAAAGTGAATTAAACAAGTAAAGCAATGCTAAACCATTTGGCCCCGTGGATTGAAAGATTATTACATTTGAAGTGAGAGAAAAATCTTTTTTTCATTCTTGTGAAACAAGGTCAACTGACTCTGAGTCCCTTTGACCAAATAGTTTTACTTTACACAAAAATGAAGATTTTGACCATTCTTAACATTATGATGTTAGGTTCATCCATATAATGCAATGTTAATGTCTAACTTACTTTTAAATCACCTAGCAATGCAAGGAGGTTAAATAAATTGGCAAAATAAACTTGATTTTTTTTAATGATTTCTTGTGCAATGCAGAAATTTTTTATTTGAAATTTAAAAAGTCTAAAACTTAGAGATAAACATTTGGAGTATGTGGGAAACATTTCAAGAACTTTAACTTGACAAATTGCAAGATAATAGGGCTTTGAAATTTAAAGAAAATATTTTTCTTGAAACCAACTCAACAAAAGCTAACAAAGTTTATTCCTCATAGAATGTAATTTGAAAGCTAAATTTTTTTGGGACAATTGTATGCCATGTTTATTATTTATATATATGACAAATTTCAAAAGTCAATGAGGGTTTTAGCAAAAAATGCTCAAATTGCCTAGGCTCCCCCCATAGTTTAGAATTATAGCATAACTTTTGATTAATGCACCAGATTGGAAAAATAATTATATTTCCACTAAGGGGAGATACGTTCAAACCTTGTGTCAAAATTCATGAACATCCAACCAAAATTGACTTTGAAGGAAATTGAAAATTCAATTGTTTGTTCAACTCAAAATTATTCTTTAGGTGTTATCACTTTGAAAAAAACATATCTTATTTGCATGGCATCCCAATGATGCATCAATAAAAATAATTATTTCTATAGAATAATAACTATACTCAATTACAAATAGTAACTATTATATGATGCACATCTTATAGAAAGGAATCAACATTGATCAATTTGAAATGAAATTGAACCCACATACTAGTTTTGTAGTGTCATGAATTTTTTTTTAAACTTTGAAACAAATGAATGTTATTCATTGCAAGGATTAGAATACATCAATTACTAGCCAAAAATGACTTGACAAGAACAAACTCATTTTTAAAACTATGTGCACCTATATTACTAGTATATCAAAAAGATAAAACTAGTAAGAGGTCCTAAATGAATCCATTTTAGGTTTGTCTTTGATGATTTTAGATTGTTCCTCAATGATTTCATATATATTACTTATTTATGAAGGTCTTCATGAGCTTGGCAAATTTTATGGGGTGTTTTTTGACAACTTCTATGACTGGTAGGACTCTTTGAAAATTTGTTATATTGACCATATTATGTAGAAGATTAGTTCCATTGTTGACTCCATGTAGCAAAATTTCTTTTTAATCTCAATTTAGCCTTTCAAATCATATTTGAGTTCCATTATGATATCTTTGCATTATGAGTCTATGTGGTATCTAATAATACGAAAAATCTCTATTAGTTTTATATTATTAATTTTTTTGTTTTAATTTTCCAAAATAATAAGTGAAAATACATTGGTAAATATAAACCAAGAAATCAATTAATTTGAATATTTCCTTAGATATGATAGATATGAAGAACAATGTTGAAAAATTTCTAATAATTGTTTTATTTTTTACATCCGAAAATTCCTTTGTAATGACTTGTATTCAAATCATCACTGTCATGCTAATTTTAGCCATCATAAGGTTGATTGATAATCTTCTTTGTAATTTAATATTGGAATGAACACTTTTCTTATATATGTTGATTTTTGTTACAAAATTTATTAATTTCATTTCTTTGAAAGCTCTAACTCCTTTGAAAATTCCAATTAAGTTTGAAGAAGGTTCATCCAAGTTTTTTTGTTATTGTTTTTGTTTTGTTCTATTTTTGACACAAGTATGTTGAACAACAGACAACAAAAGGTTTGATCATGTAAAGAAGCTAATTTCATGCTAGCTAAATCACCTATCACTACCAAGTATCCAATTCCCAACTACACAATTTGGTTTGGGTACTTTTAATCTATCATTGGATAAGGTAGTTGGTAGTATGCTCTAAAAGTGACCATTTAAAGGTTGGTCCATCTTTTTCATAGTTTTTTGTGGACAATAATATTTTTAGAACATTTTTCAAAGAAAGAAAAATAAATATGGAACCTAACACAAGTGGTTTTGTATTATTCCAAGCATTTTGAATAACTTATTTATTTATTTATATTTGAAACATATGGAAAATTTCTATTGATATGTGGAAAAAGTGCACAGAACAAGAAGAACAAGTCCCCAACTAAAATATTTTAATTTTTCAAAATCTAAAAAGCAAACAATGCAAACTAGTAATACATAGGATAATGAGGCCAATGGCAAGCAACCAAGAGCAAGCCAAATGCCAAGCCACCAAGTAAATTGGCAAAACGCCAAAGAGCACGGCAACCAATATAAAGCCTACCCTTCCTCCCCTAAGTTCCTTGAGATAGCTGCCACTTTAGTTGTTAGTTATAAATTTTCAAAGATTTGGGGCATAGCCACCTATTTGTGACCATAGGTCTCTCAAAATCCATCCACTTGCAACTTGTAAAGAGATGTGTGGAAATCAAAGATAACGGTTGGCTCTTGCAATAGAAAATCAATTTTTCCTCAATTCATTCAATGACTAAAGTGGTTCATTTATTTAAGAATTCACCGTCATCTCCATTCTCCAGCTAGTGATAGGGGCGATGTGAAGGAGGGGACGCTTTTAGAGCATACTACCTTACCTTAGTTTCTTCCGGGAGTTTAGCCACCTCCGGTCGCACGTCCAGTTTTTGAATATTGGGGGTTAATTGAAGACATGCCATGACACACCTGACGGCGGAGTGAACCTGACGTAGGCCCTTGCACTTGCAGCGTCTGTCTGTCCTTGCTTGGGCTCACCACCGAATCTTGACTTTGCACGATTGCGTAACGTTTCGAAACTCAGGACTCCGACCCGGTGACGGAGTTCTCAATACAGGTGATCGTTCCGTCAAGAAGCTCATGCCAGTAATAACCCCTGAGCGCAGAGTGTATTTGTTAAAATCCAGATTCTTCTCAATTCATTCCAATTAAATTATCACGTAAAATGAGATCCAATGAGATCCACATAAATTGACTGTTCTGATTGATAGTAAAGATAGGGTCGGGGCTATAAGGAAAGGGACACATCCTTTGACTGTACCGTTGAAAAGATTATAATGGTCAAACAAGGAGATCTTTTAGTTTTGAGAGGCCATATTTGAGGCACAAGGACGCTCAAGGGTTAATTAAGGTAGACAAGCCTGTTACCACACTGATTTGAAATCTGAGTATCTTAGGGTCAATTTCAAGAAGGGCACATATTTTTCAAAGGCGTGCACTTGTTTCATGGATCAAATCTAAGTGGAATTATAATTTTTTGATTAAAATTGTAATTTTTGTGAATTTTTGAAGTCGTGTGCCCTAAAAATTACAAACACACTTATAGAGTAGGGTCAAAAATGCCCCCTAAACAACCATGACTACCTTAACATGTATCTATTGTCGCTCGAGTTCCTACCAATGAAGGATTGTCATGTTATCCCCGTTGACATTAATACACTTAAATTGTTAGAAAAATGAATGGATTTGAATCTAGTGAGCAAAATGGGGGCTAAAACTAGGAAAACAAAATTGGGTAGTGAATAGTGATCAGTTGATTTACCATAATTCAATTTTTGTGCATGTCATTGCTAACATTTTTTTTTATTATTTTGGAGAAGTGGTCAAATATTTCTTCAATACTTATGCAATATTTTGGTGACCTGCATATCAAAATTGGATGATTCTTAGATAGAATTGGGTTGTTAGTTTTAAAATATAGCAATAATTTGGCTATTTTGACCCCAAATAAAAATTTCCTTTAGAAAAGAATATCCAATACCTTTTAGTTGTAGTCAACAAGCAAAAAAATCAAGCATTAAAAAACATTGGTTGTTGTTTACGTCACTCTCATGTGAATTCATGTGATGTCCTCCTTTAGTTTGATTGAAGAGTCTTTGAAGGTTAAAATAAAGGATTATTTTTGTAAGAATTGATAATTTTTTGTCAACAAAATAAATAAGATATCCGATACAATACTGTACAAGGGTACATGCCTATAATTTTTTTATTGCAATTGCATGCCCATATTTGGTATATAGTGTTTATTGGTATTTAAAATGCACATGTTATAACATTAAAACAAAAGTGCATTATATAGTAGATAAAAAGAAAAATGTCATATTTAACTAAATATGGACAATCCAAAGTCTAAAAAATAAAATATGTATTGCTTATCATACTACTAAAATCATAAGTCCCTTTGTAATATCACAAATGCTACCATTAATACTAGGGGCTCGTGCTTGCTATGCTATGCATTCATTGTATCACATATTAGTAAAAATTTGATATATTTGAATAGAATGCATGATCATGATTTCAATAGGTCTTTAAAATATTTTCAATCATGCATACATAGAAATCATAGTGCCACACAATGTGATATTACAGAAATAGAGTAGCAATCACTTCTATAATATCACTTTTTACACAGGGCAATGTGAGTGAATTTTACTGTGAGGCAAAACCCATCCACAAAGTTGGGCCGGAAGGAGTATATGGAACCTCTACCTAAATGCCTCCAAGCAATGGACTTACCATGTTGTACTTGGGTTTTTAACCATCTTATATATGGTAAAGGTTTGTACACCCTTCTAGACCATATTATCCCTAAAATTGGCAATACGGAGGCCCCAAAGGCTTCAATTGGAGTCCCCAAGACCAATTTTAGCACACACAACTTCCACAAAGAACCCTCTCAACTTACATGCATAACCCTAAATGGATTGCACTTCAAATTACCATTAAATTAGATTTTTAGTGATCAAATCACTTTTGTCACCTTCATACACACATATATACCACTATAAGAAAACTGCTTCTGCCTGGACATCCAGCCAAAAACAACATATGTCCGCGAAAACACGATACATCGTAGAAGACGTTGGGGTGTCAAGCCAAAAAAGTGAAGATTTTGCTCTGATGTCTTCGATTGCATTACTAGATTTCAGTCACAGCATACTGATGCTACGAAAAACAATGATGTAATGTAAGGCATCTAGGTGGACACCAGATGTTTCCAAGGATGTCTTAATAACATGTTCAGCCACGTCACCATCTTTGGTCAAACTTTACTCAGAAGTTGATTTAGAATTTTATTGCGGTTAGAGGTAAAGTGACTACCCTAGGTTAAAAAGAGGACAAGGGACAGGTGGTGACTCTTAAAAGCTTATATGGCATCTGACGTGGCGTGATGAGGTGGAAATTGTGTGACGTGAAAATTGTGTGATGTGGACATGGGTGATGACATGGCATGCCATGTCAGCATACTTGGCCTATCCATGTTCTGATCTTGGATGTCTCCATGGACGTCACAAGTGACGTATTGACGTCCACATTGACGTCACTTCTGGCGTCAACATTTTGTACTTACTGCGAATGTAACTTCAAACCACATGCTCTCCACTGTGCGTTTCATTACATCTGAATGGACATGTGGGTGTTGTGGAAGCAATTGTAGGCGTCTTCTTTGATGTCAAAATGACTATAGATGCATGACATGACTTTATGCCCAAGGTTGAATTTGCACATGATGCACGTCCTTCCTATGTAGTACAAAATGACTTATGTGTTTACTTGGTTTAGGTTCATTTTTGGATTATTGAAGTCTTACATTTTGTGCATGTTCAACAAACTTCATTAGGATAAAATTCCACCCTATTCATATGATGTCACTTGCAGCACCAAGCAAGATAGACTCTGCCACAAAATGCACGTTCAAGATGCAATGGGTTTACTTGGAAGACATGAACATGCTGATGGCTTTGTATTTCTCAGATGTCCTACGTGACGTCAAAATGCTGGCACAACAAACATATGTCAGTGATGTGAACACCTTATATTTCCTCCTCAGATGCAATGTCATCACTAACTACGGCAATATACTCTCTACCATTGTCTGCTAGTTGGCGCACCGGGTCCACGGCTTGTTGCAGTGTTGTAGGCCATTGAAGTCCCTATCATTCACCAACTGCACCATATAAGAAAACTGGGTTTTTTCTGTTGTCAGGCCAAAAACGTTGTACATCCAAGATAACATCATACGTCTGAGAAAACATTGGGATGTCATGTCAACAGATGCTGAAAAAGCAAAGATTTTGATTTGATGTTGTAGAAAGGATTGCTAAATTTCAGTCACAACATATTGGTGCTATGAAAAACAATGATGCAATCTAAGACATTGTTGTGGACATCAGATGTTTCCAAAAATGTCCAGAATTTTTTTCAAAATGTTATAAGCTATATAGATTTAATTTATATAACAAATTTATATAAATTAGATGAATGGATTATGAAAAAAGGTTTACAAAATCATATCAATATTATATTATATAAAAATATTTATTTTTAACTTAAGATTTAAATTCTAAATTTTATTAGTTTAAAATTATAAATTTTGCATCAAATTTTAATAATTTTTATTGCTATTTCACCTTCTTAACTTATTATTTTCAAATCATTCATATCTAATGTGGGGTGATTTTCTAGTGTTCTTGGACTTTGAGATATTTGACATCTTAACCCTTAAAAGACCAAGGCCTTTTTTTTGCCAGAAAACATTGAAAATTGTCATTTTTGTAGCAAAGAGTAAAAGAAATTTTAATTTTTTTTCACATCTAACTATAGGATCTTACACCTAACAAGTAGAAAAAATTTCAGAATTTTTGACCGCATAGATTTAAAGTGGAAAAAACAAGTTTTTTAGCGCATTGAGGGACTAGATTTTTTGACTTTGTAAAATTTTTGCACTACAGAGTTTTGAGATTTAAATATTTATAGTAGAGAATTGAGTTGAGAGTTCAGGAAAATAAATAAAAAATAAAAAAACTTAAATTTCATTTTTAAGAAAATTGTTAAGTAGAAGTAGGTATGAGATAGAAGGAAAATCTAAATTATTAATAAATTTTAGATGGAATTAAAATGCACTAATCCCAATGGTGAGATTGTTCTAGCAAGTAAATTAAACCACGTGAAATTTTTATTTTGAAAAAATTGTAAAAATTGCATTCAGAAATGCATCCAACAAGTTATTTTTTTCAAGAAGATGCTCTAATTGCCAAAAAAACAAAAATGTCCATAACTTTCTCATAACAAATCCAAATGAAATGAATCAGAGCTTTCTAGATAGACAAAAATATAATCTACAATTGGAATTCCATATTGGATGTATTGTTGTGTCATACTATATTGAAATTGATGTTGCAAACAACTTATATTTAATAAATGTGACTTTGTCAATTAAATGTTCAAGGAGACATCCCCATATATGTTGAAAATGACATGCAAATGTTCATCATGACATCATAAACAACAAATAAGATTTGTAAAAAATTTAGAAATTGTTGAAGCAAATGTTTAAAACAACATTGATGTGAATGTCTAATTTCATACTATAGATGTTCTTTTGAATGTTTACAATGACGTCAAAAAAAACATAACTAAAACATGTAAATATTTTTTAAAACATCATTTCAGACATCATTATATTTATGTTGCTACTCATATTTTAGTTTTGTATATTCTATATTGTTTGTCATGCCTCCTACACCCGACTAGTATAAAAGGCTTGTCATTTCATCAGTTAATAAGTAGATTTTTGAGCCATTCAATATACTTGATAAATATAGTGTATGGCATATTGTATGGTGTATTTTGTATGGCATGTTGTATATATATTGTATTTTGTATGGCATATTTTATATGTTGTATTGCATATGATATACCATATATTGCATATTTTATATTGTGTACAACATATCACTACATTGACAACATTAGAACGTCCAATACAATGCATACATGCATTCCACGAGATGTCCCAAAAAATAAGTGTGTTCATAAATGCATCTCCTTCTACGAAGATCAAACAAGTGGACGTCGCCGCTAACATCCTACAATGCAAGAAGCCATCTACTACCCCAGCATGTACTTGTGCTGGCTTGTGCAAGCAGACATCTTCTGTGACAGGGTATACTTTAAGAAGCACGCATGTGCAAACTCCATACGCTCGGATGGACATTTCAATCAGCATACAACTGTTTCACCTAACGTCATTTAAGACACCTGGATGTCCACAACGATGTCTCAGAAGACATCCTAAAATGCTAGGCAGTCTAGGCAAGTGGCCCCCAAAAATGCCACGTTAGCATCCGCGGATGCCACGTCAGCCAATTCCGTCAACACCGACGTGGCATGCCACGTCAATTACACGTCAAATGCCACATCATAGACAGGCAATGGATGAAAAAAATGACACTCTAGCTTTTCCGCGCTTTAGTGGCAGCCACATGTCAACTCTTGAAGTTACCCGTTGACCGATGTGTTTTTGGACATCACGATGCCGGGCCTGTATATCTGATGCAATGTACCATGTTTTTGGCATGTCCACAACAGCACGAAGTGATTGGACATCAGTCCAGACATAGAATGCGTCACGTGCAATGTCCGGGTGTCCAAATTGCGATGTCGCGGCAGACACAGTTTTCTTATAGTATACTTTAAACACTACAACAAAAACCCTAACAATTTCGAATTGAGGTCCTATTCACTCTCAATCAAGGGTTGTTGACCTTCTTGTACCAAAATGGTCACTATTGTTGCCTCCAAGCTCTAAATTGGGCAAAGATGGTCTTGTTGGAAAGTTAACTTCTTGGTACACCATCCCTCTGAATTTCAACTCCATCTAAGCTTTTGTCCACTCACAATCGCCCTCCAAAATTGTAGTTTCCACTCAGCTACGGCAACCAACCACCTTGTACAAAATTAGTTGCCCCAACCTCGTCCAAGCTCCAAATTGCACAAAAGTGATCTTGTTGGAAAGTTAACTTCTTGGTGCACCATCCCCTTGAATTTCAGCTTGATCTAAGCCGTTATCCGCTCACAATTGCCCTCCAAAGTTGGTAGTTGCAGAAAAGGCTAGTTCTTCCTATCTGACCTTCTAGACCTCACTTTTCCACTCATTTTTCTTTAGAAATGGTGGAACCTACTCGACAAATTGCTCTTAATCTCTTTCTACCCTAATCTCTCACCATTCTTATTTCTAAAAACTCCCAAAACCAACATCCTCTTCCCAAAACACCCCCAAAAACAAAACAAGTGAGAGTGCTCCTAGCCCTAATTTGACTATTACTCCAACTTCCTAACTAACTAACACTTCTAATCACTTCATCCATCACTATTACTGAAAATCCATTAAATCACTACTTATTGCCTAAAGTAGTGTTTCTACCACTAGATTAGTGTTCTCATAGTAGTTTTAAGTTTGATAGCTTCTTTTGTGCTTTTCATATTTCTTCTTTTTTGTTGGTTTTCAATTTATATTTTGATCCATTTTCAACTTCTAATCTTTGTTTTCAATTTTTTTTTGTATTTTTTTATCTTTTGTGGGAGCACGGAAATCCAGTCTTTAGGTTTAGAAGGGAAATAAGGGGAATAGAGCTTTTTACTCCCTATTTTTTTTTGTTTTTCTTTAGAAAAAGTAGACCGTAAGTAATTAGGGACCGGATACCGAAATAGGGTTACTTTAGAATAGATAATAGTGTTAACAGAAGTAACCGGAAACCGGAAATCGAAAGTCCAGAAACGGCATAGATAGGTCAGGAGTAGGTCAGAGTGAGTTTTATTAGAAACCGGAAACCAGAAGAAAGCGGGAGCAGGGACCGGAAACGAAACCGGAACTTACACCAGTACCCCTTCCGGTCATCGAAGAAGAAGTAAAGGCGAAGGACAAGATGGAGGACGTGCCGAGCTCTTCTATCCGGTCAGAGCCTAAAGGAGAAATGACTTCCCTACTGGGGGAGGTAACGGACGTTGCTCTTAATGCAGCGCGAGCAGTAGAAGCTGCTGAGGAAGAGAAGACCGGAGAAGTGGAGACAACAAGCAAGGCGAGGGAACTACCGGAACAGGTGAAGGCCGCAGTTGAAGAGAAGACGAGATCTGGACCGGAACCGTCCGAGAAGAACGTGTCCAAACCAGGGCTGAGCACCAAATTTATCGACCTAAGTGAGTTATCTCCAGTCTCTCCGACTCATCCTGCAAAGATACAGAAGGTATTTCCTTCCACCCTACTCAACTTAGCTTTGGGAAGCAAAACTGGGTCGATGGAGGAACGGAAGACCGGATCACAGGGGCAAGGATCCGGGAAGGGCAGACCGATTGAGGAAACCACTCCTCAAAGTACTAGGGCCAATGTTCCGCCCACACCAACCACGCAGAAGAAGAAGCCTCCAATTATAAAAAAGAGGATGATTCTAGAGGACGATGACGAGGAGGAGGAAGAAGAAGAAGAAGAGGACGAGGATGAAGAATCCGGTACTGAGGAGGACTCGGAGCCGTATTCTGACCCGGATCAAGCACTAGCAGAGACTCGAGCAACGAAGGCTGCAGCATCCAAGAAGAAGAAGCTTGCCGCTCGGGGTAAGGTACGCCAGGGACAGAAGACCGGAACCGGAAAGAAGCCGGCCATGAAGAAGTTAAAAACTTAGAAAGTTACGTAGGGTAAATTTCTGAGGATAGGGTAGTGAAAATCTGAAGTTTTGGGATAGTTGTACATAATTAGAAAAATTACTTTTCTGAGTGACACGGCCACTAGCAGTTGGAAAGTGACCGGGTCCGTAATTATAGGATCTGAGATCCACTTTTAGCGGAAGTAGTGGGAGTTTGAGTGAAAGTCAACAGGGCTAGAAATTAGTAAGGGAATGAAACGTGTTGAGCCCTGATTGGCTGGAGCGTTACTTTTAGGTTAGGATTTTGAGGGAGTAGTTTAGTATTTAAATCTGGGACTTCTTTGGTCCCGGTGTGCATCTTTATCTTACCTTCTTATATTCATGAGTACCTGGGAGTTCACTCTTGGCGTGATTGAAACAAATCATAGTTGTGTGTACTTGACACTTGTCCGTGTTTTGGAAGTCTAGGTTGGAAAGTGAGTATAAATGGATACAAGGTGTACCCGGATGCTGAGTTTATCCGGTCCAGTATTGGGTTAGTGTGTGTGGGCAGAGACAGAAGGGATCTCTAGTGTGGACTAGGAATGGACTCGGAAGGAGTACGGATTGAGGACCACTCTCCGGAAAGAGTAAGGGTTAGCATGCCTCCGTAGCGCTCGTTTCTCTTTATTGTCCCCGCTAGTTTAGACCGGATTTAGGACTAACTCAGTAGGCTGTCGTTGTAGCATTAGTTAGGAGGAATTAGACCGGCTTGCGTGACCTGCTGGACATGACTGCGTTTCCTTTCCAGTTGTGAGGACGGTCTGTTTTCTCATTTGTAGGATTTGAAAGTTTATTTTTGAAAGTTTGATCACATAGTGAAACTTCTAACACTTTAAAATCGAAGGATAGGAGTTAAGCTTCCTTCCTAAATTCCAATTAAGCAGATCTCTCATCGAGAGGTTAAAATCCACATAGTTGCAATTAGAGATCTAGACCGAATGTGAATACTAGAGGTTAAGGTTAGATCTGTGGAAACGCGGATTCCGGTTACGGTTTGTAAAACGTAAATACATGTAACTACCAAAGGTATGTGAATAGAAGTGTTGGGAGAGTTACAGGGTAATGTAAAGCCGTAGGGTAGTAAACTAACCAATTAGAGAGTCTGTGTGATAAACAAGTGGGTGTTAGACCGGATTGAATCCGGTCAGTGTTGTTAGATCGGGAAAATCCGGTCTAAAGTGTATTAGTAATTGTTGGACCGGAGGGATCCGGTCGTGTTTGTCCAAGGAAACAAGGAGGCCAAGTGAAGTTCCGGTCTATTGTTTTGCTTGGGGTTTTGTGTGTGTGTGTCTTGTAACCATCACTCTACCATTTTCCGGTAATTGTGAACCTAGGAAATTTGATCTTCGTGGGAACGATACTCGAGTCACTTTAGGGCCTCTTTTAAGAAATATTGAGCCTTAGAGAAGGATTTTTGCTTTCCTGTGCTACGACATCTTTTAAATATTTTTGATTTGTAATTTTGATCTAGTTTCTTGTCCTATGCATGAAAAACCTTCTAACTAATGGTTATAGTTAACTCTAATGTACTAACATTCTTGAACTTAAAATCTCACACATAGTTTTTACATTTTCAATTATCTTAAAGGTGAACCATTATGGTGGTTTACAGGTGATATTGTAGAAATAATATAGTTGTTGCAATTAAGGTGATATTAAAGAGGATCCATAGGATGATATTATAGAGGTAGCAAATCCATTGCTTCTCTTGGCTTTACACTTCTTTGCACTTCTATGATTTTGTGCTTTTTTGTGAGCTTTGAGCTTTCATGATTTCAATTTTCTATTGCTACTACCAAATGATTTTGAGAAATTTATTCAATTGAAGCGATTTTGGATTCCACAACAATTAAATTGTTCACAAAGTTTTTGAAATTTATAAGTTTTCTTTTCAATTCTTCAATTTGGGTTGCCATTTTTTGTACCAATGAAGTCAAATTTCTAATGCATTCTAAAGTATGTGTATCTTTTATAGTATTTATCATTACATATGTTTCATTCATCATTCAATAAATTTCTATTGTACATTTCAATATATGCTTACTTATAAAAAAAATTATACAAAGATTATAGTCATTTTCATTTGAAGATTTATTGAAATTTTTCTTTTGCATTCTATCTAATACATAAAAATTCTTATAAAATTCTAATGATGAATTCATAGCATAGTAAGTGCCAACCATTAGTATTATATGAAAATCATTAACAGATTTATGCAAAACATTGCAAGATCTATACATAACATTGAAAGGTCCATGTCCTTGAACATGAGGAAATCTCATGGCTCATGTTTTGCAAACATAGTCCAAAATTGTATGAATATTCTAAATTTAGTTAAACATGGAATAAAAAGCTTCATTTTGTAATCTCCTTCAATCCAATCCCTTACCCTCTAAAAGTTAATGGTATTACCACCAAACAACTCCTCACTATTCTTGGAATATGTTAGAAAGGTTGAAACAAATCAAAATAACAAGACAATTGACATTATTGTGAAGGAACCTCAATTCCCATGCACTCCATTTAATGAATCTACTCATTCACTAAGGTAGAAGTAAGCAAATGATGTAAAACAAAAGGAAAAAAAGTCTAGTGATAGGCTTATGTATGATAAATTCATACTTAATTCTAAAGTGTAACCTTGTAAATTTTCAAAAACAATGTTTTTATTTTAGGCAAGAATATAGATGTAATCAATAGTTTTTGGTAAATGATGATTTTATACTTACCTTACAAGTACAAGCATAAAACTTGTATTACTGTGATATTTGGTAAAACTTTGTAGTGAAACAACAAGTAAGGGCAATTTTTGACATTGAGGCATTAGAGGTCCTTTCCAAGATGTAGGGCCAAACAAATATTTATATATTTATGTAAACTATAGTAATAGAAATATCAAATAAAATTATACTAATTCCTATAAATTTTTGCTTTTGATGAAGATATTTATTAAGAGTACAAAAATATATACAATTGATTGATAGAAGAGATCTCTATAAATAAAGTTTATGAACATTGTGGGAATGTGATCCCACATGCTAGACCCAGAAAACTAGCATTTGACGGGAAATTTCAAAATTTATTCCTTTAGAAAAGAAAGTTTTGAGTTCCAATAGGAGATTAGAAGGATTTCAGAAATACTGGAACTCCAGATCCGGAGAAATCCTATTAGGTGTAAAAATCTAATTCTGGAACCCTAGAAAGTTCCGGAAATTGCAAGACGGCGCCGGTCCTAAAAGCCGGAAACCGGATCCGTACTAGGGTTAGACTTTCTGTCCGTCCATCCGCCTGGACCAATATAAGAAAAGGACTGTAGCTAGTAGAAGGCACAATTGCTTTCTTACTTTCTTGCATCTTCGTTTTCCTGCCTTTCCAACTTTTAGAAACTTCTGGTAGATTGAAGAACTGTGTGAGTTGCAATCGTGCAAGGTGTTCTGAAGTGACTTTCTGTGAGCAAGAGAGTTAGGGAGAGGTTGGGCGAGGTTTCTCGTGGGAGAGCGATGACTTCCAAAGCGATGAGACGCAGGTAGAGGGAAGAACCAGAGGAAGCGGATGAGCCGGCGCCGGTGCCGCAATCACGAGCGAAGGCAATTCCGGTAATGCGGGTGGTGCCGGAAATTCCAATCGATGAGGTCCGGATGGAGTGCCTACGGCGGAACCTCACCAACATGGGATGCGAGGGATTGATGGATGTCCCTTGGGGCATCTGAGAGGAGAGTCTGGTGGCGGACCTATTGCGACCAGAAAGTGATATCTTGGATACCACCCTCCGGACGAAACTTGAGCTGTGGACGGTAGGCGAGTGGAGAGCCGTCTACGAGTTCTGGGTGGCACCGGACAAGGTGATGGAGAAGAACCAGGAATGCATGGAGGGCGAATTCCGGACAGCGGCGAATCCGAAGGATGGCTTCCAGGTATCAAACTTGGTAAACCCGGAATACCGGAATGTGGTAGCGTTTCTTTAACCCTATCCTCCACCCGACCAAGCCCAGGCAAGTGGTGGCCGAAGTAGCTTCCACCATCTTGGGAAGCCTCCAGGGGAAGCTGATGATGGACTGGGCGTTCATTATCTTTGAGTTGGTAGGAGATCTTGTGCTTTCTCTCCGGTAGGGGAAGAAGGGTGGGAGCCCTCTTCCGGCTTATGTCTCCCACCTATATTCCCACCATTCCTTACTCAAGACAAACGAGGAGGAAGCCTATCTAGAGCTGATTCAATTCCAGAAGTACGGAGGAGAAGAACCCTCTCACCGAAAAGGACCAGATGACGAGGAGACGGAAGACAAGGAGCAGTTCACTCCTTTGAAGAAAAAGTCCTGGCGGCAAGCGACTCCACCGGTGATGCCAACGGAGGATCCTCCCGCTCCAGAGCAAACAGAGGAGGATGCTCCGGACCGAAAAGAAGAAGTTCCGGCCCAGCTAGAAGCCGGTCCCTCTCAACCAAAGGCCGGTCCCTCCCGGACCAATCTTACAGAGGCAGAGGAGGAAGAAAGGACCGAGATCCGACTAGGGGGGTCGCCCTACGAGGATATTTTAGAATTAGCCCAGCACATTGTGTGGCAGGTTGACGACCTCATGAAGATTTTCCAAAACTATGAGGAGACCTTCAAACGGGTGTGCCGGAAGATGGCACTGACCGACTAGAACGCCATCTTTCGGAGGACAGATGCTTTGGTGACGGCCGAGAAACAAAACACCCTTCTGATCGAGGAACAAAAGAAGATGGTGACGGAGGCGGGTGCTTTACGAGTGGAGAACCGGACTTTGTTGGAACGAGCCCAAGAGTCGGAATCCACTTGTGTCCGGTTGGAGAATGAGTTGCGGACGGCCCCAAAAAAGGCCAAAGTCGTGGAGGAAGAGCACCGCCGGTAGATGGAGGCACTATGCCGGAGTGTGACCCAGCTCCAGAATTCCTTGGAGATTCCGGCGGACTACATTAACAAGACCCGATTGTTCGAGGCCAACTTCAACATAGCCGCAAGCTCAAGCCGGGTGTCCATAATCAAGTGTCTATTGGAGCAGGTAAGACAGATGGACGCATCGCGAGCAGAGATGTGGGAATTGGTGGAGTATTTGACACCTGCAGAGCCAAATCCGGTAGACCTTTCTCCTTCCTCTCCCGTACATACCTTGACGATTCCGGAGGAAATTGTTCTTCTGGAATCCGCTGTTACAGAAGTGTCGCCGATGGTACCTCCTGTCCTAGAGCTTTCACCACCACCGAGAGACCAAGAGTGGATTGGGGTACCGTTGTACCTAAGGGCAGTGAGGATCCTCTAGGAGAATCCGATCATTGACCTTACAAGTACTCCTCCGGAGACAAGAGGGACTCGGTCTGTTCAGTCTTCTCTCCGCCATAAAAGTACTTGGAAAGATTCCCGAGGAAGTTCAGAAGTTCCGATAGTTGGAATCAAGAGTGCAGACAGAGGAACCAGTATCGTGGGAGGTCTAAGTTGGGGAGTGTGAGTGCCCATTTGGTCACTCATGACTCAGAAATTGTTTTTTTAGTTTTATATACAAAAAGCCCCCAAAAGAGTGAATAACCAGAATAGAGATGTCACATACCAATATAGCAATTGGTCCTAGATGGGACATTTCCTGCTATTTGTAACCAAATTCTGCATGTAGATAGGGTAGAAACCCAGAAATTGTACAAAATAACCATGTTTAGTAGAAAATTGCCCAACTTGTTTGAACCTGCCTTTCAGTGACAAATCTTAACCAAATTGGTCTAAGGGAATTAGGTGAGAATCCTAGTATAAATTTCCAAAGATAGGTTTCAGTTTTCCCATTCCATTGGCAAAATAATAGAAACCCCAATTGTTAGCCTGCAGGTGAAGAAAACTCAAGACGGACCAGAGGAGGGCATTTACAACCTAAATACAGTAATTTAAGGTGGAAAGCATGCTAGGAGTCCAACGGAGCAATCGGCTCGCCAAGATTCCCTTTCATGTAGAAGATTCCAGATTGCACATCCCTTGTGGAATTCCATGAGAGGTTCCACGAAAATTTTCGGTTTTTTCTGATCTTCAAAAGATCTTTTTCCGGGTAGTCAACCGTTGGAAATAATGATGGGAAATTCCTAGAAATTACCCGGGCAGCGATAAAATCTCACTAAAAATTAGGGTATCTTCTTTTATGTTAATAACAAGCTCCAATAAGTTCGTGTCATTCCGATAGTTAGAAGATGCAAAACCATCAAGATCCTCTAAAATTGGCAAATTTAAAGATTAATCGTGGAGTTGACCGGTGTACGGGGAGCATACAGAATTGGATTAAGGTTGAAGCGGGGTCTTTTTTTACTCCTTTACACCTACTAAAGAGCCTAGGCTAGTTACTTTTCTTTGAAAAGTTGATCTCCAAAAGTTGGATTTTTATCCAATTTTGGTCATCTAGTTAGCGCTAAAAATCTTTGTGAAATTGACGTAGGAAAAAGGAGTGGGAGGTTTCTTTAAACCAAAAATGACCTTCTAAAGTCAATGGCGCAATCTGTTTGTGATTTGGAGCATTTCTCCAAAAGTTAGGAATTTGAATCAGCGTAGAAGTGAAAATTGGGCAAATTAGATGAAAATTGGGCAAATTAGATGAAAATCTTAATTGATAAGATTACCTTGTAGGAAAAGAGAGGAGGGGGGTGCCCTTGGGAGAGTATATAAGGTCACCCATTCTCCTCTCAAAACACCTCTTAAGTTCATTTTGAACTGCCTTGTTTTCATTTAAGTCCATTTAGTTGGATTTTGGTCATTTAGGTCACGTTGCCAAATTTTCTTGTTTTTGGAGCATTTCAAGCTCCTTTGTTATTGTTTTTGGAGCTCTCTTGAAGGACTTGGGGTCCCTTCAAGCTTAGCTATCTTCTTATGGCATTTTTTGTGGGTTATTTGAAGCTTGGGTGATGTTTTGTGGAGTTCTTGTATTTTGTTGACGTTTTGTAGGTGTTTTGAACTAACTTTGTACTAATCCTAGAGTCTCCTTCCCCTATGACTGGCGATGCCGCTTTGGGAAACTCTCTAGTGTCGTTTAAGTTATTTTAGCACTAACATTTGGTAGCTTATTGTTTACTAACAAATCATTTCCCTTGTGGTTGTCTGTATTCTCCTTGTTTCTTGTATTACGGCGAAGCTTTGACTTTGGTTGTTTGGAAGTTAGGAGAGTTCTATAGTATTCTCAAAACATATGACGAAGCTATAGTTTTTTTATGTTTAGAATTTTGGGTGTTAGAGAAAATACGGCAAAGCTATAGCTCTCAGTCTTAGAATTTAGGTGTATTTCAAAATCACGGTGAAGCTTTGGCTTCCTTACAATTAATTCTCAAGTTTAGTTCCCAAAATATTGGGAATTTCCTCAAAGTTTAGCCCTAAAACTTAGTGCTCCAAGTGTCAATTTAGCATTCCAATTTAGTATGCAATTAGTTGCTGAGAGAAAGCGACTCTTAGTGTTCCAAATTCCTCCAAAAATTAGAAACGTGTTAAAAAACACGTTTGGTAGCCCGGGCCTTCAAGCAATCACTGGCTCAGGCTCCCCAGGTCCTCCAAATGAACAAGGGGCCTTTTGAAAACCCCCAAATTCACGGATATCAACCGGTCGTAGCAGGGTATCAACTAGACGTAGCAAGGGCATCAATTTGGCTGCAATTGAATGAACCTGGTCGCAAACTGTATTGCCTGGCTTGCGAGCTTGAACTGACTTGTTGCGAGCTGAACTGCTGTGACTGAACTTGCTGAACTGCTGTGACTGAACTTGCTGAACTGCTGTGACTGAACTTGCTGAACTTGCTGCAATCTGAACTGACTGCAATTGAACTTGGGCGACTTGGTTGCTTGGTTGCATAATTTGATTTTATGACCGGTTAGAGTCCTAATTCATACAAATTCAAAACACTAGATAGGAGGCCAAGGGGAAACTAAATTTCATATTATAGTAGTAATTAACCAAATAACACAAATTGTAGAAAAATTAGAAATAAATTAGCATTGCAAAGAGTAGGAAGTGTCACAATTAGAAGGTAGGAAGTTGAGAAGTTCCCAATTAGCAATGTTTCCATTACTAATTGGGAGTTCGAACATAGAAGAGAAATAGGAGTCAAATTAGAACCTCTCAAGTCAAGTAGAAGGAGTTCAAACAACCTCAAAGAACAAGTGAAGGAGATGAAGAGTTCATTGGGAAGTTAAGGTGTCAATAGAAGTTGATAAGATTAGGTAGGAAATTTTAAAGGAGTTTAAACCATTAGAAAAAGAAGATAGAATAATAATTGACTTTAGATCTTCAAGGGTCAATTATTATTTCAAAGTCAACCATTTGAATACAATAATGGAGGCTAAATAGTTCTTAAGGGAAAGAGAGAAGTGGGAAGAGAAAGAGAGAGTAGTATCTTTGAAACCTTGAACTTGTATTTAACACCTCTTTTCAAGCCGTGGGCAAAATTATCCAACAAGTTTTGAAGATGGCGGATGATGAAGCGTTCCAAGACGCCTACAACTACCTCAACATTGAACCCAACTTTGAGGTAAATTGTGAATGTCTTCCCTTCTTTTTGAATTATTGAAAATAAGATAAAATATCATAGGGCCGAATTACAAATAGGATTCAGAGCATTAAGACAAAGTTTTTCTTCAAGGATAATTAGATTATCTAGTATATTTTGCTTAGAGGTTTCCGAAAACATCTCACACTTAGAATTCCGACTTAAAACAAGGAAGTTAGAAATGAATGAAGTTTAGAGTTTAGATTAGATGAAATCTAGATAAAACCAAGATTTTGGGAACAAGTCAATTCAGTAAAATTGAGAATATTAATTAGAATCCATAACCTAAGGAAAAACTTAATTTCAAATTGAAGATTAGTAGAAATTAATGGATGAAGTTTGAAGAACCATTTAAGTGGTCAAACTTCATCCATCGATAACTTCTAGTAGAAAGGTCCAATTAGCAAGTATAAACCCAATTTAGAATCCTAGAATAAATGACTATCTATAAAAGGTGTAAACTTTCTAAAAATAGTAAATTAACCAAAGTCAGACCGGAAACAAGAAGAACAAGGAAGTCTAACTTAGAGTTTAAATTTGGAAGTAGAATGGTAACTTAGAATCACGAGGTTGTAGAGGAGAATAATCAGAACCCGTAGGAACCTTGAACTCTATAAAAATCTTAAAACTCAACAAGATATGAAAGGATGAAGTTTAGGACCTAAATTGGATGAGAATTAGATAAAATTTCCAAAATTGGACCAAATTTCAGATATAAGTAGAAAAAGGTACTTTAATTACATCCTAGAAATTACAAAGTCTTTTGAAATAGGGAACGTATCAAAAATTGTGGATGAAGTTTTGAAAGGCCATTTAGTGGTCAAACTTCATCCACCCATATCTTTTGATGAGAGTGTCCGATTCAAGAAATTTTTATAGTTTTGGAAAGGGGAATTATCCCTTTACAATATGGAATGCTTAATTAAGGTCTGAATCATCTTTCAAGGAATAACTTCAGTGGCTCATTAGAATTAGGAATTACCAAATAACTAATAAGTTAAAACTTAGGTTTGGTTGGGTTTTTGCATGCTTATTCCTCCTAATGATAAGGATGCAGAGGAATAGGAAAACAATTTTGTACATACTTATGACAATATCGGAGTCCGGCCGCCGAGCCGGAAAAATAGGATCTAGTGGATTTCCGGAAATCTAGCGGACCAGTAGGAATGTTTTGTGGGATTTTGAAGATAATGTTAGGTTTAATATAAGTTAGATTTTGGTGGACCTTTGTGGTCATTCACACTCACTCACCACATTATTTTCAGTTTGTACCTTTTGAGCTTAATTCAAAGAGTTTGGAGGCTTTCCATTCTCTTCCTTCTTGTACTTGGTGCATACTTGTGTGGGTGTGGGTCCATTCATGCCTTTTTTGGATGCTGAGAATTTACCTTGATTAGCAAGAGTTGACGTTGTGAGTGGTTCCGGACGTTACTAGATTGATGGGGAAATTGGCCGGATTGTTCCGGAGGTAGTGTTAGTGTGTTGCCTGCTTGGATGCCGGTATAGCCCGAGAAGAGGATACAGCCTCGTGTAGGAAGGTGTCTGAGAGGCTGCTAGCAGCTTCCGTATATGGAAGTTTGCAAGACGTGCCTGAATTCCAAATACCGGAATTCTCCCATAGATGGAGTCAAAGCCCCAGTATAACGCCCAAGAGAGTGCGAGGATGTCCACCCGGTCGATAAGAGGCTCAGTGTTGGATTGATGCTAGAATGTCGTTGTAGTCCTTGAACGTCCCTGCGTGACCTGGTCCGGTAAATATTCCGGATTTGTGAGGTGACGGAACAGCAGGATACTTCCGGTCCTTGAAGTCAAGTTAGTATTAGTAGAAAGAGAGAGAGCCAGTGTATCCGGACATGGTAAACATCCGGACAGTGGATTTGGCCACTCGTCACCTAAAACCAAGGATCCCGGAAGGGGCAACTAAACAGTTTCCGAACTTTTCCGAAACCCATTCGGCACTAGTAACCTCTGGTCCGGATTAGAAAGTAGGAGAGAAAGGGAAAGCTTAGATCGAGTTATCTTAGTTCCGTGAGCCTCGAGTCCTTGTGGGAACGATTCCGGAGCGGTTTACTCTAAGTTGGTCTTTAGTGGGAATTAAGGGCTAACTGGAGGAATACTGGTCCGACTAATCACTACAAACACTTAACCCAAAATGACTTTATAGGAACCTATCCAAGATTTCTTGCATACATTGAACAAACACTTGGTCCTTTACGGATTAATGTGCATGTGAATCTTTGTTTTAGAGGATCATATTGTTACCAAGGGCCAAAAATAGCACTATAAATAACTCAATTTTAGTTCTTTGCCAATAAAAATTTGCAAAACAAGCTCTCTAAACTATTATAAAATAGGTCTTGGTAAACAATTGCACCATTGTGCCAAATGTACAATTTTAACTAGAATTAGAATACAAGTACGAGCCTGAGTACTAGTTAATGAAATCCAATTTCAATCAAAATTGTATATATACTTTGTAAAAACATTCCTTCAACACTGTAACATCTATAGCAAAAGCTTTTAATCCCTAAAAGTAAAAACTATAATTTTAGGCAACATAGTGATTTGGGGCAACTGACTAGAAACAAAAATTTTATTTATTTTTGCTGAAATTTTCATACAATATATACCCAAGGATTAGCTTCAACACTCAATACTTAATAACTCATAGGCACCTATTCGTGTTTCTAAAAAAAAATTGCAAAAACTACTTATTAATTGTTTAATGGCTCCTTCTATGAGTTTTTGAAAGCCATTCAAAGTTCGCAGGTTCAATTTGTGTTCACCACACTGCAATGAGATGGATGCAACTTCGGGGGCTTGTATCTTTTTCATCAAATGTTAGTTTTCAATAAAATTTGTTGGGTTTTGTTCCCCATAAAGTCTACTTATTGTGATAAAATTTTCATGTCAATCCAAGTTGTTTGGGAGCAATTCAAAGTTCAAAATCCAGACATTTTTGCATTACAGTGAACTTTGGTGGCTTATAACTTCTTCAGAGAGGGTTTGTTTTCAATAATTTTTGTTGGAAAAGTTGCGCATACTAGTCTAGTTCTTGTGGTAAAAATTCCATATCAATCCAAGAAGTTATGATTGATTGAGAAGCATTTTAGTAGAGGTAGGTTCAGCCATAAATGTGTTTTCTTGCTACTTTTTTCACTGTTTTTTGACATTTCAAATCCATTTTGCAAACGCAATGAGTCAATTGAATGATTTTTTTTCCCACCAAAGTGTTTGTCTTTTGATTTTAAATCACTTTGTAGTTTAAAGTTTTTTCATTTGAATAGATTTAGAAATCGAATTTCACCTCCAAATGTGTTTTTAGGAAAATTTCAGCATCTTTTGTCAACACTAAAACATTATAATCTTTCAATCTATATGGTCAAATGACCCCAAATTTGATTTACACCATCTACAATATGCACACTACAAGATTGTACGGTTGAGATTTTCATAACTTACTCACATTTAGACTTATAACACTTGAAAAGCAAGGTTGTTTTTTGACATGATTAGGCCTTGGGCGGTAAGGGGTTAAGCATTGTAATGTAACTTATACGCAAAGCCCAATAATTTCAGATTTGTAGACTACATGTTGAATTTTATTTTGCACTTTCATCTTAAGAAATTTGCATTAAATTCAAATTCTTATCATGAACCCAAAAACTTTCAGAACTTACCCATTGCAGTCAAATGACCCATTGTAGTCGCCTAAGAAATGACCCATTGTGGTTTTTTCCAGGATGTGAGATGTGGACAACAATGCATGTCTTACATGATAGCAATGGAGTGAACATTGACCTCATTGGGAATTTCTGAATTTTTAGTGAGAAGTCCATTGTAAAAATTGACTTTTTTAGCCTTATGTAATAGAAAATATTGACTTGCATTAGGCTTTGAGATGAGCATTACAAATTCATATTTGGTTGGTCATAAGGTAGTCTACAGACTCTTTTGGGCTCAGTGCTTCAGAAATTCCTAGCGAATTCATACTTTGTCAAAAAAAAAAAAATTTCAATTACACTTGCTGTTTGTCACACTTGTACTAATGTGGACAAAAAATTGAAAAATTTTAGCAACAAGATATGCCAAACTCCTCAATCTGACCACAATGGGCTGCTTTACCTTAACTTAGTTCTCATTTCTTCCTTGAAAATTATTTTAAAAAAAGAATTCATGCACATTTAATTGCAAAATGGCAGCCTAATTAATCATGGGAATAAAGAATTCTGAAATGAAAAAGACCCTGCAATATGAATATGAATTGTAAACTAATCAGGCACTTAAATTTAAGAACACACGAAGAATGCATGCAATGCAAAAATCACTCTGAAGCCTAATCATGCACAAATTTCATTTCCCAAATTGAAGCAATTTCTGAGATGAAGCAAGAGTTAAAGGAAACATATTAGTGACTGCTGCGTTAAATCAGATGGAGTAAACCGGTGTGATCAAACATAGTTACTGCTTAAACAAATAATTAATGTTACATCTACCTCCATAATTCCATATGTATTGAAAATGAAGAATTTTAAAATTTTGTAGTCTATATAAATTGCAAATGTTGTAATGTTACCCCTTAAATGTCCGAGGCACCTAATTTGGATGTTGACAATACTTCAAAGTTAAATAAAACCTAGTAGTTTATATTTTTGAAAAGTTCTTGTTGAAGTCTAGTTTTAGCATCAAAAATCCAATTTTGAAAATGATTGATTATGATTTTTTTATTCAAGATTTTGTGCAAGGGTGTCCATTGCAATCTTGACTTTGTGTAGTGTTGAGGGCCATAGGAAATGAACTCCAAATACACTAGACCTTGGAGAAAATATCACATTAAAAATTCATTTAAAAAAATTATTGAGCAGATTTTCAAAAGCCATAAATTGATTGGGATTATGCATGTTAGGCCCTTTATTCTCATATTTTTTTTGTTTTGATTAACTTTTTAGATTTGACATGTGAAAAGAGGATTGAAAGACTTCAAACCACTTTTTGTAGTTTTTACACCTTCATGATCAAACATTATAATCTTTTAATCCATAAGTGGTATTGTTGTGTTTTCTTTTCCCATATGATCTTTTAACATATCAAATTTGAATTTGTACAATTACAATTTAAAGAAAGTTGAAACAACTTATCAAAATATTGACTTTTTGTTCAATTTAGAGCAAATTTCAAAAAGCTCAAAAAAGACCTTGAGCATTTAGGGGTTAAATTCAAAGACTCAATGAAACATTTTAATAACTATTGTGTTTGAATTTAAAAAATTTGTAATTAATTACACAAAAAATCTAAAACATATGTGTCACATGAAGTGATATTGGAGCTACTTTACATCGGAATGTAGTATTAGATGGACTCCCTTGTGTTACTTCACCTTAGTATTGGAGCCATATATTAGAGTTCATCCATCTTAGGATTTGAGTTTTTAGGTGGAGAGAGTTTCTTGACTTGACATTTTTGTCAAGTCAAGTTCTGTAAGTGTTTTAAGAGAGTAGTTGTGTTTTGGAGCTTTGCTTGAAGATGCGTCCTATAAGTGTTTTAAAAGAGTAGTTGTGTTTTGGAGCTTTGCTTGAAGATGGTGGTTTATTATTTAGTAAAAATCTTCACTTATTCTCTCACACTTGCACTCTTGGATTCTCCCTTTGTGGAGTGAGAGCCGCTTGACTTTGTGTGTAGATTAAAAAAAATTTCATTCAACAAGAATTCTCTTCTTCAACTTTGTAGTGAAGCAAATTGTTGAGGCCATGGGACTTTAGGGGTTAAAAAAAACATAATAATTTAATTTTTTTTACCAAATTTTTAAAAAAAATCAACATTTGTAGAAAAATGTCCATTCAAATATGAAAATCATAAACAGGATTATCAATCAACCTTACAAAGTCTAAATTTAGCATGATGATTTGAATGCAAGTCATTATCAAGAAATTTTTGGGTGTAAAAAAAAACAATTACTTGAAATTTTTCAACACTATTATTCATAGCTCTAATATCTTAGAAAAAAAATTCAAATTAATTGATTTTTTGGTTATATTTATGAATATATTTTTACTTTATTATTTAAAAAATCAGAAAAAAAAAATATATTATAAAACTAATAGAGATTGTTCATATTGGTAGATAGCACATATCATAATATTCAAAGATATCACATTAAAAGCCAAATATAATTTAGAAAGCTAATTTGAAGTTTGACCATTTTGATCTAGCAATAGAATTTGTCTTTTACAAATGAACTACAACCCATAAAATGAATTGTTGAAGAATCTTACCACTTATAGAATATTTCAAAAACACCCTATTAAAGCTGATAAGCTCATCGAGACCTTCACAAAGAAGTGATGTATGAATCATGGGGGATTTTCTACTATATTTGGCAATCCTTTGCCAAGAAAAGTTTCACTATTATAAACGTGTTATTAATCGTGCAACACCACTTATTGCACATGTCACTATATTACATAAGAAAAATGTTTTATAGCTATATCCAATCAAAATGTATCACAACTATACCTCAAAAGAAGAGGGCAACATCTATAGCTCCTCTAGTGAAACCTAACATTCACAATTAGTAGATGGTACATTCAAACCATTCATTGGTGCATGTAGTTTGTGAACTTGATTGTAAAAAGGTCACAGTGAACTTTTCAAATACAATTGTCATTTCATTTTACCACAATACTCTCATCTCTTTTACTAATTACAATTTTTAAAAATAGTGAAAAAATAGTACCCACATTGAATGTGAAAAAACATATTTAAATCCAAATGTGCACGGTCAGTAGCATGTTTCAGTAGGGCATACATGAACAACCCCATTCGTCTCCCACTTTCCTGACAGGGTCAAGGAAATGTTGCACATCACCTGTGACGTCAATGGCAAATGCTAAGTTTGACTCACCTGAAGAGAAATAGCCTTCCGAGGAGGACAAACACTACGCACCTTCGATCGTGGCATGAGCCCATGGAGAAAAAAATCAGAAAAATCGAGAAGGAAGGACCTGACCGCCTTGGAGCA
Organism: Climacium dendroides; assembly: GCA_950106755.1. NCBI lineage: Eukaryota > Viridiplantae > Streptophyta > Bryopsida > Hypnales > Climaciaceae > Climacium > Climacium dendroides. The sequence goes on from OX467088.1 coordinate 22,269,682, forward strand.
AGCTCGAGTTCCAGATGGACCCAAGACGTCACTTTGCATTCACGAAAGTAAATGTGACCATGAGAAAGTTCATCTATTTGTGCATACTCGGAACACAAGCCTGGGACTCTCAACACCTGGCTGCTTGTTCAGCGTATCAGGACGCCACGCTTGAAGATTGTATCAGGACGCCACTCATCTATGATTAGCACTTCATTCATGTAAGTAATGATGAGCTGGTTTGCAAAATTCCAATTTCAACCTGAGTCAAACCCTGGCTGAGAGAGAAGATTATCTATGACATTGAAGCATCAATTGCAAAAATTGAAGCTAGCAGTCCATACATAAACTTGACAAGGGAAAACTGTTTTCCATTTAATTTGAGTGCATGTGTGCGTTGGGCTTGCAGAGCAGAACAGTACAGAATGAACCTCTTCTGCTTTCTCCTGTTGGTGTTACTTCGCTCAGTTGCCGGTGACGACACGCGACTCGCCTTCCATTCCTTTCCCTCTGAAGATGATAAGATCCTGGCTATCGGAGATGCTGCACACAATGGCTCCAATCGATCCTACACCTTCAACGGGCGCGCCACGCAGTCGCGAGGGTCTTGTGGAGCGTTGTTCTACGGGGAGAAGGTACGCATTCAGGATGTCGCAACGGGGAGAGTTGCATCGTTGAGCACCTCATTCTCATTCACCTTCGAAACTCTCGGGCTACCCCGGGATAACAGCAGTTCTCCCAGTGACAAGGACCACAGCGGAATCGCCTTCAGTTTGACCAGGAGCATGATGCCTGCTCAGTTGCAAGGCCTCGTATCCAACATAGGAAGCTCTGGTGCATGCAGGAGTCCTCTCCATCCAAGTGATCCAAACCATAGATACACTCTGTCAGGCTTCCTTATCATTTTCGCCAAGGGGAAGTACAATCCTAATTCCGAAGAGGCCAGCATCAGCTACATCAGGGTCTCAAAAAACCATGACTTCGAGTATGACATCGGAGCATACACTCACAACCTCTGTGGCATCGACACCTATTGCTCGTATTTCTCCGACGGGAAAATCTTCACTGCTTGGATTGATTTCAATAGCTCAGCTCGGACACTCGAAGTGCGGCTTGAGAGTGGGTCCAACCCCAGCGTGACGAAGCCCCTGCAACCTCTGCTGCGCATTCCCAACTACATATTTCCCGAAATGCTTGGAGACGAAGTGTATCCCACGTTTGGGGGAAGCTCCGATGTCCAACACGCCGAAGCACATGAGCTCTTGTCCTGGGAATTCTTCAGTACTGAGATTTCAAATGTTCCCTCCTCCCAATCTCCAAATCATTTTTGGAAGGTCAAACGGTGGGCTGGTATCAGCACAAGAGTTCTTGCATCGGTTGTGGTAGCTGCAGTCGTGATTCTCTGGTGTGTCTCCCGCTTTGCGAGCCCATCCAGAAGTTACCACTACACACCTCTGGGTCATAGCGCAGGTCCACGTGTGTTCTCGTATGCAGAGCTCCGGATGGCCACTGACAATTTCGATGAAAAAAATTTGCTCGGTATCGGCGGATCGGGGTCTGTCTACAAAGGGTCCTTTGAAGCTCACAGTGGAACCCATTTTGTTGCGGTGAAACAGATCAATTTCTTGGAGCCCAAACACGCTGAGCCCAAGCAGGCGGAGTCCCTCTTTCATGCGGAAGTGGCCAGTCTCGGCCAAGTTCGGCATCGCAATGTGGTGCAGTTGCAAGGCTGGTGTCAAGAGAAAGGTCGCCTGCTCTTGGTTTACGACTTCATGCCCAAGGGAGACCTCAATAAATGGCTTCACACTCATGCTTGTCATGATCTTGAACATCAAGAGATTGTCCTCTCTTTGGAAAGGCGTCTCTCCATTCTTCAAGGAGTAGGTGCAGCTTTGGAATACTTGCATGAGGATTGCTCAAGTTGTATTTTGCACCGAGACATCAAGTCTAGCAATGTGTTGTTGGATGCAGATTTCAATGCGCATTTGGGAGACTTTGGACTTGCCCGCTTGATGAATCACCACAAGTTGGACAAAACCACTTTGGCTGCAGGGACTCTTGGCTACATGGCTCCAGAGTTGCCATACACAGGCAAAGCAACCAAGGAATCAGACATTTTTAGTTTTGGCATTTTGGTGCTTGAAGTTGTGTGCGGAAGGCATCCCTTGGATATGCAAGCAACGGAACCGGAGGATCTTGTATTGTTGCAGACTGTTTGGCGAGCTCATGAAGGAGGATCTCTTCTTAATGTGGTAGATCCAAGATTGCTTCAAACTCTTCAACCGTTAAGCTTCAAACCTCATCAAGAAGATGAAGATGTAGTAGGACCTCTTGCCTTACCTTTAGATTGTAACCTAGATAGTGGCAACAATGTGCTACATAGTCCAATGGTTGTTGACGTAAATGTTCAAGTTTGTACAACTATGGTTGTTGATCTCCTTCGTTTGGGTCTCTTGTGTTGCCTTCCCAATCCAAAAGCTCGGCCATCCATGGGACAAGTGAATGGAATATTGCAACAAATAAGTGACATGGAGAATGCATCTACCATCGCCAATATATCAATGCCTTCTCTACCAACCACCAAGCCTTGGGGACTCTACCATTCATTGGAATTTTCACAAACTTGTGCTAGTTTGAGCTCAAGTAGTCCGCCTATTTCGGAAATTGATACCAAGTTGCTTGTACTAGATAGTTCTTCATTAGAACAAGCCTTTGGCAATTTCCATAAAGATGATTAGAGTTTTTTAGATTTATTTGGCATTGATACTAATGACAGTTTTTATTGATTAGGGTATAGGTTACCATATGTATGGTTTGAAATAGACTGAATTGTAAATCCATCAAACAAGTGTGATTGTATATTATGTTATATTTTGATAGCATGTTTGGCATTTTGGTGTTGAATATTTAATTAAAGTCTAAATTTGAGATTCACCACTTTAAAGTATAGTTTTCAGAAATTTGGCACTCAAACCACAATTTTTTTTTTGCAATGGAAGATTAATAAGAGCTCAATTGCTCATAGTTAAGTCAAATGTAGGAAATCTATTCAAAGTAGATTTTAGGCCTCATTTAGGTAATGTAAAATAAAAAATTTCAAAAAATTATGAACTAAGTTTATATAAAAAATCAAGCTTATTTTCATTTTCAAAAGTTCGTTTGATATTTTCAAGGCTCTAATTAAAAATTGTGGACAAAGTTTAGAAACGGGTTAGAAGGGATTTCTTTTTGACATTTTCAAACATTTCCTTTGAATTTTATGCATAAATTTTTTTGGAGGTTCAAAATTACAAACAAGTTTGAGATATAATTTTGATTAATTAATCAAAAAATTTAATTCAAAATTTAAGAAATAAATTATTTTTTTAAGAAGAAATGAGGTTTGAATCTCTATTTTGAACAAAATCCCTACATTTGGACAATGAGTAGTCAAGCTCTCATCTTCAAACTATCCCATAGCATTTAAAGATTCATATTGGACATTGAATTTCGTTTTTAAAATGTCTTCTCCACCCTTTATTTTTAGTAAATGTCAATAAAATAATTCCTTTATTTTGCAATGAAAAAATTTCTTGATGATAGATGATCAAATGATAGATTCATATCTAATTCAATGGATTTTTAATGAATTTTATGGATATTTAGCAAACCATTTTTACATGTATTTGTTGATTCAATTGTCTAATCTCACAAAAAAAATCAACAAATTTAAGCTAAATCTACTATTTAAGTACAAAAATCTTGATAGAGGCTAGGAAGAAGATTTCATTTGAAATTAGCATAGTCATTGTTATAGGACTAAAACTTAAAATGCCAATATGAAACATAGTTTGATTTAGTCCATGGTTTTAATAATATGCAAGTACATAGGAATCAAACCCATACTAGTATACACACAATTATTAGCATTTGGTACCACTCCTTAAAAATGTACTCTAATTCAATAACATGACTAATCACCTTAACTCCTAAAGGACCAGGCCTTTTTTCTACCAAAAAACACTCAAAATTGTCATTTTGATAGCAAAGAGTAAAAGAAATTTGAAATTTTTTTTGGACACCAACTTGTTGGATCTTATACCTAACTAGTATGAAAATGTGTAAGAAAAATTTCAGAAATTTTGACCATATAGATTGCAAGATATCTTCATTTAAAATGAAAAATACAAGTTTTTCAATACATTGTGGGACTAGGTTTTATGACTTTGAACTTCTTAACTTAAATTTTTTGCACTAAAAAGTTTTGAGTTTTAAATCTTTATGGTAGAGAATTGAGTTGAAAGTCTAGGAAATAAAAGAATTTCAAAAAAACTTAATTTTCATTCTTAAAAAAATTGTTAAGTAGAAGTAGGTATGAAGTAGAAGGAAAATCTAAATTATTAGTATCATCAAAATGGAATTAAAACACACTTATCCCATTAGCAAGATTGTTTCAGGAAGCAAACTAGACCATTTGGAACTTATTTTTGTGAAAAATTGTGAAAATTGCATTTAGAATTCAATCCTACAAGTTATTTTTTCAAGAAGATGCTTTAATTGCTAGATAAACAAGATTGTCCATAACTTTCTCATAACAAATCCAAATGGAATGAATCAAAACTTTCTATGTATAAAAAAATATAATCTATGAGAAAAAAATTCAAAAATCATATTCCAATGAAGTTAATAATTTTTTCTATCTTCAAAAAGTTTTAAAAAACCATGACAAAAATTCAACCAATAGATACCTGCCTAAAATCCCATTTGTCCATCAAAGGGACAATGGTCCTTTAGGGGTCAAAAATAAAAAAATCAATAGATATTAGCCACTATTAATCAATTATGAGTCCATGTCATAGGATCTACTTTCAAAAGTAGGCACTAAAGATAGCACTTGCTACCTAAGCCTTTTAGGTGAAAATACCCAAAACCATCAAAACAAATAATTCAACATAGTTGGAGGCACCTTTTTCAAGATTAAACATTTTTGTGGCATTAGCATTGAAATTTGTGAATCTTCAAAAATAATATAGAAATTGGATAAGACATGTAATTATTATGAATTTTCAAAGTAGAAGTTCCCAAGGCCTAAAAACTATTACTTAGCGTGCTCTTAGAATTAAAATCCAGAGATTCAATAATCAATGATTACAATTAAATAAAGGAATAGTTTAACCCCTAAAGTCCTAAGGCCTTTTTTCCATTAAAACCTACTCAATACTGTCATTTCTATTGCGAAGAGCAAAAAACTCTAAAAATTATTTTTTTTGCAAATCTAACTGCAAGATCACTAGTATGAAAATATGTGCAAAAAGTTTCAAAAACTTTGACCACATAGATTGCAAGATATTTGCATTCAAAGTGAAGAAAATAAGTTTTTTTACACCTTGATCAGTTAGATTTTTGGCTTTGAATCTTTTTAACTTAAATTTTTTGCACTACTGATTTTAATTTTATAATTTTCTATGTTGAAGAATTAAGTTGAGAATTCACAAAAAAAATTCAAGAAGAAAACACTTAATTTTTACTCTTTAAAAATTTGTTAAATAGAAGTAGGTTCAAGATTGATAAACTATTAATAGTTCTAAGATGGAATTAAAACACAATAATCTCAACAATAAGATTGTTCTAGCAAGAAAATTTAACCGTGCCTAACAAATGTTTTTGAAAAATTGTTAAAATTGCATTCAAAAATGAAGTCTATAAGTTGTTTTTTCTATAAGTTGCTTAGATTGCTCGAAAAACAAGATTGTCCATAACTTTCTCATCACTAGTTCAAATATAATGAATTCAAGCTTCAAATGTAGACAAAAATATAATCTTTAAGAAAAAAAATTTAATTTAAAAAAAATTGTGAGTTTTTTTGGCAACCCCTCGAGTTTCTTTTTGAACTCATGATGGAGGCACTCTTTACAAGCATGAGTAGCATTACTTTTGTTTTTAGAGGCACCAATTGAAATAAAATTATATTCCTAAAAAGCTCATTAAAGGTTGGATATATAATTTACTGATTGCTTCTACTTTACCTTAACCTTTAAACATTGGCATGGATATTTGATGTCTGATGGATGACAAAGAATCCTCTTAGTAAGAGAGAAGTTCAACTATTCATTCTTAAAATTTTGTTGTGAAAAGGAGAGGTTTTCTATAGTAGTTCAACTTCCAATGAGTGCTTTCACTACAACAAAAGTAGTGTTTTATGACTACAAAATATGACTGCAGTAAGTCATAAAATAAAAAAATATGACTCACTCAGAAATTACTGTAGATGACTCGGGATATGACTGACTCCAGTTGTTTGAAAGCAGTCGCTTCAGACATCAGTCATATTGACAGTCATATAGGTTGAAGGGTATAAATATCCATATTTAGCCATAGTATGCTAACACGGCGTATGCTTTGACTCTCCTAGGGGGGTCTTGACTTTTTGTTGAGTTGTCCGAGTAAACAAAAAAATCCTACGTGGAATATGACTGTGGCGAGTCATATTTTTTGATAACATGAAATATGATTGCAGTGAATCATATTTTGCAGTGATGTGGAATATGACTGCGGTAAGTCATATTTTTTATGACACGGAATATGACTACGGTGAGTCATATTTTTTGTTCATGTAGAATGTGACTGCGGTGAATTATATTTTTGGATGATATAGAATATGACTACAATGAGTCATATGTTTGGTTGATGAAGAATACAACTACGGTGAGTCATATTTTTAGTAACGTGAAATATGACTTTTCTCGATCATATTTTTAAATGATGTGTAAAACAATTCTTTTTAGTCATATTTTTTGATGATTTATAAAACAACTATGTGTAGTTATACATCAACATAATTTAATAGTTAAGTAAGAGAATTCATTTAATAAAAAATGAATATATATGATTTTTTAAATGGATGAAAATTAATCACATTAGAAAGTCAAATATAAGAAAAAATGCGATTTTTTTCAATAACATTTATTAGTTATTAACACAAAATATATCGCAATGGCTCTTTATATATGTATATTTCTACATACTTGTAGAACCTATATTCCAACAAAAATGTAAAGGTGTTACCTCTTTTGTATTGCAAGTAGCTTTCAATAACTTCATTTCAACCTCCAATGCCTACATGTATAAACAAGAAGGTTAGTTTTCAATAAATGAACAATATAATTCAAACTTCAAAGATTTAAAGCACTACAAAATATGTAGACATGTTTAAGATTAAAAAAATTATAATCATTATATATTCAAAAATTATAAATAACAAAAAATAATAATAATGAAGATAGAGAGATTAAGAAGCAAAAACTAAGTGACAATATGATTGCAAAATATGACCGCAAAATATGACTAGGAAGCAAGAAGAAGAAAATCTAAAATGGAAGAAAAAACAAAAGTTAAAAGGCAAGAAGAAGTGAAATCTAAGATGGAAGAAGAAGTAAAACTTAAGATGGAAGAATAAACAAAAGTTAGGAGGCAAGAAGAAGCAAAATCTAAGAAGAAAGAAGGAGCAAAACTTAAGAAAGAAGAAGAAGGAAAACTTAAGAAGGAAAAAGAAGTAAACCTTAATAAGGAAGAAAAAGAGAAATCTAAAAAGGAAGAAGAAGCAAAATCTGAGTAGCAAAACTTAAGAAGGAAAAAAAATAAAAGTTCAAAGGCAAGAAGAAGCAAAAGCTGAGTAGGAAGAAGAGGCAAAACCTAAGAAGTAAGAAGCAGCAAGAAGAAAAAAAACCTAAAAAGCAACAAAAACAGAGAAGAAGGAACAAAGAAAAAAGAAGAAGGGGCAAAAAGAGGAGTGGCTACAAAAAGTGGTGGCTAGGGTTTCAAAACCCTAATTTAGTGGCGGCTAGGGTTTCAAAATCCAATTTTGTGACGGCTAGGGTTTCAAAACCTTAAATTAGTGGCAACTACAAAAAAATGACTTTCAAAAAATATGACTACAAAAAAATCTTACGTGGAAAAATATGACTAGGTACTTTCGAAACATATTCCCTACCTAAATTGTTTTGGAGCTACCTTAAAAAAAATTCTTACTATCATAGAAATGCAATTACAAAATATGACTAAAGAAAAAATATGACTAGAAAATATGACTGGGAGTTCCCTAAATATGTTCCCTACCGTTCTTTATGAAATATTTTGGTGTTCCTAATGGCCATATACTATACGGCCATAATGTATAAGGCTAAAATATGACTTGCAGTCATATTTGCAATCATATTTTTTTTACTTTCAAAATAATGACTACAAGCAGTCACCAGTCATCCTCAGTCATAATTCTGCAGTCATAAAACACTTCCATTGTTGTAGTGTTTTGCTATTTCTTAAACCAATGATTTACACAGTAATGAAAAGGGATGATTTCTAAGGTCACCCGTTCATCCTTTCAGGGTTAATTTGGACTTTGTACATATTCAAGTGGCAAACTGAATATGAAGAGGGAGCTTGTTGCCTAAGTAGCTACAAATGTTAGAGTCAAACTCTACTAGTAGCTAGAAATAAAACTCTCAACCTAAAATAAAACTTTGAAACCACATCTGGAAACTTTGAGGGAATCACGGATCTGACAACAAGTTGATGCCCATGCCTCTAGGACCATGTGTCAGTCAGTCTCAATGTCCCAATGTTTTTTTTACATGATCTTTTATGGAATTGGCTAAAGTTAAAAGATGTTGGTTATTTCTTCTAAAGGAAATTTTCTTTTGGGGAGTAAAAAAATAAATTACTACTGTATTTTAAGACCAATACTCAAATTTTACCTAATTATCATCTAATTATGATATAAATATTAGTATATTACTAGGTATTTGTGAGTAGCGATTTACCCACCCTTGGTAAATAGACGGGCACAATCAGGTTGTAGTTCCTAACTGAAGTTCTATCCTAAAGGGTGCCTAAGCGTGGTCCATTGTGCTTTTCAAGCAATGTATCTCTTCTAATGCCTAAATGCCCTAACTTGTTGAGTAACCCACGGAAGCCTATGCTAATGGCAAGAACAAGCCCAACAGCCGAATGACTAAAGCTCTGGTGGCTTCCTAGTGTAATAGGGTTCAACCTAGGGCTATAAGTGTGAGGTCATAGATCAAGTCACGCCATTCATAAAAATGTAAAGTTCATGTGAATCTAGTCTTCCTATCACAAGTTATTAGTGGATGAAAGTTAACTACTAATTGGTGTGTTAAGACTTCATCCATCCTTTTCCTTAGACTCCTAATTCTAAATCAACTTGGAATTTTGGCTATTCACCTAGGGTAAGAGGAAATACCTAAAATAAGGGTTTGGGCGCAATTGAACCATTCCTAACGGAGTTCATCCATCCTACTTTCTACCTCATTCTTAGAGCTCGGGACTTCCTCTGTTGAACTATTATTTACAGATTTTGGTACTTGGTTTCTTCTAGAGTCTCGAATTACCTATCTAGAATACTAAAGCACTCAAGATTTGGACTTTCCTAGTGAAAGTTACAAGTGGATGAAATTTGATTGCTAATCAATGGTTTAAAACATCATTCACTTTTTTTTTCTATCAATACATAATTTGAAAATGACTTTTCTTTTTTCTTTTGACCTCTAGACATTTACCCCTAGCCAGGTTTCCTTCCTTGCTCCTTATAGATGAAATTGACTAACTTTCATTCAATCCAACTCCTAAACTTCATCTACTTATATCTTACTTATTATAAGTCAATTTTGGATGTATTTTATATTTTCAAAGACCTCTAGACCTCTACTTTATGATTCTAAGACTAAAATTGGCCTAACTTCCTATCCTGATGGTGCAACTTACTTGTAAGCCTCAGCCCTAATTGATTTTTGCTAATTAAAACAAATTTGAAGGGAGATAGGGGGATTAATGCTTACCTCAGCTTGGATCTCTATGATTGAATGGTCAAGACTTCCCTCCAACATCTCTCTAATTGCTATTCCACCCTCATGGGATTTGAAATTTGATTGATAATTCTTGTAAATTAGCTTTTGATATAGCGTTTGATGACCCTGCTATCTCTTACCTATTACTAACCTCCCACTCCTCCTCTTCCTTCTTTCCCTTCCATTTCTTTTGCTCTCTTTTTGTTCCTCCTTTTTTCTAGCTATGCTAATCCCCATACGCCATTGACTATGGTGGTTAGAATGGCTACCAATCAATTTAAGAAATCCAAAATAAGGATTAATTACCACTTATACTTTCACTATTCCTACCTCCCCACTAAATTACAAAGCCTAAGGCAGGGTTAATGACCACTTACTTGAGCCACCTCTTATGCCCCCAACTACTTTTTATGGCACCTAATCCACCATCTAAGGGTATGAGACTCTTCTACTCCTCCTACTTGGGGCTATCTACTTAGTGTACCTCGTCCTACTCTCTTCTCATTCTTTCTCTTTCCCCTACTTAGTAATGTGAAGGTACTAGTGGTTTGTGTGGTTTGGAGAATGAGGCCTTAGTGTGAGTCCCTTGCTATTCGATGCTAGATCCCCCTTTTTCCCCTTATTTTTCTTTGCTGTGGGTGGTGGTGAAAGGCCTGAGAATTGTCAATGTGTCCTTTGCTTTTGTTTGCCTTGTGATGGTTTCTTTCGTATAGGCATAACCAGCCTTCTTGAACTCCTTTGGACCCTGGCTCCCTTTGGACCCCAAAATTCCCCCTAGATCCTTGAACTCCCATGGACCCAAATCCTTTGGACCTTTGATACCTCGACCCTCGATACCCGCAACCTTGGTACCTAGTGGCTAGTTGCCAGTGAGGAGCAGGGCTTTTTTTTGGCAAAATTTTGCCCAATGTGTCAGAACTATAGCCAATCTAGCTTTGTCCTTCCCAAAATCAATCTCTATTGTGAGGCCAACGAAGGGGACAGTAGTAAAAAAAACCTTGATGGGGAGTTGTTTGGTAGAGAGCTATTGGACTAGGAGGAACTTGGAGTTTTGGAAAAATTGGACTTTTGGGAAAACTAGACTTTGGAAAAAATAAGGCTTGGGAAGAATTAGGGCTCTAGTGAACAAGGACCTACCATCTAATTTTTAGATGCTAAATTTTGGTTTGTTTCCAACATGTTTTTGAAACTAAACTTTGGAGTCAACCACTATGGAGGTTTAAAGCTTTGTTGCCGGATTGGGTTTAACACCAAATCTAAGATTTTTTTATCATAAGGGTCAAAGCTTCACTGTCCAATGGTATTTTTAAAATACAATCTAAGATTTTAAGACCTACAAGGGTTGAAAGCTTCACCGTCTTGGTAGGATCTGCAAAGATACGTGCAAAGTTTAAATAAAGTTATTTGACCATGGTAACTAGGACATACTTAGGACACATGGAGTGGCTCAAATTGATACAATGAAGTGTTAGTGCAAGATTCAAAACTCCACACTAAAGGCCCCCCAAAGTGGCATCACCAAGGTACGGTGGGGGATTGCTCTAGGGTTAGTACAATGATAAGAAAGAGAGGGCCAAAGACCCCCAAAAGAATGTGACAATAACTCTACACGGGTTACTTAGTAGAAATGGGCACTCAAAGCTCTAAAAAAAACTTACAATGAATAGCACAAAAACACACAAGGTGCAATGGGACCCACAAAAACGTCACAAGCTTGAAAAGACAATAACAAGGGCCAAAATAAGGGCCCAAAAGCACCATTCAAGGTTTTTGGCTAAAAATGCAAAAATCTCCAATATAAATTGAGCCCTATAGACCCAAATACAATAATGGGGGTGTTTTTGAAGGGAAAAAGGTGTTCTTTTATACACTTCCAAGGCACCTACTCCCCTTTTTTTTTACTAGGATAGTTCATCATCCTAAATTTCATTAGATTTTTACTTAGATCTTCTAGATTTTCACATATCCCTAGAGTGTTGACCTCTGTTGGTCCAATTTCTAACTTTTAGAGATTAACTCCAAATCACAAATGAATTGTGCCATTGGCTTTAAAAGGCCATTTTTAGTCCAAACAAATCTCCCTTTCTTTTTTCTTTGCAAAAAACTCATTGAAACCTAACACCAACTTAAGTCAATAAAAGGCCAAAAATCTAACTTTTGGAGATTGTCTTTTCTAAGAAGGGTGATTGTCCAGGGTTGCTTGGAAGGTTCAAGGGGATAAGAAAAAGACCCTTCATTGACTCTGTTTTGATTTCATGTACTCCTAGGATGCCGATAAACCCCACATAAATCCCGCCATATTATAAATTTGGAGGGATTTTCCTAATTCAGGCACCTTTTGCTATTGGAATGTCTTGAAACTTGTTAAAGTACATTATTAACATAAAAGAACATATTTTGATTTTTAATGAGATTTTACCACCACTTAGATAATTTCTAAGAATTTTTCATCATGGATTTTGGTGGTTGACTATTTGGAAAAGGCATCTCTGCAAGTCAAAAAAAATTGAAATTTTTGTGGGACCTCTCATGGAATTCTACAAAGTATGTATAAGCTCATATTTTTACTTTGCACCTATAAGAAAAGGAGGATAGAATCCTATCCCTCAATAATTTCTAATAAATAGGAAATCTTTTACATATAAGGTAATCTTGGCGAATGGATTTTGCTTCCAAACCCTTGATATGTTCTTGACCCTAAATCACCATCCACTAGCCATAGATTCTTTCATTGGCCCATCTTGATGTAGTGGCTCTTGCAACTTAATAATTAGGGATTCAATTGTTTTATCGATGCAATGGGAAAACTGAAAACTATCCTTGGAAATGTACTAGGGATCTTGCTGGACTTTCCTTGGACCAATTTAGCTATAATGGATTACCATTTAGTAGATTCAAGCTATTTCCAGCAATATCACTTAAACCTCCTAACTTCCATCTTATTTAAGGTTCTAACCCATGTTTAGGCAAATATTTGGGATATTCTAGATATAAAACTTTATTTTAGACCAAATGCCTATTTTGACTTGTAACCTACCTACTTTGGTCTTATGCTTTTTTTGAAACTTTTTGCACATAATTATAACTTGACTTGCAAAATTAAAAACAAAACAAAACTATGAGCCCCAAGTGATGAATTGGGAGCTCATAGTATCACCCAAGTATCACATGAGTTTTGAAGAAACAACAAATTTCTTCTCCAAAATGAAAAAGAAAAATCTTTAGTGCACCTTTTTACTTTGATAGTGTTAAATTCTTCATTTGAAGAAATAAATTATGGAACATTGGGGGCCTTGAGGTTCTATAAGAAAGGTTTCAAATTCAAAACCCTATTGTTGTGTACAACCAAGTACAATAATCTTATAAACTATCCGAGAAACTATTTATTATGCCATTCCAAGATTTTTGCATAGTACAAAAAAAATTGGAATTTTTCATCTTACATAATCAACACTAAATTCTCACACAATTCCAATGAAGTATACCAAATTTTAGTTTTAGAGAAGTCAATTTTATGGTTTTACATAATATTTTATTTAAAACAATTATTGATGAATTTCTTTAATTTGATTACATAGATGTGTAGGAAACTTACATCCATATGCACATCTTTCATATAAAGTAATAAAAATATGATCTATATAGAATTTGTGTATGTGAGGTGTCATATGACCAAATTTTATAAAATACACATATCTATACTAGAAATAATTGTACCATCATACTCAAATGTGTAAAATTATTTACTATATGAGGTTTAAAAAAATTTAAAATTATAATAAAGAGATATCTATTTTTACAAAATTTCGACATTGTCATCCTAACATTGAAATATTTGTAGCAAGAATTGTAAAACTTTTTTGGAGATGCTTGTTGAAAGGAGAAGTATGTATGGATGTTTCATGCTTGTTGAAGGGAGAAGTGTGTATGGATGTTTTCTACATATTGAAGGGAAGATGTGTATATAATAATTTCCTATAAATCTCCACAATCAAATTTAAAAATTTATGAAAAATGTTTTTTGATCAATTATCATGTAATACCATAAAAAATTAAAGTAAAAATTCATCAAAAATGGATTTTGAATTTTTTGAAACTAATATTTGATATGTTTGATTGGAATTGTGTAAAGATACAATGATAATTATGCTTACCAAAATATACCAATTATAATCTACATTGTATAAAAATTCTTTGAATGGCTCAAATACGCACTTTATAAGATTATTGTATCCAAATGTATATTAAAAATAATTATATGAGACCAAAGACTATGGCATAGATGATGGCCCTTGGAAAAATTTCTTTGTACAAAACTTCACAACATTTGTCATGATGCCATTTTTGTTGATTGTTTGTTTAGAAAATGCCAAACTAGCATCTATATCATTGAGAACTTGGGAGCCATCAAGAGCCAATTATATCTCTTTTAAGTTTTTTCATGTAGATATGGATCTATCCTACCAAGTACAAAGTAATTTTTCTAAAATAAAAAAATAAACCTTATTAACTATCCAAATTGAGATTAAAATTATAAAAAAAAACTTATGATTTTTGCAATACTTATCGAAATGATGTAAAATAATTAAAGCTTCACATCTAAAGTATAATGATTAGTACCTATCACAAAAGAGTTTGTGCAAAAATTCAAAAATAGCAAGTCATCAAAACTTGACCAAATTAGCAAAAAGACCACTTTGGACTCCTTTGTCTTTTAGCAATTGGGGATTAAATAATACTCAAGAGTAGGGAGGCATTGGGACATAATGTCAGCTCCTAATAGTTCATCACAAACATCTATATTTGTACAATTTGCAAGACTAAATTGAAAGGGTAGGAAGAAGGACAATATTATGCAATATAATGCTTTTCTAACTATCCAATGGAATGGTGATACATTTGCCTTGAAAATTGGATTTGGCTTTATAAAAGCTCAATTCAATAAGAGATTTGACTGTCTTGATTTAAGAAATTGTCTCATTCATTTGACTTTGATATGCTTGTTCCATAGCCAATACTATGTTTGTTTCATAATATAGGTGAGATTTTGAGGTAGGATTATAAAAAAAATTGGATCCAAGATGCCTAGTCTTTTAGATTCTAATGGCCATAACATTAGACGAATGTGAGCCCAAATCAAATTAATTTTTTTATAGAAACTAGCGGTTGGCGCTTGCTATGCTACGCATTGATCATTAGAATTTTATAAGAATTTTTGTATATTAGATAGAATGTAGAACAAAAATTTCAATAAATCTTCAAGTAAAAATGACTAAAATCTTTGTATAATTTTTTTTATAAATAAGCATATATTGAAATGTACAATAGAAATTTATTGAATGATGGATGAAACATATGCAATGGTAAATACTATAAAAGATACACATAAATTAGAATGCATTAGAAATTTGACTCCATTGTTACAAAAAATGGCAACCCAAATTGAAGAATTGAAAAGAAAAACTTATAAATTTCAAAAACTTTGTGAACAACTTAATTGTTGTGAAATCCAAAATTACTTCAATTGAATAAATTTCTCAAAATCATTTGATAGTAGCAATAGAAAATCGAAATCATGAAAGCTCAAAGCTCACAAAAGCACAAAATCATAGAAGTGCAAAGAAGTGTAAAGCCAAGAAAAGCAATGGATTTGCTACCTCTATAATATCATCCTATGGATCCTCTTTAATATCACCTCAATTGCAACAACTATATTATTTTTATAATATCACCCTTTATAAAAAATGATATTACAGAAGTGATTGCAAACTGCTCCTCTATTTATGTAATATCATATTGTGTGAGAATACGATTTCTATGTATGCATGATTGAAAATATTTTCACAAAATACTTAAAATAGTTATTTTAAAGACTTATTGAAATCATTATCATGCATTCTATTCAAATATATCAAAATTTTATTAATATGTGAAACAATGAATGCGTAGTATAGCAAGTACAAGCCCCTAGTATTAATGGTAGCATTTGTGATATTATAGAGGGACTTATGATTTTAGTTGTATGATGGGCTACACTAAATATGTATGTATTCACCACAGTCACATTTGGAATCTAAAAAATATAAATTTGTTATTGCTAAAAAGCTTACAAATTCAAGATCCACAAAAAGAATTTTATGCAATTTATTTTCTTCATCTTCTTAAAAGTTGCCCAAACAATAAAAGATTTTTTTTTGGTCCCAAGGAATTTTAGGGGTAACTAGCACTAGCCTTAGGGAGTCATTAGAAGAAGATATTAGAGCACATATGACACTTTATACTTCATTCTTCACTATGAGTTTCCATTTTCTCATTAAGGTTAAGATTTGACTTAGTGTATAACATTTTACATTGGAGTACACATGGCACATATGAGTTTATTTTTAATGATGAATTTCCATCTTTGTAAAATTATATTTAATATATTGTGTAATTTATACAAGTTATAAAGATTATTTAATAATATTATGGCATATATAAGATAGGAACATCCAAAATTGCCACTTTTTTTGATCCAACAACCTCTACAGTCAAATGCCAATTTTTATGAGGTTATTAAGAAAAATTCAAGAGAAATTTAATCTAAATCATTTGATAAATTTTTGATACTCTAAAATTATTCTATGAATTTTCAAAATTGAAAGCACATGGTGCCTACACATGACATTAGACTCCCTTAAGTAACCCCTAAATACCTAAGTCTTTGCAATATACTTTTCTTATGAAAAAAGAACATGGGCTAATATTTATCTTCAATGAAATATGTTACAAACTTCTGACAATGACTTCCAATTAAGAACACAGAATATACATATTAATGAGAATGCTTTCACAAGGAGCTCAACCATCCAACCATACAAAGATATCAATTTCCAAAAAGAAAGTCCATTCATCCCCAAGCTCAATCTTATATAATAGAGACTATCAATAATATCTTGAGGGCTTGTACATGATTTACACTCAATTACATTGAATCAAAAAATTAGGTTGTCTCAATGATTAAATTGCCTTACTCCAAGAAATTTACTTTATAATCCATCAAAGTCAACATATATTTTTACAAATATTTCCATTTGTACTATACATATGGAAGTTCATGAGTCACAATTACAATGATATCTAATTCAAAAATAGTTCATTATTGTACAATAATAGTAAATATTTATATGATATCAAATGTCAAAAAATTAGTGTGGGGCAACCTAATTTCACTATTTAGTGTAGATATTAGTGCTTCCACATTCTAAAGATGAAGACATTATTCTAATTGGTGAAACATCCCTTGTAATCAAATAAGGTCCTATTTTGGCCATGCTTTTTATATTTTGAACATATCATTTAGGCCAAATAAGAAATATATAGCTTTCTTTTTTTTACATAAATTCCAAAATGTGATATTCTAATGCTAATCTTTAGTGGTTTCAATCTTCATTTCTTTTGGGATGTTTTTGGCGTCCAAAAGGAATCCATTCAAGGTTGCTAGTAAAGTTTGTATGCCAACTCTTCCATCCTACATCATCTCTTGCTACAACATTTGGTATTAATCACTAGAAGAAATTGGTATTTTAGGTGACATCCAATATAACAACCCATGTTTTTATGTCAACAATAACATCAAGTAAATGTCACCTAATACATGGATTTTTTCTAATGAATTTTGTCTATGAATACACATTAGCTTATTGGGATTGCTACAAGAAATCTCTTGTCCCTTTTCACAAGAAATCTTATTTCTATACCAAGTCAAAATATGTTTTTTGAGCTTTATAACTTAATTACAAGTCCAAGTAAATTGAACTTCTTGAAGAATTGTAAATTTGTATATTTAAAAACCAATTTACTCTCCACATTAGTTCTTTAGAACATGTGCTTAGGGAGGCCACCCAACTTCTCCATATCCTCTAAGGCCACTACAATTTTCTTTCAAGACTATGTAAATTGAGTCACAATCTAAATTTTTTGTGTTGGAATAGATTAATAATTGAAGTACAACTATGTAACTTCAATCAAGTCTCCAAATAGTGTATAACTAGATCATCCAAACCTTGGTCAAGCCACCTTGTATGTCAATGAACTTGGAAAACCAACTAGTAATAAGTAGCTCTACATGATCCAATTTCCTCGGATCCTTGTTATCAATGAGTGTAAAATTTAAAGGGAGGTAACCAAAACATTGATGAATGGCTAAAGGAAGCAATTTCTCATGGTACCAAGCCATCAAATTTTGGTAATGTTGTTGAGTTGCCTTGAATATTGGCCCATTGATTATCAACATAGATGTCCCCTTGAATCTTAAATCCAACTTGCAAATTTCAATTAATTCAATTCTTATACTCGTACCTTAAAATAGTTCCATAAAAGATAATATCTTATGAAGGTGGATGCCAATGAAATAGACTAGATAATTATAGAAATATCAACAATTTTCTCCTATACCTTAAAATAAAAGAATTCATGATTTTTTTATACTTTTGGGATTTCTTTCACGGTTACTCTATATTAATGATGGAATGTTATGAAGCTATGGAAGTGCTTTTATATTAGGCAAATTAAGCTAATTCTTAGATTGCATGCCTATTAAAATGAAGGCCTCTTCTAACAATAAAGGTCTAGATGAAAGAAAGTGTAGAGGTACAATACATCTTGAATATAATCTTCACTCTCATCTTCACTAGGACAAACATAATTGCTATTGCAACAATCATTGGAATCAATTTTTTTCCACAATTCTCAAAAGACCATCTTGGTCTATACTTTAGAAGGCCAATTATCCATACCAAACTAAAAAAGAAAAGGGCTTGTTGATAATCAATTAGTAAATTAATAGGAGCAAATCTTTATTTGGATAATCAAAATTGGCATTGATTGGTGCTGTGGATGAATTTTTAGTGAAAGGAGAATGAAATATGCAATTAACCACAAAATGCCCAAGGCACCAAATTCTAGTGTAAACAAAATTTTGAAGTTAAATAAAGCATTATCTAGTTATTTTAGGTAGTTTATATTTTTGAAAAATTATTTTTGAAGTCTAGTTTTAGCATTAGAAATCCAATTTTGAAAATGAATGATTATAATTTTTCTATTCAAGATTTTGCTTACAAAGGCCATTGCAAATCTTGATTTTTTAGTGTTGAAGGCTCTTCAAAGACTCTATACTATCTATATGTAGGGAAGTGCTAATTTGTAGGTTGAAATGTTGAAGATGAAGTTAATGTTTAGGTTGTAGGTGTTTATAAAGTGTTGAAATTAGTGGAAAGAGGTTGGTTATTTTCTAATTTTCTTTTGTGAACAAGAATGTGTGTAGTGTATGTGATGGTAATATTGTTGATGTTAAGTAGTATATTTTTTATATCTATTTTTGAAATTTTTAATTCATCTTACAATTTGAAAAGGATGGAATATAGGTGATGCCATATGAGCCAATTGTAATCACTATTAGTGGTTATGCATTGTAGCCTTGAGTGGGGATATTTTGAAAGAGTAGTTGATATTTGTTGATTTTTAAACTTGTTTTTAAATAAAAATAATATTGTGAGAAGCGACCAGTATTGTATGTAAATTAGATAAATTATATTTTATGATATTTATCCCCCCCCTCTAATTTAGATTGAAGTTAGCACAACTTGATTTTATGATTTAAATCATATGGAATTTTAGAGTTTTTTTTATCAAGGTTCAAATGTTGTATCTAAAAGATGCTTTCCAAGTGATGGATAATGTTTAAATAGATAAAATACAAATACCAACTTCCAAACTTAATTTTTAACCAATGGAAGTTCCTATTAAAGATCAATGTTATATGTAGGAATGTTATAGATAAAACAATATAACTAACTATTGCTTTAAGAATAATTGCTTTAGGAATTCCAATATAAACCATCCTTAATTAATTAATGTAAATGACAAGCAAAAATATGGTGTAAGAATATGAATATAAAGCATTGCTTGACTACAAGAAAAAACATATAAGATTTATAAATTTATATTTTTAATGTATTTTCCTCCCTACCCTCTCAAAGGCTTAAATTTTGTTTAATTATTCATGCAATTATCTTGACATTTAGAATACTTATTGCTATAGATTTCTTATTTCATTGCATTTTTTTTGCATTTTCTACAAGTTATCTTTTGAAATAAATTAAATTTCTTTAGAAGTCAAAACAAACAGCTATAAAATAAGAGGTTGTTTTTCCAACATTTTACTAAAATTCCGGATTTTTTTAAAATCCAAAAGTTGATTTGACCATATGGATACTATTTATGGATCATATTTTACAACTTTTGTTTGAAATTTACCATTACATTGTTATTCCAAGTTGCATATTATAATTTAAATCTTGATAATTTTGAAAATTTGTATTTTAATTTGGTTTCATTGCTTTTATGTATGTTTATCTTTATACCAATTGCAAAGTGCTCACAACAAATTTGAAACCTGAACCAAAGGTATAAATTTCAATTTACTTTTTAAATTTAAAAATTCATATAACCTTGGAGATGCTCTAAAGTTTGTTGTACGCATGTGTTATGCCATTTCACAATTGCAAATCATATTCATAATTTTAAAAGTACATTATTTATATACTATATTTTTCAAAGAAAATAAATTATATTTTGTATAGACTTCAACTTAATATTGAAATGAAAATGTACAATGAATGAGTTGAAATCCAAATCTATGAAGAAAACTAACCAAAATTGTTATGGTTATAGTGTTATACATTGTACAAAGGAATTTTCAAATATTCATCACTCACTTTATTTCATCTTTGAGGAGTTTGCTATGCAAATTTTTGTTACTACATGATCTCACATTAACTAAAGTACCAACCTATACAATATGAGTTTGGACCATTTTATATGGATTTATGTGTAAAGAGAACCTAAGTAAGCCATTCTAGTCTATTGAATAATTTGTGTATTATAATTAATTTTTTCAAAGTTGAACCTTCTTCAAATCTTGAATATATATCAATGTGAAAAACTAAGGTGATTTGTGATGACTACTAGATGTCTAACTTCTACATGGCCACTAGGTGATTGCAAGAAAGACTTGTACTATTCTATCACACATCTCTATCATCAATGTTTTTTGGTCACAACCTTTGCATTTGATCTAAAATGATTAGAGATTAGTAAGAAAAATTGTAAAAACTTAGGTGCTCTTCCTTTGCATCAATGCTTAGGTCAAAAAACATATATTTCTTGAGAATTTTCTTAGTGGAATGGAGGCATAATTTTTTCTTTTGAATATTGATTGAAATAAAATATTATGTTTTCATAAATCTAATTAATTTTCCTATCTCAAAATTAAATTTAAAAAAAACATGCCAAAAATTGAGCTCATAGAAACCTTACTAACCAAACCTGCAAGTGTCACTTGGGACTTTAGAGATTATGGATTAAATCAAGATAGATCAAATCAATTTTTTGAATAAACATCAATCCATACAATAAAATAAAATAAAATAATTATTTTTTAAACCCCTAAGGACCAAGGCCATTTTATTGTCAAAAACCACTCAAAATTGTCATTTTTGTTGCATTCACCTAAGAAAGCTCAAAAATCATTTTTTAAGAATCTAACCATAAGATCTTATACTTCACTTATTTGAAATAATGTGGTAAAAATTTTCATGAAGTTTGATCGTTTAGATTGGAAGATATTAACATTCACAGTTGGAATTTTTTTTATTCAAATGTTGCCCTAAATTTTAGATGACTTTGATTGCCATTTGTGGATAATTTTGCACTACAAAATTTGAATTAAAAAAATTGAGTTGAAGAATTGAGTTGAAAGTCTATGAAAAAAAATTCAGAAAACTAATTGCATTCATAAATGAATTCTATAAGTTATTTTTCAAGAAAGTACTTAGATTGCCCCAAAACAAGATTGTCCTTAATGATCTCATTATTGGTCCAAATAGAAGGAATCAAAGCTTTACAATTAGACAAAAATATAATATTTTAGGAAAAAAAATTTAAAAATTGATTTTGATTTTTTCACAATTTTTTTGTAATGCTTGCTAAGTTCAATTCTAAGTTTTTTATGGTATAACTTTTGCTTTCCAAGGACCAATTTAATAAAAATTACATTCCCACAATGCTAATTAGTTCTTTTATCGTATGGAAAAGTTTCAAAAAGTTTTACCAAAAATTGAGGTCATAGGAACCTACCCAAAATCCATTTTGTTGCCCAAGGAAACAATGGTCCTTTAGGGGTTAAAATGAATTTGTTAAAATGATTGCATTGAGATGAAAATTGAAATAATATTACAAAAACTTATACAATAATTACCTT
The DNA here is from genome assembly GCA_950106755.1 of Climacium dendroides. Lineage (NCBI taxonomy): Eukaryota > Viridiplantae > Streptophyta > Bryopsida > Hypnales > Climaciaceae > Climacium > Climacium dendroides. Next base: position 22,291,804 of record OX467088.1, read on the forward strand.
TTGAATGCTTTTGTTTAGAATTGCAAAGAAATTATCTAAAAATTAGTGACACCTAATTGGCTAACTCTTTTTAGCCAATACTAATTACAATAGTTTTCAAATAGTACAACTTTGGTAAATAAATGCTACACTCACTAATAGGTCACAAATCAACGTATTAGTATCCTACTAGAGAATTACCTTGATGTAAGCCAAGTACTAGAATGTCTTTGCACTTGAGTTCCCACCAATGAAGGATTGACACGTTATCTCTTTTGACATTAATGCATTGAAATTGTCAAAAAAATGAAGGAATTTGGATGTTGCAATAAGCAGAATAGGGACCCAAATTAGAGAAATGGAATTGGGTAGTAAACAATAATGGGCTGGTTTACCTTACGTTCATGGAAATGGATAAAACCTACAATGTATGGCTATGGCCTTCAAAGGCTATATGTTTAAAAAAAAATCCTACAATATATGATGTGTTAGAACCCTAGCATGTAAGGGTGGACATACTCTTATTAATATAGGAGGCTTTGTAATCACACATATAAGGAAAAGAGGATTTTGCTAGGGAGTCTATGCAACCGATCATATCAAGAATTTTGTGGTAGATGAAGCATTGACGAAGCATTAAATTCCCTATTTTTTGAATTTTTTGGAAGGGAATTGATATTACTACTAAATTTTGAAGTCACATCAATGTAGGGCACTAGTCTTGCTCATAGATACAATACTCAAGAATCATAACATGTCTCATAATAGATAAATTTCAACCAACAAATAATTACAATGGTGCTTTATGTGGTCCTACAAAGTCTAAAAGTATCCAATGACAAGCCTATCAATCCTCATAGCTGGAAAACACTTTCTATATTGGGCTCATTACTAGTCTGCTTGTAAGTTCAAAATGTACATCGGAAGAAGTTCAAAATGACATACCACGTAATTACATTGGAGGACATTATGTCCATATCCATTGGCACAAAGTTGTTGGTCACACAGCACAAGCAATTGGCCTTTCTTCCTTCCCTACATAATCTAACGCAATGCCTTCTTTTGTGCTGAGGCATTTGTCAATGAAGGTGGATGGTCCGGTGGATTCAAATTATAAGGTGGAGGAGGAAATCCTAATTATAGGACTATGCGCCCCTGCGTCGTTGTGTCGCTATCATGATGTGGGCCATCTAATAGTTGAAATGACATCTTTATTTATTAGTAAAAATGTGTTTAGTGTTTGTAATTTTTTGGTATTAGAATCTTGGTGTTGAATTTGTATTAGTTAGCTTAGTAAAAGCTGGTTGGTAACCGGTTGGTTAGTAGTTCATACCAGGGTTGATGGGGGTAGGGTTAGAGTTAGTTGGCGGCTAGCCGTCTTGAGGTTTGAGTGGCTACTTGAGGCAAGAGCTGATCCCTTGTCTCTCTTTCTCTCTTGTTTTTGATATGTGGGTGTGTATAGGAGGCACTTTGGATGCTAGTTGTGTACTTGTTGTGATTTTATGTTGAAAGGAGCATTGGTTTTAAGGGATTTTTGTGTTGTAATTTGAATAAATGTTGATTGGATATTAACTTTTGTATTTGAGTTTTTGAATACTTGATCTACTATGATGCCAAGTTTCAAATTTAAATCTATTATAGAGAAAAAATTATGAAGTTTTGAAGTGGAGGTGTTTGGATCCAAAGGTAAACAAGGATGGCGTTATGAGAAGCTTCATTCTTATTGAGAAATTGTGCAATGGAAATGAAACTTTGAGGGTACTTTATTTATCTTATCTTCTATTTTTTATTAAAATTTTAGCCTCAATGGACTTAGGATCTAGGAATTATGTAGGCAAAAACAACTGGATTGAAGAGGCAGTGAAGGATTAGGAAGTTAGTAGTAAAAAATGTTCACCAAAGTTGGAAAATACCTTAGAATATAATGAAATTTGGTGAGTAAATAGTTAGATAGTTTATCTACATTGTGGAAAAATTTCAATATGTTTAGAACTATTGTCCAAAAGTTATGCTAAGTCAAAGCTAGGTATGGCAATTTTTAGAGTATAGTAGGAATTGTAGGATAGGGATTTGGAAAAAAGGGAGTTTTAAGATAGGTTTATTATTATTTAGAATGTTTAAGATATTAAATGCTACTTACAAAGCATTTCCACAACAAAGGCCCCGCGCTATTCCAAATCTAATAGCAAAATTTTATGACACCGTTGCGCTATTGACTGTAATTGTTTGAAGAAGTTGGGCAGCTTTCTCATGGTGACGTCCCCCTCCTACAAATCCGCAACAACTGAAAGGTGCTTGATAGATTATAGTCATCTCCCATACCTTCCACACACACATGTTTTGAATGTCACTATTACAACTTTTTGATGAATACAGTCGTTCGTACTTGTCACCTTTTTTACACCTACTTTTGATCGTACTTTTGAAGTTTATACTACTTGTGTCTTTACCATTGTTACTTACTTCTTCCAACAAAATGTCAAGATCTTATTTGCTTCTTAGCCTAGTGTGTGAAGACCTTTACTACTGCCTTCTCAACATTATACGTATAACTATGGCTGATTTCCGGGCTGCTATGGCTAATTGATGCTACAACCTTCTCCTAGGTATGTGCTTCATGCTTTCCGCTTTTTCTATTTTAGTATATAGGACTACGTCAAGTTTGTTGCCTACATTGCTCATTCTTTAGACCTATAGGCTACTAGACATTTGGCTAAATGCCAAACCAAGTGTCTGATGCTTGATAGTATGCTGCAGGTACTGTTGATGTTTCCGGATAGTATGGACCTCGGTATACCATACTAGAAGAGGCATATATGTTCTGTTTGTAATACAGACAACTAGCACCACTATTTACCAACTGCTGCAAAACAAAAGAAGAGAAAGGCAGTGGATGAACTTCCTCTAGAGGAGGTAAGTGGCTATAGTCCTCCCCTAGCTTCTTCGCTCGCCTCCTTGCCATGGCCACCTTTTGGTTCCTTCTACAGACCTCTGCAATGATGCCATAATATGGGGCCTTGTACCTAGTGATGGGCACATTCATTTTGATTGCTGCATGGAGTTTCTTTCCTAGTGCTTAGACGTTTTTGAGACTCCACAATTCTTTATGTTTTCTCTTTGATAAAGCAAGTGTAGCCCTAACTTCCTTTGCTTCTAACTTCTTTCTTTTCTCCTTTGCTTTCAACTCCTTCAATGCTTCTTTTTTTAAAACTATTTTTGTTCTTTTTCCTTGGCAACTTCTATTTTGTTTGCGACCTCTTCAAGCTACAGTATATGCTCCACTTGAGTCAATAGAATAGACTTATGGTAATCGAACCAGGGTTTGATGGTTGTTTTTGACTTCATTGGTATCTTTACTATGGAAAGAGCCAACATATCCAAAAAGTCTTGTGTCACTCTATGACATTCTTCATCTTATACTTTATCTTTTGTTTCATTTACTTCCTCATTGTCGCTGTTCTATATTAATATAACCTTGGTTACTTTCTCCATCAAACTCTACATAATATTGTTGGTAGTTCGGTACATTGACATGCATTTAAGCATAATCTCTTATATCTCCCATTATTCAAGTGCAAGTGCTTCTTGTTCTGCCTATGAGCTTGGTCCGTTGACTACTACTTTTGTTGTTGCATGTGCTTACGATAAGTAGAGTTGGGCCTCATTTTGCCATCCATGGCAATGCAATCAATTGGATAGATGCCTATTGTCTTAAATCCTTTAGTGGTGTTGTGAGGGCTCAAGGCTCTTTTCAAGACAAAAAAATTCCATTGTGCAAGATTCTCCTTTGTTGGCAAGTTCCCTTGTGACTTAATGTCCACTTGTCTTTATAGGCACAAAATGCATGTTTAAAAGGCTTAAAGCACATCACATTCAAAGGTTGTAATCATGTGATGTATAAGAAGGCAATGTCAATAAATCCAGACCTTTAGATATGGCTAGTTTGATAACATCCAAGGTTACGTGTGAGCCATGACTATCCAAAATCAACAAGTGTCTGTTGGATGGTGATATTCCATGCAATGTTTCCATTGTATCCAAAAGTATTGCATCTAAGCTTTGAAGAGGTAGTTTGTCATCCAAGCCTTTAGCTGCATTATTAGAATGGCATCAATTTTGTCCATTTTGATCCAAAAAAATTTGGTCTTCCTTTTGCCTTTGAAAATGTAGAAATATAGAAGATTATTACTTCTTGTGTTGATGCAACATAAAATGGAGAGCCATTCACGTTGGTCAAGGTTACCATATATACATGTTTGCTTTTTTTTTAGCTATGATGTAAGTGCCTCCATTTTTTTCTGTCTGTGCGCCACTTTTGTCACAATTCCAAATGTTATGGGCATCATACTGGTAAGTGTCATATAATTTCTGCAAATTGCCATAAAAATATTGAATGGTTTTTAGATAGAGATTGTGTGCGTATTTTTGGTCTAAGGCTTGTGACTTCTTTAAAGCTAATTTTGGATGCCTTTGCCTAAAGCATTTGATTCAACTAGGGCCTAGAACTCCATGTTTAAAGAGGTTCACCTTGGCTTGGATAAGTATGCCCACCTTCTTCCACAATTGCCCCATAGTTAGAGGGAATCAAAGATTTAGCCTCTTTAGAAGGTAATCTATTAATTCCTGTTCTTCTTTATTTGTTAAAACACCTCTCTTTCCTTTCCTTCTTTCTATTGTGGTTCTATAGACATGGCCTCTCAAATTAGAGGATGGAATCCTACTATCACTAGTAGCAGTTCTAATGGTTTGGTTGTCATCAACATCAACAATGGCGTATTGAAGTTGATGGCATGTCCAATTTCCATTCATTTTCACTCTTTGTTTGGATCTTTGATGTTTTGCATTGGGAGAGGTGCAAGTTAAGTCTGTGCTTTGTATTCATATTTATATTGGCAAGCATAGATGAAGATGGGAGAAGTTTGATGGCACATCTGCCCATCCTTGTTATAGGATCCCTTAAAGTGACCCTCTAAGTGACCCTCCCGAGGTGCATTTTTAACCTCTTCTAGAAATCATTCCATATTTTATTTGAGCTTGAAATTTTGGGAGTAGAATCCTATAGTCATTAGTAAACAATGCTCAAAATTTGAAGTTAAAATTATAGTTTATTAAAAATCACTTGTTCGCACATGGTTTGTTGTAGTAGAACTAAATTCACCCCCCCAGGGGCTACTTCACTCTCTCTTCTATGGCATCTTTAGATCCCAACTACGCCAATGGAGTTCTAGGTTGTCATCACTTCCTTCCTCCATGTCTTCGTCAACCTACTCATTGTAATCAAAAAGTCCATACACTTCATTAACTGTATTGTTATTAAAGTTAAAAAACGGAACATGTGCACTTCTGTTTCTTAGATATAGAGTCGGACTACGTTTTTGAAAACAATCTACACGATTAATGGCCGTTGTATACAGTCGACTGAAATTATCTTCCAACATTCAAGCCTCCTATCTTACAGATTGCCTATAAGTTAACCCTCAAACACTATGGCAGATGTTTTTTGGCCGATGAATGACAAAGAATCTCTCCATGCAAGACAAAAGTGCAACTATTCATCCTTCAAATTTTGTGGGAAAAGGGAACGTCTTTTACAGTACCTTGTCTTCCAATGAGTGCTTTTTCATTTTTTTAAGCCAACAATTCACATGGTAGCCACTGAACAAATGATTTCCACGGTGATGGGCTTGTTGTTTAAGGGTTAACCTTGTAACGCCGCCGTGGACATTTAGTGTCCAATGGATGATAAATAATTCTTATGTAAAGAACAAAAATGCAACTATTCATCCTCGGAGTTTTGTTGAGAAAAGGAAACATCTTCTAGAGTAGTTTGACTTCCAATGAGTACTTTTCCATTTTTTTAAGTATTTTTTTAAGCGATTGATTCCCACGGTTTTAGAAAATGATGAATTCCGCGGAGACCAGCCCGTCGTTACAGGGTTAAGCAGGTTTCACAACCAAAAAATCCCAAACAATCCTGATCCCAACACGTGTCAACAATTTGTCCCCACGGAGTCCTCACGCGACAGACCAATTTAACAATTCAGAAATGTACCACTACCGTTGATTTCCGAATACTCCGGTCCATCCAACGGCCTCAGAAAGGTCGGGTGAAATTGACGGCTGCCGCTCTCTCAACCCAACGCTTCGTGTTTCTGAGAAACACTAACTTAGCGGGATGTTTGAGCTCCATTGCAGTCACTCTTGCTTTTGCAAGGAGCTTCTAATTATTGGCTTCTCTTTCAGGTACTTGTTCTTATTCTTCACTGCGATTGCAATGTACTCTAACTAAGCTTTCATAGCTATCATTTTAATACGAAATTAGACTATTTGGTTTTGCCTTCAAGTTACTTAACCAGATTATTGTGTCGGCAGATTGCTGTCTTTCGTTTCGATTCTTGAGCTTTTGATGTTCATGTGTTGTGTGGAGAGATTTGGAATACTGATAAGTGTTGAAAACAGTCTGACGATTGTCCCGAAGTCTGGATGTGGTAATTTGAAATGGTGATTCGAAGTTTGGGGACGCTTGAGATGATTTAGGGAATTGAAGGGAGTGCATTCGTACGTTTCTGTATGTTTTTGTTTCTGAACGTGAGGTTTTGGTGGTGCTGTAGTTGTAATTTTTTTCTGAATGGCTAGAGAAAGCTAAGCTGAGCTGGGCATTAGGGTTCAGGGCCTTGGTCTTGCCTTCTTCGTTTTCGATCTTCAATTTTGCAGAGGATTGATCGCTGAAGGGAGTTTTGGTGATCGTGCTACGTGATATTGGTTCCTGTGGTGATACGGTGTTTTTAGTTGAGAAATTCTAGTTCTCGATATGTGCTTGAAATTCTGCTTGTGGGAGGAGGAGGAAATTTTTTGCGTGTTCATTCGTTATGTACGCTGCGAACGTAAATATTCGTGAAGGATCTAGAACCTGGAAAAGCTGAGCTTTCTTGGTGTAGTATAGTAGTTGTGGAGATCACGCAATTCATGTGGGCAGAGGTATTCCCTGTAGTAACTAGATTTCTAACTAGATCATCTGAAATGTCAATCAGTAGGAGAATCAGTAGAGAAGATTATGTGTGATCTTAGCTTCTTTAATAAACTATTTGGTTACTAGAGAGACAGGTTTCAGATATATTACTGTGGATGGTTGTGTCGGTCTCATTGAGACCTTGCACTGGGCTCTTTGTCAGTTTGTACGATTTTGGATTTACACATGCTAGATTGTAGTAAATGAGGCTCTTGATTAATATTTTAAGGTTGTGTGTTTGATGAAGTTGGCGTCACGTGGATTGATGACTATGTTTTCGGCTATTTGAGTGTTGTTTTAACCTTCTCTTGTACTCCAGCTTGTGATAAGAATGAGAATTTACCTAGATCGTTGTAGAAATGATATTCAGCAGCCTATTGCCGTTGAAATCAGTTTGATCACCGACACGAACTATGAAATCTATGAGGAGAGGTTTTTACATGATCGGATACTCTATTTTTGTCCAGGTTGTTTGCTGTTGCATCTCCTAAGTGTCTGAGGTTTAAATATTGTGTATCCTGATGACTTCGGCATCAAGTGAATTGTTCCTTCACTCTCTTGTGCTCAGATGTTCTGTGTTGACATGTGACCTCTTGTTCTGATTTCATAAGGTATCTCGCTTATCTGAACTGAGAACGTGAAGCAATGGAGGAGTCGGTACCAGATCCTCATCCAGAATCAGACTCTATTCCTCAGGTCTGTTTACATGCTACTTTATGACCAAGGATTAATTGCGAAGGTCTAAGTAATTGACTCTACAATCTGGTAGTTGTAGCTTGAGATATTTTTGTCTTTGTGCTAAGGTAGAGCTTTCTGAGTTCATGGTGCTTTGAAATTCACTTGCATGCTTTTTTATCTATGACAATCTCGCCATGCAAGTCCGAAGAAGGCGCTGGGTTTTATAAATGGGTTGTGGAATGTGGATCAGGTCGATGGAGCAGGAGAAAGTAAACCTCAAAGTGACCGATCCCAACGGGAAGAGTTACATCTAGGTAGTTCGTCAGGAAAGTTTCTGAAGGTACTTGGAATGCATCCCTGTATTATTACTTTGACAAGTTAAAACATTATATCACAAGATTTTACATTTGAGAAAAAGGAGTTGCATGCCATGGATGTTGAGTTTAAGCCGTTGGAGCTCTTGCAAGAAGAGTTAGGTTGGGTTTCTTTGTTTTTCCTCTCGTATTTTTGGGAAAATTGATCTTCCTTCTTTTTCATTCTATTTGAAGATTTGGTGACTGCTCTTGATTTAATGTTGTTTCTTTTCTCCGTAAACTACTGGTGACCCTAAAATAGTATGTTTTCGGAATGCTTGTAAGGAATGTTTGTAATGACTACTAATGGCACTTTGTGTAGGAATTTGATGCTGAGCGCAATGCACCTGATACGATTACTGACGAGGCCGAGGTATGAACTTTACCTTTAGCAGTTGGCAAACGTCATGAGCTGTATGTGCGCCTATTACAGGTTTTCAATTATTTGTTTAGTTTTAGTTACTTTGCTTAAGAGGGATTATATATCCTTGGCTGTTGATATTATTGAGATGTGCATTCGTGCAGGTGCCCGTGGAGGCTCACGTTGATGAGGTTCTCCCAGAGCAAGTGGACCTGAGTAAGTGTAGCTGATGCTTTTCAGGTCTCTTCTGCCTGCCAGTTGTTTTCCGCTTTCTAGGAGTATGGTTGCATTCTCTCCTAATCAATTCAATGTCTCACCATTCTCTTGTACCTTTCCTATTGCTCCACATGGTTTCAAAGCAAATAAATGGTGCCCCAACAATTTTTAGAATATTATGTGATTGTCCAATGTGGGAAAGCTAATAATTATGACTTGATCATGACAGAGGATGACCTCATTCAAAGGGGCAGAGAGATCTTTTTGCAGGTACAGTTTTGGCACTGAACACGGTGGAGGGTGTCTTTTCTTCCTCTCTTTTTAGAAAAAAACTCTTCCTCTTTAATAATTCTGATTGCTGTATTTTTTCCCGATTCGAATCATCTTTTCTTTTGGTAGTAACAAGTCACTAATGAACCAGACAGACATAAAGGACTACTCGTTCCCTGTTCATGGTGTGTAGGCTTTTAACTGGGAATCACATAATCAAGGTTGGTGGAATCTGCTGTCTCGAAGAGTAGACGAATTGGCAAATTGGGGTTTCACATCTTTGTGGCTACCTCCTGCCTGGGACTCTCTTGCTCCTCAAGGTCCGACTGTCACCTCATGTTGGCATTCACTCAGACTTGTCTAAATTATTCATATAATGGTGTGGTTTTCTTTTATGTCACCTCATGTTGACTCAACTTTACCCCTAATACTTTTCATGTGGTGGTGTGTGGTTTTGGTTATCTGGCTAAGGCTGTAAGCTGTATGTGATGATTGAACCAGGTTACCTTCCTCGAGATTTATATTCCTTGAACACGGCATACGGAAGTGAAGGTGAACTCCGGGGACTATTACGTCAATTGAACGAGAAGGGCATACGAGCAATGGCAGACATTGTAATCAATCATCGGATTGGGAGTTGCCAGGGATGGGGAGGCCGTTACAATCGCTATGATGGGATGCCAATGCCGTGGGATGAGCATGCTGTCACTTGTGATACAGGCGGCTTGGTATGTCAACAGTGTCTAAACCATACCTTTCTGGTTGTAATAGGTAATAAGTAGTTGAATGGCTTCTAGGATGTGTTGTTTAGGTTGATACTTATGTAGCTGAAGCGCTTGTCATTGTACTTCATATCCAGTAGAGCGATTGACTTTCTTGCCTTTTGAAGTCTACGACTTATTTATCCTTAGAATTAAAAATTAAAACTATACTTTTTTGTAATTTCCGTAGTGCAAGGATAGCAACAAACTTCGACTAAGTCTTCATTACTGGTCTTAGAATTTTGGTTTATCTTGAGAGCTTGCTTCAGGTTATTCACTTCCTGGAATGTTTGGTGTGATCAGGGAAATCCGAAAACAGGAGTCATTTTTGAAGGCGCTCCCAACATTGACCACACTCAAGAATTTGTTCGGAATGACCTCAAGAACTGGATGCGATGGGTTCGTAATGACCTTGGGTTCAGAGACCTCCGGTTTGATTTTTCGAAGGGGTACGAAATTCCATTACATGTCTACTTAATCGAATTTTGCTGACATTGTTTCACAGGGTTCTTACTGGTATCAGTATCGACAGGAGTAAAGCTAAGTGTTCTGTATATTACCGTACTTACTGTGCTTTTGTAGTAGGTAGTTATCTTTCTAGTGCACTTCAATCTAGCTCAAGAGAGCGTGTGAATGTCCAGGTATGCACCTAGATTCGTGAAGGAGTTCCTTGACGCTGCTCAACCGTACATTTCGATTGGCGAGTACTGGGATTCATGCAGATACGTTGGACCTAATTATGATCTTGACTACAACCAAGGTTCTTTTTTAACACACTTTCTTACTACTTGTATCAATAGTGAAGGATAATGTTAACTATCTTGCTGTAAGCTCGTGCCAATAGCCCTGTTGTTGGAATCAGGTGCTTTTATAATAGACTTCCTGTAGGTCTCCCCATAATGGTCACCAGATAATGGCAGTTAAAAATTCAACGAAACTATGCTACAGCTTTCCTCATTACAACAGGCTTATCATGCTTGGGTGGATGCTTTACTACAGATGCACACCGGCAGCGAACAGTGAACTGGATTGATGGCTGTTCAGGTGCAGCATGTGCATTCGATTTTACCACAAAGGCCATCCTTCAGGTAAGAACTCTGTCAGCTCTAAGTTCTATTTAACTTCTATTAGTTACTCTTTTCATCAAACATCGCACTTTTCTCAGCTCTACTGAAAGTGAAACCTTGTAATCCAGAGGCTTGATAGACTGCGTAAGTGGTTTAACTGTCGGGTCTTTTTATCCAACTTTTTAGATAAAAAAGTCTGATCCTACTTGGAAACAAAAACAGGAAGCGGTGGGCAAGAAGCAGTGGTGGAGACTTCGAGACGGACAGGGCCGACCTCCTGGTGTACTTGGCATGTGGTCTTCTCGTGCTGTTACCTTTATCGACAATCACGACACTGGATCCACTCAGGTGCCACATAATAATTATCTCTATTATTAATATTCACTCTGGGAGATGATCAACTCTTAGATTCTATTGTTTCTGTACATTCAATAAGCCAAAACTTTTTCATTCGAAAGCACTTGTATAACTGCTTGCTTCTATTCTTGAGTAAAAATGTACTATATTCAGTCACCGATGCTGATAAGTCTAATTGATTGGTAATCCTGCAGGGTTTTTGGCCATTTCCAGGGGACCACGTTGTACAGGTACTGTGAACACTCCCTGAAATTAGGAATCTTGATTTCCTTGGGTGGTGTGCAGAAACAGAGGACGCTCACTAGGGCGCTGTCTGAGATCTCTTTATTCTGTTTCCTGATGAGGGTTTTGTGCAGGGTTATGCCTATATCCTTACACATCCGGGTCAGCCCTGCGTGTTTTGGGACCATATATATGACTGGGGGAGACGCTTACGACATGAGATTCTCCGCATGGTACTCACTCCGTCAGCCTTCCAATTCTTGTTATTCTCTTGCTACCCGTTCAATGTTACTGCTTGTGCGAGATAGGATACTTAATCCGTTAGGGACGTGATCCCTGTCTCTAATAATTACTCATCTCTTCCAATACGTTAAGTTGACCTCCAATCAGCACGTGGTGTAAGCATGACTTGGCTACTGACCTGAATGGAAATCGGGATTGTATTGTCACTTACTGTGGTCTAAAACCCTCTATTTGAAACTGCATAAGAAATACGAAAATAGGGATAAGAATTTGATCTCAACAGATTTATCTCGTTACCGAAGTGATCTCTCCAGTGTGCTCTATAGTGATCTCGCAAGGAATGCACAATCCTACATATTGATGAAAATGCTTAAGTATCCTCTACCTTCGTGATATTGGTTCGAGTCTCGTGAGACATCACAATAAGGGGGTGTGCCTTTTAATTGTTGCAGATTGCCATCCGTAAGCGGCAAGACTTGCACAGTCGCTCCAAAGTGGAAATCCTGGTAGCAGACAACAACCTCTATGCAGCAATGATTGACCAGAAAGTGTGTATGAAAATTGGCGATGGAGATTGGTGCCCAAGTTGGGGTGACTGGGAGCTGGCAACGTCCGGCCAGTCTTATGCAATTTGGCAAAAGCCTCAGCGTCTCTTGCCAGCTTAATGCTATAACCGCCTCCCTGTGATGTTATCATAGACGTTGTCTTCTGAAGAAGCTGCTTTCTTTTTCAAGGGATCTCTGCCCTTTCAGGTTCCGAAAAATGATCTCTTCAAGACTAATTGGGCTATTGAATAACCGAGAAACAAAATCGAGCTAATAGATTGCACATCTGTAGATAAGGCCATCTCACTTCTGAATATTTATGTGGGAAAATTTTTGAGGGTTCAGTGAGCATTGAAAGAACACTTTGCGACTCGTTCATTGTAAAAATGACGTTTTTCGCTGAGTCGCTATTTTGCGACTCTTTTATTGATAAGATGTTCTACTGCTGAGTGAAAAAAAATTCTTCATTGTTTTAGGTGGTGAGGAACTTACAAACACCATATATGTTTTAACCCATTAAGGACCAGGTCAATGACGAGAAATGAAAAACTGGCTGAAATTGACATGTTTTCATTAGTATCCACTTTGGCTACTAATGAAAACATGTCAGTTTCAGCCAGTTTTTCATTTCTTGTCATCGACCTGGTCCTTAATGGGTTAACATCAAGCAGCCCCCATGACCAAGTTACTCACCAAAATACTCCTCTTATTGGTCCAACAGGTGCATTTTTTACCTAAACCCTAAACACCTCCAATTATTGGACCAATAGGTGCATTCTTTATTTTGACAGATAACAGTTATCCATAGGACCTTTAAGGATACAAGGTTCAATTGATGGTATCCCATGAGCTATATTCAAATTTACATTACCCTTGTAAGCAATAGATCTGCAAATTAATTTGCAAATTGCATTTCATCCACATGCAAGGGATATCCCTACTATCCTGCACCTTACGGATTGTCAACAAGAATGTTGCAACTATTTGAAAAACAAATATCAACAAAGACTGGGATTTCATACATACCACCTACAATTATTCTATTTAGTGTATGGTACACACTTTTGAACTATTTGAAAAACAAATATCAACAAAGACTAGGATTTCATACATACCACCTACAATTATTCTATTTAGTGTATGGTACACACTTTTGAACTATTTGAAAAACAAATATCAACAAAGACTAGGATTTCATACATACCACCTACAATTATTCTATTTAGTGTATGGTACACACTTTTGAAAGTTTTATGCTAATTTAGACACAAAAAACTTTGTAAATTGAATTTTGAAGCAGAACACTAAATCCTGATCACAAAGTGGGTCCAACAAGGTAATTTGGAGTTCTCTAAGGATAAAAGTAAAAAACATGCCCCTTATTTTGAGCAAAGTATGCTCTAGACCTTTCCTAAATAATTTGGGGTTTTTGGTTGCAAATATGAATTCAAAATTCAAAATTTTTTTTTTTTGTGAAAAATAAAAATTCCTGCATTTTCCCCCGAGGTAAATCCATCCTGCTGGGCCCATTTCGTAGGCAGGGTTTAATGTCCCCCAATTTTGAATGTCATGTTGGCCACTTGTTGACTATCTTGATGGTGGTCCCCAATGAACGGGGAGTACCGGCATTTAGTTACAATCTAGCCGATTGATTTTGAGAATTTCTAATTGAGAAAAAAGAGTTTTGGCAGAGGTTCTGGATGAAATAAAAGATTTTCAGAAATGGACCGGTTAGGAAAATAAAATGTCGGCTTTTTGCCATCCACCCTAGGAGCATTTCGGGAAATTACCGATTTAAAATACATGAATCCAATTTTTAGCTGGCTAGGATTATACTTTGTAGGAAATTTTTTATATAGTAAACTAGGTACTAACTGTAAGACTCTAAGAGTGTAAGACAATAACTCAGTAAATCAATAAGCCTTTCTTTTTTTCATTTTTTTTCATTATTATAATTTTTTTTTCATCATTATTTTTTGTGTTGTATTCATTTGTTGCCTTGTAAATGGTAAATGATTTGTATTCATTTGTTGCTTTGTAAATCATAAATGATTTGTATTCATTTGTTACCTTGTAAATGGTAACTTGTTTAATGTTACCATACGTTGGGGTCAGGTTCGTAAGACCCCATACGAAATGTTTTCTTTTTGGCCGAATATCCACTTCGTTATCTACTTTTAGAATTTATAAATTTTTCTTTGACTTTATTTTGAATTATTCATGAACTATAGTGCAAGGCACTATAGCTTAACTATACTACACTGCCACTAGTTCAACTTTTCCTAAATTTTATGGGATCACAAGTGGCTTCCACACTTTAATGTGGCTTTATTCAACTTTAACTATAGTATTTTCTACAATTTTTTTTTTTTAGATTTCATATTATTTTCATTAATATTTTCTACAATATTCATATACACCATGTTATAATTTCTGAAAATTTCATTTCATACCCTATTTATTTATATTTTGATTTATTTTTTAACGAATCTAACCCGAACATAGGATATTTGATTCTTGTGAATGGTGACTTGTTCTCATTCCTCTCCCCATTTTATTGGATCATCATGTTTTGATTCTTGTAAATGTGAATGTTGTGGACATGTTGTACTAAACAGCCTCCTAAAAATGCATTGACTCTCTTTGGGATTGGTGCATTTTCGAAAGGCTGAATCCCTAGCCCTAAGTTAGTAGGAGCAATGCTAAGTTCAAATCCTACCAGGGATAATGCTTATGAACCCATTTTAAGCAAAACAAAGCCACTTCAAGAATAAAGAAAACCCCAAAAAATTACAACCGGACAGATTTTGACTTTCAAGGATAATTTCCAACTGGAATTGGACAATGGCGACAATGCTACTAGGAGAAAAAAAATATCTTAGGAAATTGACCGGCCAATTTTGGAACCTCCCGGCTCACTTCCGGCCAATTTTTAAATAACCGGGGGATGAAAGTCTGACGGAAATTGACCGTTTGGCCTACAGAACTCCCCGGACATTGGTCCCAAGGTACGCTATTTACCAAAATAAATATACATTTACTCTGTGAAACAATATTTTTCAGTTCACTTTATTACAGTCATGGATGACATCAAATAGAATTGATGGTATAGCTGCCTGTCTACCTCACAGGTTGAGAACATAACGACCACTCTGAGTAAGCTAAATTGAAGTCGCTCCCGACTTCGCACAGCTCAATTCCAGAGGCTATTGAAAAATGCTTCCTCAACCTGAAATCAGTGCTTCGAAATTTTTCGAGAAAATGAAATAGTCAGCGCAATTTTCAAAAAATAGATTGAATAGTATATCTTACACTATATGCCTTCTATCATATAATCTGTCATGATCCAGATGCCTTCCGCTTCATCCCAGTAATGACACCGAGGTTCGACTTAGAAAATGTTGCTCTGCAAAAACCAGACCGACCAATTCAGATACCTTCTCAGAGGTTTCACAACGAAGTAATCATGAAAAACTGGGGAGGCGCCTGACGGTCTCGATAGAGACATTGAATTCTAACATTTGAAAAAATTCTCAAACGTAGCCCATAAATTCATCAACATATGTATACTCGGTAGCAGGCAAAGACGTCTCATGACGTTTGACACAGGTTCATTAGGCTGATACCATACCCGCAGGTAGAACAAGTTTGATGATGTTTGCAGAAGATTGAGAGGCAAACCGAACATACAAAACCCATGTCAATTGTCTTCTTATGACAGAAACACCTGTAGTTTAATTCAAAAAGACCACCAGTGGTAATTTTACGTACAAATTTGATAAGTAAAACCACACCAAAACGTGCAATTATTGTAACTACTATTAGTTATGGCGAAGTTACTTTCTACTGCAAAAAAACTGAAGAAATTCACAAAATCTGAAAGAAATCGTACATGATATGAAGATTTTACAACCCAAAGTATATTTTGTAGCTAAATATTTAAAGACCCACAGTAGTTGTACATTATAATGAGAACCGCTAACTTCAATAAAATAATATCTAAAATTCAGAGATACCTTATCACCCAAAATATGATATTCCCCAAGAGTTGAGCAGAATAATTCCAAAGGGATGGAACAGAAGCTTACGAAGCACGAAAATCTACTCCCGCAGGTCGTGGTAATTGAAGAAACCGTCGAGAGAAGAGATCAGTAGCAAATATCATCTGCACACTCGAAAAAGTTATTCAGGATCAACATAAATTTCCAAAGTCTACATGGTCGCTGAACTGGTATGGACGCGAGAATATATGCAATCTGACTAGCATATGCAACACGAAGTAGAATAGCCAGATTCCAAACAACACTAATTTCACGAATGTCAAAAGATAATCTAAATAAGTCGTTCACACAATTTTCACTCGTTAGGGAGGTATCATGTACCATCAAATACTCAAAAAGTCCATCTGGTTGAGGAGGTTTCATATAGATTCCACCAGTAATATGTGATGCCTGGCCATTTACCCATCCCAGAAGACAATTTGAGAATTCTTGCTCGTAAAGACAATATGAAGGTGGCACGAGCGGGAAAGTAATGCAAATTTTCATAGCAGTCACGAGTCTATAACTCATAGCGAAAAATTGAACCTATCTACTACAAACAGCGAGTCCTGTTGTATACCTGCTGTAGAAAAGCTGAGTTTTGGCTTCCAATAACACAAGCATCGATTGGAACCTAGCACCAATATAGAAGAAGCCTTAGCAATAAGAGAACCAAAGTAAGAATCAACAAGACGCACAAATAAATTAACAAAGAGAACAACTTAAGTAACTGCTTAAAGACCAGACAGATTACCCCATTTCTTTGAGCAGAAAATATGGAGTTCATGACAGAGATGTATCTGCAAAACCAAGCAGAACTTCAGAGAACGAATTTCCTGAATTAAAATGTTAACGAAGCAAGAAAGTAGTCGACTATTAAAGACATCTACGCATTACAGCACTAGCCCTCACTAACATTCACAAGGTCCATGTTTCAGTTAAGACAGGAGGCAAGAAGGCAAGAAATCTTACTGATAAGGAGCATCTGGAGACACTTGCAGACACAATATCTGTGAAGCAAGCAATGCATTAAAGGTAACCATAGAGTGTAAAAAATGAAGTAATTCCACCTCTGTCAGACTAAACAATCTACCAAAAAAGTACTGGGTATCAACTTCAGTGTGATAACGCCGTCAGCCGTGACATTCTAAAGATGAGTGGCCAATGTTTCGTTCTGTAAACATACGAAAGTAAACAAATGGAAGATTAGAAAGAACATACCCTAGGTTGAGGATGCGGAAGAGGTCCTCTCAGAACTCTTTGGATGTCTGTTAAATCTAAATCAAGGAACAACATTGTTTTTCTGCTAGTCGATCTACGCATCACCCAAGGATGATCATTTTAGTTTCAATGAAATGCAAGCAAGTTTTTAGACTAGGTGGTTCCTCTATTTTAAGTAATGACGACAAAACTTCAACCTAATGCAAGAAAGCAAAATATAGTTGACCCATGCAGGAGACAAAGGTAGGATACAGCAAAGGGCCATTGCTAATGCGCCTGAAAAATTTGAATATTGACCTTTCGAAGAATCTGGATTTTCATTAACTGCATCTTCCTCCTTCGTCACAAACTCCTGCATGCTTTGCGTTATTAGCTCTGATCGTGACTCTTGCGACTTCGGGTTTCCTTTAATGTTTCCCTCATTGGCTGTCGAGTCATAAAGAAAAGCACTGCACAGGTAAACAAACTAGGCATCAGCTTCAACAGGGGCAAACTGAATCATATTGTATTTGCTTAAAAACCCAAGAAACGAACGCCATGAGGGGTAATCGACTGACCATGTACTTGATCCTGTAGCAATGACGACGATTTTATTGGTGTGATTTAGCAACAAGATGCCATTGACGAACATGAGAGCCTGCAAAACACACAAAATCGACAACCAATAATGTGACCACAACTAAAAGCTGCGTATAGTTACTATTATGATAATGGTCAAAGTTTAATGCCCTTGGTATCAAATCAAAGAGGATTCCAATGAACCAAAGAATGTGTTATTTAGATATCGTATCCAAACGTTGTAACAACTCAAAGTTTTATTGGTAGATGACATGAAGCCAACACGTCTTCTTATGTGAAGGTATCGAACATTCTCAAAAATCAGTATGTACTCACCGAGCAAGATTTGCAGGATGTCGCATTTAGGTACCTCTACTCTAAAACAGAGTAAGAAGCAGCAAGGTCTTCAAACTTTAACAATTCTAGATTCAGCGTCAATGTAGACGATATTACTTCTTCCACAAGCTCATATCGACAGGAAAACACATAAAGAAGCATTGCTCACTGCTCCGTGGCATCGGCTAGAAATTTAAACAAAAATCATCAGAAACGCAACTACCACATCATTTAATAGCTCGGCATTCAGCATTAGGGTTAAAGTGACGCAAGCATGGAAATCGTTCCTCACTATGATGCAATCCTAACTAATCTCAAAAGTTTGAACAGTTTGCAATTGCACAAGACAGGGCTAACATCGAAAGACACTAGCTCATGAATAAAAGGGAAGTAATGGAGGAGAATGGAGCTTACGTGCTGGAAATATTGGTCAAACGTAACGCCCGCAGGCCCACCCGCTACCGCACTCCAGAAATAAGGATTAACATCTAAGAGCAGAACCACTTGACTAACATCGTCTGTACCCTCCCATCCCCATTGCACAATCACTCCCACAATCACGCTCTCGTACATACTCAGATCCAAATAAATTTCCAGAACCTCCTACTTCAATACTGCGTTCCTAATTTTTCCGCGGTCCCAATCCTACTGGTCATGATCTACACAAAGCGCAAATTGAGTGCATTCATAGAGCGATTTAGGGTTTAGGACTTAGTGTTCGCATCAACCAAATTCGTATATAGTTCTCGATTACCACAGCGATTGCTGCGCAGGCCGGACTCTTTGCACAACTCCTCCTTCCAAGAAGCATGTGTAAAATCCAGTAAGTTTTCAAAATGCTCTTGTTTCGCTTCCCGATTCTTCACTACTAGAATTTGAAATAAAGCTCAGTTAAATAATTCTCGATCTAGAATTTCTTTGGGTACAATGCCTTGTGATTGTGTGATTTTGACGATCGAGAAGAAGGAGAAAGCTTACCGGAGGGAGTACGAGCCATGGCGAACAGAGTCGTCAATGCGCAGTTAATTTCGGAATCGATCGAATTTACTCCTTCCCACGCGAAACCTAATTTGGATTACGTCGCACTTCGAAGATGAATTGGCGATGGAGATGTACCGCACTACTTTGCATCAACAAATTGTTTTGAAACACTGCACGTCTGCACCTGCGAATCTTGCGCGGAATTCTGCTCTCAGATTGTGGAACTTCGACGACTCGGAATTGCCAACGGAAGCCCTAGAACCCTGTTCTTTAACCTTAGAGTGCACAGAGCTGGCTTCCTGAGGAAGCAGGCCACAACTTGGATGGAGTATATGACCTTGTACTTGAAAGTCCCTCACTTTGTAACTTCCATTTCTTTGATATTTATGAATGAATTTTTTGGTTTCATTTTTCAAAGATGAAATCACATGTTCAATATATGTCATAAGATTTTCAGAATTTTTTGTGAAAATTTCAAATTATTATGAATTTTCAAATAAAAAATGCAGAACATTCATATCAAATACAAAGAACAAATCATGTTCAAAACTTTTGAAATTTTCAAAATAGAAGTAAATTACAAGTGTAGATCATTGTGATATAAAGAAAATTTCCATGCCACTTCATATCTAGAAACTTAGTTGTAGATCTTCAATTCAAACTTCAAAGAAATGCTTATTTTTAGGAATTTTTCAAATTTTTCACGTGGTATAGAAAATCATACAATATTGACAATGATAAATTTTTATTTTTATTTTTTAAATCAATTATGTACGTGATGAACTCCGATATTTAGAAAAATAAATTGAACCTAAAAAAGCATTAAATGGCTATGAAATATAAATTAAACTCATTGCTCAGTTCAACAAATATTTCAAATGCAATGGCATTAAAATGTAAAAATGGTTCATATTGCAATCTATACTCTCTCTCTGCAATGGCTAATGCTATCCCATGCTCTCAATTCTAAAAGAAAAATTCAAATATTGTGAGAACCAATATCATTTGCATGTTTATCAAACTATTGATATTTTAAATTCTATAAATGTTAATTTACTTCAATTTTTGTGAACAACAATTTGAACTGATGTATATCAACATGCCAAGGTACAAAAAGTTTTTTTGGAGTTCTAAGAAAAAACTGGAAAAAGATAAAGTAATTTCAAATTAGATTGAACAAAATTGAGTTTTAGACATGGCTAACTTTGAAGTTGATTTTCTTTCAAATCACAACTAGTTTTTTCTTCAAAATTCCACAATAACATGTAGCATGTCACACACTATAACTTCCATACATCAACTTTTAGACTTTGTCCATTGATGCTTATGGTATGGTTGTTTGAATGAAAACGTTTCAACTTTGTACTCACTTTGTACTCAATTTTGTCAGTCACCATATGGTAGAGCTTCCTTTTGTTGCAAGTTGTAGGTTCAATGGAGGTGCAAGTGAAGTTTACTTGGGCTAATTTTCTCTAGAAAACCTAATTTCTCTCAAACCTCTCCCTATTGGAAATCTCACTAATTGCATTTTAGCAACTTATTACCCATCTTCCTATGGAGTATCTATGATCTAGATCATTCAAGCCCCCTATACTAAGATGGTGCTTAGAAAGGTATTCCAAGAAGTGTTGGAGTGGTCTTAGAACTTAATTTTTAAAATTTTCTTATACTTAATAGAATCATGAAATGTCAACTCAGTGGTTATAAGAATAGTCATATTCTAAGATTGTCAAGTAGGATTGTATTAAAGATTATATTGAAGCCATAACAATATTGAACAATGATAGTAAGATATCTTAGGAGGTCATAAAAAACTAACTTGAAGAACAAAATAGTTAGAGAAAATCATTTGCAACTGATGTTGAGTGCTCCTTCACTATATATAGTTATTCACCACTATACCTTCTCCAATTTGCCTTTCTGTTGAATTTTTAACATTGGAAAACTACGAAATATTCTGCCTCTGACTTAATAGGAGAAGCCTTATGGACTGTCTGAAAAGACATGAAAATGATACATTTCTATGAGGGGTAATTAGAGGTAGACACCTGCAATTAGCTGTGCATTATGTGATATAAATGGGGTTGTTGGATATCACATGACTGCACTATCATTGAGGCGAGCAAGCTCTTGTAGTTCGTCCATTCGTTTGACCCATTCCAATTTGGACGAGTGCTCTCGCACATGCTTGTGCAACACAACGAGTGTATTGTACTCACAATTCGGAAACATGAAGAAAGGGAAGTTGTTATAGTGCAACCTATGAAGAACATAGCCAAAGCTGAGTTGGTCTCTGGGAGTGAACCTGTTCACCTCATTGAACCACAAACAACAAAACAGGTTGGTCATTGGGGTGTGCTCCCTCACCATTAGCGCTCCTTCGGGAACATCTGCAAGGAAATACGAACAGAAACAAAAGCAAGTGCATTGTGGATTCACATATACTTTTCTCCCAACCAATTTAAAGTGCCACAACATAAAGCTAAAATTTTGGGGATTCATTATCAACCTCTAGGAGATAATGGTATCTAGGAAGGTAACTTGAAATTGGAAAGATATACAAGGTTTAAGGTTGGTACAATGTTACTAGTATGGTGTTTAAATGGGTAGGAAGGTGAGTACAACCTTTTGGTTAAGAAGGGCTGCAGGTCAAAGCAACAAGTTTGAGATAACAAGAAATCCTACACCTACACCTTAAGTTGGTCCAAAAATCAATTTTGGTCATTATACCTCATTTTATTCAATGTCGACTTTATACTAGTCCAGGAGAGGTGGCAGAGGTGGCAGAGGTGGCACTTACATGGCTCCTACATGACATGCTAAAAATATTAGGGATAACAAAGGTCTCACCCCTAGTTGCACATGATGTTGGTTCAAACTTTAAGTAATCTGAAGTGGCCCTAATGCTTAGAATACCACTTTATGTACTCAGAACATACCACTCTGGAGTGGGAGCTTGGCTGGGGACCAAGGTTGCAGGCCCTCATTGCGGTAAACCTCCATGTGCTTGTCAATTAGAGGACGAGCATAGCGCTTGCGTCTCTTGCATGCATCAGCTTCATCATACACACTTCGATGGTGCTTGTGCTGTGCAATGGCAAATGACTGGTTCTCTCGCCACAAGTATCTGCATAAACTCAAAAAACATAATCTCAAACCCATTCTTTTGCAATAAGTGGAGGAAACTAAATCCGTAAGGGACCTAAACCCATCTCCTACTGAATGAAACTTGTTACCAACAACAACTCATTCATTCACACACTTGGTTGGCCTTCTATTAACAAGTTGGGTGACACACAAGACTTGGCTAATACTATCTACGGCCACTAATCTTTGAATAGAAATGGAATTGTCTACCATCCCTTCAATAATGGTCTACCACCTCCTACTTTGAATGATTCCATAAGAAATTCATACATTAAGTCAAGAATGTTTGATCTCATTCAAGAGAGTTTGGCTCTTTCAGTACCCAAAGCGATCTCTCCGGTGAGCTCTTTTATGTAATCTTCCAATGAAATGAAATCACACTCCTACATATTGGTGAAAATGCAATAGTATCCTCTGCCTTACCTTTCGAGGATCAAGAGGGGGTCGGTGACAAGCTCCAGTTTCCCGTCGATCCAAACGCTGTAGTGCACCTCCGGAAACAGCCGGTGAAGCAAAAGCTTGGGCACTTTGCCGTTCCGTCGTGGCTCTTCGTAGGGCAAACTCTGGAGCTCCAGTACTCGCCATATCCCCATCCACTGGCCCCCAAGCTCATCTTCTGACAAGAGCGCCCCATGTTGGAAAGCCTCCAGCGAAACGTGGTCCACCACAATGACGAAGCAGAAAAGCTCCTTCGACAGGCGGCTCACATTGGAGGGCTGATGAGGTCCATCATAATTGTCCAAAATGCAAGTTGCTACAAGAAACCGGCAGTGGCTCACAAACTCTTGATCTTCCGGAGAAAAAAGCTCTGAGCCATTCGGTTGAGCGAAACCGCAGTGGATCTGCAAGACCGGGGGAGCTCTTGGCAATGTGAGGTTTGGGATAGCATTGGATTCATGGTCGCATAGAGTTGATGGAACCCCTAAATTATCCTAATTCACCAAGGATTCATGGTTCTCAAATGACCAATTCAATTGATCATATTGTGAAAAATATATTTGAGATGGAGCAAAACTGTACATCACCAAAATCACACTAGAATCACAATGAAGAAAATTGCTAGTGTTGATTAAAAACAAAGGCAATTGGACAAAACGAAGTCCCAATATGACCTGCTCCAAAATGCTAAGAAAACATGAGACTCAATTTGAAACCCCGCAAAGCACCAAGAATTTGTGGTTCTAAAATGTGCAATTCTACAAATCATATTGTGAAAAATGTAATTTAAATGAGGTCAAATTTCATATAGCCAAAAGCAGTGAAGAACATTGCATTTGTTGGGTCAAAAAGAAAGAAAAATGGGCAGAAGAAAATTCACATATAACCACTTAAACCTGCTAAATTAAACATAAGCCCCAATTTGCGTCTCTTGGTCCTGAATAGATACCTTCATGCTTGCTTTGAGTGCAAAGCTTTCTTCCCTCTGTTGCCATGTTTGATTGCCCCCAAAGAGAGCACTCCTACTGCTACTACTGCTGGGGTCTTCCACAATGTAAGTCAAATTCTGTGGCACCGACGTGATGCTCCTCTTCCATTCAGGGAACCGAACCAAGTCAGCACCGCCCATCATAGGAATGGGGCAACCTGTGACATCCCAAGCAAAAGCAGCGTCACACTCTATCGAACAGTGTTTTCATACTAATCTCTACAATTGTCAGGGTTTTTAGGGCTTAGGGTTTAGGGTGCAAGGCATGAAGTACTACTGCAAATGAACATGACAAACACAAAGCTCTCTTGTCTTCTCCATTGCTCACTTAGAGCTTCTTAAAGAGCTAGCTTACGGTGAGGAGGGCCACGGAAGAACCCCATCGCTGCCAGGAACATGTAAATCCTGCGCTTCTTCTTGCATTTTCCTGCACGAAAATGAAGATTGAAGAAGAACCCAATGAGATAGAGTGGGACAGCATTAGTACGAGTGAGGTTCAGTGAAGTGAAATTGCAAAGGTCGAGGAGTGCACCTGCAAAGGAGGGAGTGGACTCGCAGGACCAGAAGGAGAGCACGGAGAGAGAGAAGAGGAGACTTAAGCAGGCCAGCAGCATTCCGGCCACTGCCCACCATTGCACCTTCCTTCTCCTCCGCAGAAAATGCTGCAGGAGCTCCATGAGCCTGCGTCTTGGACGTGCAATCTGCACATTCAAGAATCATCACACTCTCATCTCAAATTACCCCCTCCTTGTATTGACATTGTTTCAATGTTAAGAAAATTGTCCAATTGAATTAGTGTTCTTCTGATGTTGTTTTGTTACTCTATTTCTTAACAAAGTATTGAACTGCTGATTTTCCCAAGCTATGCGAACTTAGTGACTGAGCTCTCAGCATGCAGCATGGCATCAACACATAATCCAGAGACGGAAGCCCTAATTCTGAGTCTTCATACCTTATTGCCGGCTTCAACTGGCTGATTAGGTTTCGTCACAACAGGAGACACGGTCTCCACACCCTGTTGTGACCGCAGAGATCGCAGCCGCACTCAAAAATGGGCACCACGTCAAGATCATAATCGTGGAAACTATGGCGACAGGGATCTCCTCAATCAGATCGCCAAAGTCTACTTACCAGGTCCGGGAATTTGTCTTTCAACAAGCGGATGCACCGTGGCATCAATCCATCGGGATTGAAGGCCTCATCTCCAGGCGAAGACTGCAAAATATCTGCTTCAGCTCAGATACATTTGATACGAATGGAAATGATTTCTACCAACAAAAATCCTTATTTTAAACTCATCCAAACAACTCCCTCCGAGCACATTGTTAGTATAGAGACCACAAAAGATGAACACAATTAACACCTAAGCATGAATTGAACGAAAGCAAAAGAATTGCACAAAACCATACTAAATAGGACTTCATTTCCTGAGTCCGTTTACTAATTCGATTTCTGCGTCTATTAACTACTTCGATACAAGAACTTCTTTCAGAAGTTTAAATTGAAGACATATGTATCACCTTAAGAGCATCAGGGACTTTGGGAAGAGAACAACACTGTTGACACCGACATCCCTAGCCTTGTAAACCTGGCAACACCAAAGAGATATTGACCATTAGAAATCAAGTACCGTGATCTAAAATATTTCTGTGTCGCGTGCTGCAATTTTCACCGCTTAGCACAAATACGCTGAGTCAATGTCGGGGGAGATTTGCCAAAGCAAACATCACTACTTGAGGGACAATTCCAGAGTCAAAATAGAGAACCTACCTCATCGATAAGCCCGTGACGCCGTCCAAGACGTTGGCACCCAGGCATAGCGCCAATCCAAAACGAAGCATGAACATTCAACATCTCCTGCTCAAATACGTAGAAACCTGAGAACTAAAATCTAAAAAAACCCATCTTGCCAATGCAACATACCGTGACGAGTAGTATCATAGCCAGGGTACGTATTGGCACGTTTTGCAGGTGTTGAAGAACCTATCTTCTCATGAGCCTTTCCTCACTAATGTGAGAATTTGTTGTTCATTGTTGGCCTTACATAACATTGTTAACCAGTAGGAGAGTCTGGAGAATTGGATTGCAGCTAATGTGCAGCCAATTGTGAACAATGGATACATTTGGCAATGTGGCACTGATGGACGTCCTGATTTGATGTTTTGCAATTGCGTGATGGGACGGCTGGGGCGGCTATATATGGGAGGAAGTATTGGCGGTTCTCAGGAGAGTACAGGTATGAGCATCGATCTTCCTCTTCACTCTTGCGCTTCGATGGCCCTAAACATTGCAGTTCTGCATTTGATTTTTGATTTCAGTTGGATGATAAGTCCATAGCTTCAAATGGGGCGTGCAGGAGTCAGACTCGTGGAACAGCGCCTTCTTCGTCGCCTTTCAAGTCGCAGACAGGTTCAACATTGAGCTTTCCTCGATCTTTACAATTTAGTTGCCACGTCGCGTGAATTTTCTTGAATGCTTGTGCTGAAGCTTGAAGTAGCAACTACCGGTATTTTCGTTTGCACTAATGAGCTTTCCACCAATCATCTTGACTAGTTTAGTTGTACCGTGGTGTCTGAGTTTTCTGCTTTGCTGAGGACTGAACTGACGTCTCAAGATTTTGGCGTCAAGTATTGCACATTATATGTAGATTGGAAATATAGCTGAGTGGCTTTTGCACGACACAAATCGATATGTTGATTTTGAGATCATAGGCTTCTGTAAATCTGTAATGTGTCAAGGCCTGAGGGAGGGATGTTTCCTGTGCATGAGAATGTGAAAGAAACGAGGCTCAGTGGCTCGATTACCTTATTAGTAACGGCTCCCCTTCCGATGTGAAACGAGTTGTATCCGTTTTGAATATTGAGTTCATTGTTTTGAATACTGAATGTTGAGAAATTTGAAGGTGTGGAGGTGTTATTCGAATTTACAAATCCATCTGGCAATATTGCCTGTGTTGCACTTCGCTGGGTGTTCCAATCATACTGTCTTCCCACGAAGAAGCGGGTCTTGTTGACCTTTTTCCATCACATGGTACGATTTCCCCACATTGAGTTTCAAAATTAGGTCTTCATTTTCTAGTTTACTTCCTTTAGTCCCATTCAATTTATGTTTTGTTTAGCACACACAATGCGACCCACGAATTCGAGGGATATCAACTGATCGTTTTATATCTATGAATCTTCAAGGATTTGGGGGCTAAGTTAGGGCAGATTTTCTTTTTGTGTAGGTGAGCATACAAGACAAGATTTGCTTCATGAATGGTCCTTAAATTGGTCTGGAGGAACATCTTAGCCGTGGGATGCAATCTATTCATACTTTGGTATAAAAACATCGCAAAATCTATTCATACTTTGCCTTCCTTGAGATGTATATAAATTGGTTGATTTTTCCTACTTTTAATGGCACCTTCTACTTCCTAATTGACCTTGGGTAAGTGACATCATTGCTTGATCTTTAGCCCTCTTGTTATTAATATGTACTCTCATACTATTTGGAATAATTTTGGAAGCTAATACAACCTTTCTTTTGAGGTTCTATACAAATATTTGAGTTTTTATCAAGAAAGCAAGTAAATACATTATGATAAATGTTTTCCAATTGTAGTAGAGGGCCGTTTCAAGTTTGTTCCCTATGCTAAAAACCAACCATTGGTGGCCAAATTTTTTAATAATTTTTTAATAATTTTAAAATATTACAATTAAAAAATAAAAATATTATAATATCACAATATTACAATTAAAAATATTAAATATTTTGATTTTTCAAAAATAAACCCATGGAAATTCACAACCCTATAGACCACCTAAATTTCATCTAATGGTGTCTTCTTTTGCCCCTAGGTGGCTTACTAACATGCCCTTGTGAATGCTTATACAACGAAAATGAAGTCCAATGAGCAAGTTCTAAAGGGCCTTGTCTCTAGTAGAAGTGTTACATTGATTCCCTTGTAAAGACAGAGAGAAATGAACAAACTGGCTTATATATATCTTATATATTCTAGTTAAATATTTTAGTCAGATTGTGAGTTAGGGAGTTTAGGGGAATAATAAACCCTAAATGATACTTTGACTAGTTATTGTATTCAACAATGAATCGATGTCATGCCAATATTGATCAAACTTATCATTGAAATAATGATCTTTCAACTTTGAGATAGTAATGAATATTATGATTGCAACTAATTACTTGTTTTAGGATCATAATGTTAAAACACGATTTGTTCAAAATGGAGGCAATTGAATATACAAGTAAACCCTTAGAAGACATTTGAGGTTCTAGAAGGGTTGCCCAAAATTGGATTTGAAAATCTTTTTGAAATAGGCATCATGAAGCTTATTCAAATAACCAATCAATGATGGACTTTCGACTTCCTCAAAGCCATGGACAACTTCAAGTCTATTAAAATCTTTTATCAAATTGTGATTCAAAATCCAAAACTTAGATTGATAGATGCATTTTTAACCCCTAGAGGACCATTTTTCCTTTGGGAACAAATGGGATTTTGGCCAAGTATCTACGGTCTCAATTTTCATCATGATTTTTTGAAACTTTTTTGAAGATAAAAAAATGATTGTCTTTGTGAGAATATATATTTTTTCAACTGGTGCCTAGGAACAAAAGTTATGCCTAGATAAGTTCAAAATAGGAGACACCAAGCAAGAATTTTTTTTTCAAAACTTTGAATTTTTTAATTTTTAATCTTATAAATTATATTTTGTCTACATAAGAAGCTTTGATTTATTTCATTTAGATAAGTGTGAAAATTATGGACAATTTTGTTTTTTTGGACAATCTAAGCATTTTTTGAAAAAATAACTTTTACGATTCATCTCTGAATGCAATTTTTACAATTTAAAAAATAAAGTTCTGTGTGGTTTAGTTTTCTTGATAGAAAAATCTCACTATTGAATTAGTGTATTCTAATTCCATCTTAGACATATTAATAATTTAGATTTCCTTATGTCTAGTACCTACTTCTATTTAACAATTTTTTTTAAACAAAAATTAATTTTTTTTGAAATTTTCTTTTTTTCCTAGAGTCTCAATTCAATTCTCCACCATAAAGATTTAAGCCTCAAAACTTTGTATTACAAATTTTAATTTATTAAGGTTCAAAGTCAAATAATCTAATCTTGCAATGTATAGAAAATTTATTTTCTTCACTTTAAATACAGATATCTTGCAATTTATGTTGTCAATAATTTTGAAATTTATTTTGCACATTTTCATACTAGTTAGGCATAAGATCGTATGGTTAAATGTGCATAAAAAATAATTTTCAATTTCTTTTACTCTTTGCAATAAAAATAGCAATTTTGAATGTTTTTTGGCCCCCCAAAAGGCCTCAATCCTTTAAGAGTTAGAGACAAAGAGATTGATATTACTTGAGGAAGTTCACATTTGGTTGAGAATTGGGGGAGTTTTCCTAAAGATTCTTTAGTAACCCAATTCCTCATAATGAATTTGTTGTTTAAGGATCAATTCAATTAGTATAAGAGTTTGAATAGTGTGAAACCCCCTCACACTAATTTGTATAATTTTGGAGAAATATAGTCTTAATTAGTGTGAACCTTTGGATGAAAGTTGAATGCAAGTACACTAGGTTAGATGAAAGTCAATGAAGGTGGATGAAAATTAGATGACAATCACACTCTTTGAGAACCGAGTTACAAATATTAAAACAAATGATTTTAATATTCAAATCAATATTACAAATGAGCATTCTTGACAAGTGTTTATTAATCATTTGTTCCAACGCAAATAATGAATTCAAAATGCAAAAATTGGTAAATTATAAGATGATATAGACATCTTAAGTTGTTAATATGATACAATTTTGAAGGGATGAGAGTGTCTATATTTGCCTATTATAGTTGACTGAGTTTTGATATTTGCATTCTTGAACTCAACTCAATATTTGCAAGTGCATTCTTCAATATTCAAACCATTTTTGAAATCAACTATTCACAATTAATTTGAACCCATTTGTTATTCAAAGAAGAATCAAGGCATCCAAGATGCAATGATCTTGTAAGATTTACTCTTGCTAATGTGTTGAATACAACATTTAAAAGTCAATTTCTCAATTTATGAACTATTGAAGTTAAAAGTAGTAAAAGTCCCGTTCACAAGCCTAGACTATCCTTGAACTATAAGTATTGCAATCTTAAGGAAGCATATTCCCAATTGTGATAGACATCAAGAAACCCCAAAGGAGTCGATTCCAATTGGAATCTTCATGGAAACAATGAATGAGCAAGATTTTATGACTATTAAATGTTGTTTCTTCATGGATTTACTATCTTTTCATATGGATTGAATTTTGTGAATAGTTTTCATATAGAAATGATTGAAGTGCACAACATTGTGACTATTATATGAATTTTCTTATAGTATTGAATCTATATAGTTAACATGTCATAGCTATACAATATCTATATGGATTCAATACAATGCCTATATTAATTGTTCAATGAATTGTTCTTGTATGGATCCCATGCAAAAATCAATCCTTTTGGAGTTTCTTGATGGAATCTATGAGTGCCATTTCTTAAAAGTCACATGTTTCAATGACACTTGCAATGTGAATGGGTCTCTACTTTTCAACCAACAAGAAAAGAGCCTCTATGATTTTCTACCTTGTGAATTAAAACTTGTGACTTTTAGTTTCATTGTCACTTGCCAAACTATTTGAAGGTTGATTAATTACACTCTTAAAGAGGTTGTAAAGTAGTTGCATCCATATGCTTTCCTTTGTATTCTATGCCATCTACTTTTAGAAATTGAATGGCAAAACCACCAAAAGTTTTCAGAAACAACTAATGTGAGGTGAACAATTCCTTAAGGCAACCAATGGGAGATGGAGCATTTTGTGCTTCAAGAATAGTCATTTTAAGGGAGTCTAATGTCATGTGTAGGCACGTTGTACTTTAAAATTTTAAAATTTATAGAATATTATCAAGTCTCAAATAATTATGAAATGAATTAGGTTAAATTTCTCTAGATATTCTCTTAATACTCTTATAAAAAATTGGTATCTTGATCATAGAAATTGAAGGACCAAAAAAAGTAGCACTTTTGGTTGTTCCTACCTTATACTTGTATGCCATGATATTATTAAATAATCTTTATAATTTGTGAAGAAAGTCACACAACATATGAAATCTAATTTTATGAAGGTGGAAATTCATGGTTAACAATAAACTCAAATGTATTATGTGATTGTACGCCAACATGAAATATCACATACTAAGTCAAATTTTAACTTTGGTGAGCAAATGGAGACTCATGGTGAAGAATCATGAACTAGAAAGTGTTATATGTTGGCTCTAACATCTTCTCCTAATGACCTCCTAAGGCTAATGCTAGTTACCTCTAAAATTCTTTGAGACCAAAAAATGGCAATTTGTTGTTTGGCGAGCTTTTAAAAAAATGAAGAAAAATAAATTGTATGAATTTTTTTTCCTAAATCATGAATTTAGCAATACAAAATTTGTATTTTTTAGATCCCAAATGTGACTATGGTGAATACATACATATTTAGTGTGGCCCATTTCTACAAAAAAATTTATTTGATTTGGAATCATACTCTTGTGATGTTATGTCTATTGAAATCTAAAAGACTAGGCATCAGGGATACAAATGCTTTTCATAATCCTACCTCAAAATGTTGCTTATTTGTCATGAAACAAAACATAGCATTGACTATGGAACAAGTATATGATAACCAAATGAATGAGACAATTTCATAAATCAAGACACTCAATTTTCTTGTTGAATAATGCCAAATTTGATTTTTGAGGCAAATTTCATACTAATCCTTTGGATAGTAAAAAAAAAATTATATCTCACAATATTGTCCTTCTTCCTACACCCTTGATTTGTAAAAAGTACAAATATACATGTTTAAGATGAACTATTAGGATTTGGCATTATGTTTCCAAACCTCCCGAGTCCCGACTCTTAAGCATTATTTTATCCTTAATTGCTATACAACAGAAGTTACCAAAGTGAGCTTCTTCAAATTTGGACAAGTTCTAGTGACTTACTCTTTTTGAATTTTTGCATGAAATTTTTTGTCATAGGTTCTAATAACCATCCTTTAGAAGTGAAGCTATTAATATTATTCATATTATTCTCATAAGTATTACAAAAGTCATATTAAGATTTTATTTATAATTTCACTATCAACTCGGATAGCTAATGAATTTCTTTCTTTCAATAATATTACTCTATACTTGGTAAGATAGATCCATATCTACATGAAAAGATTTGATTCATTTTATTTTTAATTATGCATTAGTGCATTATGGGGTTCAAAAATGCATTCTAAGAGAATCTAGAATCCCCCTTTGACTACCAACGAAAACCCGCAAAACATTTTTCAATATAACAATAGAAACTGTATTGAATTATTTGCATAATTTTTAGGTGGAGTTACTTAAGGAAAGATATTTGATCCCTTCAGCAAGAGTTCACAAGTTTTCAATGATATATGGGAGGCAACCCATTCTTAACCATATACACCCATTCTAGCAATGTAGGCCGCTCTCTTTCCATGTAGGAAGGGATGAGCAATGATAAATTATGGCATAGTTTCCAATGTAGTACTAGTGTATAATGATTGGTTACAAAATTCTCAATATTGCAACCAACCCTAGGTGGATTTTGCAAATAGGAAGGAATTAAACCTATTTACTTTCATTGAAGCTTTAGTTTTTGTATTTATTTAGATTATGGTTTTAGTTTCTGCATGGTGTAAAGGAACATTAGAATGGCCTTAAACTCTAATGAATACAATAATTATAAAAATCCAAATAAAATAATTCTATGAAGCCACTTATAAATTCACTATCCAATCAAAAAACAAATATTTTTTATTTATGATCTTCATTATTATAATGGACAAAATTATAAATAAGGATCACTAGTTAACCCCTAAAAGACCAAACAATGTTTTTTTGGCAACATAGTGATTTGGGGAAGCTCAATATGAATGGAATCTTTATTTTTTTTCATTGAAATTTTCACACAACGTGTGCCCAAGTAGTAGCTTTAAGATCCAACAATTTTGATAACTTTTGACTACATGGTTAAAAAGTTAATGTATGATATGTAATTTTCAACATTCAGCGGGTAGTCCAGGTAGATAAAAACTTCTTTAAAAATCACTTTTAAAAAAAATAAAAATTTGAAATTGGTTCTCTAGATTTATTTATATGTGGAAAAGCTTTGAATCATTATATTTTGATTAATGAAATGAAAGTTATGAGGTGTTTTAGTTGTGGATAGTTTCCAAGGTGTTATGAAATCTATACTCTAAAATAAACTTTGAAGTCCTTTATTTAACTTAGTTTTCAATATTTTTGAAAAAAATTAAAAAATTAAAGCTTATATGGTTTATTACATTATTACAACCATTGGGATTGCCATTTTTCAATTCCATAAATAAATTGTTAAGAAATTAGTATTTTGAATTGTTTTCTACTTCTTTCTACTTTCAATTTTTTTCCTATATTTTGTATGATTCCAAATGATTTGAAATTTTTTGAGGATGTAGCCAACTTTCCTTGAGAAATGAATCCAAAGAGTAACCATCATTTTGGACATTTTTTCATAATGATCTGACCTTGTAAAGTGCAATTGCCTGGTTTTTTGTAGGGACAAATTTTTTTTGTTACTTCAAACACTAATATCTTGTAATCTACACAGTGAAAATTTCTGAAATTTTTTCCACATCTTTTCAAACTAAATTAATATAAGATCCTACGGTTAGATGTATCCAAAAATGTTTTTTTTCAAAAATTTGGTACTTGTACTAGAGATGGCAATTTTGGAGCATTTTTGGTGAAAATATAGTCAAAATCCTTTAGGGGTTAAAAAAAGGCAATAGCACTCACTGGAAGTCAAACTACTGTAGCAAATCTTCCCTTTTCAGATAAAATTTGGAGGATGAATAGTTTCTTTTTTTTTGTCTTCTATGGAGAGATTCTTTATCATTCCTCAGCATCATTTTACGGTTAATGGGTTAAGTGGTCCAAAATGGGTTGCCTACCTTACCTTAGATGCCATTGTCCATACAAACAATCCAAAAATTTATACTGTACAAAAAAATATCCTCACGGTACCATCATCACAGTCTTCTATCTTGTGGAGGGTCAATGGCCAAATCATGCTTTAATAACCATGATTTGCTAAGACCTCTATAATTTTAGATTTTTACCTTGCTTTTGAAGTACTTGTCCAATGTCTAATTTTGAATTTTTTTTGTACCTTCTCCAAGTTCTTTTGGATGTGCTTCCAATAAAACAATTTTCAAGTTCTAATCATTTACCGTTCAAAAGTTAGTGCAATCAACTCCTTCAATGTATGGAATTGGAGTTTGGACTCGAGGGTGACTTCAAGAAACACTTGCCTTTTCTATTTGTCTCCTTGGCCTCATCTAGGTGATTTTTGCTCATAAATTTTGCATTGTATGTCAATTTATATGTGAAATTCAAAATGAAAATATATATGGTTGTTGTAGATATAGATTAATTTTATTCAATTTAAAAAGTTAATGTACAATCTTTAAATAGCTCCCAATTGGATGCCTACTTTTGTGCATGCCTTTAGAACCATGTGTCAATCATGCTCAATGGCACTTGGTTGTTGCCTTACTATGAGTGCACCTTTCTACTTTGATATTGCAAAGCTCTTTAGGTTACCATGTGGTTTGCAAGATATTAGCATTTGGATCAACAAAAATATTTTTTTTGGCCTTGTAAAAAACTTTGTAGTTGCACTTTACAATATACTTTGAAGTTGTGGATGCAATTAATCTTGTGTTCAAAAATGAAATTAAATGGCCAAGCTATGAGCAAGTAGTTATCAACATGGAAGAATTCAAAGAATGGTGCAACCTTGCTAGGGGTCATTGGTGCAATTGATGCCACTCATTTTAGCATTTTAAAATTAATACACTTTTCTGAAGACTACTACTATTTAAAGACCAATAGCTATAGTCTTGTTTGCCAAACTATTGTGAGTCACTAGAAGAAATTCCTTGATATATTTGTTGGCCTACTAGGAAGTCTAAATGATGCCAGAGTTCTTAGAAGATTGGAGCTATTCTCCAAAGTACAAGAAATAAATGGGCTTATTAATGGCCTACCAATATTAAAAGAAGGATTTCGACCTTATCTGTTGGGAGGTAAGGGATATTCTTTATTGCTTTGGATTTTGACCAAATCCTAGACCATCATCTTCTCCATACAAACTTGGAGCCCGGACCATCATCTTCTCCATCAAATCAAGTTCCTTTGTCTATTTGAAACTTATTGCTATCAATTTGAGACTCTATTGCTATCAATTCTTACATTTCTAATATCTTCTTGCCAATTTCTAGTCAAATCCTTTCTAATCTTTCCCACTAGATGAAAACTTTTTATCTAAATTTTTCATCTAAAGCCTGGACCATCATCTTCTCTATACAAACTTGTTGGAAATGTTGTTTTTTGTTGCTATTGGTATGTGGTTTGTTAGGGTTTCAATATTCTATTTAAATAAAACTAAAATACATGATTTCAGGCTTTTGGTCTTGCAAGCGTCACAAACATTGCCATTTGATTGGCATTGCAAAATTATGGAAAGCTCCATCAATTCCACCCTAGTTGTAGAGCCTCGAGTAAGAAATGACATATATTTGTATTTGAATTTTTGAAATTTGCATTGAAAATCATGCAATGGTGTTGAAGTTGTGGAGATCGAGGTGGTTGAGATCTGTATAGGTGCAACAAGTTTTAGGGGGTTTGTCTTCCTTGACTAGATTATGTTTAGGTTTTGCTGCTTTTGTTGAAATCTCAATAGCAACAACTACACTCAGTGTGTTTTGTTTTGCGTATATTTTCTTCTTACAAATTGGATTTGTTGTTTCTTGGTATTTATAGTAATTTTAGTAAGTTGTGATCCCTTTTCCTTTCAATATCTATCTTTGAGACGATCTAGGATAATAAAGGCTTTTATAGTTAGAATGGACAATTTAGGATTTAGTGTTTAGAACAGATTTGGTGTTTGTAGGAATCTCAATTTCAGTAAGTGACAATCTTTTTTCCCTTTAATGTCTATCTAAGCTAATGTGGGATTATGGAGTCTATTGCAGTTAGCTTTCTGAAAATTTAGGCGAGCATTCCATGGTGTAGAATGGAATGAGGAATTATATTGTACTATAGTTTAAGGTTTAGAGTAGATTTTATATTTTCTGTGGTATTTATAATAATTTTGATTTTTAAAAGTAGAGGTGGTAAGCTACCCTTCTACCTTGAGATGGTGAATACAATAATTAGTATGTTCTTCTGATTCACTTCCTCTCTTTGGAAGGTGTGATAGACATGTATTGAGGAAGGATGAAGGATGCTTGGACATTTTTATGGTAGTGTTTGTTTTTGTTTAAACCCTACGTAATGAACATTCTTTATTTCCTTCTCACCATTTTGTCAAGACCTCAAGAATGTTAAGGCAGTATCAAATCTATTAGCATACTTTATTGACTTGGGTTTATTTGAATATCCCCAAACCTTAAGATTCATAGTCTCAGATCACTATTTGAAATTGATGGATATAGATTGATTACCATGGGGGCACAAATAATGTGGTTCATGTTTGGAGTGGGAGTTTTCAACCCTTGAGCGTTAGTCCTTCAATGTTATTCTGAAGTTGCGTTCGACCCCTTTTAAATTTGATGTGGACGTTCTGAACCGGTCGTCCTGCAGTCATGCTAGAGTCGCGCGTGACCCCTTTTAAATATGACGTGGACGTTAGTCGCAGTCATTGTGCAGTCATGTTGAAGTTGCATCTGACCCCTTTTAAAATCTGACGTGGATGTCACTCGTAGTCATGGTGAAGTCACGTTGCAGTGGTGTCTGACCCCTCCTAAATCTGACGTGGACATTCCAAACAGAGTCATATTGCAGTTACGCTGCAGTCGCAAATGAACATGATGTGGGCAACAATTTAGGGGCGGCATGGAATCATTCACAAGTCGTGCTGCAATGTAGATGGAGTTGCGTCACAGTAGCACGTGCACTATTTCGCTAGTAGTGCTGAAATCACGGCAACTTCGAAGGGGTCATTCACCAGTCGGTTCATCTACACTACATTCAAGTAATATGTACTACCTAATTACATGCAAACGAGCAAGAACAACATTGCAAACGTAGAGCCGTGGCTGAGGAAACGGTAAGCCAACAAAAATTGACACAACAATGACAAATTCACAAGCACGGAGTTAGATATTGAGTCCTCTATTGCAAAAGGAATGGAGTGGGATAGAATAGCAGCCCAAATATACATGGTGTCCACAAGTGGGTTTAGGGTGCAGTAAGTCTCCAACAAAATTTACAAGCTAAGTCAAGTACTATTAAAAAGCTTCATTGACTTCTCTGACCATATTGCGCAAGACCCCTTCACGTCCTCTATAAACTCCTGGTCCGCTGCGTAATTGGGAAACATGAGGCTCACCCCTGTTTGTAGAACCTCACGGACGTCCACCCTCACCCACAATGCTGGTATGTCCTTACCATGATACTTGTAAGACCCTGGAAGTCCGCTGATCGTTCCAAGGCCACTTTCTGCCATACAACGCGTGGGTTCATGAGGAAAACTTCATCGCCAATGATGAAACCCTGTGGCATGCAAGACATAACACAATTCAGTTAACGGTTATATAATCAAAAAAGCGCAAGATGCGATTCACTTGAGACATCATGCATTCTAGAATGGCCTACAAGGTTCACATGAGCATTACTTAGTGCAGTGCTGCGGAGCCTGTGAATATACCACTTCATCGTGGGACTGACTCACGATGGACACTTGAATGACCAACAACAATGCTGATAGGCGGGATGAACTCATATCCCACAACAACAATGCAAGAAAAAACTACAAACAACAATTGGTAGTCGATCTTGGCAGTGGCGTCCATTTTTGTTCTCAGAGTAACACCCTGCATTGCATACGCCATTGAGTCATTGTGAAGTCATGAAGCAGCCATGGACAGAATTCACGACTTTCCCGACACTACAGTACGACTTGATGACCAACCATGATTGGAACGTCACTTCTGGGCAACTTATACACGACAAGAACGCAACTGAAGGGTGGACTGTTTGAACAAAAAGTGAAATGAGTGCTATGTAGTGCCTACCTTATCACGGCGCGACCCCGTGGCAGAGGCTGACTTCGATCGCGTGTTCTGCTTCCCCGTCCTTGCCTGCAAAAACAA
This sequence comes from Climacium dendroides, assembly GCA_950106755.1. NCBI lineage: Eukaryota > Viridiplantae > Streptophyta > Bryopsida > Hypnales > Climaciaceae > Climacium > Climacium dendroides. Next base: position 22,329,834 of record OX467088.1, read on the forward strand.
GGAGCAGAAGTTAAAAAAAAAAAAATATGAAGGTGAGGGTCGCAGGGTGTTCGAACCAACCGGACTGCAAGTCCCTCACCTCCTACCATGTTCACAAAATTGTATCCAGTTCCACTTCTGCGCTTCAGGAGCCACTGAGATTTGGACTTGTTCACAACTTGCAGGTACTTTGCATGGAAGGTAGTCACGTCGGGGCATCTCCAAAAGGCTTCCAGCAAAGGCCACAAGTATAACTTTAAATATTCCTTGTCGTCAGCCAAGGTGCGCAGCCACTTCACATAGAAAGGATTTGTGATGAACACGTTGGATTGTGCATTCTCCGTGACCCTACAAAGCTTACTATCTACAATGATTGTGTTCTCTGGATTGAACTCAGGGTACTACTCGTACACTACAGATAAGTTTTTTTGACCCGAGGTTCCCTTATCTTGCTCCCCTCCACTTTCGGAATCAGCTGCGCAAGACCAACAAAAGACTAGATCCCTATCATAGGCACGACTGTAAAACCTTGCCAACATTTGAGGGACCACATCCTCCATGTACAGAGCACTTCTACTACCCCAAAATGCAACTTTGAAGTGCCTGAAGCATCGGTCCAAAAAGTGCTTCAGCCATGGTCGGAAAACTACTCTATGGAACTGCGTATGGTTGCTAGCACGGATACTACAGTTCGGATTTGGAGCAGCAAGCAAACTGTAGTCCAACAGGGTTCCTTGTACATTGAAAATGACAAGTTTCCGAACATGTAAACTACTACTGCCCATCCGATTAGTCACGAGGTCCTGCAATGTAAGGAAAGGCACTCCGGGAACGGACGTATATGGACTTGTACGTGTGCTTGGAGATACAAACCTTAGGAGACTTGGGAGCTTTCTTAGCCTTCCTTGACGGCGCTGCTGCGACATTGGCTGCAGTTAAGCAGTCAGTGGAGGCGTCCTCGAAACCTCCCTCGTCTCCTTCATCGGGGCTGACCTCCACGTTGCCGCTTGGAAGGGCTGGCTCCTCAGAGGACTGGGCCGCATCAGCGTTTGCTGCAACGACTGCTGGAGCCGCTTACGTATCTGCTGCAACGGCGGGTGAACCTGTAGCAGTGCTTTTAGGGCGTCTTCTTGCTTGTCCCTGGATCCCGGAACACGATAATGAGTGCCACAAAGAACAAGAATGCAAGCGCCGCGAGCAAACACTAGGACAGATAGTCGCTAAGAATCAGCTGCAAAAATGATCGCAAAGCCAAAAAAATGATCCCCTCTGCGCGGAGGTGACATTAGGGTTTGCCAGTGCGCTGCAGGTCGCCTGCTCCCGCGAGCGCAGTGGATTCCATGTGGACCGGCAACTTCAAATGCAAATGAGGCTCGACCAACTTTAGAATGACTGCGACACGACTTCATTTTAGTGATGACAGAGTCGTGACTTCGCAAAAGTGATGTCCTTGCGACTGTCGCACGACTTCGCGACCCCCCCAAAAGCAAACGGCGCCGAAATTAATGACTGAACATCGGCAAACCCTAGGACGCCAAAACAGTTAAACCTCCCTATCAAATTATTCAAATTGTCATTGCAAAATTGGATCCTGCTATCAGGACTCCACGTCTACAATTGCGTACAGGACAACTATACTGTTTGGATAGCTGCATGCGACGGAGGCCTGTATAGACTGAAGTTTGCATGCAGCACAGTCGATCGAGGGAGGCACTACATGCATGCAAGAAGCAAATCTGCGACAATTTGTAAGGTGCAGTTAAGTGGAACTCACAACTCTCTCCTGGTGCGGAGAACGGGTTCCAAGGCCTTCAGCATCTCGGCCTTCTTCTGGTTGCGCAGGACCTCATAAGTTGTCTTCGGATGAGGCGGGCTCTCTGGCGGCGATTCCATGACACAATGACTGTCGCGTTAGATGCGAGCATGCATGGAATTCACAATAGGCCGTTCCGGACGTTGATTGTCGACAAAATCGCGGAGACAAGCTGTTGCTCCAAGGCGCTAAATTGAAACAATTTAGGAGGCAGCGGAGCGGGGAGGAGGCTGTAACGCAGATGGTAGAGTCGCAGACTGCCTTGTAAGTGCCTGAAACCTTACTTTGAACTCTGATGGTGGGGCAAGGAGTGGTCATCATGGGGTCCCGGTAGTTGGCGGTGGATAATAAAGTCCCTTGCAAAGGCGGCGGACGTGGGATAGAGCTGCGCAATGAACACGGGCGACTGTGAGGAGTGAATGTATGTACATCGTTTTTCAAGTGTGGTGTGATCGTGTACTTTTCAATCTTTTGCTCATGATGATGATTGATGGATAGAATTGTGCGTTGTTGTCCTCATTTTTTGTGTGCATGGTACGGTGGGCGGCGGTCCCCCCGGTCGGTAGTGCATTGGAGTCCACTTCAGCATGAATTCGTTGTCCCGTAAAGAAAAGTCACTCGGAAGTCATGGTGAAGTCATTCTAAATCGTGAACAACTCCTATGTGACTTCTGTCAATCATTTCTCTATCATGACTTGATTTTCGTTACTCGGAAATGACTCCTGGAAGTTAGTTTGTGGTACTGAGTCTAAATCTTTGTGTAGTAGAGGCCTTCTGTTCCAATTCCTTACGATGCATAGACCACTTCTTTTCTTTGTAATTCGTTGTAATCTCTTCCCTAAGGACCTTAAACCTTACAGCACTCCCATTACAATTGCTCAATCAGAAACCACCTTATAAATTACGGAGTATGGAGGCCTTGGAAGAGGAGTACGTGTGTAGTGTAAAGTTTGAGCCTCTTCCCAAGTGCAGCTCATTAACTTCAATGCCTTGTTCAGGTCTCATGCATCCTGAATTCAGTACATAAGATAGTCAGGCTAGATGAAGGTGTGTCAGAACGATAGACACTATAATAATTTGGGACTCGGAAGTCACGCTATAGGACAATGACTATTTCCATGGACAAGAATATAAGTATGACCAACGATAATGTCCATGACAATGGACGTGCATGCTTAAGAACACCCATTCAAAGAAAGGTTAATTGTTTGTTGATGAAAGATTGCGAAGCCAAAAAAAAATGGAATTAGAATTGTTATGAATTGACCTCAATTTTAGCTGCCCTTAGATTCATGTCTGACGCAAAAATGGAATTTGGCTAATCATACCACACGCTCTAACTTTCATACGTGCAATATGACAGGCAGCAGTCAAAGAGGAGGATACAACTACGAAGTGACTTCACTGTGGGTAAGTCCATCGTCCCATCCACAGACACAGAACCCTTAGAAGTCATATAGAAGTCAGTCCATAGTCCCTGGCCTCTATGCGACTTGCTCGTCACTCCATCGGCAGTCATACTGAAGTCACATTTTTGTCTTTCATTTCAATCCCGTAATTGCACACCGTGGCAACTATGAGTGTCTGCAATGTGTTTCTCCAAATAGGAGTTCCTGAAACGGTGTTTGCAGACATGACCACACTATACTGTGGGTGAAACCAATTGACACGCGAAGGAACCCTACGTATGTGTGTGATGACGCAGGATTCCTTTTGGTGAACTTCCGCCATAAACTCCCTCGCATAGCCGAGCCATTCATCTTCCCAAGTTAAGCCACACAAGTATTTTTCTTCGATGCGGCGGACAGACCTGGCTGGAAAGTGGTCTTACGCCACGAAACCCGTTCGAAATGAGAGGTACTCGACCGCACAGATGCCTTTATCACAACCAATGGCAAGGCCATGGGACTTACAGCTCCACGAAGAGTGCTGGATAGAAGCTCCACCGCCAATCTAGTCGGAGCCATCGAATTATCGGTGGAAGAGAACTTATTGGCGCAAGAGCAATATTAGGTACAGTCCTGCTTAGGTCTGTAGTCGGAAGGTAATCACGTCGTTTTTAGTGTCCCTCATTGTGTCATGGGTCGCGGAGCATCACAAAAGCTAAAGGCGTCATGCAGCAATCAGGCAAGTAGACCACTTGCAAACATTTCGGGCAATTAGTAGTTATACCGGAGTCATTAATTAGACTCTCTAGTTGTACTTCAGTCATTCTGTAGTTGCATCACAGTCATGGTAAAGTCATACTGCAATCAGTTAGGCTTCACTTCCCACAAGGTGTCCCTTCCTCTCAATGTCATCCCATTTATTGGGTAATGACCTTGCCTTTGTCATTGTCTTTCATTCATACTCAATACAATTTTCCGCTTGTGTAGGTACTGTATTAGCCACATTTCTATGAACCTTGGTGTCCAATGCATGAATGCAAACTTTATCAACCAAGTGTGAATGCCAAAACCGCAAATATGATGTGGGAGTAGTGTTCACCTCATCTTTGAGACATTGCCATGCTAGTTGCCGCCTCAAACGCCTCCATGTTCAATGAGCTTCCACCCCGAGTAGTATTATACCTTCCTTGTACACTTCATATTGTATGTGCTTCATTTGAATAATGACACTCCCACATCTCTCTCTTTGTACCTAAATGTTGTTTCATTTCAGGCTTTCTGCATCACATCTTATCGGAAGTTCCATCCATTTGCAGCATGGCCCCCTCTATCATATTCCCCTAAACACCTTATTACATGCCCCTAGTTATATGTGCAAGAAGTCCCAGTGATTCTGCAGTCATATTGAAGTCACATACTCGATAACGTAGTTGCCCGCTCCTATCCTCCGTGGACCGCTCTGGGGCTTCACTTCTTTTTCTTTACGTATAAGTAAAAGAAAACATCTTCCCCGTGACTTCTTTTAGTCCTAGAGTCATACTGCAATGACTTGGCAGTCCCCTGCAGTCTCCAGTCGCGTTTCTGGTAGCCACGTCACTTCCTCGTGGACCCTGTGGACGGAACGTTGTGGATGAACCTCCAGCGCAGTCACTGTTCATCCCATAGTGAATCGCGTGACTGCAGAATGACTGAATCACGACTGCAGCGTTGTGAAGATCAGCCCGTTGGTGCAATTACGGAGGTGAAGTCACGATGCAGTCGCAAAATCCCTGCAGTCACGTTTCTGTAGTCACGATAACCCCCAATTCCTTGTAGTGTCTTAAAGTTCTTGTTGCAAAATATTTAATGTGGATTCCATTTCTTTGTTCTAATGTTTAAGAGTGATTATCTAGATAGTGGAAAGGTTTGTATAATGGTCTACAAAACAATTTGATGCAAGATAGTTATTTCGTAATTTAAATAAATTATCAATTACTAGAATATTTGTAGACTGGTGTTTAAATTAGAGGAAACTATAAGGTTTTTGCCTTTAGCGTTAGTATTCATACTCTAGCTTCACACATGCTTATAGGCTTGACCAAAAACGCCCCATTTCATCTTCAATACTTGGTTTTGTAGTTGCAGTTACAAACCCTTTGCCATTTGTCTACAAATCAAAGTACACCAATCTTGGTTTTTCTTTACACTTGATTTCTTCAACATTGCTATGCTTGGCGAGTTGTTGCTTGAGTTTTTTCATTTAGTTGCATCAGTTTTTCACTACCTTGTAAGGGTTATATTTACAAAGATGCGTTTTTGCAAGTGGTGGTGTTCTCTTTCTCAAAGAACAAATGTGATCAATCATCTAACAATTTAAGTTCAATTGATCTTACTATACATGTTAAAAGGACTGAAGTATATATGTTTTTGCTAAAGAGCATTTTCTTAATTGAAGGGACCCAATCGATGACTACCTTAAGTGTAAACATAAATGATTCTTTTGGTTAACCAAAGCATTATCTTCACTTCCTAAATTCAATGTTTCAAATTGAGAATTCTAAGGTTGAAACTTATTTTCTTTTCATCTTGTAGCCAAAATTTTCTTCATTCTATCTTTATTTGGTATTGTTTGAGGATTGATAAATTTATTTAATATTCAAGTAGTGCGTGTACAATAATTATCAAGGTGTAATATTGGTGTACATCATGTTGGTCTGCTGACCATAGTGAAAGAGATTGTAGAATTGCTCTTTTGTCATAGAGTCATTAGGGTCTGCTCTCAAAAGCTCTTCACATTTCAAGTTTTTAAAGTTGTTCTAGGTCATTTACGACAATGAAGGATGTTGAAGCTATTTCATTGTGTACAGGTTTTATTCTCTATTGAGACTTTTGCTATGGGTGTGAATGCCTTAGCTAGAACAATGAGCATGACTTTGAATATATTTATAGCTTTGTATGCTAATTTTTCTTTCAAGATAGACATCTTCAAGTAGTATCAACTAGGAGCTACAATCTCTTAGCCATATTGTTATGGCTACTATTGATCATTGCTATGGTTTTTGAAAGAGGCAAGACCCACTAGACATAATTTATCATGTAGAGGTAACTTGTAGAAAAAAGTTATCTAAAACGTCAACTAATGAGGCTTAGAACTTGCTTAATTTTTGGAAGGGTAAAATTGAAGTCCACTTTAAAGTAAATTTTTCCTCCTTATTTTTCATCTCCAATAATTAAAGCTATATATCTTGTAAACAACTTTAGACTTTTTGTTGTACTTATCCAAGATTCATTGATCTTATTATTTAGGGGAGGTTGAATGAAGCTTATAAGGCATTTTTGGAAGCATTCACAGTTTAACAAGTTGTATTATAGGTGTCCAATACTCCAATTGAGTAGATCTTGGCTTTGATTTGGATTGGATATAGATTTTTTGAGTGAATGCATCAACAAATATTCTAGATAGTAGTTTTTGCTTGTACAAATAGTGTTAGACTTGCAAAATTTGGAAGATATATGTGTGATGGTGTCACTACCTTATAAATGTGTGTGAACAGGTTTGTCAATCTATACATTAAGAAGTTGCAAATTGCTGCCAATATATGTGTATTTGTGCTAGTGATCACAAAGAAAAGGGATACAAGATGTCAATTATGGAACAACAATGGAAGATTGAGTATATTGCATGCAAGAGCTTTTGTAGTTGATGCAAAAGTTTCAAAATTAATACCCATGACATTTGGTAATGTTTACATGAAGTTATGGTATGAAAATAATGTACTATAAGGTAGAAAATGTGCAAGGAGTAATAAGTTATCGTATTTATTTTCACGTGCTACTGAAAGGCTATCCATTTTTTAATGGGAGGTATATATGTTAGTATTGTGGAAGACATTATCTAGTGATATTAGAATTTTCAATTTGCTTGAAGTTGAATAACATGTAGGATTTGTGGAGACAATGGCAAACTAAAGTACCAATTATATGTAGTCTTATGTTTTACTGGCCAATAATGACATGTACACTTTGGACATTCACCATTCTTTTATATTATTGTATGTGAATGGGGCACAACATCACAAACAAAATTAAATAAAAATGAAGTGCAATATTAATAAGGCAAGCGATGTAATGATAATAAAGAATTTCACATTCAATTCTACAATTTTTTACATGTGAGCACATAGGCAGACCACTATAATTTCCAAAGCATGGGGCATTTGTAAATACTTATTGCACATTGTCAAGCTAGTGAAGCAACAAACCTAGTGATGAAGGTTTAGAAAAGCTCTGCCAACGTGTCGCAACGTGAATTTTTGGTTTTGCTTAGCTTACCTAAAAAATAGAACGGAAACCAGTGGAAAGGAACCAGATCCGATTAGGGGCATAAGAAAACTAAAAATATACCAGGAAAATGAAATAGGAGAGAATCGGATCTGATCTAGTTCGAAGTCTCATATTGGACTGGAACAAAAACCCATCCAAATTTAGTCTAGGAACCGGATTAGGGTTAGACCAGATGTCAAGCTGTCAGAACTGGAAAAGGTCATAATGGCGAGTACGGGGTCCTGAGACTATTTAAGGACTGGCCTTACTAGTCTCACCTCTTTTCATTTTCTTGCGGTTTAGGTGCTCTTTATGTTCTTCTTTGGTTCCAGCACCTCATTTCTTCGTGTAGTATTTGCATGGTAGTGTGTGAGAGCATACTCGTAAAACTTGATAGTGTGTATTACAAATACTACTTCCGGTTGAGATCGGAAAGGGAAGTGGGGAACGGGACGTGCGGCTAGGAGAGAGTGAGGAAGAATCGGAAATGTATTGGAGTGAAACAATCTACGTCCATGCCCCTGATACGTAGGAAGAGAGCGGGACCGGCTGGCTCCGTTCCGGTTGAGGTGAAGCTCTGGAAAGTAGTTCTGGTTATTCCCTCCGAAGAACTGGAGAAAGACCAACTCATGGAAGATTTAACTTCCATGGGTTACCAAGGGTTTATAGAGAAGCCTTAGGGATTTAGGGACGAGCGGATGGTGAAGGAACTCTTGGGCAAGTTGTCCAATGAGTTTGACAACACCTTGTGAGGGAATTCGTCCCTCTAGACTGAGGAAGTATGGAGAGGAGTGTATGATTTCCGGGTAGGTGGTCTAGGAATGGCAAGCCGGAAGGATGAATACATCCGAGGCAAATTCCAGGGTGCCCCCAATCCAAAGGACGGATATGTAGTCGAGGATTGCATAAACGACCGGCACCGTTGCCTTCTTCAGTTCTTGATTCCAGTCCTTTATTCAGAAAAGCCAACCAGGGTGACAATCACCCTTGGTAATACTATTTTTGAAACTTTGTGTGGGATCCGGAATGTTGAATGGGCCAGATCATTTTCGATCTGGTCGCCCAACTCATTGGGAGAACGGGGAAGAGTAGGGCTACTTCAATATGCTCCTACCTCTTCCACCTGTACCATAACCACCAACTCCTGACTAGTATAGAAGAGAAGGAGTGGAGGATCCAGGAAGTGCTTCTAAAATACGGAGAGTCAGAGATAGACGATGAGGTGGAATCCATTCCGGGGTCAGATCCTGTGGGAGAACAAAATGTAAAGGTTAGACTAGTTACTTAGTAATCTAGATAAGTACCTAGATAAGGGTAAAATTTTTTGTTTCCCCTAAAGAAAATTCAAAGTATTACCAAAACTATCGTTTAGAACAATTAGGGGATTGCTTAAACGATAATCTTCTTAAGGAAAAGCTCAAAGTTTTCCATTCTTCCCAGAAACTGGAACTGGATTGGAGGCCGGGAATCATTATGGGATCATCAGGATCAACGAGAAAAGTAACTAGGAACGTATCGGAAGCCAACGGACACCCTATCGGAACCCAATCGGTTTACATGTGGGTCAAACAGATCTATCGGAAGAGACGGGAAACCGTTCAATGGTCCGATTTTCCGGGATTGCCGGGGAATGGCTACTTATGGAACGGCTAGTCTCGGTAGTGAGGAAAGTAGGAAGAGAAACCTGGGGTTAGGATACCCTGGTCCTCACTTGTTGTTCCTTGTTAGTTTGTGGCGCGGTGAGCTTTGAAGTGCTGAAATCCTAGATGAGTGATTTAGAAGAGATTTCCTATTTCCTAGTTTGGTTTCGCGGAAAGCAACTAGAGGATAGAAGTGCGAGTTCTGAAGTTTTGAGTGAGAAACTTCCTGATAGTACGATGGTGAAGGCAGAAGGAAGTGGGATGAGTGCGTTGAAGCTTAAGGCGGTCACACCAGTCATTCCTAGAACCGAGAAAGAGAGGACAGAGCTGGTGGAGGATCTGGGGCAGATGGGATGTGTCGGATTCATGGCTCAACCTTGGGGATTGAAGGACGATGACCTCGTGAAGGAGCTGCTGCATGAACAATCCAACGAGTGGATGAGGACGGTGCGGGCGCAACCAAGCGAGTGGACTGTCGAGCTGTGGAGGGACGTATATCGCTTTCCGCGAGGAGGGGACGGGATGGCATCCCGGACGGACAAGTACGTGGAGGGTAAATTTGTGAATCTCCCTAATCCTAAGGATGGCTACGCAGTAGCGGATTGTAGGAGTGAGAGAGAGAAAAGGGTCCTAGAGTTCTTACTACCCATCCTGTATCCGGAAAGGCCAAACCGGATCACAGTGACTTGGGCCAACACTATCTTCGGAGCACTTAGTGGGGATAGGAAAGTATGCTGGGCGAGGATAGTGAGGAATTTGGTGAGCAAAATGGTTTCCACTTTGAGGAATACCAAGGCCACCACCATCAGTCCATTCCTCTTTCATCTTTATAAGTTCGTAGGAGTCATGAGGAGTGCGAAAAAGGTGCTCTACAAAGCACAGTTTGTGATGTTGAAACTCAACATCACTAATCCTGAGGAGCAGGTAGCTGAGGGAAAGAAAGAGGGCCTAGATGAGGAATCCGGGCGAGAGTCGTCAAAGAGGAAGAAAGTATCCTCGGAAAGGAAGAAACACTCGGGGAGAATTTCCGCCTCAGAGAAGATGAAAGGACCCTAAGAGGAAGAGAGGGATTCCCGGAAACTAGAAATGGGAGGAGCAGATCTACTTGGGAGAGTCATAGAGGATTTGAGGAGGATCCAAGAGGAAAGGAACACCGAGAGAGGAATAGTCCGGAATGTATGCAGACTGTTAGGAGGGATTGAAGTGTTTGAGCTTGAGGAAAAGATTGAGAGTCTGATGCAGGAAAAGGACTCCCAAAAGTGGGAAACCTGAATCCAAGATCTGACCTAGAAGAATGAGCTTCTCCGTCATGAGATGGAGAGGAAGTCCAAGGAAGAACAGGATTCGAGGAAGCTTTCCTCGGAGGCAGAGGAAACGCTCCAACAGATCCGAGTGTTCATGAAGAATGCTGGAGACGTGGTGAACAAGGCCAAGCTCTTTGACGAAGAAATTCACAATGGAGGCCCGAACGCAGATGCGAAGGCGGTGGTTATCTTGGCGGAGTATTCCGAGACCATGGAGAAGGTCATGTATGAGATCTGGGATGTCCTCACAACATTCGGCAAGGGCACAGATTTGCACGGGCAAGTGAAGATCAGCCCAAGGAAGGAAGAAACTCCGGAGTTCAAGACTCCAGCAAAGCCTAAGGCAAGAGCAGAAGAGGAAGAGTCGACACCAAGGAGTAGCTCAGCCATAGAGACGGATACCGGGAAGAAGCCTACATCCCGTCCCAAAGTCCAGGCCCGAAAGTCGAGAGTGGAAACGCCTTGAAGTACCGAATCGCCATCCGCAACACCACCCAGCACTTCAAAGGGGAAGACTCCGAGCAAGAAGGAAAGAGAGGAGTCCCCCATCCCGCAATCAGAGGAGGATGAGTCGCCTGATAACTCGGAAGAGGAGGAAGATAAGACGGGACTAGAAACCGAATCCGGGTCGAATGCGGAATCGGATCCCATCCCCATCTCCCCCAAGAGCTTTAAGAAGAAGGCTCCGACTCCTTCAAAGACGAAGGTACCAGTTGGCCATACACCATTGGCAAGTAGGAAGCAGCCACATAGGAAGGGATCCGCGAAGTTCGAGGAACCTTCTCCAAAACGGCCGAAGATTTAGATAGGAAGATATTTTATAGTAATACAGGCTTTTAAGGATTTGAGATCTTAGTTTTTGCTAAGTAGGAAGCTATTAGTTAGGTACTTTTTGACTGGGAGTTTTGTAGTGGTTCAGATCTGGAACTTATGAATCTAAGATCCGATTTTTACGGGAATTGCCGCGTTATAGTTCACGTGGTTTAGGATGAAAAGTTCACGTGGTTTGAAGGGAGAATGACACTTGTCACCTTCTGGGGCGTAGCTTTATCCCTTGGGATCCTGTTGGAGGCCCAAGTGGTTAGTATTTGAGGGGCTCAAAGTGATTTGAGGTCCCGGGTGTTTTTCTATGTTTATTTCTTTCACACTCAAAGTTGAATTCTGATTTTCCTACTTCACAAGCGTTGGTCTGAGCAAGCTCAATTTTGTGAGATTATGCTAGCACTGTTTGTATCTTGGTTAGTAGGGAAAGCTAGAGTTCTACGTAGTGGAGCAGATTAGGTAGCCCCCGGATTCTGTCGGGATCCGGTTTTGGGAGTAGTAGAGGGTTTTGCTTAGGAAATCTTGTGTACTAAGAGGAAAGTCTAGCAGCTGAGGTTCTTTGGATTCTCTTGAGTGGGATAGCCATTCTTATACTAGGTGAATTCCTTGAGGAGAAGGATACGCGCTGGTCAACGTCTGATGAGGTTTCACTATATCCGGGAGAGAGGAACCGGAAGTCTGTTAGGATCTTTTAGTTATCAAGATAGCAAATCCAACTCCTAAGATTCGGTCCTGGTAGATCCGTTGTTGTAGCATTGGGAGGACTGTGGGGGTTTCCTGAGTGACCTGCGGGCGCAGATTAATTTTCAGACCCGTTGTGAGGAAGAATCCGCATCCTATGTTGCGTGTGTGTTGTTTATAGTCACTAGAAGAAACCAAAATTTTCGATGTCTAAGGGAACGGATTTTAGGTGACGTTGAAGAAAACAACCTATGTTTTTCTGTCAACAATTATCTCCATTAATGTTCCATTGGACATCATTATTGACATGAAAAATACAGGTTGTTTTTTTCAACGTCACTTAAAATTCGTTCCCTTTGACGTCGGCTGTTTTTTTGAATGTCACCTAAAACAAGGTTTTCTTATAGTGAGTGGAACTTCAGCCACTTTAATCCCTAGAAGGGTAGGATTTACGCGTCCAGCCTTAATCCAAGAGCGGAACCCTTCGGCAAAGAGGTTAAACTCCAATTTGGTTACTTTGGTTACGAAATCCGAATCCGAACCTAGAAGAGGTTCCTCAAGGAAACTTACTCTGGTTCCGCATCCGGATACGAGGATACGAGGATACTAGACCAAGTCTGCAGAGAAATAGTGAGGATATCTCCCTAGATTGGTGCGGATGAGAAGAATTGGTTGGTTTAAAAGGAAGAAGAGTCTGGGAATCCAGGTGTAGAGAGAAGGATTCTAGATTTACCTTTCGTTTTTGTTGGCGTTGGGGTTGTTTTTCACATCCCTAACTGGTCCATTTTCCAGAAACTACAAGTAAAAATCTTGTGGGAACGATACACGAGTCACTTTGGGTGTTTTACCTCAATTTAACACCTAATTAGTGGGTTTGTGCTTCTCAGTCTGTGCTACGACAGATCTGGAAACGGAAGAAGAGGAGGAAGAGGCATTGCTACTGCCCATCAAGCGACAGAAGACGACGCCTCCCTATCAGCGAGGAACCCCGACTGGTCGTAACAGAGCAACTCCTGAAGGAAGACCGGGGGAGGAGAAGACTGTCCTTGAGGAGGAATCAGATTCCCGGGATCCGTTCAACAATTTGATATCCATCTTTTGTAGTTTTAAGGCGGATTGAGAGGTCAAAAGTAGGACCTTGGCGGCGATCGGGAGGTTGGTGGATGCGCCACCAGACATCACGCTACTAGAAAAGGTAGCAGGCTACATCACCGATCCGGTCGAGGCCCGGAAGCAAGAAGAGGAGGTAATCCGGTTGTAGAAGGAGGTGGATACCTTGAAGGCAGAAATCTTTGCCTTGAAGGAAGATGTAACCACTACTTGGGAAATGGCGGAGCAGACTCGGAAGGTAGCTAAGCAGGTGAAGGACACCCTAGGAGTATCCGGGATGGCTGCCACCAAGGCTAAGTTACTCGATGAGGAGGTACAGAAGGAGAAGAAACTATCTAGTTCCAAGATAGTGAGAATTCTCATAGATTATGCCAAGCAGATTGAGACAGTGATGGCGGAGGTACAGATATCGGCAGATTGGATTGAGGAGAGTAGCCGGAGACTGATTGGGGCTACATGCTCCAAGGGGATCTAACTCTCGGATCTCTCTCTACTGGAGTCATTTCTGGATGAGTTAGTTCAGGAAGAGGGGAAGGATCGGACTCCCAAGTCCAAGAAGTCTGAACGGGCGCCAATACCTGTCAACATGCTTGAGTCTACAATCAACTTGGAGTCTACACCCGATTCCGGCCAAGGCAACCCGACCCCTAAACCTACAGATGGAGAATGGAATCGGAACCTGTGCGAAGTCTTTAAGCAGATGGAGGCCGGTCCGAAGAGTCTCGCTTTAGGGTTAAACTTGTAAATTAGTTAAAAATTGTACATACTAGGGAGGATTAGTACAGATCTAGATCCTGTTCCGATCCAGTTGAGTAGTAGATAGGACCGGAAGTCCAGCCTAAAATGCGGCCACAGGGAGGACACTCTCACTACATTTGAGGTACCCATGTGTGGAGGAGTGATTTTTTGACCCCCTATTTACTCTTGAATAAACTATAATTTCATCCTAAAATTTTGAGCTTTGTGTAACAATGACTAAAGGTTTCTATTGACAAAAATTTCAATTCCAAATAACATAAGATATATTGTCTAGAAAGGGTTGAAAAATGAACTAAAATGGTATGTTCTCCAACTAAAATATTTATAGAGCTCACATGAAGATGACTATTGCATCAATATTCAACCAAAATAAACTTTTAATAGAAAGCTATTCTATAGAATTTCTTTTTCATTTTTTCATTTTTTTTCTTATATAATATAGAGGTGTGAAAGTTATTTTCAGCTTTATGGTGTATCTTTTTTCTTAAAAAATTTATAACTAATTACTATTAGCATAAAAAATACCAATAATTCAAAACATAAACTTTTAAAGTAGTAAAATGTATCCATAATTTTTTTTTAAATTAAATTTTAAGATGTATTACATGTATTACTTTTTCTATTGTACGTGGGTTGCTAAAACGTGGATAGTGTCCTCCCCATGAATGCGGCGGAATTCAGTGGAACTTTTTGCCTTTTTGTACTTTAGGGTTTTGTATATAAACTAGTTCCTAAGAAGGGGACTAGGGAGGGAAAGTCTTCTTTTGCAATTCTTCTTGAGTTTTCTATTCATTTTCTTTGTTGTATTTCTCTATCGTGTATGGTAGCGTTGGATAATGAGGAGTGAGGATGACATAAGTAAGCATTGCGAGTGATTTTCTTCTCCCTTTGGTGTTTCAGTCTTTATTCTAAGTGCATGTGAGTAGGTAAGCAAAGAGTTGGGAGTGCACTTCAGTTCCTCAACACATCTAGAGTTTAGGATTCCGGGTGGAAAAACTGTTGTTAGGCTAGGTGGATAGGGAGGGATTCCTTAGTCGCGCTAGAACTCCCAGGGGGGAAATCCGGTTGAATGTTCGATCTCTTGTGAGGTCTTACTGCCCTAGTTGGTAAACGGAAAGGCTCTAGTAGATGTTGGAACGAACGGGTGTACTTGTAACCACCTAACTTTGCACGGATAAGAACTGACCTTCAAGGTTATTGTAGTATAAAAGGATTGTACGGGGGGCCTTTGTGTGACTTGCAACCTAGATTAACATCTGGGTTGTTGTGAAGGACCAAACCAGATCCGTAGCAGTTAGAAGATTAGGAAGTAGGACAATGGGTCTTTAGCCACTATAAATTACAGAAGGAATGGTGGGCCTACCACTCATAAAATCAAGCAGCGATCCCTCTGATGGTGAAACAGAGGCTAAACTAAACCGGATAGGATTAAGAATATTCGTAGATAGTCCGAAACGGATTGGTCTATAGAGATACCCAGGATTGGAATTAGTAAGATCCTAGGTTGGTGGTGATATACAGACCGGATAGTTAGTAGGACCGGAACGACAAGAGTAAACCGGTTTGCAGCTTTTCAGGTGTTGTAGTGTTTCTGATTTCAGACATATGACCGGAAAGTAGGATTTGAATACCAACTCAGCTTCATCACTTAATAAGGCTAGATACTTCACAGGATCTCATGGGTTCAATCTTTAGAGTCACTTAGTTATGCTCTAGAGTGGTTTTTGGGAGTATAACGGAGAATTTATTTACCTTGTACTGCGACACAATGTGACAATATTTGATAGAATTCTATCAAATATCTATCGGAATCAACACATTTCCAATTTTTCACTAACAAAGCAATTGATAAACTTTCGTTAATTTTCTATTAAATAGGACACATAAATCTTTGCAATAATTTGTTGATTTTATAGCATCAATAGTGCTAGATTTAGTCTACAAATTAAACATTGATACATTGATACAGGTCTACAAGCTTGTATTGCTCAATTAGAAGTACGTTGTTGTAGTTGTACTCCATAGGTTGTTGTAGGTGTATAGGTTGGTGGAGCTTGATGATTGATAGTTGAACCATAGTTAATAGAAGCTTTCTAGAGCAAGTGAGGTAGATTGACTTGACTATAGGAAGGGTGAGTATAATTGAACAATCATACTGGAGAAGATAGAGATTCCAAGCTAACACTCAATACTTAAATAAGACCAACAACTGTTGGCACCAAATTCCTTTGGTTGGCATGGTTCAAATGAGCATTTTTTTTAGTGAACAAATCACGCTCTCTAGGTGGCTACAAGAAAGACCAAACATTTATGGTAGCATTTTGTTAGAACTTCAATTTTTGTGCTTAGTACTATGAATACTACAAGTATTATGAAATAGAACAATTTTAGCCGTTGATTTGAAAAATTAATAGCTAATAGTACTTTTGGCTACTTTACTACAAAAAAATGGCCAAATACGTGACTGCAGGAGAATGAATTCTGTAGAAATGTGACTTCCAAATGACTACACCTCCGTATTTGCACCAGCGTGGGTTCAAGGTTACTGTTGAAGTCACTGTACAGTTGCGACCACGACTTCGAGATGAAGGGGGAATGAGGGGAACAGTTTCATCCGTCTCTTTTTGTTCACCGCGTACGAGACATGGTGAAGTGGCAACACAATACTCTGACGTAGATGCCCAGTCACAATGTAGGTATGTGGCAATCACTGGACCAACTGCAGGCGAGTTCTAGACGACTATAGAATGACTTCAGAGATACTTGGACACGTGGATGACTTTTAGGAGGTTATAATTGAAGACAAGTAAGTAGGTACTCATGGCACTGAGTGTTTGGCATTAACATGATTAAAAATTAGTGCATTCCAGGACTGGGACGTGTATAGAGTGGCTCATGGTAGCATGCGTGCTAGCTTGTTTCAAAGTTCAATTGAGGGCACAAGGTGTTCTTTTCCGGAAACAAATGGAGGTGTAGGATGTTGAAAAGTTTGTTTGCGCATTGATTGCTCACCTCATGAACCATACAAAGATTCATCAGCAATATTGTTGCTGCAAGCTTGCTTGACTATGAGCCATCGTATAGACCCTCCATGGAGTCTTCCAATGCTCAAGCATCCATGTCAATGTGTTCTTCGCCTCCATCAAGCCTGCCTCCAAATCATGTCGTCCATGCTCAATCCGATACTCTCTTCATGGATGGAGTTTGCTGTGGCAAAGGCCTCGGTGACTTCATGCCGAACCCTCTCTACAGAAGATGTCGATACATCTACTTCATCCAACGCTTGGTCAACCATACCACAAGTATCAACATTGGCATCAACTTCCACCGTTTCTTCAGCCAATGGTCCCCAGAATTGTTGCTCCTAGTCTTTATCGAAAGAGTCTCGGGAGCCCAAACTTCTCCAAATACAAGAATTTGGATCTATGCTATTTCGAATGAGGTGGTCCTTCACGTTGCGTATCAGTAATCTCCTCCCTTTGCAGCATTTAGTACAAGGACAATGCAATCTCTTCAAGTTTTGTTGTGAGGTCCTATGCAACTCCTTGCTCCACAGTCGATCATCCCTAAGTTGTTGCCTAGTACTATTAGTGAGGGGCAACCGGGCAGGTATCATTGCGTATTGACTTTTGCGCCTCTAGGAATCTATTATCCTGTACTAAACACATGTGTGCCTGTCAAAAAGATGCACGCAACCATTCATGGAGGACTAATTGGACTCGCAGGGCCAAATCTGTAAGTCCAATTGCAGCGTAACTTATGCGTGACTAGTGTCACTTCTACATGATTTATATCTGACTCAGGAACTGATGTGGCATTACTTCTAGGTGACTTCAATATGAAAGGTAAAACTTCTGTACGACTCTTGTGGGCGTTGTGGCAAGCTAGGAATGTAGGGGACAGATTGAAAACTATTGAAAGAAGTCTGCAGATTTAAGAAAATACAAGAGGGTGAGAGTGCAAATCTGTAGGGGCACATTTAGGAAGATCATCTTGTAGACATGGAGGAGTTAAACAATGAGCAACAAAGCAAGGAAAAAAAGAGATGAATATGTACATGAAATCTGGATCCCTAAAAAGGGAATTCCTTATCAAATTTATTTAGTGGCCAATTGGGAACAAATTAGTGTATGATACTTTCTTTTTTGGAGGAAGAGACGCAACCCCTGCATTACCAAATTGCTCGAGCCGCTCGTTGAGACTAACTAGTGGAGGAGCCTTGTAAACGAATACGTGACTCAAAGGCAAGTGCCACCTCAACCCAACTAAATACAAGTCTTGAATGCAACTACAAAACTTCTGAATAGTTTCCTTTTCAGAAATTGATTCAAGTTTTAGCACTTCATTCACTAGTCACTCTCGTTTTCTAACAAGAGTTTGACCTGGGACAAAGGAAATAACAAAACATTCTAGAGTTGAGCATCGTGATTTCCATAGGCGGTTGTCACCCTAAATTTTAGGAACACGACTGCGACACGACTTTGGCTAGTTGAGACGAAGTCAAGAATCGAAAACGTGCTACTTTTCTATGACTCTCCAACACTATAAGAAAACTATGTTTGCTTGGACATCCAGCCAAAAACGACGTATGTCCGTGACAATACAATACGTCACAGAAGACATTGGGGTGTCATGCCGAAAAAGTGAAGATTTTGCTTTGATGTCTTCGACAGCATTGCTAGATTTTAGTCACAGCATACTGATGCTACGAAAAACACTAATACAATGTAAGACATTCAGGTGGACACCATATGTTTACAAGGATGTCCACAATAACATGTTCAGCCACGTCACCATTTTTGGTCAAACTTAGCTTAGAAGTTGATTTAGAATTTTGGTGCGGTCAGAGGTAAAATGACTCCCTAAGGTTAAAAAGAGGACAACGGGCAGGTGGTGACTCCTAAAAGCTTATGTGACATCTGACGTGGCGTGATGAGGTAGAAATTGTGTGACGTGGCATGATGATGTGGAAATTAGGTGACGTGGACATGGATGATGACGTGGCATGCCACGTCAACATACTTGACCTATCCATGTTCCGATCTTGGATGTCTCCGTGGACATCACAAGTGACGTACTGACGTCCATATTGACGTCACTTCTGGCGTCAACATTTTGTACTTACTGCGAATGTAACTTCAAACCACATGCTATCCACTGTGTGTTTCATTACGTTTGATTGGACGTGTGGATGTTGTGGAAACAATTGTAGGTGTCTTCTTTGATGTCAAAATGACTATAGATGCATGACATAACTTTATGCCCAAGGTTGAATTTGCACATGATGCACGTCCTTCCTATGTAGTACAAAATGATTTATGTGTTTACTTGGTTTAGGTTTATTTTTGGACTATTGAAGTCTTACAATTTGCGCATGTTCAACAAACTTCATTAGGATAAAATTCCACCTTATTCATATGATGTCACTTGCAGCACCAAGCAAGACAAACTCTGCCACAAAATGCACGTTCAAGATGCAACGGGTCTACTTGGAAGATATGAACATGTTGATGGCTTTGTATTTCTTAGACGTCCTATGTGACGTCAAAATGCTAGCCACAGCAAACACATGTCAGTGATGTGAACACCCTATGTTTCCTCCTCAGATGCAATGTCATCGCTAACTACGGCAACATACTCTCCACCATTGTCTCCTGGTTGGCGCACCGGGTCCACGACTTGTTGTAGTGGTTGTAGGCCATCAAAGTCCCTATCATTCACCAACTGCACCATATAAGAAAACTGTGTTTTTTCTGATGTTCAGCCAAAAACGTTGTACATTCAGGATAACATCATACGTCTGAGAAAACATTGGGATGTCACGTCGATGGACGTTGGAAAAGCAGAGATTTGGGTTTGATGTTATAGAAAGCATTGCTAAATTTCAGTCACAGCATATTAGTGCTATGAAAAACAATGATGCAATCTAAGACATTGTTGTGGACATCAAATGTTTATGCATCAATATCTAATGTGGGGTGATTTTCTAGTGTTCTTGGACTTTGAGATATTTGACATCATAACCTTTAAAGGACCAACATTTGCCAGAAAACATTTGAAAATTGCCATTTCTATAGCAAAGAGTAAAAGAAATTTTAATTTTTTTTCACATCTAACTATAGGATCTTACACCTAACAAGTGGAAAAATTGTTAAAAAAAATTCAGAATTTTTGACCGCATAGATTTAAAGTGGAAAAAACAAGTTTTTTAGTGCATTGAGGGACTAGATTTTTTGACTTTGTAAAATTTTTGCACTATAGAGTTTTGAGATTTACATATTTATAATAGAGAATTGAGTTGAGAGTTCAGGAAAATAAATAAAAAATAAAAAAAACTTAAATTTCATTCTTAAGAAAATTGTTAAGTAGAAGTAGATATGAGATAGAAGGAAAATCTAAATTATTAATAAATTTTAGATGGAATTAAAATGCACTAATCCCAATGGTGAGATTGTTCTAGCAAGTAAACTAAACCACGTGAAATTTTTATTTTGAAAAAATTATAAAAATTGCATTCAGAAATGCATCCAACAAGTTATTTTTTTCAAGAAGATGCTCTAATTGCCTAAAAAACAAAAATGTTCATAACTTTCTCATAACAAATCCAAATGAAATGAATCAGAACTTTCTAGATAGACAAAAATATAATCTACAATTGAAATTCCATGTTGAATGTATTGTTGTGTCATACTATATTGAAGTTGATGTTGCAAACAACCTAGATTTAATATATATGACTTTATCAATTAAATGTTCAAGGAGACATCCCCATATATGTTGGAAATGACATGCAAATGTTCATCATAACATCATAAACAACAAAGAAGATTTGTAGAAAATTTAGAAATTGTTGAAGCAAATGTTTAAAACAACATTGATGTGAATGTCGAATTTCATACTACAGATGTTCTTTTGAATGTTTACAATGACGTCAAAAAAAACATAACTAAGACATGTAAATGTTTTTTAAGACATCATTTCAAACATCATTTCAGACATCATTGTATTTATGTTGTTGCTCATATTTTTGTTTTGTATATCCCATATTGTTTGTCATGCCTCCTACATCCCACTAGTATAAAAGGCTTGTCTTTTCATCAATTAATAAGTAGATTTTTGAGCCATTCAATATATTTGATAAATATAGTGTATGGCATATTGTATGGTGTATTTTGTATGGCATGTTGTATATATATTGTATGGTGTATTTTGTATGGCATGTTGTATATATATTGTATGGTGTATTTTGTATGGCATGTTGTATATATATTGTATGGTATATTTTGTATGGCATGTTGT
Organism: Climacium dendroides; assembly: GCA_950106755.1. Lineage (NCBI taxonomy): Eukaryota > Viridiplantae > Streptophyta > Bryopsida > Hypnales > Climaciaceae > Climacium > Climacium dendroides. The sequence goes on from OX467088.1 coordinate 22,350,931, forward strand.
ATATATATTGTATGGTGTATTTTGTATGGCATGTTGTATATATATTGTATGGTGTATTTTGTATGGCATGTTGTATTGCATATGATATACCATATATTGCATATGATATACCATATATTGCATATTTTATATTGTGTACAAAATATTACTACATTGACAACATTAGAATGTCCAATACAATGCATACATGCGTTCCAGGAGATGTCCCAAAAAATAAGTGGACGTCGTTGCTGACATCCTATAATACAAGAAGCCATCTGCTACCCCAGCATGTAATTGTGTTGATACAATGCATACATGCGTTTCAGGAGATGTCCCAAAAAATAAGTGGACGTCGTCGCTGACATCCTACAATACAAGAAGCCATCTGCTACCTCAGCATGTAATTGTGCTGATACAATGCATACATGCGTTCCAGGAGATGTCCCAAAAAATAAGTGGACGTTGCCGCTGACATCCTACAATGCAAGAAGCCATTTGCTACCCTAGCATGTACTTGTGCTGGCTTGTGCAAACAGACATCTCCTATGACAGGGTATGCTTTGAGAAGCACGCATGTGCAAATTCCACATGCTCGGATGGACATTTCAATCAGCATACAATTGTTTCACCTGATGTCATTTAGGACACCTGGATGTCTACAGCGATATCTCAGAAGACATCCTAAAATGCTAGGCAGACCAAGCAAGTGGCCCCAAAAATGCCACGTCAGCATTTGTGGATGCCACGTCAACCAATCCCGTCAGCACCGACGTAGCATGCCACGTCAGCCAATTCTATGAGCATCGATGTGGCATGCTTTGTCAATTACACGTCAGATGCCACATCATAGACGGGCAATGGATGAAAAAAATGACACTCTGGCTTTCCCGCGCCTAGGTGGTAGCCACATGTCAACTCCTGAAGTTACCCGTTGACCGATGTCTTTTTGGACATTACGATGCTGGGCCTACAAATCTGATGCAACGTACCATATTTTTGGCATGTCCACGGCAGTATGAAGTGATTGGACATCAGTGCAAACATAGAACGCGTCACGCGCGATGTTCAGGTGTCCAAATTGCGATGTCGCAGCAAACATAGTTTTCTTATAGTGCAGAGTCGTGTGTAAGTGAAGGGCTAGTGGTATTGAGCTTGACAATTGTCTCCTATCCCATGAATTTAGGGCGTAGCGCTTTTCAACGTCGACTTGAAGTGACTTCTTAGGATGGTCGGGGACCACGACTGCAGTGGCCATGATCGTACGTTGGGTGTATGCTCCAACGATGAACCCCTAATGAACAACACCTCGGCGTCGGCGTCAACTTCCAGTTGGCAAGAAGTCATTATTTATTGCTGATGGACGGAATTAATGGTCGCCACCAAATTACGACGCACTATTCAAGACTACTACTTGTAGTCGGTGAGCATTGAAAAGAATGGACGTGCTTTGCTGCCCCGCTCACCTACACATTAGAGGCCAATCGTCCAGCTCCCATAGCCAGTTGAGCCTGCCAATCACTCCAAGTAAGGTGGTGCAGCTCATAGTGCAACCAACCGGGGCCCTCTGTTTCCTCTTGCAAATCTGCGCTAAGGAAGGGGTTGCTGCAATTTGGTGAGGGATGTGAAGATCTTGTCGTGACCCAATGATGGAGACCAAGACCCTCTACTTCTTCTCGCAAATTTGCGCTAAGGAAGGGATTGCTACAATTTGGTGAGGGACGTGAAGATCTTGCCGTGACCCGACGATGGAGAGTCTGCCACCAGAGAAGACCACCTATGAGCTGTTCCGTGACTAGCGTGTCGCAGAGATGAAGAAAGCCTTGGAGCCAGTCTTTCTCGCCAAGAAAGTTTGGTGAGTTTGTATCTGACCTTGTGTAAAAAGGGGAGCCGTATGTTTCATGTAAAGTAATACATAAACAATGCCTTCTTTTTTTCAGTGTAGGCAAGCAGCTCGCTCGGGTATAACGAGTTATTTGCTTAGAAAAACGTGTTGTATCTACATTGGGCATTGTGCAGTCGTATAGAAGCAGTTCAGAAGTCGCTGTGAAGTTACCTCCTAGTAACATGCAAGTGAAGGAAGGCCTGATATGATGTTGGTGTTCAAGCTAAACCCCTAACAGCCACGTGGAAGCAATGACAATGTGGACACTCATTATCTTCTCCCTCGCAGAACTTAGCCAGTGAAACCCTAATGGGGCTCACTCTTGGCGATTCAATTTGTTGTTTCCTCGTCTTGTTTTGTGTTACACAATTACTTGCCATGAAGTGATGTTGAAGTGAGAGGGATCTGCTTCAAGAATATATGGGGTATCTGGCTACAAATGAGAAAGATGAGATTAGAAGAAAGAGAATAGAAGAAAGGTTTCCTAAACCCAATCTTGTTCTGAAAATACAATTCAGTCTCTACTAACAACCCTGTCTGTACTCAAAACTTGAGGCATCTAGTAGTATCCAACGCCAATTAGGCTTAGAAGCCTTGTTGGTATCTACCGCCAGACTAAAGCCTGAAATTCAAACACTTCCAAGTAGTTTTAATGTTTACTTGGATACCTGCAACTATCTACAGGGTAAGGGCAACCTACACTTGCACCTGCATCACCACCAAACTTTATGATCTGTTGGTCATTACTCTAGCCTCATCACAAGGGGAAACTAGCACCGCCCACTTGGTACACACTCAATGGTCTCGTTAGCCATAAATTTGACCTCACCACCATGATACAACTAAAAATTGAAAGCGCCTAACCACGAACACGAAATGGAACAAAGTTTATCACGGGAGAAGATACTAAGACAAAAGCCAAGAAATCCACATTGGATCCTCTTCCCAAACAACACTTAAGCAAGAAATTGAAAGCAAATAAGATGCATCAAATGCATCTACTTGCAGACCTCATCCAAACTCTCCAAATAGAAAGACACTAATATTTTCTTCACTCAAACTCTTATAACTTTCTCTAAAATGCTTCAAATACCTTGAAAAATAAATCTTTAAAAAGTTAAAAAAGACAACTTTAATGCTTCTAAATTTCAAAGAGAAAGGTAAAAACTACAAGTCACGGTGGTCGCTCGAATCTCTGCCCTTCTTCAACTAGGTGGCAGCAGACCTCCTTCCACTCACTCGCTTATAACTTTTCACTCACAACTTCAAATCAAACAAGAATGGTCTTTTTAGAAGCACAAGAAATTCAAAAGCAAACTCTTCCAATTTTATTGCAAAACTCAAAGTACATCAAAAGTTATCACTCCTCGAAGTCATGGGTCTCTTATTTCTTTTTCCTACACACAAATCCAACTAAGCAAAGGAAAAATGGGACCTACCTACCAAATAAACCCTAGAGTAAGGGGGGCAACCTATGCACAATCACCATAGGTCTCTAAACCTTCATTAGTCATAGGAAAAACCTTCTAGAAAGTTCATCTCACCTCCAAAGGCCCAAACTACCACTAAAGTTAAATTTTAGTACGTAAATCTTGTTTAAACCTCTATTTTTCGATTTTAAACATAAAGATGAACTATAAAATATGAAATGATCACTATACTAAAATAAAAGCCAAACAAAGGCAAAATTGAAGTCGAAGAAGAATACTACTTCATTTGCAAGAACTTCAAAATGCGTCGGACGGTAGCAGCTATATAGTCTACACATTCAGCCTTTGTTAAAGGATTCACTGGCCCTTTTAATCAACGTTGATGGCCAAACAAAGGCAAAATTGAAGTCGAAGAAGAATACTACTTCATTTGCAAGAACTTCAAAATGCGTCGGACGGTAGTAGCTATATAGTCTACACATTCAACCTTTGTTAAAGGATTCACTGGCCCTTTTAATCAACGTTGATGGCCATGACTTCCTGTAATTGTCCTAACCATGCAATAGTACTGCTCTTCATTAAGTCCCTCAAAACTACTCTCGAAAGTCACATCTTGAGTGCTTGATTCAACACAACCAACTTGGAACAGAATGAAAAAGTATAGGCATCTCTTTGAAGATTGTCGTGCCAACGCTGCTCCACACAAGATTGTTTCAGTGGCCGAGAAGGTCCACTTTCTTCTTGTGGATGAACTTGCCACGGTATTATTGACATCGGTTGGGTTGGTTGATTCAGCAGTTGAGATAAAGAAAGCTCTAGTTCCGCTTCTAGTTGACTCGGAATCTTGCGACTCCATAAAAACCCTCCAGTTCGACATTTGAAAATCAAACTCCACAATGAATCACAAACTCTATAGATTCAAAAAGACTAACTCGAATTGATGAAGCTAATTCAAGGTTAAACTCTTTATATCATTCACTGTCAGTTACAAGCGTCACCTTGAAGCTACTAGAAGCGTCATCAATAAGTTTCTTCTCTCCGAATCATAAAGTCTCATTATAATAATGTATCGGTGTAAATTTATATTATTTACAAATTCACAATACGACAACGCATTAGAATATTAGGATTTATCCATGCAATCCACTTCACAAACTCACTGCTTTTTCGTGGCGCAGCAATTAACTTGTAGAAAAACAACTGGAGTCGCGCGAGAGAATTAAAGAGAATCGGGTGAGGGAAGGTGTATGTAGATCTTTGACAGAGGCAACATGGCCTTTGAGGATGAGGCGCCAAACGGGAGCATGGTTGTACGTTTCATGGAGCCTAAGAACGGTCACCTGCAATGATAAATAGCCAACGTGATTCCTCCTCTAAGGGAACAGCGTCCGATGAAGAGGCCATCGCAATAGGTATGAATGCCTTAGCAATTGTTTATAGACATGTGTAGCGGCAATCGAAATGGGAGGCTGGTACCGCAGGTAATGCTCCCAAAAATGCTCTCCTTATTTCGAGTTAGGGTTTTGCTGGCAAAGGGCCAAGTCACACCTTAGTTGCTGATTAGGCAAATATAATCATCCTCCTTGTAGCCGAAGTCACAGCTCCAATGTCAAAAATGTTGTCTTTGCTCTGGGGTCGTGTTTTACAAGCAAGGGGCCAAGTCGCACCTTAGTCGCTGTTTAGGCAAATTCAGTCATCTTCCTTGTCGCCGAAGTCATAGCTTCAATGTCAAAAATGCATATTATAAGTGTTGCCTTGCTTTCCAGAGAATATTCAAATTTGTGAGCCTTGAAGGTGAGTCGGGAGTCCATGGTTGTCGTATTTTAGGCGATTGACATTCTTGGTGTGTTGCATGATCTAGTCATGTCTCAACAATTCCGTGAAGTACCAGGGTTGCATAAATGTAAGCCGGGTTACTCTAATTTATATTGCATGCTATACATAATCTCACAATCTCTTTTACCCTAAAACTACAGATGACCATCTGTTTGAGTCCAGCGACGAGGAGCTGGATGTTCCAAAACCGCTATTGGACTAGCAAAGCAAGAGAACTAAACCGAACAACATGGCAAAGGAGCCCTCCAAGGTCCATGCCGTCTGTGGCCCGTCCACGTAGCCAGTCAGGTCGCCTTCAGGGCAATCAAAATCAGGTCACTAGAAGAAAAACGTGTCCGCCACAACCGGCCGTTCTGCGACTAGTGTCCTATGCAACTATCCTGCGATTGAAATCCTCTCTATTTGCAACCAAATTTAATTTAATTGTTTTATATTATTGTTTTTATCGCAAAGCAGTCAATCTATAGTTGTAAAAATGACTAGGAAACAACTAGAGAAAAATTGCAACTATAAAATGACCAAAGTTATTTCTTAGTCATTTTCTAGTTGTTTCCTAGTTGCTTTCTAGTTGTACTTTAGTTGTATGGCAAATTTCATTAAAATGGTAGCATTCTATATTTCTCTGTGCAATTTTTCAATCTGCGGGGTTTCAATTGCAAAATGACATCTAAGACTAATATAGATTATGTACATCTAGAACATTTATAGATTTCAAAAATCTAGGATTCATAGAGATTTTAGACTACGGGATTTTAAAAAATTAGTAAAAATCTAGATTTTAGATATCTAGGACTTTTATAGATTTTAGAAATCTAGGATGGATATAGATTTCAAATTGCACAGTCTAAACTGTTAAAAGTGCCAAATAATGGAATGTCTCCATTTTAATGAAATTGCCCATTTGGTTTTTAGTCATTTTACACTCTTAGAAAATTTAGCTATTTTGTTGATTTGACTGTATAGATTTGTTTCACTTATCTACTAAAAATTGAGTTTTGTAGTAGTAAAACTAGTTGTTTCCTAGTCACTTTTAAGTCATACATTAGTTGTCTTAGTTGCTTCCTAGTCATTGTTAAGTCATACATTAGTTGTTTCTTAGTTGTTTTTCAATATCTTAGTTGCTTCTTAGTCATTTTTTAGTATCTCAGTTGTCCCATATCTATTGTCAAGAGTACCTTAAAGCTGGACATATAAGACTTGTAAGCTATTGTTGTCTTATGCAATGAATTGTGTTGGTAGAATTCTAAGATTTCTACAGTTTGTAGATTTCTACAATATTTAGAATTCTATAGAATACAAAATTCTACAACCAATAGAAATTTTTAAAAAATTGAAAATTAAGAAATTTTAAAATCTATAAAATTGTAAAGTTTTCTAAACTAATAAAATCTATTAAATACCAATTTTTGAATTTTTGAAATCTAGGAAGAAGGTAGTTCAAAAGTTCTGAAATCTAGAAAAAGGTAGATTTGAAATTCTAAAATCTTGAAAAAAGTAGATCTGAAATTTAGAAATCTAGAAAAAAAAGTAGATTTAAAATCCTAAAATCTAGAAAAAGGTAGATTTGGAATTTTGAAATCTACAAATCATCAAGACTAGTGTTTTAATAATCTACAAATTTACAAGTTGCAAACAAGTTGCAAATGAGTCACAGACAAGGTGTATTGCTACAAACGTTTCCTAGATTCTAGAGTGTCCACTGCGACTACAAAATTCCAAATTATCACTAGTTGCAATCCAGTCGCAAATGTCCGATGCAACTGAAAAACCAGTTGTGTAGCGTAGTCGCAGAACCCCCTTTTTTCTTCTAGTGGGTTGGTTTTGAATGTTCAAGTAGTGGATGCCACAACAACCACCACACCTTTCACCTCAATCCCAAGTAGCGTGGATTGCAGGACCGCTAGTGCCTTACCTAGGAGAGTAATGAGCAGGTGACCTCTAGGAGCGCTTTTCTTACAACAATATTTGAAAGAAAAAGCACACTGCATATGAGTTTGGGGCACAAGAGCGCGCAAGAGTGAGTAGTGAACCAAAATTTGTGGAAGTGCTTGAGGGTGGTGAGGTGGATGTTGGGTGTGAAGACAAGAACACCTAGAACCTTGCTGTACAAAATTTTGATCCCAAAATTCTGGACATGAACATCATGGATTAGTCAAAGTATAAGCCTCATACCTTCAAGAAATTGAGGGAAACATTAGGCAATGAATTCGAGTACGTTGGTAGAACCTTGAGCATGGTTGGGTTCTGTTTGGTAGTGGTCTGCTTTATAAAATCTAAGAGGTCTTGTTTAAAAGTTTGGTCGCTATTTGGGAAGGAGAACCCTCCTGTCCACATAAACCCAGACCAATGGAAACACCTAATTGAGTACTGGTAGACAGATTTGCAAAAGGTGAAGTCCCAGAAAATGGCGGTTGTATGTCAAAGTGTGAAAAATTGTAATGGCGTGAGCAGAAGAGGGAAAGTGGGAGCTGAAGTGAATCTGGTGAGCATCATCTTTGTCTTCTTGTGCCATTCAGTACTCATTTTTTTCATGCTTGCACGTTATTTTGGCCTTTTCCATGTTTTGTATGCTTGCCCTAAACCTTAGGCGATTGTGATGTCTGGTTGAATTCATGACATTTTAGAGAGAAGGAAGGGATACCAACCTTGGGATTATGGACCTTGTGGAGAACATGCGCAACAACAAAGGTGCCACATTTGCCGCCATCAAGGTATGTTCCTAACCTAGCCCAAATTTTTAGTACAATCTCAACAAGCAGTTCTTTCCAAATTAGGAGATTGCAATTGTCTAGGCTTTCCAAGTTAGGAGATTGCAATTGTCTTGGTTGCCAGTCACTATAGTCCAATGGCACGGAAGTTGTGACTGAGTTGGGCAAGACTTGGTGCTCATTGGGTGGCGACTTCAGTGTAACTTTAAAGACAGGATCCAAATTTCACAAGGATGTTCCTGACCTCATATGTTTTTTTGGAACCAGGGCGGGGTTGCAGGTGATCTAGAGCTGCACGTGGAAGTGGCCAAGATGAAGAGCGACATGAGCATAAAGTTTGACCACATGATGGCGGCCTCAATAGCTCACTCTCGAAACCACAAGTTCAGTTCAGAGTGGAAGGTCTCAAGAAGAAAGAGCCTAGACGCTTTGAAATCACTACCCAAGAAGTTAGCTCCAATACTTTCAAATCCCACCGGTGTACAAGAGAACTTATCTAAGGACACCCCTTCCACTATGGAGCCCCCAGAGGACGTGAACTTGGTGGTCAAAGATGGGGGAAGTGGAGGGAGCGAGGCCCTGGAAACGGAAGACAGTGACAATGCGAAGAATGCGGAGATTGAGGAAGAAGTGCCGACCGCAGTGCCAGCTCCCGTAGTTGTTGACTCTAAACACCTGCAAGATGCTACAGAGTCAAAGAATGATGAAGGCAATGAGCTCGTTCCACCTTCACCCTTGTAGAAGAAAGAGAAGAGACCGTTGAAGTCTCCAAGTAAGGTAAAAACTTCCTCTGACATCATTCAATGTATGTCCAAGGAGGTGAGGCTTCCCTTATCACTCTCCCTCACCTTCACGTAAACTGCATATTTGATGGACTGTATTTGTGTGTGTAGGGCAGAACTCAAAAGCACGAGCTCAGGAACAAGGAATGGGATGTTCCAATGAAGAAGGTTTGTATGAAAATTTATAAGCACATAGTTCCTTTACTGCTTTTGTACATGACGACACCCTAAAGCGTTGTTTGCAAGTCTCCAAGCTTTGCTTTGAATGACTTGTTAGTTGTCTGTACCTTACGTCATTGTTAGTACTAGTCGTAGTGCAGCATAGCCCTGTAGTCGCATGGAAGTTGTATGGCAATCACCCTAGACAACTTGAGTCATTCTGCAGATAGTAGAGAGTTTTGTATAAGTCCCGAGACAAAGTGTAGAGGTGTGATGCTACAGCTTTTCACAACCATGGGTTTGACATTAGCTCGGACACTAATGCTGTGGTGTATGTTGCAGTTCAAAATTGGAGATGAAGTTGCTCTAATGAATCCACGAGCTGTTAAAAAGAAAGTGATCGTCAACACAATCAATGAAGTAGCAAGTGAACACAAGCTCCACTTCAAGGACATTCCTGAGGGTTGGTGGAAGGTAGACATGTGTGACATTGTGCAGCAAGGGATGGTACTCATGTATCCTAACAACAAAGGAGAGCAGTACAAGATTGAGGACATGAAGGGCAGTTGCACAATGTGGTCGGAGAAATATATAAAGTTGTACAATTGAGCAACTTTTTTTCTTGCGCTCTTCATGCGGGGGGCAGTAGAGAGTTTTCATAGTGCTGCAATGTCGGAAATGTACAACAGCGGGTGTTCCCCGTTGGTTCCATGTGCAAGACACAAACATTATGAAATAATATAAGTTCCTTAAATTTTTCTAGTATATGTTTGTGAATGATTTTGGTGGTATGGTCAAGACCCTTGTGTCAATTATGGTTGTGCATATCATTCGCATTTAAAGAACACTAGATACAATGCCTCTTTGTTTTGATTTTGTGAACAAATAGCATTTTGAAATTGCCACCCGTCTGCCTGGTCAAATAATGTGACAATCACATCCATGAGCACTTGCCGAGTCATCCACTATAACCATTCCTCTTACCTAAGTGTCTGCCTACTATTACGGAAGTCAAAGCAGTGAAGTAGTGTAGAACCGATCTTGTAGTTGCAACTTCATTACGACTCACACGTCACTTGGAAATGACTTCTGGAAGACTGTATACCATTGTCACGTAATTGGCTTCTTCACCCTTTGTAACTCCCCCGTGACTAGGGAATGACTTCCCAACATGCTGTGACATAAATCCGACATATCAAAAACGTCTAAATTGTCAGATACATGTCAGAAATGTATGGCTAAACTATTAGATACATGTCAGACTGTCATCTACAGAGATTGACACCCCGTCAGTCTGACACACATATCATGACTACAGAATGACTTCCAAATGATTGGCTTCGGCGGTGATTATGACCAATGAGCCACTACCACGCATTGATGTGAAAGCATATGCATGGCACACGCCCTATCCACCTCACACTCCACATGTACATGCCATGTCACTTCTCTCATTCTTTGTTCATCCATTCTAGAAGTAGATGGTGATAATACAAGTGGAGTCATTTCCCTAAACGACTGCACAACAATGATTGCAGGGTGTTTAGGGTTGCTAAAGTATGAGTAAGGAGCAATGAGCGTTGAGCAATTAGCAATGAGTGTTAAGCATTGAGAATTTTTTGAAAAATTTGTGGAAAACCTATAATTTTTCTCTATAAGGGTTTTTGGTCTATGGTTTATTATAAAAGCATAAAACTATAGATGCACTCAAAGAGGATGAATAGAGATGAATGGAGATGAATGGAAATGAACAGAGTTGGATGAATTATTTTTTAGTTGACTTTATTGAATGAAATACATTTGTTCATGACATTGGATGAAAATGAGTTTGGATGATTAATCAATGATTTGAACTATAAAATCATTTGCCTTAGATAAATGTCACTTATCAAGTATTTTAAATCCAAGGTTTAAGTGGGGTTTTTTAAGCTAAGGGTTTAGGCTTATATGGTATTCTAAAACCATTTTAGGGTGAAGATACCATTTTTAATTAAAATTCACAATTCTTTTCAAGCATTTGTGAAGTTCACCAAATTTATTTTTATGCTAACACCAACATTTACTATTTCTAATTACATGTTTTCATCAAAGAGAAGTACCATGTTGCTAATAGAAAGAAATAGATTCAATCCAAAAAAAATTCTACTAATTGACAATAGTAACCATTATCTCTTGAAATAGATGCCCTTTTCACTACCACTTTAAAGATCACCAAAATGCAAAATAACTTAAAAATATGGTAAAGTACAAGAATGTAGTGGCCCTTTTAGTCTCACTAAATGACATTAGAAAATCAAGTAACAACAATAGTCTTTAGAGCAAAATCAATTTGACCCAATGCCACATATGGGAGAAGAATGATCACTGGCTTCACTACTATCATTATATGTAAGCCTTGGTGTCTCAACATCTACTTCAAGGTCTAAAAACTTCTTGACAACAATATTGTATGAATGATGTTTGGCAATAGAATTGGGTGATGGAGCCTTTGCCATAGATGTCGCTAGAGTCTCGATATAACATAGCAAACTCTTTGGACTAGGAGAAGGCGAGAGCACCAAATGCTTGAGAAGATTGCCTCTACAAGATGCAATGATTAAATAATTAGAAACTTTGAATAAATTAAAAGATATTGCACAATAAAAGAAAATAAACACATACTTAAAAGCATCAACAAACTTACTTACAACAACGTCTTTTTTGAGGCCTTCTAGAAGGCTTGACAATGTCATCGTCATCAAAATCATCTAGCACTATAGGCAAAGGCTGCTTAGTTTGGACGGTGGCAGTAGAAGTAGGAAGGATGATCAAAGGTTGAAGAAGACCTTCAAAAATCTCACTATCGCTCTTCAAGGCCACCAAATGACATCCAATGTTGCGGCATGCATGGATAGAGGCCCTTGTTTATTGTATACAATGTCATCAGTTGCACCAAATATGTTACATACAATGTAAAAATTATATGGTTTCAATAATAAAAAGTAATGACTAATGAAAGGTACCTGTAAATGCAAAACAATCCAATAGCACATCACCAGGTTTTGAAGATGCCTCGATTAGTAGCTGTACAAATAGAGGGTCTTTCTCATGGGCACCTCTCCACGGAATTGTACCATTCATGAGTTGAGTCTACAAGGAGGTGTAGTTGTGGAGACACTAGAAGAAAAACGTGTCCGTTGCAACCCACTGAGATGCGACTATGTGTCCTATACAACTGAGATGCGACTGTAGCCCTCTGTATTTGCACCAAATTTCACGTGTATGTAGTTGTAGTCGCAAAGTAGTCGGAAAATGAAGAATAGGGTTACGATATTGTAACAGAAGAACTGACATGAGGTATTCTACATCCAGTATTCATCGCAGTTGTCCATGTGGACAGCTATCCGCGAAGTAGAGTCCACCGTGGAAAAATGCAATCGCTCTGATTACAGGCTGCAATTAAAAACTAGAAGATTGCAACTTAGAAATGACTCAAATGCAACTAGGAATCAACTATAATGCAACTAGAGCCCGACTACAATGCAACTAAAAAACGATTCAAATGCAACTAGAGAACAAGTGCAATGCAACTAGAACATGACTGAAAATCGATTCAATTGTCCCATATCGATTGTCAAGAATACCATCAGCTTAAACAGATAAGAATGGTAAGTTATAGCATTCTTGTGTAATGAATTTTGATAGTGAAATTCTAATATTTATATATTTTGTAGATTTTTACACTTTGTAGATTTCTATAATCTACAACTCTATAAATTATAACCAAGTCGCAAACTAGTTGCAAACCAGTTGTATGTCAATCGCAAACGAGTTGCACATTAATCGCAAACTAGTTGCACACTAGTTGCAAACCAGTTGTATGTCAATCGCAAACGAGTTGCACATTAATCGCAAACTAATTGTACACTAGTTGCAAACCAGTTGTATGTCAATCGCAAACTAGTTGCACACTAATCACAAACAAGTTGCACATCAATCGCAAACTAGTTGCACACCAATTGCAAACCAGTTGTATGTCAATCGCAAACTAGTTGCACTCTAGTCGCAAATGAGTTGCACATCAATCGCAAACTAGTTGCACACCAGTTGTATGTCAATCGCAAACCAGTTGCACATTAGTCGCAAACCAGTTGCACACAAATAAGTGAAATAACTTCCACATCAGCAACCACGTCACAGCAGTTCATCGACGAAGTTCTCCATTGCCTATCGAATGACAAACAACCTCGCGACTGCAGTGCAACTCATGCGACTTGTCCACTGCGACTGCGGACTCCAGAATATCACCAAGTCGCAAATGTCCGATACGACTACAAACCAGTCACAAACCGCAATCGCAAAACCCTGCTTTTTCTTCTAGTGAGAAGGTCAACTTCTTCAAGGTTTGTATCTGCATCACTAAGTTGTTGGTTTATAGTGATAGAAAATTTGGATTCCACCAATGTTTCCTCCCATTGTTTTTGTACAAATAAGAGGATCCAAAAGCGCTGTGACTGCAAGGGATAAACAAGTATGACAATTAGTATTTGCCAAATACAATTTTACTATCACTATATCAAAATGTGATAAAAAGAATCGCAGTCAAAATTCTATGTAGTTTTTTTCCCCACAGTGCTGTACATGCTGTTGACTATTGCTGCAACCTTCTTTTTTTCATTTTCATTTTCATTTGGAATTTGAAGGCATGTAATATACCATTGGAAAGGTATTTTAAACTAGAATTTTGACTGCGGTTCATTTTACCACATTTTGATATAGTGTAGAAGTTGTTCAAAACATCAAAAACTACAAATGAGAAAAAATTTAGTGAAACTCACCCAACGTTTGGATTTTTTGAAACTCGAAAGCTTCATCTCATTGACACCCTGCCAAGAGTCAAGTAAACGAAAACCATACGTATCGGCACGCTCAAGGGTAAATTCCTTTATCTTGCTATTCTCTGGATGGAACAACAAAATTGCTCCATCATCATGAATAAACTCCGAAGCAAATTCGAAAATTAGATTCAATAATCTCTTCTTGATTCAACACGTTCCAAGAAGGAATATTAGAAGGTGGAATGGAGACATTGGGGACCGATAGTCCATCTGGGATATCGGCAACAATAAAGTCAAAGCATGCAATAGGACTCACGGAGCCTCCAAGAGTTCGCACCCGGTCCCTACCAACCTTGAAAATAAAAAAATGCACACTATAAGTTAGATGTATGAATGAATTGCAATGTCATGCTAATAACTTGATGTGAAATGAAAGAAATTAATTATAACAAAGCTAGAGAACGTAGACCTTACCTTTTGGGCAAAATCAAGCATTTGATTTTATGTTGATGCATTGTCCCCCGTCTTCTCCTTAACATTGAGCATTGCAAAGATCGATGATGGTAGAACTAAAGCTTGAGGCTCAATACCGTGTCTGTCAGGTTGAATTGCGGATCTAGGAATGTACTCTGATGAAGCAAAGGCATCTGTCGTAATAGACATGAGAGTTGCAGGGCAATGAGACCGAGCCGTATCAATGACTTCCAAAGTGGTAGGAGGCACAAAAGAAGGAGGAGGTACACAAATAGAAGCTAGAATAGATGAAGAAGGGGTGTCTTCTTTCGTGGCTATCTCTTTTGTTGTCTTCTTTGTAGCCTTCTTCTCTTTTGGCTTACGCCCCTTCTTCACTGGTGGAACTTCTTGAACCTCCTCTTCATCAAGAGACTCTTCCTGTAAATCTGCCTTGGGATGGTCTTTGGCAGCCTCCTTCTCAAATGCTTCAAGTGCTGGGGCAAAAACTCTTGGACACTCTAGATACCAAGGACACGCTTGGAGCTCTTGAACAGAAAACCCTCGCTATTGAGTCAAAGTGAACATACAACCCTTCAAGGAAGTATCAAGCCATCCTCTAAACAACTTGGGCATGAACTTTCGTTCCATTCCACCTTTTAGAATGAGTTCTCGCTTGAAATATCTGCAATCATAGAATGTATGTGATTATCACAATGAAAAAAATGCACATGCATTTTGATGATTTTGCAGAACAATTAAAATTTATAAAACTAAAGACAACTAAAATAAAAGATATACTTGTATAGAATCTTCCTTGTAGCCACATCTGTGCCTTCTTGGTCTTTAAAAGGAGTAGATCGTGAATACGAAGAACCCTTCTTAAACAACCACCAAAAAGCATGATCCCACAACACAATGCGCCATGTCTCCACATAATCTCCAATAGAATCCAACTCATCATTGGCATTCCATTGAACTACAATATTCTCAGACTTGATGATGCTTGTGAATTTTGCTTTGGCTACCTCCTCCAATTATAAGAAAATTCAAAAATATAAGTACCAAGACATTATGAAGGCAAAGCATATTATGGTACTATAATACACCACTATAGCGAAGTATGATAAGAAGGAAACACAGTCAAAATTCATTGCGGTTCTTTTCTCCACAGTGTTGTACATGCTGTTAACCATAGCTATAGCCTTCTTTTTCAATTTTTGAATTGAATTTTTGGAATTTCATAGCATGTAATATACCATTGGAAAGATATTACACGCTATGAAATTCCAAAAATTCAATTCAAAAATTGAAAAAGAAGGCTGCAGTTGTAGTTAACAGCATGTATAGCATTGTGGAGAAAAGAACCGCAGTGAATTTTGACTGCGTTTCCTTCTTACCACACTTTGGTATGGTACAACTATAAGATAAAAATCAAAATATTTATAAACTTGTAAAATGTAATTTTTTTTCATATGAATGAAAAAGAAAGTTAATTACATACCTCATCCCAAAATGAGGCCTTACAGAGCCAAGTCTCTAAAGTCATTGTATTGAAATCGAGGGCAGGGAATCTGAAACTACTACAACAATGGCAGTGTTTTATGACTGCAGAATTATGACTGAGGATGACTGGCGACTGCTTGCAGTCATATTCTTGAAGGTCAACACTTTGGGGAGAAATATGACTGCAAAATATGATTGTCAGTCATTTTTACGCCTTATACGTCACAAGCGTATACTATACATCCATTAGAAATACCAAAGTACTTCATAGGGAACGTAGGGAATATGTTTGGGAACATTGAGTCATATTATCACTAATATTTTCATATAATAGTGATTTTGTTTTGTTTTGGGCAATTCAAGAAAAAATTTGGGCAATTTCAAAAAAATATAGAGAAGTCATTGTTTAAAATTTTGAAATTCTAGTCACCTACTTTTTTGGATTTTGAATCCTAGTCACCACTTTTTTAGGGTTTTGAGACCCTAGCCGTCATTTTTTTAGGGTTTTGAAACCCTAGCCGCCACTTTTTAGGGTTCTGGAACCCTAGCCGTCACTTCTTATGGCTCTTCTTTCTTACTTTTTATTGTCTCTTAGCTCTCACTTGTTGTTGCTTTTTGTTGCATCTTAACTCTTGTTTCTTGTTGCTCTCTAGTTCATGCTTCTTGTTTCTTATTGTTGCATCTAAATTCTTTCTGTCTCTTGCATTTGAACTCTTTCTTCTTCCTAGTTCTTTTTTTTTTGTTTCCTCTTGTTTTATAGTTCTTGCTTCTTTTTTGTTCTTGTTGTATCTATACTCTCATTTCTTGTTGTTTCTTGTTATGTCTTAGTTGGTACTTCTTGTTTTTTCTTGTGTCTTAGTTGTTGCTTTTTCTTTATTCTTATGTCTTAATTGTTGTCTCATATTGTATCTTAATTGTTGTTTCTTGTTTTATGTTGCTTCTTGTTTCTTGTTGTGTTTTAGTTGTTGCTTAGTTTTTATTTTTTATTCCTTGTTGCATCTTAACTTTTGATTCTTGTTAACTCTTAATACTTATCTTCTTTTTCTTATTTCTTCCATCATTAATCTTATTCTTTCTATCCTAAACTTGAGCTAAATATTTTGTGTTTTTGTAAGTCTTTGAAGGTTAAGCTTTGTTGTTCAATCACTAAAAACTAACCTCTCATTTCTTTAATTGTATATACAGGCATTAAAAGTTGAAACAAAGACATTGGAAGCTACTTGCAACTTCATGAAGACAAAAATATGACTCACAGAAGTCATATTCCATAAAATATGACTGACAAAAGTCATATTCTACATCACTGCAAAATATGACTCATCTCAGTCATATTTCATAAAATATGACTGCTAAGAGTCATATTCTACATCACTGCAAAATATGACTCACCTCAGTCATATTCCATAAAATATGACTAACGAGAGTCGTATTCTACATTACTACAAAATATGACTCACCTCAGTCATATTCTATAAAATATGACTGACGAGAGTCGTATTCTACATCACTGCAAAATATGACTCACTTCAGTTATATTTCACGTCATCCAAAAATATGACTGACTGCAGTCATATTCCACGTCATCCAAAAATATGACTGACCATAGTCATATTCCACGTAGGATTTTTTTGTTTGCCCGGGCAACTCAAGAAAAAGTCAAGACTCCCCTAGGAAAGTCAAAGTATACGCCATGTTGGCATACTATGGCTAAAAATGGGTGTTTATACCCTCGGAAAATATGACTGCCAATATGACTGATGTTTGAAGCGACTGCTTCTAAACGACTGAAGTCAGTCATATTCCGAGTCATCTACAGTGATTTCTGCATGAGTCATATTTTTTTATTTTACGACTCACTGCAGTCATATTTTGTAGTCATAAAACACTGCTTTTGTTGTAGTGAACCCTCCCTAGAAGTCTCACTTGAATTCCGCCACCTAAGCCAACGAACCTTGTGGTTTGGTTGAACTTGGCATGTAGAAATCCTTTGAAGTTTCTCCAAAGACATCTTGGGCTTCTCGTTGGCGTTGTAATGCAAGTTAATCTAAAAATTTGATAAGACATAAGTATAGTAAAAATCAAGTCCAAAAATAATCATATAAATAAAAAAGCAAGTAGGCATAATAATATACCTCTTCTAGAAATCCAACGCCGTTTTTTGGATTTGCAATGGCGGATTGTTTATCAAACTCCATTCGAAATCCTTTGATAGTTGCAGTGGCGGCTTGAGTTATGGCCTCATGAACACCCTTTGGAGTTCGTTCTTCCAATTGTGTCTTCTCATAGTAAGTTTGCACAGCCACATCTGAAACAGTAGCAATTTCTTGCTGCACATGAAAAACATAAACTTGAAATCAGTATAAAATGAATTTTACAAATCACAACAATTGAATGAAAAAGTACTACAAACAAAAGATACTCATCCGATGAAGGAATTGTATGAAGACGGGAGATGTCAATGGATACCAAGCACCTGGTAGCTTTCTGGCCTCACATTTCTTGTAATCTTCATTACTTAGAAGCCCCTTGAACTCTTCCAATTGTAAGTTGCCATAGGTACTCATTCTGTGCAATTATTGAACCAAGTTGCTCTTGACATGGAAGTGCTCTGTAGACCTACAAATATGAATGAAAATAGAATGTAAGATGAATGAATGTGAAAGCATAGAATATTACAATACAATTGAAGAAGCGGTAAAATAAAATAAACATTGATTCAACAAACATTGGAACTCACCAATTGATGTCATTCATAACCTCCAATAGAATACATGTACGACCTTCGGACACCAATAACATACAATCAATAGGCAAATGCCACTTGCGGTCATGACGATGCATTCTGTAGATGTAAGCATACCAAGCCGCCAATCTGTGATTGCCATCCCATACAAAAAACATGTGATTTGACAAGTGTGAGATGGTTGGTTGAGAACTCAATCAACACTCAAATTAGTCATTCTCGTGTATCCAGTGTTCATCCCATGTCTCTACGATCTCAGGCGTCACTAACTTGGAAGCTCCCTTGTCATTTGTTGTTGACACGTAAAGTACACGATCACCTTGCCGATATCCATGAACAAACTCAGCCTCCAATCGTTTCACTTGACTTCGGAGGAGAGGACGGATCAACGAAAGCCCAATCATCATGCACAAAGGAATATCAAATCGAGATCCTGAACCACCACCATTGAAGAGCATGCTGTTGATGACTGCATTGGAATCCAATTTTTGACCATTTCGCACATCCTCTTTCACCTCATCTACCGTTCGCCCTTCAAAAACTTGATCAGCACTTTGAATATCAACGGTGTTGTCAACCTACAATCAATACAAAATTGAATCAAAATTATAGTTAACATCAAGAAGGCATAGAAATGGAAACAAATACGATAACAATTGTAATACAAAATCAATCATAGAATTCATCATACAAATATAAATAGAAACGCATGTAACCTGAAGATTGCCAACCACAAGCTGAGAATCATCATTGGTGACTAGCTCCAAGCGCTCCATTTGTGGAAGCCCTCCATCGATGTCCATAAAGCTCTGTTTTGAAAAAACAAGAATAAGTATTTTTTACATCTTTATTAAAAATCAGCTTTAGTGAGAAAATCAGCTTTAGTAAAATCAGCTTTAGCAAAATCAGCTTTAGTGAGAAAATCAGCTTTAGCAAAATCAGCTTTAGTGATCGTGTTAACGAAGTTACATTTTCAGCCCAAAGCAAGCATTGGAAAAATACATTTTGAACCTCAGACTAAAGTTTAGATTCTCTAAGAAAGTGTTTAGATTACATTGGCAAAAGTGACCTCGTTAACGAGGGCTGTTTTGCCAATGTATTTCAATAGTGTAAAGAAAAAACAATGAAGGCTAAAGTGAAAACTGAACCATGTAAGTGATCCCTAATAAATCCAAAGAAAGAAGCCTTGTCAACGAGGCCACTTTTTTCAATGTATTTTAGTAGTGAGAAGGCAAAGAAATGAAGCCTAAAGTGAAAACTGAATTCTCTTAGTAATGTCTATAAACCTTGAAAAAATGACCTAGTTGACGAGGTCACATTTTGCAATCCATTTCAGTAGTCTTTTAGCAAAAAACGAAGCCAAAAATTAGAACTGAATTGTCTTTGTCATCTCTGTAAATCTTTAGAAAAGTGACCTCGTTAACAAAGTCACATTTTGCAATCCATTTCAGCAGTCTCTTAGAGAAAATTGAAGCCTAAAATGAAAATTAAACTAACTTTGTCACCTCTCTGAACCTTGGAAAAGTGACCTCGTTGACGAGGTCACATTTTGCAATCTAATTCCCTAAACCTTACAAGAAAAAACAAATTCTAACTCCTAAACTGAAATTGTCATAGTAATTTTAGAAATCTCGAAAAAGTGACCTCATTGACGAGGTCACATTTTGCAATCTAATTCCCTAAACCTTACGAGAAAAAGCCAAATCTTAACTCTAAACTGAAATTGTTTTAGTAATTTCAAAAATCTCGGAAAAGTGACCTCGTTGACGAGGTCACATTTTGCAATCTAATTCATCAAACTTTACAAGAGAAAGCAAAATCTGGATTCTAAACTGAAATTGTCTTAGTGATTTCAGAAATATCGGAAAAGTGACCTTGTTGACGAGGTCACATTTTACAATCTATAGTATTTTGCAATTCAGCAACCTGTAGAAAGAATTTGAATTTATGGATCAAAATTAGAAATTGTTTTAGTAAGACTGTGAAGAACCGTAGAATGTAACCTCGTCAACAAGGTCAAGTTCGAAACCCTGAAATTGCAATCTTCTGAAAATCATAAACCCTAAACCAGAACCTTTTGAGTGATCTTTTGAATCCCTAAAAAGTGACCTTGTCAACGAGGTCAAGTTTACAACCTGAAAAAGGGGTGTTCAGAAATGGCACCTCTTCAAGATTTTTAGGAACTTGAACTTCCATCGCATTGCCGCCTTCAATGGTGTTGGAGACACCCTCTCCACCGTCGCCGTGCACCTCTCCATCCTTGTGCAACATGCCACTCCGTAAGTTCATTGTGGAAGTAACCCTAAGCCAAAACACAACAATGGAGAAGGAAGAGAACTACACCAAAGCAAGCCGAAGATCAGCCCATGGAGTTGTTCTTGGGTTTCAAAAAGATGGTTTCAAGCAATAGAGAAGGAAGAGATTGGTAGATTTAGGCCAAGGGAATCTTTCTAATAAAATCTGTGATTTCATAGATTTTCGGTCCAAATTTTTGGAGCACATAGATTATAACCTCAAAAGTAACTCCAATTTTTTCCAAATTTTTTGAAGTTACGAGGAATTTTACAAAAATTGGCAAAGTCTTCTAAAAATATTTGGGCAAGATTTAGCTGAAAAATCAGCCGATTCTGAAGATTTCAGAGAAGATTCCAAGATGCTGAATTAGTTTTTAGGCCATAGAACATTCAAAAATGCTCCGTTTTTTGTGTGCTATATACCGTTGGAATCGTCTTCTCGAAATACACAAAATGAGGTTTGGTGTCAAATTCACCTCTAACAAAAAATATTCAACACATACAATCAACTCCTCATAGTCTAATGGTTCTAGTCCTACCAATGAATACATAAACTTACCAACTCTGCGCTAATCACTAGGGACATGTTCTTCTCTAGTACACTCGGTTGGCATACGTCCACGTCAGTTTCATCAACAGTGTCAAGCTTGGCAATATCCATTCCTTCACTATTTTATATTAAACTAAACTCGTATTCAAAAGGTGCATCTTCAATCCCATCATCCTCATACGACAAGGTCCGAACAATGCTACTAATCTCACCACCATTAGATTTTTGTAAGCTCCTAAACATCTTCGATCTTTCTAGCTATTTCTTGCTAGAGAAGCAAAGTCCTGCCTTACGTCTCTTTCTATAAGAACCCTTCAGCATCTCTCCAACCAAAAAATTCAAGGAAGAGAACTCGACTTTCTCATTATCAATACCGCAATCTCTTCGATATATATGTGACAACTCATATTTTTTATTTTTATTTGTTTACCTTTTTGAGTGGACCGGAAATTAGAAATAGGTATCCGGATTCATCTAAAGAGAGAAAGATAAATCCAAAAATAGTCACAAAAGGACCTTACGGAACTAATCCGGTTTTAGGTAGAAGCGGATCGGATTAGATTTCCAACCGGATAGTATTTCCAACCGGAATCTCGTTGACCAGATTGGAGAGAACCGGATGTCAAGAACCGGACCGGATATCCGACCGGTCATACAGACAGTCCAGGGCGTCAGGACTATATAAAGCCTGACCCTGCCCATTTTCAGGTCTCTGGTTTTCCACATGTTGTCATTTCCTGACTTAGCACCTGACATTTTTCCGTTTACCGCGGCAAGGAGAGAAAGTACAAGAGGGCCCGGAAGTGAGTGAGGGGTGTGAGACGGAGAGATCTCCTCCGGACATGAGTGGGTGAGACATTGAGTGAGAGCGGATACGGAACCGTGAGAGACTGAGAGTGTGAGCATGCCAGGAGGTTAGTTTGCAGGTGGAGCGGAATATCAGAGTGTCAGCACTCCCTTGTTAGGACCGTAGAGAGTGAAACCGGGTAGAGCTACCCTCATGCCGCGGCTGAATCGGAAGAGAGGTTCTAATACCCCGCCCCCGAGTGAAGTAAAGCTGAGAAAAGTGGTTCTGGTCATGCCGACCAAAGAACCGGAATAGGGAGAACTCAGAGAGGATTTATCGTTGATGGATTGTCAAGGGTTAGCTTTGAAACCTTGGGGTTTCAAAGATGAGAGGATGGTTAGAGAAATCCTGAGTGGCGTATTGAATCAGTTCGATAACACCCTGAGAGGGAATCCGGTCCAATGGACCGAGGCTTTGTGGCGGGACGTATACGGATTCCGGCCGGGAGGACTCGGGCTTGCCAGTCGGAAGGACGATTTTGTCCAGGGCAAGTTCGGAAGCGTAGTAAATCCGAAGGATGGCTACGCGGTAGAGGACTGCCTCGATGACCGGGAGTGTCGCCTGCTCCAGTTCCTGGTTCCGGTTCTGCATCCGGAAAAGCCCACCAAGGTGACTATCACCCTGGCTAACACGATCTTCGGAGCACTGAGCGGAACCCGGAAAGTAGACTGGGGCCGGATCTTCTTTGATCTGGTGTCCCAGCTTACTACAAGAGTGGGGAGAAGTAGGGCTACCCCACTGTGCCCTTATGTGTACCACCTCTATCAACAACAGGAACTGCTGACGGAAGTGGAGCTGAAGGTGTGGAAGGCCCAGGAGCGGACCATGAAGTACGGTGAATCCGAGTCCGACTAAGAAGCGGATTCTGGAAATGAAACCGAGGAGGAGGAAGAAGAAGAAGAGGAAGAGGAGGAACCGTATGTCCCCTCCAAGAGGCAGAAGACCACGCCGCCTCGGAATCGAGGAACGCCTCTGGGTCACCCGCGGCCGCGCAAAGAGGATGCTCCAGCCGGAACGGATGTGGCATCCGAATCGGGAATAGGAGATCCGTTCGACGATCTGGTTGGGATCCTCTGCAGAATCCGGGCGGATTGGGAAATTAAGAAGCGGACGCTCGGGGAGATCGCGGAATTAATTGGAGCGGAACCGGACAGTCAGTTGCCACAGCGGGTAGCTGAGAGTGTCATCAATCCGGATGAGCTCCGGAAGATGAAGGAGGACAGCAAGCGGCAACACGATGAGGTGGACACCCTCAAGGCCGAACTTTTCGCCTTGCTCGAGAACGCCACCGCGACAAAGGAGATGGCAGAGGAAATGAAGAGGTTGGCTGCAGAGGTGAAGGACGTACTTGGAGGACCCGGAGCCGCGGTCACCAAGGCGCGCCCGTTCGAAGAGGAGGTGCACAAAGACAAGAAGATATCTGGAACCAGGGTGGTGCACATCCTCACCGATTTTGAGGAGCAGATGGAGAAGTTCCTATCCAAGGCACGGGAGTCAGCGGACCGGATTGTGGAGAGCAGCTAGAAGTTGACAGAGATTCCGGTCCGGCTCTCTGAAATTTCTCTTCCGGACTTGTTTCCGGAAGACATAGCTCATGAACCGGGAAAGGACAAGACGCCCCAGTCAAGTAGGGCACAGAAGAAGACGCCCTCGACCGGACCGCAGCCGATCAATTTAGACTCCCCGAAAACTAAGGAAGATCACCCGGCTCCACCTCCGGATGGGGAACGGAACCGGAATCTAACTGAGGTGTTCGAGCAGTTGGAGAGACCTGAGGAGAGACCTGATGAGAGCCCTACCATTGGATCCCGAGTGTATGAGACGGAACAAGAAGGATTGTAAAAATAGGACTTATAGGTAGAAACCGGAATAGAATCCGGTTAGGATAAGATAGGACCGGATTGTCAGCGCCTTCAGAGGCGGAAATCATGTATTCACTTTTTGCTTTTTGCTTTTTGTATATAAAACAGTCTCTGAGCTGGAGACTGAGAGAGTTCTTGTGGCATTTCCTTGTGTACTTTCCTTTGACCTGACTTTTTGTGTAATTTTCCCGAGTGTTGGCAAGAGTGCACGGAGTTAGAGTAAGAAGGTGGGTACGGAGGTGTTGGTAGAGTTCTCCCTTTGATGTATGTTTCCGGTTCTAAGTACATGCGAGCAGGTTATGAAGAGTTAGGAGTAGATTCTAGTGCCTCAACAGCTACAGAAGTTTAGCATTCCAGGTAAGAGATCCGTTGATTAGGCTAGGCGGATAGGGAGGGATTCCTTAGCTGCGCTAGAACTCCTGGGTGGGAAATCCAGTCGAGTATCCTGACTCTTGTGAGGTCTTGCCACCGTTGTGGGTAAACGGAAGAACTTTCGTAGGTATTGGAACGGACGGGTGCACTCGTAGCCACCTAACTTCGTATGGACCGGACTAGCGTCAAGGTCGTTGTAGTATGAGAGGATCGTACGGGGGGTCTTTGTGTGACCTGTGATTCGGATTGCTATCCGGATTGCTGTGAAGGACCAAACCGGATCTGTGTTAGTTAGGGGATCAGCGGATAGGCGAGTGGGTCTTCAGCCACTATAAGTCATGGAAGGAGTGGTGGGCCTACCACTTTCAAAAGCAAGCGGCGAACCCTGTGATGGTAAAACAGAGGTAAAACTAAACCGGGTACGGAAGGGTGGACCAGATCGGATCCGCCCAGGAGGGTACATAGGACCGGAAGTTGCAGGGTCCAGAATTGAGAAGTCAGTCCAGAGACCGGGGAACTAGTAAAACCGGAAGTAGGATACAGTCCGGTCGTAGTCTTCCGGGTGGTGTTTGACGTTCCGGTCGTCAGAGGTAGAACCGGAAGGTAGAATTGAAGTGTTTAATTGGGGTTATCTCCTTATTAGAGCTAGCTACTTCACAGGATCTCGTGGGTTCGATCTTTAGGGTCATTTTGTTATGCTCTAGAGTGATTTTTGTGAGTATAATAGGGAAATTGCTTACTCTGTGCTACGACAATATAACACTATTTAAGTCTAATGAATGTATTCTCATCCAATTCATTATAACTTCTCCAAATAAAACATCTACTGACCAGGATATAAACGGTCAATAAGATCATCCGTTCTTCGTTCAACTGCTTCATAATCACTCTCACATTTGAATATACCACCACTACATTGGAAGTGGTCTCCATTTAGGGACTTCTAATCACCCTTCAATGTGAAAGTGGCGCTATGTACAATTCATTATTCCAAAGATCGGGTACTGGTAACTAAATTTAAAAAATTCAATTGTTGGCCGTGCATTAAATCTTTAAATATGGAGCCTTCAATTCAAATTTCAAATTCCAAATTACCAAAATCCTATATGAAAAAGGTCAAATCCATGTCCACTACCTCTTTGTCTTTTACCTATTCTCGCTAGAAACTTTGAAGATCCCACCAATAGTTCCATGTAAGCAATGACAGTCTGTAGGAATTTGTAGATTGTATACACATTCCAATATGGACATGGCACTTGTTCGTGGTGATGAGTCCAGCATTCCAATTTCTTTACTTTATAGCAATGACGGTAGTGCATGGATATCTGCTTTAATTCTCAGTGTACGCTTCAATTTAGAGTTGTCATCTCTATGGGTGGAAGAAGAGCTATTTGATTCTCAGGGACTTCAAATCACATCTACGGTCATGCTATTCAAGATCAAAACAAACTCCAGAGATGGCTGGAGGCTTTCTCTAGGCAAGTATCATGCTTTTGGCACTCCTAGGTTCACTAGATCGATGTGAACTGAAATACTCACATCTGGGTCTGCTATTTCTACTGTTCAAATGTATTGGGGAACTCGTGTGAAAGTAGAGTCTTCGAGTCATAGCCATATTGATCTTACAGAGTCTTCCGATGATGATGCTACTATTTTCATTGATGCAAGTCGCAAGCTACCTAGCATATCCGAAAAGTGTACAGACACTATTCAAAGTATCGACAACATTCAACATGATAGCATGTTACATCCTTCAATTCAGCAAAGGGCATCCAAATTTGTGAGCGTCTTAAAATGCCTTAAAGATATGCAAAGTCATCCGCATGCACGAAATGAATTGAAGTTCTTAAACCTCAGTACACTTCGTTGTGAATTTGTACGACATCTTTCTCAATCATTCAATGAAGACATTCTTTTTGAACTACCTCCTCTTTTTTCTTCGACATCTCATTCTAGAAGTCGACCCAATTCAACTTCCTCATCTTCTGTTGGTTGGCAACTACAAGGCATGGATCGTAAATTTGATGGCCATAATTGGACAAACACACACTACAAACATCGCAAACGACTTTGGCCTGAAGTTCCGCTATTCCTTGTGTGTGGGCCACTTAGTTTGCAAGAACAAAGCCTGCCCTAGACTACGCCGAAGTAGCAAAAACAAGACAGAATGGAAGGGATCGTCACCTAGCGTCTTCCTTGTAGGAGAGCAGACTCCATCAAAGTCCACTCTTGTATGTCGAATATGCAAAGAAGTTCCTTTTTGCAAAGCTTCATGCCCTTGTCGCATGTATAAGGTCTTAAACTCTTTAGGCCTTCCCAGAGCTTGTATCCACGTTGGAATTCATGATCATCCTATGGGTAGAGGCATCTGTCGTGATTCTATTGATCGAACAACATCCTTGATTGGTGAAGAGGTATCAAGAACACCTACAGCAATAAATTTGGCCATACGACTTGTTGCTAGCAAGGAATTCCTTGCATCTGAATTGTTTGGAGAGGAGCTTGGAGAGGAGGGACTACAAGGTGACCGAAAGCCACTTCGCGGAGAGGCACTTGAGGCAGTCATGGATAAATTTCGAATACTTAGTTCACCGAGTATTCAGAATACCATCTCTAATTTCCATCATAGTGCAAGTGGGGGACCCATTGACAACATTATCTCATTGAAAATGAAGAGTACTTATTCATTTATTCAAGATAGTGTATTTCCAAGCCAAGGTAAAGATAAGGTTTACTTTTTTAAGATGTCTGAGGAAGGCCCGGGAAGTGGAGTGGATTTGGTAAGGCGAATGCAACCGGGGGGAGACTTGCAAAATTCTTGGTGCATGTTTGATCATGTAAAGAGGGTGAAAGGATGGACGTCAATGGCTGCCCACGTATATGACCCTGAATTCTGTTGGCTTGAATTCTGTCGGCACTTCCGATATCGATAGTGGGGTGGATTCTTAGAGTTGGTAAGATACATGTCTCCTTCTATTTCAATTTTTCTACTTAATTGTTCAACTTCTATTCGTGGAGTAGTTGTTTTTCTGTCCTAAATGTATATGTGGCTTCTATTTAATTGTTTTCATTCACATCTACTGAATTCTTACAAATTGAATTTGAACATATAAAATTCTTAGTACTTAAATGACACTTTCAGAATCAACAGAGTCTTATATTGTTTCTTTAAATTGTTGTTATTAGTACAGAACTTGAACTTAGAAGAACTGGCCGAAATGTCTTCATGCAACTTGGCTGAGACAGTTCACAACAAATGGTTGCAAATGTCTGGGAAGAGGGGATATGCTTGTACGTCGCCACTACTGAAGACATGATGCGGGCTATACAACAATCAACTAATTATTGGGCATACCTCCAAGGGTATGCATCTGGAATTGGTCCCCACTTAGATGAACTTCGCCTACGAGCTGCAAGATGAACCAGAAATCTAGCAAACTTTGCTGAGGCTGTTGCTAAACTACCAAATGCTTGTCTATTCACCACAAGAGTTCCCCACTTAGAAGGGGAAGAAGTATTTGGTTATTCAAAACGCAAACTAAACCTACCACCTGGGTCAGATAGTGATTCTCTCTGCCATGATATAGTGAACTTTTCTGCACCCAAAGTTCAGACTCGATCAACTAGAGCGCGCACTGAATTAGGCGCATCAATGCCAACACCGACACCAATGTTGACAAAGAAAGGACAACCAAGCAAACTATGTCCCCATGCTACCAAGGTACTTGAAACAAATTGCAACCCTGCTTTGTAGCACATTGCTAGAGCAAAAAGGAAGGAAAGACTTGTCATGGAGTTCAAGTTGGGATGAAGAAGAAATGTGGGGCCAAGATAAACAAGTCAAGTAAAAGTGGAACAGCAGCACCTACCTACAACGGTCGCATGACAGAATATGGAACCAAGGCCATCATCAACTTTGATTTTTGGTTTTGTGCAGATGACCTTATGCGTTGTGCAGGCGGCTCTAAGGTCAAGTGGATTTACGACTGGCCTCCTTTGCCAAATGTATGGCCTATTGCATGTGGAACACATCTCACCAAATCAGAGATCCTTTCTCTAGAGGAAGCAGGATTTCAATTGCAAACTGAGGAGCTAGACGAAGCAATGCTCCATCTCTTTAATGAAGAGAGTACAAATGGAGGTGTATCTTTCCTTCACTCAAAACAGCCAAATAGCATATTGCAACCATCTGATGGTGATATGCACCTGACAAAGCGATTGGGTAGGACCATATGACGTAATCCTAATGCACCAACAATTGACCACCGCAACAAATGGGAGACAACACGAAACTTAAAAGTTGTCGTTCAATCTGTAGTCGTTATTCCATATCCTGGCTATGGTAGAGTGATAACTCTACTGTCCGGCATCTTTCCCAACTAGAAGGTCTATCGAGTCACAATTTCAAACTTTCCTGCTTGTACCTGCGAAGA
The DNA here is from genome assembly GCA_950106755.1 of Climacium dendroides. Taxonomy (NCBI): domain Eukaryota; kingdom Viridiplantae; phylum Streptophyta; class Bryopsida; order Hypnales; family Climaciaceae; genus Climacium; species Climacium dendroides. Next base: position 22,379,584 of record OX467088.1, read on the forward strand.
CTTCATCACCATGAGTATAGCTGCACTTGGTAGTAGAAAATTTTGGGTGAACTGCAAGCATTTGTATTATGTCTTTAGGTTCATTTGCAAGGCAAATTCTGAGAACAATAAGTACATACATGCACCAAGTTTGAGCTTTGATGAGGTGAAGCTACTTCTTGTAGGTAGCAATCTATAAGATGTTGTATATTCATCTTGTAGTACTAGGTTGAAAACTACTTTTGTTTAGAAGTAGATATAGAATGGCCCATTGAAGTAGTTGACACGTATGCTAAATCCTAATTAGTTTAACGTGGAAATAGTTTGTAGCAGCTTACAGACAAGTGAAATGATTTGTAAAACCATAAACATAACAAAAATACATTAAAAAGGCTAAATTTAGCCAAAAAAACATTGCAAGAAGAAATGTTACAATTCTACAAATGGATCTTGAAAGTGCTACTACATTCTAAGAAGAACTTATTATAATGAAACAACATTATACAACTCATTGTTACATGTCTCTAAATGAACCTTCTAAGAGTTTCTTAAAGTAGCCTCACCCATAACTGTTACTATATCTATAACCATCACTTCCTTACATCTTGGAAAATCTTGGGGAGTAGGAAGATGTAATTGTAGAAATATACCTCATCTAAAAATTTAACGTAAGTGGTGGTTTTAAGTCAACGTACAATTGGCTCTTTTAAAAATTCAAAACTTATTCTCACAATGTCCAAAAAATGAATTAAAAAATGCATTGAAATTCTTTTTTTCTTCTAAGTACAATTCAGTATTTTTTGAATGTCTATTAATCAACAATATATCCCAAACCCCTTATTTTGACGGTTATGGGTGCTTCTATTTTAATTACAAAAAACACAACCAACCTCAGATTAGTTAACAAAGTTTTAGAGTCAACAATGCAAACTTCAAAAAAATTGTAAATTATTATTTTTACAAGGTAAAAAGTTCATTTTTTTAAGACATATTATAAATATGTAAAAAAAATTTTGGGAGGATGGATGATGAATGGATGACATGAATGAAGCTCATTCATTCATCAAATCTATGGTTGAAAAATCATCTATTTGTGGGAAATGCTAGTCTTTGTTCATGCCCATTCATGCAACATTTGAATGTAAAATTCATTATTTTCAATAAAAAAAATTGAAATTTCTTGGATTGATTTTTTTATTTTTGGTTTCTGACATTTCTATATTTAGATTTGACAACCCTATTTATTACTTTGACATGTCTATTTTTAGTAAAATTCCTCACAGTGAGCGCTCAAATCTAATTGCTCGTTGCTCCCCGTAGCACCGTTGCAGGGTGTTTAAGTCATTTAGCAGTCACGTGACTTTGAAACGATTGCATTGCAGTCATTTGTTGAAGTCAGTCTTTTTCAAATTTTCTTGTAGTACTTGCAAGTATTGGAAAAGTACTATTTGAAAAAAAAGATAGTTTGTCATAAAAAATAGGTACATCTTGGTATAAACTAATAGTAATTAGAGAATCATACAAAAAAACATTAAAAAATGATTGTATGAAAAACATTTATAAAGATTTGATAGTGATCATATTTCACCAAAAAATGAAATTCAAAACCATTTTCAATGATTAGAGATGCACATGCAAGGGATCTCTATTTGTACGAATATGGAGGCCATAAAATAATTTAGATTTAGATTTGTTTTTTGGAGACATATGTCTCCCTATTGCGAGAATAGACTACAAAAATTTCAACTCTAGATCATTCATTTTAGGTACTCCCCAGTACAAACCCCCCCCCCTAAATTTTAAAGTGTGACACATTAGCAAAATTGACTTTTTAAATATAAAATATTTTTTTTATTTCTAAAAAATAAGAAATATGATTATAATTAAGTTGAATGTTTCCAATAAAAATTTCAAGTTCATTGGATTCTACTGTCAGAAGTTCTAATAGGAAACAACTTTGTCACTCTAATTGTGATGCAAAATAGAACTGGTCTTTCTTGCCATCTTGCAATCACCCCTCTGTTGTACTTGAGTTGCTGATAAAACATATTCCATTGCAACTTTGAATCTTTTTCATTCAACTCTTCTAGTGTGGTCACAAGCTTCACTCATAAGGAATTAATTACTTTGGCAAATTTAGAGTGGTTTGAAAGTGACTTTTGCCTTTGACTTGTATTACCAAACTTATGGGTTATTTCTTGAAGAGATGCTTCAATAGATGACAAGAGGTTAACAAGACCCATAAAAGTGCCAAGAGTTGTCCCATTTGATCCACGACTAAATATCTTTAATGTTCCTCGACCATGAATTGTGGGAGGTTGTTGTGATTCACTAGAAGCAAGTCTAATCACAATTGGGCCATATAGAATATTTTGTTCAAAGCTGGTAAAAGTACTTCCAAAATAGATACCGCTTGCATAATTCAAAAGATGAGATTAAAATTATCTTAGTTTGGAATGAGGTTTGCCATAAGAATTTCAGCTATTTTTGTGGCTAGAATCATTGAATGGTAAGCCATTTGGAATTGATTCTACCAATTTGGAATCATATAAGATATTTCTATTGTAGATTAATAGATCATTGCATCCATGACCCAAATTCAAGTGTGCGCAATTGCTGTTTCGATTCCAAACCAAAAATGTTGTAGTGCATTTTAAATTTAAAAGATGTCTAATTTTGATATAAGAAGAATATGAAAGTCTTAGTTTGGAGATGTATTGTTTTAGCAATTTTTTATAAGGAAGAAGACTTGGATGTTTGGACAACCGAACAGAAAACTCAAACAATAGGAGTAGGCTTCAAGTATGTGTTAGTTCTCATGATCCATTAAGTCAAGTTAGGATGACTCATAAATCTCGGATTTGGTAAAATTTTGGTACCCTAATTGCAAGGAGAGCTTTTAGTGATAAGAAATGTTGCTTATTCACTAGGTTCTTATGTATTCACCCTTATAGTTCACATATGATTTTTTTTTTCTTGGTGCCGTATCTTTATACGATGTAATCATGTAATTAATTAATACTAGCTCTATGGTTTATCTATTGTAGAGACATTTGATTTCTTATGGCTTCATTGGACTTGTCAAAAACCAACAAGTGGTAAATTTGCAAGGTAGCTAGACAATATTACTTACTAGTAATCTTGGATTCTAAAAGGCTACAAATGAGAACATGGAAAGGGCAATGAAGTAAGTACCACTATGAGGTTTCTAAGCTCTAAGCAAAGCCTCATCGAAATCTTCCTCATATTGCGTCTTGTTAGGTTAAAGAGAGGCAATTGCTTAGGTTTACTTATAGATACCATCTCCATGATGATTTAGATAGTTAGATTACAAGTATGCACTGGATTCATAATTGATTTTATACAATACCATTCATCAATGTTGTCATAATTTTCTTACGTGAAAATTTCGAGGAAGATAGAGTTTAGTGCATTCCTGAGAACTTATTGTCTTACTAGTATAAGTTGGAGCCACTTCCTTTATGACAATCAAAGATTCTTTTGTAATCCACCAATAATATATCCCATTTATCTTTACATGTTGATGAGTCTTGATTGCACTCTACTAGTTCATTGCAAATCTCCATCACCTGTACTGAAATTTAAAAACACTGTGTGTTTTTACGATGCATCCAATTTGATTGTTGTTCTTTACAAAGACACTTGGTAGGACAAGTTGAAATTATTGTAGCAAGACTGGATTTTCCTACAATTGTAGGACCATATGAAGCTAAATAGGCATTGCACGAAGCTTTATTCTTCCTTTTTATTGTGGGGAGATAGCCATTTATGTTGTCCAATCATGCTCTTCTCATCATTGGGCAATCCAATGATGCCTACAAATGGATTCATATTGAATAAACTACAGTTCTAAATATAATGAACTCCTCTCAAAAATTGACTTGAATCTTATGGGTGGAAATACTATATTATAATATCACTTGAGAAAATACATTGCACTATCGTAAGGTAACTGAAAGGCAATCCTATCTTTCTTAATATTGCAATCTCTAATCAATAATTCTTTCTGAGGTAAATTCAACTCATTGATTTTCTTTGGATATAGTGAGCTACTTTCAGTAATTGTTTGGAATCTTGTAAGTGGAAGTATTATATTATATCATCACTTGAGAAAATATATTGCACTATGATAAGGTGAACAGAATGTTGAATACCCATGAATTCTAAAATGCTTAATCAATCATGGATGACATAAGACAAAAATGCCTTCCATGTTATTCAAGAACTAAGAATGTGAATATTGACTGCATAGTTTATAAAATAGGAATAAACAAATAATCTTATCACTTGTAGATCTCTGATTTAATTCCAAAGACAATCGGATTTATCAAACGTGATCTTCTGTAATCAACACTAAAAGCAATAATGGAGGTAAATCCTTTGTCAATACCCTAATCATTAGTTCTTTCTTTGTTCTACACAATTCTTTCTATACCAAGAACTAAACTAACAATGGAGAGATTGATTAGAATGAAATTTAATCAACTCAATTCAATTCTTATGTTTAGTGTCCTCTAAATTTGTAGAAGTTGCAGTTGTAGAAGCATTTGCATGGTTGGTGTCCCTTGCTCCCACCCTTGGTGCCATTGATCATGCTCTCATAAGGGCCAAAATAATTTAAGAATGCTAAAAAGACCAAATACTCATTTGGCCTAATTACGATTACGCTCTCAAGGATTGTAGTAAGAGATAGATGGCACAAGAATTGTTGCAAGAACAACAAGCAAGATTAAGCTAGAATCACTCAAGATAGAAAAAGGGAACAAGAAAGCTACCAATTATGCAAAAAAAAAGGGCACGGGAACTACAACTTTAGTTAGCAATGCTACTTTTTTTAGATGCAGAAAAATGTAAAATTTCACAGCTAAAATCTTCAAATAATCAATTCCTGTTGTCAAATAACAAAGCTTTTCATAGGGTACATGTATTCAAACAACTCAAGAGGATCAATTAGATGAAGACAACGAAGACCTTGAAGAGTTCGGTGAGGATGATGCTTATGTGGGGCCTTTACGGAACCGTCCATGACCGTCTTTTAAAGTGGCTCGAGTTGTCTTTGAAGCCTATTTTGTTGCAATAAGACCTGCAAATGGTGACTCCCATCCAGTTTGGATCGGAAGGGCATTGTCTAATCCGAAATGGAGCCCTGAAAATCTGAATTGCATCCTCATTCAATACTTCCGTCCAACATCAAGGAATCAGGATGTGCAAGACTTCTACACTAGATGGGACAACGAAAGAGGTCTATGTTGGAGAGTAGATGAAATTGAACCTCTCACTTGGCAACACACGGATGCTCTTATGACAACGTGGAAGTCTAAGATCCCAAAAGACACGGTGGAGTATATGATCAAGATCCCGGCTACACAAATTGAAGTCATCAACCAGAGTCTGGCTTCATTTACTTGAAGAACCATAGTACCGTATGAGTATATGTTTTTTTAATTTTTGCATTCGCATATTATATGTAATAGATGGAGTTTATCTATTCAACTTTACAATATAGGTTTACATTTTGTTGATTTGAATTTGTAGTTTAGTAATATTTCTATGTTTTGGAGTGTATTTATTGTTCTTATAAATGAAGAACATTTTTTTTAGTTTAAATTATTATCAATATATTATTGTCTTTTGTTTTCTTGCGTACATTGTATTTGCAAGACATAAACTGCTGGACAAAAAGGGTAGTGGAAATAACCACCTTTTATTGTATTAACATATTAAGCACTTGTCACATTCTGAATAGGAGGCCAGTTGGTTGTTACAACTTTCTTGCCTGTGAAGTTCACTAGCAGCACTAAGTCATGTTCATCTCTCAAGCGCTCAAACAAGCTCAGCGGGAATTGAACCTGGACAACCTGAATGAGATTTGTAGCCCCTTCCAACCAACCATTCAGCTCATGACTTAGGGTCCAGTAGAGAATAAACTACTTGTTTATAAGAATAAAACCACTACTATGAGACCATTTAATTTTAATGTGTTCATTAGCTTTATAAATAACTCTCATTTTAATAGAAATTACATTTTAAAAACATGAACTTCCTATCTATTTAACTAAACTGTCTTGAATGAAAACTGGTTATTTGATGTCTAAATGGACAATATTATTTTGGGAGGGCTCTAACCTCCCAAAATATTGAATATGATGTTCGTAGCATAGCTTCCTCATGGACAGTGGCACTACGGCAAGCAAAGACACGAAGGAACAATCCCATCATATTGTCAGCGTACTATACCACACCATACTTTGTCACCTCTGTTGCACCTAACTTTTGAATGATGGCCTGCATACAAAGTTCGGAAGACCATATAAGCTCAACTGTATATGAATACGTGATAAGTAAAACATAGCAATTGCAAGTAGTTCAAAAAGTATACAGAATTACAATTGACTATCAGGATTTCATGCTACCATGCACGATATTCATGCTTACAAAGACGAAAACTACTAACTAAATCAGTTGTTCCATAGGCAAGGACCAAATAGTAAAACCATGGAGGCAGAGGTAGACTCTACAAGCAAACATAGTGACAGTTTCATCCAATTTAACTTTGATATGTGTACCACAAAGTCAAATATACAACACAGAAGGCAAGCTTACAATGAGTGAAAAAATGGCCTCATAACAAACAATCGACACACTACAGAGGAGCTACAGATGTAACTCACCTATAGAACACCACACAAGAGGGCTTGCAATTCACTCTGCTTCTCTCGGTCATCAAAAGAAAGCACAGCCATCTCTAAAGTAACGTTGATTTTCTGCATGATCACGGGCACTAATTGCATAACAATCGAGGCAGTGTCCTCTGTTGAGATACTTACAACTTCATTGAGAGTCTCATATGCCGATGTCCGTAGCCAAGAATCTTTAGAATCCTCCCTCCTAGTAGTTTGCACAATGCTTTGGAAAAACAAAGATAAAAGAGACAACTACTGACCACCTCCTTCTTAACCCTATGCCACAAAATAGATTGCTCCTCAGACCCTCTCAGCAACATTAGGTGTGTCCTTGATGGCCTCTAGGATGACAACAAGAATTGTGGTCAAATTGGATTGAGTGATAACTAAAGCCTCGAGAGAAGATCCATCGAGGAACTCAAAGATCCTTTGTAGGGTCTACGTTGTAGTATCCTTCACATGGTTGTTCTCGACTTTCATTGCTTGCAACATAAATGGGAGCAACATTATGAATAAGAGTAGTCAGCTTGTCCAGCGAAGGTCCTTCCAAAATGGATCCAAAAGCATAGGTAGCAGCCTCTTGACAACACAAATCATCCTTCGAAATGTTGTCTTGAACTAATTACAAAATGATATACACAAAACCATATCACGCCATGGAGCAATGCAACCAAAAATGGCTTATCAATCCTTCCTTCACGAGTCGCCTGTGATCTACTGGTGTCAAAATTATGGGTTTGCTGGACTTGCCCTCCTTCTTCGGGTGGTCGCTATACATGATCTACCTCTTTCTGCACCATTGCTTGATGTGGAAAGCTAAATGTAAATGACTCTTGTTGAAATTTGCAAACAGGTTTTGCATGGCACTCTGGAAGTGATCATGGCCCGTATCCCCGATTTCTCTCTTAAACTCCCCGCTAAATATCTTCACAACAACCACAGTTGGACAGCTTCACCAACTCTAATTTGCACTTGGGACTCTGCTATTAAGTCGTTGCTCCTTGTTTTGGCCAAGTTTCCAACATGACATTGCTTGTGAAGTCCACTGTCGCCCTCCAACGTAGGAATGACATAAATACGTTTGATTATAGGGTTCATGGCATCGAACCTCTTCAGTATTTGACATTCATCGTCGAAGGTTCCAGAAAAAGAAGGGCCACTCCACGCATCCTCTCTTCTCCAAGCGCATATGCAAATCCGCGTAAGTGTCGCTCGAGTGGCAAAAAAAGGGACTCAGTAGCTCCAACTGCCCAACATCATCTTCCACTAAATACAGTCTAATTTTGAAATTGAGCACCATCATCCACACCAACAAACCCTACCTTAAACACAGAGAATCTGTCGTTACATCCTAAACCACATTTAGATCCAAAACGCAAGAGAAAGGCAATTTAAACATTGAAAGGTAAATCCTAGATTCGGCAAGACAATAACAACCACACACAATACAAAATCCAGCTGCCCAATTCAAAGAATTGCATTATCCAAAAGCAGAAGGCAAGAAGTTCTCACCGCATGCTGACCCCAAGCACCATGTCATGCTCTCACAAAAGTTGAAGCCACACAGAAAGATCGATTCACCAAACCGTAAACCCTACACGCAGAACGCAAATCCACAACAAATTGTAACAAGGGCTGTTCTCCACCGAAACATTCGAAAATCCTAAGCACCTCATCCAAAGCAAAATCATCTTCTTGCAACAATGCATATGCAACAGTCGGGTTCAGGTGAGGCAGCTTGAACTGTTTTTTTTTCAAACCATACAGTATTCGTAAACCAAATTGACAAAATCTTTCAATCCCACTAACACTAAGTTAAATCCAGCAAGACATGAACACTATATGCTGTAAGAAAGAGTAGTTAGACAGTAAATTTTGTGTTGTATACAATGTATAACTTAGTTGTAAGAGTAGTTAAATCACTGTAGGAATCCAAGAGAAGTAAATGAACTAAGAAGTATATTTCCTATACTACAATACTATGCTCATAGTAATAGCAAATTTAATTTTTTTTATCTTGACCAATATGCCACTCTCAAAGTAGCCAAGAAAGTAGCAATTTTAGACTTTTGGCCAAAAACTTTTAAATAAAGGGGGCTATTTTAGTACTACTGCATTTTCTAATGGGGCCTATTATTCCATATCCTATAGTACTTTAAAGACGTCCAATGCCATTTTCTATACCCTATATTACTCTTTTATAATTTTTTGACCAAATGATTTTATAATATCCTATCATTTGTTTGTTCCTATATTGCTACTCCGCCTAATAAGTGTACCCCCGGGGAAGAACCATCTACAAGCAACTTGGTATGACCTTCTAAGATAAGAGGATTACTTGAATTTCAACTAGAAGCAGCTTGTGAGAATTCCAATGAATGGTAGAGTCCCCAAGGCTTGGTGATTGGTAGAGAAGGCATTGATATATTTGTGACAGTAGATGCATTCTCCATGTCTCTTATTTGTTGCAATATTCCATTCACTTGTCCCATGGATGGTCGAGCTTTCGGATTGGGAAGGCAACACAACAAGCCCAAACGAAGGAGATCTACAACCATAATTGTATGGACTTGAACATCTACATCCACAATCATTGAGTTGTCTAGCACATTCTTGTCACTACCTAGGTTAGAGTCTAAAGTTGGAGGAGGAAGTCCTATTGCATCTATAACCTCATCCTTGTGATGAGGAGTGAACCGTAATGTTTGAAGCAATCTTGGATCTACCACATTCAAAAGAGCCCCGCCTTCATGAGCTCGCCATACGATGTGCAACAATACAAGATCCTCTGTTTCCTTTGCTTGCATATCCAAGGGACGCCTTCCACACACAACTTCAAGCACCAAAATGCCAAAACTATAAATGTCTGATTCCTTAGTTGCTTTGCTTGTGTACGGCAACTCAGGAGCCATGTAGCCAAAAGTCCCTGCAGCCAAAGTGGTTCTGTCTAACTTGTGGTGATCCATCAAGCGGGCAAGTCCAAAGTCTCCCAAATGCGCATTGAAATCCGCATCCAACAACACATTGCTAGACTTAATGTCTCGGTGCAAAATACAACTCGAGCAATCTTCATGCAAGTATTCCAAAGCCGCACCTACTCCTTGAAGAATGGAGAGACGTCTTTCCAAAAAGAGAACAATCTCTTGATTTTGACTAGCACCATGGCTAGTAGGTGTGTGGAGCCAATCATCTAGGCCTCCATTGGGCATGAAGTCATAAACCAAGAGCAAGCGGCCTTTCTCTTGACACCAGCCATGCAACTGCACCACATTGCGATGCCGAACTTGACCGAGACTGGCCACCTCCGCATGAAAGAGGGACTCCGCCTGCTTGGACTCTGAGAAATTGATTTGTTTCACGGCAACAAACTGGGTTCCACTTTGAGCTTGAAAGGACCCTTTGTAGACAGACCCCGATCCACCGATACCGAGCAGATTTCTTTCATGGAAGTTGTCAGTGGCCCTCCGGAGCTCTGCATACGAGAACACATGTGGACCTGCGCTATGGCCCAGAGGTGTATAGCGGTAACTTCTGGATGGGCTCGCAAGACGGGAGGCGCACCACAGAATCAAGACGGCGGCTGCCACAACGGATCCCAGAACTCCTGAGTTGATGCCAGCCCACGACGTGACGTTCCAAAAAGGATTTGGGGTTTGGGAGGGAGGGGCGTTTGAAATCTCGCTACTGAAGAATTCCCAGGACAAGAGCTCATGCGCTTCGACGCGTTGGACATCGGAGCTTCCCCAAAACGTGGGGATCACTTCGTCTCCAAGCATTTCGGGAAATATGTAGTTGGGGATGCGCAGCAGAGGTAGCAGGGGCTTCTTCACGCTGGGGTTGGACCCATTCTCAAGTCGCACTTCGAGTGTCCGAGCTGAGCTATTGAAATCAATCCAAGCAGTGAAGATTTTCCCGTCGGAGAAATACGAGCAGCGGGTGTCGTTGCCACAGAGGTTGTGAGTGTATGCTCCGATGTCATACTCGAAGTCATGGTTTTTTCCCACCCTGATGTAGCTATTGCTGGCATCTTCGGATATAGGGTTGTACTTCCCCATGGCGAAACCAATGAAGAAGCCTGGCGGAGTGTATCTGTGGTTTGGATCACTTGGATGGAGAGGACTCCTGCATCTACCAGCACTTCCTATTTCGGACATGAGGTCTTGCATCTGAGCACGCATCATGCTCCTGAATAAAATGAAGGCGATTCCGTTGTGGTCCTTGTCTCTGGGAGAACTGCTGTTATCCCGAGGTAGCCCGAGAGTTTCGAAGGTGAATGAGAATGAGGTGCTCAACGAAGCAACTCTCCCAGTTGCGACATCCTGAATGCGCACCTCCTCCCCGTAGAACAACGCTCCACAAGACCCTCGCGAATGCGTGGCGCGCCTGTTGACGATGTAGGATCGATTGGCGCCATTGTGTGCAGCATCTCCGAGAACTATGATGTTATCATCTTCAGAGGGAAAGGAATGGAAGGCGAATCGCGTGTCGTCACCGGCAACTGAGCGAAGCAACACAAACAGGAGAAACAGAAAGCAGAAGAGGCTCATTCTGTACCGGGTTCTGTACTGTCCTGCTCTGCAAGCCCAATGCACACATATACTCAAATTAAAAAGAAAACGGATTCACTTGTGCAAGTTTATGGATGGGCTGCTAGCTTCGGTTCTTGCCATAAATGCCTCCAATGTCAAAGGTAATCTTCTCTCTCTGCCAGGGTTTGATTCAGAGTTTGAAATTGGAATTTCGTAAACAAGCTCCTCGTTACATGAATGAAGAGCAAAAATTTCAGATGTTTCATGGATCCATGGCGTCCTGATACAAGCTTCATACGCTGAACAAGCAGCATGTGGCAGTTTGTGTTTCGGGTATGGGCCCATGGATAAACTTCCTCGGGGATCACATTTTGCTTTTGTGATTGCCGAGTGAATCTTGGATCCATCTGGAACGCCATGAATTATCAACTGCTAGACGGCCAGGTCTTTCCTTCTGGATTTAACTGACTTTTTCTCCATGGGCTCATGCCACGATCGAAGTTTGTCCTCCTCGGAAGGCTATTTCTCTTCAGGTGAGTCAAACTTAGCATTTGACGCTTGCGTCACGGGTGGTTTGCAACATTTCCTTGACTCTGTCAGGAATGAGTGAGTTTGTTCATGTAACTTATTCCCGAGTGAGACAAGCTTCCTTTGCCGAATGGATTGATCGCCAAAATCTTGCGTCAGTGCTTTTGGAGCTTGTTTCATTACACTTGAAAGAAACAAGAAAATAGAGGATAGAATTGTCAAAACACTTGGGCGTTTCCTTGTCACTCTCACTCTCCCCTTTGTAAGCCATAACCTTGCGACCTTCCTCTGTGTCAAAATTCTTTGACATAAAGGAAGGTCACACGATTGTGGCTTATAGAGGGGAAAGTGAGATGGGGAAACACACAAGAAAACCCAGTGAAAGAACCTCTATGAAACATGAGGTTGTGTAGAAATCATCAAAGATAAAGCTATTTCAAGCACATTCACCCAAAATTGTTACAAACCAGAAACCATTGTCCCTTGTTGCCTAAAATGAAGATGTTAAGTCGAGGAATGTACATAACCTTATATTGTGATGTTGATTTATGGTACACATAGGTTTGACTTCAAAAAACCATACCGTATCCTACTAGCAGGTTTATTACATTAATGCCAAATATTTATGTAAAGTAGGAAATCAAAGTTATGCAAGACTAAAATTTAATTTATGCTATTAGAGCAACCATTCAAAATTGAACAAAGTATAGGCATTTGGCTAGGTTTAGATACTTCATTTAATTTTTTTAAATTGGATATTAATAGGTTATTTGTTCATAAAATGCATAGAATATTGACACAAGATTGCCATAAATGACTAACACATGTCTCTCAAGAAGGAAATCATGATTCTTTGTCAATCAATTGCGATTTCTAAATATTAGGCAAGTTAGGGGGATTTCCAAAAGAATTAGGCATCATTTAAAAATAATATTTATTGACAAACTTGCTAGTAGGGTATAGTATCTTATTTGCATCGTATCCAAATGATGCATACTAATGTGCTTTGCAATCCTCTATCACTTTTTAGTAAATTTCAATAAAAATAATTATTTCTAGACTATAATAATTATGCTTAGTTGTAAATAGTGACTATTGTAGGTGCACACATCTCATTAAAAGGAACCAAGAGTAATCATCTAGGGATGAAATTCAACCCAAATATTGGTCTTGTAGTGGCAAAGGTTTTTTAATTTTTTTGACACAAATGAATGTAATTCATTGCAAGAATTAAAATACATCAAACATCAAACATTAACACCTATCAAGAACAAATACCGAGAGGGCAAAGTTAACTCAATTTTAGAACTACATGTACCAATACCCCCAATTGGTAGTGAAGGTGCTAGGGCCATCACATGGGAGCTAAAGGTATCTCGAGACCACCTTGGCACCCAAAAGACAAAATCAAGTGAAAGGTCCTGAATGAATCTATTTAGGCTAATATTCAATGATGGTAGCATAAACTCTATTCATACACCATTTCTCCATGAATAGTATTCATGACCTTGATAACTTTCATGTGGTGTTTTCAATATCTTCTCTTAGAAGCAAAACTCTTCTACAATTCATTAAATGGACCCTAGTTAATCTAAATAAAACCAACTTTAATGTTAATTTTATATTGACAAACTTTTTTTTAAATCAATTTTTCTTTTTAAATCAAATTTGGATTTCAATGTATTACCTTTGCATTTTAAGCCTATGTGGTATCTATCAAAGTGAAAACTCTCTATTAGTTTTATAATATAAAGAAATTGTTATAATTTTTTGAATAATTAGTGAAATCAGATTTGGAAGTCCTAACCAAAAACATCTATTAATTTTGAAATTTTTCCAACATGTAAAAGTAGCTATGAAGAATAGTGTTAAAATTTAAGTAATTGTTTTCTCTTCTACCTCCAAAAATTCCTTGATAATGAATTGCATTCAAATCATCATTGTTATAGTCAATTTAGCCTTTATAAAGTTTATTAATAATATTTTATATTTTTCATGCTTGAATAGACAATTGTTCTATGAATGTTGATTTTGTTAAGAGATTTAATTAGTGAAAAAATCAAATCACTATGACTTTTGATTCAAATTTAATATATTTATGAATAGCTTGAGATTTTTACAAAAATTGAAGGTTAGAAATGAGAACAATACATGCAATTTTGTGTTATTTTGGATTTGAACATATGGATCTTTCAATTGCAATAAATTATTGAAGTTTTGAATTTTTTCAAAGTTTGAAATTCAGTAGGAATATAACTCACTAGGCTTAATTTTCTAATTTTAAATCTAAATTAAAAAATAAATACTTTGAAAGTTACAATCAAGTTTGAACAAGTCACAACTAATATTGAGAATTGGGACCTTCAAATATTAGGAATTAACTTAATTGAAGTCATGCCATGACACACTTGACTTAAGCCTTAAAGTTTGATTGTTCCTATGGGCCTATGGAGGACAAAATGGATTTTAGATAGGTTCTTATAAGCTAAATTTTTGGTGAAAATTTTAAGAACTTTTTCATAAGATAGAAAAAATCATTAGCTTTCTAGAAATAAAATTTTTAGAAATTGGTGCCCATAGCAAAAGTTATACTACAATAAGTCCAAAACTAAACTCAAAGGGTAGAAAGAAAAGTCACAAAAAATTGAAATTAACAAAACAAGTCTCATGGATTGTATTTTTTTTTAAATTGAAAGCTTTTATTCATTCCATTTGGATTTGTGATGTGAAAGTTATTGAGCATCTTGTGGTACAAGAAATGAAAACATCCTAAAACTTGAAACAATGCATAGGATTCATTTTTGAGCTAAAAATTTTTACATTTTTTTGCCAAAAAAAATTCTAGAAGGTTTAATTTGATTGTTAAAGTAATCTCATAATTGGGCTTAGTGTATTTAATTCCATCTTAAAGCTATTAATAATTTAGTTTTTCCCTTTATTACATAACCTCTTCTGTTAAAAAACTTTTTAAAGGATAAAAATCACATTATTTGCTTATTTTTATTTTTTTATATCCTCAATTCAATTCTTTATGATAATTTTTTTTAATTCAAAATCTATAGTGCAAAATTTTTAAGTTAAAAAGGTTCAAAGTCTTATAAACTAGTTTACCACCATGCCCCAAACCATGATTTCTTCACTTTAAGTGCATTTAGCTCGCAATCTATATAGTCAAAAAGTGCCATCAAATTTTTCATACTCACACATTTTCATATTAATCTACTCCTAGTCAGATCATTTGGTTGGATATACAAAACAATATAAAAAAACAAAAAACAAAAACAAAAACAAGAATACCATTTTAATCCTTAAAAGACAAGGGAAGCCCCTAGCAAGCATTTTGAAAGTTAGAACTTGAATTTTCACACAATCTTGATCTTCAATGTTTTTAAGATTAACTAAGAAAATGTAGCTCTAATAATCTAATTTTCACTCCATTTGAATTTTTTTTAGTCATTATTATTATAATTTTTACGACACTATTAAGACAACATCGTGAAAACTCAAAATACACCACAAACTTTTGAAATTTTTCTATTGAATCTCTCTTGGTGTAATCTCAAGAAGTGTATCCATTACACCATGATATTTGTCACTATTATTTCCATTTTTCTTAAAAATCTCATGGGTTTTAAGCATTTTTGTAATTACTATGATTTTAATATGGAAATTTCTTTTAAAAATCATATAAAATTCAAATTGATATTTTCAATTGTGGAGAAACGAGATTAAGCTTAAAACACTTGTTACTATATGTGAAAAATATTTTTAAAAAAATTTGAAATCTATATTTTAATGTATAAATCTAATGAAGTTTGACCAAGCTCGGACATGAAAATGTCCATTAAGGGTTAAAAGTTTTTGCTCTTTGCACTAGAAATGATAATTTTGAGTGATTTTGGACAAAACAAAAGCCTCGGGACTTTAAATGGTAAGCAATTTGCACCCTATTTAAAACTACCATCATCACTTTGCAAACATCTCCAAAATCAACATGTACATATGTTGAATAAACAATTCTAAAACCTTATATCCAAAACTGTAAAAACTTTATTCCTTCATAACTTTTGCATACGGTATCCAAATGTTGCATTCTTTAATGCGTTGAAACCCCCTTCACTTGCCAACAAGAAAAAACAAAAATTTTACCATCCCAATGATACAAATTAGGTATTGTAGCCAAAAAGTTATGATACAAAATAACACGTGATTCTGCAACGTCTTTCCCCGCTTGGACTCACTACCCGTTCCTTGACTTTCTACTTTACGCTTGCCTTTTTCACGCTGCATAGCCTTTTTCTAATCCACGTCTTCAGACGTGGAAGAGGTGATCATTTAAAAAGTTCATACAAGGAATAATTAATTCAGTTTTTCTCGTCACTTACGTCACTCTTCTGTGAACACTCGCCCCTTGAGTAATTTATTGAAGAATCTTCGAGAAGAAGATAAAAAAAGGCTCCGTCCTTTTAGTAAGAGATCGTAAATTTTCATCAACAAAAGAAACAAAATATCCGGTATGATGACATACAAACATTTGAATTTTTCTTTTGAAATGCTTTAATCTCCAAAGTTCCTTGACTATGTCTTCACCAAAAACATTCCCAAACTATCATTCCTAGTTCAAGTAACAAATTTTAGGAAAAAATTCACATTTTTGGACGCATCTAACTGTAGGATCTTGTAGTATGTTGGTTTGGAAAGATATGGAAAAAATTTCACATATTTTCACTACGTGGGTTGCAAGATATTAGTGTTTGAATTGACAAAAAAAATAAATTCTTGAAAAAATAGGGCAACTGCACTTTACGAGGTTACTATGTGTGAAAAAATGGCCATGTTGGTGGTGTTTTTTTGGATTCATTCTTAATTAAGGCAAGTTAGCTACATGCTTGAAAAATTTACAAATCATTTGGAATTATACAATATATAGGAAGAATATAGTAATTAGGAAAAAGTAAAAAATGATTCAAAATACTAAATTGTTAAGAATTTAGTTACTAAATTATGGAATATCCCAACATTTTGAGGAAGTTCAATTACCATGCATTCAATCTATACAACCACAAAGGTAGTTCAAAGATTGCAAATGGTGTAGAACAAAAGGAGAAGAAACTCTTAAGCATTAGAAACATCAAATTGGTGCTATAAAACCAAAGTAACAAACACTTATAGTGGTATGTGCACTTCTATTCACCGCAAACTACAATAAAATATAGTTACTATTCTATCAGAGTAAATTGGTAAATTTACTCTAACAATCCATTAGAATTTATGATGTATTATTTAGACAATGCAAGAATAAATTATGAATTTTCAAAGTCTAATGATAGATATATCATAAATAGATATAAGGTTCTAATGTTTGAACTTTGTTCATCCTCAAAATTAATATCTTCATTCTAAACAAGAATTTAAAGGTGATGATTTTTAGTTAATGATGATTTTGTACTTAACTTATAGTACAAGTAGAAAATTTTATACTAGTGTGATACTAGTGAAACTTTGTATTGTGATTGCAAATAAAGTCAATTTTATACATCAAGGCTATAAAGGCCTTTCCCAAGAGATGAGGCCTAACAAAAGTGAATATTTTTATGTGAATTACGGTACAGCATGAAAAGGAATGTAATTAATACAATTCTAATTTTTAGCAAAAAGGCTAGCATTCAAAATTTGACCTTGAAAGACTTACCTTTCGAAAACTAACCTATAAAAATTATTTTTTTACTCAATCTAGATCAATACATCAACTTCCATTCTCAATGACCTAAAACTCCATTTTTGATAAAATTGCTTTGTATTTGTAAGGATTTTAAATTAACAATTGGTTGAAAAATATTAGTAATGAATTTTGAAAATTATATTTCACAAGTACGTAGAAAACTTTAATGTGCATGTGAATTTTTCTCTTAAAAGGTCACAATGTTACCAAGGCAAAAAATCACTACAGATAATTCAATTTCAATGTATTTGTAGATAAGTTTAGTTTCTAATCGGAATTAACTAAACAAGTAGTTAAGTTCGTTCCAAGGGAGGCTAAGTTTAATAGGCTTACTTCTACAATGACAAAAGACAACTAATTAGGGAATAAAACATCCAAGAAGAAACATACTTCCAACTAGCATCAAGTTAATTTCTCACAATTTGCACAATTAATTATTTAATTTATTTCACTCCCCTCTTATCAACCATCGAGGTCAATTATCACCCCAAATATTTTTGATCTTTAATCTTCAATCTTGGATCTTTATCTTTAACCAAATTGGACTGCTACTGTTGATACAAGCATACTGCAGCACTTGTACTTCCGATTCGGATCAACCACTTGTCGGCTTTGCTCTTGTCACCCACATAGGGAACCACCACATCTTCTTTTACCAACTTGGTCTTTCTTCTCAGCTTCACCAAACTTCGATAATTAAACTAATACTCCTCTTATCTAACTTGGAAAATTTTCTTCCTCTCACTTCTCAGCCATTATGCATGCTGATTTTCTAATTGGATTTAATAAACTCCCTCTCATCCACTCTGAGAAATTTCTTTCAATTTGGTAGATGTCACATACTACTACCAAATCTGATTAGGAATAAAGAACAAGACAACATTTAGACTTTATACAAACTCCAATTTAGACTGTTATCCACTAAAGTCTCCAAATCCTCCAATTTGAAAAATATCTCAAATCACTTTGACAACAGATGAAACTCCAAATTGGATACAAATTTGAAATACATTCCAATCACACTCTATGCATAGACCTCCCATTTGGATATAGATGCACAAGCACAATCATCGTTGATCCCGACTTGGAAAAATAACACACAACAAATTGAACACCAATCTGATATGACAATCACTTCGATATATTTCCAAATTGGTGACAAATCACTGTTAAACAAAATTTAATAGTTTGATCAAAGTTTCATTACTTTCATACGTCTCTCACAACTTCCACCACTAAAACTTGAAATAACATTTCAAATTCTCTCTACAGTTACACTCTTATTTGATTCTACAACATCAGCACTTGGAACTTTCTAACTAGGAATGCTAAACTGATCTTGCAATTTCCTCAATTTCCATACTCACACCCCCTTCCTTCGACTACAGCATCTCTGGCGATTATCCAGAAGCAAACGGAGTTAGCTAAGTAGCAAAATGAGCTTGCTTTGGCGCAAATGAGGGCGGAGAATGCTAATGAAAGAATGGCAAATATTGAACTTCACAGGTCGAATCAAGAGTTCATGCGACAAGAGTCAAGAATGAACCGGGAGCTATGTGCGCAGAACAGGGAAATGTTGCAAATCTTACTGGCGAAGATTGGAATTGAACCTCTCGCAACGCTGCCGCTGACCACATCCCCTCCCGTGTTGCAATTACAGGGGCAACCATCTGGCTCGAACATTAGCAATGCTTCGAGTCCATCAGAGCCCACAGACGGACTGTCGCCTCTTCCTGTTCATGAAGCCATGCTTGTCCCTCCCCCTCCTTCTAAAGAGAATGTTGCGGATCCCCTTCTAGCAATAGAGCGTGAAGGAGTTGATGAAGATCAACAAGGACGAAGCGGGGACGACATTGCAACCGCGGAGATCCAATTGGGGCAGAACCTGTCCAGGGATGCTTCCGAGGTGGAGCCTGGAAGTGATGCCCTGCCCACCGGAGATCAACCTACAGGTTTTTCCCCGTGAACGCCTAGTTTTATGATATGTAGTTTTACCGCGACTTGCGCTAATCTGTTTGATAGAGTGTGGACTAATTTTTTACTATAATTGCAGCACTCATTTTTTAATTTTTTTTCTTGACGGGTTACCATAGTAGTACCATTTTTGGCTTCATATGATATTGTAAAAATCTATGTAATATAACTCTTACAGCGAAAATTTTCCCATACGCTAGACTTGTAGGTCTTGTAACTATCGAGAGCATTCCGGATGTTTGTACTTCTCTTCCTTCAAAATTTCAGTCGTTGAATCTACCATGCTTGCCGGCTGAAGATAAAACTTCATTGAATCTTGACCAGCTATTGAATGCGGGTAAACACACGTCTTTGCTAGAACTCGTGCCAATTGATGCTAGCAATGCTGATCGTCCATTGGGTTCCATCATGGAGAAGGTATAGTGATTTCCTCACAGCTTAAGGCTTGGTGTGATATGCATTTTTTTTACTCTTTGGTGAAGACTTGTGTCTGAATGAAGTCAGTACTACGATCGTAACTGGTTGCGCATTCCTATGTTTGTTAGCAGGAACCCGATCCTATAATAGCTCTTGAGGGAACTTCGAAGGGCATCCACCAACCGTTGAGGTCCGGGGTTGTAGAGAAGTGGATGAACGTCGTCTTGGACCTCAATGGCATTCTATGTGTCTGTGAGGATTGGAAGTCCAAGGGGTCAATCAAGCAATTTAACCACGCCTCAGAACCACACTCTGCCACAATTGCTGCTATAGTTGGGCCAAAAGTTGTGTATGTGCGTCCATATTGCTCCGAGTTCTTAAAGGAGTTAGAGAAGATAGCGCATATCTATGTGTGGAGTTCAATGAAAAAATCAACTGTGGTGGAAATTTGTGGTTATCTTTTTCGGAAGGGGAGCTTGTCCTTTTTCGTTCTTGGGCAAGACTCATGTAAGACGGTTAAGTGCAGAGACACAACTGGAAGGCTTTCTTCTTATAAAGAACCGGGAACAAATAAAGATTTGTTCCTTAAAAACCTAGATGTGCTATTCGGTGGCACTGAAGGGAGTTTTGTATGTGATAATACAATTGTAGTAGATGACAGCCCTTGCAAACACATCATGAACAAACCTAAAAATATAATACTAGTGGATTCATGGAGTAACTGTGGGAATGGTGAGAAGGACACGTTCCTTCTAGCAGTACTCCTTCCATGGTTCCAACAATTGCACATCAGCCGGGACGTGGGGCTCAAGTCCTTCAGAGAGAATAAAAAATGGAGAATCGGGAGAAGGATGCTATGTGAAGAACGAGGTCGTCGAGAGTATGAGAAACTGATGGATGTAATCAGTGGGTCAGCTAGTGTTAGATAGAGTGGCAATTAAAGGTATGTTGTTTAGCTCCGATTGAGGTTTTTGTAGTTTTCCTATATATGTATGGCTCAGTATTTCAGTATGAACTTATTAATTGCATTTCAGCTCGTGTCGCACTAATGTGTATCGTGGATCAATCTTCGACCTCATCGTCTCTACGTATGCTTGTACTTCATACTGGATCTTCTGTGACTTGTATGATGTGGTGCTCATTCGTTTTTTTTCTATACCAGATGCAAAGAAAGTCGACGTTGTCTACGTCGGATGGGGGCCTACCATGTCAAGCGTCCAAGGACTCTATTCTCGACTATGGACAATATGAAATTCTCAGTGTGAGGAACTTTCTTTGCTCGGCACCTACTCTCAATTCCACCATGGATTTTGCAAGCAAGCACGTTGAGGACGGAGTTGTGGATAGTACTCTAGAGAAGAAACCGCGGTTGCCAGTTTCTTGCTTGCCATCTCCGTTGCGCTCTAGGGAAGCGCGTACATTGTCTATATCGCCAACTGCCTTGGACAATGGGACGCAAAGAAAGCTTTATGAAGATGCTAGTTATGCAATACCGGAAGAGAAACCCCAAACGCCAAATGAATCACGGGCAAATTTTGTTGAGCTTTCTATTGTTCCACTTCCACGTCCACGTAAATATGTATTGGGTACTGAGAGATACTTAAAGAAAAAGCTCGCTGGGCCATCGCATAGTCATTCGTCGAGTTCAACGTGGGATTCGTGGGAGCGGAAGTCATTGCAAGCGCAAAGGTGGAAGCACATTCGTCAACAAGTGTCATATGATAAGGGCTCATATAGTCGAGGACCTGAGATTTTGAAGGCCATGGAGAAACTAAAGAGTATATGACAGAAGTGAGTTGTTTATCCTAGAAGATCGGATGATGTACATATGAGGATCATATACTCTATAGACATTGCATAAGTGTAAATGTCATATCATGTCTTATGATGGTCCTTTCGGATATTACATACATTTTGAGTTTTGTTATATCTAGTGGTTTATAGTGCATCCTAGCCTGTAGATTAAAAATGTATAGAAGCATTCTATGTACATTCAAAGACAATTTTCTATGATTTTCTATAAAGTGCTATATATTCTATGATTATTGTTG